>OZ038357.1:2608757-3913136 GCA_964035985.1 Panagrolaimus superbus
CTGGGAGATATTATTAACATAAAAAAATCATCTGCAATTATTGTGACTGACTAGAGCGCTTTGGATTTAGCAAATCCAAATCCTTTTTTTGGTGGTGGAGGTGGATGATAGAAAAAATGATTTGCAAAAATATAAAAGATTTTTAAAGAAACAAAAAAAAACAACTGAGCAAAAAAAGGAAACGAAAGATAAAAAAAAAGACAAAAACTGAAGCATAAAATTTTATGGTAAAAAATGAATGTTATTTTTTTCTCAAAACGAAAATTTTTTTTTCAAATTTGTTGCGAGACATTTTTTGCATTGCAACCCTACAAATTTACCATAAAAAATTATTTTAAAAAATGAACTGTAAAAAATGCACCCATTAAGAAAACTTTTTTAAAAGAAGGCAGAATGGCTCTAATAAAAAAAGAACAATGCTTAAATTCTTACAACGAAAAAAATGAAACTATAATATATTTTTGATCTAAACAATTTTAACCTAAAAAAAAGCAATTTAATAAAAAAAAAGTTGGATATGACAATTCTTCATTTTTTTTCTACTGCTATATTTTTTTTCTTCAGAATCCTGCAATATAACAATATGCTTCTAATCCAGAAATGCCAAGATAGAAAAGCCATAAAGAGGCAAAGAACATTGAAGTCGCATATTTAAAGGCATTTGGACCACCAAGTTCACCACCAGCAAGCTTTCGACGAAGTACAATACAAATTATGCAAATAATTGCTTCAATAACAAAAACTGCAACAGAGAAAGCAATTGTGCCAGGATTGACGTAGAAGATTGTGCCATTAAAGTAATGATAGATGGCGGCAAGGGACCAAGCAATACCAATTCCCAAGAAAACATTGACACCATTAGAGCCTGTTACATTACCAATTGAATTATCAGCATATTTATCATTTTTGGCGGAAACCATTGATGCGAAAGTATCTGAAAAATTTTGTAATTAGGGTTAGAATTTTGGTAGGAAATTTAACGATTTTTGAATTCCGTTTCTTGAAATTTTTGTTTATTAATTAACATACTTAAAAATGCTTTAATTTTTAGTTAATTAAACTAAATTTAAGAATTTACGGTTTTTTGGTGTTAAAAATTTTAAGTTTCAAAAATGAAAATATCAGAATTTGACGGCGCCATCTCATTTTAGTACCAAAAATGTAACATTTGAGTACCAGTTTAGGCTTAAAGGTTTAAAGGGGCTCTTTTTAACACATAATCTGTTTGGGGATGTACAGATGACCTAGTAAATACAATTTACACCAGTAATACTGATTTTTTTACATTCGATTCTGGGACTGGTACTCAAATGTTACATTTTTGGTACTCAAATGAGCGGTACTGAAATGAGCGGTACTCAAATGAGATGGCGCCAAAATGCCGGGATTTTCTACTTTTTTGTTTTCTATTTGTTGGGAAATGAGCAACTTTAGTTACTAGTTGCCACTTAAATGTTCCTATCACGATTATTTTTTTAGAGGTCATATATAATTACAACATACCTGGAACCGATGTACCTAGAGCAACAAAAGAGATAGCAGTCATGGCATCCTTTAATCCAACCCAACACCCAAATTGTGATGCCATATCTCCGATAACCGCGGTGAGGACACCAATCATTGCAATAGAAACAACGAAACAAGCCCAACCACCCCAATAATCAGTTGGTGGAATTGATGCAAATGTAAGCTTCCATGGAACGGTTAAGAAATGTAAAATATAATCAAACATTCCAGGTTCAGATGGCTCTTTTTCTCCTACTTGACTTCCTTCTTCATCATCATCATCATCGTCGTCACCACCTGAAAAATTTTTTTAAAAATAAATGCAAATATATGCAAATTTTTCAAAAGCTATATACCTCCAACGGTTAAAGCTTCAACGAATTGTTCACGCCATGATGAAGTTCCAAGCATGATCGAGGTATTAGCAGTTCTAAGCATTCGATCAACAACAGACTAAAATTATATATTACATTTATCAAACAAACAAACAAAGCATTTTATTATAATTAAAAAATACCTGAAATTCTTTTGATTCTTTTACAGTAATTTGTGTTTGTTTAAATTCTCCAAGGCGGGGTTTACCAAGTTCAGCAACTTCAATTTGATCAGCCGTAAGCTGATATGGATTATCATCAGCTAAAAGGGATTCATTGAGAAACGAAAGTTATATAAAAAATTACACATAAACATAAAGATAGCTTGACATTTAAGAAAAAAAAGTTTTTTTAATGCTTTTAAGAAAAAGAAAATAAAAAAAATATAGAAAGTTAAGAGAAAAAAAAAACAAGAAAGATTAGAAAAAAATACGTTCCCCAAGTTATTTACATATGAAAATTGATATGTTTGATAAAATTTTTTGTCAAAACATTTGAGATTTATAATATTCAAGGTTGCCGTTTTCAAAAGTTTGTTGTTAAAAATTATTTCATCAGAATGATGCAATAATTTTTTTCATCAGAATGATGCAATAATTTTTTTCATCAGAATGATGCAATAATTTTTATTTTTTTTATAAAGCAGTAATGAATATTTTAAATCTTATTATTACATTGATACACCAAAAACAGAAGCACTCACACATAAACTTTTTTTTTATATTTTTTACGAAAACATATTAGCACTGATTTTTTCATTATATAAAAATTTAAAACATCAACATTTAAAAAAAAAGAGTACAGTTGGGACAGAACAGGAGAAAAAACGAGAGACAGCAACTTTTGAGACATGTTTTTTTTCCCGACATTTTGTTAATTTACATATATACATGTATATTTGTATATATACCTTCAACAGTTGATAATAAACTTTTATTGGAGTCTCCACCAAACCATGACCCAACTCGATTTCGAAATCGTGGTAATAAACTTGGTGAAGCTTCGGCAGATTTTGTCTCAAAAGCTGATTGCTTTCGGGGTAATAAAAATTGTCCTAATTGTCCTAAAAAAAAGATGAAGAAGAAGAAGAGGAAAAAATAGAGGAAAAAAGAAGGAAGGGGGGAATAATATGGGAGAAAGTCAGAAAGGAGATGAAGGGAATGTACGATAGGAGAAAAAAAAGGGGTTTAAAAAATAAAAGTTGGATTTTTTTAAATTTAAATTTTTTTTTTGTCAAAAAAAATAAAACAATATGTAACTGCAGTAATATTTTTTTTAGGTTTATTTTAGGAAAAAATAAGAGCGCATATTGCTTGCAATTTTTTTGGCATTGTGCTCTAGTTGCCAAGAAACAGGAGCAAAATAAATAAATGCTAAAAAATAAAACAATATGTAACTGCAGTAATTTTTTAGGATTCATTTTAGGAAAACCAAAAAAAGCAGTTTTTGCACTTTTTTTTGGCATTGTGCTCCAAATGCCAAGAATATATAAACTCGCAAAAAATTTTGTTCACTTTTTTTTTACTTTTTTTCTAAATTTGTTTAATAATTTTTTTTTACTGCTTTACAGTTACATAAGTTTTTTATATTTAAAAAATAGTTTTAAAATTAAAGAAAATAAGGTTTTGGGAGCTATATATATACCTGATTCTAATAATTTTTACTGCTTTACAGTTACATAAGTTTTTTTATATTTAAAAAAATAGTTTTTTTTGCTGCATTTTTTTTAAATTAAAAAAAATAAGGTTTTGGGAGCTATATATTTATATATACCTGATTCTTCAGTGCTGAGACCAGTTGATGATGCACGTTTTCTGTCAAGTTTACGTTGGAAGCGTTCTTGTACACGGCTTAAATCTGCAGGAAAAAAAAGAGAATAGTAGAAACCATGTTTTTTAAAAATAAATATATAAAATTTTAAAATTAAAAAAAATTATAATTATTAATTCTGTACCACACCACACATAGTAATTATTAGGCAAAACAAAATAAGAGGGTTTTAATTATTATTTTGAGAATTATTGATTGATTGATTATTTGCAAGGTGTAATTTGTTTTAGTGAGATAATGTACACACCAATATTACATAGGGTGCTTTTAAGGAGGGGGTATAGATTTTTTAAGAAGATTAATTTTTTTTAGAAATATATATATAATATATATAATATATATACAATAGAAGTATACACACGAAAATAAGGAAAAGGTGAAACAAAGAAATTTAAAAAAAAAGCACACTGCAAAAACCACCACAAATTTTTTTCCAAAGCATAGTTTTAAGAAAAGCTTTAGAATTTTTGAAAAAAATAAATAAAGATTGAAAAAAAACCGAATAAAAGAGAGATATTAAAAAAGTTGTGAGAAAAAGTAAAAAATTATAGTGTGAATATGTAAAATAGTTTGTCGTCTCCAAGGATGTCAGAAGAGTATTAAAACAAAATTTAAGTTTATATATAAAAAGTTGTAATGTTTATCAATTTTTTGAAAATTTAAAAACACACATGGATTTGAACCTGGAAGGTTCGGGCTACAAGGTAAGCGCTTTTTGCCACTCGACCATGCGAACTTTTTTTTAGAATCGAAAATTTTTAAACTTTTGTGTTTTTCCTATCAGTTTCAATACTCTTCTGACCCCTTATCAACTATTTTTAAAAAAAAAAGCGTTTGAAAGAATTTGCTGTAGCTTGTAAAAACATACTGATTTTCACTTCTGGACGATCTGTATTAGTAATAAAAAAATAATATTTTATAAAATGCAGTGTTAGGTTTGTGAGAATTTTAAAAAAATATAAAAGGCAATTGAATGCAGTTGATATGATAAAAAATATAGTTTTTTTTTGTTGATTCAAACTTTGTGTTTGTGTTTTTTAAAATTTGCAAAAAAAAATTTTTTTTAAAACTTACCACCAATCTTTTTAACCCAAACTGGAGCTCCAAGTTCAATGTAAAAGCTATCAGATCTTTCATATTGTTCTGTATCAACAACTCCAATTTCAACAAAGGCTCTAAAATGGGGTGATTATTTTATTAATTTCAATTTTTTATAAATTTTGTTTAAATTTATTTCAGTTTTTTTAAATCTTAAAATCTTGAATTTATTCTTCATTAAAAAAGTTCAAACAGTTTTTTAAAAATTCTTTTGTTTTAAAAATGATAAATTTAAAATAAAACAAACTTACTCAGTTTGATTATCTTCAAAGACAATTTCTCCTTCTTTTCCTTCATAATGATCTCCGGTTCGAGCAGTTCCATCAATGGTTCTGAAACAAAAGTTTGATTAAATTATTTTTGATACCGTAGCTTAAAAAATATGAAGTCATTAAATTGTTTCAGTTTTATTTAAAAAAAAATTTCGAACAATATTTAAAATTAAATATATTGATTGAAATCTTGTCAACTTTCTTGCAATTTTCTTTATATCAATTTTTTTCCCGTTAAAAAAAACGTACTTAAATGGAATAACAACTTTGCCACGGCATCCACTTGTTCGTTGAACTCGTAAACTTAAATGTCCACAATTTTCAGCAACTTGAAAATGATTATGCTCAAATGAGAAAACCCCCGCGTGATCATCATCCAAAATCATGATGGTAGAAGTTGCAGGCATTTCAAGGGCCGCAACTGGGACACCCCCAATTTTCATTGGATCCAAAATTGTGCCATCCTTAATTCGAACTCGAAGATTTGCTAAATGTAAATAAAAGTGTTCATCCTCTTCAAAAACATCATCATCAACAATTTCAATAGAAATTCGTTGTTGTTTATCTTCGGGATAAAAGGTTAGCGTGCCCTTTACTGGAACATAATCCGATCCAGCATTTGCAGTTCCATCTTCAGTATAATAATCAACCATTACGGTAAGACCATCCGGACCTCCATCCCGTCCAACCACGACATCAACAGTTCCAACATTTTCAAGTACCGTATAATGGGCAGGATCAAAGAAAATTCGGCAAGTATTTTGACGCGCATGCTTTTCCTGTGCTTGGATAATTGCGTCAAGGGCTTTATCATGTTCTTTATCCAGTCGCTTTTTAATAATATCTCCACCACCAATTAAACGTCGAGTAGCTTGGACTCGATAAAATGCGCGAGTCTTCGGGCCACGACTAATCATTTCATATTCAGCTAACTTTTGAAGTTCGACTGGATTTATATGTGGATTTTCTTTACGAATTCGACGCATTGTTTCAATGAACTCTTGTCGATGCTCTTCAAATGCTCGAAGGGCTGGATCAACAGATTCCTATAAATAAATAAAAAAATATTTTGATTATTTCAAACAAACAGCAGCGCAGTTTTTAATTTAATTTTTGAAATTTTTTTATCATTAATAATGCAATAGGCATATCAATATTATTTCTTAAATCAGTTTAACAGTAAAATTGATTTCAGATAAACTAATTTATTTTTTCATTTTAAACATTTCGACCTTTCGGGTCGTCGTGTAGTCGACTGGTAAAGCGCTGGCTCAACAGGAAGTAGGTCTCCGGTTCGAGTATGGCAAAGGGTCAGTTTAAAAATAAGTATGCGCACCCGTGTCTGTGCTCCTGCGGGCTAATCCAGAAATCCTCAGGGAATTTAGGCAAGCCTAAATTCGGCCTGAGATCACCACCGGCTTGGTGAACTTAATGGTTTTGTTACAGAATAAGGGATGTCCAGATATGACGTCATACAAAGAGAGGGGGGTCAGCCAATTATGACGCTCTTTGTTCTTATGCCGCCCATCAAAGGCGGCACCTTTGATGACGCCGTTGAGGGGGTCCAAAAATCCCGATTTCTGTATGACGTCATATCTGGACATCCCCATACCAGTTTAAATAAAATAAAATATTTTCTTACTTTATAAAAATCTTACCAAATATTTAGCATTCATTTTTTATTATTTTTTTGAATTCAGCAAAAAAAATTATTAAAAATTTTAGCTATTTTAAATTTTCACTATAAATTCTCAGTTATCCAAAAAAGCTGAGGGAAAGCATGTCAGTTTAATTTTTTTTTTAATTCTTTATGCAAATTTATTTTTTTTTAAAAAGAGATTTTATAAGCTCCGCCTATTTATTATACTTTTACAAAATAATAGTTTTAATAACTGAAGCAATCTCAAAAAACAATGAAATATTTTTTATCGCAGTTTTTAAAGGGAGTGTCGACGACAAGCAAAAAAAAATTTTTTGGCAACAAGTATGTTTTTACACGAATAAGACATTTTTCTATGCTATTTCTTTTCTCTAACTCATTTTCGTGTTAAAACATACTTGTTGTCCACACAAATTTTTTTTTGCTTGTCGTCGACACTCCCTTTAAATTTTGTAAAATACTTAGAAATTTTAAATTTTAAGAACCTATTAAAACTTATAACAGTTAAAGCTATTATATTAGAGATCAGTGATGTGCCGGGCATTTTTTATCGACTCCGACTCCGGAGTCGGAGTCAGTGGAGTCGACTCAAAATTCAAAATTTTCTTTAAAACACATAAAAGTGCTGTCTAAATATCAATTTACACTATTAAAATTGTTTTAAACAATCAAAAAATTAATATTTGAAACAAAAAAATTGTTTTTTAAATTTTTAAAAATTTTTAAAACTTTTTTTAAGGCAATTAAAACAATTTATTAGAGCTTGTTATGTCAAAAAAAGGTGTTTTAGAAACATTATTCTGCAGAATAAATAGTTTTTCAAAGTTTTTTAAAAAATTTCTTCCGCAGTCGATGCATCGACTCCGACTCCAACTCCGGAGTCGACTCCTCGACTCCGGAGTCGGAGTCGCAACATCACTGACAGAGATTATAAAAACTTACATAAGATTTATGTCCCGCTGAACCATTTGCCCCAAGCATTTTCATTTCTTCTCCTTCTGTAGCAACTAAACCTTGGGAAGTTCGACGATATCGATGTGGCATAAATTGACGATGTAAAAATTTGATATCCGTTACCCATGCCGTAAAAACGGTTAAGGGGAAAAATGTAAAGGTTAAAAGGCCTTCCCAAATTTCGATAACACCTGGTGAAAATACACATAAAATGAGGTATAACCAAATATATGCAAAGACGGACCATGTTGCAGTGACAAAAAAGACATCCAAATGTTTTTGAACTCGAACTTGCCCCGATGGAATTGAGGAAACACAAATTGCAATAATCATGAATAAATTGAAGGCTGCAGATCCGACAATTGTATTTGGGCCAAGATCTCCAGCTTCAAAGCCTTTTCCCATTACTTCAATAATTGATAAAAGAATTTCAGGCGCCGATGAACCTGAAAAAATTAAAGAGACAATTTTAAGAAGAATTTCAGTTTTATATTTAAAGTTTAAATGAGATGGACAGTTTTGTTTTTGATAAGCTTTTGTAAAAATCATTTAAATGTAAATTTTTTTTTCAAATCTTGACTCAGATGATAATACTGATTACAGATTTTTCATATCAACTGATGATCATTTTTGAGAATTTTTAAACTTATTTTTTTTCTGTTAAATTTGCTAAATTATTTGCTAGTGCTAGCCCAAGACAATAGCTTTCAGTTTTATTAAAAAAAGTTGTTAAAATTTAGAAAACGATTAAATTATAAATAATTACAAAAATTGATAATCTACAGTTATTTTTTAAAACGTTAATTTTCTGATTTCATTTCATTGTATTTTTTTCAAAGTACGTTTACAACTTTATTAATTTATTTTGCTTAGGCTTAGGCTTTTTATCAATGAGAACCGTGACAACGAAAAAAAAGTAAGTTAAAAAACAGTTTTTTTATGCTTCAATAAATTTAAAATTGACTTCCAAAAAAAAAGAGGAAGAAAAATGCAAAGTGAACCGGAAATCATGAGATTCTTTTTTTGCACGTGTTTTTTTGCCCCAATATTTTTGAATCAAAAAAGCTTTTAATAAAAAAAATTTTTTGATAAAGGGATATATGAAAGCTCATGGATTTTTTGGATGGGATATATGAAAGCTCAGGGAGTTTTAGATTGGATATATGAAAGCTCATGGATTTTTTGGATGGGATATATGAAAGCTCATGGATTTTGGGATGGATATATGAAAGCTCAGGGATTTTTGGAGGGGATATATGAAAGCTCAGGGATTTTTGGAGGGGATATATGAAAGCTCAGGAATTTTTAGATGGGATATATGAAAGCTCAGGAATATTTAGATGGGATATATGAAAGCTCATAGATTTTTGGATCGGATATATGAAGGCCATGGATTTTGGGATCGGATATATAAAAGCTCAGGGATTTTTGGATGGGATATATGAAAGCTTATGGATTTTTGGATCGGATATACGAAAGCTCATAGATTTTTGGGTCGGATATGTGAAAGCTCATAGATTTTTAGATGGGATATATGAAAGCTCAGGGATTTTTAGATGGGATATATGAAAGCTCATAGATTTTTGGATCGGATATATGAAAGCTCGGGAATTTAACATATGCCAACAAATCTCAGTTTATTAAGGGGCCAAAATTTTTTAGTTTAAAATAATGCTTTTTTACAGTTTTATTAAAATTTAAAAAAAAGCACTTACCAAGTGCCATCAAAGTTAAATTGGATACTGTATCATTCCATATTCTAACTTTTAAAACTGCGGGTTCAAGACCTGGCCGTTTAACAATAACTTTTCTTTCCATACTAAAATTTATTAATTAATTAATTCCATTTTTTTGTTGCGACAGTTTATTTTTTTTTGTTACCTTGTAATTACTTCAATGGAAGACATAAATCTATCAGCAACAATTGAAACTCCCAAAAAGAGATATGCAATTATAAAGAAATATATCAAACCACGTAGCACTCGATCTCCAGTTGATAAATCAAGGAAAGGTCGCCTAAAAAAATAATCAGTACTTTTTTTAAAAAATACTCAAAATTGCAGTTTTTAAACTTAAATCAAAAATTAATTTGTTAATTAATTAATTAATTGCTAATAAAATTGTGTACAATAGATCTGTGAAAAAAAAAGATGGCAAAATTTTACAAAAGTTTTTGCTTCCCTTTTTTCTGATTTTATCAGTTATTTGATAAAATCGTTTGGATGATCAGTTTATTTTTATGATATTTTGAACTGAATTTAAACATCCTTAAATACAGATAAAAACATGCGCAGTTTTTAAATTTTTAAAATTTACATAAATGACAAATCTGTCTAAAAAAAATTTAAATAGCTCAGTGTGGTTTAATTGTTCTGGTAAATGGCAGTTTTTTTCTACAACTTTTTCGCATTTTAGTAATTATTCAAATATCTTAAAGATTCACCATCAACAAATTTTTTTTCAGAGTTAACAGTGGAATTTTTTTTGGAAATGGAAATGAAAAAATTTCAAACTTTTGCTACCATTTTTTCAGCTTTAACCCATTACGGCCAAAATTTTGCCAATATTTTCTTTAAGATGTTATCTATATCTTAGGTTTTAATCAGATTTATTGGTAGCAGTGCCGTTAAAGTTATAACCAGTTAAAGGAGCGCGATCGTGTTTTTGGCGAAATTAACTTTTGCTGCCATTTTTTCAGTTTTAATTCATTTCGCCCAAAATTTTGCCAATATCTTTTTTAAGGTGTATGCTATAATTTAGGTTTCATTCAACTTTATTGGAAACATAACCGAAAAGTTATAGCCAATAGAAAGCGCGCGATGAGTTTTTGGCGAAATTTACTTTTGGTGCCATATTTTTAAATTTGCATATTTTGACTTAATTTTTTTCTGGCATGTTCCTGATAGCCATATCAACATTTTTAGTTTCAATTATAGCATTTGGAAGTAATGCAACTGAGTTCTAGCCTGCCAAAAACTCAATTTTTCATTTATATTTCCAAATTCTCCTATAGCGATTTCGCTGTGTATATATGAGTCTCCGATCGCGTCTAGACCCCAAATCAAAGTTCCTTTTCGTTTTATAATAATTTTAAATTCCCTCAAAAAAATTATAAAAATCCAAAATTTCAATAATTTTCCCTTACCAAATTGGTACAATAATTCCATCAATACAATTTCTTGTTGCATCTGCGGCAGAGCAATTTGTTCCAGCTTCTACCGATGGCAACCAAAATATTGATACCAAAACAATAATCATCATTGTTAAAGAGCCAACCGAAAAAGCTGACATTATTTCTGTGTGATAAATTTGTTGTTGTTGTTGTTGTAGTAGTTGGTGTAAAAATTATTTTAATATACCAATAAAAATATTATGTTTTTTTTTTATTTGCCTGCTTTTGATACACACGGCTCAATTATTATTATTATTCTTTTATATGCCAAATAAAAGAAAGAATAAACGTTGGGTTTTGTTGAAAGAAAAAAAAGGAAGAAGGTGAAACCAGCCGGCAGCTAAATTGTGCCGGCCGGAAAAAGAATAAAATGTGGACACCTTTTTTTTTTGGGGGGAGGGTTTTTTTACAAACACTCTCTCTCTTTAAAGAATAATAAAATGAAGGATTTTACGTTAGTGACCGATTTTTGTCAAAAAACGTGTAACGTAAACAAAAAAATCCTGAGATGCTGTTGTTGCCAAGATAAAAAAAAAAATATGGATATATGTATGTTTTTTAAGTGAATATTATTATTGTTATTTTTGTTGAATGCGTGATGGCAGCCAAAAAAGGTGAAAAGAGGGGAAGAAAAAATTGGATGTGGTGTTTAAGTTTGAAAATGAAAAATCTGAAAAAAAGGAACCACTTTAACTCTACAGTTTTTAATTTAAAAAAATTTTTACAACAAAATAATCGCGTGACGGAAATTTTAACACGTGTTACAAAAAAGAAATTCTTAAAAAAATACAAATTCACGAAGATTCAGTTTTAAATTTTCAATTTTTTGCAAAGGGTATCCGGATATCTTTGGATATCCATTAATTATACGGTAATACTTTTACCTTAAATTTGATATTTTTACACTGATAAAAATTTAATCATTTCAAAAAAAATAAAAAATCAACTTGCAGCAGTTTTTGATATTTAAAGGGAGCGGACGTTTTGCGACTTTTTTCAAAATTTGGGTCTCGCAACGATTAAAAAAATGTCCGACAAAACACTGGAACATGCAAGACCCTGATTTTCAGGATCTTGCATTTCTCGAGTGCAAAAAAGTCGCTAACCGTCCGCTCCCTTTAACTAAACAATTTTAACCATAACAAAATTTAAAACAAAAAAATTTCACAGACAAATAAATACTTTTTAAACAAGTTTTTTTACAAAGATTCAAAGCTTTTTTGCTGCCCTTTAATCTCTCACATTAAAAAGCAATAAAAAACATTTGATTTTCGAAAAAATTAAAAGCTATCAATTGTTTCAAGATTTTTTTTTCTTCAGTTAATTTCAAAAATAAATTTTCTTCTAAAACAGATGAAACATTTAAACGAAAAAAAAAGATATTTGTTCAAATTTTAGGGTTTTTTTATAAAATTAAGATTTAAATATCAGTTTTACAATTATATAAAATATCGAAATTTTGTGATAAAAATTATATTAAACAGTTAAAATATCCTTAATGAAAGTTTTAATTAAAAACAATTTTTTACTTTCTTTTTTGAATTAAATTTTTTGACGGCTGATTTTAATTTTGGCAAAAATACATGTAAATTTAGCGGAAAAAAAACAAAATTAAAGCAACAAATCTTTTTTGAAAAAAATAAAAATAAATAGTTTTAATTAAAATAATTTTGAAATCAAAAAATGCAACCCTAAAAATTGGAAAAAAAATTTGAATAACTAAAAATATCGTAGCAACCATGCTACAAGACACGACCATGCAGTTTAAAAATAAATATTTAAATATTTAAATTTTAAAAATGACCCAAAATTGGCAGAAAAAATTTAAAAAAAAGTTCTCAGGTTTTCAGTTTATTTTTTTTAAAAAGCTGATTGATTTTTGATAAGAACAGACGGGGAAAAAGATTGGAATAACAATGCAATGAAAATATTTAAGGGCAATATTTTGTTATTTTTAAAAAAAATTTACTTCAAAAAGCCTTAAACTATGCATCAGTTTGGTCAGTTTATAAATTATTAATTAAATTTCGAAAATTTTAGAATAATAAAAAATACTCAATTTTTTTTTGAAACAAAACAATTTAAAATTTTCCAACCTTCATTTTATAGAAACAAAAAAACAGCAAATTTAAACATCAAAAAAAGATACAAAAATTTTTATATAAAATTTATGAATCAAAAAAAAAGAGATTAAAGTCCGATCATTGACGTAAATATAAAAAAAAAGGAATATACCAAAAAAAAAACGGGGGGTTTTTAATCCTGTATTTTAATAAGAGAAAAAATATCGGAAACGCAGTTATAAAAAATAAAGTTTTTTTAAGGTTTTTTAAACATAGAAACCCACAGTTTTTTAAATTTTTAATATTTAACATTTCAGGTCAGTTTTTTTTTCTTTTGAACAATAATTTTGATGAAATTAATCATAGATTGATTTTTTTCTTCTTCTTCGTAGTCTTCTCATTCTTTTTTACGCTTGTTTGTCAACAAGTAAGTACCAAATCCGATTAACATAAGATTACCGGAAGGAAGGAAGAGAGAGAGAGAGAGAGAGAAAAAAAAACAGTGATGGTATTAAAAGCAAAAATATGAATGAAACCAGTTAAAATTATATATGCAAAATAGGAGATTTTTAAATAAAAGTCAACAGTTTTATGCAAATTTGTGATAAAAAATTTAACTTTGGGGGGGGGGGGGGGGGGCTGCACTAGTACCAAAAATGATAAATTTTAAGATCAAACATAAATCTAAATAAATGAAGCCGCACTTAAAATAATAAAAAAAAATTCGACAGTTTAATTATTTAAAGAAACATTTGAAGATTTCTTTAAAATGCAACATTTTTAAATCTTAATTTATGTTGCAAATAAAAGTTTACAAATTTCACATAAAAATTGAATCCAATTAAAAAGCAATAAATCTTTGAAAAAGCATCTGTTTTAAATTTATCAAAAAATGATGCAGCAGCAGCAAAAAAAAATTTATCAAAAAATGAATTCAATCTCTCTCTTCTTTTTTTTTTTAAAAGCTTCTTCTTCAACCTCAAAATGAAACTTTTTTTTTCTGCTGAAAATCTCCTTCAAAGAAATATTTAAAAAAAACGGTGGCAAATGGAAAAGACAAAAAAAAATGGGGGAGAAAAAAAAATATTTGAAAAAGAAGAAAATAGAGGGGAGACAAAATAAAGTTGAAAACTTCTTTTTTTTTACAATCATTTTTGAGGTCTCTCTTCTTTTTTTTCTAATACTTGAACCATTCCAAAAAAATATATATATTTATTTTTGTAAAAAGAAATTTCTTTTTTTTTGCTTCTGCTTTTGCTGCTTGCATTTTTTGCGAAAGCTAAAAACGACGATGCGCGAGAGAAGGGGGGGGGGGGGAGATAACGACAAGGGATTTTTGAGAGCTTTTTTTGTTGAAAAAGTTGGGGAAGCAAGCAAGCAAGCAAAGGCAAACTTACTTCTTTTTGGTTCACCGATGATGGAGATGATGGGATAGAGAGAGGGAGAGATTTTTGTGCGTAAAAGCTTTTCTTTCTTTTTTTTTATGATGGCGTCTAAGCATAAATTTAGAGATCAAGTTTTTGTAAGAAAAGCTTTGAAAGCGAATTTTGAAAAAAAAAAATTAAATGAGAGAAAAATACAAAATTTAAAAAGATCAACTAAATTGATGGAGAGACAGTATATTCATTCATTCAGTTAAATGAGATAGAGAGGGAGGGAGGGAGGGAAGGGATACATACAATCATATCCTTCTCGTCTGCAACAACTTTATTTTCAAACTTTTTTCACCAGCTTTCACCTTCAAATCTCCAACAAAGAAAGAGAGAGAAAAAAGAGTATGTCCCGCGCAAGATAAACGTGAAAAAAAAAATATATATATAATGTGGGCGGTTGTTTTTAGGTATAAGAAAAAAAAAACTTTTTATTTTTATCTCTTTCTTGCTGCTGCTGCTGTTGTTGCTGCTTTCTTGCTGTAAGCTTTTAACAGCAGCAGCAGCAGTAGTCGTAGTAGTAGCTTATGTACACAGATTCACCCCTTTTTTTTCAAGATATACAAAAGCTGATGCATCTCTCTCTCTAATACTGCGTGTACCAATATAAAAACTTTTTGTCGTCGTCTTCAAAAAATGAAATAAGCTTTTTTTTTTTTAAAAAAAAAGTTTGCTTGATTCATGATGGTGGAGAGTCTTTTGACGCGCGCGCGCGCGCGAGCAATAAAAAGAAGATGTCGTATTTTTGAAACACGGCAAAAAAAAAAGATAGAAGAAGATAGAAATACAGTCATTTTTGTAACAATTGAAGAAAAAAAAGAATAAGCGTGAAGGAGGAAAAAAAGGCACTTCAAAA
The DNA here is from genome assembly GCA_964035985.1 of Panagrolaimus superbus. Classification (NCBI taxonomy): domain Eukaryota; kingdom Metazoa; phylum Nematoda; class Chromadorea; order Rhabditida; family Panagrolaimidae; genus Panagrolaimus; species Panagrolaimus superbus. The sequence continues at coordinate 2,623,973 of OZ038357.1, forward strand.
AAAAAAGATAGAAAAAGAAGGATTTTCGTAGAAATCTGTTGCAAAAAAAAATAATATTAAGCTACTGTAAAGCTTCAATACACAAAAATATATATATATATAAAAGAACTCACTTTGGAGGGTACTTGAGACGATTTTCTTTTTGTCTGTGGATAAAAAAAAAAGAATATTTGTAGGAAACTGTTGGCGTCAACAGGTAACTTTTGGGTCAAGGGGGGGCAGGAGATGGGAGGGAAGGCAGCCAACAAAAAAATTTGTTGAAACAAAAAAAATTGAGGGAAAATGTAAAAAAATAATATTTAAAATAATGTTAAAACATTTGCAGTTTATTATCACGGAAAGTGTTTGATTATCAGTTATGATAAAATTAAAATTTTAATAATTAAAATTTAATTATTAAATTAAATCTATAAAAAATGCTAATATTTTTGAACGAAACTAATGAAAAAATCAGTTTTAAATAAAATTCTATGCAAAAAAAGGCATTTTGACAAGCTTTAAAGGTATCAAAAAATAAATACAATGGTATATTTTGAGCTAAAAGTAAAATATTCAAATATTTAAGAATCGGTGAATCCTTTTATCAGTGATAAAATAATGCAACATTTATATATAAATGCAATTTTAATTATTAAAATAAATTAATTAATTAATTTTGCCCTAACTAATTTTAAAAACGCACAAAACTCAGTTCAATTTTAAAGTTATAAAATTTTTAAAATAATATACAATAAAATTTTCAAAAAATACACCTCGTACACCTCACCCGATACATACAATAGAACAGTTTTTAATAAAAATAACAAAAAAAGGTACCTGTTTTAGGATATTATTTCAAAGTATTGTAAACAAGATAGAATTGTAAACACACAAAAAAATGTTGTTAAAAAAAACTTTTTTTTTTCAATTTTACAAAAATAAACAACAAAAAATGTATCAAAATCTTTTCGAGAGATATCAGGAAAATATTTCATCCTACAGCTTTTAAACAACTTGATCCATCAGTTAATATATAAAAAAAATCATCGAGAAAAAAAATTGATAAACAACAGCTTAATTTACCAAATATTACTGATATAAAAAAGATATCTATATTTTTAATTTTTAAGGACTATAACTCAATTTCTACTACCTCTCCATCAAAAATCATTCCCTCTAATTTTTATATAAAAATTAAAACACAAGTTTTAATTTAAAACATGCAAAAAAAAACAATATTTATCTTTTTTTTCTCTCTTTTGATCACTCTATATATTTTTTTTCTTAGTCAATTTAAAAACGTCTCACGATATATATATTTATCCCTCTCTCTTTCAATCAATAAACCTGGCAAAGAAAAAAAAGTTTTTTTTTCTCCTCATTTTTATCCCCCCCCCCCCCTTCCATCCATCCATTTAACAACCACCAAGAAAGAAGAACCCCAAAAATAATGCTTCCTGCTTTCTTTCTTTTCTTTCTTTCTTTCTCTCTCGAAAAAAAATAAGTTTGAAGAAAAAAAATCGGGACATTCGTTATATTTATTTTTTTTTGTGCTGTTATTTTTTCTTTCCCCCACTTTTTGAAACTGATCAAAATTTATTTAACCCCAAAACACACTGCAACAAAAGAAATAAATATATATAAATATATCTTTTTTAAGAGTGTAATTTGAGTTTGTTTAATTACTTCTTTCTTTTTTTAAAAGGAAGATTTCTCATTAACAAAAATAAAGAACAAGTTTAAAAATAATACAATAGTTTTATAATTAAAACTTTTATGTAAAATATTTAAATTAAATATTTAAAAAAGTCAATAAATGATCCAGTGAAAAAAAATTATGCTGATGATGATGTTTTCAGTTTAAAAAATATCTCGTTTTTTTATAGAATTCAAATTCGTAAAATAAAATTAAAAATTCTCTAAATCAGTTTAAATTTTATTTAAATTTTATAAGTACAGTAATATACTATGACTGCCAGCAGCTTTTAAAGAGCCCCTAAAAGCTACAAAAAGATTATTATTAAAAGATGCTGACGCTTTACTTTTTTCGTTTTTTTCTCGAATGGATGATCCTGACAATCAGGCAAAAAACAATAGAAATTTCTTTTGTTCTTTGCCTGATCATCAGGTTTATCCATTCGAGAGAAAAAATGAAAAAAGTAAAGCGTCCGCCTTCTTTAACTGAAAATTGTTTTTTCATTCAAGAATATTTTTAATATCAAAATTGGAATAAATGATATCGAAGAAGACGTTTCTGCCAGTTTTCAAATTTTTGTTAAATTATTTACAAAATTGATTTGAAAAGTAATAATTAAATACAGTTTTTTCTCATAATTTTAAAAAGCTTTTTAAAGGAAGCTCAAAAGCACTTTTTTTTGGGTCTCACAATGATTACTCAATCCTCGCAACAAAACGTTAAAGCATGCAAAATCCTGATTTTCAGGATTTTGTAAAAAACTGCGTCCGCCTCCTTTAAAAATGCTAAAAATGTTATTTATTTCGGTGATATCAGTTTTAAAAAAGTTGAAGCTATTTTTAAAAAATTTCAAAGTTTTTCACTTAATTTTACCGATATCCTAAAAAAAGCCTTTTTCAAACTTCTTCATTCATATAAATCTAAAAAATTTCTAAACTTGTTTTTTTTTCCTATTCATCGTCATCGTTTGCTTCATTCATTCATTCATTCATTTTTTCGTCGTTTGCTTCAAACTTTGATTTCATTCATTTTACATTTCTTTTAAAACTTAAAAACTTAAAATTCAAAAAAAAAGAAAGAAGTCGAAAGATTTCCTTTTCTTTCGTTTTTTTAACAGATACTTAAAAAAATTCTTTTATTCCTTCCTTTCCCCTTTCTTCAAAATATTCAAGCTTCTTCTTTTTTCAGTAAAAAAAAAAGATACTTGTTTCAAAAAAGAAAAAAAAATATAAAGAAACAGATTTAACTTTTCTTTTTTTCTCTAAAAAAAAGCAAAAACGATAAGCAGAAAAAAGGCTTTCGCGTGAAACAACGCAAAGAATCTCTCTCTCCCCCTTTATCCACTTGAAAAGGCAAAAGAAGAAGAAGAAGAAAAAGTACTTGTTCTTTTTTTTTGTTACTGTTACGGCTGCTGCTTCTTCTCAACTTCAAAACTTTCTTTTTTTCTAAAGCTTTAAAAACTTGAAACGATTTGAAAATTGCGCAAAAAAAATATATATGCTTATATTTATTTTTGAATCAAAATCAAAAAAAAAAGATAGTTTAAACTTGGTCAAAAAAAAATTTTTTTGTTTGTGCTTAAAAGAATGGGGGATAAAGGGAGAGAGATTTCTCTTTGTTTTTGAGAGTTATGAAAGGGTACATTTTAATGTTAGTGTAAAAATTTTGATATTTGAACTATTTTAAGTTGAAACAGTTTTCTTCTTCTTCTATTAATGACATGGTTAAAGAAGCAGCAGTGCTTACGTCAAAACTAACAACAAAAAAAAAGGTACTTAAAAAGTTGCAAAAAAATTATGGATGATTTTTTTTGACGTTAAACATTTATAATTAAATTTCTGATAATTTTGTAAAAGAGAAAAAAGACGCAGCAGCTTTAACAAATTTTTTTTTCAAACATTGAATGGAGGTCTCGACACGAATTAGCACTCATTGAAGCTGCTTTTTTTGCTCATTGGAGCTGCAAAATGTCAATAAAAAAACAGCTTCAATGAATCCTAAAAAAATGTTGTTAGAGGTGGATCTCCCTTCCTTTAAAGCTTAACATATAAATAAAATCTATTTTTATGAAATATTATCTCATCTAAATCAGTTAAAAGTAATATATTTTGTAATTTCATGCAAAATTGAAATTTTCCAAAATAAATATCAAAAAAATACCATGTAACTTAAAAAACTATAGTTATAGCTTATAAGTAAGCAGCAACCAAGTCAGTTTTTAAACAAATGTAAAAATAAAATTAATGAAAAATAAAAAATGCACGTAAATTCAAAAAAAAACAGTGTTTAAAGTAAAAAAAACCGATTTTCATGGAAAAAAAATCATATATCAGTTTTATTAAATACAAAAATGAAATTCCTCGATTTTTTTAAATATTTTTTTACCTACCAAAAAAAAAATGATGTGAACAGTTTACAAAGAAAACAAAAATAATTCGAAGACAATTTTTTGGTAAATCAAACAACATTATATGTCCGCGTCTTATATATCAAACGCAGTTTATTAAATCTTTTCATGAAACAAAAAGCCTATCCCAGCCAAGGCTGCATACAGAAAATAATTTCGGGAGGGGGCACCGACCGTATGGGAGGCACGCCTTTGATCTTTTGCCGTCGCCAATACAAAGCGGCAAAAGATCAAAGGAAATTCTCCAATTTCAGGGGGGCACAGGTCCCGAATCCTCCCCCTAAATACGGCCTTGATCACAGCATACATGCGATAAGGAATTTAGTGCAGAGTTTTTATCAAAATTTATACAAAAATATATGCATGTATGTTTACTATTTTTTACATGTTCCTGATAGTCACATCAATTTTTCACGATTTTAAAAAATTAACAATCAACAAGTTTAAGTCATTATTTATACAACAAAAAAAATTTTATCAAAAAATTGAAAGAAAATTTACGGAAAATAAAATTTGCAAAATTTTTGCACATTATTTTTTTGCAACAAATAACTTTGTTAAAAATAACTTCTATTTTTTGAAAAAACTTTGTTAAAAGATAACTCCAAAAATTTAACGAAAAAATAAAATTAACGGAGAAAAAAAAATTGGAAAAAGCTGAAACAAAAAATATGATAAGAAGAACAGTTTTATAAAAAGATTTTGAAAATATTTTTAAATACAGTAAAAAAAAGGGGTGACAAATTATAACAAAAAAAAGGTATCAAAAAATATTTTTTAATAAAAGAAATGCTGCAAAAAAACTTGAAATTTGTAAAAAAACCAAATAATCCACAGTTTACTATAATAGTCTTGCAAAGTTTTTGTAATGTATTAACCTTGTATTAAAGTGAAAAATTTGAATATTTTTTTGCCTCGCTTTGTTTTATTAAAAAAGACGAGAATTTCTGCGAACAACAATTTTTTATAAAAAATTTAAATATTAAAATTAAAGCATTTCGCCTGCATTTTAAAGAGAAAAATACAACATTTATAAAAAAAATCACGACATTATTACAGACAGTTTAAATTATAATTAATTGCCGGCATAGTTTATTATTTTGCCAATTTGTCGTGGAAAACAAAAAATTCACTAAATAATCATTTTTAATTTTAAGGACTCCCGTTTTAGAAAAATGATCAAGAAAAATTCATCCATGAATCCGATCCTAAGCATATATTTAAAATTTCAAAAATGCTACAAAATTGATCCAGTTTACAAAAGCTATAAAGTATTTTTTAGTCATTTTTTATAAATTTACACAGTCTTTTAAAGGGGGATATATCCATCTCTAACAATTTTTTTTGCTGCAAAATTTTCTTGATGGTCTCAACGCGAATCAGGGAATGCAATGAAAAATGAAAAAAAAAAGAATTTTTTTACACATCCATTTTTTTCAAGCAAGAAAAAAAGAAAGTTGCAATTCAATGCATTCCCTGATTCGCGTTGAGACCATCAAGAGAATTTTGCACCAAAAAAATTTCTTAGAGATGAATATATCCCCCTTTAAGCGAACCCAAAAAAATATCTGATTTTTAAAATAAAACAAATCCAAAAAAAAAGATATAAGCAAACATGGAATGCATCCGTTTTCTTTCTTCCTCCTTTTTTTTCAAAAAAGCTCGAATCTCTTTTTTTTATTTTTGCTCATTTTTTTAACTTAAAATTTTTGGACAACATTTTTTTTTTCGTTTTCTTTAAAACATTTATTTTTTTTTTTGGCAAACGACTGATTCAAAAATATCAAATTTCATTCTTGTTTTAAGGAAATGCTTTTTTCTTCTTTATTTCTTTCTTTCAAAAAAATTTCTCATGTTTTTATATTTTGCTTAATTTTTAGAAACAATAATTTTTCTAAAAAGAAAAAAAAGAAAAAAAAATTTAACGATTTTTAAAAATTTTGATTGAATTAATTGTCGTTATTCAAAACAGTTTTAAATTAAAATTTTATAAGTTTTTTAAAAAATTTGATTAACATATTTTTATGCCAGTATCCTCCTCAGTTTAAATAAAAATTTGAAAAAAAAGTTGTTTCTTAAATTTTTCACTTTTTTCGCAGTTTTCTTGAAACGAAGCAAAAATGGAATTCAAACAATTTCTTCAAAAATAATTTGCAAGAATAATTTTATTATAAAAATTATATTAAAAAAATAAGGTTTTGTTTTGCAAAAAATAATTCGTTAAATTTGCATATCATTTAACATGCTGTCACAGTGAATAAAACAATTAAAGCTAGCCTCATAAAAATAACAGTTTTAAAAAATTTAAACAATTGAATAAGCAATTAAAATATATGATTTTTTAATTTAGGAAAAAAAATAAATTCTTAAATCAAATTAATCAAAAGTAATTTTGAATTATTTTAGAAAAAATAATAATAAAATTTTAAAAAATTCAATTTTGGGAAAAAATTTGAAGCAATAAATCCGGCATTTTGCCAAATGTTGCCCTAAAAGTATTTTCTTCCTGCTGCTATTATACGGATGCAAATAGGTTCGAAAAAAAATTGGCGAAACGCGTCTCAAAAAAATACACGAAAAAGAAACTTTCGTGTAAAGAAACTTGTTTAAAAACAAAAAACTGATAAGTTCCAGTTTAACCATTAAATTAAAAAATGAGATTTTCAGGTGTAACGTAAAAATGAAGTTTGTAAAAAAAAAGAAAAATTAATTATCCCGCTTCAAGGGGCACTGCTGCATTCAAAAAACAAAATGTTCTTTAAATTTACTGGTAAAATATCTAATTAATGATATCCAAAAACTTTTACAAGAGCAGTTTTATCGGTAAAAAAATAAATTATATGAGGCAGAAAAACAGATGCAGTAATTTTTAAGTTTTTTTTAATTTAATAAATTTTGAAAAAAAAATTTATCATTACTCAAAAATAACAACACCAAATACTTTTATAAAATTTAAAAAACAGTTAAATAAATTTTTTAAAATAAAATAAATAAAGTTTAATTCATTTTAATTCATTTTAAATGTTTTAATCTTTTCGTGAGTTTTTATTTAAGATAAAAATAACTGTTAATTGTCAAAATCAGACAGTTTTGTTAGAATTAGAATTTTGGAAAAGTAATTTTAAATTTAGAAAAAATTATTTAAATTTTTTAAAGTAGAACTAAACGATCCAGTTTATAAATTATAATAAAATATTTCAAAATTTTTTGGGATCATTTAAAAGGAAATAATCCATTATAATATTATATGTTTTTTTTAAATTTTTTATCAATGGCAAAAAAAAGTAAACATACTTAAAAAAATAAGAGGAAGGAATGAATAACCTGCTGCTGCTGCAGCAGCAAAAAAAATAAAATAATAGAAGAAAAAAAAGGTATAAATAAACGTGAGAGTCAATGTTGTTGTATAAAAAAAAAAGGGCACAGAAAAAAAAAATGGATGCTTGTTGTTTTTTTTTGTTTATATGGTTATGTGGCGGTATAGATATAAGCTTAAATATTTGACAGGAGAGAGGTTTACTTTCACAAAAAAAAAAATTATATATATGTAGCATGAAAAAAAGGGGGGAGAAAAAGCACTGCCACGGCATTGCTTCTCCTTTCTCTCTCTCTCTCTTTTGACAACAAAAAAACATTTTTTTTTAAAAATAAAAAGATAGACAGACAAATTGCCTCAAGGATGATACGACACTTTTTTGTGATATTAAAAAAATAAAAAAAAACATAAAAGGCGGCTCCAAATATACACCGGAATATCAACAGCCTAATTATTCCTGCATCAGTTTGTTGAAAATAAAATTTTTTTGAAAATTTTTTTGATTTTTACAAAACATTTTAAATTTTGAAATAAATCTTCACGCATCACATACTTTCCTGTGATGCGTGATGATGTAAGCTTGAATTAAAATACGGCAGTTTTAACAAAAGTTACTAAAATTTTAAAATTTGTTTTTCTAAAAATGTAACAATTTTATTTATTTTTCGTAAGATACAAAAAGTGAAAAATGGCGGCTTGTTTAAATTTAATTAGTCACAAATTACAATCATGGGCAAATATTATTTCAGAAAAAGGTAATTTAAAGGGAGCATTCGGGATGGACAAAGTATTTTTCATTTCATCGCACGGGTCCTCTTAGCACGAAAATATGCCAAAATCTTTAAAATAGTGAATATTACTGAATTTTGGCTATTTTTTCCTTTACGATTAAAATTAACCCTCGGACAAACTGTTTTTAAAAAAACATGATTTATATAAACTTTTTTTGAGAATATATAACGGTTGTCAAAAATGTGGGGAGTAATCAATAAAATATTCAAATTTCGTATTTTCCTGGATTGTTTCTTTTTTTTTTGTGGGCACATGTTTCAGGGTTAATTTTAATCGTAAAAACGGAAAAAGTAGTCAAAATTTAGTAATATTCACTATTTTAAAGATTATGGCATATTTTCGTGCTAAGAGGACCCATGCAAGATGGAATGAAAACCCAGACGCTCCGTTTAAATATTAGAATCAAAAATTGTAAAAAAAATTAGAAAAATTTAAACATCAAATTTAGTTTCTGCAGTTTTTTATGATTTCCAGTTATCGCTCGTTTTTTAAAAGCATGTTTTATAAAATCGATAAAACCTTGTCAAATTTAATAAAAATTTAAAAAATTTAAAATCAAAAAAAAGTCAGTTATTAAATTCAAATTCCGATTCAAGACATTTTTACAATTGCAACTTTTTTGTGACCGAAATGATCAAAGATTTTGTGCATAAAATGTTTGTATCCGCTTTTAAAAAATTTTTTTTTTGATTATTTCTTCAGTTTCTACAAACGTTTTACCACACAGTTTATATAAAAATAGTTTGTTTTATAATTATTTTCGCATTTGAGTTTGGGAAATTTTTTTCTTAAGATAATTATGAATTACCTGATAATAATATTTGTATTTTAAAAAAATTTGCAGTTAAAAATAATCCCAAAAAATAACTATTACTTCCAGTTTTGCCATTTTAAGCTATGAGTAATAAAAAAATCAAAAAAATTTGCATAAAACACTTTTGTGTTAATTACCCCCAGTTCTGAGAGGAATCCAAATGCAAGCTCCAATGCAAAGTCCAAATGCCGCTGGCACAAATGCCAATGACCGGGGCGGTAAAAACAATATTATTTTTAATTAAAATTTTGTGAAATAATTATCACTTTTGGTGTATTCAGTTAAATCAAAAACAATTCAATTATTTTCTACGTTTTTTTTAATGTATTCAGTTTTAACCGAAACTAACAAAATTTATCCAAATTTAATAAGCATTCATAAAAAAAATGGAACACATTTTTTTGGGGGAGAAAAAAAAGAAATGAAAAGCTTTAATAATAAAAAAATAAATGGTAATCAATTATATTAAAAAAAGAATTGAGAAACCCGCATAAAAGTGTCAAAAGAAAATGGCATAAATGGAAACAGAAGATGGCAGCAGATATGTGCCAAAAAAAAATATTTGCAAAAAAAACACAAATATATTCAAAATCTCAAGGGTAAAATTAAACAAAAAATATTGAATAACAAAAATTTTAAGACAAAAGCGCGGTATCATCGAAATATCAAAAAAGATAAAAAGTTGTAACTTTATTAATTTTGAGATTTAAAGGGGGAGTCCCACCTCTAACAACTTTTTTACGACGTATTTTATGCAAATTTGGACGAGAACAATGGAAAATTGCGTAAATGATGTGTATTTCCTTTGTTCTCGTCCAAATTTGCATAAAATACGTCGTAAAAAAGTTGTTTTGAGGTGGGACTCCCCCTTTAAATCTCAAAATTAATAAAGGGAGCGTCCGGGATAGACAAAGTTTTTTTCTCAATTTACACAGGTACTCCCACCACGAAATTATATATTTTAAACGTTGACCTTTGAAAGTTTTTTATCAAAGGCAAACTTTGATGGTGTAATTATGTTTTTACGGATATTAACATAACAAACAAAAATATAATTACATCATCAAAGTTTGCCTTTGATAAAAAACTTTCAAAGTTCAACGTTTAAAATATACAATTTCGTGGTGGGAGTACCTGAGTAAATTGAGAAAAAAAACTTTGTCTATCCCCAGACGCTCCCTTAAAAAAAGTAAGAATTACAAAATTCCAATTTTTTCCAAAAAGATTCAAACTCCTAAAATTTTATTTCGATTTTTAAATTTTTTTTTAAAATTTCCGTTTATCTGAAATTTTTTAGTTTCGTACAAAAGTTTTCCAAAATGTTAAAGCGTCAAAAAAAAGCAATTTTTATTTTATCGTTTTTGTAACTTTCAGAGCAATTTTAAAAAGGGACATACTAAAAAAAATTACTTATTTACCACAATTACTTTTTAACTACCCCCCTTTCAAAAAAAAAAGAAAAGAAAAAGTATTCATTCAAAGTGGTTATTTTTTAGCTATTTTTTGCAGGAATATTTTTTTTTTTGAAAAAAGTCATTGAAATAAATATATATATTTTGCTATATTTTTTTTTGCCCTGTTCCAAAAAAAACAAGTTGTTCAAAAAAAAGGGCCAAAACCTTAAAAAAAGGGAAACGGAAATGGAGATAAAAAAAAGGGGGAGAAAAAATGGAGAAAAAAAATCTACCCAGAGGGGTGGTCCATTTAAGGAACCCGAAAGCTTCTGTTTTTTTTTGGGAAGGGGGGGGGGGAGAGAGACAAAAGAATTAAGAATTTTAGAACCGAAAATAAAATCTTTAAAGGGAGCGTTCGGGATAGACAAAGTTTTTTTTCAATTTACACAGGTACGCTCACCACGAAAATATATCAAATTTTAAAATAGTGAATATTACTGAATTTAGACTATTTTTTCTGTATTTACGATTAAAATTAACCCTAGGATAAAATGTTTTTAAAAAAATTTGATCTAAATAAACTTTTTTTGATATAATATAACGGTTGTCAAAAATGTGGGGAGTAATCAATAAAATATTCAAATTTCGTATTTTCCTAGATTGTTTCTGTTTTTTGTGGGCACATTTTTTAGGGTTAATTTTAATCGTAAAAACAGCAAAAAATAGTTAAAATTCAGTAATATTCACTATTTTAAAATTTTGATTTATTTTCGTGGTGAGCATACCTGTGTAAATTGAAAAAAAAACTTTGTTTATCCCGAACGCTCCCTTTAAAGAGTTATATTTTTTGAACAACTAATGGTTAATAAATTTTTATAAAAAGAGATAAATAAAAATATTCTTAAATATAATATTACCGCCCGGGATAGAAAACGAAACTTTTGTTTTGGGGCAAAATTTCATGGAACAAAAAAAATATCAAAATATTTTAATTTTTTAAAAGGATCTTTGAGCAGTTTCGTTTTGCAATAGTCTGTTTCGTCCATTAAAAAAATTGTAGATCAAATTTTTAAAGATAATTATTTTCAATTCTTTGTTTCAGTTAAAAATTAAGGAATGTTATTTTAAAAAATTTTAATAATCAATAAAAGTGCTGATAAAACAGGGCATTGGGTGTTGGCAAAATGTTCTTTCCCGAGGAAGAACATTTTGCCAAATGTAAAAAAACGCAAAAACTTTTGGAACGACCAAATATTAATAAAAAGCGGATAGCAGAAATATTCTATCAAAGAGGAGGATTCCATTTCTAAAAAGATAAATTTGTCGAAAAAAATAGAAAGATGTAACTCGGAAATATTTTTGAAACTATTTGTTTGTTGACGCCATTTTGGGACAAAAAAAATTTGCAAAGAAAGAAAACGTGATCAGAATTTCTTGATTCTAATTCTTAAAGGGAGTGTCGACGACAAGCAAAAAAAAATTTGTGTGGACAACAAGTATGTTTTAACACGAAAATGAGTTAGAGAAAAGAAATAGCATAGAAAAATGTCTTATTCGTGTAAAAACATACTTGTTGCCAAAAATTTTTTTTTTGCTTGTCGTCGACACTCCCTTTAAAGGGGGAGACCCATCTCTAACAAATTTTTTTTCTGCAAAATTTTTTTGATGGTCTCAACGCGAATCAGGGAATGCATTGAATTGTAACTTTATTTTTTTCTTGCTTGAAAAAAATCTGTTATTTTTTCATTTTTCAATTCATTCCCTGATTCGGGTTGAGACCCTCAAGAAAATTTTGCAGCAAAAAAATTTGTTATCCCCCTTTAAAGCCATTTTCGTTTTGAGAAAAATTAATCACTTTATATTTATTTGTTTATCATTGATACTTTTTTTTAAAAGCAATGAATAACAGTTTTCAATAAAATTATTTAAAAAAAATAGTTATCAAAATTCATAAAAACAAATTTAATTAAAAAAGAAAAAAGAAAAAAGATTAAAAATTATTTTATCAAGATTATTATTAAATCCATCAAAACTGTACAGCTAATTTTTTAAATAACTTTAATCAAAAAACAAACAAAAGAAGTTTTAACACCAGTGTCAGAAGAAGAAGAAAAAAAAACAAAATCCTTCAATTCTATTTTTTTTGATGCTAGAAACTTTCATTTTTTATTTCATTGCTTCTTTCGTCTTCTTCCATCAGCATCTTCTTCTTCTTCTTTATGGTCTTGTCTTTTCTTGTTCATTTTTTCATTCTTTTAAAACTTCCTCAAGTGGTTGTCGATTACTTTTCTTCTTTCCCCTTCCTTCTTTTCTCTCTCTTTTTTTTATGCTTTTTCTTTATGTCGTTTTTAGCTCAATTTCAAAGAATAATATATATAAATATATATCTAAACAGACTTTTGCTTTCCCTTTTTTTTGGCATTTTTTTTTTGCTGTGGACACCACCAAACTTTGACACCGCCTATTTGTGTTTTTTTTTAAAAAAAGCAAAAAAAAAATGCTTTAAATTTGTTTCGGACATTTCCTTGCGCTTTGCACATATCTTTTTTTCTTCTTCTGCCGCCCATTTAAAAAAAAAGACAACAACGGCAACGAAGAAGAAGAAGAAAATGATGGCACAAAAAAAATATTTGACGTCAAAAAAAAGAAGGAAGAAAGAAAGAAAGAAAACAACAACATAAAAAAAGCGGAGGAAGGCAAAAAAAAGAAAAGGTCTGATTCTAATTTAATAAAGTGGTTTTGTGGTAAAATAGATTTGGAAAAGATTTGGATATATTTATTTAATTACATTTAATATATTCATTTATCATGGGTGATATTAAAACATTTAACTTTTTTTTGGTGATACATAAAATGTATTGTTTTCATTGATGTACTTTTATTTTTATTATACAACAACCGTAATATTAAATTAATGTAATTTGTCAATAAAAAAGGGCGCTTTAGATCTCAGTTTCTTTAACCCATATAAAAAAAATTTTTTATGAACTAATTTAACCTCAGGTCTTGAATTGGCGGCCTAACACACTACGCCAAAATCTCAATATCAGTTCTAATATTTTTCTTTATTCTTTTTTTGCAGACTGATACCGTTTTTTGAAACCCTTTTTTTTGAAGAAAAATCAAAAAATTAGTAAAATTCAGAAGCAGGACAAAAATGTAGCGTTATGTGACAGGCCGCCAAAAGGTGAAAACTTTCAAGCCCTCTGAAACCCAGCCTAATAATTTTCTGAACAACAAAACTTTTATCAAACAAAACTGCTCACAATTGTCAAATTTTAAAATTACTGCTTTTTCAGTTTTTTCTGTTCAAATTTTATGAATTTATTAAAAATTTTATTTTAAAATCACTCCAAAAATAAATGTAATACTTTATTTCTAATTTTTTTTTAAACATCTTGCATAAATTTACACCAATTTGCATCTTCCCTCCAATCCGGTTTAATTTTTCGAAGTTTACGTGAAAGTATTATTCCAGCAATTATTGAACAGATTAAAATTACTGTAGCACAAATTAATATCACATAATCATAGCCAAGATCATCAATTGAATCTAAAAATATTGTAAAAAATTTTATAATCAGTTACAAACAAGGATTAAAAACTTCCACCTTTTTGGCGGCCTGACGCATAACGCCACATTTTTATTTTTTCCAAATTTTACTATTTTTTATTTATTTTCTAAAAAATGGTGTGTCAAAAAACGCTATCAGTCAGCAAAAAAAATAATAAAGATAAATTTTAGAACTGATATTGAAAATAAAATAGCTAAATTTAGAAAAAATAAAAATGTGGCGTTATGCGACAGGTCGCCAAAAAGGTGGAACTCCTGCTCGCAAAGACAATTAAAACAGTGTTTTTTAAAACAAACAAAAAAATTTGCATAAAAAACTTTTTTAGGGGGGTATGGTAATCAATAATAAAAAAATACAGCTTCGGCCCAAACCAAAAATTTCGAGATTTTTGCCAAAAACTTATTTTGGCATATTTCAAATTAATGGCATTTCACTTCTACGAGACCCAATTCAAAATTTTAACTATTAAATAGTAGAAATAGGTTAGGAGAACACATCCTGATACTTTTGAATTTTTTGGGGGGATATCCGGATTTGGGATATATGATATTCACCCTAATCCCCTACGGCATTTTAAACGAAAATGGCCTCTATTTTTGTCACTTTTGGCCCAATATTAGTATATTTGCCAGATTTGATCTCAAAATCCAACTTTTTTTGCCGATGGCCGTCGAATTTGAAAAAAATGTGTTATAATTATTACCCCCAGTTCTGATAGGAATCCAAATGCAAGCTCCAATGCAAAGTCCAAATGATGTTGGCACAAATACAAATGATCGGGCGGTAAAAACAATATTATTTACAATTAAATCTTTGTAAAAACTGAATAAAATGAATATGATTGAAGTTCCAATAAAAATTAAAGCTAATAAAATAACGCAAAAATAATATCCAAAAATGTCGCCTCCATTTTCCCATTTTCTACCCGCATGTAAAATTTCATGTCCACTTTCCCAGCCTAAAAAGTTTTGATTTATTTAATTTATTTTAGTGCAATTTTTAGATGAAGTTTTGTTTTATTTGTTTAAAAATTTAAGATATTTTTTAACAGTTTTTTTGGTCACAATAAATACAACAAATAAATGCTACATTAAATCACGCAAATATACTAAGGGTGTATCATTTTTCTAATACGGAAATTACAACGGTAGCCACGTACGGATTTTTGGGAAATGGAAAAAAAAGACACTTGAAATTTTTGTGGAGGGCAAAAATGGATAGAGCAATTGGTTGCGCGTTTTCTTTGCATGCACTGGGCAAAAAAAGTAAAGTGCAAGTTCGAATCCAGCGAAAGCACTGATTTTTTTAAACGAATTCTTTTTATTGTTTTTACAAGAAATTTTTCAAAAATATGATTAAAATGATTGCTGAACCACTTGAATCAAAGGTATTCTTTTTATAAAAATAAATTTTTTTTATTATTGCTCTCGCGGGGATCGAACCTGGCTTCTTTTCAGCGCTGTGCATGCAAAGAAAACGCGCAACCAATTGCTCTATCCATTTTTGCCCTCCGAGAAAATTTGAATGTTTTTTTTTCCATTTCCCAAAAATCCGTACGTGTAGCTACGTGGCAAATATACGGGAAAAATTTGTTTGTATTTATTTATTAAATTTTTTCCATCTGTATAATAGTAATTTTTTAATTCAGTTTTACCAGTTCAAAATATGATAAGCAGGTCAAAAATGTTGAAAAATTATCAGTGGTAAAGTTTTTTCATACGTGAAAACCTCCGTTTTTTTTATTTAATGATTTAATTTAAATCAAATAATAACAAAAATATGCAATGATTAAATTTATAATTTTTGCGTTAAAGTATACGGTAATTTACAGTACCACAATAAAATAATTACTAAAGCCAAAAATTCCAATAATCAGCTTTGTTGCAATATTTTAAACAAAAACAAATATTTTTTTTTTAAATTTAAACAAGTGTTTTTAAATAATTTATATACTTTTAAACTGTTGTTGTTTTACCTGTGGTAACTAAAGTAAGCATTAATAAAATAAAACTTAAACAAATAAATGCAATATAAATTAATTTTTCTTTAAAGCATGGATGTTGGCGGATATACATTTTTTATTTAAGAAAATATTTAAAATGATACTTTAATTATCAAAAATCTTCAAAAAATAAATGTTTATTTATACAAAAACAACAAACCCCTATCCTATTAGTCACCATATTTTTGATATTTGTTTTGACCAAAAAAAGGTGAAACGAAAAAAATGACGTTTATTTAATTTCAACAACCCTATCATCATCGATTAGCAGCAGCAGCAGCTTATCTTCAGAAAGAAAGGAGTGCTAACAAAAATGATAGCATCATTTTTTTGTATAAACTTTAAAGCACCATACTTTTTTTCTGCCCTTTTAGCTTTAATTTAAAAACCAAGTAATATAAAGAGATCAATTTATTAAAAAATTAACAACTTGAGTATCAGTATTACCAAAAAAATATTAAAATATTTACAAAATTACCAGCACAAGTCAATAAGAGCACGATTATTAAACGATACAAACTTTTTTTAAAACGTTTTTTCGACTGTAAGAAATACAGTACGACATTAACCATTAAAATTATATGAAAAACTAACCATAAAAGTTTGCATCGGTTTCCAAACGACACGATAAATAAAACAAAAATTACAAAAAAAAACGATAAATAAAACACAAATTTTTTTAAATTCTTAATCAACAAGTGAACCATTATCATTGAGATCAGCAGATAACTTATTCCTTGAAGATGATCGTGTAACCCGAACGGAAGAACTTGATGAAGGTTTTGATGAAGAAACAAAATTAAAATCAGCTACTTCCTCATCTTCTTCTTCTTCTTCAAATTCATCTAGATCACAATCAGCTTTAACAATTTCAATATCCTCAATATCTTCAATACTTTCAACTTCCATTTCTTCACCTTCAACTTCATTGGTTTCTTTTTTAGTTTTCTTTTGTTTGCTCTTTTTCGTCACGGATGGGTTTGGAAGTTGCCGATTTTTGTTTGCTATAATTGAGAAGATTTCGATTTGGAATATTATGTTTTTCCATGTAACTGTCAATCCATGGGTTACAATCAACTATAACCCTAAGCTTTTGTTTTACACAATTTTGAAAAAGAAACTCACCAGTAACTTGACAAACAAATGCATCAACACCATGTTTGTTAAAGAAATCAAGCCATAATCTTTGCTTCGTTGATAGCTTATCTCCAGGTCCTTTAACTTCAATTACAGCAAGACGTTTTGTTGCTGGATCCCATAAGGTAAGATCAGGGAAACCACTTCGATGATGGCGATGATCTTCAATAATTCGATTTATAATCATTACCAATGCTTCTGGATTAATGCATAACATAAAATTCTACAAAATTAATCAATTTTATATGTATTTTTCTTAATCAAAATAGTTTACCTCAAATTCTTCAAAGCTTTCAAACATATTCCAATCAATTTTTGCATTTGTTCTTCCACGATTTTTTACAAAATTATCTTTCATAATATCAGTCAAAATTTCTTTTTGGCCTTCTTCCAATAATAAGCTTAATCTTTCCTCAAATCTTTCTTTTCTTTTTAAAAAGAAATCCAAAGTATTCAAATCGGCTGGAGAATCCTAAAAAGCTCCCTTTAAAAAAACTCACTTTAAAGAAAACCAAACAATCTAACCTGTATGGGACTAAACCATACGGTATCAATATTATGATCAAAAATGATATCATAACAAATAATACCAAATACTGTATGCCAAATTTGACCTTCTGAATGCATGCCATTCCAAAAATTTTGTTCTTGACGAAAATGTCGAAGTGCAAGTTCTTCAACGGAAACAATCTCCTTTTCACCATTATTTTCAACATAAAAATGATTAATTCGTTGTTCACCAAGATATTTATCAATAATTTTTCCACTAATACAAATCTGAAATATATAAATTATGGAAAAAACAACATCTATTTGTTAATGTCTTACTCTGCGAGGTTCTTCAATTTTTAGCGAAATTTGGAAATCTTTATCAAGTCGAAGTGCACGATCTTGCAGCAACAATCTATCTTTGTTTCGAACTACAGTATCTGAGATTCCACGAACACATGCATTGAGTGAGTCATCTTTTTTTTTAAGATGTGCGTGAAGATCTAATGCAAGACGATCATAAAGAAAGCCACGACGATCAGGACAAAATTGAATTAAAGCTACAAAAAACTAATAATCAGAAAAAATTGTTTAAAATAAAAAACTGACCCTCAGTTTTGAGCAAATATTCTATTAATTCAACTGCATCATCATATTTTCGAAGTCTTTCCATTGCATCTACAGTATGCGCAGCTGCTCTAGCATAGACCCATGCATCAGTATATCGGCGAAGATGATGGGGAAACTCTGATAAACGTTTCAAACTAAAAATAAAAATTATGAATTTATTACATAATTTTGTTTTTTCAAAACTTACTAATCTTTTCGATTTTCAACCATGTCTTTAATAACTTTTACAGCAATCATTCCATTTTCATACATATTTTGATATTTTCCAGTTCTTTTATCCCATGCCATTGCAGTTTCAATCCTTTTAGCTTCCATATAATCTTTAAGTTCTTCATAATTTCGATAAATATTTATGCATTGAACAATGTCTTTAGGACCACAAAATTCCAATTTCTGAGTTTCAACTTGAAGTAATTGAAACCTAAAAAATTATGGTAATGATATCAGCAGTAAATAAAATCCCTTACATCAAATTTGATGCTAATCCAGAAGTTGAAACAGGATCAAATAATAAACCAGAATTCATATGCGTTGGACAATACAGTGTCAAAATGGAATTAAATAATGCTAATGGATGTTTTTTAACTCGATAACAATTTGTAAGATGCTTCTTTGCGTTATTAAGAACTAAAGGTAACATTGGTCGCCCAAAAACATCTTTACCATTTGCAACAGAAAGTATATTAAAAATGACATCCTTTGCTTTAATACGATATTCAACTTTGTATGTTCGAGCAAGGCGATTAAGTTCAGCACGACTTAAACGCGACAATGCATCATCAAGAGTTAATGAAGCACTTGGAGAGTCTAAAAAATATTTTGTAATTATATTCAAAATCAAATATTGGAATTTTACCAGATTCTTCAATTAAAGCAGCAGAAACAAGTCCGGCAGCGATATCAACAATACTTGTTTCATTTGTTGCATATTTTGAAAGCTCATCTACAGTAAGCCATTTTCTCATTCGTAAACATAGTCGAATAAAAAGACACTGTTCAGAATCTATAAAGAATTGTTTTAGCTTTGTAACAATATATGTATGTTTAATTTCTTACCACTCATCGTAACCAACCAATAAAATAATCTTAAATCATCACCCCAAAATTCTGGAGCATTTTCACCTTGAATTCCTGCTTCTTTTGATAAAACTCGTTTAAGCATCATCCAAAAGAATCGAACAATATAAGATGGGCCATATGTTTTATCAGCTTGAAGTACAGTTGTTTCAGCAAGATCAGCTTCCAATTCAGGTTTTATTTTATCTGCTGCTCTTTGGGCTGAATCATCTTTTTTATGTCTTGGTGGTCGAAAAACATTTGAAAACCCTTGACCAGAAAATGGTATTTTATAAGGTTTAGGTAGAACAGGTTGAAACTCATCTGATTCATCGATTGTGGTCACATCATTTGTTACTGTAGCTGTTTCGATTTTAGATGAAGATGGCTGTGGCTCTTGAACAACTTCTGGTTCTTTTTCAGGAACTTTCTTTTTAGGTGATTGACTAAGCCTGATATTTGTTTGTGAAGCAATAAGATATCCTGCATTCTTTCCAGCAGAACAAAGCTTTTCGAGTTGTTCCATCAATTTTTCATAAACTTCAGAAAGTTTCATATTTGCAGATGGATCATCAGCATACACTAATGCTCGTGCAGTTTTTGAGTATGATTTAGTGGAACTTTCAGGTTCATTAATAATTGCAGATTGATCAAAAGATTTCGAGCTTGAACGTTTAGGTAGCGGCTCAGCACTGAAAAAAGTATTTATGTAATAAAATTCTGAATCAAAAATGATCTTACACATCTTCAGAATCAGAAAGCATAATAACTTCATCAACAGATAGTGGTCTTTTTATAGCAGCAGGAGATTTTATTTGTTGCTTTTTATCATCGTTTTTTCTCATAGTCGTTTCAACATTCACAATATTTTCACTAAGAACTTCAATCCCATCATCCTCATCGTCTTCAATAACCGTCGTTTGTACAACACCTTTACATTCTTGATCATGTCGTTTTACATAAGCAACATTTACAATCGTTCCACATTTATGACATTTACTACCCGCTGAAGCTTTCTTAAAAGCATTTGCAAGCATCGATCTAAATTTAAATTAAATTTTTTTTGCCCCTTTAAAGGAGTGTCGGAGATAGTGAAAAAATTTTTATGAATGTTTTCCGTCGTTCCAAGTGATGGGGAATGAAAAAGTTTGTCCGCCCGCACGCAACGAATGCATTCCCCATCACTTGGAATGACGGAAAACTGTCGTAAAAATTTTTTCACTATCTCCGACACTCCCTTTAAATAAAGAGTCCCCCTTAAATCACTTTTTTTGCCACCTTAGATAATTAAGAAAAGAACAATTTTTTTAAATATTACTTCTAATTACCTATTTTTGACTTCTGCTATCAGTGTTTTCCCGATTCCATTTTTTTCCGATTCCGATCCGATTCCACCGATTCCTCTCCCTATAGGATTTTTTTCTTTTCAAAAAAAATTTTTTAAAAGCCCAAAAAAAATGAAAAAATGGCATTATTTTTATCACAAAATGGTTGGAAAATATTTTTAAAAAGTATTTAATGATTGAAAAAAATACCATTTTATCAAAATTTTAACATTTTTCATAAATTTTTAACGAAAAAATTAAAAATTCAGGAATCGATTCCTTGGATCCAAATTCCGATTCCGCCGATTTTTTCCGATTCCCTTATAAGGAATTGGAATCGGGAAAACACTGTCTGCTATAATAATCCGCATGATCGACTACTTTCCAGCATGGAAATAAAAAGTTTATAAGAAGTTTTAACATTTTACTAATAATTGATTATTACCGACCGATTGAACCTCTTATGGATGGATCCCCTTCTATAATAACTAAAAAGTAATTTGTAATTGACTTGATGGGTAGTTACCATTTACCACATATTACTGATAAAAAATAATTTCAGTTTCGTGATCAGCCTAAAAAACTACCCTGGAACCATTTTTAAAATAAAAACACTAATATTTTATATATATTTAGCATTTTACCATAATATGGTATATATTACTTATTACCAAGGACGTCAGCAGAAATTTTTTTCGGGGGGGGGGGGGGGGGGCACGACCCCCTCCAATAACAAAAAATAAAATTTTTTTTTGCTATTTTTCAAAAGGTGGTGGCAGAAAAAAATTTTTCGAATCCATTTCGGGGGGGGCACGTGCCCCTCGTGCCCCCCCCCCTGGTGACGTCCTTGCTTATTACTATAATTAAAATAAATTGATCTTTTCTTGATTATCTAATTGGGCAAAAAATTTATTTAAAGGGAAATCTTTTTTTAAGGGGACAAAAAGAGGAAAATGAAGGCAAAAAAAGTATCCTCTAAATTATGGTTTGCTTTATTGAAAAAAAGTAATAAATTCATAATGTATGTCACAGGTTGTAAACCGAAGCCTCACAAAATGAAGCAAAAAGATATTAAATTATTTAAATTTATTCAATAAAAACGACCAACAAGTATAAAAACAAATGGTGCTCGTTTTTGGATAAAAAACTTGCAGCCAAGGTAAAACAAATTGAGAAACTTAACGGTAAGATTTTTGATAACGTGCACGAGCACCAGGACCGCCGAATTTCTTTGATTCTGTGCTACGAGGATCAGCAACAAGGAGTGTTCTATCGTATTCAGCAAGTTGTTCTTTAAGTTCACGACGAGATTGTTCATCAACATTTTTATGGTAGAATGCAACGAGAGCTTTAGCCATAGCTTGACGGACAGCATAGATTTGTGATACAAAACCACCACCAGTGACACGGATTTTAATATCCAAATTAGCAAATCTTTCTTTTCCAACAATAAGCAAAGGTTCTTGAAGCTTCAATCGAAGAATTTCAGGTTGTAAATGTTCAAGTGGACGTCCATTCACCTTGATAATACCCTTTCCTTTCTTTGCATAAGCAACGGCAGTAGCGTACTTCTAAAAGAAACGACATATTGAAAAGATCCAAATACATAATAATATCCTTACTTTACGTCCGAAGACTTGGACAGGTAAAGGTCCTGGAGCAGGCTTTTCAACGGTAGCCATATTTTGCTGTTACCTGAAAAATACAACAGATTTTAAAAACCCCCGCTGGCAGAAGATAGAAAAACTTTGTCAAACTACATTAAAAAAATCACGTCAAAAGCACGTAAATAATGGGTGAAAGATTGTCAAACGTTGTTAAGCAGTATGTTTAACAATCCTAAAAATAGTTTATGGTAAAATAATACAAAGTTTGGTAAAAAAGATTAAAAAAATATAACAAAAAAGTTGAAAAATAAAAATTTGCAGCAAGAAAGGGAAAAAACGGGTGCAGAGGAAGACCATTAGTCTCAACACGAAAAGCAAACGGTAGAAAGGATTGGCGCTTTTTTCAAATTTTTTTCAACTGCTTTCGCGGAAAAAAATATTTTCAAAAATCTTCGAACAACTTCGTTTTTTTTTTGGGTCGACCGTGTTCGCAAATTTCGTAATCGACGATCGAACCGTTTTTGCGTTTTTTTTTGCCGCTTTTTTCTCATTTCTTAACCGTATTCTTTCTTGTATTCAGTTGTATATTTTAATTTTTTTTTTCAGTAAAAATAAGCTAAAGTATGGCTCAAAGACAACGTGCTCGTCAAAGAGAAGTACAAAATGTTGAAGATGATGATATGGGACAACGACAACGTGTTCGTCAACGTGAAGTTCAACGTGTAGAAGAAGATGAAAGACAGGAAGAAGAAATCGTTCAAGCTGCGGATACAACAACGAATATTACTATTGCTGCAGCAGAAGCTGTTGAAACAAGTTTTATGCCTCTTCAAAAGCTTGAAGCGGAAGGTTTTCATGCAAATGATCTTAAAAAGCTTGCTGCACAAGGATACTGTACCGTTGAAGCTGTTGCATATGCAACAAGAAAAGAAATTTTTGCAGTTCAAGGAATTGGAGATAAAAAATGTGAAAATTTAATTGTAAGTTTAGTTGAATCCTTTCCTTTTTATCATTTATACATACATTTAGGCTGCTGCTCATAAGCTTATTCCTATGGGATTTAAGCCTGCAACAGAAATTCAACAAAAACGTGCTGATGTTATCCTTATCGAAACTGGTAGCCGCGAACTTAATCGTTTACTTGGAGGTGGAATCGAAACTGGGAGCTTGACTGAAGTATGTGGAATCTTATCTTATAAATAATTTTTTTAAATATATGTTTATTTAGATATTTGGTGAATTTCGTACTGGAAAAACTCAACTTTGTCATACATTGGCTGTTACATGTCAACTTCCTATTGATTGTGGTGGTGCTGAAGGAAAAGTTATTTGGTTTGATACTGAAGGTACATTTCGTCCTGAACGGCTTGTAGCTATTGCTGAAGCGTAAGTACTTTTCAAAGCTTGTTACTAAGCAGTTTTTTTTAAATTTTTAGTAGAAATCTTAATTCTGAACAATGTCTTGAAAATGTTGCATATGTTAGAGTTCATAATACTGATCATCAAATGAGTTTATTAATTGCTGCTCGTACTATGATGGCAGAAGGACGATATGCTTTGGTCATTGTTGACAGCATTATCAATCATTATCGAACAGACTTTTCTGGTCGTGGTGAATTAGCTCCTCGGCAAGCTCATCTTGGAAAATTTTTAAAAAGTTTAGCAACTATTGCATCTGAAGTAAAATTTTCAAATTTTTATAATATCTTTTTAATATTGTTTGTTTTTTATAGTTTGGCGTAGCAGTAGTTATGACAAATCATGTTGTCGCAACCCCTGATGCTGGTGCTGGCCCATATGCTGGTGATTCAAAGAAGCCATGTGGTGGACATATCTTAGCTCATGCAAGTACTACAAGATTATATTTCAAAAAAGGAAAAGGAACTAATAGGGTTTGCAAAATTTATGATTCACCATGTCTTCCTGAAGGTGAAGCAGATTTTGCCATTTCTAATATGGGAATTGTTGATGCAGAAAAAGAGAATAAGCGATAAACTTTATTTTTCTCTCGTTTAATTCTTTCGTCGTTGTTATTATCCGTTTTTTAGTTATTGTATCTGTAAATAACGTATATATAAAACTCTTTTTGTGTTTTATTTTATTTTTTACAGAAATTGTTACTGTAAAATCTTGGGAAAAAGCGATGGCCAAAAATTATGCACAAAATGGATTCATTTTTTTCCCATAATATCGATTTTAATCTTTAAAAAGCGTTCATTGAAATTTTCCAATAATGCTTCCATAAACTGAAAAACGTGTTCTTTTTCTGTTTTCGGTTTACATTCTTCTGATTCCTTTTTATTTTGTAATTGCGCGGTGCGCTCCATTTATTGGTGCGCAACGCAATTACAAAAAAGTAGCGCTTCTAAATATTTAGGGTATAAAATAAATGTGTGCCGGTTTTTTTTGTAATCACCTTGTGATAGGGTGGTGGACTGATATGCTATAATAGATTTTTTAATTTCAATTATTCAAAAAAGTTATGACGATAAAACCGAGTACCAGGCAAACCGCCCCCACACTGCATTTGCCATTCTCTACTTACTATTGATCAATGCAAAATTGCAAAGAAAATTATAAAAATTTACCCTTGAATTTTTTGTGCTTCATTTTTTGGATTAAGTAATTTTTGGGATGCTTTAAATTGCATAATTTCTGGTTTACTTTTTTGATCATTTTGTTGTTGTCTTGGAAATTCAAAACAATTCATTTCGCTTTCAATTTCAGATTTTTCAGATTTAATTCCTTTCCAAGTTTTATGAATCTGTAAATGTAAAAATTGTTTTACTTTTTTTAAAATTTAAATATACAAACTTTTTGAGGAGGTAAGGAAGAAGCTTCATAAGCAGCAATATGAAGTGAAAGGGTGCTTCTGTTGATCGAAGAATTACTGTTTAAATCTTTTTTATCAGAATCCAAAACATTTAATGAATTCAATGATTTTCACGGTGTGTCGAACGCGACCAAAGACGGCCCATGAGAGAACAGTTTTCTTCACTTCTTTTCCATATTAAATTTTTAAACCTAGATTCTGAGCGACTGAATCAATTTAAACGTTTTCTGTAAAGGGGAACAAAATAATAACCATATTCTTGAAATGTTTGACCACTGAAAACAAAAAAAACGGATTCTGAATCTCCAGGATTCTGAATCCAAAATGAAAATGTTCATCAAATGTTACAAAAGTAGTGTCATTCGAAGCACCTCGTTGAGTAGATTACGCTGAATAAAAAATAAATTATTTTTAAGGATTCAGATGCCAAATAAATGAAGAAAAGAAAGATAAAAATAGAATTTTCAAGTCAGTGAATTTAATCTCTAAATTATTAAAAGTAATTTATTTTTCGTTCATTGTAATCTACTCAACGAGGCGTTTCGAATGACACTTCTTTTGTAACATTTGATGAACATTTTCATCTTGGATTCAGAATCCTGGAGATTCAGAATCCGTTTTTTTTGTTTTGAGTGGTCATACATTTTAAGAATATGGTTATTATTTTGTTCCCCTTTACAGAAAACGTTTAAATTGATTCAGTCGCTCAGAATTTAGGTTTAAAAATTTAATATGGAAAATCCGTTCGGGGAACACTTTCACAAGGGGCGCTTCGACACACCGTGTGCAGACATTTTCAGATTTATTAAATAATAATTTTGAGCAATGTTTTGTTAGAAAATTATCATTTTTAGAATTATCTGTTGATTTTAAAAATGCCACAGTTTTATTATAATTTTTTTAAAGCACTTTTTTTTGAAACGTAATTTTATTTGAATTTTGTCAACTAAAATCAGAATCTACTGTAGCTTTTTATACCTTTTATAATTAAACTGCAGCCTTTAATTTTACCGTTATTATTTCTTCGTTCATTTGTAGTAATTTTTATTTGATCAGTGATAAATTTTGAACATTTTTGATTTTGATTTAAATTAAGATTACTGTAATGATCGTTGAAATTGTTGGAATCAACAAAACTTTTATCATTTTTTAATGATAAACAATGTTCTTTTGTTGTCATCTAAAAATTAATTGCAACATTTTATTAAAAGATAAAATTGAAATTTTTTTAACAGCTATTAGGGATTGTCCAGACGTGACGTCACTATAAAATCGAAAAGCCGACAAAGATCACGCTTTGCCCTTTGATCTTTGTCGGCTTTTTAGCAGGAGCGTCACGTTTAGCTTACCCCCCCCCCCCCACCCATCCATAAAACCCGTGACGTCACGTCTGGACGCTCCCTTATACAGTCACGAAGATTTTTTAGAATGAAATAAAAATTCAAATTTTGTGAACACTTAAAAGTTTACAGATTAAACTTCTTTTTTATTTTCAAGTTTAATCATTTTTTTAAAAAAACTTCAATACACAAAAAATGTAAAATTTTAAAACAATATTTTTCAAAAAATAGCATTGGTTTCGAAAACAACAAAACGGGGCGTTTTGTTAAACATAAGGATGATGCAACAGTTTTAACTTCTTTTTTCATATTTCTTAAAACGCATTTTACGACAAAAGATTTTTCAGCTGGCACAGAAAAAAAATGTTTTTGCAACTTTACCCCCGTTTTCAAGATAAGATAGAAAGTTTTTTTTGGCAAAAAGTGCCTATTTGGCACTTTTTTGTGCCGTCGAAATTAAAAATGGTATTTTCGTATTTCGGCCTAATTTGGGTACTTCATTCATATTTCGCCCCAAAAGGTAAAAAATACGGGGAATTCAATGAAAATATTATTTTTGAAACCCCCGCACTAAAAATGCCATGGCATTTTCAAAGGCACAAAGTCGAAACTTTGATATTTGAAAGTCCCAACAAGATTTTTTTGACTTGAAAATGTGATATCAGCGACCTCAATTTAATTTATACCAAAACAAATTAGACCGATATTTCCAGTGGCTTAAAAAAATACAAAAATGCCATTTCTAATATGGGAATTGTTGATGCTGAAAATAAGCGATAAACTTTATTTTTCTCTCATTTAACTACTTTTATTATCTCAAAAAGTATTGTAGCCTTCAGAATTCCCCCTTATCTTCTTTTGTTGAAAACAAAGAATGCAAATTTTTGCGTAAACGTTAAACACGTAAATGGTAAATTCTTAAAACGAATAAGCGTGTTTTTTGGAACTTTGCCAATTTTATTAAATTTTTCCAACTCACATTCTATTGTGCTTATAAAATTGTAATATCTTTAATTTTTTGCTTGATTCTTATCGTTTTTCCATCGTTTATGAATCTTACACTTTTTTAGCTTTTATACTTTCATCTTTATCATGGTTGAAGCTCCTGAAGTCCTTCAACAAATACAACAAAATGATCAATCATTAAAACAACAGCATGAAGATGAAGATGAGACACCTGAAATTACGATAGAAACTGTTGTAGATGTATTTGGATTTCCATTGGAAGAAATTTTTAAAGATGGAATTAAATATTACAAAGGTTTGACAGTTTGGGTGTTAAGGAATAAAATGTTTTTTCGGCTAAATTGATTGCTGTAAAATAAACTTTTGGATGGCAAAAAAGCTTTAACTTTTTTTTCATTTATGGACATTTTGGGCTAGGTTTTTCTGCCATTTTCTGGATTTCATAGTATGGCACTTTGAATTTTTTTACTTTCCTTATAAAGTACAGTATAACATTACTAATTTTTGTTGTTTCGAAGGTAACTTTAGGTTCAAATTACAGTATACTGAGAATTCAGTTTAACTTTTTTTGTTTTATCCAAAGTATCTTGCCCTCCTAGCTACCTGATATTTCAAGCTGCTGGGAATTTTAACCTTTATAAAATGCAATTCCATACCGTTTTGCTGCTGTTTAACACCAATATAATCGTAATAAAAATTTCAGCTCAAGAACGTTCTGGTGAATTACAAGTTGAATATCCTGTTCGCCTACAATTTATGGCTTTAGCAAAACAGATTAAATTTGGTCAATTTAAAAGTGAAACTGCAAATGTTGGATGGTTTGATCTTGTTGGAAATGATGCAAAGTAGGTTTTACTTTTAAATTTTTGAGCGTCTTTTATATCTATCTTTTCTGGTAGATTTTAATTCAATTTTTTATACTTTCCTTCTATTTCTTCTTTTAGTTTTTGTGCTTTATTTAAGCCATAAATTGCGTTAAATTTGCAAGATTTTCTTCCCACACTTGAACCCATTTTTGCTTCGCTTTGATTAAGTGTTTTTTTCTGGTCGCATTTTTTGTGGCATAATAAAGCAGTAAATTTTGAAAAGATAATTTATTTGGTAATGCTTTTTACGACATCGTTTCTTTGGTTTTTTATAAAAATTAGAAGGTTTATTACTTATCATTTCATTTCTTTATTTACATACAGTTGTAAAACTGAATTCTTTTTTAGGCTAAAAAGTTTAGCGTTTTTTCACATCCAAAAAACAAGTTTTACAACAGCTTCTGACTAAATGTGTTTTTACAAATTATTTAGCTTTGTTAAAAATAACTGTAATACTTGTTCATACATTTGGTAAAAATATTATTCCTTTTTGGTACAGTGTTTTGCCAGTATATAAGAAGTTGAACCCCCCGTCACCATCGTTGTTAATAATTATTGTTTAAATTGAATGGCAACTTTGAAAGAAAATATAATTGTTTTTCGCTACCCTTTGTGGAGGATTTCTTCATGTTTCTATTTCCGTTTTCTTAATTTAGCCTTTTAAAGGCATTTAAATTTATTTTGTTTAGTTTCAAGTTAAAGTTCGACGGTATCTTCTTCTCTTTTTTGACCATTTCTTTCTTTTTCGCTCTGACTTCTTTTTTCTTCCGGAACGGATTATCGTCTTTTAACTCTGTCATCATCTTTTTTTTTCTTTTACTTACTATTTTTTTTTTCTAAGCAAAAAAGTGCCCTCTCTTTACTCTGTTTTTTTTTATCTTTCTTTAAAATTCAAAAATCGTGGGAATTTTCTTTATTTGTTTTTCTCTTCTTTTTTTTGCTGCCATCTTCTTCATTTGCCGTTTGTAAAATAACAAAAGTTTCTTTTTACCAATATTGTAGCAGTTTTGAAATATTTTTTAAAGATGCTTTGCAATTTTGTATCCGTCTTTTTAGACTTCATTTTAAATGCCTTTTTTCAAAACATTCTTTTTAAATAAATTGTTAATACAGTACTTGAACTTTTATCCAAAAATCTACAGTATTTTTTGTCAAAATTTTTTACACTGAAGTTTTTCCCTTTTCATCTATAATAATAAAAAATGATAACATGATAGAACATCGTTGAATCATGTCATCAGTTATATATTTCTTAAAAGATGTGGTTTTACTCTTTCTTTTTAAAGGCGTCAAAAAAGTTTTTTTTTATCCTTTTTTCTTATTTATTCTTCTTGCTTTTTCGCTTGGCCGAATTTAGGAGAGTGAGTGAGAGACCGGATGAAAGAAGAAGATGAAGCATAGTACGCAAATTCAATTTTTGTTTTGTTCAATTCACCCAACACATGTATTCCGTTTTTTTTTTGTGATGAACATGGAACATCATTTTTATTCCTTCATTTTTTTGCTTCAGCTTTTTTTAAAAGAAGATAATTTAACAGAATATTTTATTGAAACATATTTTTTTTCAACATTTTTTGATTTTGCATAAATTTTTTTCGTTCAGAGTTTTTCTATCTATCTAAGTTTTTTCATAAGTTGGTTTTCAAAAAACGTTAAAAATTTATGAAAGCTAATTCATTCTTGACAAATTGAAAGCGACACACGATTTTACTTTTTGGGTATTTTTTCCTTCTTTGATTGGATTTAGTCTTTTTTGTGAAAAAGAAAATAAAAGAAATTTAAAAAATGAAGAAAAAAGGGGTTTTTATTGCATAGCTTTAGACTGGGAGATGCCTTCTTTTTTTTCTTGGGGTTGCTTTGAGAAGATTAAATCTCTGATAATTTTGATTTCCTTTTGAAAGAATTTAGGAATTGTTTATTGTTGTGCCGAAAGGAAGAAGCAGATTGTTTGCTATTTTAATATTTTTAAAACTTTTTACAAAGCTTTAATTTAGCATCTGAATTTTTAAATTATTGACTAAAGTTTCTTTTAGAGTTAATTTTAAAAAAAAAGTTTATACTACTGATATTTGGCATTAAAACTTTTTCATTTTTTGACCTTAATTTTTTGATGTATCTATTGTGATACATTTTTTTATCAATGCAATTAGGGTTTCTTTTACTCCATTCTTTTTACATTTTCTTACTATTATTTTATGTTGCATAACAGCTAGCTCCTTTTTATATTGTTTTATGAATGCTGACACTTTTGACTTTTTCAGTTTACAAATTTTTAAACCTATTTCTAATTACTTCATTATTTTTTGTTTGGATGAAAGTCTCATTTACATTTTTTGTTTAACAAAAAAACTGACAGGAATCATTCTGGTATTTTTGCATCTGATGCCATTATCTGACTGTCTATCTTCTTCGTTCTTTAGCGTTCATCTTTTTTATTTTAAGTTTCTCAAAAAAAAAACCAAAAGGAAAACCCAAAAAAGCTTTGCCTTCTTTTTTTCTTAAATCCTAAATCCCCAATTGGATTAAAAAACAGACAAAAAGAAAGAAAAATAGTTGATTTGGGAATTTTTTTTCGGGAAAAGGTTGAAATCTGTTTTATTTCAACAAGCTTTATCGCTGTTATTTTATTTTTAAAAAATATTCAATTTTTATTAATTGATTTTTAATTTTTTAGCAAAGAGTGGCAAAAACTCGGTGATTTAAGTCGTGAAGAAGCGATGCTTGAATTTGTTCGTTTATTAGATGTCGTATGTCCTACTTTTAAGCCACATATTAATGAAAGAGCTGCAATTGAAACTTCCAAAGCTGTACTGTAAGTTTTAAGTTTTCTTTTTTTTGGGGTTAGGGATTTTGCTGGAATAAAATAACAAATTTCGAAATTTCTTTGGTATTCGTTTTTATTTGCATTTTACAGTTTTTTTTATTGTATTTAACCAATTTGGTTTTAATATTATCTGATAAAACTGTTTTTAAAATTAAACAAAAATGTTTTTCCCGTTTTTAAGCTGATATTTGTCATTTTAGTTCTATTTTAAAAAAAATAATTGTTTTGTGTATTGCTTCCGTTAAACTATTTTCTCATAAAAAACTGTATAAAAAAGATGTTTTTTATTTTCCATTCATGTCGATTTTTTGAATCTCGCTTATCCCAGATGACGACGTCTTCTTGGCTCTTTTTTCATCTTTTAAGATACCATTACATTTTTTTTGTAACTTTGTGATCTCTAATAAAACAATCTTTTTTTAAAAACAATATTGTGAACATCTGTCCTTTTATTATCGCACGCTTTTTATTTATTTTTTAACGGAAAGCTTTTTGATTTTCGTCTGATTCATTGAAAGAAGCTTTCTTTCCCCCCTCCTTTTTCTTGACTCTTATTGCTTTTTTTTATTAGGGGGCTATTTCTGGTTGTTGGAAAATGTTTTAGTCAAGTTTTGTTTTTGATTTTTCAAAAAAAAATGTTGAAATACTTTGCCGAAAAGTTTGGGCTAAGGTAATTTTAATTATTATTATATTTACATGCCCGATCACAGGATGAAAAAAAAATATACAGTACAATAACACTTTTGGATTATTTGTAGGCCTAAACTTAGACATCTTTGATATTAAATCTCAAATTTTTAACTTTTTAAAATTCCGTTTTTTTACGATGCCTCATATAGAAAAAGCAATGTCATTCATTACATTTTTGTCATTTTTTAAAACATAGTTATTAGTTACAACTCCTGCAAGCTATCAATTTTAGGCTAATCTGTTTTGCTTCTTTTTTTAGTTTCTTTCTTTGAATTTAATAAACATTTTAGTAAACTCATGTTTTTTCTCATCTTCTTTTTTTTCTTTTTAAAAAAAAGGGGAAATTGCCAACGGCAAGTGCAAAAAGAAGATAGAGAAAAAAAGGAAGAGAACCTAGCGAAAGCCTGCCTATTGATTACGAACGCATTTTTTTTGCCTTTTTCAAGAGTGAGAGAAAAAAAAAGAAAAATTGAAACTAAACAAGTGGTGGTTATTTGCCATAAAAGTAGACTAAGAAATATGGGAAGAAAATAAAGAAAGGTTTGGGGCATATTGAGTCTCTTACATGTTTTTGCTTATTATTACATTCTATTTTTTTGAAAAAAAAGAAAAAAAACATGTAGCTTTTTTTTAAATTTCCCTAAATTTTTAGAGAACGTCGTCGAGATTCAAATAATACGGTTAATAGTGTCACATATAATCATTTAATCAACGGTAACGCAGAAAATAGTGAAGTTTTAAAAAAGTACGAAGAACAAAGGTATGTCTTTGAATTTTGCTGCTAAATTATAGTTTTTAAACACTATAATTTTTTCAGGCGTCAAATTCAAGAAGCATTAAATAAAGCAACATATCATCAATTTTTGGCGTACGCTCAACAAACACATCCTGGTGATCCTGAAAAAGTTAGTTTTTGTTTTATTTAGAAATACAAATAATTAGTTTTGCATTATTTATATTTTGTCTTTGATCACTAAAATTTAGTGTAGTCATAATTAAGATGACAGATGTTTTGTAGTTAGAGAGGGTACTGTATCTCTGAAAGTAATTAAGTAAATGCACCTGGCGCCAATTTAATTTTTTTTACATTTATTAAAAATCTTTTTTTTAAATCAAAAAACAAGAAATTTCAAAACAACACGCATTTTTAAAAAGGCTTTTTCAACCGGTTTGAGCTATGTCAAATAAATTTTGTGTTAAATTAAAAAATAATTATGCAGCATAAATATAAAGCATTGAAAGTCTATTAATTGATGATGAATGGAATTAAAATACCAATGTAATAGTTTTTTCAATTTCTTTCTCACAGGCTGATGTAATTCCACTGTGTGAAACATAACATGTCAAGGTCTAAAAATTAAGTTTAGCTTTTTCGAAATCAAATTTTTTTAAAGTTATTACTTGATTCTGCCGAAACATTGATAGCAAGGCACGATGAAGTAAAATCATGGTGTCATTTACAACATATTTATCTCTTGTAACGTCAAGTTGTTGGAGAGAGAAAAGAACTTGAGGACATTGTGCGAGCTTTGCAATTCCATTTCTGAAAGCACTTTTTTATGAAATTTATTTCTATTATATAAACAAATTACCCAGTAATATGAGGACATGTATTTAATGTTAGTGTTTTAATCCGGCATTTATTGTCAGTTTCTACCAAGGCTCGAATGCTTGCATCATCAATGTTTACACAGTTTGAAAGGTCTAGCTAAACATTTTGGCTATATTTATTAGTCAAAAATGTACAAACCTCTTTAAGTGGACATCTGGCAATAGAATACCTTACTCCTTTATTGGTAATATTGAAACACTTTTTTAACTTTAACGTTTCGAGTTTTCCTTTTTGAGCTACAAGCTCCAAATCTTGATCACACATTTGAATAGTTTTTTCAATATGTAAATGTTTTAAATTTGGTAATACACCAATTGGGGAATAATTTGCAATTTTTGTACATTCAACAATTCTCAAAGATTCCAACTTTGTCATGTGTTCAAAGATTATTTGTAAATTTTCTTGTGTTAAGCAGTCACATGCCTATAATACATTATTACATTTTTTGTCTTTGAAAATTTTTTTTCATTATTTACTAGAACCAAAATTACCTTTTCGTTGCCAAGAGCAACAAAAATAAATCTATTTATGCTTTATGAAAAGTGTTTTTAACTCTTTTTTTTCTCTAAGATTTTAGTATTTAGTTACTTAGTTTATAGATTAACTAACTTCAAGTGACAAAGATTTTAATGATGTTAAATTTGAAATTGTATCAATTCTTAGTGAATACGCGTCGTGTGGAATAAATCCAAGTTCAAGTGTTTCAAGATTTGTCAAATATTTCATTGAATCTATAACTGTTTGTAGTCCACCTTCTTCGGGTTCTTCATCATACTGTAGGTAATAAGAATATGATTTTATCAAGGATTGTGGAAGGGGTGACATATGAAAGGATTTAAGTTGAGGATGTGTTTCAAAGAAATACCCCAAAGCTTGTCCAGTTATTTGTTTTGATGCCGAAATGTCAATGCATCTAAGATTTCAACTGTTTAGTTTTTACTTTTTATTTTACCGTAATCTTACTCAATAAAAGGTGGAAGATGAATAATAGGGTCGAGATTAAATTTAGCTTTTCTGAGGTTTAAATCTTTAATCGCTTTAAATTGAGATAAATAATTTGATACTTTATGAGGGTCATCTTCATTGACCCATGTTGATTCTTCCAAAGTAAAAATTTCCAATTGTGGAGCAAACTTTTCAAGTAATCTCGAAAGATTTCCATTGATTATACAGCAACCAAGATTTAAAGATTTCAATTGCGAACAATGCCTAAAAATTTCATGCGTTCCTTTAGTTAAAGCATAAAATAAAATATCTTACTCAGTTATATGGTCCAAAATAGCTTGAGAAATTTTTAACCAGCGATATCCAAATGTTATTTCTTTAATATATGGTCCACCACGTTGTACAATACCTTTAACTAATGGAACAAAATTAATATTATCTTGTTGATAGTATTCTGAATTTGTAACAAAAAGAAATTCAGAGATGTCAAGTTTATCTGCTTCTGAATATGCTCGGCAATCCTTAAGCTAATTTTTGATTTAATTTTGAAAGATTAAGTAGCTAACCTGTAAAACAGCATACCATTTTTTGCAAACAAGTTCAAGTTTAATTTTTTCAAGAA
The DNA here is from genome assembly GCA_964035985.1 of Panagrolaimus superbus. NCBI lineage: Eukaryota > Metazoa > Nematoda > Chromadorea > Rhabditida > Panagrolaimidae > Panagrolaimus > Panagrolaimus superbus. The sequence continues at coordinate 2,658,890 of OZ038357.1, forward strand.
AAGTTATGTTTGAGAATATTTGCAGTAAGCAGTCATTATTTAGCTTATCCATTTTGCAAAACTAAATAATGGTCACTTTTTTAAATTAAAACAAAAGTGAAAGTTATAAAAATCAATTTAAAACAAGTTAAAAGTACGAGAGCACCAAGAGCCGCACAGATAAAGAGGAGGAGGTTCAACGTGGATCAAATTGCATCCGGCTTCTTTTTTTGATGAATAAAAAAAAGACAAAGAAAAGCTGCTTCAAGGAGGGTTAAAAAAATTGAGAGAAAAATTTTTTTTGAGGACGGTGTTCGATTTTTTTAGAGTTAAAAAACGTTGAAGAGAGAAATGTCAAATAGGAATGGCCTTTGTCTTCTTTGAAGGATGGGGGACATTTAGAAATGAAAAAAAAGAATATGCTAAACATGTAATAAATTTGTAATAAAATGATTGAATTTTGGGGAGATTGATGGAAAAATAGAGGGTATAAATAAAGGGGCTTGATTTGAATTAATTTTGAAAGTTATATTGAATGGTTACAGTGTGATAGGAATCTTTGAAAAATTTAGCGTTTTTTTATAATTCAAGATATTATATCACTTTTATTATTTTAAATTTTTTTAGACGATGATTATAGCTTGAATGAATCAACGTAGTAAAAAATGAAGCGGTCTCAATTTTTGTCCCTCGTAAATTTTTCTTTTGCTGATCAAAGAATTTTTTTGCAATTAAAAAACGTTTCTTTTGTTTTTCATTGAGAAAAAAAGAGAGAAAGAGAGAGATTTTGGAGAGCCACTTTGACGTTTCCTTTACCACTCATCATATTGCTCTTTTTACCGTTTTACGTAAATTTAAAAAAAAATCAAAATAAGTTTTAAGTTTTAAAACTTTAAACCACGTGATTTGTTAAAGCGTTTGTGGCCCCCACTTTAAAAATCAAAAAAAAAGAATTTTTAAAAAAGGTTAAAAATTTTTCATGAAAAAATGGAAGCAAAAAAAAAGAAAAGTGATTCGATTGGCAAAAAAAGGAAAGGAAGAAACATAGCTAATGACAAATTTTGTAAATTAGTCAGAAAATGTGAGAACTTTGTTGTGTGTTTTTCCTCATTTGGTTAAAACTTTTAAATTTTTTTAAAACAAAAAATAAGAAACATTTTTTTTCAGTTTTTAACCTTTAAACATGACTTTTGAGAAGAACAGCTTTTTGCGGCGAACATTTTTGATCAAATTTTTTTTTCTCCTTTTCATTTAGTAACATTTGTGTAACAGCTGACAGCTTACTACCTTTTTTTTGATATTGGTTTAAGATTATTTTTGGATAAATTAGCTTTTTCTTTCCAAGTCAGATGATTGGAAGTGATGAATTAAATTAAAAGTATTCATTTAGCACGTTTTTATTTGTTCTTTAAAAAACACGTTGGTGTAAGTATAGTGCAAAGTTTTTGCTTGCAGCAACAAAGTGATTGATGAAATTGTTTTTTAAAAAAGATTTTAGAGGGTTTTATGAGGTCAAAAGGATGATCATATGATTGAAAGAGATCACACAATGGCAAAGATTAAAATTAGATAAGGATTTGTTGTATACTTTGAGTTTATATATTAAAATAGATAGGGGCTTGTGAAAATTTAAAGTTATCCTTGGCTTTACAGCCCGTTCTAAATGGGGAAGCATCCGAAGCTCGCGTGTTCTCTAAATTGTTTGTGCGTCATTAATACTTAGAAAATTAAGCTTGGATGCGGTTTGCTTGCTTTTTGCAGTATTTTGAAATACGTTAAGATCTGTCATATTAATTAAACATATTTTCATAAATGAAATAAACTACATGTTTTTAGATACAAAAAATAATAATAACTAATACAATTTTTTTTAGCAAGAACAACTTATTCAACAACTGCGTGAACAACATTACGAACAATATATGTCTCAAGTATACGCAAGGCAAGCAGAAGCACAAGCTGCATCACTTGAACAGCTTGGAATAAATGATAATTTGCCATCACAACCTCCTCTACCGCCACCACCTCAACAATTACAACATCAGCAACACCCACCATCACAAGGACAACGTCAAAAATCTCCCGGTGAAGAATCATCTGATTCAGAAATTGGTGTTAAAACTCGTGATTCATATATGCAAGAAGGGTTAGAACGTCCAAGAACACCAAAAGATGACGAAGATGAATCTGAGAGTGAAATTGAAGGTGACGAAGTTCCATGTAAGTTTTATAATTTTTTTCTTCTATTTTTTTCAACTTTTTCAACTTTTGCTAAAAATTATAACAATAATCACGTTTGAGATTACTGTAACTTTCTTTTTTTCATTTTCTTTCAATTTCTTTATTTGCTTTTTTGCTTTCTCTTTTTTCTGCCAAAATAGGGAGATGAAAAATGGAAGTATCACAAACACACAATTTATGTTTGATCACAAAAAAAAAGATTCACACAAAAAAATAAACTAACATTATTAGTTCAACACAAATTTTTAGTGCCTTCTATACACGGCCAAATGGGTCTCTTCTGTCACTGTAAGCAATACATTCATAAAAAAAATGTTTTTTTCTTTGTTTTGTAAATTTGTTGTGGCTTTTTGTTCAACCCTATTCCTCTTTTTTATACCTTTCCTTTTCACTATTTTAGTTTTAAAAAAAGAATAATTTCTATCCCAATGTTTTGCCTTAACAGGTTTTTTTTAAATTGAAAATTGCATGCAACTGAATTTTGATGAGGAGAGGGGGTTGATATACTGTTTTATTACCGTAGCATTATGAATTTGAGATTAAAATTTTGAGTCAATTAAATTAAACTATTTTTTGATAAATTAAATATAACAAAAAGTGTTTTTTCTTTTAAAAAAGACAGACAAAAGGCATTTTTTATAAATTTTACAGCTATATAAGTTTTAAGCAAATATTGAAAATTACTTTAATCCTCTTTACATTGCTTTATGTCGCAAATGATTTTATTGCGCTTACCCTTCTATTTGCTAGAATAAAAATTGTCATTTGTTGCATGCAGTTTTAATTGGTGGATATTGTTAACTAATCATTTTTACTTTGTTTTTATAAATTTTTTTCTTTAATAATCATAAAATATTTTAGCAAATCCAAAAATAGCACCTGCAAATTTATGGAATCGAAAAGATATTGTTGAATTTAAAGCTCAAATTAAGAAAGAAGGTCCGGAAGGAATTATTAAAGTTGGTCATGGTGAAACGGTTACGGTAGGATTTTTTGTAATTTTGAGTCCGTTGCTGATTATCATTTTTTGTACTTTTATAGGTTCGTGTTCCTACTCACGAAGAAGGAACATGTTTGTTTTGGGAATTTGCAACAGATTACTATGACATTGGATTTGGTTTGTTCTTCTTTTTTTAAATTGGGAATTTCTAATTTATTTTGCCACTGACAAAAAAATCTTGATTTTTAAAATTTAATTAGAAGTTTCAGAATTTAAAATTTTTAATTAAATGTATAAACACCTGAAATTGCTTTTTAGGTGTTTATTTTGAATGGTCAATTTCTGAGACGAGTGAAGTCTCTGTATATGTTTCTGAATCATCTGATGAAGAATATGATGAAGAAGCTGAATCATCAGTTAACCCAAATGCAGCACCAGGTGATGTTGAATCTGCAGGAGCAATGAAAAAAGCTCGGGATCCAAATAAGCCTGCTGTTGATGAAATTATTCCTGTTTATCGTCGTGATTGTCATGAAGAAGTTTTTGCTGGATCACATCAATATCCAGCACGTGGTGTATATCTTCTCAAATTTGATAATTCATATTCACTTTGGCGTGCAAAGACTCTCTACTACCGTGTTTATTACAGTAAATAGAAAGACGAAGAAAAAAAACGTATTAACAATTCCGGGGCTAAATGCAAAAATGGATAATATAATGTATCCATTTTTAAAAAAAGTATATATTCTTTAATGTCACATGTCAAAAATTTTAGTAGCTAATTCTTTTAATATTTTTATTTATTTTAATTCGGTATTAATATATTCGAAACTCAAAAATATAAGCTTTTCTTTTGAAGTAACAAATCTAAATTGTGATTATTAATTTATCTCTAATCTTTTTTTGTTTTTATTTATCATTTCTCTTGATTATTTTTTTGTATTAACAAAGTAAATAATTTCGGTGTGTAAATTTTATACGATTTTTTTATAAATGAATCTGATTTTTTGGATAAAAAATAAAATTTTAAAGCGAGTAAAAAATGCATAAATAACTTCAACACTTTTCATTCAATGCAAATTTTAATTAGAACTTTTGCAAGAAGTTTTGAGTATTTTACAGCTATAAATAATTTAGTTAATAAATTAATAGTAAAGAAAGATTTTATCAATGTCGAGTTTGGACAACAAAAATTACATATAAAAAACTCTAAATAGTCTAGATTAATCAAATATTTTTAATAACTATTTAAATACACTGAAAAAATTTTATTTTTAAAAAAGTGACATTTTTAATTTTTAACAACATCTCTACAATGATAAATTAATTTTGATTCCATTGTTTATGTAAATTTGCGAAATAAGATTCTGATGTTGCATAAATTGGTATACTTTGTCCAAGGGGACTTATAATTGGCAAAATACGTTTTTGATTTTCAAAAATGCATTTAATTGTAGAATTTTTTGAATTTAATCGGATACGGTAAAGCAAGATTAAAATGAATGATAAATGATAGCTCTAAAAATAAAGCAAAACTTTAAATTAAATTGACGGGATTCACAAAAATGTGTGCTTACAATTAGAAAGAAACAAATGGGTGCAACACTTTGTTGAATAAAATTATGTAATAATGTTAAAATAAAGCCGAGGGGTGAAATAATTGCAAAAATGAGTAAAATTGGCCATAAAAATTTTAAAACTTTGATGTTTTCAAGAATCTGAAAAATAAAAGAATATATTTTTAAATGGCACAAAAAAATATATATTGTTAAAATGGATCGAATCGGATTGCCTTTCACTAATTTTGATTAATTTTAGTTTTATGAAAGCCTTAAAATGAAATTTTGGCAAACAAATTGTAATTTAATTAGGCGGTCTTATACAGTGCTCCAAAAAAATATGGGGCTCATTAAAAGCTGGCAGTCAAAGTGGGGAGAAAAACCTGGCAGGACACTTTGCCAAGTGCAAAATGAACTGCCAACTGCCAGGTTTTAATAAGACTCAAAATATAGACGCACCTTTGATTTTATCAGATTTTTGTTGTTTTTGATTCTCCACAAAAATTGTCTCTGATAGTAAAACCAATTTGTTAGTTGACATGTTTCAGCATTTTGGCCAATTTCGATTTCCGGTGTTCTTGCAGCCAGTGATGTGCCCGACATTTTTTATCGACTCCGACTCCGACTCCGGAGTCAAATTCAATCGGAGTCGAATCTATCGACTCCGACTCCGAAAAGCGGCATCTTTTTCTTTGATCTTTTGGAATTAGTGACTCCGACTCCGACTCCGACTCCGACTCCGACTCCGGAGTCGATGTGGAGTCGACTCCATCGACTCCGGAGTCGGAGTCGCAACAACACTGCTTGCAGCGAAAATTCAAAAAGCCTAAAATCGAAATTTTGGTATACGGTTGTTTCGAAAATTTTTTTATATCCATGGCTATATAGTTGATATCCATAGTTTCAGGATTTTAAATCCGAGCATCTCTTCAGGCCGAGGTATCAAAGTCGTAACAAACATCCTTTTTTTCCATTGGCAAATTCTTGCTCATTTTTTACGACTTTGCTACCTCGGTCTGAAGAGATGCTCGGATTTAAAATCCTGAACCTTGGGATATCAACTATATGAACCATGGGTTATCTAGTGAATATAAAAAAAATTTCGAAACTACCGTATACCAAAATTTCAATTTTAGGCCTTTTTGAATTTTCGCTGCGAGAACACCGGAAATCGAAATTGACCAAAACGCTGAAACATGTCAACTAACAAACTGATTTTACTTTCAGAATCACCAAAAGATTTGGGCACAGAACCGAAAACAACAAAAATCTGATAAAATCAAAGGTGAGTCTATATTTTTTTGGAGCACTGTATACTACCAGAATAAATTTTGTAATTTAATGCTTACCTGATATCTTCGATTTAATGATACTCGATAAGCTAACGATGAATACATCTCTTGATTGATAAGATGTAAAACTTTGGCAATAAAAATAATTAAAAGATGAATACTAATTTCAACATAAACACCATTATAATAAATGAATTCCAAATTTGGCAAAAATAACCCTAAAAAAAGTAAAACTGATAAACATTTTTTTATATATTATTGTAGAAAAGCTAAAAAGGTATTTCGTAATCCACCTATTTTTCAATTCTTTTTGGGAATCCACTTACACATAAAATCATATGCCATATGCAAAGTTGTTGTAGCATAAACAATGAAAGTCATTGCAAAGAATGACGAAAGTTTTGAAGAATAAATACTGTATTTTTCAAGAAATATTGTTGAAATAATTCTTTCAATTAAAATTATAAAAAGTGATATCCGAACAATTTGAGCAGAAGTTGAAATGATAAATCTTGGAATTTTATAATATAAACTTGCAAATTCATGATTGAAAATTATATGGGATGAAAAATACATGGATCCAATTGCTTCCAAAATACAATTGGGTACTGTACATGTTAGAATAAACCATCTAAAAAACTTATTATAGTCGGAATAATTAAAGATACTGTAAGAATTAAAAATATTTTAATAAAAAATTGCAAAAATTTTAAAGGAGGCGGGATTTTTGATACTATTTCGAAAAAAAATGGATGAACCTGATTTGCCTGATTTTTTCTGTTTTGTTTTACCACGAAAAAACTTTTTTTATATGTTCTTTAGAAAGTTTGAGAAGACAAAAAAAGCTATTTTCGCGTTAAAACCAGTGTAGTGCCCGACATTTTTTATCGACTCCGACTCCGGAGTCAAATTCGATCGGAGTCGAATCTATCGACTCCGACTCCGAAAAGCGGCATCTTTTTCTTTGATCTTTTGGAATTAGTGACTCCGACTCCGGAGTCAGAGTCGATGTGGAGTCGACTCCATCGACTCCGGAGTCGGATTCGCAACAACACTTAAAACAAAACATAAAAATCAGGCAAATCTGATTCATCCATTTTTTTTCGAAATAATATCAAAAAACCCGCCTCCTTTAAAACAAAATATTAAAAAACTTTATTTTTTACCTTAAACTTTTTGGAAGAACTTTAAGTCCTCGATCTTTGTGATAATAAACATAATAAATAAATAAATATAGCAAAGATGAAGAAGCAATAAAATTTGTTGCACAAATAATATTTTGAATTGTATCCGAATATGCCATTATTTTAGCCTTTTTTATGAATAAATAAATAAATAAATGAATGAAACTGTATGAAAAAAAAATACTTCAAAAATTGAATAAACGTAAAAAAAAGTTATTTTTGCAGCAAAGTATTAACTAAACAAAGATTTTATCAAAACTTTTTTAAAATTGTTGGTAATAAAATAGGGTAAGCACTTGACTAAAAATCGTTTCAAAACAAATAACAAAAAATGTTACTTAAAAAATTTTATCAAAAATATTTTTTGACGATTTATATTAAATTAGCTATATTTATGTGCTTTTTAAAAACAGTAAATATTTACTGTTTTTGATTTTAAAATTTTATTAATATTTTGGTGTTAAAATTTTGTCAAAAGAAAAATTTGATTATTTAAAAAAATTTTTAGGTAAGGGGGCGTCCAGACGTGACGTCACGGGTTTTATGGGTGGGTGGGGGGTAAGTTAAACGTGACGCTTCTGCTAAAAAGCCGACAAAGATCAAAGGGCAAAGCGTGACGGAAGGGTGGGTGGGGTTCAAAATTTTCGATTTTATAGTGACGTCACGTCTAGTGAACGGTAACTCGCCTCGGCTCGGCGAGCAACTCGCCGACTCGCCTCGGCGAGCTGACTCGCTTGACTCGCCTCGCCAAAATTTGCAACTCGCTTTTTAACTCGCCAACTCGCCTGGCCCAAATTTTTAACTCGTCTTTTTAAATGACTTTATTGCAGGAAAGCAAACCATTTTAAAATGTTATAAATTATACCAAACAAAAATGAAAGTACACGAAATCCGTACATATTCTCTTTTGTACATATTTAAAAAATTTGATTGGACTGTAGGGATATTGCATCATGTTTACATCATTCGTTTCGTATTTCATTTTCATCAAGTCAACTTTTTTAAAAACACCGACAAATTTGAAATATTGCATCATTCTTACTCCATTTTTTGAAAGCGTCACATTTTTTCTAAAAAAAGAGCAGCCGCATTTTTTTTTGCGAGTCGAATAGACTAAACATTTGTTCTTTTTATTTTCGTGTTGCAAGAATCGTGCTTTAAAAAATTTTGGTGTATTTTGTAAATATTTCAATTTTGAAATGCGTAATAACAGAAATTTTAGATGGCAACAAAAGAAGATATTTTATTTTTTAAAGATATGCAACGTTTCTTCAGCGATTCTGAATCAAAAAATCAATTCAATAATCTTAATTTAAATCAAAATAATAATCAGTGTTTATTTAAAGAAACTTCTCCAAAAAGTTTTATCACTAATAACAAAAAAGTTCAAAATTACGGTAGATTCTTAGTTGCAATCTTTTTTTTAACAATTCTTTTACCAAGATTTTTAAAAATAGTTTAAAAGCAAACCAATGAACTTTTTTTTATCTCTTTTTTTCGCAGATTTTTGAAATGAAATAAGTGTTTTTTAAAAAGGATTGCAGTCACATTAAAATTGGCAGATTTTGAAACTTTTGATGGCACAAAATCAAAAAAGGATTCATGGAACGATTTTTTAAAGATGCTGTTGCCTTGTATCAGAATAAGCAAAGGAATCGTTTAAGTGCAGATCATGCTTCAAAATTATTATTTGTAAAAGTTACTGAAAGGAATGAAACGAAGGAAAGACAAACAAAAGCTATAGAAGATGATTCAGATGAAGAAATTGATTTGGATTTGGATGATTTCCTTGATGCAGATCCATTTGTAGAAATAGATAATGATTTATTAAATTATTGAAACTTTTCTGTCATTTCTTGTTTATTTTTTTCAAAGTTATGTCGATAGTGGAGATTTCTTTTGTAAATAAAATATAATATTATATTGAGAAATTTATTTTGTGACATTTTAAATGAAACAATAATTTGGTAAACGGTAATTTCATAAAAATTGTTTTCAAAACGTCATTTAACTTTTATCTCATTTTTTAATTAAGTACTTTTCTGTTCATTCTCAAATAATTGAATTTAAAAAACAAAAAAAACCATTAACATGACGAGTCAGCTCGCCGACTCGCCTCGGCGAGCTGACTCGCTTGACTCGCCTCGCCAAAATTCGCAACTCGCTTTTAACTCGCCAACTCGCCTCGCCTATTTTATTAGCTCGTCGCTCAACTCGCAGCTCGCTTTTCTGGGTGGCGAGGCGAGTTACCGTTCACTAGTCACGTCTGGACAATCCCTAAAAAAGTAGAAACTAATAAAATTACGAATATTAAAAATAAGGTTCCAAAGAACCAACACGAGAGATTAAATAAATAATAATTTGTATTTGTATTTTTGTTTTTACTGTATTTAACTGAGCACGTACGTATTTTTGGGAAATGGAAAAAAAACATTCAAATTTTCTCGGAAGGAAAAAATGGATAGAGCAATTGGTTAACGCGTTTTCCTTGCATGCACAACACTGAAGAGAAGCTAGGTTCGGTCCCCGTGAGAGCAGTTATAAAAAATTTATTTTTATAAAAAGAATACCTTTGATTCAAGTGGTTCAGCAATCAACGTAAACATATTTTTGAAAATTTTCTTGTAGAAATAACAAAAAAAATTCGTTAAAAAAAATCAGTGCTCTCGCTGGGTTTGAACTTACACTTTTTTTGCCCAGTGCATGCAAAGAAAACCCGCAACCAATTGCTCTATCCATTTTTACCCTCCGAGAAAATTTCAAGTGTCTTTTTTTTCCATTTCCCAAAAATCCGTACCTTATGAACCTAGCAAAATAAAAATATTTAAAAAAATGTGAAAGTTTTTTTTATTAGAATTTTGAAAAAAAGAAAAACAAGTAAAAATTCAAAGATCTAAAAAATTTTGGTAATAAATATTTAAATATTCTTAGAAGCAATTATTTTTGTGAGTGAATGAGTGGTAGGTAAAACAAAAATAATAGCTACAAAAATATTAGTAATTATTGAATAAAAAACTAAATTATAGGTTTTTTTTGCAAAACAAAGCTGTAATTATTACTACCGATAAAAGTATAAAAATGATATCGTTGCGAGACCCAAATAATGAAAAAAAGTATTAAATCGTCCGCTCCCTTTAAGCGGGGGAAAAATTTTATACTTTTTGTACTCAAGATAAAATTTCGATTTAATGTATCAAAAATTTTTATGTCAAAAAATTGGATGAATAATTAATTGTACGTATTATTTTTGGGGACGTTCTTGCTCCAATTGGTGCAACAATAAAGCAATTTTTATATATTTACCCCGTCATGAAGCCGACTCAAATGACCAATTTATCACTGAAAAAATGAGTTTTATTACTTTAATTTCGACTTCCTTGAACTTTAAAGTTAGTTATATTTAATTAAATTTATTAATAATAAATAAATTTTGAATGTACAAAATGTGTCATCAACAAAACAGGAAATAGCTGTTGTCGATGGCAAGCAAAAAAAGATTCCCTGATTAACAACAAGTTGCTGCCGCACATTCAGCAATGAGGAATGCATTGTGTGTTTTCTTTCGCGTCAAAACATACTTGTTGCAATTTTTTTTTACAGCGGAATTTTTCGGGAATAAAAACGAGAAAATTTCAAACTTTTGCTGCCATTTTTTCAGTTTTAACCCATTTCGCCCAAAATTTTGCCAATATCTTCTCTTTGGTGTTATCAATAGTTCAGGTTTCACTCAAGTTTATTGGAAGCAAAACCGCAAAGTTATAACCAAAAAAAGTTGTGCGATTGAGATTTTTGGCGAAATTAACTTTTGCTGCTATTTTTTCGAATTTGCATATTTCGGCTTAATTTTTTTTCTGACATGTTTCTAATAACCATATCAACATTTTTAGTTTCAATCTAAGCATTTGGAAATAATGCGACTGAGTTTGGGGCATCCAACAAGCACAATTTTTCATTTCTTTTTTTAAATTCTCCTATAGCGAATTCCGCTGTGCGTCGACACTTCTCTTTTTTAAAAAGAGAAGTGTCGACGCACAGTTTGGCAAAAAGTACAGTTTCTGTTGTATAAAACTTCAAAAATTAAATTAATGAACCCTGTTTTGTTTATCAAATTTAACAATTAATATTAAAATTTAAAGAACACTAAAAAAATTTAATTATAAAGTTATTACCTGTTAAAACAGTAAAAAAACTAAAGAATTTTTTAGCAAAATTCATTTAAAAAAAGAGTGTTCCAAGTATAAAAACTTGTCGGAAAGCAAAATTAACACAATTTTTGACATTTTAAACTTGTTTATGAAAATGAAATTAAAATTTAACTCAAAAAAGGAAGAAAATTTTGTTAGAAACAGCTTAAATTTTTTATCAGGGCGGATATTTGAGTTTGGGAATTCAAATATGACGATATAAATATTTATTTTTACAGTGCTTTGACTCTAAAAATACACGCAAAATTGACTCTATTTTGTTTCCATAAAAAACATTTCATCAAAATGTACATTTTTTACACATAAATTATTTAATGTAAAGTTCAAAAAAACAACAACGTTTGCTAAAATTACTATAAAAAACACTTGATTTTTAAATTTAAAAAAAAAATAAATGTAGAGACGTGCAAGGTTTTTTCAAGTTCGCTAAGTGTTATAATTTTGGTATCATCAGAATCGCCTTTAAAAAATCATTGGGAATAATAAAAGAAAAAAGAAAAAAATATTATCAATAATGTTTAATTATTGGTTGAAAAAATTAGAAAATGTGATTTTTTTCAGTCGGGGAACACATTTTTTCAGTAAATATTTTCGTGGCGCTTTTGCAAACGACACTTTTTTTGCAGTGTCGATAGCGCAGGTTCGATTCCCAGCTGAAACACAAAAATATTTTTTATCTCCGATTGAGTTTATTTTTGGTACATATATGCTGTCGACGATAGAGAATCCAAAAATAAAAGCAGTTTTTTCTATAAAAAAAGTATGCAGTTGTTGGATTCGAACCTGTGACCGAAGGACTGATAAGCAACGCTTCTACCACTCTGACACATCGCTATTTTTTACGGCTAACTTTTGCTCAATTTTTATTTATTCTATTAGATGCAGAAAAAAATTCTGTATCTCATTGGCCTAATTCTGAATTGGGGGGTTTCGGAGTGTAATGTATCATCATTGAAAAAACGTAAAAAATTGCGGTTTTTTAGGCTTTTCTCAAATTTTTTGTATAAAAGTGATGTTCAGAAGTTGGATTTTTGAAATCTCTGTATTTTTTTACATCTAGAAGGATAAGAATAAAAATAATTAAATAAAAATTCAATTTCTACAGTATACCTCTCTTTCATTTTCTTTTGACTGAAAAAAAAATGCAGGGAACACTCGCGTCGCACATTGCCTGTGCACGTCTCTAAATAAATGACGGTTTTCAAAGCGAAATAACTGGAACAAAAAAATTTGCAAAAAAATTTCATCTTTTTTTAGGGAGAGTCATGGTTTGAACATTATTGATCTGTACGTACCGGTACGTACCGATCATTAATATTGATGTTAATGAATTAGTTCTTAATAATCAAATTATTACAGTTAATGAATTAAAATTCTTGACTTCTTCTGCAGTAACATGTAGATTAAGGGATACTCAAGTAAAAAATTTCCAATGGTTCAAATGTTTCGTTTTTTTTCAATTCTTCAAGAATTTCGACATTTGAAGGCACTTTCTTTGTAAGCTTCGATATTTTTTGTTCTGTAACCAAAAACGGCTGCCAATTTCGATGCTCGACAAAAGTTTTTGAAAATTTTCGAAATTTTTCCCAAAAAAACGTGAACGTTGTTAAACTTCAAAGCGTCAGTTTTTTTTGATTGTTTAATTTATTTACATTTTATCTCTCTCTCTCTCTACAATATCGTGATTTTTTGTAGTTTTTATTATCAGTATATTTGATAAAATGATAAACTAAAAATAACTTCGTACATTATCAATGCTGTCTCGGTTGTCAGGAGTGTTTTTTTATACTTTTTTAAACGCTAATTTTTTCATTTGCTATTTTTTTTTGACTTTACCGATTATGATCGTGATGTGATGTTGACCATTTACCTTTTTTCGACCTTCCGTTTTTTTTTGATTGATGACTTTTGCAGCTGCTCGAATGAGTGACCGCCTGCAAATGTACGTACAATTAATCCCACACACTTTCACTTTTTTTTTTGCGCGCCAACAAATTTTTTTAAATTTTTTTTCTAACTGGTTTTTACCGCATCTGTTTTTTCAGACTGACTAAATTTCTGCCTTCTTCTTTATTTTTGATTCTAGTCTTCTCTCTTAAAAAAAAGTTTTATGTCAAAATAAAATATGGTACAAACAAAGAATCCATCACCAGCACATAAGCCACCAACGGCAATTCGAAAAACATGTGTATTGAAAAAAAGAAAATCAAGGTATGTTTTATATCTTTTTATATATATATAATTACATTTTTTTCATTATCTATTTTAGTGCAATTGTGAAGCCTATTGTTGGAACCATTGGTAAAACTTCACCAACAAAACTTTTAGCAGCAAAAAGTCCTCGAACTTCACCAAGAAAATTTATTAATCCATTTCGAGTATGTTTTTTCTACTTTTGAGGAATCTGTTTTGGATAAAAATTATTATGTAATATTTGTTTTAGAAGAATACTAATACAACTCCAGCAAAAAAAGCTCGTATCGAACCTTTATCACCTCGAAAAGCATCTCTTCGAAGTGCTGAAAAACGAATAATTGATTCACCAAAATCGAGTAAAAATTTAAATGATGCTGCAAAATCAAGTAAAAATCTTTTTGATGCTTTTAAATTAAATGTATGTTTCTTTTTATTTTTAGTAGGGTTACACTAATACATATTTTTATCTTTTACAGAGTAATGCTCCACTTGATTTCTCTTCTCTTTCATCAATATGTTCTTCAGCATCATTAAATTTAAAAGCAAAAAAGACTTTAGAATTTGATGCACCAAAAAAAGAATTTGTTGAAATTCCAGTTGATCTTCGCCCTGGATATAAATTACGAGTTACAAGTTTAAAACCCTTTCCATGGATGAAAGAAGCTCGAGCAAAAGCTTCTAGTCAAGTTTTTATTAAAAATGAAGATGTGGTTGCTGGGGAGCTTGCTGTAGATGGTGTAGATTTGGAAACAAAAAATATGGTACATAATTTTAAGTTTTTTTAGTGTAATAAATCATCTTGTATTTTAGGATATATTAAATACATTGAATCCAATGGCAAAATTGAGTGCAATTACATATTATTATCAATATCCTGATTTAGCAAAGCTACAATTATCAATGTTTCCGCGGCTTGATGCTCAAACTCGTTTATCTCTTCCTGCAAAATCAACGGCAAGTTTGCAACAATTTGGACAAACCTATGTTGAAGCTACGGTAGCAGAGTGGTAAGGGCACGCTGATTTTCTAGATTTATAATTTCCTAATTTTTAAGGAAACAAACATTTGAAAAGCTTTATTATAAATGGAGACTCTCAGATCGAAAAACATTTTATCTTTTTGCACATAATTCTACAATTATTTTTACCAAATATACAAATTTTAATAATACCACGAATACTGTAAATGGTGATGAAACTCTTTGGGCTGCACATGGTAAACCAAAGCATCGAGTAATTATTACTCCAACAACATCTGGTTTACGACAAATTTTAAGAGATGAAGGTAATAAATTTTTTTTTTTAAATATCTAAAGGTAATTACAGTACTATATTTTTAGATATTAAATTTGAACTTCCACTTTCTGGTCGAAATTTAAGCCGTCGAGTATCGAAAGATATTTCTTCAATTGCCATAAATGATACTTTAGCTGGATTTGAGATTCCAATAAAAACAAATGGCGAAAAGAAAGAAAATGTTGTTGGAAAAGAAGAAAAAACAAGTGATAAAACAAAAAATCAAACTCCAACAAAAGATCCCTCAAAAGTTATTCAATTATTTGAATCACCTGGGGATGAAGATAATGATAATGCAATTGATCATGATGAATGGTTAAAAGATATAGGAATTTCTCCCCGTTCAACATTAGGTTTTGGACGACAGTAAGCTAAAGCTGGCGTTTAACAATTCTTAAAAGAATGCTTTTTTGTTTCAGTGCAACAATATCAGATTTTGCAGTATATTCAACATTATCAAATTTATCCCCAAATGATGCCTCACAAGGACCAATTGATTCTTCATCGGCAAATGAAGCAACTCGTTCAACGGCTGTAATAACTGAACCAAAAAGTATTCAAGCATTATTCAATTTTTTATGTGTCACAAAAGATTTTCGTTCAACTACTGGAGCACAAGCTGGTCTTCCTCCAACGCTTATTTCATCAAGTTCTTTTACAAATGGAACTTTGAAAAATTTAAATGTAAGTTTTTTTTAACTCTTTATTTGATTAGGCAGAAATCTGATGCCGGTTTTTTATTTGAATATATTTATACTTCAGATTTCCTCACAAATTGTTAAACGTTCTCGTGCATCTTCTCATGAATATATTATTGAAATTGAAAATGGACCTATTTTACCACATATGCCTTCAATGCTTATATCATTCCTTGAATCAATTCCAGAACTTTCAACAAAAGATAATGAAATAAAGGTTATGGTATCTGGTCGAAATGGATATTCTGGAATAAATGAATGCATAGATTCTGATGCATATTTTAATCATTCTGAATTCTCGTACAAACCTTCTACAGGCTCTTTCTTTGTTTAATTCTCTTTTTTTGTTTGTTTGTTTATAGATTTGTTTTGTGTTGTTTAAGCTTTCCCTCTTTTTTTTCGTTGTTGTAGTATTTTTTTTACAAAATTGTAAATTTTCTGCATTGAATTTTAAGTTGTTATTCTTTAAAAAAAGAAAAGATAAATAACTTTTAAAAAAATTTTTGAATTACAGCGTTTTTTTGTTGCAAATAGGTAAATAGCAAAATTTTAAAAGGATGTTAACTGTTGACTACAGTAATAAACCTCACATGAATGAACCGATTCCCTATTTAAACTCTGTTTTAAAATAAATTCAACGATTTTTTTAACTAAAATTTATATTACAAATTTTTTAATACAAATATTTTTCAAAAATAAAAACTTATAAATAATTAAAGTAAGCCGATTTAATAAATAAATTAAGATAGCGAGTCAAAACGAAAATAATTTCATATAAATAATATCTTGAAGAGATTCAACTATTTTCAAAACATATCTGAAACATCAAATTGTTGGTATTTCATAAGAATAACGTGAATATCAATTTACCTTAAGCCGCTTTTCACCTTGAGGAGGTCCATAATGTTCAGCCTATAATTCCTCTCACAGTATTAGTATATTAAACCCATAACCAAAAAAATAACATACCCATGCTCCACTTGCTGATGCACCATTGGGTGCAGGTATATGATATATCCCTAAAAATATGATATAATGATATAACGAGGGACAGCAAAAACAAATGGGACATACCAATATGATGTTTATCAGATTCAGGTTGATCTCCGGTAGGCCTAAAAAGTAAAATCTTATTTTAATGTATGTAAACCATTGTCTACCAATAAAACTTATTTTGTGAACAGAAGATTTAAAAAACATGTTAGTGATAAAGGTAATCCCCAAAGTGAAACCCATAAAAAATTACTTACTTAAAAGATACTTGAACTTCAATGGATGCATTAAAGTCAAGGATACCAGATGGTGGACGAATACGAAATAAATCATTTCTTGTACATTTAACTTTATATGCTTGCTTTGATTCACTTTTATTGGTAATTTTCAAAATTGTTGTAAGCTCTTTTAAAGGATCACCATTAAATATTACTTCATTTTTTGGATCAACATTTAACAGGAATGCACGATCGGCGGACATTTTTCTTTTTGTATAATCAAAAAATCACAAAAAAAAAGCACAATACAAATATGAATATCCTTTTGAAGAATCACAACATTTCTAAAAACAATGCGTAAAAAAAATGATGATAAATTAAAAAAAAAGAGATGAATTAAATTTGAATACGGTAAAAAAAAGAAAAGAAGAAACAAAGAGGGGAAATTTAAAAAACATTCATTGTCATTTTGCCAAAAAAGAAAGTTGAAAATCTTTGAAATTTTATTTTGCCGTTGTTGAAAAAAAAAAGGAGAAGAAGAACAAAGATGACCAAACAAGTAAGTTTAAATATAATAGCTCTGTGGCATATCTTCAAGGCCGTATTTAGGGGGGGGGGGATTCGGGACCTGTGCCCCCCGAAACTGAATAATTTCCTTTGATCTTTTGCCGCTTAGTGTATTACCCTTTTTTTTCTGTCAACACCTGTTTCAGCAGGTTCTTTTCTATATATATTGATAAAAAAATAAAGAAAAAAAAATTAAATTTTAAGTTTAAAACTGATTTTTAATTGAGAAACAAAATTTGCAAAAAAAATTTTTTTCTTTTTTTGAAGCGTTCCAAAAAACGGTCTGGCATTTTGCGGTTAGTGCACGTGTCTAACACAAGCTGGGCAAGTGCGTAAAAGCCCAAATTCTTTTTTCACTAGCGACCGCTTATTTTTTTTAAAGAAAACGCGCCAAATTATCTTCTTGTGGTCGGTTGTTTTTTTTTTGACTCTCTCCTGCCTTATGTGGCATTTCATGTATAACTTTAACAAAATATGCTCAATGAAATCTCAACTTGAGCCACTTTCATCTTCAAAAATATGGATATTTTGAAATTTGCCCTCATTTTTAAGATCATTTAAAGGAGGCGGGCTCTTTGCTACTTTTTGCCGAATAATTGCTTTTTGAATTTCGCGCGCAATAGGTGGAGCATGGATGAACCTGACGCCTGAGGGTTTCAACACGAAAATATATCCCCGAGGAAATTTTTTTTTCCTATTGAAATTTTTTATGGATATATAAAAGCTATGCATTTTTGTTCTAAATATTGCTTTTTGTCCTTTTTTTGTTATTTTTTATCGCGAAATTTATTCTGGTGTTGTCTTTGCTGTTTTTGTCTGTAATAAAAGTAATTTTTTCTTCGTGGTTCGATAATAAAATGTTTCGCGCTGTATATTTTTGTTTGTTTGTTTCATTGTTTTAGGATCTGGTGGCAGTATTGGATGAATGAATAAGGTAAGTTTGGCATAACAGGTCAGTTAAACTGTGTTTTATCTATTTTGAATTAATGATGTTTCTTTTTAGATCTTTGATGCTGAAGAAAGAAGAAAAATGTGATGGAGAAGCTGCAGAAGAAAATATCTGTTGATGCTGTAGAAATTTTTGTTGTTGGTATATAATTTTTTTGTTTAATAATAAAGTTTTTGGTAAAAACTTTCGTTGGTGTATACATTTTAGAGCAATGATTACAGCGATAATAAAAAACAGATACCAATTTGCTTGATATTTACGGCCAGTAAGTTCGAAAAAATTACTGATTCCTCGTCCCAGAATTGAAAAATTCAAAGCATCAAGCTATATATACTCCAACATAAGATTCACAGCAGAAAAATGACATCATAGAGTTAAAAGAAATAAAAAAACCAAACACATCAAACTAATTAACACGTAAAAATCATTTACGTTGTTTTAGTTCTGTAAAACCTAGCAAGGTTCAGCTTTATTGACTGCTCTTACGTCAAATTACCAAAGAAACAAACATTTTGAGCTGCATCAACTTTTAAGTCACATATAGCTTAAACCCATCCCCAATATTGTTACAACCAAAAAAATTGCAATGGAAACCAGCATTATATAAAAACTTTATTATTTAACAAAAAAATTATATACCAACAACAAAAACTTCAAAAATATACATGCACAGCGATCTGTTGAAGCATCGATAACCGACAGCAGATATTTTCTTCTGCCCCTTCTCCATCATCATCATATTCTTTTTGGTATTTGAGCATCAGAAATCTAAAAACAACCATCATTAATTCAAAATAGATAAAATACATAGTTTAACTGACCTGTTATGCCAAACTTACCTGATTCATCCATCATTACAGCCACCGGATCCTAAAACAATGAAACAGACAAACAAAAATATACACATTTTATTATCGAACCACGAAGAAAAAATTACTTTTATTACAGACAAAAACAGCAAAGACAACACCAGAATAAATTTCGCGATAAAAAATAACAAAAAAAGGACAAAAAGCAATATTTAGAACAAAAATGCATAGCTTTTATATATCCATAAAAAATTTCAATAGGAAAAAAAAATTTCCTCGGGGATATATTTTCGTGTTGAAACCCTCAGGCGTCAGGTTCATCCATGCTCCACCTATTGCGCGCGAAATTCAAAAAGCAATTATTCGGCAAAAAGTAGCAAAGAGCCCGCCTCCTTTAACCCATTTTACTGTTTACTCAGTTTTAGCAAATCGACTGAGACACTTTGCGAAAATCAGCTTAAAACTGATTCCGGCCAATGTAGGTGAGACAAATGTTCAGAAAGCGCAAAAAACTCAATCTGAGCCAAATTAAAAACGCTCGGTTTCAGAAATCGATGAAATGAGGCAAAGTGCTGACATTTTGATTTTTTTCGGCGATTTTTGGGCCCTGTCTAAAACTTTTTTAATATCCGCGTCTTACTTCTACATGTATATGTATATCTTTTAAGGATATTAAAATATCATTTGAGGACCTGACTTTGGCGTTACAAAATAAAATAAAATTCAATTTTCAGGCGGATTTAATTGAATTTTGTATTTAACAGAAAAAATGGATGTTCTTGAATTTCAGCGATTAAATAAATACCCAAATGATGTTACTTTTCGACAAACATGCCGAATTCAACAGTTGAGCCTTCGAGAATCATTTATAAACTATATTATAAAAAGTTTTAAATCATTAAAAGTATATCAAAAATTAATATTATCATGCAAATTGTTTTTCTTGAAGGATCCTATTTTGGTTATCCCAAGTCTAGTTTATAAAATACCTCTTTGTATAGTAGGATCGTCATTTTCATCGTTATCCTCCTGGGTTGATATAAATAAAATTAAATACAAAATTTGGTTAACTGCAAGTCTACATATCCCTTATGATCCTCCGTCAAATATTGCATCATCATTAATAATTCCAAAGATTTTTCGATGTGATATTAATGAATTATTTCTTTGTTATCAAATTATTACAATTGATGAATTAAGATTCATGACTTCTTCTGCTGTATATTGTAGATTAATGGATACTCAAGTCAAAAATTCCAATGGTTCAAATGTTTTGTTTTTTTCAATTCTTCAAGAATTTCGACATTTTAAAGAACTTGCTTTGTAAGCTTCGATATTTTTTGATTAATCATTTTTTTACCAATAATTTTTAGATGTGACAAAAGTTTTTTTTCTGATATCGCAAATGTTGATATGGAAGAAGTGTTTAAACTTTCTTCAAAACTTGACCGATTACATTTATCGAGGGTTCCAGAAGCTTTCGACATTGAAAGTTTGTATCATTGTTTAAAAGTAAACTATTTTTTTAAAAGATTTTTTCCCCTTTTCACAGATGTGATTTTCAGAGTTTTAAAAACCGCACTTCCATTTTACTAGGTTTTGACCAGAATGATACTTCTGATTTTCATGGAGAACGGATAAATGCCATTGCTGATGAAATTCTTGCAACAACATCTTTCGATTATGTACCTCCAACATTGGCATCCGATCATTTAGGAATAGAAAAACAATCACTTTTAAGGGCACTTGTTAAAAGTATTCAAATTGAACCAAATTAAAACAAGGAATTTGGAAAGGTGCGGATATGACGAGATACTAAAATCACATTTTTTTGGCTTTTTACTCGGTGATATATTTTCCTTTGATATTATACCGCTGGACCCATTCTCGCACTTTTTATATTATAGTTTTTCTGGGCAACTTCTTTATCAATTGTTTCATCTTTTTTCTCGCCATAAAAAATAGGAAAGTTTGTTTTTTATTGTTTTGTCACGTTTTTTAAATTCTTTTTTGGTTCGTTTTTTTAAAATCCGTTTCATTACAGAAAAAGGAAAATTTTTACAAAATTACAGTATTAATTTTAACACATTCCTCTGACCCATTTGCTTATTTTAATGTTTTTGAAAAGCTTAAAATTTAACTGTTTTATTATTAAAAATTTTTTTGTTTGTTTTGACTTTTTAATAAATTTTTTTAAAAATCCGACGATTTTTCCGACGCTATGGGTGGGTGGGTTGCGTTCCTATCCGACGTACATCCGATTTATGGGTGGATGGGTTAAAAAATTTTGATTTTTTGCCGACGTCGGATCTGGACGTTCCCTTATTGGTAATTTTCAAAATTGTTGTAAGCTCTTTTAAAGGATCACCATTAAATATTACTTCATTTTTTGGATCAACATTTAACAGGAATGCACGATCGGCGGACATTTTTTTTTTGTATAATCAAAAAATCACAAAAAAAAGCACAATACAAATATGAGATATCCTTTTGAAGAATCACCACATTTCTAAAAACAATGCGTAAAAAAAATGATGATAAATTAAAAAAAAAGAGATGAATTAAATTTGAATACGGTAAAAAAAAAGAAAAGATGAAACAAAGAGGGGAAATTTAAAAAACATTCACTGTCATTTTGCCAAAAAAGAAAGTTGAAAGTCTTTGAAATTTTATTTTGCCGTTGTTGAAAAGAAAGAAAGAAGAAGAAGAACAAAGATGACCAAACAAGTAAGTTTAAATACACTTTTGTTTTACAACTTTTTTTTACATGAATATAATATATACAATTACTTCGTTTTTTTAGTGTCAATGTGCTTCAACTGATTCATCATCATCAACAACAACAACAACTGAAAATGGATCATCACCATCTGGACCAGGAGGAGATCGGACAAGCTTTTATAAGGTTAGCTTTTATATTTAATATTTAAAGGGAATGTCGAAGATAGTGAAAAACTTTTTATGAACGTTTTCCGTCGTTGACACCAGTGCTGTCGGTTCGCCTGGTTATCGGTTTTTAGTTTTTTGGTTATAACTTTTTAAAATTGTTGAAATCAAAAAATCTATTATAGCATATCGGTCCACCCTATCACAAGTTGATTCTAAAAAAAAGATGAAATTCTGAAAGGTTCTCATTGTCTCGAAATCAGCAATTAACCGAAATCAAACCGACTTATCGATTGATTTCGGTTAATTACCGAGGTATTGCTAATTTTTCAGAATCTCATATTTTTTTTAGAATCAACTTGTGATAGGGTGGACCGATATGCTATAATAGATTTTTTGATTTCAACAATTTAAAAGAGTTATAACCAAAAAACTAAAAATCGAGTACCAGGCGAACCGACAGCACTGATTCCAAGTGTTGGGGAATGCATTCATTGTGTGCGGGTGGACAAAGTTTTTCATCCCCCATCACTTGGAACGACGGAAAACGGTCATAAAAAGTTTTTAACTATCTTCGACACTCCCTTTAAATGATTTTTTTTATTGTCTATTTTTTATGAAATTAATTTTATTCAAAAATTTTTTAGGTTATTATGTCATGTATGACTGATCTCAATGAACGTGATCATTTTTATCAATTTCCAATGAGTTACAGCTATTCATAAAAAAAGAAATTTTTATGAAATATGTTTTTGCAATCATAACCTTTATCAAACATTAAATAAATATGATGTAACGTAATTTTTGGATTTTAAACATGTTTTTAAATTAGTTTTTTTATGAATGATTAATTGGGCCATTGAACTTTGATGATCAAAGTCGGCTCGAGTTATCGAACCAAAAAAACGAGGCAAAGTATTTGTCGATTCGAATTGATGTTTACTAGTTTTGAATACTGTAATAAAAAAAAAGTATGGTTTAAAGTCTTAAAATTTGAAGTTTTACTTTTAATTTTTTTTTTCAAAACCAACCAGCTGTCATCTAAAAATTTTTTAATAACCAATAACCATTTTTTAAATTCACCTGCTTAAAGACATTAAGTATGAATGGATTACTGGAATTTTTTAGTGAACATTTTTATTGTATGAGTAAACTTATAAGTTACAATTCTCAGAAAATGAAATCTCATTTTTCAAAAAAATTAAAAAAAAAAAGGAACATATATATTTCGTAGTAAAAGCTTTAATACTTAATTTTTAAAAAGTACAATAACAAGACAAGATTTTTTTGTATGAGGAAATCCGATTTCGGCACTTTTAAGGAAGGGTGGAGGTATGCAAAATCTAATGCAGCTTTAAAGGGAGCGGGCTGGGTTGCGACTTTTTTTTGGAATCGGATAATGCTAGAAATTTATTTTTAGGATCTTGCATGCTCCAGTATTTTGTTGGACAGTTTTTTAATCGTTGCGAGACCCAAATAATGAAAAAAGTACTAAAACGTCCGCTCCCTTTAACAGCGTGGCACAGCGCATCGACTGTTGATTTTTAACAGTTTGCCAAAAAAAAAATTTTTCAAAAAAAAGGGTCGACTTCAATTTGCTTTTAAATAATTTTTGCTAAATAAAACTGTTTTTTTATTGTTTCTAGGGTAAAAAAAGGACGAAAAATTCATTTTTTTCATCTATAGAATACCGAAAAGTATGAAATATAAGGGTTTTTTGATGGTTTTAAAAATTGGGTAATTTTGAAACAGCGAGATCTCGAAAATGGATCCTGAAACATATACTTTTTATGGCTTTAAATTGTTCAGCAGGTTCGAATTAAGAAATCTATGAGAGCTTTTTTTAAATCGTCTATCCAAAAAAATTTGCCGTCAGTTTGCAATAGACATGCGCGCCAGCATCATGTCCAACATCAATTTAGCGTCAGAAAATGTTTTACGTGTCTAATTTATGCTTAAATCAACTAATTATTAACAACAACACAATGTTATAATCATTTGGAACAACTATCAACTCTCTACATTCACTACAATTATATTCAAAGTCATCAACATCCTCAACATAAATAATTCGATAAAAATGGAGAAATATCATCAAATAATGATTCCGAAAAGACTGCAGTTGCTATATAAAGATGTTCCAACTTATAAGTATGTATTTTAAACATTAATTAATATTTATTTTACTATTTTAGATTTATTTCTGCTTACTAACGAAGATGCATATATACTGTATTTTTTCAACAATCATAGATGACTCTTTTTTGGACAATTTTGTATTTCTGTTGTTAATTTATATATATTTAAACCTTGTTTCAGATTTTATGTGATGTTACAAATTTTATAATCAATGTGTAGCGACTGTGTACTGAAGTTAAAACTTCGATTTCATCTGAGCGCATTTTACAACAATACCGTTCCTAAGTAGTTTAAACATGTTGACTATATGTTCAATTATTAATAAAACAATTTTGGAAAGAAATTATACCATATTTCGGTAAAATTGAGAAGTGATTTTTTAAAACTACAGTATATATGCATCTTCGTTAGTAAGCAGAAATAAATCTAAAATAGTAAAATAAATATTAATTAATGTTTAAAATACATACTTATAAGTTGGAACATCTTTATATAGCAACTGCAGTCTTTTCGGAATCATTATTTGATGATATTTCTCCATTTTTATCGAATTATTTATGTTGAGGATGTTGATGACTTTGAATATAATTGTAGTGAATGTAGAGAGTTGATAGTTGTTCCAAATGATTATAACATTGTGTTGTTGTTAATAATTAGTTGATTTAAGCATAAATTAGACACGTAAAACATTTTCTGACGCTAAATTGATGTTGGACATGATGCTGGCGCGCATGTCTATTGCAAACTGACGGCAAATTTTTTTGGATAGACGATTTAAAAAAAGCTCTCATAGATTTCTTAATTCGAACCTGCTGAACAATTTAAAGCCATAAAAAGTATATGTTTCAGGATCCATTTTCGAGATCTCGCTGTTTCAAAATTACCCAATTTTTAAAACCATCAAAAAACCCTTATATTTCATACTTTTCGGTATTCTATAGATGAAAAAAATGAATTTTTCGTCCTTTTTTTACCCTAGAAACAATAAAAAAACAGTTTTATTTAGCAAAAATTATTTAAAAGCAAATTGAAGTCGACCCTTTTTTTTGAAAAATTTTTTTTTTGGCAAACTGTTAAAAATCAACACCACAGTGTATTTTCAATGCGCTGTGGCGTGGCATAATATCACAGGAATTTTGATGAAGAAATCGTGGATGGATTTATAAATTTTAATTTTTTTGCCGACGTCCGATCTGAACAATCTCTATAATAGTCTAAAAATAAGGTTTACATTGTGACCCCTTCGTTTTTGTATACTGTATTCCATGCAAGGTCGTATTTAGGGGGGGGGGGGGTGATTCGGGACTCGTGCCCCCGAAATTAAAGGATTTCCTTTGATCTTCTGCCGCTTCGTGTTGATGGCGGCAAAAGATCAAAGGCGTGCCGCTCCCAACCGGTCGGTGCCCCCTCCCAAAATTCTTTTTTGTATACGGCCTAGATTCCACGTACTTGACCCTTTAACCCTTATATTTTTTTAAAAATAATTTACATTTTACAGAAAATGGATTCATTAATTTGGCTATTTCATAGACCTCCAAATTTTAAAAGATTTGAAAATTTTACCCTTGATGATATTTATCATCCAACAATTATCGAAATTTGTTACAAATTTACAACCTTTTTTACAATCCTTAATTCTTGCATTTATCCAATCATGCTTTACGTCATTCTTACGCAATCAACTCGACACATGGGAAATTACAAACATTTACTTTGGATTCAATTAAGTTTTAGCTATATTTTTAATGTAATTACATATATTTGGCATCCAATATTTTTTTGGCCACTTATTCTTGGATTTGCTGCATCTATTTTTGAGCTTCCAACGACACTTTGCTATTTATTACTGTATTTTGAGACATCAATCGTAATTTGTATGGCAATTATACAAGCATATCTAATTTTTTATCGAATTTTTGCAATGTTTCCTGATACATTTATTAATATTATTTATAAAAATAATAAAATATTTTTATTTACTTTAATTATTGCATTTGGATTAGCATTTTTCTTTGCTTCATGTAAGTCTTTTTTTAAGTAAATGTTAAAAAGAGAGAGATAGTTAGATATATTTTGAAAAGTGACGACACTCAAAAATGTCCAAATATCACGTGATGTAAAAATTGGGAAATGAAAAAATAGCAACAAAAGGTAATTTCGCCAAAAATTCGATCTTGCACCTTTTATTGGTTATAATTTTATGGCTATGTTTCCAATAAACTTGATTGAAACCTAAATTATAGAAAACACCTTAGAGAATATATTGGCAAAATTTTGGGCGAAATGGTTTAAAACTGAAAAAATGGCAACAAAAGTCTGAAGTTTTTTCATTTCTATTTTCGAAAAATACAGGGGCATTTTTGCAGGGCCGTACCCAGAAAAAAATTTTGGAGGGGGCTAATCGCGTTTTGGGGGGGGGGGCTTCAGCACCAATAGCCCCCCCCCCCCTTGGGTACGGCGCTGCATTTTTGTTTTGAGAGTTGCAGTAACCCTTTTATTTATTTGTTTTTTGTCGCCGATACTTCTTTTTTAACAAAATCAGTGATCATAAGCACAGCGGAATTTTTCGAAAATAGAAATGAAAAAACTTCAAACTTTTGGTGCCATTTTTTCAGTTTTAAACCATTTCGCCCAAAATTTTGCCAATATCTTCTCCAAAGTGTTATCTGTAGTTTAGATTTTACTCAAGTTTATTGGAAGCATAGCCGCAAAGTTATAACCAATAAAAGATGCGCGATCGGTCTTTTGGCGAAATTAACCTTTGCTGCTATTTTTTCAAATTTGCATATTTCGGCTTCATTTTTATTCTGGCATGTTCCCGATATCCACCAAAAGACCGATCGCGCGCCTTTTATTGGTTATAACTTTACGCCAATGTTTCCAATAAACTTGAGTGAAGCTGAATCTATAGAAGACATCTTAAAGTTTCAATCTAAGCATTTGGAAGTAATTCGGCTGAATTTGAGGCGTCCGAAAAAACGCAATGTTTCATTTCTATTTCCAAATTGTCCTATAGCGATTCCGCTGTGATATGGAACAGAGATCGTTGCATGACACTGTTAAAGAGAGAAACGCATCTCTGACAAATTTTGTTGTTGACCATTAATTGGAGGTCTCGACACGAATTAGCGATCATTGAAGGTGCTTAAAAATGTTACTGTACTCTTTCCATTATTTCTCTCAAAATAACAAAAATATTTACATATCTTTTTTTTTTCAGCTCCTTTTATGATTGATGACGCAGATCTTGAAGAAGTTCGAGAATTAACAAAAAAAGATGTTCCAATTGTTCAAAATTTAACTAAAATGTCTACGACTGTAATAGGATTTTATCCAAAGCTATCAAATGGAAATATTTATATTTTAATAAGTCTTTTAGCTGTTATATTTTTTATAATTCCTGTTGCATTTATTATTATTTCAATTACTTTAACATTTCGATTACAAACCCTCAAACTTTTTACTTCACCACAAACATTTTCAATGCATCGACAGCTTCATAAGTATGTTTGCTGGTTTTTTTTTTGCAAAATATTAATATTGGACAAAATAAACACCTGTAAACAGTGGTAGTTTTAATTTTATTTTACAGGTGTTTCAAATAAGCAGCATTTTTCGCGAATGCTAAAATTTAATTACAACAACTGATTTCAAGGAAATTTTTTCTTTTCAAAATCGAAAAAAAAAACAGTTTTAGTTTAACTTTATGTTTAAAAGAGGCGGGTTCTTTGATACTATGTCGAAAAAAATAGATGAACCTGATGTGCCTGATTTTTCTGTTTTGTGTTAACACGAAAAGAGCGTCTTTTGTGTTCTCGAACTTTCTAAAAAACATTAAAAAAAGTTTACTTTTTTCTCGTTTCAAAAAAGGGCCGTCGGTCAAAAAAAAAAAAGATAAAAAAAAAACCGGACAAAAAAAAAACTTTTTTTAATGTCGGACAAAAAAAAAACGGACAAAAAAAACACCGGACAAAAAAAAAACGGATAAAAAAAAAGCAACTAGTAGGGTTGACAATTTCCCGTTCCCGGGAAATTTCCCGATGTTTGTAGGACGCCGCAACTTTTGCGCCAAAGACATTTGTGCCGATAAAATGACATCTGCGCCGATAAGACTTTTTGGGCTAGATCCTACCTCATTAGGCTAGATCCTACCTCATTAGGCTAGATCCTACCTCATTAGGCTAGATCCGACCTCATTAGGCTAGATCCGACCTCATTAGGCTAGCAGATGGGCCTAAGCCTTAGCCTTAGCCTTAGGCTTAGTAGGCGCCCGAAGGGCGCCCTCAGCTTAGGCTTAGGAGGCGCCCGTAGGGCGCCCTTAGGGAATGGTGGAGAGTATAGAAATCATTCTGCGGATTAAGGAAGATATTATGGGTGAAATTTAGTTGTTTTATTTTATCGGCACAAATGTCTGGGAGGCCCTTTTTTATATAAAATTCATATAATTAAGAGGTTTTTTTGGGGGATAATTAAAATGGTATAAAAAAGATTAATTTTTATGCGCTGTTTATGTTTATAAATTAATTATCCGTAAAAAAAAGGGACTGCAGCAGCAACAAAATTGTCAGATTTTACGGATTTGAATAGTTTACAAGCAAAAAAAGGTTTAAATTCATGGAATAAATCGAGCAAACATTTATCATCAAAATTTCTGACTCTTAATCGTGAATCTGAAGAACAACAACGTGATCTTAAGAAATCAATTTTTTTTATCCGCTTTTTTTTATCCGTTTTTTTATTGTCCGCTTTTTTTTTGGTCCGGTTTTTTTTTTGTCCGTTTTTTTATTTTTTATTTTTTTTATCCGTTTTTTTTTTGTCTTTTTTTTTTTTGTCCTAGCACCCAAAAAAGCACCCAAAAAAAAGCATTTTTTTGTGTTAAAAAAAGGTAAGAAGAAATAGTGCCTCTTTTGTTGTCTGTCGCCCCCCATAAATTTATTTTGGAAGGAAATTGTTGGAGGAAGAAGTAAAATGGGAACAATGACTCATAAACTTACCTGGCTGGGAGACTCTTCCGATCATGAAAGGGTGGATCTCTAGGGTGAGGCTTGACCATTGCACTTATCGGTTCAGGCTGACCTCTATGGCTGTCCGAATCGGATACGCCAACAGCTAAATTTTTGGGTGTGGAGGATAGCGTTCGCGCTTCCTCCATCAAAATATATACTTTTATTACGCATTTAAAAACAATTAAATTAAATTTTAAATGTAAATAATTTGGAGTTCAAACTTTTTTCAATGTTCTTGAAAAAGTTCGAGAAGACAAAAAAAGCTATTTTTGTGTTAAAACAAAACAAAAAAATCAGGCAAATCAGATTCATCTATGTTTTTCGAAATATTATCAAAGAGCGTGCCTCCTTTAAAAAAACAGAATGAAATTATCAAAATTTCTAAGAATGATGCAATTATAAAAAAATTATTGTCTTCGTGCCAAGACACCCTAGATTTTGTCAGATTCGGATAATTGAAAGTAAAAATGTGCTCAAAAGTCGTAAAAAAAATTTCAATTTGTGACGAAATGAAATTTACATTTATGTTTTCTTTAATTTATAAAAATTTCCAAATTTCTAACAATGATGCAATAATTAAATGATTTCATTTTTTTTCTAGGGCAATGCTCGTTCAACTCTTAATTATTACACTTTTTCTTTTAATGCCGGGCGAATTTTTTGTATGTTTATTATTTTTTGAGGCAAAATGGGGTTCAATGATTACACCATTTTGTATTTCATTAATTCATTTGCATCTATTTTTGGAATCCTTAAATCTGCTGTATTTTATTAAACCATATCGAAAATTTGTTATTGAAAAACTGATAGATCCAAAATTTTGGAAATTTAAAATTCAAAAGATGATTTTTCGACAAAAAGAAGAAAATAATGGTGCAACAATTTATGGAAACCGAAGATCAATCTTTTCTGCCTGGGGCACTTCATAATAATAATATTATTTAAATAAAAAATTTTGTTAGTCACTGAAAAATATTTAAAATGTGTTAATTAATAAATTTTTGAAGATTTTTGTTCAAGAAGTTTTAACAATTAGGGATTGTCCAGAAGAAAATACCGACTGGTCGATGAACGCATAATTGAGTAAAGTAATGACAGAGTGACGAAAATGTCGCAAATAATTTGTGTAAAAAAAAGGTGTCAATGTACAAAAGAAAACAAAGTGGAAGAGAAATATAAGTGAGAAAAAAAATTGCGGCTATCCATATTATTTTAAGTTTAGGGAGCGTCCAGAGGTGACGTCACTATAAAATCGAAAATTTTGAACCCTACCCACCCTTCCGTCACGCTTTACCCTTTGATCTTTGTCGGCTTTTTAGCAGGAGCGTCACGTTTAGCTTACCCCACCCATAAAACCTGTGACGCCACGTCTGGACGCTCCTTTAGCCAGAGCTTGAAAGCTTCCACCTTTTGGCGGCCTGACATATAACGCTACATTTATATCCTGCTTCTGAATTTTACTAATTTTTTTATTTTTCTTCAAAAAAGAGTGTCAAAAAACAGTATCAGTCTGCAAAAAATAATAAAGATAAAAAAATAAATATCAGAGCTGATTTTGAGATTTTGGCGAAGTGTCTCAGGCCGCTATTTTAAGCCCTGCAATTAGCGTTCTTGTCAGGGATTGTCTAGAATCGGATGTTAGAATTTTTATGGAAAATAGCCAAGGCACAAAAATTTCGGAGGGGGCACACCTTTGATCTTTTACCGCCGCCACCACGAAGTGGCTAAAGGTCAAAGAAAATTCTTCAATTTCGGGGGCATAGGTCCCGAATACCCCCCCCCCCCTAAATACGGCTTTGAAAATGGCGGTTAAAAAAATTTAATGCGGCTTTCAAGAGCGACAAAGATCATTAAAAATTTAAAAAAAAAAACAATCAATAATAAATTTATAAAATTTAAAAGATAAGTCCTTTTATTGATTAAAAAATAAAAGTGTATCAAATGAATAAAAAAATGATAATTTAATTAATTACTGTTTTTACCATAATTAATTAATTAATTAATTAGCTATTCTTCACCGGAGGGTCTTTCCATGGCAACATTGATGGCAACAGGCCTTCCAAAATTTGGTGTTCCATCTTGATTCCATGTAAATTTTTGAATTCTTGGACTTCTTTCATCTCCACATCCTTGGCCGGCTTTTGGATTTGCATGATAGATTAGCCAATCTTCGGTTCCATCAGGGGATTTAAAAAATCCATTATGTCCAGGACCAAAAGCACCATGGGATTGATCTTGTGAAAAAATGGAATGATTTATTTTTGTCCAATCTTTTGAATCTAATGGATTTCCGCCTTCTTTTAAGCTTAATAATCCTAGGGCATAGCTATCTGTCCAACATCCAGATGCCGAATATGTAACAAATAATTTTCCTTTTGGATTTATTAAAGCTTCTGGTCCTTCATTAACGGTTGGAGGAGCCCCAACTGTTTCCCATTTATATTCAGGCTTTGAAATTAGTACCCGACTACCTTCAATTGTCCATGGATTTGACATTTTTGCAATATATATATTTTGTGCTACATTTACATCCCCTTCCCATCCACTCCAAAGGATGTATCGCTTTTTTTCATAATCAAATACATCCACATCAATTGCCCAATGATCATGATCTTTATCAGCAACTTTTCCTAAAAGAGAGATTTGATGAAAATCAAAATTTGAATATATTTTGACCCCAAAATTTAAGTTACAAATAATCAATATTATTGCAAAACTATTAGTTTTGTGATAATATCACGAAGGGAAGTGTTGTTGAGTTTTATTACTTTAATTTTGACTTCCTTGAACGTTTCATTTAAAGTTAGTTATATTTAATTAAATTTATTAATAATAAATAAATTTTGAATGTACAAAAATGTGTCATCAACAAAACAGGAAATAGCTGTTAACGGAAGTGTCGACGGCAAGCATAAAAATATTTCCCTGATTAACGACAAGTTGCTGCCGCACATTCAGCAATGAGGAATTCATTGTGTGTTTTCTTTCGCGTCAAAACATATTTGTTGCAATTTTTTTCTACAGCGGAATTTCTCGGAAATAGAAATGAAAAAAGTTCAAAATTTTGCTGCCATTTTTTCAGTTTTTACCCATTTCGCCCAAAATTTTGCCAATATCTTCTCTAAAGTGTTTTTTATAGTTTAGGTTTCGCTCAAGTTTATTGGAAGCAAAACCGCAAAGTTATAATCAATAAAAAGCGCGCGATCGGTCTTTTGGCGAAATTAACTTTTGCTGCCATATTTTTAAATTTGCATATTTCGGCTCAATTTTTATCTGGCATGTTCCTGATAGCTATTTCAACATTTTTAGTTTCAATCTAAGCATTTGGAAATAATGCGACTGAGTTTGAGCCTTCCGAAAAACGCGATTTTTCATTCCTTTTTCCGAATTCTCCTATAGCGATTCCGCTCTGATCGGTATTAAAATCTTTCTAATTTCGGTTCAGGGAATTTTTAGGGACATACATTGTTTGAAGACTAAATTTTGGGGGCTAATTTTTTAAAAAAGAATTTTTGGAGTAAAAAACTTTTTGCTGGCTAGTCTCCGCCAAAAAATCGCTTCCGCAAAAATGAAATCCCTGAAAAATAACCTGAAATATGTCGTTCTCAGATTTCTTTACTCAAAAATTAGTCAGCAAATGTTTTTTTTACTTACCTTTAAAAGTCCATGTTCCAGTTGTTGGATCTGCGGAAGGATTTTCGATGCAATAAATTCGATGATTATCATTATTTCCATCATCCGCAGCAAAATAAACATAAAATTTTGAATCAAAATAATGAATTTCAGGGGCCCAAATTTGTGTTGAATGAAGTCCCGATGCTGGGGGAGTCCAAATTGTTACACGTTTAACATCTTTTAGTTGACTAATTGCTTTTGTTTGATATAATACAATATTATTACCAGTTGTATGAGTATAAAAATAATGTTTTCCATGCTTTAAAACCCATGGATCTGCGCCATGTTGAAGGATTGGATTTTTAAAAGTTTTAAAAGCATTCAAAGTGCCATTGAAATTGGCATTTTCGGATAAAGGATTTTGCGGAAAAATAATACCATAAACAAAATTAATCAATAAAAAAGGAATCAAACATTGAAACATTTTTTCAGGGGACTGTAAAATTTTAGTGATTTAAAGTTCACTACTTTTTGTACCCCCTTTTAAATGAGAAAAATTTAGATAACCAGAAAAAAGAAGGTATACTGATAAAAATCATTGAGGAAACTCATTAAAAATATTTAATAGCTAATTAATTTCAATGTAGCTAATAAACACAATGCCTTTCAATATTGTGTGTTCAAATTATAGCAAAACACAATATACCAAAAATTTGATGAAATGTAGCCATCAGGGGCTCGGCGAAATTGAAATTGAGAAAATCGAAATTCACGTACGAATTATTGGGAAATGGAAAAAAACATTCAAATTTTCTCGGATGGAAAAAAATGGATAGAGCAATTGGTTAGCGCGTTTTCTTTGCATGTACAACGCTGAAGAGAAGCCAGGTTCGATCCCCGCGAGAGCAGTTAAAAAAAATTTTTTTTATAAAAAGAATAACGTTGATTCAAGTGATTCAACAATCAATGTAAAAATATTTTTTAAAATTTTCTTGTAAAAATAACAAAAAAAATTCGTTAAAAAAATCAGTGCTCTCGCTGGGTTCGAACTTGCACTTTTTTTGCCCAGTGCATGCAAAGAAAAGTAGACGGAACCTAGAGCAATTGGTTGCGCGTTTTCTTTGCATGCACTGGGCAAAAAAAGTGCAAGTTCGAACCGGTTCCGTCTACTTTCGGTACACTTTTCTAAATATTCGATAAACTAAAAAATGTACCGATTTTCGCCCAGCCTAGGAAATTCCAACAGTTGCTAAGTCATGCCTTAATCTCATAAATTTTTCTTTATCTTTAAAGACAAAGAAATTTTTAAAAATTTTAAATAAATTTTAAATTTTGTGGAACTGTATTTGTCAAAGAAAAAGATACTGTTGCTTATGAAAGACTTTTCCAAAAACTAAAAGATTTAGTTGGTGAAGATATTGGACCCAAAGAATTCGGTAATAATTTTATCCTTTTTTGTAAATTAAATATTATATATATATATATATTTAGGTTTTGATCATGAACTTGCTGCAATTAATGGAGCAAAAATAATATTTCCTGATGCAAAAATTATTTTATGTTTTTGGCATTACCCCAAGAATCTTAAAGATTATGCCAGATCAAAAAAGTGCAGCAACCATTTAGCAACTGATAAAAATTTTCAACGATGGCTAAATCAACTTATTGGATCCAGTTTTCTGCCGTTAGAATGGATGACTGGAGTTGTTGATTATCTTCTTGACAATCCTCCAGAATTACACGAATTGCTGCAACCATATATGGCCACTTTTATTGAATATTATAAGAATCAATGGAGAGAAAAACTTGAATATATCAATTATTATGATACTGATGGTCCTCGAACAACAAATGGTAATGAATGTTTCCATAGCAGTCTCAATACTTTAATTCCAGAGTAAGTCATTTATATTTTGTTTTTTGTTTGTTTCAACTGTTTTTAAATGATTTTTAGGAAAAGATTAGATTTTCGTATTTGTTATATCCGATACAAAGAATGTCTTGCTGCTGCTGCTGATGATTATGTGAGATCTAATTATGGTGAACTTTTAAAGCTTCGCGAGCCAAAATATGTTCAATCTGAAAGTCAAATTATTCGAAGAAAAAGAGAAATGAAAGCATTATATGAAGCTGGAAATCATCCTGGACTTGATGAATTATTAAAATATTCTTCAGCTCAAGCTTGGAGAAGCACAGAAGCATTTGAAGATATTCGTCCTGATCCACGTTTTGCAATTCAGCATGTTCAACCAGTAATTCATGAACCTCCAGTTCGTCAACCGCAACCAAATCCTCAACTTCAATATTTTAATCAGCAATTTATTCAATATGCTCGCTTTCCGCTTAATCAACAACAACCTATGCCATTTTATCAACAATTTTATCCAAATGTTCAGCAACAAATGCATCAACAATTTAATACATCTATGCCTGTTTATATTGATCATCAACAATTGCCTCCACAACAACAACTTTATCCTCCACAATTTTATCCACAATATTTTTATCGTCCACGTTTTTAATGTTTTTTTGTTAATGTTATTATGTTTTTTTGCTTTTTTATTTTATTTTGTACATATAATATTTATTATAAATTTATGCTTTACTTTTTTGTAAATTTATGCTTTTCTTTTTTGAGCGCCAACTATTGCATTTTTTTGCAAATCATTGATTTTTTATTCGTTGACCTTTTTTGCATTTTTTCTCATTGATTTTTAAAAAAAAAAAAAAGTGTACCGAAAGTAGCCCAGGCCATTGCTCTATCCATTTTTGGCCTCCAAGAAAATTTCAAGTGTCTTTTTTTTCATTTCCCAAAAAAGGGAAAATATTAATTTTATCCCAAAATTTTAATGACTTGACCCAAAAATATTTCAGTACCCAAAATATTAATTAAATTTACCCAAAAATATTTCAGTACCCAAAATATTAATTAAATTTACCCAAAAATATTTCAGTACCCAAAATATTAATTAAATTTACCCAAAAATATATAATACCCAAAATGTTATAAAATGTTAATTTAAATGACCCAAAAAAGACATAAAAGGTGTTAATAAAATTTTTTTAAAATGAAATTTATTTTTTATTTTTTTATTCTTTATTTATTTGTTGTCATCAATTTTTAAATCATGGAATTTGTTCACATTGATTTGGGAAATTCCGAAGAAAGTTCATCATCTGAAGATGAAGAAGTTGTTGCTGAACCTGCAGCAAAGAAAAAACGCGGCAAATATACCAAATATGTTTATGTGGAAGAACTTGATTCTCTCGAAGATGTTCTTCAAAAAAATTGCATTATTACCAACTTCACTTCAAGTTCGAAATTATGTTCAAAACAAAAAAAAGAAGCTTGTGCCTAATGCAAGTTTGAACTTTGCTGATGTTGAAGCTATGGTTACTGATATGGAAGAAGAACAATCTCAATTAGTGCAATTTAAGTGTGAAATCAATGAAGAAGATCCTTCAAAAACTTATTTTGCTATGATTATGACATGCAAAAAATTAATGGATGAACAAAGAAGTCAAAAACATATAAATATTGATGGAACGTGGAAACTTATTTATAAAAATTTTCCTGTTATTGTTTGGGGATATTCAGATATAAATCGACATGTTCATCCAACTGGTATGTTTTTGTTTTTTTTGTTGTTAATATAATTTTTTGAGGAAAAACGTTTTAGGCGTAGCGATAGTTAGCTCTGAAACTGCTCAAGTATTTAAATGGATATTTAATAATGCAATGGAAGCAACAAACAAATGGATCAAAAGAGATTTTATTGATCGTCGTCTTTCATTAACGCAAGCTATTGTTAATTTAAAATTATGGCTTTTCAAATGTGTCACAAAAAATTACGGAAATCAAGATGTTCGAGTTTCTGATAAAGAATGGATTACTGCCCATGATCTCAAAAGAATTACAAAAGTAAATTATTTAAATGGAAATTATTTTATAAGAAGATCAAAATCAGAACTTGACAATGATGAATTTGATTAATTAAATTTTTTTACTGTTTTTTGTTATTTTATTGTTTAAATGTCTTGTTATTATTTACATAAACGTTTTATGTTTTTTGGGTGATTTAAATTAATATTTTGGGTATTATATATTTTTGGGTAAATTTAATTAATATTTTGGGTACTGAAATATTTTTGGGTAAATTTAATTAATATTTTGGGTACTGAAATATTTTTGGGTCAAGTCATTAAAATTTTGGGATAAAAATAATACTATGCCCCCAAAAAACCGTACGCTCATGCT
This sequence comes from Panagrolaimus superbus, assembly GCA_964035985.1. Lineage (NCBI taxonomy): Eukaryota > Metazoa > Nematoda > Chromadorea > Rhabditida > Panagrolaimidae > Panagrolaimus > Panagrolaimus superbus. Next base: position 2,695,919 of record OZ038357.1, read on the forward strand.
AAGCTCAATGTAAACACATTTTTGAAAATTTTCTTGCAAAAATAACAAAAAAAAGTCGTCAAAAAAATCCCCAAACATCCGTAATTGTTAAAAAAAAAAAAGCTAAAAATCATTTTTCTTTAAATATTCAAAGATTGAAAGAGTTTTTAAAAGTAGTTTTCAGGAATAATAAAAATACCAAAAATAAATAAAAAAGTTAAAAAAACAAATTTTGATTTCAGATTCTGACAAAAATCAAAATTTCGAAATAACCTTTTTTAATGATTTACATTGACATCTTCGAAAATTTCAATTTCTCAGAACCCTGGTAAAAAAAAGTAAAAATTTTTTGTGCCTATTTTGACTGCATTTTTATGGCAGATTCTGCCAAATTCTGCCATAACTATACACTTTAAAAAAGTTGATGGATGAAATGGAAGTTTAACACAAGCCCAAATGATCAGGCGTATATAAAATCCACCAATTGGAACACTTCCAACAGGATTCCCGCGTTAAAAAAATACCAAACCTTTCAACTATTAAAGTTTAGCAAAAAGTTTTATAAATTAGAATAGAAGCTTTTTATTTGAATAAAATTTGCATTTTTAAATTTTAATTATTTTTTTGCAAACATTGTTTTTACGTCATTTGATTATTTTTTATTTTGTCGTCGTCATCATCATCATCGCAGAATTTTTTTTCTCCGTATTTAAAAATGTATTCAAGGTAAAACATTTTTAATTCTCTTTTTTCCAAAAATAAATAATTTTTTAGCATCAATAATAGCCGTTCCAGCTTTAATACAACTGAATCAGGAATGTGGGAAAATGAGAAACAAGTTTGTGAAGAAAAATGTTCAAAAACTTCATCATCTGCAACTGCTGCAGATGCAGCATTAAGAACAGAAAAATCTTCATCAACAAAAAATTATCTTCCACAATTTATTGTTCGTCGATTTGGGGATGATATTCCAATTGTAACTGATTCATGTCAATTAAAATCAAAATTTCGTGGTGAAAATGGTATTATTCATCATCGATATACTGTATCCTGGATTGAAGATGGCCCAATTCATCAAGAAATTGATCATCAAATTTTGAAATCAAAAACTACTGAAATCAATAATAATAATAATATTATTTTGGGAAAAGAAGCTTCTAAAATTGGTGATTGTTTAAAAGTTTCAAAAAGTGCACCAAGAAAATGTTGTGCTTCTGTTTCAACAAAAAAGCAATTTCGTCCCCGAAAAGCTACTGTTAAAAAAGATTTATCTGGAACAACTTTAAAATCTGAACATTCTATGACATCTCAAAGTAACGAAGTTTTGATTGAAATTGGTTGGTTTACTTTTTTTTGTTATAAAAGATTTAAAAAAAAGGGATAAGATTTGTTTTTGAAATTATCAGTATCAGTGAAGTGCGAATTATAAATTTGCTAAAAGAAAGTTTTTAAGAATTCTATAATTTAATGAAGGTACCAGTACAATTGAGCACATCCCGTGATTATGATAATTTGTATACTTATGTGATAATAAAAAACTAATCACGATATTACAAATTCAAACTTTTAATTAATTCCTTGAATTTTAAATTTGAAGAAACTGTTTTTTACTTTACACAATTATAAAAATAATTTTTAGGTAATACAAAAAATGAAGGTGAACCAGAAGTACGAAAATGTGATGGTCCATGTGCACAATTGCGTGCCGTAACAGATTTAAGAATTTTGGGTCGGTGTGAACATGCAATTTGTTCTTTTTGTGTTATCAATGCTCCAATGGTTTCATCCGAAGATGGTAAAAAATATATTATTAAATAAATACATATACTGTATGCAAATTTTTTAGGTTCAATGGGATGTTGTAATAAGCGTTGCTTTGCCGTAGATTTGGTTAATCAAATTCCAGATGCCGAACGTCGACATGAATTTTATCAACAAATTTTTAAGAATCAAAAATTTGAAGAAATTTTTAAACTTTACAAAGGTGATATTCGTCGTGCAAAAATGCCTCGAAAAGATTTAAATAGTCAATATTCCAATGCTTCAAAATCTGGCACCACAAATAATTCTAGCATTTCATCCCTCTATGAATCCATGGAATCTCTAAATGAAAGTGAAGAAAATACAAAAAGTTCTGGAAAATATGATTTACCCCCTTCACAATCATCTGGGGCATCAGAATCTGAAATAGAATCTGTAAAATCTTTTAAATTGGAAAAGCCACATGCCATTGAAATATTAGTGTGCCGTTTTGTAATTCTTGAATCAAGTTATTTTTCAACAATTAAACGGCATCGTTTTGAAGAAGAATATCAAACAAAGGTTCCAATTTTGGCTGCCGTTGAAATGTTAATGGGAATTTCTGCTGGGTATGTTTCTTCTTTTTTTGCATGCGGGGGTATTGTACTTTAATGTTGTTTTAACATTTTATTACAGTATTACATGTACAATACATGCATTAATGTTATTGTTAAACCTTTATCTTTTTTGATACCATTGAATTTTAGTCGTAACCTTTTCAATTCAGCAACTCGAATGTTTTATTGTCCAAATGAAAATATGGATACAGAATCAATGCTTGAAATGAATGCAAAAGAACATGCAACTTTAACAATGGGACAATTGGCATCTAAACGTGGAAAAGTAAATATTGTAATTGATTTTACCGGAAAACTTGTCAAAGCTAAACGTCATCCTTTTACAATCTCTGCTATTGAAACATCTCAAAAAAATAGTTTTATTAAATAAATGTACTGTACTTTTATTTTGGTTTTATTGATGATTTCGTGAAAAATATAGGTTTTTTGAAAGTATATCTGAGAATTGTTTAATTGTATACTGTAATTATTGTTAAAATAAGTGAATATTTAAAATTCACTCTTACTAAAATGCTTTTTTTTTATTTATAATAACATTTTCAGCTTCAACAAAAAGAATACAAAAATTAATAAAGAAAAATAAAACTTAAACATAACGAACTCGTCGAACAACTCTTACAGGACCATTGTCATAATCATCCATATCTTCATCATAAGCTGCTGGACGACTTACTCTTACAGGTGCTGATACTCGAATTGGATCACGAGCTACACCAACAGCGTGAGCAAATCGATTAGCTCCAGCATTATTTAATGGTCTTGCGAGTGGCATTCTTCGATCATCAAAACCTCTTCCAGAAACTCGTCTTGGAGAATCGCTATAATAATAAAATAGAAATCTGAGATCACCTAATAATATAATAGAAATTTACTCGTCTAATCCAGCAGCAATTATATCACTTCTCATTCGTGATGTTGGTTTTTTAATAACTCTTGATTCATTTGAAACACGATTTACTGATACACCACCGACTCTTACACCAGTTGTTCCTCTAGATATTCTTCCAGTTTCCCGTAGTTCACTATGGCGTTCCAAAATAGCACGAGTACGCGGATTTCGACCTTCAGGCATTGTAACATGATAAATTTCATTACGATCAGGTGCAGGGCGACCTCGTCGAATTTCTCTAATATCTCGTGAATCATCATCTAGAAAAAAGGATTATTAGGATACATTTATTAAACACAAAATTAATAAAATTGAACATCCAAAAACATAAAATTACAAAATGCTTAATTTTACAGCGATATTTACGCCCAAAAACTTTTTACTTTAGCTATAAAAAACTTACTTCTTGTATTTCTTGATGATGAAGATCTTGATTCCTCTGCTAATTCTGCAGGTACACCATCTGATTCTTTAATACGTCTTAAAACTGCAAGTTGATCACCAACTGTTTCAATCCCTAATTCACGTAGCTCAGATTTTGAGAGATCGTTTAACATTGCAGGTTGAATTCTTTCACGAACAAAATTTGAAGCATATTTTTCACACACTGGTGTTGGAAGATTACAAGAGCGAAAAAATTTTGTCCATAGCGCTAGCGGTGAAGACATAATTAATAAGTAAATTGAGATCAAAAGTTTATGATTAAGTTGGTTAAAATATTGGAAAATATAATATTGGAAGATATAAATATATAAAATTGTAAAAAAGTTTTGCAAAAAAACCGTTGTAAAAAAAGCCAAAAAAAAAATTGGTAAAAAAAAGCGCCGCTGCTGAAAATTCGTGCTAAAACAATTTTTTTTGGTAATCAACAAATCGAACAAGTTGGAGCTGCTGCAAAATTTTTTTGTTATTAATTTTTTATTCCATTTTTAACTTTTTTTAATAAAGCATTTTTTATATTTAAAGCAACAATAACAAAATTAATTGAAAGATCGTACTGAAGAAACACAGTTAAACGATTTTTTTTTACTTTATTAAGTGCAAACTTGCGACAATAATGCGTTCAATTTATCCAATTTTATCTTCGTTGTTTTTACAAAGTATTTTTTATTAAAATACTGGAAAATAAATTTGGTCACAGTTTTTTTATCAAAATGAATTAACAATTAAATTTCATTTTTGTAAGGGTCTTCAGGAAAGTTGTTTTGGTGACGTCACCTGGACGCTCCCTAAACTTAAAATAATATGGATAGCCGCAATTTTTTTTTACTCACTTATATTTCTCTTCCACTTTGTTTTCTTTTGTACATTGACACCTTTTTTTTCACAAATTATTTGCGACATTTTCGTCACTCTGTCATTACTTTACTCAATTATGCGTTCATCGACCAGTCGGTATTTTCTTCCAACTTCATCTGCATCAAATCGAAATTTAAATAATATTTTTGAATCAAAAAGACATCCAAATTCTCTTGTTCATGGGTATACTGAATCCATCAATGATAAAAATTTTTCTTTCTTACGATATTTGGGGTACAGTACTATTGCAATCGGGATTACTGTAATTACTGTTACAATTGTCTTTCTTCCATATATTTTTGCATCTTTGGATGGAACAAAAGAAATTGTCAAAAGTAATGGAGATGTTTTTAAGGTATACCATTAATGACGTTATTATATTTGTAAAAAAATGAATTTTAGGCAAAATCTAATACTTTATGGTCACAAATGCAATCATTAAAAAGAAATATTTATCGACGAAGTATTGCTGCAGATTCAGGTAATAACAAAAAATTATTTTTACTTAAAAATTTGGCCCAAAAATTGAGATATAGTGATGCATTTAATTGATTATATTTTTGGGGTTATGATTAGTTAAGATGCGTAAAAATTAGAGAAAATACAATTTTAGACAAGGCTTGACTTTTTTTAATATAACTTTTTTTTATAATTTTTAAATTACACAATTTATTGCGTTTTAAACGTATAACTAAATTTGGTTATATTAATTAAGTGCTGCATTTTAACATAATTTTGAAAGGTGATAAAAAAAGACGCTGAAAATGTTAATTATTTTAAAAAATTTTACAAAATTAGAAAAAAGGCAGTTTATTTTCTTTTAAAGGAGATGACGATTACTTACCTTTTTTGCAAGATCCTGACGATCAGGATCAAGCTGCTGCAACGTTTTGTTGGCTAAATTAATTAATCGTTGCAGGACCAAAAAAATAAAAAAGTGCTAAAACGACCGATCCCTTTAAAGTAAAAAGTATTTTTTTGCAATCATCTTTTGCAAATTTGTGAAATTTGTTTGATTAAACAATATGTAATTGTTCATTATTACTTTTTTTTTCAGATTCATTAGCAATATTAAATTTGCTTCCAAAAGGATTTATTCCATTTCCATTTCAAAAATTTCGAAGAATTAAATCTTTTCCCCCCTCAATTACTCCATATAATTTTAAAGAATTACTTACAAAAGAAATGAAAAAATTATTTGATGAAATTATTATTATGTCAAAAAATTCAACAACAAAAAATTTTAATTACATTTCTTCATCCTCCATAAAAGAACCAAAGGGAAGTATAATTATTTCCAGTCAGGATGATGACGAAAATTTTACAGTAGATAATTTGTTAAAAAATTATATTCAAAAATTAAATGAAACAGTTGCAACAGAAATGAAAAAATTAAATGAAATGGAAATTTTAGAAAGTATGAAAAATGCTTTTTTTTTGGCAGAACAAGAAGAACGCGAAAGACAGGGGGAAGAAGGAGGTGGTGGTGGGGGTGGGGGTGGAAGCAGCGATGAAAATAATACAATTAATTTATTCGAAAATGATGGATATGAAAAAGAAGCAAAAAATGATAGTATAAATTCCAGTTTTAAAATTATTACAATTAATCCGCCCATGGGAGAAGAATCTGTTGATGATAGATCTCCTTCCAACAATTCAAACAGTTTCTCACAAAATTATGCAAATTTTAATTTGGAAAACATGATTTTAAACAGTTCAAAGGAAGAAAAGATTGCGGAATCCATTAATTCATCAAATTTAAAAATTAATAATACTGGTTTAGATGAAATTGAAAATGTCAAGCAGATCAACCACAAAAGTTTAAAAACAAATTTTCAAAATTTAAAGAATAAAACTGATACAAATGCAATAGCAAATTTGATTAAAACTATGTTGAAACAAATTAAATCCATAGCGACGACCACTAATCTGCCAGTTAATCTAGAAACATCACAATCAGAAGCTTATACAACCAATTCCAATTCAGCTAAAAATTCTTTTGAATCTACTTATAAAAATACTGATAAATACGACAGTAATTTATTTACCAAAGAAAAAATAATTTTTATTGAATCTCCAGAAGATGAACAAAAATGTATTGGTGATCCGGGAGAGTCAGGTAATAATAACATTTAAAAAAATACTTTTGAGGGTGATATGTTTGGGGCTGTCCAGATATGACGTCATACAAAATTAGGAGGATGACGCCCTTTGATCTTTTGTCGGTACATCAAAGCAGATAAATATGACGAGGGGGGGGGTCTCAAAATCCCGATTTTTTGTATGACGTCATATCTGGACAGCCTGTTTGCTTGTTTTTAAGTTGTCAAAAAGTCAGGGATGAAAAATGCGGCCGATTGACCTCGTCCCGCCGGTGCATTTTTGTGGGTTGCAGACTGGGCCATCGATTATTTTGGGATAATTCTTTATTTGTCTCAAAAAAAAAGTTGGCGGAGAATTTTTGCCGAATACATAACTATTTTTGTCAGATAAATTCACCAAATACATTGGCCAAAACTTCCTTTTGTGAAAACTCTTTCAGATTTGGCTTATTTTTGAGTATTTTTTTGAAGTGAAACGTGATTCTGGTATCACAAATAGTTTATCAATTTACATGTTTCATCGTTTTGGTCAATTTCGATTTTCGGTGATTTCGCAGCAAAAATGCAAAATGGCCTAAAATCGAAATTTCGGTATACTGTAGTTTCAAAAATTTTAAAAAATGCAACTAACAGCCCGTGGTTTATAAAGTTCATCTGCCAAGTTTCAGACTTTTCCATCAACCCATCTCTACAGATTCGGGGATTGAAGCTGCAAAAGTGACCGTTTTTTTCGATTTTTGCCATTTTTGGCAACTTCAATCCCCGAATCTGGAGAGATTGGTTGATGAAAAATTCTAAAACTAGACTGATAGACTATATAAGCCACGGGCTGTCAGATGCATTTTTTTAAATTTTTCGAATCTACAGTATACCGAAATTTCGATTTTAGGCCATTTTCGCTGCGAAATCACCGAAAATCGAAAGTGGCCAAAACGCTGAAACATGTCAACTGACAAACTATTTTTACTACCCGACTCACGTTTCACTTCAAAAATAAGCAAAATCTGGTAAAAATGGGGGTGGTCTTATATTTCAGCGGAGCACTGTAATTCGCTCCAAAACAAAGAACAAAAAAGCACCGAAATAACTGAATTTTTAGGTAACGATGGATATGATGGAATTGATGGTCTTCCCGGTTTAAATGGATTACCAGGAATGGATGGAGAAAAATTAATTTATGGTGATATTTGTAATTGTTAATTAATTATTTGATAACTTTTTTTTATCACAATATTACTCATATTATTATTGTAAACTTTTACCAAGTACAAACTTGACAAACAAAACTACCAATTTTGTTCATTTATCATTTTTTTTATCCAACGTTAAATTTAATGAACGCATTTACAGTATTCCCTCAAAAAAATTGATAATAATATATTTATACTTTTTTTGAAACAACAATTTTAGGTCTTTTTAAGTGCTCCCTTTAAAGTTGTCGTCGTCATTGCTTTTTCCTGTTTAAAAAAATATATTTGTAATTATTTAATAGAAAAAAATAGCAGTAAAAAAAGGAGGCTGTAATTTTAATATTTTTATTTTATTTTTACACATTTAATTTTTTAAAAATGTTAATGCTGTAATACATTTTTAAATTAAATGTTTTAAAAAATTGTATAAAAAATTTTATTAAGTGAAAAAAAAAAGTTTTATTGAGCATTAAAACATTTTTTTTAACCTATTAAAATTTTATTAAATATTTACAAATTTTTTTTTCTTTATTAAAAAATGCCTGAAAAACATGAAAACTTTTTTATTGGCGTAAATATTGCAAATATTATTTCTGCAATCTTTGCATTCATCGTTTTTATTGAATATTTTAAACGAAAAACTGATAAATTTAATATTTTACCAAGAAGTTTGAGGTATGCCAGTTTTTGATGATGTTTTTGGATAGATTTTTTAAAAAAGATTTCACCAAATTTGGGGGTCTGACATATAAAAATGCTACATTTTTAGGCTACTTTTTTCAATCTTACTAATTTTTTTATGTTTCTTCAAAAAAATTGTATCAAAAAAAAATAAGAAAAATACAGAAATGCAGGAACTTTTTTTTTTACGAAACAGAAAGCGAATGTTTATTTTTGAAACTAAAAAATGTCGAGATTTTTATTTCCCGTTAAAGGGAAGCGTTCGAAATAGACAAAGTTTTTTTCATTTTCATTTTCATCGCCAGGGTCTTAGCACGAAAATTTGCCAAAATCTTTGAAATAGTGAATATTACTAAATTTAGACTATTTTTTCTGATTAAAATTAACCCTAAAACATGTGCCCACAAAAAAAGAAACAATCCAGAAAAATACGAAATTTGAATATTTTATTGATTACTCCCCACATTTTTGACAATCGTTATATATTCTCAAAAAAAGTATATTTAGATCATATTTTTTTAAAACAGTTTATCCTATGGTTAATTTTAATTGTAAAAACAAAAAAATAGTCTAAATTTTGTAATATTCGCTATTTTGAAATTTTGATATATTTTCGTGCTAAGAGGACCCGTGCGATGAAAATGAAACAAAAACTTTGTCTATCCCGAAGGCTCCCTTTAACCCATCCCTGAATAAAGATAAAAAGATAAATTTCGTAACTGCTATTACACTTTTGGCATAGTGTGTCAGGCCGTCATTTTATGACCTAGAAACCGAACTTAAATAATTTTTATAAAAAAAAAGTTTAATTGCAATTAATTTTTGATTAAAAAATAGATTAAACTTTTCCGAATCAAGATTCTTTTATACAAAAAAAGAGACTCACAAAATTGTCAGTTAAAAAAATCTTTTTTTTATTATCATTTTTTACAGATATTATTTAAATACATGCTTTTTTCCATTTATTTTGGTCTTCAATTTTTTATCAATTTATGTTTCGGTTTCATATCTAATTTTTAAAGATTCAAATAGATTTGATTATAAATTATTTCGATCTATTCTTACATTTGTTTCAAATCAAATTCGAATGTCCCTTTTGACAACTGTCATTGAAAGAATCATTGCAACAGTATATTTGGAGAAATATGGTAAATTTTCTGGAAGTTTAATTGTTTACATAACTTTATGCTTTTCTTCATTTTTTTTATCAGGTGTATATTCAATGATAAGTGTGATATGTAAGTTTTTAAGCAAAATTTAATAATATACCTCCGTATAAAATGTATTTTTTAAATTCTTTTAAAAAAAATTATTCAGTTTTCAAATCAATAATAAAATTCTTAAAACTGTTTTATTTCCAAAAAAACAGATATATCCAAAATTTGTAATTATCATCTATTGATTTGCCTCTTATCAGCTGTAAAAAATTAACTAATCATTAAAGGGGGAGAGACATTTCTAACAAATTTTTTTGTTGCAAAATTTTCTTGATGGTTTCGACGCGAAAAATCAAAAAAGGATATTTTTACATTTCCATTTTTTTCAAGCAAGAAAACAATAAAATTTGAATTCAATGCATTCCCTGACCATCAAGAAAATTTTGCAGCAAACAAATATGTTAGAGATGGATATATCCCCCTTTAATAAATTAAGTGTTTTACAACTATGGTGTTAAACATGTTAAATTTCATAGTTAACAGACATGGCGCCGGGACGGAAATGGGACTGAGACTTTAAAAGTGGTCCCGGGTATTTTCAAATTTAGAAAAATTTGGTCATTAAAAAACCAAATTTTTCTAAATTTGAAAATTACAGTAAGAAAAATGTGAAATTAATATTGAAGATTTTCAGTTTTAGCACTTTTTCTACTTTTAATAATCTTATCAAATTATCACTGATTGTTATGACATTATAATATTAGATTAGGCTTAGCCTAAGCCTAAGAAATATATCTCCGATATTTTCTATCTTATATTTTTACAAATTATTCCACAAAAAAAAACAGTTATTAATCCTTTTTAGGGATATTTTTTGAAAGTGAACAATCATCATATCTTTTTACAATATATCTTTTAATTGCCATTCATATTGCAACTTTAATTATTTGCCGAATTTTACATTTTAAAAGTAAAAGCATGTATAAACTTTTAGCGTATCGAGTTTCCCTTCAACGAAGACATCAAGTAAATAAATTTGCATATTATTTAACTTAAGTAAAAAAATATATTTTAGATTGCAGTAAATATAAAAATTTTATCATTTTTATGGCCAACAATTTTAATTTTTTCAACATTAGGTTCAATTGGTCCCTTTTTTGTTTGGATTTATTACATTTTTAGCAGTAATACTTCAACATTCGGCATTCTTCAAACGGTAAGAAAACGTTTTTTTGGGTGCGTGAAAAAGGTGGAAATGAGGGATAAAAAGGAGGGGGAAAAGCGAAAATGTTTTATTTTGCTTATTTATAGCTAAATAAGGATTGCGAAATCGATGGAAATGTCAAATAATTGTTTGCACCCCCTGATTTCGCAATAGTGTTTTTTTTCGTTTTATCTCCAAGTTATATATGTATTATATGGATTTAACACTGTGGAACTCAAATTTCACATTTTTAAGTGCCCTTATAAAGCTCGTTTTTGAGATTTTTTGATTTATATTCTAAAATCACATCCATAGTCAATAAATGAAAAAATCTCAAAAACGAGCATTATAAGGGTACTTAAAAATGTGAAATTTGTGTTCTACAGTGTTAAATCCCTATGATACATATATAACTTGGAGATAAAACGGAGAAAAAAAACACTATTTCGAAATCAGGGGTGCAAACAATTATTTGACATTTCCATCGATTTCGCAATCCTTTTTTAGCTATCAATAAGCAAAATAAAACATTTTCGCTTTTCCCCCTCTTTTTTGTCCCTCATTTCCACCATTTCCACCTTTTTCACGCACCCCTTTTTTTGTGCGGATTAAAAATTTTTACATCTCTGAAATTTGAATATTTTTCTGCGCTTTTAATACCCAAAAAAAGGTGTAATGTTTTAAATGCTTTTAAAACCTTCCTTTTTACAGTAAGACATTATTTAAAAATTTTTTTAAAATACCAAAAATCTCATCACGCAAAGGTCTACGTGCTTTTTTTTGATTGTACAAACATGTACTTTTACAAATTTATTTATTTTGCTATAATTAAAATCAACAAAAATTTTTTGCAAAAATTTTCTAAAAAAAGAAAGTAATTTATTTAGTTGTTGGTTAAAAAGAGAATTAAAAGATAATAATTATCATCGTGTGATAAAAAGGAAAGATTTTATCAAAAATTTATTTTTAGGGTTACAATACAACTTTTGCAATAATTATGTTATTTCGAATAAAATATTGCTTTAAAAATAAGGATTACAATTCATCAAATAATTTTCAAATGCGAATAATTTCTGTTACAAGTCCATTTGGAAAAATTTTACCTATTGCATTTACAGCTGAAGTATATTTTGAGCATTTACGAAAGCAATGGTCATAAAAAAGATGTGTAGCAATAACAACAAATTAAATTGATGTCGTCTTTTAATAATTAATAATAATGTTTAAATTTTGAAAAAAAAAACTAAATTATTTAACTGTGCTATAATTAAGTTTTTTTAATAAATGTTTGATTTTTAATCACTACAAAAACTATTTTTTTAACAGAGTACATAATTAAAGGGGGGACTTTCATTTTTAACAAATTTTTGGGGTAAATTTTACCAAAAAAGTGCAAAAAATAAGCAGGTTTGGGGTTGTCCAGATATGACGTCATACAAGAGGGGGGTGGGGAAACCAATATAATTAATTTTAATAATTTAAAAAAGGCACACCAGAATTATTTACAAAAAATTAAAATATAAAAAAAGAGATGAAAGACTTGAAAGTTGTTGTTTTTAAATGGAATGATACTGTAGAAAAAGATTAGGAAGAAGGGAAAAAAAAGAGAAAATTCAGCTCTTTAAGGGAGTAGTAAAAGAAACTCCATGGCAGTGAAAGACTGAAAAATTTTGCTTCCCTTTTTTAAGCAAATATATCAAACATGGAAAATGTGGTATCGTTGGTTAAAAAGAGAAAAGAAACAATTAATTAAATTTAAAAAATTTTTTGTAATCAAATGAGATCAAAACAGAGAGAGAAAAATTTAAAGAGAAAAAAATGGCAAAAAAATTAAATTAGCATGCAAAAAAAGAGGCTAATTTAAACATGGCAGGCCATTAAATAGTGAACTGGCAGCAGATTGTTGTTGTTGTTGATGATGATGATTAGAATGTGAAGGAATTTGTACTAGTTGAAATTTCATTGCTAATGCAACTAATTGCCTTTCATGATATACTCGTTGTTGTTGTTGCTTTTGATGATGAAGTTATTGAATTTCAATCAAAGAAGGAGTCGAATTTTCAGCAAATTTGGTCGGAAGGATAATCTGCAAGGAAATAATTAATATTTGTATTAAATTTTTTTAATATGCCTTTATATGCCATAATAGTAGTATATGGTAAAATGAGTACACCAGGTTGTTCTGTTAAAGTTAACAATGTTGTTTCTACACTGATTTTATCTACCGCGCCAATCACAATTCCACAAATTGATCCAAATTTAGAAAGCACAGGGGCGCCGGAAAAGCCTGAACTGGCCCCAGGAACACCATTATAATGTTTACCATCAGAATTAATACCTTCCAAAACAATTTCAAGAACGCTTGGATCTTGTTGTACTGTGGAATGGGGATATCCCTAAATTACACGGTCAATTAAAGATATCTGAACCCCGATAAATAACATACGATAATATTATATGATCTTCCTGGCACTAAAGATCCTCCACCGCGTGCACACACTGAAGTTTCAGGAATTGAAAGAACAGCAAAATCAAGAGCTTTGCAAATATGAGTGCATTTTGCATCCGTTTCTTGACCATTACGAACAATTTTATAAATATTATTTAAAGTAAATCCAAGATGGGCAGCAGTAAGAATTTGTTCTTTATCAATGAGCACTCCGCTTCCATTTCCCTTTGCACCATAAATCAATACAACTCGACCTCCATGATTTGACATTACTTGTTCTCCGTCTAAAAAAATTTAAATTATTTTAGTGAATCATTTCTCTAGATAATTCGCTCTAATTATCATTGCGAAACATTTTGCCAAAGCGTTGAAAATTAACCTTTGGGAGCGTCCAGACGTGACGTCACGGGTTTTATGGGTGGGTGGGGGCGGGTAAGCTAAACGTGACGCTCCTGCTAAAAAGCCGACAAAGATCAAAGGGTAAAGCGTGACGGAAGGGTGGGTGGGGTTCAAAATTTTCGATTTTATAGTGACGTCACCTCTGGACGCTCCCTTTGCAATTTGGAGACTGCAAAATTAAAACATTTTTTATTGCTTTAAAACCGATCATTTAATTTTGAAGGAATAAAAAATGTTCAATTATAAAACTTTTTCAGAATTTTATGATTCGAATTCTAAAGCATTTTCGTGCCGAGAGAATCAATCATATTTTACTTGCCTGCCGTTAACACTCCCTTTAATCATTTACTTTGAAGTTATTTGTTTCTGAAAATAAACAATTTATTTTTGTTGATAAAATGCATTACAGTACACTGTTGTTCCGACTCCGACTCCGGAGTCGGAGTCACTAATTCCAAAAGATCAAAGAAAAAGATGCCGCTATTCGGAGTCGATAGATTCGACTCCGATCGAATTTGACTCCGGAGTCGGAGTCGATAAAAAATGTCGGGCACAACACTGTTACAGTACCCCCCTAAAAATATTATCAGGAAAGATAACAAAAAATATTCTGAATTTTTCGTTATTAACGTCATTATTTAAACTCTTTTATGCACTCAAAAAATTTAATTGCCTACAACTAAAATACAGGGATTTAAATTTTTTATAATACAGTTCATGAAAAAATGTATTATAGTCTATATTACATTTTTTAATTTAAAAATTTAAACAGTTAGTTTTCTATTAATTGTGGTCTGGCAACGGATGTTTGATTATTTAAATACTATAGAGCAATTTCATTAAAGAAACAGAAATTAAATAATTGTTATTATAATTAATTATTTCGACATCTTTTTGATGCTAAAAATGAAAATTTTATGTTTGTTCTTAGTTACCGTAATCCCTAAAAAATACAGTAAGATAGTACCAAAAAATAAGACTTTAAAATTGTGGTGAATTGCTATCAAGTGTTTTTAAAAGCTCTGTTTTGCATTCTAATTTTTTAAGGGAGCGTTTTCGGGATAAACAAAGTTTTTTTTCATTCCATCGCACGGGTCCTCTTAACACGAAAATATGTCAAAATCTTTAAAATAGTGAATATATAATATATTACTAAATTTAGACTATTTTTTCTGTCTTTCCGATTAAAACAAACCGTAGGAAAAACTGTTTTTAAAAAAATATGATTTAAATAAACGTTTTTTGAGAATATATAACGGTTGTCAAAAATGTGGGGAGTATTCAAATTTCGTATTTTCCTGGATTGTTTCTTTTTTTTGCAGACACATGTTTTTGGGTTAATTTTAATCGTAAAAACAGAAAAAATAGTCAAAATTCTAAAATATTCACTATTTTAAAGATTTTGGCATATTTTCGCGCTAAGAGGACTCATGCGATGGAATGAGTAAAAAAAATTCATGCATAAAAACAGTAACAATAAATTTTTATAATTACATCTAGACACTGGCAAGTGAAAAAAAAATTTTCGAAAAAATAAAAAATTTTGTTTGATTATAGTACTTTTGGGTCTGAATAAGAATAATTTAAAAACAAAAAAGTAAAAAAATTAAGTTAAAGCGCCGAAAATGCCATCTGAAAATTTAAAAAAGCAAAATTTTTTGGTAGAAAAAAAGACACTTTTTCTTTCCTTTTTTTGCAACAAAAAATGCATTTCCTTTATGCTTTTGAACGACGCATTGCCAAAAACACCTTTTTTAGATGATTTTGTATGAAAAAATGGCGGTTTTTGGGGTATTTCATTTTTTCGCTCATATTCGCTCATCTGAAAAAAATATCATGGGAATCAGAATCGAATTCTCTATCGAATTATATGAAATTTATGCCCGCCCCGCTAGGACCCTGACTTTTGTAGTTGAAACGATACAGTAATTCAGATTTTTCGGCAGTTTGTCCGCGGCAAAAAAATTTAAACGTTGCATATTCGGAATCAGCGTAAAAAATAACATCTAGTAGGTCTGATTATTAGACAGTAAATTAAAATTTAATTTTTCATACTGTAACGAAAAAAATGACCAAAAAAGGAAAGGAAAAATGTTTGCTTGCCAGTGTCTAATTTACATCCGTTTTTTTTACTTTAATATTCTCCCAATTAATTTATATAAAATAAATAACAAAACACAAAACAATTATTAAAAACTGAATAATTATCATTTATTTTCTATATTAAAATTAATGTTCACATTTTCTTTTCATTTTTTCTGTGGCATGTTGATGTAAGAAAGCTGCAGTTTTGTTAATTTTGAATTAATTTAATATTTTTTTTAAAATTAGAAATGTCTGAAATTTTAACGCCCGCTGAAAAAACTTTTAAAACATGTATTACGGTTACAAATTTAATGGCAGCTTCATTTTCTTTATTCATTTTTGGCATATATTTTTTAAAACGAAAAAGAACTTTAAATATTTTGCCAAAACATTTAAGGTATTGTTTAAGCAGCGTCATTCTTCGTCGATGTTTCGATCCTGAGAAATTTTAATTTTTGCACCTCCCTCCCTGGCCGCCTGTCACAGAATGCCAAAATCAAGATATTATATTATGTTTAAAGGGGGAGGGGGCTTTTTGCTACTTCTTTTTGGGATAAACCTGAAAATCTGGTTTATCCATGTTCCAAGCAGGGCTCTGCGAAATCTTGTTTTTAAACTACCAAAAACCGATCTCTAACAATTTTTTTTGCTGCAATTTTCTTGATAGTCTCGACGCGAATCAGGGAATGCATTGAATTGCAACTTTATTTTTTTTGCTTGAAAAAAATGGAATTTTCAATGCATTCCCTGATTCGCGTCGAGACCATCAAGAAAATTTTGCAGCAAAAAAATTTGTTAGAGGCTGGTCTCCCCCTTTAAGACGCATTCTCAGGAGAAATTTTACAAAGGCTAATAGTCCCGCCACAAAAAACTCAAAGTCATCTGTGGGGCCCAATTTTTCGTCCTCTAGGGTGATTTTCGTCGTAGAATCCGAATTTTTTGGTTCTGGGACCGTATCTTTACACATTCGAAAGTTATCCAGTCGGGACCCTTTGATTTGATTATATTAATTTTGTGTAAATTTACGGAATTTCAGAGGAATTTTTAATGACCTCAATGAGGCCATGTATGAAAGTGTTTAAATTTAAATTTTGCTGCGATAAATTCTTTTGGTTAAACATGATACATCGACCACAAGCTTAGTTTATTTTCATTAATTTTGATAATAATATAAGGGTATCCCATCCAGGGCTCTGTGAAATCGAAATTGAGAAAATCGAAATAATTTTATTCATGATCGAAATCGAAATCTTTATTTTCCGTCGAAATCGAAATATCAAAATCAAAATAAATTAAAGGAAATTTTTGATAATTGAAAAACAAGAATTACGCTAAAAACCCTTTTTTTAGAAAAAATGTCATTTTGTTTGTTGACCTTTTTATTAAAAATGTTAAAAATTCCATCCAAAAAAACCAGTTTTGATTTCGAATTTTGTGCAAAAAAATGCAAAACCGAAATTTTTCCGAAATCGACATTTTCGATTTCGCCGAGCCCTGGTTCCGAGGTTTTGTCGAGTGAGTTGCATAATCGTTGTGAGACCTTCCAAAATAAAAAAGTATCAAAGAGCCCGCCTTCTTTTAAAAATTTTTAAACTCCAAATTTTACTCCTTTTTATTTACTTAAAACATTTACACCAGGGCTTGAAAATAGGGCCGAAAATCTCGGCCGGCCTCGGGCCGAAAAATAATGAGCCGGCCGCATTTTCAAGCCCTGATTTACACTTCATTTGTTTTTTTAGATGGTACATAAATACATCCTTTTTTCTTTCTTGCATTACCTATGCCCTTGGATGCATTTATTACTGCACTTCTTTCCTCATTGATTCAGGCTCTGAAAATTCATTTGTATTTAAATTTATTCGTTTAAATGTTGGAAGTTTTGCACAAATAATTCGATTATCATTATTATTTATGATGATTGAAAGATTAGTAGCTACAGTATACCTTGAAAAATATACTGAAAAATTTTCATCTTTAACAATTTATTTGGTTTTAATTTTTATTACTTTATTTGGCTCAATTTTACATTTTATTTCAAATATGTTATGTAAGTTCTTTTTCGGGAGAGTTTTTAAAGTGTGCGTCGCACAGTGTGCGGGATGAAGGAGGAGCTTTGTATTATATGAAAAAATAAATTATTGGCATTACAAAAAAATTAAAAAAAATTAAAGGAAACGGACTTTTTGATAATATTTTGAAAAAAATGGATGAACTTGATTTGCTTGATTCTTCTGTTTTGTTTTAACACGAAAATAGCTTCTTTTGTGTTCTCGAACTTTCTAAAAAACATTGAAAAAGAGATTACTTTTTTCTCGGCATAGTATTACTTTGTACCCCAAAATGGATTACTTTTTACCCCAAATTTTTTAATCGCCCTTATAAAAAAAAAATTTGGGGCAAAAAGTAATCCATTTTGGGGTACAAAGTAATATTTTGCCTTTTTTCTCGTTTCAAAAAAGCATCCAAAAAAACCATTTTTTTGTGTTTAAAAAAAGGTAAGAAGAAAATAGTGTCTCTTTTGTTGTCTGTCGCCCCCCATAAATTTATTTTGGAAGGAAATTGTTGGAGGAAGAAGTAAAATGGGAACAATGACTCATAAACTTACCTGGCTGGGAGACTCTTCCGATCATGAAAGGGTGGATCTCTAGGGTGAGGCTTGACCATTGCACTTATCGGTTCAGGCTGACCTCTATGGCTGTCCGAATCGGATACGCCAACAGCTAAATTTTTGGGTGTGGAGGATAGCGTTCGCGCTTCCTCCATTGTACTTTACTTTAATTACGCATTTAAAAAGAATATTATAAAATTTTAAATGTAAATTATTTGGAATTCAAACTTTTTTCAATGTTCTTTAAAACGCATTCCGCCAATTTTTTCTAAAATTTTGAAGAAAAAAGCACAGGCAAAAAATCGACTCTTTTTTTATTTTACCAATGTTTTCGACGATGCTTAAGAAGCAGGAAAAAAATATTTTTACATCTTATTTCGGCAAAATGCCGGATTTATCGTGTCGAGAATGCCAAAATCGACTTTTTTTCTTTTCCATGCCATATTTTTTCCATGACTTAGTTTGGGCTATCATTGCACCCATATAGGTTTTCGACTATGGGGAATCCGAATATGGAATTAGTATTTTGAAATTGTCGTTGTAAGACCCATTTTTGACACATTGACTATGTACAATAGGGCAAAACTGGGTCAAGACATTTTTTTTTAGATTAGCAAATAGTACCATTCGATTCCCCGTCATTTTTTACCCCAGGGTGGGAATTACCGTCTTATAAAAAGTTTATCCCGATGTTTCCCGTATCATCGAATATAGACTCCTGTAATTTCGACGATTTCGATCACTTACGAAAAATCGAATTTTAATTCATTTTAGCTATTTCTCCGTTTGTATAGGTTTTCAACTATGGCGAATTTTATGGTGGATTTTGTTTTTGATAGAAATCAAGTTTTCGTGCCGAAACACGTCATGCTACAGTATGACATGATCATCTTCGGAAAAAAAATTCTCCTGATTCCTTTTTTGCATCAAATATGCTAAAAACTGTTTGTTACTGTCTCTAAATACTTGGTTTATCATAATTAAACAACAAAATAATTACATGCCATCTGAAATTGTTTTTGCAGTTATTGAGAAAGTTTATTGTTACAAGAAGCAGACGATAAAAAGTCGAAAAAATTTCTTTTGTCAGAAATCTGTTTTTAAAGTCATATTTGCTTTTAAAACATATTTTAATTCTTTTTTGCTCTATAAAAACCAAAGATAATGGGGGTGTCCCGATGTTTCCCAAGTCGCCCGAATATAGTTTACTGTAATTTTGATCACTGATGAAAAATCGAATTTTAATGCGTTTCAACTAATTATCCGGTAGTATAGGTTTTCAACCATGGAGAATTTAATAATAACAAGAATGTCAGGCCAAATATACGACTTTTAGCCATATGACGACATTAGGGAACATCCAGATCCGACGTCGGCAAAAATTCAAATTTTTTTTACCCACCCACCCTTCTGTCGACACAATGCGGCATAAGATAAAAAAAATTTTATAACTACATCGTATTTCACTTACCCCCACCCACCCATAAAAGTGCGACGTCGGATCTGGACGTTCCCTTACGACATTTTTCCACTTCTGAGACTTTTGAAGCCTTATTGTTACTACAACAACAGCTAATATAATCCATAAAATCCATGGAAAATCAGTATTTTCTGTAGCAGCCGGTGGAGGAGCTGTTGAGTAAGGAGTGTATCTTAAGTTATGATGAAATATTTATTCTTATCATAAACATAAATACAATTGCAAAAATCATGAAAAATGTGACAAAAATCGTGTAAAAAATTTGTCATATAAGGCTTCAAAAGTCTCAGAAGTGGAAAAATGTCGTAATGTCGTCATATGGCTAAAAGTCGTATATTTGGCCTGACATTCTTGTTATCATTAAATTCTCCATGGTTGAAAACCTATACTACCGGAGAATTAGTTGAAACGCATTAAAATTCGATTTTTCATCAGTGATCAAAATTACAGTAAACTATATTCGGGCGACTTGGGAAACATCGGGACACCCCCATTATCTTTGGTTTTTATAGAGCAAAAAAGAATTAAAATATGTTTTAAAAGCAAATATGACTTTAAAAACAGATTTCTGACAAAAGAAATTTTTTCGACTTTTTATCGTCTGCTTCTTGTAACAATAAACTTTCTCAATAACTGCAAAAACAATTTCAGATGGCATGTAATTATTTTGTTGTTTAATTATGATAAACCAAGTATTTAGAGACAGTAACAAACAGTTTTTAGCATATTTGATGCAAAAAAGGAATCAGGAGAATTTTTTTTCCGAAGATGATCATGTCATACTGTAGCATGACGTGTTTCGGCACGAAAACTTGATTTCTATCAAAAACAAAATCCACCATAAAATTCGCCATAGTTGAAAACCTATACAAACGGAGAAATAGCTAAAATGAATTAAAATTCGATTTTTCGTAAGTGATCGAAATCGTCGAAATTACAGGAGTCTATATTCGATGATACGGGAAACATCGGGATAAACTTTTTATAAGACGGTAATTCCCACCCTGGGGTAAAAAATGACGGGGAATCGAATGGTACTATTTGCTAATCTAAAAAAAAATGTCTTGACCCAGTTTTGCCCTATTGTACATAGTCAATGTGTCAAAAATGGGTCTTACAACGACAATTTCAAAATACTAATTCCATATTCGGATTCCCCATAGTCGAAAACCTATATGGGTGCAATGATAGCCCAAACTAAGTCATGGAAAAAATATGGCATGGAAAAGAAAAAAAGTCGATTTTGGCATTCTCGACACGATATATCCGGCATTTTGCCGAAATAAGATGTAAAAATATTTTTTTCCTGCTTCTTAAGCATCGTCGAAAACATTGGTAAAATAAAAAAAGAGTCGATTTTTTGCCGGTGCCACCCGTTTGAAAAAAATTGACAGAATGCGTTTTAAAAAGTTCGAGAAGACAAAAAAAGCTATTTTCGTGTTAAAACAATAAAAAATCAGATTCATCCATATTTTTCGAAACATTATTAACAAAAAGCCCGCTTCATTTAAAAAGGTCTTCTGTTTCTGCTGTGCTTTGAACTGTAGCAACTTCGTCATATTTCTATCATATTATTTTTAAGTCTCTAAATACCGTTTAAAAACTCTATTAAATATAATGAATTTAAACTGGATTCTTTCAACTTATCAAAATTCATTATTAAATATTTTAGGGTTATTCTTTGGATACGGTCAAATAGCATATAAAATTACAGTATATTATATTGTTGCAATTCATATAATTACAATAATAATTGGAAAAATTTTATATGATCAAAATCAAAAAACTTATCGAATGTTGGCATATCGAGTATCTCTGCATCGACGGCATCAAGTAAATAAATAAATAAAAATTGGAATTTTTTTTAGCTTATTGGCAACTCACCTTTTTTTTCTTTTAGATTCTTGAAAATATAAAAGTTTTAAAATTTCTTTGGCCAACAATTTTTTTATTTTCATGTATTGCACCATTTGGCCCAATTTTAACATGGATATATGTATATTTTACTGGGAATACGGCACCCCCAGCATTAATTCATGGGGTTAGTAAATATAATTATAAATTTTAAAAATTGTTATCAAAAAAAATTTACATATTTACATTTTAGGTTTACAATTCTACAGTAATCATAATTATGTTAACACATTTAAAATATATTTATAAATTAAATAGAATTACTCCAAAACCAGAAAAATATATGTCAATTGTAATTGGGCCATTGGGTGGAAATTTGCCAACAACGGTTAATGTTGAAACATATTTTAAATTTTTAAAAATTGAATGGAGTTAAAAAAACATTTATACAATTTATTTATATTTTTTAAACTGCCATTGTTCGATAAATAAATTATATGGAATATTTAAAAGCTTGAACGGGCTCATTTTGGGGCAAAAATTGGCACTTTTTGGCTCGGCAAATGGGAACTAGACCGCAGAATTGTTAGCGCATGCCCTTATTTTTCGGTCTATGGGTTAGCTACATTTGTGCCGTAACAGATTTGGGCTAACCTCAATAAGAAAAAAAATTCGTAGGCAAGAATAACAAGGCCATTTTACCTATAGATATATAAGTCCAGAAATTTTTGGGTTCCCGGTAAGATAAGCCTAAAATCCCACGTTACCCTTTGTCCGTGCATTTTGTGATAAAAAAAAAACCCTTCTGGAGGTTTCTAGCTATCTTCTTTAGATACGATCTCATGTGTCAACCATGTTGGGGTAGGTGTAGGTCAAATTTTCAATTTGCTGGCATATGACGAATATTAAAATTATTTTTTAATCATTTCTCAGTCATTTTTGAGTAAAATTAACTCTATTCCAACCCCTTAACTCAAAAGCCGTCTCTACAGGACACCCAATGAGCCCGTGCTTGAACGTTTGCAAAAATTGAACCTTTTTTTAAAGGCTTACCTCTAACAAATTTTTTTGCTGTAATTTTCTTGATAGTCTCGACGCGAATCAGGGAATGCATTGAAAAATGAAAAAAAAGGATTTTTCTATACGTCCATTTTTGTCAAGCAAGTAAAAAATAAAGTTGTGATTCAATGCATTCCCTGATTCGCGTCGAGACCATCAAGAAAATTTTGCAGCATAAAAAATTTGTTAGAGATGGATATATCCTCCCCCCTTTAAACTTAAAAAGCTGTAAAACAAAATTCTTTTTTAACTGCCTTCTAATTAATTCTGACTAACAATTTTCTCGTCATTTTTGTTAAAACTGTAAGTCCATTGTATGCAATTAAAAAAAAGGCTTAAATGTTTTATAAATTTATTGCAACCATTTAAAAATTTAAACAAATAAAGAAAAAAAAAGAAACAACTAAGAGATGACTATCACCAAAAAAATTGAAAAATAAAACCACAAAAAAAAACAATTAATAAAAAAAAGGCACATTTCTTTTTACATCTGAAGGCACATTTTCGGTAATGCGTAGTAGTAGTAGTAGTAGTAGGTTAAAAAGATTTAAAGAAAAAAATTTCGAATCAAAAATTTAAAAAAATTATGAATCAATACTGAAACAAAAAAGACTTAGAAAAAAAAAAATAGAATCAAAGAAAAAAAAATATTTGCTTCAAGACACTATTATTTTTTGGAAAAGTTTAAAAATGTCTTGAAGCGAAAACGAAAAAAAGTGTAAAAAAAGTGTGAATCCTTAAAAAATTTATATATATATTTTTTTTTCATTGCCTGAAACTGGGACTTAAAGAATATTTTTAAAAAAAACTAGAATCATTTTTTTAAGTCAATATAAGTTTGAGATTAATCTCAGGGGGGGATTTATCAAATCGCCGGGATATAAAACATAATAATATTGTGTAGAAAAAAAAGAATTTTTTTTTAAAGGCAAATTTTCGAGATCCATAAACAATATAATTTCTTTTTTAAAAGTTTTTTTTTTGTTGGATGATAAGAAATTAGAGTGAACGGGGATTTCATATATCCAATTCATCCTTTTAATGATGCTTGAGCTTCTGCCAACTGTGTTAAAGCCGCGGTTGCAAGAATTTGTTGAAGGCCAATTGGAAATTGAAATAATTGTGAAAAGGGATTATTATTATCATTGTTATCATTTGAGGAAGAAGAATTGTTGTTGTTATTATTTAAATTTAAAAATGGATTTGTAATATTATTTCCTGAAACGATAAGCTTTTTTAAAATTGAATTTCTTTCAATTATTTGTACCTTTTTCTTTTTGTTAATATTATTAATAAGAGTTGTTAGTCTTTTTTTAATATATCTAATTTACATGTTAGTAATAATATTTTAAAAAAAAGTTTGTACCCATTTCTGAATCACTATTATTTTCACTTAAATCTTCAGATTTTGGAGCATATACAACACCTTGGGGCATTTGATACAGTATTCGATTTGTTGTATCATTGATATTTAAGTCATCTTTATTTGTCCCAGAAAGACCTGAAAAAAAGAAATGAGGGAATAGAAAAAGATAGAGAGAGAAAAATTGAGAAAAATTTTGTAAATTTAGAGAGGGTGATTAGTAAATTGGGGTGGTTGTATGGCATTGAAAATTAACTGTTAATGTTTTTTGAGTTTAAAGGAAACGGGTTTTTTGATAGTATTTCGAAAAAAAATGGATGACCGTGATTTGCCTGATTTTTTAGATTTGTTTTAACACGAAAATAGCTTCTTTTGGCTTCTCGAACTTTCTAAAGAACATTGAAAAAAGTTTATGCTCCAAATTATTTATATTTAAAATTTAACTAAATTGTTTTTAAATGCGTAATTATTCTAATTTATTCTAACGAATATCTCACTCCAAGCAAAGCTTAGTGAGGAAAAATACAATATATATACAGTAATGTAAAAATAACAAAACAAAACAGTAAATAAAATACAAAAAAAAGAGATAAAACTTAAGCTACATATTTTAATATTTTTCTATCAGTGAGATCAATTGTTGAGAGGTGATTTCTTAATTGCTGAGGTTTTTCATATTTTAGGAGATTAATATCCAAATTTGTTAATAAAGGAGCAACACGAGATGAAAAATGTGTTGAAGCATATTTCCCTTGTGCAAAAAATTTTGATGAGTAATATCCACTTGAACGATGAGAAAGAGGAACATATTGGAGATCAATTTTTGAGTTTGGATTTGAAGCAAGAAAATCATAAGCTGTCATTATGTCTTTGACCATTCTTCTTTGATGAAGCGATACCATTCCAAATAATTTTAATCTTTCAACATAAGATGGGATTACTGTAGTTTGAGGGTTGTTTCTTCTATATATCATTCTTGTAAAATTTCTTTGTCCACTTTCTATTTGTTTGATGATTGATTTTTGAGGAATATTAAATATTTCGGATCCATATTCATAAAGTGGTCTAACATAAATATTATATATTTTGATGAGAATTTCTTCGTCACTGGTGATAATTTTTTTGAATATTGAGTAATATCTTCTGTTGGCATTTGAGGTGATTATTTCAACATGATCATTAATAGAGCAGTCGTTTTTCAAATAAAATCCAAGATCACGAACTATTTCTTTTCTTTGGATTTCAATACCATTTAAAAAATATTTTGCTTGAATATTTGAAGGACCAAATTGAACATGGAATGTTTTTTTTGGAGCAACAGCCATTGATTTTGATTCACACCATTCGGTTACTGTAGCAAGTGCATCTGGAATAATTGTTGAATTAAAATTTTTGATGAGATAGGAATATATAATTTTTAGATCATCTGCAAATTTGAAGTGAATACTACCATCAATATTATTTAACAATTTGCTCAGCTTAGAAAATAATATAATGAAGATGATTGGTCCCAAAACTGAGCCTTGTCCAACACCAGAATCAGCAGTTGTTTGAGATGAACATTTTCCATTGACTTTGACCAAAAATACTCGATGAACCAATATATGCATAATCAGATTTAATAATTTCCCATCAATTTTAGCTTCCTTCAGTTCTTTTTGTATATCTTCAAATTTGGGTTTATCAATTATAGTAAAATATGATGGAGGAAGCGCGAACGCTATCCTCCACACCCAAAAATTTAGCTGTTGGCGTATCCGATTCGGACAGCCATAGAGGTCAGCCTGAACCGATAAGTGCAATGGTCAAGCCTCACCCTAGAGATCCACCCTTTCATGATCGGAAGAGTCTCCCAGCCAGGTAAGTTTATGAGTCATCGTTCCCATTCTATTTCTTCCTTCAACAATTTCCTTCCAAAATAAATTCTTGGGGGGCGACAGACAACAAAAGAGACACTATTTTCTTCTTTCCTTTTTTTAACACAGAAAAATGCTTTTTTTTTGGTGCTTTTTTGAAACTAGAAAAAAATAATTCCTTTTTCAATGTTTTTTAGAAAATTCGAGAACACAAAAGAGGAAGCTATTTTCGTGTTAAAACAAATCAGTAAAATCAGGCAAATCAGGTTCATCCATTTTTTTCGAAATAATATCAAAAAACCCGCCTCCTTTTAAAAACTTTTTTCACAAACCTTGAAGCATAAAAGGCAGCAAAGAACTTAATTGATCCAAATTTGCTGTTGATATTTCTGTGGCATTTGAAGATCCCTGATGATTTTGATTATTCCTTAATTTTGAAGATATTTGAGATTTTTGTGTTGTTGAAGTTTGATGAAGTTGAGATGATTGTCGAGGCTTTTTTTGCATAACATTTTGCCGTTGTAAGCTTGCTGCTCTTAATGCATCTTTTAAAGTTTTTTGTAATAATTGTGGATCCGCCGAAGGTGGGATTGGAGATTTGGTTGTCATTGTTGTTGATGTTGTTGTTGACATTGTTGTAGATGGGGTGGATGGGATATTTATGGAATCTCCGAATGTTTCCATGACAGTATCCGGTGATTCATTTGTATCTGAATCATTATCAGATTCACAATAATCTTCAACATTTAAGGGGGAGGTTGAATGCGTTGAAGCTGAGGATACCATGGTTGGAAGGCATAACTGAAAAAAAAAAGTTTTGTAAGTAAAATATAAGCTGTGAAGTGCCAATAAGGGACACCCATATTTTGTTTATTTTAAACTGAAATATTAAATTGGACTTCAATCAATTAATTTTAAAATCTAATTATTTTTACTTAATTTAAAACTGCATCATCAGAGTTCTACGTTTATAATTTTTTAATGTTTAAATGTTTCACATTTTTAAATAATCAAAATTAGAATTTTAAATTGCCAAAAATTTCATTTTATATTTAAAAATACTGTAATTGTTTGAAAAAAATATTTCTAAATTTGCTTTTTTTGTTGCTTCACAATTTGCTTACGTAAAAAAGTCTTTCATTATTTTTATATTGTTGTTGTTTTGAAAGAAATAGTCAAAAACCCCTCTTCGACTTGGAAGGGAAGCATGTCATATTTTAGCTTAAAATAAAAAAATAATAATGCTCACAAGTTTAAAAAAAAGAAAAAGAAGAAGACACAAATTTGTCGTCAAAAAAAAAAATAAATATATCTAAAAATGTGTTTAAGGTAAGCTTTTTATTGCTATTTTTTCAAGTTTTTTATTTTCTCGGTTAAAAAAAGGTAGTAGCAAAAGAAGAAGAAGCAGCAGAAATGGGAAAAACAAATAAGAAAAAAAAAACAGAATGCTTGTGACTTGACTTGATTTTTTTTTCTTCCGTCAAAAAAATGTTTGACTCAAAAAATAAAAAAAGTCTTTTCAAGAACCACCAAAAAAAAGAGTTCTTTTTTTTAGGAAATCATTGCTTTTTTTTATGTATGCTTTTTTTGCCTCTTGCCTGTCAATGGAAATGAATGAATGAATGCCTTTACGTAACGTAACATAACAATAAAAAAAGGAAGAATTAACGGACACCCACATTCTTGCTTGCTTACTTGCTTCGCCTTTTTTTTCTATGCTTATTTGTTCGTTGCACACGAATATAACTTATGAAAGAAAAAAGATCAAGTATGGATGAAGGAAAAAAAAAGATCCGAGGATATAATATTATTTATCCCCTCCTAAAAAAGTTTTAGTTATCCCTTTTTTTAAAAAAATATTGCAGCTGCAGCTTATGTCTCATAAGATCAAGTTCTTTTTTTTTGGCTTTAAAAGAAGCAAACAAATAAAAATATATTTTTTTGAGGTTTTGAAAAAAAAAAGTTTGATGATGAAAAAAAGGAAGCTAAAAATGCAAAAGAAAAAAAACGGAAATAAAAGGATATATAAAAATATTCCAGATGTTTGAACGAGAATTTAACAAAATAATAGAAAGATAAATTTTCCAAAAAAAACTATAAATTTTGGAAAAAAACTTTATTTTTAAATTTTTTTAAAACTTAAAACTGATAGTAAAAATACAAGAACAACTTATACATATATATAATTTATCAGAAAACTTAATCCATCAGAAAAAAAGCAGAAAAATAAAACAAACGAAGAAAAAGGTACCGTATATTTTAGTCACTAAAATTTTTGTGGTAAAAATTAAAAACTGCCTTTAAGGTGATATGATTATGAAACTATTTAATTGCATAATTTTATTAATTTATAATTAAATTTATGCCAAAACTGAATAGCAGAAGCTCAAAAATGTTATTCTCAAAGCTGTGCAAAAAGTGTAAAATACAAATTTCTATTAAATTTTTTTTATTATAAATGTTTTGAAATTTTTAAGAACATACTATACATTTTATAATTTTTAAGTGCCATTTTTTTGTCTTTAAACTGATGAAGAGTAGAATAGATTTGAAAGTGTTTAAATTTA
This sequence comes from Panagrolaimus superbus, assembly GCA_964035985.1. Taxonomy (NCBI): domain Eukaryota; kingdom Metazoa; phylum Nematoda; class Chromadorea; order Rhabditida; family Panagrolaimidae; genus Panagrolaimus; species Panagrolaimus superbus. The sequence goes on from OZ038357.1 coordinate 2,724,518, forward strand.
TCCGGTTTAGATTCCCCAAAAAAGTTGTTTCACTTTTCTTTATCTCGGGATTTGATATATCCCCCCCCCCTTCTCCTTTTCAATCCATTACAAATTTCATTCATGAAAAAGAAAGAGTAAAAGAAAAGTTGATTGATTAAAGGACAAACAAAAAAGTCCTTTCTTTTCTTTCCCTCCAACAATTTTGTTCTCCCCCCCCCCCCCCCCCTAATATGAGATAGCAGCAGCAACACTGATCCAGCTGCTTCTTTTTATGTGCTTCCGGTTAACTTTTAGATTTTCAAAAAAGTAATAAATGAACTAAATAAAAACCGGCTTGAATCTTGTCGTAATATTTTTTTTCTTCCCCCCCCCCCCCCCCCCTTTAAGCTCATGGGTTCTTCTTCTTCTTCTTTTTCTTGCATCTCTTTTTTAAAGCTTAAAATTTTATATTTGAAGCATTTTTATTTTGGTGTGTAATAAATTAAGATCTCATTTTTTTGTTTGTTTAAAAATGGATAATTATATCAAAACTTTGTTGGAACTCTTTTTTTTAAATTAAAAATTTTTTATTTAAACATGAGATTTTTAATTACTGTAAAACAATCTTTAAAAAAATTACTGTAAAAATTTTAATTTAAAAATGTGAAACACAAATTTAAAGATTTTTTAAGCATCTCAAAATATTCATAATTAAATTTAAATTAAAATAAAGTGGAAACACATGCAGCAAAAAAATCGCACTGATAAATGCTGATTAAAAGTTTTTAAACAAATTTTTGCAAAAACCGCCAAAATTTATGTAAGTGTTTTCCAAAGACATTAAAAGCTTTCATTAATCAATAAATGACATATAAATATCATAAATAAAAACTGTATCATCAGTCCCTTGAACCAAAATTAAAAATATTTTGTGACAAAATACTTGTCACAAAATAAGCTATTATTAAAATTAATTTGGGACACACTTTGCCAAAAAATGCGGTCATTTAAAAAATTTTATGGCATAAATATCATAAATTAAACAGCTTCACCAGGCTCTTAACCAAATTAAAAAAATAATTTTTAGCATTGAATATCAACAATTTCGTGACAAAATACTTGTCACAAAATTAGCTATTATTAAAATTAATTCGGTACACACTTTGCCAAAAATGCGGTCAAAAACCTAAAATAAATTTTGAAAAAAAAACTGTAAAGTAAATTTTGGCGGCATCAAAGAATTATTACTTTATATTTTCACTGATTTAAAAAAATACATATTTTAGGTTTTATTAAATCCTTTTTTTTGCCTCCTTTTTGTGACTCAAAAAGAAATTTAAGGCGATCCCTCAAAAAAAGCTTTAAAAGCAAAAAAAAAATCAAATCATATAATATCTGTTTCCAATATATATATTTATTCCCATATTTTCTTTCTTTAGCTTAGCTTTGCTTTGCTTTGCTTTTGTGCTTTTTATTCCTTTTAAAAATCTGCGAAGCTTTTTTAGGGCAAATATATTTCTTTGGAACAACAAAAAAGTAAGTATAATAAATCTTTTTTTTAAGGTTGTCTTTTTTTTCAGAGTTTTTGGGAGAAAAAAATGGAAGAAACATCTTTTTCTTCTCTCTCTCTTTTTTTATGTGTGCCCTGATCGAGGAAGTATTGACAATCGAAAAAAAAAGGGGGGGGGGAGACGATCCCATTCCAAGAATGGCAAAAACAGTTGTTGTTTTTTTTTATTATTCAAAAATGGAAGCATATAAATATATATTTTTTTGCTGCTGCTGCTGTTTGTTACAACTACTTTTTTTGTTTCCATATAAAGAAAAAAGTTTTTATGTTTTTTTTTTGATTTAAAAAAACTATGATCAAAAACAATAATCAGAAGAAAAAATCAATCAGGGGATGGCAAATGGTGGAACGCTAAAATAATAATAATAATTTTTTCTTCTTTTCTTCCAAAAAAGGAAAACAAAAAAAAATGTTGTAACATATAAAAAAATTGCCGACCTGATTGACATTGATCCCCCCCCCTTTTTTCCTTATAAGTTGATCGCTATTTTTTTGGAGGATATCAAAAAACAATTGCTGCTGCTACGTCTGGCGCTTACTTCCTTGCTTCTGTTACATTTTCAATGGCATAAAAAGTTTTTTTCTCTCTCTCTTTCTTGCGCGCCCTTTGAGGAAAATTTCTTTCTTCTTCATCTTTTTTTTGCTTCCGAAATACATATATATCCCTTTTTAGCTGCCGAAAAAAATAATATAATTCTAATATAATTAATATCCCAAAAAGTCTGCTTTGGAAAAAAACTTTTTCCCCTCCAAAAACAGGCATTAAACTTCTTCTTTTTTTTCTCAGATTTCTCTCTCTCTTTCTCTGTTGGCCGTTAAGTGCCGCAAAAGGGAGGGAAGTAAAAAAAAAGAGATATATATACTTTTAAAACAACTGTTTTATCTTTCTTTGTCTTTTTGGCATAAGCAAATTTGCCCTTTTTTTTCTTTTTAAAGCTTTGCAAAAAAATTTTAAAGCTTTTGATGCTGCTGCTGCTTTTTGAGGACAGCGCAGATATATAATATCCCAATTGCTCTTTTACTCTTTTTTTTTGTTGCACATTTATGGATCATCCATTTTATTTTATTTTATTTCATTGATGATCCTCTTTTTTTCCTTTCCATCTTCTTCTTCGATCAAATTTTCCACCAAAAAACTTAAAATGTTTCAATCAAAAAAAAAGGAAGAAGCCATTTATCGGCAATCAAATAATACTCACACACAAAAAAAACATTTTAGTTCCTTCCTTTTTTTTTCTTTCCAAATAATGATATAAAAAAAAGTATATTGTGGTTCATATTTAAAAATGAAATTAAGAAATCAAAAAAAAAAAAGAACACACACAAATACAGAACTAGATCTAATATAATGTAATATATATATATATAATTTCTTTTTTTTTAAAAGTATGTGGGAAACAAATGACAACTTTAAAGAGAAAAGAAAATAGAGAGAGAGAGATGACAAAAAAGAGAAAAAGGAAAAATTGAATGGAATGGAATGTTTGCATTCACGCGCAACAGCAGCAGCATCGCCATCGTTGGTTGTTCAAAAACAACCAATGAAAAAAAAGGGGGGGGGGGGGGGGCTGAAACAGAAACAGAAATGGGCATGACACATTTTTTTTGAGCAAATAAAAAGAAAAATGATGGAAAAAAAATTATTTTTAAAAAATTATACGGTAGAAAAATGAGAGAAATAAATAGAATTTCCTCCCTTTAAAGACTGAAAATTTTAATTATTAAAATTTTAAAGAATTTTAAAACAAAAAAAATACAAAAATTTTTTACATAAAAAGTATTAATCATTAAAATTTGAATTAAATGTAGTCGAAGCCTAAGCCTAAGTTTTTGGATAATTTTAATTTAAAAATTCTTCGTTTTTTCTCGGCAAAATGGTATGAAAAATTTCGAAATTTTGTTTAAAATTTTGATAATTTATAGTTGCCACTGATAAACAGTTTAAAACAATTTTTAAAAATGATGAAAAAAAAACAAATTTAAATAAAATTGATATATTTAAGCACAAAAATGTTCGCTTATTTTTATTTTTTTTATCATATCACTTTTACCTGACTGATATGGAAAAATATTTTTTTTAATTTATAAAATTTTAAAACTTACAGATTCTGTATCTTGCATCTTTCTTTTCCGTGCTGATCCCGTCAAACATCCAGAAGGCGGCTCAAATGTAAATTCAGTTTTGCAAGTTCCAACATCGGCAACTGCTTCTGAAAAAAATATTTGCATTTTAAAATTTTAATCAATTGCCATGAAATTAATTGATTTTCCCCAAAATTTAAATATTCCCTTCCTTTTTTGCCATTAATTTACAGTATCCCTTTTTTTCTTTCTTTCTATGGAAATAATGTTCCCCCCAAAAAAGAGAGAAGCAACAGAAATTTTGTCATTTGCTTTTTTTTTAATTCCTTTTTTTTCTTTCTTCTTTTTTTTTGCCATTTGCTCTTCTGCTTTTTTTTTCGTTGAATTGAATTGAATTGAAAATCAAAAGAAGAAGAAGAAAAAAAATTGCTGTGTTTGACAAACTTTTTAAGCTTGAAAAATAATAGAGTAACAAAAAGATAGTCAAAAAAAGATGCATGCTTTTTTTTTAAAAAAGAAAGAAAAAAACCGATCAGTTTTCTTTTTTGCTTCTTCCGTTTTCAGGCTTTTTTGAGAGAGAGTATTTTTTTTGGGTACCCAAAAAAAACGCAGCAGCCACATTTAAAGAAACAAAAAAAATAAATGTGGGAGTAATAAAAAAGAAGAAAAAGAAGAAGGCAGTTGCGTCAAGCACGTTTGTCACCTTCTTCCTTTTTTTTTCTTCAAATATAAATCGGAAAAGGAAGGATGGAAAAAAAAAGCCTATGAACTTTTTTTCTTCTTCTTCTTCTTTTTCATTGTCATCATCATCATCGTCGTCGTCGTCGTTGGAATTGATGATCAAAAGCAGCAAGCAGCAGCAAATAAGTAAGTAAGCAGGCAAAAAAAAAGCAGTAGCAACAATCAAGCCAAGACAAGCCAGCCGTTTTCCTTGAGTTCTTCTTCTTTCTTCTTTCCCTTTTCAATAATAACAAAAAAAAAAGGTTTCTTTATTTGTCTTTGTTTTCAAGGATCCCTACCTTTCCTTCCTTCTTTCTGTGGTTTTTTGAGGAATTGAAAAAAAGGAAGGAATTAAGAAACGTGAAAAATGAGAAAAAATTTGGAAAAAAAAGGTAAAAAAAAACATTTTTAAAAGCTTTAAACTTTTGACAGAAAAAATAAAGATTTACAAAATATTGAAATATATTGGCATAGTATTACTTCGTACCCCAAAATGGATTACTTTTTACCCCAAATTTTTTAATCGCCCTTATAAAAAAAATTTGGGGTAAAAAGTAATCCATTTTGGGGTACAAAGTAATATTTTGCCAAATATATTGGATTTGGGAAAGTTTTTTTTGAAAGCTTTAACTGTCGAAATTTTAAATTAAACCAAAATTGTTGTCAATTTGGTAAAATTTTAAATTTAAAATAATTTTTTCATTGTCTTTTTGTTTTTAATAAAATCGGTTTTAAAGAAAAATTACAAAAAAAACTGTAAAAATCATTAAAAAATTTTTTAACAAAAACCAATATATTTCAAACAATTTTAAAAATTTAATTTAACAAAAACTTTGCTGCCATTTTAATTCTATAAAATACTTTACCCCCTTTTTTCCTACTGTATGTTAAAGAATCTCCAAAAAAAACTGTTAATAAATTTAAATTATAATTTTTAATTTGAACTAATTTTTATATATACAATATAAAAAAGAAATAAACTAACCATCAGGTGTATTTAAACATGATTGAATTAATCCCCTTCCAGCTTCTGATGCAATCATAGGCTTTAATTTATTTGTTGCAAATGCATATACATGACCCGTTTCGGATGCAACTAATAGCATTACTTGTGTTCCAGTAAGGGTTGATAATTCATAGGCCTAAATTTAAAAAAAAAAAAACATATTAAAAAAAGTCTCGACACGAAAACGAAAAAAAAATAAAAAAACATACTTTTTTCATTATTCCTGTTTTTCGCTTTGAAAAAGTTGTATATCGACGTAATTTATTTCCAATATATTCCATTTTAATTTTAACTCGGCCTTTAGTTTTTTTGCCATTTGGAAGTACAGAAATTTGTGAGAGAGGAGAGTCATCATCTCCAATTGAAAAGCATGGAAGACCTGATTCATCCGACATAATTTTTTATTAAGGCACTAAAAAAAATATATATATATATTCATAATGTAATTAATTTGGGTTAAAAAAAAATTCCGACAAAGTTTCAAGGATTCAAAAAATTTGAAAATTTGAGAAAAAACAAACTTTAAAAAAAATTATATTAAAAAAGCGACCATCTTTGGGAGAAAAAAAAACAAAAAAAATTGACCTCGAATATGCCTGTTTAATAGCATAATAATAATAATATGAGATGGAATTTTATAAGGAAGTCAAAAAAAAAATATGATAGTTTATTTTTTTCACGCCCAAAAAAAAAGTTGTTGTAATTATACATACAAAAATGGGATTGAAACAAGGAAAATAAAAATGAACACGGAGATGGATTCTTTCTTCTTTTTTTTCCCCCTTTCCATCTTTGTCAATATTATTATTATTTATGTTTTTTTTTCTTCTGAAAAAAAAAGACGAAGATAAAAAACGATAAGATTTGTTTCGAATAAAAAAAAAATATGTACAACCATAGGGGGTGATCATCAATAAACTATTTTTTTAGGATTTTAGAGCGGAAAATTTTTTTTTGTTATCTTATTTTACAATTCAGGAAAAGAAGAAAAAGGATAGAGAACATTTAAAGGGGGGGGGGAATTAATATTTGCTGAAATTATCTTTTTTCCATAGAAAGACATCAGCATTTTTTGAAGACGATAACAAGCGATCTTTTAGCTTCGCTTCGCTTAGCTTACGGGTGTTGCTTCTCGCGAAAATGAGAAACCAGAAGCAAGCATCCGTTGAAGAGAGAGCAAAAAAAAGAGGGAAATACATTGTTTGTTTTGAGACGTTTTCCGGAAGAAAGCTTGAAAGAGAATACATAGCTGCGCTGATCGCTTTATGGAGAAAAAAAAAGTAGATGCATATCCCGAGGTTTCTTCTTCTTTTTATTGCACCAATATCTGCAAGCAAAAAATCGCAGCAGCAGCAGCTGAGATTTATCCTTTTTAAGAGGAATGGCTAAAGAGGAATATCTTGTATTCCTTACCGATATATAACAATATTACAACTTCCACAGAGGAAGATGTAACAGAAAATATTGGCAATAATTTGTAAATTTGTAAAGCCTTAAAAGCTTTCAAATTAATGTTACTGTTTTTATTCAATATTCTTCAGAAAATGGATAACATGGTTTTAACATATAATATTTAACCATGTTAACCATTTTCTGAAAAACATTGAATAAAAACAGTAACATCAATTTGAAAGCTTTTCAGGCTTTACAAATTTACAAATTAATGCCAATCTTTTCCATTACATCCTCCTCTGTGAAAGTTGTAATATTGTTATATCTCGGTAAAGAATACATACAAGATGTTCATCTTTAACCATCCCTCTTAAAAAGGATAAATCTCAACTGCTGCTGCTGCGATTTGTTGCTTGCAGATATCAGTGCAATAAAAGGAACCAAGAAGAAGAAGAAGCCTCGGAAATATGCATTTGATTGACTTTGCAACAAAAAGTAAAAGAGCAAGCTTTCTCTCTCCTCTTTTGAGGATGATGAAAAAAAAGAAGAAGAAAAAAGGGAAGGGAAAGAAAAGGCGAGGATCGGATATAAGCAGAAATCATCCCTGAGACAACCACCATCACCACAAGAGACGACGATAGGGCAACAACACAAAAAAAAGAAAGAAAGAAAAAACTTTTTTTAGAGCTATCTGTCTTTTCCTGGAAATTGGGCGGAGTTGTTACTTGACGACAAAAAGTATTTCCATCCTTTTTCCGTCAAAAATAAAAATCAAAAAGAAAAAAAAAGATGGAGCCTTTTTCCCTCTGTTTTTTTTTCTTCATCTTCTTCATCTTCATCTGCGCAGTAGCAACTGTTTTTGCTTCATTTTCAAAAATAGGCGGAAACGAGAAGCAAAAAAAGAGAGAGAAGAAACAACACAAAAATAAAAAAAAATGACACTTAAAAAATCTTAAACTTTTTTTTTCCTTCTTCTTCAGGAAAATTTTGTAACAAACTTTTTTTGGGGGGGGAAAGGGTTCACGTACTGTCAAAAAAAGACTTTTCTCTTTTTTTTTGAAGTGGAAAAGTACACATTTTTGAGAAATTTGGAAAGAAAAAAATGAAAGATTTTAGGGGGGGGGGGGGGGGGGAAGATTGAAAAAAACAGTTAAACAATAATAACACAATACAATCGTTTCAAGCTTGGATTTATGAAATATCAAAAAAAAAGGAAGATTTTTTTCAAGCACGTCTATACTAGGCATGGCGCCGGGACAGCAAGTCCCGTTTGGTCCCGGGATTTATTTAATTATATTTTTAGTATTAATTTTTATAAAATCGTTGTAAAATGGAAACTTTTTTAACTGCATTCATTCACTTTCAGAAACCTGTTTTTTAATAAGGTACTGTAAAAAAAATTTAGAAACAAAACTCCAAATAAAAAAAGCTAACATTAAATTGTATGCCACTAAAAAAACTAAATTCTTTTTAAAAATACACAGGTTTCATTTTTTGAAGTTTTAAAAATGCTTAATTCTGCTGCATAAAAATTATATGTAACTTTTTACTTATTGAAAAATATGAGAAAATCCCGGTCCCGTCCCGATCCCGTCCCGTCCCGGGACCGGGCGGGACTTATCTTTAAGGGACGGGACCGGGCGGGACGGGACTGGGAAAAAGTGGTCCCGCGCCATGCCTAGTCTATACCAGGGATGAGAAATCTGGCCGAAAATTACAGCCAGCTGAGGCCCGAAAAATTAGAAGACCGGATTTTTTAAGGAGGCGGACGATTATGTACTTTTTTTTGCAAGATCCTGACAATCAGGATTTTGCATGTTCCAACATTTTATTGTATAACCTATATCAACCGTCCCAAAAAAAGTCGTTCCGAGACCCAAAAAAATATAAGCAATTACGTAAACGTTCACTCCCTTAAAAAAATTTTTTTACTTGTTAAAAACAAAGATTTGTTTCAAACTCACACCCAAACATCGGCCTAAAAAAGTTAACCAGCGACATTTCTCATCCCCTAGTCTATATGGATATTTCCATCACTTTTTTTTTAAACGTAAAAATTATTAATGAGCTTTCAAGGAATGCAGAAGCGAAAAAAAAAATCACATTCAAAAAAATAAAGGTGATTCTAAAATTTTTAAAAAAAATTCATGGATGCTTGCAAAAAATAAAAAAAAGCGAAGGGAAAGAGAAAAATGGCAGAGCCGAAGAGAGAGAAAAAAAAGAAGAAAGAAGATGAAATTGTAGAATTGAATATTTGGATTAATGACATTATTAATTAGTACTAATAATAATAATAATAATATATTTCACGACAACATTGTTGTAAGGCTTCTTTTTTTCCTTCACAAAAAAATCTGTAACAAAATCCAGAATTTTTTAAGTCTTTTTTTTCTCAAATAAAAATTAATTTTTTTTAGCAAAATTTCAAAAAAATGCCTTCTAAAAATATGAAGGAATAAAAAACGGATTTTTATGAAACGGAATTCAGAAAAATGTAAAAAAGAGTCGTTCAAAACTAATTTTAATGTTCATTAAAAAAAATATAAATTCTTTTAAAACAAAAAATTGGGTGAAATATTAGGGACAAATTCCATCCAACAACGGTGTTCGTTTCATTCTATTTTTTTTTGTTGAACTTCTTTTTTTTGAGGGAAGGGAAATTGGGGATATTAGGAAATTGCTTGCTGCTTGCTAGTTTGGAAATAAGTTAGTAAGTAACAAATGACAGCAAAGCAAAAAGATGGCAAAAATGAAAAAAATGTTAACAAAAAAAAATCTTTCTGTCATGATTTGAACAAACAAAGGCAGAGGGGGGGGATGATCATCATCAAGTAAGGAAATGGAAAAAAAACAGAAAAAAACAGCCGCTCAAAAAGATGATCAAAAAATGTGAGATCAAAAAAAAGGGGGGGGGGGGCACTTTTATGGTTGTGATGAAATTTATTTTCTTCAAAAATGCGAATAAAAAAAAAGGTTACGGTAGCTGCGAAAAAAATTTTTAGGGATGCTATGTTTGGTGACTGAAATTGAAGGAGCAATTTTGGGGGGGGGGGGGGGAATTTGAGGACAACATATCAGGATATTTTTTTAAGGATTGATCCACTTTTGCAGACGCGATTTGGGGGGGGGGGAGACGAGGGGTCTAAACAAGTAAAATTTGTTCTTGTCCCCAAATTTAAGTCCCCAAAAATCGCATTCCTAAATTAATATTTAAGTCTTATTATTTCAGCCTTTGAGGATAGAAAATTATACCTCAAATTTTTATCTTCAAAAGTCGGGCCCCACAAAAATCAGTCTCAAAATACAAATATCCCCAAAAATATTGGTCTCAAAAATAAGACCATCAAATTTATTCCCCCAAATATGGGTCCCAAAATTTGCAAAAAAACTTGCTTGAATTTTTTAAGCATTAATTTGCAATGCCAAAAGATCACAAAAGTTTAAAACTAATTTTTTGAATTGCACCAGAAAAATGTGTCAAAATTTGAGCAATGACTTAATTTTAATTTTTTTAGAAAATTTAAAAATAGATCAAAAATATTTAAATAAATTCAATGAAAATTATTTGTGTTCATTTTTTATCAATTTCATGTTTAAAAATATTAATTTAGTTTTAAAAATTTGTGCCATCTCTTTTCTCTTTTTTAAAACCTTTTTTTCTTTTACAATAATTTAGACTTCATATTTTTGTACCATTTTTAAATGAAGAAAACTATTTTACACCAGCTCATTTCCGTTTTTTTTTCTTTAAATTTTTTTTTAATTTACACCCAAAAAGAAAAAATGAAAACATTCCAAAAAGAGAAGATTATACTTTTTTTAGGCATCATTGAAAAACACATATATTTTTGTAAAGCTGTAAAGCGCCTTCCATTTTCGTCATCTTCATTTTCTACCTTTTAAAAAAAAGAAAGAAAGAAAAGGCTGACCAAAAATGTTTAATAATAATAATAATACTATCATTGATGCTATGATTCAAAATAAAATTCTTTAAAGCTTTTCCCTATAAAAAAGCAGACGACAACTAAAAAAATTAAAAATCAACAAAAATATTTTTTTGATAAAAAAAACGAAAAAATTTTGGCATTTAAAAGGTGAAAGATTTACCTCTAACAAATTTTTTTGTTGAACATTAATTGAAGATAATCAGCACTCATTGGAGCTGCTGATTTTTTTTGTTTATTGGAGTTGAAAAATTTATTTAAAAAAAGCAGCTCCAATGAACCCTGACAGAAACATTTGTTACTTTTCAAAAAATCCCAAAAATCAAACATGCCTGTTTTTGGGGACGAGAAATTTGGGGATTAAAATAATGAATTAAAAAAAGTTAAAATAACCATTTTAAATAATTTTAGTTTTAAAATTTCTGTTTCTTTACAAAAATTTTCAAGTAGTTTCCCGCAAAAATCGGGAAATTGCCCGGGAAACGGAAATGATCAATCCAAAAAAAACAGAAAATTCCCAAAATTCTGTCCCCAAAAAATCATTACAAAATTTTTCGTCCCCAAAAAACGCCTCCCCCCCCCCCCCCCTAAAAAAAAGAAATCAATCAAAGCCAAAATAGGCAAAAAAAGAGCATCCAATGTCGAAGATATTGTCATTGATCAAGAAAAACTCTTTTTTTTCTTTCCCAAAATAAAAAAGTTAAGCCAATCCGTAACCATTTTTTAAAAAAAATAGCTCAAGAAAACTTTGCTGCTATTTTTTTCATCAAAATTTTAAAACAAAGGTTTTTTTTGACTTTAAAAGCTGCTGCCTTTCTTTTTGGGCTATCATCATTAAGGATTAAGGGATATGGATGGATAGGAGAAATACATATGTGATCGACAACAAAATATGGGATAAACAGATATCCACCCCCATTTTTGTTTTTATCTCTTTTTTCTTTCTTTCAATCTCCTTTTTGAAGAAGACAAAAAAAATAGATGGTTGTCAAAAAAAACACACGAAGAAGCAAGTAAGCAAAATCTTAAATTTAAAATGCAGCCTTAAAGCTTTCCCCTCCCCTCCCTTCAAAAGGCGTCCGTCTATGAGGCAGGCGGGATGAGAATTTTTTACTTACAAGGCAGCTTGCATTTTTTTAAGTTGATCCAAGGAAAAAAAAATTTTTTTAGGGCGATCTTGATTGTTTGCTGCTACTTTTTTTTTACGGATCACAAATAAGCAGCATGACGGGAAAAAAAATATAAGATAGCTTTAAAAAAGGATAAAAAGTTTGACATTTCATGATTTGACGAGTTTGGGGGGAGATAACAAAAAAGTTTTAAAAGTAACAAAGCAAAAAATAAAAAAAAAGAGAAAGCTGTAGGCGGTTAAAACTATAATAAGCTAAATACAACTATAATAAGCTAAATATAAACTATAATAAGCTAAATTCATCTTTTTAAAAACATATCATGGTTTAATATAAAGTAACAAAAATGAATAATAACATTTAAAGGAAGCAAAAGCTTTTTAGTTTACGATTCTTTGTTATTTATAAAATCATGATTCTAATATCATGGATTCGTTGATCATTTTTGGAAAATGAATCAAAGAAAATCATTAAGGTTTCTTTTGGGGAAAAGAAGTTGGAATTTTGTTTTTAGCAAATTTCCTGAAAGTGGGGAAAACATTTGTTTTGTATTTGATTAAGTTGTTCTTTTGGGGTAATTATTAATATTTCCGATGATTAAATTTTTGTTTTATACAGTAATTTTAGATTTTTGTTATATAAAAAATCATAATTCTAATATCGTGGATTTACTATCGAAAAAAAATTTGCCCGAAAAATACTTAAAAAGCAACCGTAATTATTTTTGCATTCATTCTAGTGATAATAAGCTTTGCAGCCGTTAAAAGAGGCAAAAGCTTTGATCCAGTTTCTGAATTTCATTTTTCTGTAGCATCCCTGAATTCTTTTTATTAACACTGCTACAGGGCGAAAAATGAAATTTAGGAAATGAATCAAAGCTTTCGCCTCTTTTAACGGCTACAAAGTTTATTATCACTAGAACGAATGCAAAAATAATTACGGTTGCTTTTAAGTATTTTTCGGACAAATTTTTTATCGATAGTAGATTCAATCTACTATTAGAACTATGATTTTTTAAATGACAAAAATCTAAAATTACTGTATAAAACAAAAATTTAATTATCGGAAATATTAATAATTACCCCAAAAAGAACAACTTAATCAAATACAAAACAAATTTTTTTTCACACTTTCAGGAAATTAGCTAAAAACGAAATTCCAACTTCTTTTCCCCGAAAAAAACCTTAATGATTTTCTTTGATTCATTATCCAAAAATGATCAACGAAGAAAAAAGAAAGCTTTTCCGGAGAAAAAGAAAAACGATGAACGAGAAAAAAGGGAAGGAAGCGAGAGAGAGAGAAAAAAAACCGGTAGAAGTTTTTTGTTTTAGAAAAAAAGAAATTTATTTGAAAGCTTAAGCTTCTATACTTCTAATATTATCGGGGGGATACTGCTTCCGTTTCTTCCACTTGACAAGAAAAAAAAAATTAACTGTCTAGTAGGAGCCCCCCCCCCCGTTGCAGGTAGCATAATAATAAATAATGAAGAGTGACCATATTTGCAACATTTCTTTCTTTTCTCTTTTTTCATTTCATTGAAAGTTTCGTTGTTGCAAATCGCGAAAAAAAAAAGTTTAAAAAGCAAAAAAAAAGAAATTTAAGCTTTAAGTGGATAGGTAGGTAGCCGTTAAAAGCTGCTACAGCATCATTGAACAAAACCTTTGATAGCTTTTTTTTCCTGTTTTTTTTTGTGTTTCCAAATTCGATCATAAATATATATATATATATCCTTGATGTGTCTCTCTTTCTCATTTGTTTCAAGGAAATAATTCAAAGGGAGAAGAAAAAAACTTTTTTTCTAGTTATTACTCAAAATGACTTTGTCTCTCTTTATTATATGGTAGTAAAAAGTACAAAAGTATATTTTTAAACTTATTTCAAAAAAGAAGAAAAATTTTTAAGAAGTAAGTACTACTAAAGAAGGGGGAAGCAATTAAAAATTTGTTAATTAACACAATTATGCAAATTATTTGAAGCAAATATTTAAAAAAATAGATAAAAATTTGCATTTGAAACTATAAAAAATAAATAATTTGTAACAAAAATCAAAGCAAGAAAAAATGTGTTTAAATAAAATTAATAGTTTTTTGAAAAAATTGTTACCTTTAAAATTTTTGCAAAAAAAAAGTAAAAATTTGAAAAAAATATTTCGAGATTTATGAAATCCTAATCCATAAAAAACAAGAATTTCGGTATTTTTTAATTGTATCAAAAGCATCCCCAATTCTATTCAAAAAACATCTGCTGCTAAAGATTACGGTATTCATCGCTTACAGACTTCTTCGTCTCAAAATAGTCTTTTCTTTAATTTGCCCTGAGCTACCCCTATTTTATAAATATTCATTCATATTTCTTCAAAGATATTCAGACACACAAAAAAAGCTATCTCATTCTTTTATCTTTTCCCGTTCTTTTTTTTATTTCCCACCAAAAAACTGATTTTTTTAATATAAAAAAAAAGCTTTTAAAAACATGGCTTTTTTTTCTTCTTTAGTTTAGTTTAGATGCTTAAAAAGTGATAAATAATTTTGTTGTTATTATTCTTTCGTCAAAATGCACCGTTGTTATTTTTATTTTTTTAGTCGTCTCTTACTTTTTTATCCCAATAAGGTGTAAAAAAAGGGGGGGGGGGGGTAAAAAAGATTTTGATCTTCTATAAAAAAAATCAAAGAGACAGTGCCAGGAACGCGAGAAAAAAAAAATTAAGTTAAAAAAAATATATATTTATTTTCGGAAGAAAAATATAGTAGTAAAAAAAACAACTTTAAAAAAGGGCACAAAAAAAGTTTTTCTATCTTTTTTTCTTCTCCCTAAAAAAAAGGGGCAAAAATTTTCTTTGTTCTTTTTTTGGAAAGAAAAAAAGCGAAGACTTCCGATCAAAAAAAAGGCCTGTTAAACTCCCAAAAATAAATATTTTAAAATAAAAAACCACATTAATTATGCAAAATTTAGCATTTATTTTGCTTACCTTTTTTTCCAACAAAAAAAAAGACAACAAAAATGGAGAAAAGAAATCTTTAAAAGGGCATCATCTAACTTTAATTGTTTCTTTAAAAATCGAAGACCGCAAAAAAATAAAGAAAATTTAGAAAAATCTGCATTAAATTTTATCAAAAAAAACTAAAATATAATATTTTTTTAAAAATGCATCCCTAAACTTTAAGCAAAAAATATAACAACTTTGAAAAAAATTTACTTTGAACACTTTTAAATTTACAGTAATGCTTTTTTAGGATTACTGTAAAATGTAAAAAAACAATATGATATTAAAATTAGCATTTCAGATAAACATTATTATAAAAATCTCAAAATAAGAAAATGTTGAAATGTTGAAAACCGTTTTAAAAAAAGGAAATTTAATTAATTTTGAAATTTTTTTAAATAGACATAGACGGGCCTATCTATTGCCATCAGACGAGCACGGTTATTTTTTCGATATAATTTTATAACAAGTCTTTAAAACTATCGATTAGCGGAATCACGTGTGGAAAACTAAATTTAAAATACCACACCGGAATTTTTCGGAAAAAGAAAAAAAAAATAAAGTTCGAATTTTTGCCACCGTTTTTTCAATTTTAACTCAGTTCGCCTGAAACTTTCCCAATATCTTCTTTAAGGTGTTTTCTATAGCTTAGGTTTCATTTAAGTTTATTGGAAGCATAACCCTAAAGTTATAACCAAAAAAAGGTGCGCGATCGAGTTTTTGGCGAAATTAACTTTTGCTGCTTTTTTTAAATTTGCATATTTTGACTTGATTTTTTTTCTGGCATGTTCCTGATAGTCAAATATCAACATTTTTAGGTTTAATCTTAGCATTTGGAAATAATGCGACTAAGTTTGAGCCGTCCGAAAAACGCAATTTTTCATTTATATTTTCAAATTCTTCTGCAACGATTTCGCTGTGATACTGTTGGATCAGTTTTTTAAAATTTTTGGGCAATTTTCATTTCCCGTGCCAACCACATTCTTAAATAATTCAATTTTGAATTTCATAAAAATTTTTTTTACCAAATTTTGAAAAATCAATGTTTTCTAAAAATTTTAAATGAAATAATATAAACTTTACAACTTTAAACTTTATTATCAATTTTGTACAAATTTTTCAACATTTTTTATTACAGTAATTTAACAATCTTTTCATTTTTGAAAGAAACGTTTTTTGTATGTATTTATTAATTTTATTTTATTATATTTTATTCCTCCTCAAGTCAGTCAAATAAAATTTGAAGTCACTCTTCATTTTTTTTCCTATCAAAGCTTTATTTTTATCAAAAAAAGAGAAGTTTAAAAACAAAATTCTTTATTATAAGCTGCAATATTTGGATTGGATCATTAAAGACAAAAGAGAGAGAGAAAAAGAAAATAATAATAAAAGAAAGAGGGGAGGAAAGAGATAAAGCTTTAAAGCTTAAGATTTATCCATTTTTGGAAAAACAACAAAGCATTTTTCAATTTGAAGTGTTCCCAAATAAGGCTTGATTTTTTTTAAACTTAAAAACTTTTGCGCAACTTTTTTTTTCTTTTTTCGAAAATTTAAAGTTAAAATTGATGGAGGAAAAAAAGGAACGTCAATTGTTTTGTCTTTAAAAAATATAATTAATGGGAGTGCCTCCTTTGAAGTGTGAAAAGGTTTTTTACTGAAAAACAAATTTTGAAAATTCAATGTTTTTAAAAAATTTTAAATGAAATTATTTAAACTTTTTTATTAATTTTACACAAATTTTTTTAACATTTTATATTACAGTAATTTCTCAAATATTTTATTTTTGAAACAAACTTTTTGACTTTTTCTTTCGTCATTGAATATTAGGCCAACATTTTAACTTAAAATTATTTTTTTATTTAAATTTATAACAATATTTTTACACTTAATTTACTACAAGAGTCGATCCAGCAGAAGTCGGAGCTCGCAAACAAAGAATTTACAAAGGCTTTACAAGGTTTGATCGAAAACAATACGAAAATTTTACAACTGTAACTGTAGATTCAACTGTATGCTAAAAATTGTTAAACATTTTTTTTATTATAACACAAACACAAAATTTAGGCGCCATCTCATTTGAGTACCAAAAATGTAACATTTGAGTACCAGTTTAGGCTTAAAGGGGCTCTTTTTAACACATAATCTGTTTGGGGAAGTACAGATGACCTATTAAATACAATTTACACTAGTAATACTCATTTTTTTACATTTGATTTTGGAAATGGTACTCAAATGTTACATTTTTTTTCCCCGTTCCCCGTTCCCCGAAAATATCTCGGGGAGGGGTAAATTTTTGGAAAAATTTCCTCAATTTTCCAATAATGAAAATACAAATGGCTGATATTGTATCGTTTTTTTGGGATTAGGCATAGAATTCGTTGGTATTTTCGCGAATTTTTTTCTTTTTTACAGAATTTTAAAAAATGTAAAACTAAAGAATTTTTTTTCGGGGAACCGGGGATCCCCGAAATTTAAAATTGCTCGGGGACGCGGAACCGGGGATATCCCCCGGGGATCCCCGACTTTATGGGGGGAGGGGGGACGGCAACCCTTATTTAGGAAGAGAATCCACTTCTATGTTTTTCGTAAAAAATATATTCTATTTTTGTTTAGTACCAAACTGAGAATCGATTCCTTTGATTCCGATTCCGATCCGATTCCCTTATAAGGAATCGAAATCGGGAAAACACTGTACTCAAATGAGATGGCGCCAAAATTTATTGTTCATAGCATTTTATTAAAGTTTTTCTTTTCGGCCATTGCAGCCAAGTTGGTTCAAGCAACTGTTGTTGCCTGCCAACATTTAATTAAAAAAAGTTTCACCACGAACACTTTTATTATTTTTTGCAAAAAAATTTGTTGCAAATGTTTATTATAAACAAAAGTTTTGTGTGATTTAATGCTTCAAAAAGTATATCTTTGTACAACTTATCATTTAAAACTAATCCCAATGCAACGCATACTTCCCCGATTACTTTCATAAACTCTTCAATCAACTGTTCTGTAATTTTAAAAATATATGTGGGTCCAAGAACTGCGATCAATAATCTTCGAAGATAGAAACAATTGGTTCTTTTTGGATTAACATTGTAAAAACGGTTTCGGTTTTGCTGTTTTTTTCCTTCCATTTCATTGCCCATTTTTTCCCTCCGAAACATGTGTAACACCGATTTGTTATACAGTATCTTTTCGATGATTTTAATGTGATTTTTTTTCATCAGTTTTGAACTTTTCAATCGATTCTCTAACTTTTGCAATATCTTTTTCTCTTTCTTGATTAACTTTTAAAAATGCCATAAGTTTTGAATTTTTATTTTTTACATTTTCATCTGGATTTTCACCCCTGTAAACTGTTTGTTCATTTTCTAAATGTACTCTTTTTGGCAATCGATCAACTGAATAATTTAATCGATACATCCAAAAATCCGATAACCTCCAATGTGCATAAGCATTGAAGATTATCAAGTCCCATGATCGTAGATATTCAAAAAATTTGTTATCAGCTTTTTTTGTCTTAAATCACAATATCATCACGTGGTACTTCACCATCTCGTCCAGGAGTAAAGGATAAGGCTATTTCATTTTCTGCTTCAACTTTATCATAATTTCTTAAAAAGTAATCTCAATTCTCTTGGTTGTTCACTTTTTGCTTCTTGATTTGCTTTTTTTTCTACAGTATCCTTTAACATTGTGTAAGATTGAACAAAAATATGATATTTACTTTTCTCATTATTTCATCCATTTCTTCGTTTATTCATTTTTGCTGCTGCACTAAATCCTTGAAGCTGTAGCTGTGCCACTGTTAACGACATAATTTTGTCCTCCAAAGGTTTTATTATCTCCTGAGGGCAAATAAGTTTTAGGCATTTTATGCATAACTTTTCCTTGAATCTTTAAACATGGAACTCCTGGAGCCATTTTTACATTTTTTGCATACATATGTGCACAACTTAAGCTTGAATTAATTGCTCTTTTTTCCAAATCAAAAACTCTTGCAAAAGTTCTATTTTTATGTTTTTTTGTCATTAAATCTTAAAAAAGTTTTAGATAATCTTTAATACCAACATGCATTTTTATTTTTCCCTTTTGGCAACAATTTGTAAAAGTTCCATCTGTTTGTCTTTTTTCAATTCTGTAATGTTTTGCACCACATCCGTTACAAATAATATCTCTTTTACCAAATCGAAATGATAACACACATTTGTAATTTGCAACTTTTTTTGGGATAAAAAACCATTTGAATTGGGCATTTTTAATCCTTGCTTCTCTTTCATTTTTCAATCTTACTTTTTTTTTCTAGCCTTTCTACCGTACGCTTTATTGCCATTTGACTTTGTTTAGTGTTGAAACGTTCCCTTTTTTCTTCTTCTGGTTCATTATCTCGATTTTTTGCTTTAATTCTACATCTTTGTGTAATCTTTCTTGTTTTACTTCTTCTGTCTCTTTATTTCAGAATTTCTGCATAGATTTACCGACTTTATTGTAACCTTTCCTGTTTTTCTTCTGCGGATTCCAAGGATCGTGTTTTCCTTTTACATTCCTTTAGTCTTTCATTTTCAGCTAGTTTTTCTTTGGCACTTTTAACTGTTGCATTGTATTTACTCCTTGATTTAGCTTTCGATATTTTTAAACGGCTGCAATATTCGGCATAAGTTTCTTTAATTTCATTTTGCAATTTTAATTCTTTGTTTGCGGATAAAATTTTGCAGTTTTGAGAAAAAATTTCATTGTATTCTGTTGAGGACACTGTAGCTATAATTAAGTGTATTTTTTTCAGAAGAAAAAAATGGCTCATGCTACACTTTCTCCCCCCATTCCAGCACCCCCACGTACTTCAAATAGCGATCCAGATGCGTATGTTTAATTCTTTTTTTACGCTCATTCATATCAACTTTTTTAGGCTTGGTGAATTTAAACGTCAGTGTGAAAAGGGCGCTCACACTGACAAAATATACTGCATCACTTTTGACACAAACAACAATCATTTAATCACTGTAAGTTTTACAAAACAAACTCCTTGACACTATTGACACCCCCTACACTTTTTAGGGATCCGACGATTGTCTAATCAAATTATATGATGTCCATCGGAAATATGTACTGAAAAGTACCCTCAAAGGCCACAGTGGTCCAATTATGGAAATATGCAACTTTGGACCTTCAAGAATAGCATCGGCATCGGCTGACAAAACGCTGAAAATATGGGATTTGAACACCGGAAAGCTCGTTCATACATATTCAAACCACAAGGGCATTATTCGATTTTTGAAGGAGGTTCCATATGGCGGAAATTCTGAGATTATCGTCTCCGGTGATGAAGCCGGTTACGTCTGCTTCTTTTCAATGAAAAAAGCTACAAAAGCATTGTTGTAAGTTTTTTTCCACATTTTAACTTTATTATAAAAGCATGATATTCAGGGACCCAATCGTTTTTCCGGGGTCATCAAGCATGGTCGCATGTGCAGTGAGCACCTCTGCGAGGAACGTTGCCATTGGCGGAAAAGGTGCAGATCTGCAAATTTACAAATTTGATGATCAAATCAACCGAATGATGATCCAACGACCATGTAGAAACACCGCTCGACTTTTGCGCTGGTCGAATACCTTTTCTTCACTGCTTGAAGGCGGCAGCGGAGATGGATCCTCCGCAGATCGACCATGGCTTCGCGTATGGAGATGCAATTCACCGGAATGGAATTACATACATTTAAATGTATATGCTGGTGCCGCCAAATCACCCTTTATTATAACTGATTGCATTTGGAGCACTGATGATGCAACTGTTTTGGTGATGGGCAGCGATGGAAACGTCCAAATATGGGATCCAGCAACTGGTGGTCAAAGAAGAAAATTAGATGCATTTGGAGCATCTCTTCTAAATTGCTCCCCAAGTGCTTCCCTATTACTGCAATGGCCAGCATCCTACAACTTTGTGATGACAACTGGCGAAGATGGAACAGCGAGCATATTTAATAGTGGCTTCGATGGCCGTGCTCAATGCCTATCCCCCTTCACCACCAAAAATAGAAATATATATGATGCAGTAATTTCCAAAGACGGGCTCACCGTAGCCTTTGCCGGCGATAAAAAATTTGCTGTTTATTCCTGCACCGCAAACAAATTGAGAACATATGCCGGTGATCAAAAAAATGTATTTAAATATTTCTCTTATATGGAAGAAAGCATAGACGCATACGCCAAAAACCGATTTTATGCAGCAAACATTGGTGAAATTATTGCTGACAAAGAGTAAGCCATAGTTTCCTTTTTTCCTCTCTAGGTAGTGAAAAAAAAATTTAATCTGGCATTTTTGTTTTTTGTATTTTTTAAATCTGGCATTTTCGTTGTTTTGTCAAAAATAAAAAAAAAATTAAGTTGCATTTTTTTGGGGTCCGCGGGGCTGAATATAATGCCATTTATTACAACTTAATTGAGATTCAAAAACTAAAATTTATAAAAATATTTTGTCGCTTGATTTCGGTAAATTTGACCCTCTGGCAAAAGAAAAATTAAAAAAAACTCGTAAAAAGTTCAGTAGCTTGGAGAAAACGAAAATTTTTCGACGTCGTTTAATGAAAAGGAACAGTTTCTTTCAGAGCTTTTCTTAAAAAAATTTTTGAAAAAAAAATTGCAGTGCAAAAATGTAAAAGTATTCCACCACCTTTTTGCCAAACGACAAATAAAATTATTTGATCAGGCGAATGGAAGAAATTCCCTCAGTGTTTACTTTGGCATTATTTTTATTGTGCTTTTTTATGCTTTTTATTTTTTATTTAGATGCGTTTTTAAGGGCTATTATTATTAATTTAATTAATTTTGTTAGATGTATTTTTTAAGGGCTTTTGATTAAAAATTGTGCCACCAATTGGGCTTACTTGAGCTTAAATCAGGGGTCAAACATCGAAAAAAAGCTATTTTTGAGTTTTGTAAAAAAAATTCCTATGGGAAATTTTTTTTTAGTGGAATCAGGATAAAAATATCTTTTAATAGTTCTGACATAAAAACATAATGCTCATTTCCCGGGAAAAAAAGACGGGAAATTTCACGCCGTTTCCCAAATTTAAATTTTTGGTAATTTCGCAAATTTAATGTAAAAAAAAGAGGCTAAAACTCTTATTTTCAGTATTAAACATTGAATTATAACATTTAAAAGACTCTTAAACGATTTTAAAAACTGAAAACCCCATTTATAAATATAATATTTTAATTTAAAAATTCCTGTTTCTGGAAGTCATTTGAGTGAAAAAATCAGGAAATTTCCCGGGAAAAGGAGCAAACTCGCCATAGCTCTGATTATTAGAGAGAAGATTAAAAATTTAGAGAAAATTTAAATTTTATTTTTCATACTGTAACGAAAAAATGGTCTAAGAAAGTAAGGGAAAGAGGGTTCCCCGTCGGTCTATGATTTACCTATTTTTACTGTAACGGAAAAAAAGGAAAGAAAAAATGTTCCTTGCCAACAGTGTTTTCCCGATTCCGATCCCGATTCCGATTCCTCGATTCCGATTCCTTATAAGGGAATCGAATAGAATCGGAATCGGAATCCAGAATCGGTGGAATCGGATCGGAATCGGAAACCAAGGAATCGATTCCAGAATTTTTGATTTTTTCGTCTAAAATTCACGAAAAATTATAATTTTGATAAAATTGTATTTTTTTTAAATCATTAGACACTTTTTAAAAGTATTTTCCACCCATTTTATGATAAAAGTAATGCCATTTTTTCATATTTTTGGGCTTTTAAAAAAATTTTTTTCGAAATCAAAAAAATTCTATAATGAGAGGAATCGGAATCGATGGGATCGGAATCGGAACCGGGAATCGGTAGAATCGGAATCGGAATCGGGATCGGAAAAACAAGATGGAATCGATTCCGGATCGGAATCGGAAAAAAGTGGAATCGGGAAAACACTGCTTGCCAACGCCTTACCTTACTGTTTGATTTTTTTAGGAACAAATACACCATTGTTCGAAGAATTGGACATGGAGAATATGGTGTTGTCTTCATGGTTTATGAAGAAATCACACAAACTTTCTACGCCTTAAAGATCGGGAGCAAGCAGCATCAAGGTCCAGTGGCGATCAGCAAAGAAGCAAGTTTTAAAAGCGCAAATATCCGAAAAATTTACAACTTTCACTTTCAGAAGAAAATGCTACAGCTTAGCGGTGTCAATGACATCGTAAAAGCATTTTCGGCATTCGAATTGAAGAAGAATTCGACAGTGTACCAATGTTTCATCCACGAAATGCTTGGTCCCACTCTATCCACTCAAATTGAAAAATCAAATGGCCTTCAATCAAATGCCGTCAAAAGAATTTTAAGGCATGTTCTAAAGGGCCTTCAATATGTTCATAATATACTTGGTACATGCCATATGGATATAAAACCTTCCAATATATGTACAACAATAGCCGACCGTGATCTCCAGAATACATGGATTCAAAGATTCCGTCGCCTGCCTGCGACATCTGGGCACTTGCACTAGTAGTAAGTTTAATAAATATTTCATTTTTTTTCCTATGTCTCCACCCTTATTTTAAGACGATTGAACTGTTTACTGGTGAAGCTTTATTAAATATTTCTTCCAACATTTTTTCGATAGAAGAATACCTTGAAGCTGGTCGCAAGTTGTTTGGAGAAATTGCTGAAGGCACAAATGAACTGAATGCAGTAGACATGGAAATGAATATTTTTAAATTAATTGATGACAAAAATTCTTGGGTTGATGGAACAGTTGTGGGATGCTTCTTCTTCTTTTTTTTTGAACAATGAAAAAAAACACGTGAAAAAAAGAGATCCTATTTTGTTTTTTTCACTTTTTTTTTGTTTTTTTTACCTTCAAATTTGATGCATTATTATATGTATTTATTTATTTTATTTTATTATATTTTATTCCTCCTGAATTCAGTCAAATAAAATTTGAAGTCACTCTTCATTTTTTTTCCTATCAAAGCTTTATTTTTATCAAAAAAAAAGAAGTTTAAAAACAAAATTCTTTATTACAGCTGCAATATTTGGATTGGATCATTAAAGACAAAAGAGAGAGAGAGAAAAATAAAATAATAATAAAAGAAAGAGGGGAGGGAAGAGATAAAGCTTTAAAGCTTAAGATTTATCCATTTTTGGAAAAACAAAGCATTTTTCAATTTGAAGTGTTCCCAAATAAGGCTTGATTTTTTTTAAACTTTAAAACTTTTGCGCAACTTTTTTTTTTCTTTTTTCGAAAATTTAAAGTTGAAATTGATGGAGAAAAAAAAAGGAAAGTCAATTGTTTTGTCTTTAAAAAATATAAGTTTTTTTAATGGGAGTGCCTTCTTTGAAGTTTGAAAGGGTTTTTTACTGAAAAAAAAAGTATTTCTTTTATTTATTTATTTGATAAATAAAAACGGACAATTCAATAAAATTAGGATCGAATTTATGCAATATAATTTATATAAAATTAATTTTTTAAATTTAAATTTAAATTAAAACAATAGCACAAAGATTGAAATGAATGCATTGTAAAACTTAATAATCACTCAAGCAAGGATTACCGATGTATTTTGAAGTCGATTTTATTCTTTAAATTAAAAAAACAAAAATAGAAGTTTTTTTATTTCAAAGAAAAATTATTAGGAAAAATTTGCCGCAATACAGTACTTTTTTTTATTCAACAACATTAAATATATCTTTGGCAAAATGTGACAATTTTTTGTCAACACAAATTTGCAAAAGTTTTTAGCAAAATTTAATTCTTAATTTTAATTAAGAGTTTGATATTGTTTTAAGCTTATACAAAAATACTGTTAAACCTATATTACTATTATTCCTTCAAATGTTATCCCTGCTTTATCGTATTCCAAATTCTTCAGCATCATCTCCAAGATTTTTGATACGTTTTTCTTCAACCAATTCATCAAATCAAAACTCTAAAAATGATTCCACCAAGAAAGAACCGATCATTGAAGTGTTAAAAGGAAAATTCAAAGAAAAGCCTGAAGCTTTTGATATTACAGATAATGAAAAAAATCCATCACTTTTAAAAAAAATTGTTCCAGATGTACAAAAAAGTATTTTTGGTGGAAGATCTTCACAACCAATGAATTGGAACTATCCAAATAAGTTTGTATATTTTAAAAAAAAAGTTAATTTTGCTTTTTGTTAATGCTTTTGTCTTTTAGGAAAATTGAAGATTCAATTGTTGAAGAATTACCATTGGAAGATATTGTCAAAGATATTCCTAAAATCACAAAAATGCAATATAAAGTTTGTTAATTTTTTTTACACCTTGTTTTATTACTTGTTTCATCTCTTTTTAGTTGGTTAAAGAAGAGGTCAAAGAGTATTTTGATAGTCCATGGGAAAAACCAGATTTGTTAAATCATATTAGAGGATTACATCATGGTGAAGCAAAAATTCAGTATGAATTCAAGGAAGACAAGGTCTGCTCTCTTTTTTAGTTGTTTTATATATTCTATAAATATCATTTTTATAGAGTATGGAAATTTGGAATACTGGTTGTGATGGTGATTGGAATCAAGGATTTTCAAGAGTTGAATTTATTCGTACTCCCCGTCAAACGGCTATATTTAGAGGATATATAAATACAGAAATTGTAAAAGTACGTGGTTTTTAGGCTATCCTTTTTGTTATTTTTAAACCTTATATTTTAGGAGTAAGTTCTTTTTTTGAAGTTTTTAGCAAATTACAGTAAGCTTTAAGTGGTAAAACGACTAAAGCTGGATGGGCTTCCATTAAAAGTGAAGATAAAAAAGCATTTCATCGTCGAAAATATTTGTGGCAATGGAAAGATTATTCACATTTCTTAATTAAAGTAACTTCAACTCTTTTTTTATTTATATCTATAATATTAGTTATTGCTTTTTTTCAGTGTCGAGGAGATGGACGTTCTTATAAAATAATGTTATATGTTCCTGGTTCACTTGATATTACATGGGGTGATACTTATGCCTATCCTCTTCACACCCATGGTGGACCTTATTGGCAATATGAAAAAATTCCATTTTCAAGATTCCTTCATACTGTAGGTGGAAGAATTCAAGATGTACAAAAACCTATTATTCGTCAACAAATTTCATCTGTTGGAATTACTCTTATGGATAGAATTGATGGAGAATTTCAACTTGAAATAGATTACATTGGATGCTATAATGATAGATCACATCAAGAAAGTTTTGCTTATGAACAATATTCTATTCCAATGTTTAATCCACAAACAATATAGGGTATAATTATAAACAATAGTAACAACTATTTTAGAAATTAAATAAAGCTAGTTATTCTTCTTTTTTTATATGACGTTTTGCAATCTTTAAATAGTTTCCATCAAGTTGTGGGCGATGATAATCATCTGCAAAAGCATCTTGCACGGAAGATTGATTTTCAAATTCAACAAAACCATAACCACAATAAATTCCTTGTTTTTCATCCTAAAAAATACGGTAAAAACTGAAATTTTAAAATACTAAAGCGTACGAATGGAAGAAAAACATGTTTAACTTGACCGTATTTAGAAAAGAATTCTTTCACTTCCACTAAAAATTAGAATAATTAATTTGGATTTTCTTTAAACATAGTGGCCATCTGGAGAGCAGTGTTTTAAAAACTTACTAGGACTTGATAACCAACTAAGATTTTTAACCATAATACTGTTTTCTCTATTGGAGACATATCCGGTAGTAGCTTGACGAAGGAATCTAACAATTGTTAATCTCATCTAAAATAACAAAAATTCATTGAAAGTACTATTATTTGTAGTCAAATAAAGATATAAAAAAGAAACAGGCAATATACCGTTATCAAGTTTTTAAAAAAAGATGCAAATTAAAACCAAAACTTTTTATAAACTCTAAAAACAACTTTTTATCAAATATGTACAAATTTGATGTGATATAAAGGAAAATTATTCAGTTACATTTTCTCAAATTTAGATTTTGCATTTAACATAGGTTGATAAAATTCAATTCCAACGATGTCGCCGTCAATAACATGAGGCTTACTTTGTATTGCAGCAGTTGCAGCTTCAGGCTTTTCAAATTTCACAGAAGCAAAACCACGATGGAGACCTGTTTCAGCATCCTGAAAAAAAACATTTAAAATATTAAAGCAAGAAATTACAGTATTCGATGGAAATGCAAAATTTAAAAAAATACTGTTAAAACAAAAAGCAAAAACAAAACATACAAAAAATAATGAGACATTTTGAATTTTACCAAATCGACTAAAATATTTTTCAACTTGTTGCTTTCCCGTAATCCATTTTACATGTGTTAAATATATTGTTTGACGTTGATCAGAAACTCGGGCAATATTGGTTAATAATCGATGAAATAATCGCATATTCGAACTGAAAAAAAAAGTCACTTTTTATATCAGTGAGCATTACATTCACGTATCAAAATGAAACGATTAAGGATATAGTTAATTTCAAAAAAGAGTATAAAGATCAAAGCACTATTTTTACTGTAAAAATTACCTTCTAACAATAATCAATCAATCATGCGTAAAAAAAAAGTTGAAATTATTCCAATTTTTTTTAGCAATTTTTTTGCAAATTTTCGTTTCAAGACTTTTTTTTATTAATTTTTTTGTTCAATCAACTCCGAAAAAAAGTGGACCCTTTGGGTCCACTTTTTTTTAATCAAAAATCTTGCTATAATTTGTAAATAATATTTTTTTGTATTAACCTTTTTTGGCTTTTTTTTCTAATTTTACGTGAATCATAACTTTCGATTATGTCTTATTTTAATAGACAAAAAATACTTAATACTTGTAAAACATATATATGCTGTATAACTTCACATATATGATTCAATCCTTCGAAAATTAAAATTTGATAGATTTACTAAATTTATCGCAATGTTTAATAATTTGTCTTTCTATAAAAGTTGTTAAACTTTAATAATTTCAACTGTTTTAAGAGTTTTAAAACGTTTTACTAATTTTTGAACCGGTGCTAAATCTCTAAAGACAGGAGCTTTGTTTTTTCGAATATTTTTTTTGAAGAACTTTTTAAAAAATGTTGTATCGTTTGCTTTAAAATCGAATTTTTGTTCTTCGATCAACTCCGACAAAAAATTAGTAAATCTTTTCCAGTGCAGCATTCTTCTCAGTAAATAAAAATTTATAATATGCCCGTGTTAGTTAAGAATTCGTTTCTTTAAATTTATACCTACTATTACAGTAATTTTGTTGTTCATAAAATATACATGTACATTACTAATTTTTGAATTTTTAGCCACCATGTCTCTTGGTGCACCTCAAACTGAAGATGAGATTTATGAGGAAGTACGGTCACAGCTTGCAAAGATTATGATGACTCAAGAGCATACCATTTATAATATCGAAGCACAATCAAAGTAAGAAAAAATGGTAAATTTTTAAAAACATAAAACATTTTTAGAGAAGTATCAGAATATCCCATTGCACAACTTGCTCGAAAAGCTGGTTTTCGTGATACTAGAGAATTGTTGCAAGAATGGTTCGATGATTTAATTGAATTTGATGGGTCAACCGTTCGAGCATATTCTTCTTTATATGATACTCCTGAATTACAACATATTATTAGTTTGGCGGAACGTACAAAGTATGTGTTCTTTGAATTTTATTATTTAATTGCAATATAAAAAATTTTGTTTAGGATGAAGACAAGAAGAGGTGGTGGCAGAAGAGGAAGAGGTGGGGGTGGACGTGGTGGTGGAAGAGCTGGGGCTCAATACCGACCTTCTGCTCCATTACATCTTCGTCCCCCTCCTCAACAGTTTCGACGTGGTCCGCCTCCTGGACAAGTACCAATTTCACAAATGCGTCAACCTCCTCAAAATGGATTTACAGTAAGACGAAATCCGTCACCTGATTATAGGCCAAGGCGTGAACCATCTCCACGTGGATTTACAGTAAGACGGGAACTATCACCTGATCGTGAACCAAGACATGAACCATTATTCTATAATCGTCCACCACCTCATAGCGAACGTTCGGTTTCATCTGTAAGAACAGCAATGGGACATCGTCAACCTTTGCCGCCACCTGTAATGGCTCGTGGAAGATCTCCTCCTCAGTTTGATTTTGTTGAACGTTCAGAATCAATAATGTCTGGTTCAAATCGGGCAGCTGCTGGACCACCTCCAGGTTTTTCAGATGGCCCGTCATCTATTGAAGTTAGTGCTAGAGGATATGAACATATTATTTCACCGAATGCAGTAAGAAATTATGAATATGAAGATGAAGATGCAGATCCATATGCTGTTAATACTGCAAGGACCTTTGGTGATTATGTGAATGTTCCAAATTATCAACATAATGATTATCCTGAAGACCGTCATCAATCACGTAATCGTCGCTCTGAATTATATGATGAGGAATATGATGGCACATTTTATGTTCCACCAGCGCCACAATCTCCTCGATACAATGAAGGTCGACCTTCATTATATTATGATGAACATGATGAATATGATTATCTAAATGGGTATGTAGAAAATCGTAACTTTTTACCACATGATTACGATCGATATGATCATCATAATGTTAATGGAGTAATAAGAGAAAGAAATATCAATCGTACTCCAGATGCGGAAGCTTTCTATGATGTTGCTGCAGAAGATGATAATCGTGGAGAAATATATGATGATACACCGGATAATAAAATGGAACTTCAACCATCTCGGATATTTATTGCTGCACATATGCGAAATCATGAAAATCAAATTTATAATAATGATAATGATGAAATTAGTGCGGCAATTAATCGTTGGATTTTTGTTGATGATTTTCAAAATCCTGTTACTTATTCAAAAAATTATTTGGATTATTTTATTGATGTTATCACTGATGTAAGATTTTAAAAATTTTTTAGTACTGTTTAATGAGATTTAAAAAATCTATTTTAAATATTCATATTTAAAACTTTTAGATTCACTTTGATGTCATCCGTTCACGTAATTATCCATCATTTGATTTTATTATAAGAAGTTTACCACAAAAAATTCTTCTTGTACCTGGTTTCGATTCTTATTCAATTTATTCTGTTATGAGAGCATTGGGTTCTGGGTTTTTTGTTTTTCACGACGATGTTAAGTCTGAACCTGGTGTTGCAATACTTCGTATTCAAGATACTCATCCTGAAATAAATGTTGTTGACAAATATAAAACTCTCATCAAAAGTAATTTATCATTTTTGATGCCAGTATTGGATATTCCTGAAATGATTGATAACAAACGTTTAAAAGCGTGCATACTTGAATCAAGAAATCAACAATTTCCATATTTTGTTAAACTTAATTCAACTTTAAAAGAAGAAAAAGAACTTGAAAGTCTTTTACGGTATTTTTATTTTCAGAATTATAAATATATACATATAAATGTTTTAGAAATACTAAAGTTTTTGATGTCGTTTATCCTTTTCCTCATGCTTTATGCATTTATTACAAAGAAGATAAACCATATCGGGCACAAATTCTTGCTGAATTGAATCCAAAAAAGGTTAGCATTGAACTTGTTGATGTTGGAGTATTTCTTTCTGTACGCCTTTCTGATTTGAAAAGAGCTGAATCTGATGTTTTATCAATTCATCCAAGATATGCAATTCCTGCTAAATTGGACAGTTTTAGCCCGAATAAACCTGTTTTGGTAAGTTTTTAATCTTTAAAAAGCGTTGAAAATGTTGGTTTTTTTTATAGGAAGATGCCGTAGATAAATTTCCACGAAAATCCACAAATAAAACAATTCCAATGATTTTAACTCCTTGCGAGAAATTCATGTCTATGACACTTTATTAAAAACTTTAAACAAAACTTATTCTTGTTTTCTTTCTACTACTGGGTTTACCTTATGATCTTGCCTTTATCCAAAAATATATTTTATCATTACGTTATTATGAATATAAATAAATTTTATCTGTCATTTCATTTTAAAATTTTACTGTTATTGGTTTACTTACCGTACTGTAATAGTCTATTTTGTTGTTAATGTTGGAGTATAAATACAGTATACAAACTTTATGGGTATTTGGCGAAATGTGAATTACTTTTTTTTAAACAAAAGACATACGAAAAAAAAGTTGTAAATTCCAACATTAAAAAAAACAAATTTGTTTGTAAATATTTTCTTTTTTTAAATTAAATTTTATTGTTGTTTAGAATCTTGAAGAAATTATGAATTTTACAAATGCATTATTACATCTTCGATCATTTGTTGGAAGCGCATTAAATAATGCAACCACCGCTTCATCAATTCTCCTCCCATCTGCTGCATCATCAAGCTTTCGATTATTGCATACTACAACAGTAAATTTTAAAGACAATATGTTATTGGTTTGTTTTAATTTTGAAATGCATTTAAATAATAAAGAAAGTTTTATAGGCAATGCATCACCGTGGTGGACCACCAGCAAGAAAAGCTCGAAGTCGTGATAAAAGTAAAATTAGTGAATATAATTATTTGAAAGGAATTGTTCTAAAAAGTTTGTAATTTTTAGTAAATAATTTATTTAATAATAATTCTTTTTAGCTGTTATTCGTCATCCAAAAAAACCAAATTCTGGTAATCGTAAATGTGCAATTGTACGCCTAAGTAATGGCAATGAAGTATGTGCATATATTCCTGGAGAAGGGCATAATTTACAAGAACACAGTCAAGTAATGGTTAAAGGTGGTCGACGTCGTGATTTAATTTCTGTACGAGCAAATATCATTCGTGGAAAGCTTGATTGTGCACCGGTTAAAGCAACGAAATAGGAAATTCGTTTTTATTTGTTATTGTTTAATATCATTGCTGATATAATCAATGTGTATGTAGGAGTTACAGAGAAGGGATTATAAAAGGTTTAATAAACTGTTAGTTTTCAACATATTTTTTTACAGTATCCATTGACCTTTTAAAATTTGCATATCATGGGAAAGTAATTTGAATAAAAAATATTATCAATATGATCAAGTCGTGAATCATTTTTTCATTCATTGATTACATTCCATTTTTGGAACGGTTGTCTGATTTTTATCTTGAATTAAACTAATCAAAACAAAAATTACACAAAGTAATATGGCAAAAGAAGGTGGACCAAATTCAACCAACAAATGTCTTCTTGAAATAAAAAAGATTAAAGAATTTGAAGAGTTGGCTAAAAAGTATGTTTATATATATATATTTAAATATTTGATTTTGTATTTGTAATGATTATTTTTTGTTTTAGTTCTGCAAAACCTGGAATAATTAATTATGGTATTTTGAGAACATTAAATCGTTGCTATGATTCTGAAAATGAAGTGGTTGAAGATTTTCAGCTTGTTGAACAATCTTCTGGTAATCATTTACAATATACAATGCAATGTATTGAATTAAAAGATGAATTGGCTATCACTAATACGGTAAGCAGATACATATCTTTTTTTTGGGATTACCATCTTATAATTACAGTATCCAGTTGTTATAAAACATCTTTTTTTTCAGCTTCGTGAAATTCATATTCTTCAACATTTTGGTTGTCATAAATATCTTATGAGCCTTTATAGCGTATTTCGTCATCGACAATATATTGCAATGGTATTTCCAGCATTTTTACCAATTCGTAATCATTTGGATGTTCGATATCGTTTTAAGAATGAAGGTGGAAAAGCTGGAACAGGTGAAGCAAGATTTAATGAAGTTGTTTTTGATACGGATACACCATTTACAAGAACATGGCGAGAAGAAAATTATCTTAAAACAATTGGACTTTTTGATCGTGATGCTGTTTCACATGTTATTAAAAGAGTTGCAAAAGGTTTGTATTTTTTAATAACTTCAAATTTTTTAAATATTTTTAGGCCTTGAATATGTTCATTCAAAGGGTTATGTTCATACCGAAATTTGTGCAAATAATGTTTATATTGATCTTCGAGCACAAATTAAAATTGGTGGATTTCTTCATTGCAAAAAGCTTGGTTCAAAGTAAGTGTTTTTTAAAGCTTTTTGCAGGATTCCATCTTTTAATGGTATAATTTTTAGAAGCCGTAAATTTACTGGTGATTCAAATTGTCTACCACCTGAATGCCTTGATGAAACTGTCAAAGAATCGGTCATTGATAAAAGTATTGATTATTGGTAAGATTTTATAAACTTTAAAAATTTTATAATCTTTAAATATTTTTTTAGGTCATTGGGTCTTTTAACTCTTGAAATAATTACTGGTAAACGACATTATCTTAAAGAAAAGAAATCTCGACGACTTGCCCGTGAATATGTAAATTTTTCAAATACCGTATACTATAATAAGATATTTAATTTCTAAATTTTTAGCTTGATGGTATTCGTCCTTTGCCAACTCTTGGTGAAACTGAACAAAAAACTCTTAAAAATGGTGTTCAAGCATATAATCAGTATATTGAAAATTTCTTATCACGTCTTATCACTCTTAATCCAAAAGATCGAATGACTTTTTCTGAAGTTTTATCTCATCCATTCATTTCTGGACTTATTGATAAGCATGAAGTAATTCGTCAATGGAAAAGTGGGTTTTCTTTTTTCTGCTACAGTAATTTTTAATCTCTCTATTGTTGTTGTTGTTTTTAGTTACATCTGATCATTATTCTCCATGTGATGGCACTCGTTCCCTTTATCATGATATGTGGGCATCACAAGGCTCTACTACATCTGTCAATGAAGAACTTTTGTTAAATATTATTCAAGCAATTCGACATGTTGAAAAAGATGATTATCCACTTTTTGCAAAAGTTCCTGAATCACATTTATACAAGCATTATGTTGGAATTGAAGCATCTGTTGCAATACCATATGAAGATGCAAATTGGTCTCGAGATGTCTTAGATATTTCACAACGAAATCTTTATGAAGATGAAGATGCAAAAGAATATGAATCACAATTTCATATACGTGATGATGTACGTGATTCTGATGATGAATGGGAAGATTTAGCAGATGCTCGACGGCGACGACGTCAAATTCTTCCGGATGAAGTACATTTAAAATCGGGTCATCCAGGTCTTGATAAAGATTATCAAAGATTTGAAATATGTTTCTTTGTCAAAAAGGCTTGGTCTGTTAAAGAACGTCAAATTTTTATTGCAATGCAATTTGGTCGATGGTATCAACGTGGAGTTATTCAGTAAGGTTTTTATTGCTAAATTTAAGCAAACGGTTGAGTACTGTATCTTTTACAGTATTTTTGGAAAATTTTTTAAGTCAAAATAATAAATTACTGTAGTCTGTTTTGGTGTTATTGGTTAAAAAAGGATTACGGTAATCAAGCTTTTAAATGAAAATATACATTTACTGTATTTTTTTACAGTAATCTATAAATTTTGAAGATTTGCGGGACTAAAATATTTAAGTTACTGTAGCTTTTTTGACGTTGGTTTAAAAATGCTTACTGTATTTAGCTTTTTAAAAAACTTTTTTTTTACAGTAATTTGATTTATCTTATTTTTTAGCTTTGTTGATCTTATTCGTGTTGTTGATGAAATTGAGGAAGTTCTTCACAATTATGTTTTTAAAGAAACTCGAAAGCTTAAAATTGAACAATATCGTCCAGAAGCAGTATACTTTGCATCACCACGTCGAGAAATTCGTTTTCATCCAGAATTTATGGAAGATCGAGCAACTCGATACCTTCAACATATTTATGTTGATGTTGCAGTTCATGAATCAACAAATAAAACAAAGCTTCGAAAATTTGAAGAATTAATGGATGGTGATCCCCTTGAAATTCCGGATGGCCTTGCAACGTATCAAGCATCGGTATGCTTTCAAGATGTTGATCCACAACAATTTGAAGAACTTGAAGCTCATATGCTTGGTGAAATAAAATGTGATGGTTGGGAAGTTAGTGATTTTCAGCGACAACTTGATGCTACAAGACCTGAAACAAAGATATAGTTTGTTTTTTTTAAATTTTAGTTGCTGTAGGATTCTGATGGTTGTTTTTTTAGCAAACTTTTGTATGAACGTCGTCGAAATTGGTTTAATCATCGAAATGATTCATCAAATCCTGGGCAAGCAAGTAATCAAGCTCGATGTGAAAAAATTTGGGGTGATTTTCGTCGTGATTATATCTTTCGATTTTGTACTTGGGCAGATTTACCTCATCAAGTATGTTTACAATCTTAAACCACTTTTAATATTATTATATTACTATTTTTTAGGTTGATCGACCAGAAGCTAAAAAACTTTGGGGTGATCCATTCCTTGATAAAAAAGAAATGGATGAAGCAATTCGAACTCAAGAAATTTCTGAAGATGATCTCCTTGAAAAACAACTTGCTCGAACTTTAATTAAACAAGAAAAAGATGTGGTGGAACAATTTAAACGGGTTGAAGATGTTGATTTACGCCAAAAAGCTCTTGAAGAACATAAACAAGCTTTTGAAGGACAAGAAGGCTATTACAAATTAGAAAATCAACTTTCACGTGGAAAAGGTGCTACAACAAAGAAATTTGATCCTCTTGCTACACCTGCAGCCCATGGCCCTCGAAAAATTCTTCGTCGATATTAAAAATTTTTGTGATTTACACATTTTTTATGTAATTTTGACAAATGAAATTAACTGATTTTATAAAAAAAGTGCCTCCATTTTTTCATACTTTTTGTAGCAGCTTCAAGTTGCTTCAAAAATTTCAATAGCCTCACGGGCTCATTTTGGGGCCAAAATTGTCCCGTAGAGGCGCCCTTTTAAAATTAAGTCAAACACACCTAAAAACCATAAAAAAATGATATTAGGGGTCTTCATATCATATTTTGGGGTTGTCAGGTCCAAAAAACGAAATTTGCATAAAATGCTGTTTTTTGGCACTTTTTCGCTTGGCAAATGGGAACTAGACTGCAGAATCGTTAGCGGATGCCCTTATTTGTCGGTCTATGGGTTAGCTACATTTGTGCCGTAACAGATTTGGGCTAACCTCAGTAAGAAAAAAATTTAGTAGGTAAGAATAACAAGGCCATTTTACCTATAGATATAATAAAAGTCCAAAAATTTTTGGGTTCCCGGTAAGATAAGCCTAAAAGCCCTCGTTACCCTTTACCCATGCATGTTGTGATAAAAAAAAACGCTTCTGGAGGTTTCTAGATATCTTCTTTTAATACGATCTTTTATTTCAACCATGTTGGGGTAGTTGTAGAGCAAATTTTTAATTAGCTGGCAAATGAGACGTATACATCCGATTGCCAAAAGCCCTCGTAATTATATCAATATTAAAGCGCTCTTTACTTTAAGACCAAAATTAAGCGTCTAGCTACCCGAGAAGGTGACAAACTTTTTTTTTTAGCTCAATATAAGCAAAAAAACATCCCCAGGACCAAAAACAGTAGCCTGTTAGGCCTAAAACTAGTTGAGTCCGGGACTTCCTTTTAATGTATCGATCTCGAAATCTGTGGCCAATTATTTTCGGTACAGTTTTTTTTAATAAAAATTATGAAAATACTGTAAAAATAGATGTTCATTTTGGGTTATTCCGTTAACTTTTTTGTTTTCCGAAAAAGTTTTGACTTTTCTTTTTAAAAATATTTTCTCAATGTCGATTTAGAAATATTTAGCAGATCCCTTGGTCTAAAGATCTTTCGCTGTTTTTTTGCAACGTTTTTAATTTGTTGTTGGAGAAAAATGATTAATAATTACTGTCCGATTTTAATGTATCCATTTTTTGTTGATCCTACAGTAATTTCCCAAATAAAATGTCTTTATTTTATAAATCAACTAATATATAATTCAACAAAAAGATAAAACCAATAAAAATTAGGTAGTAAAGCATAATGGAATAAATTTGATAATAATAACATAACAATATTGTTTTTTTGGATGAAGAGATGAATGCAATGCCGATATTATGCATTTCCGTTAACTTTTTGAGAAGCATCACCGGAAGCTTGTGAAAGGTTAAGGGCACGAGTTTTGAGTTTTGTAGCAAATTCAGGACGAATTTTGAGTTCTTTTGCTTGTTCCCATGTAAAACGTTCATGACCAAAATGGCCATTTTTAGCAGTTTCTTTGTAAATAGGATTTTTGAGGCCAAGATCTCGAATAAGAACACCAGGACGAAGATCAAAATTGTCATTGACGATTGAAAGCAATTCTGGTTCACTGAGTGGTGAAGTGCCATATGAGATAACCATAATTGATAAAGGATGAGAAATTCCAATTGCATAGGAAACCTAAAAATTTTATATTACTTCAATCAACCCAGAATAAATTGTTGAAAACATACTTGTACAAGACAGCGACGACATACACCAGCTTTAACAAGGGATTTTGCAACCCATCGAGCACCATATGCTGCAGAACGATCAACCTTTGTGGGATCTTTTCCAGAAAATGCCCCACCACCATGTGCACCCCATCCACCATAAGTATCAACAATAATTTTACGTCCCGTAAGACCTGCATCAGAATGCGGCCCACCAATGGTAAATGCTCCACATGGATTTAAATAATATTTTGTTTTATCATCAAGAAGATAACCAGGAATAACTTCTTTAATAACATGTTCCCTAAAATTAGGCCCAATTAAAAATGCTGCATTTGAGGAAAACAAAAAACATACTTGAGGTCAGCACGAAGCTGATCAAGGGTTACGGTAGCTTTATGCTGTGCAGAGATAACAATTGTATGAACCCGAAGTGGAACACATGCTCCATTATCAAATTTATATTCAACAGTAACCTAAATTTTTTTTACATTATTATAACATTTATTTACAAACTCAAAAATATATTTGCTTACTTGAGATTTTGAATCAGGAAGCGCCCAATCAAGAATTCCATTACGACGAAGAGTATGAAGTTTTGAATTGAGTTGATGAGCAAGTAAAAGTGAAAGCGGCATGGCTTCTTCCGTTTCATCAGAGGCATAACCAAACATAAGACCTTGATCACCAGCTCCAATATCTTCTTCCGAACGATTTTGATGTACACCTGCAGCAATTTCAGGAGCTTGTTGTTCAAGTGCCACAAGAACATTACAAGTTTTATAATCAAATCCTATAAAAGCAAAAAAAATGTTAAAAGAGATTTCTTAAAGACAAAAAAAAACAACTAACCCTTATCAGAATGATCGAAACCGATATGCTTAACAACGCCACGAACAAGAGATTGATAATCAACATTTGCTTTAGAAGTAATTTCACCACATAGCAAAACCATTCCAGTTTTTGTCACGGTTTCTGTAATATCCGTAACGTAACGACTGGTCTGATTTAAAGACAAAAAAAAGAAGAAAGATAATAGAAAAGTGTGAAGGAAAACAAAGGAGACATGATATTAAAAAAATAGATGCAGCCTCGGAATTCCATCATCTTCTACTTTCTTTTTCCTACTTACCACATGCAACTTTTGCATTAGGATCTTGTGAAAGATGAGCATCTAGGACAGCATCCGAGATCATATCGCACATTTTATCCGGATGTCCTTCACCAACCGATTCAGAGGTAAAAAGAAAATGTTGTTCTTGACCATCTAAAAAATTGTACAAATTAAAACAAACTTTTAAAAAGATATTATATAAAACTTACCAGAGGTAGGAGATCCACGAACATCAACGTCCATTTTAAATGTTGGCTTGATTGTATATGTCAAAAATAAAACCCTGAAAAGAGAGATGATAAAAAGTTGGAAGTATGTATGTAGAAACTAAAATTATACAAATAAATCAAAAAATTGCGCGCAGTTATATATGAAAGGGATAGGCAAAGAAAGGGGCGGGATTTATATATTATTTTTTTCTACAATGTACAATGTACAAGTTATTGCTTAGCTACTACAGAGCATCACAAAATACAGCCAAAAAAAGCGAAGCTAAAAAGATGTAAAAAAAATGCAGACAGTCGAAAAAGGAAAAAAAATTTGTAATTATTTACAACAAATTTTTTTTATCTTAAAAAATGGCGTTTTACACAATCTTTTTTGCAAATCTTTGACTTTTTTGGTACCAAGGAACAGCGAATTTTCTATTTTTTGATTTTTCAGACATTAAAGAAAAAAAATATGATTCAGATATATATATATAGACAGATGGAGAGAGATATTTTGAAAGCGGAAACGTGCGCCAAAAAGGAACGCAAAAAACACAACATTAAATTTTTTTTTTTGCTCCCCAAAAAAAAAAACAGACTAAGATTTTGGGCGGCAGATAACGTTACAGCTCTGAAAAAAAAGAGATGATGAAAAAAAAACCGCCATTGCAAAAAAAAATTAAATTGGGGGAAAAGAATCTATAGCAGCAGCAGCAACAGCAGCAGGCTGTTTCAGAGCAGCCTCAGCAGTTGAAAAAAAAATTTGAGGCAGCACATTTTTTTTTGACTTTCCTCTTTTTAGATACGGTAATCCCTGAGTTTCAGGCTTTTTAAGCATATAATTTAAAAAGAGACCTCCATTAAAGAAACAAAAAAAAAAGCTTTGTATTTTCTATTTTTTTTTAAATATAATCATAATCTTTTGTTTATTTAACAAAAAAAGCTGTCATTTTTATTTTAAAAAAATTATGTCAAAAACCCAACAACAAAAGAGTAATACATGTACATGTACAAAGGAAAATAAATAACAAAGGCACGGATTTAAAAGAAAAATTGAACCAGGTTTTATTCGATAAAAATTTTTTGAGATTTTGATTTTATTATTGGAAGAGATTGCCATATAATATTTGAATCTCTAACATTGTCAAGGTCCTAAAAAAGTTTTGTTAATTAATATCAGAGTAAAGTTTTGATATGAAAATATAAAATGAACATTGACAGTGTATTTTACTAAATCACATTAGGATAAAAACTTACTGTAGGACTAAGATCAGAATATTTTGCTTCACGAAGTGTCCATTCTCGTAAAAGAAAATTTGAATTTGTTTCACCAAAAAGTCGAGTATCACATACTCGAACCATAACATGATCAACTCGAAGATAAAATCGACAAAGAACAAAAAATGTTTCTGGCATTACCCGTACTTTAATAGCCATCTAAAATAAAATTCAGTATTAAAAAAATACTAATTGCTTCAACAAAACATACCAATGAACATCCATGATCTGCTAATTCATCTTCATATAATGTTAATTGAGTATAAAAGAAAATTGGATCACGACGTTTTAACTTTTCAATATCAATTATTAAATCAGTATCTTCAACTTTAATATCATTTCCAAGTGTTCCAGAATAATCACTTGTATATGTCCAATCAAATGGCTTTGAAGTACCTGAAGCTGCAATATGATCTTTTCGAGTTTCACTCCATGATGCACTTGCTCCAACCTATAATTTAGATGATATAATACACATAATACGGTAATAAACATTTAGAATGTATCTATGAACGTCTCTACTTTTTGCATTTATGTACGATAAAATTTGCACAAAGTTCTTGTAATGCCAAAAACATTTTTTTGTTCTTTGTCGAGTTTGAACAAAATTTTATTCCGGTAAAATTTCTCACCTGAACATTTGGCAAATTTTTTGTATCCACACGTTTTAAAGCATCCATTGTATTAAATTCAATTAAAAGTTTATCACTTTTTGCCATTTTTATAATTAATTTATTATTTGGAAAAACCATTTCAGGTAATTCTGGTAGTTCCAATTCATTCTTATACAAACACACCTGTAAAATAATTTTTCTTTTATTATTATTATATTAAATTTTAAAACAATACAAAAATATATATATAACAAAGATGAATAATAATAAAAAAAAGTTTAGTTTACTCACCTGACATTGAATATTTTCTTGATGATTACATCTTGAGGGTAGAATATGATCATGAATAGCATTAAATTTAATTTTTTGAACAAAACAATAATTTTCTTCTGCTTTTGCATTGGATGAAGCACGTTCTAAAACCTCAGCAGAATTTGGTGTTGCTGTTGTTGGAGATGACGTTGTTGTGTTAAATCTTTGAATATTACCACGTTGTGGGGATAATGAAGCTTTAGGGAAAGTTGTTGACATCTTTTTAAAACGTTTATAAAAATAATTTACTAAATTTTAAAAAGATTTAAACTAAAAAATAGAGCTCTGATAATTTTAAATTTTGTGAATCAGTTAAATATTTTCGGGTTGCAAATTTTTTTCCTCAAACAATTTTGTCACGAAACGAACAAATTTGTTTTGGATCAAAGTTTTTAAATTTAAAAAAAAAAAATTAAATATTTGTTTTTAAACCGGATAAAACGTACAGTATACGTATACTGTTTCAATTCAAAAAAAGTTCAATTTTTCGAAATTTGCAAACATTTAAAATGAATATTTGTTGGTGTAAAAGTGATCCAAAAAATTTAAGAATATTTGTTAAATTTAATCAAATATTTTGACCGTTTAGATTACGGTAAGAAGCTGATAAGATTAAAAAAGTTTAATTAATATTTACTAATAATTTAAAGATATAAGCATTAATAAATATATATATATCCTAAGTGAAAAAGTAGCCGTTTACAGTATTTTACAGTACCCCTAAGTAGATTTCTTTTTTCGTAAATGACATGCTTTAACAATTCTATGAAAAGATCCAAGATAAACGAGCATAATTCCACGAAAAAGACCATTTAAATAACATTGCGCAATAACATTTAATAAATTTGGTTCTGGCCCAGCTCCAACCGTTAACATTCCAAGCATCCAACCTTCAAATCCAACTGTTGTTGTAAAATTTCCATTTTCAATTGTATCGGCAAGCTTTTGAGCAACTGAACGAGCCGAAAATAAACCTGCAGATTCACCAATTAATCGAACTTCTTCAGGCATTGTTCGAAGTTCTTCTTTATATCCTTCTGTATCAGTATTTGGAGGATAAAGAATTGAGACACCAATGTTGAATGGCATTAATTCCATTTGAAGAGAATCAGCAAAACCACGAAGTGCAAATTTTGATGGTGAATATGAGCTATAACCCCATATAGCACATTGTCCAGCTGCTGAACTTACAAATGAAATATGCCCAGATTGACGTTCTTTCATATTTTTGATTACAGCTCGAGAGGCATGCGCTGCACTAAGATAATTCATGCTCATTTGTTTTTCAAAAGATTCAATAGGAATTTCATCAAATGCTCCTTGAACTACAACTCCAACATTATTAATTAAAACATCAATTGGTCCTGAATCTTTTGCAGCTTTATCCAAAATATCTTTAATCTATAATTAAATATTAATTTTATATATTCGATATTCAAAAAAGCAAACCTTTTCATAGCCTCCAGTTGCATCCATACTATAATATTTAACATTTTGAGCATCTTTACAAATCATTTTAATTTCATCAGCAGCACTTTTAAGAACTTCAAGACTTCTTGCGGCAATGGTTACTGTAGCGGCCCCTCGTCGAATAACTTCAAGTGCAATTTCTTTTCCAATTCCTTTTGAACCACCTGAAAAAAAGTGTTATACCATTTTTGAAATACATACATATTTTAAAATATTAAAAACTAACCAGTAATAAAAACATGTTTACCAACAAGAGATAAAGGAATTTTTTTTGGTAATGAAAGCCATACGATAAAAATTAGGCATGTAAATACAGTAATTAAAACAGCAAAAATAATTCCCAGAATTTCAAACATCTAAAAATATTGCATACATAATTATTTGTTAAAATGCTTTGGAAATGTCACAGATATTTAAGGAAATTTTTTTTAACGTTTCAATTAAATATTATAAACAAATAATAGTCGCCGATGAAATTGTTCTAAAATGAACGACTTCATCGACGAAATTGTATAATTTAGATTCTTAAATGAACAAATTTGTAAATATCCAAGTTTTGAACCTATCTTCGAACCAAAATTTACTCAAAAAACCTTTTGGAAATTATTTTACAGTAGTATATAAAAACAAGATTGTAACTCATGTAAAATGGATAAGATTAAAACTTATTTGAATATAATTAAATTAAAAACACAAATAATTTTTTCATATAACTTTTATAGTTTAAAAAACTTTGTCAAAAAATTAAATAAAACTGCAGCCGAGTCAAACAATACAATAATAATAAAGCAGTATTTTTAAAAGGTTTTTTTTAAATCTTATATTTTTTGAATGCACGTACAAGAGAAACACAATAAACACACGATATTATTTATTCAAGGTCTTCATCAAGTAGTTCTTTTGAAAGAAGTGGCGCACGGGTTGTATCTATATTTACTGTACGAGTTGGTGGGCATGTTGATCCAAAGCTTCCTAAAGAAGATGTACTTCGTTCAGGAGTAAATCTGTCAGCACTGGCAAGAAGATATTTTGAAATATTTTCTGTATTAATACTTGAAAGATTATCAGAATTATCAAATGACAATGCAAGATTAACCAAAGATTCCATAAAAACATCAATAGCAAAAAGTGTGTGTTTATCAGTAGTAATTTGAGGATATTCAAGCTAAAAAAATATGCCTAAATCGAACTTTCGAAATTTATAAAACTAACGAAAACATATCGAAGAAATTCTCGATAAGCATGTGCAATACCATTTGATGCAATGTAACAGAATGAGATCAAAGAAGAATGGTAAGTTCTCAGCAGATCCAAGAAAGCTGTACCGAATTCGTCATCAGATG
The DNA here is from genome assembly GCA_964035985.1 of Panagrolaimus superbus. NCBI lineage: Eukaryota > Metazoa > Nematoda > Chromadorea > Rhabditida > Panagrolaimidae > Panagrolaimus > Panagrolaimus superbus. The sequence continues at coordinate 2,767,820 of OZ038357.1, forward strand.
CTAAAAACGTTTTAATTAAATATCATAATTAAAATTCGTAAAACTTACATTCACCAAAAACTAGCTTATAAAAATTAAGCAGCATTTCAGAATCCATTTTTTGCAATGATCCAACCATATTTTTGCCATCTCTAACAAGTCCAAACGGTGCAACACCCATAAGATAATGATAATAATTTTCAAATAAATTTTCTTTAATATCATCAGCAATTTTATTAACGTCATCAGAATTGCATTTTTTTGTAACATATGTTTTAATTGCCGAACGGACACTTCCAAGGTTAGATGGATTCAATAACAATTGTGGAATATTTTCAAATTGAATACAATTTAAAAATGTCTGCACAATAGTTCCAAGAAATCCACGATCTTCAAGGAAAGAATTTGATTTAAATATATTGACAAGAAAGGCAAGATCTTGTGAACCCATTAAACGATAAAATTCAATTACTCGATCACGAATTGGTGGACGTCTAATTTGTATACGATGACCTTGAGATACAAGTTCATTTGCAATGGCTAAAAATGTGCAAAATAGTTATAAAGTACAGTAAGATGGATAATTTAAACCATATTTGTAAAAAGTTTAAACTTACCAGGATGAGCAATTTGTCGACCCGAATTATAGCTAACAATTCCTTGCATATACGCTTTTAAAATCATTTCTAATCCTTGAATTGAAGTTGCAACAAATTCATTCATATTTCTACGTAAAACACTTCTTTCAAATGGAAATCGTTGAATTGTAGGTATAAGATCCATATCAGGAATTGCAACAGAAATTTCTTCTGCTGTTGCATGGCTTTCCTAAAGTAAACCACTATATATGGTAGGTGCGTTTCAACAAAATTAACTTACAAGATTTTCTGGAACAAGTCTTTCATAGTAGGCGACTGGACATCCCCCATTATTTCCAAGATTACGCATTTGTCTTTGTGCCAAATTATTATTCTCTTGAAGACGATTTAAATGTACAGGCATTCCACCGTGGTGATGATGATGCCCATGCATATGTTGATGATGCCCAACTGGACCCCTACCCATGGCCACATGCATTGGTATAGCCATTCGTGGACCATGTCTTCTGGGTTGCATAGGAATTGGACCAGCTCCATTTACTAAAAATTTTAAAATAATCAAATTTTTTTAGAAAAAAAAATTGAACTTACGGAGTGCATTATTGGAGTCATCTTGTTGACTAATAATAGCCGCTCGAAGAACTCCATCAGAATCACTATCATTTGAATCAGAGCTGGCATTCGTACCGATAATAATAGCTGTAGTTTCTTCATCTTGTGTATTATTATCATTTGAGTTACCACTTGAATCCATAGCCCGAAAGATTGAACTTAAAGGATTCAAAGCATCAGTTGAATTCATTGTTACTTGACGGCCATTTTGTGTTCCAATTTGAACTTGTGAACTTTGCATTGATGAAAGAAATTCCCGCAATGAACGAGATGGTTGCCCTTCAGCATTTCCACCAGAAGGTGGTTGCACCGGTACACCAGATGATTGCGAATGTGATCGACGTCCACCAAATCCTGGGGTGTAAGAATTTAATGGTGGTGGAAATTGTGGTGCAGATGGAGGACGATTCATAAAATTCATGGGATTGACACTTCGAAATGCAAATTGTGGCCTAGAATATGGTCTTACATTTGGCATACGAGTTCTAGGAGGAGGTCGTGGACGATGCTCAGTATTATTCATTTCTTCATTATTTGTAGTTCCAACTTCTACTTCTACAGCAACATTTGCACGAATTACAGGGCGAGCAAGATGAACTTGATGAAATGATGTAAAGCGTCCAAAACTTGTTTCATCGGTTGGAATATCTCGATTCTGTGCAGTAGTCATAAATGTAATTGTAAATGTGATATCAGGATTAAGGCCAGAAAATGTTGAAAGAACTCCTTGAGGATATCCAACACGTAAAGAATCATTTGGCCGTAAACTTATTTCACTAAACATATGCTGGATATGTGCTTGAAAATGATGAATCCGGCGTAATAGTAATGTAAAAAGATCAGCAACTTTTGGCTAAAAATGTCAGTATTAAAAATGTTATTTCCGTTTAATGATTACTCACATCAACAGTTTGATCATTATTAAACAAATTTCTTTGCAAATTTGTTAATCGAAAAGATTCTTCATTAAGTTTTACAGAAATATCCAAAATATTATAATAATCTGCAGGCACAAGATGGCGAACTTGGAGAATATTTCCAAGTAAAGGCACTTCATTAATTTCTACATCTGATTTAAAAGTTGAAACAAATTCAATCAACTTTTCATTAGACACTAAATTTTTGTTTTATTACGTAATCTTTGAATGTCCAGAAACAAACCTCCATCTTCAGGAAAGTAATCAATATTTGAAACAAGTTCAAGCGCTTCAACTCTATCGATTTCTTTCAATACAATATGATCAAAATTTTGTTGAATCAAATCTACCCGAGGATTTTCAATTTGTTCAATTAAATACTTTTCAGCAATAGTAATAAATAATTTTTGTCGAATGAGTAATCTTTTAATAGCTTCATAACGATTATATGCACCAGAAGGCATCATTGGTGGAGCCCGAAATGAAAGATCAAAGGACAGATCACCCTCGTATGGCTTTCCATTTCTTCGTTGAACATCAACATCAACATTATATTTATTTCTAAATGATTCAGCAAGAGTTCGAACGATTGTCTAAAACGAAAAATTATATTATCACGGATGTATAAACATTTTAAAGCTTACATCAAGTTCACCTGGAGAACATAAAGGTTCAGTATAAACAAAATTCATTACAAATCTATTGACTGAAAGTTCTGTCAATGTTACACCATTTGGCATTCGAATCACAGTTGGTAATTCTGAAGTTGAATGGGGTAAGAATGGAGAGGCTGCAGATTGTGGTCGTCGTCTTGACATTGATGGAGCTTTTTGAGATAAATCCAAAACATGAATAATACTATGCTCATCAATTCCAACATCAAGTAAACTTAAAATTGGATTAAGTTCAATTAATTTTCCATGATTTACTAATTTGATCGAAGTTGGCTCAATTTGAAAAGCTTCAGCAACACGATTTCGAAATTGAAGAATACGCTCCTAAAGTCATATGTCATCATTTATCATCATCATCAAAAGAAGTGATAATAAAAACTTACACGTCGAACACATTTAACTATCCGGTGATCATAAGCATCTGGTTGATTTTCTCGACGTCTTAAATATTCACAATGAATTTCAATTTCTTCCATTATTATTCTTTAAGGACACCTACAAAAAATAATATATTTATCGACAAAAGTATATTAGATAATAAAATGAAGCCTTTTTTTGTATTTAACACAGTGAAAAAAAAAGGTGACAGAAAGAAGAACTCAAAAAAAAGGGGAGTGCTTATTCATCAAAAAAAAATTGAGGCGATGAAAAAAATTTTCAAAAACAATTTTTTTAACTTTGGCAAAATGAGTGTTAATGCCAGTACAAAAAATAAAAAGATAATTTCAAATTTTGATCAACTAAAAATTTAGTCAATCAAAAAAATGCTATCTTCTTTTTGTACCTAAATGCTATTTTCTAGAACCTTCTGAAAAAAAAAATATGATGATGCTTCATGAACTTTTTGAAGTGTTTTCTCGCGTAATTCAAATTTGGTAGAATTTTTGTTAAAGATAATAAAATTAATAAATCTTAACTGTTCGCTAGGCAGTTCTTTCAAGCAGTGTTGGCGGTCCGGTCATTTGACGATAACTTTTTTATTTTTGTTAGGACGGAAAAATCTGATATAGCCAATCGATCCAGATATTTTTATCTTACATGATTATGTAAAAGCTTGAAAATTTATGGAATCTCTAAAATTCCCGACAGGATCGAAAGACCGAAATTTTATTTTTTTGGTCAGATTTCGGTCTTACGATCCTGTCGGGAAGTTTAGAGATTCCATAAATTTTCAAGCTTTTACATAATCATGTAAGATAAAAATATCTGGATCGATTGGCTATATCAGATTTTTCCGTCCTAACAAAAATAAAAAAGTTATCGTCAAATGACCGAATTGACCGGACCGCCAAAACTGCTTTCAAAGATAAAGACGTTAAATTTTATTTCATTGTATTACCTTACGAAATGCCCATCTTTGAATGTAAAAACTTCAATGCATCCATAATCTATAAAAATCCAAATAAATAAATCATTTAAACTTTATTAAACACTTTAATACTTTTCTATGAAAATTCAATCACAATAAAAATTTTGACAAGATTTGAAAAACTTTAAAAAATTACTTAATAAATCTATTTACAACACATTATTCAATCAAGATTAGGTATTATCGGAAGTTTTAATTCTCCCATTAAAGTAGAATCTGGAATTATTTGTAACCAATAAATCTTTCCTACAGTAGGATTTTGCTCGTTACATTGATAATACGTGCATGGAACAGCTCCATCAAATTGATCATAACCAGGAATTAAAAGATCAAAAAAAGCACCAACTCCATCCAAGGATTCAATGGAATGAATATTTCCAGTTGTAGAATTTAAACAGATAACTTCTGGAGAAGTTTCATCAAGTAAATGTGTTCCTGGAAATGAAAAATTATGAATTAAAGTGACTCATTTTTTAAAAATTATATATTTTTATGTTACAGTATCCGAATTTGATTCTAAAACTTAAATTTTGCGAAATAAAAATACCTTGAAATTTTGCCGGTCGAATTCTTTGATTTTTTTCTTCTCCATTTTCTTCCCTCACTTTTCTTTCTTCATCGAAATCCAACAATGAAAAAGATGTAACCAATAATTTACCTTTAATAATTTTAATAAATCCTTCCATTTTTGGATGATCATGAAGTGGAAGTTTATCACCAGTTTTTGGGAATGCAAAAATTCCAGAATCAAATTTTGACCAATTTCGATATACATTTCCACAAAGTACTTGAACGGGAAGTGGAGGCATTGTTGAGGGAAGTTGAATTTCAAGAGTTTTACAATTTATCTGTGAAAGTAATGTTGTAATTTCTTTTCGAAAATTTTCTTTTCCATCAAAATGAAATTGATCAGAAATTTGAGAAATTCTTCGAAGAATTGAAATTATTGGACGCATTTCTGCTCCACTTTCAAACATTTAATATTTCCTAAGAATAATCAACTTTTTTATTAATGATTTTTATAAAAAATATATATTTTTAACAACAATAATAATACCCGTCACGCAACAAATACATGGATTACTGTAATAAAATAGTGTACTGTAGAAAATACTGATAAAATTAAAGAAAATGCTCAAAATAATCAAAAATGAATAATAATAAAAGTATTTTTTTTGTAAATAAACATGTTTATAGCAAGGACTTTTAACAACTTTTGATTCATTGAATTGCAAATGCAATCGATTGATAAATCACCACCAAAAAAAACAATAACAAAAGAAAGAAATGTTAACACAGACAAATTATGGCAGTGCAACAACAAACAATTAATATATTATAAAATATTAAAAATTACCCAAAATATAAATAAATTATTAAATAAATAGTTCTGATTTTACATCGGGATATGTAGAACTCCATAATTGAGTTTTACATTGTCGAATCCTTGGTGGAGTTATTCTTTGCATTGAACAAACATCTTTTGGAGCATAAAATGCTTTAACCAATTTTTGAAAAAGTTTTGAATCACGATCTGATGGAAAAATAGGAAATTGTATTTCAAATACTGGAATATCGGTATCTTTTGCTGGAAGACTTGCACTCCAAAGACCGGGAACAATATTATTTGAAAGTTGAAGATTTGATAAATCTAGTTCAGCATATTGTCCGCCAAAGATTGAATTATATGGTTTAACAATTTCATGTTTAACTAAACGACCAAGAGTATTCCACCATTGAATATTGATAAATGGACTCGTATGATTTGTTTCAAAATAACTTTGATTTTGTTTCCAATGTAAAAGAATTGCAACTTTACTATTCTAAAAAGATGACACAATTACTGTAAGATATATAATAAACACTACAGTAACCTCATGTACTCAAAGTCAACTTACCACATCAAAAACTGGAAAAACATCTCTAAATATTTCTTCTTTTAAATCTAATCCAGCCCCAAAATCAGCATCAATAATTTCGTAATCTTCCATTTTTGGATCCGGATTAATTTTAGATCGATTAAATCTTTCAATTAAAATTTGAAATTTTGTTCCACAGCTACTTTCTACCGTAAGAATTGGATGGGCCGATGATTCTGGGTCACTTTTAAAAGCCCAAATTTCAAGCAACTTTTGAAAATGACATTTCTCAAATGATTGTCCGTTAATCCAATTCTCAAAAAGAACTTTTGTTATTCCTTCATAAATATGTCGATTTGGATGATCTGAAAAATGATTACTGTAGAAAAAGAGATAACAAAAAAATTATTTACCATAATCAATAACAGAGTCATAAGCTTTAATCCACGTTGAATTCAAGACAGGAGATGCTACAATTTTTTGAAGTAATTCAGGTTGAAAACGTAACGCTTGATTCTCTGCAGAATGAATAGGTTGAACATCAACAAAACTATCAAATTTTCGAGCAAAAAAATAAGTTTTTGCATGAACAATCTAAAACAAATAACATTACCCAAATTGATACGGTATAAATTTAATAAAGAAAAAAAAAACTTACATCCATTTCAAATCGAGTTTCATTGCTTCCTCTAAAAGCTAACGGTGAACAACCACACCAATCAACAACTGGTTTAAGTGTTGCACATCGGCATCCTTGTTTTCTTCTCCAATTTGTTAGTCGAAGATTCTTATATAATACAGAATTACAAAATTTTGAATTTAATGCAAGCGTATGAAAAAATCCTTCAAGTGGAAGTAAAATAGTTGAAAAATAATTTATCAATTGCCTTGTAATCGTTGAATTCGAGATTGCCATTTCAGCTAAACTTCGATGTACAATAACCCAATCAGATCCGCCATCAATTCTCATATTTTTATAAAAGTTTTCACGACTTTTTATTCTCCACATTCGATTTTCACATTGATGAAAAGCATATAAGAATCCTTGTTTACGAATAAAATCAGCAGTATTATATCCATGTGACGCAAGAAATGATTTACCATTATGCCTAAAAGTATGTAATATTTTATTATATTTTAACTACAGTATATCAAAATTTACAATCCCAAATTATGTTCCAATTCATCCAACGACATCAATGGCATATCAGATTCTGATAAATTCAAAATATAATCCCAATCTTTGAAAAAACTATCAACAAATGAATTATTAATAACTGATAAAAACATTGTAAGCAATTCAGTGCCACCCCAAATTGTTGAAAATCTTTCATCCAAAACTTTAAAGTTTAATATTCCACGTTTTTTTAAATCTCCTTCAAGCTTTTTCATCTCTAAAATATACGAATTTACAGTAAAAAAATAAATTCAAAAAACTAACCTTGAAACATAAATATTTGCCGTGAATCTACATGAACAATATATAAATGTTTCTTACTGTACACAGATCGTAACATTCTTATCACCTGTCGACTATTTCTTCCATTTAACTGAAGTAAAAATAAAATTTTAACACTTTTTCTTAAATTTAAAGATTCTGGTAATGAAACAAATTTTGGAAATTTTCTTTTAACTGCTTCAATGCCAGTCGAATATATTGCTGTTGATTGAATTCCACCACATGTTTCATTATGATTTCCTGAGCATGCTGTACTCTGACAATTTGAATCCAAAATGCTTTCCTGCATTATTAAATCTTTTTTATATCCACAAAAGCAATGTGAAGTTGATTTAATACCAGCAATTTCAAAACCCGCGCGAAAACATGCTTGAATACAATTTTTTGGGGTATTTGTTGAAGCAAATATGTAATGATAGCCCGTCAGAAGTGAAGTCGTAGAATTTGAAGTATTATAGCAACCAAGATATGTGTTAAGTTGAGATCGATCTGAAAAAAAGATACTGTATATATATAATTAATACAAGTAAAAACAAAAAATTGCTATACCAAATTGAGGACATGTATTATCTAATTCATCAAAATTATCAGAATGAAAGCAATACACATCAGCAAGACTTTTTTTGCATTCTTCTGTTTTTACTCGAGAAAGAGCGGAATTAATTAAAGGATCTTTGAGAGCACATTTTACAGATTCAACAGATCCATTGTAATCCTAAAAAATCAAAATTTATAAATAAAAAATACAGTATGCTATATAAAAACAACCAAAATAAGCCTAAAAAATTAAATTTAGACAATTAAAATCCCTGATAAATTGAAAAAATTAATCAACGTCGATCAGTAACTTTTTTTAAAGTTTCTGATCGACGTTGATCATTCGTCTTTCCCAAAAATTGAGCATAAAAAGATTGTATTTTTGATTCACAATGAATCTTTACCAACTTTTCATTCTCCCTATTTCTGAACAACCACTTTTTGTCGTTCAAAATTATCACCGTCCTCTTAAAATTCCCATAAAATCCTTTTTTTAAAAACTTACCATATGCCTATGTATTATATCATCTTCTTTCTCACTTTGAGATTCCAAATATCGAATTAAAATGCATGTATTAAATAAATAAATTCCAATAACAGCAGCAAATCCATAAATTAATTTTCTTCTTGTTAAATAACTTCTCCATGGCATTATTTAAATATATTATATACTAATAATTAAATCCTGAGATCCGTAACCATATATAAAAAAATATTATATAAAAGTTTTTAAATTATAACGTAATAAATTTAAAAGCATTTGTTTACAAATCTGTCAGAAATGCTGCTGCTTTCTTTGTCTTTCTTCCTCCCTCTCTCCTTCGTTTTCTCTCTTTCTTTAGTGTCAAAAACCACAACAATTTTTGTCAGCTAATTTATGTTATTATTTAAAAAATCAATATACACATATATATATCCTTTTTTGGAGCCCACATTGTATAAACAATGAATGGCAAAAATGAGAGAGAGAGGAATATTAATATCCATGGAAGCAAAATAAACTGCGATAAAAAAAAGCTTTCAGCGACACTTCCTTGGAGATTGTAGAAAATTTTTTTATGCAATGCAGAGAAGAATTTTGTACACCTATATTATTTTGTGGATAATTTTAACAGTAATTTTACATTATTAAAATGTTGGTAAAATATTTATAAACAGTAATTGAATTTTTTAAATTTTATTTGTCTTTTTTCAACTTTTCTTTTTCTCCTTCCTTTTTCAAATGTCTAAGAGCGTGCTCCTGAATATCAGGGACGGGAAAACACCAGGAATGAAAGTCGATGAAAAATCAAAAATCGTTGTTACTGCTTTCAATGAAAGACATCAAAAAAAAGAGAGTCTTTGTAAATAATCGTATTCTTTTTTCTTTGTTTTTTATCGTGTGTATTGCCGTGAAATTAATATACAGTTTTAAAATGATATATAAATATAATTAATCAATAAATCTTCTTTTTTTTTACAGGGGCAAAAAAAAGATGGCGAATGCAATGCTTTATACTTTTTACTCGCTATGGGGGATATCAACTTTTGTACTGATAGGAGCTGGTAAGTGATTATTCTGATATAATATTGTTTGAGACAAGCTTTAAACTTTAATTTAATACTTAAACATGTCTTATATACGTTATTGTATCTGTAGTAATTTTTAATTTATAACATTTATATCCAATTTATTCTATATAACCACATATTTTCTATTGCTAAAAGCTTTTTATTATTTCAGCATTATATTATATGCTTACTGGACAAGGAGAAAGATTTGATATTGGATGGTTTTTAACAGAAACTTCTCCACATATGTGGGCAGCTCTTGGTGTTGCTGCATCACTTTCTTTATCCGTTATTGGTGCTGGATGGTATGTTTCTTATATTTGTTAAATGTTCTTAATATATTAAAGATTTGTAATTTTTAGGGGTATTTTCACAACAGGTTCCTCAATTCTTGGTGGAGGTGTTAAAGCTCCAAGAATTCGTACAAAAAATTTAGTTTCAATTATCTTTTGTGAAGCTGTTGCTATTTTCGGTATTATTATGGCTTTCGTATTTGCTGGTAAACTTGGAGTAAGTTTTTAATTTCACTTAAATTATTTGTTTAGTTTTTTATGCCGTAGTAGTGCAAAAATATTGTATACTGTAATAAATAATAACAACATTTTATTTTTCAGAAATTCTCAAGAGAACTTGCATATGGTCATCCCGAAATTATTGCAAAGAATTTAGCGGCTGGTTATTACATTTTTGGTGGTGGCTTAACTGTTGGATTTTCAAACTTTGTGTGCGGTTTAGCTGTTGGTGTTGTTGGTTCTGGGGCAGCGTTAGCAGATGCAGCAAATCCAGCTCTTTTCGTTAAAATTCTTATCATTGAAATTTTTGCTAGTGCTATTGGCCTTTTTGGAATGATTATTGGTATTGTTCAGGTAAGATTTATATCTATAGCTTAAAAATTATTCATTTTGTTTTTTAGACGAACAAGGCTTCAATGAGTGACACACTTTAATTTACAAGTAAAATAATTATTTTGTATTAATACACTATTCCATTATATTCCACGACTGTCGCTTGAACATTTTTACTTTTTTTTATTCTTCTTTTTACCACATTAAATACTGTACTTAGTATTCACTTCTGTTTTCCTCTTTTTTGTTAGCCGGTTTTTTAAAAAAAACATCACAAAATTTGCCCTAGTTTAAGATTTCTGTGATCCATGATTCCTTTCAAACTTTGTTCTATTTTACCAGTTTTTTTTGTAGACAGTTTTGAAATTTCTTACTTACGATATTATTATTTTTGTTTATATCAAAACTTTTTTATTTATCTAAGCTTTTGTATTGGTTTATCTATGTATAGCAAAGAATATATATTTTTTAATTATTTAAGAATTCAGTAAAAAAAGTTGTTAAATTTTTTGACGAGAAAAACCACGAACAAACTCTCTGCGTGGATATGCACGATAAAACATGTGTGATTACTGTATTTTTTTTTGCAGTGCCAAACAATGTTCGCAACAAACTGACAAAAGGCGACATTTGAAATGACAATATTGAAATTTCCTGGGAAATGGAAATGATCCACCTACAAACAACTTAAATATTTTACAGATATCAACATCTCCTCAGAATTTTATTTGCTTCCCACTAATCAAAAATTTCAAAAACAAATTTCGGGTACTTAATTCCACAACGGGTTCATTTTGAAAAAAACGAAATTTCAATTGAGAATCAGAATTTTAGAACACTTTTTTCCGACTAAAAAAACAGTAGTCGCTATTGCCGTTATCATCCTCAATAGCGACTACTGTTTTTTTAGCCGGAAAAAAGTATTCTAAAATTCTGATTCTCAATTGAAATTTCGTTTTTTTCAAAATGAACCCAGGGCCGCAAATTGGTCAAAAGTAAGTGGGTGGAACTTTCTTATAAAAAACCAAAAAAATCACATTTTATCTAGTATAAATTCAATTTTTCCCCTTATATTTGGTCGACAAGGGGGGGGGGGACTTTCCCCAGTTCCACCCCCCTATTTGCGGCCCTGAATGAACCCGTTGTGTAATTTTGTTGTGATAAATGTTATAAAAATTTTATTAGATATACTAAAAAGGTTCACAGAATCGACTCTAAATTTTTATACAATCTATCCATGATGGGCTTTGAAAAAGTATGTGTCCCTTTAAAGGGATCATCGATCCCTTATGGAGTGTCCTCGACAGATAAAGTTTTATCTTACGACGACCGGCAGTTCGTCATCAAATGTTGTTGGGGGAATGAAAACGTTTGTGCCTCTTTACACACCGAATGCATTCTCTTTCGATGATTTGATGACGCACATCCCTGATCCAAATAAAAAATTAATTATAAAATATATTATTGTTCCCGAAGGAACAACATTCCAAATTGTTTGTGTTAGTTTTTTTTTTGTGGGCTTTTTTTGGGTTATTTTTTAAAGATTTTTGTTGCCCTTTTTTTTATTTTTTATCCTTTTAATACCAGAGATTTTCATACTTACATCCCACCTAAAAAATATGCATTACCGCATCATCAACAAGTTGATCAGTGGGTTCTGGGTCTTGTAAAAGACGCAGAATGAACAACGGAATTGCTTCTATTGTTTCAAATTTTATTAATTCTGATGGGGTAACTAAATACATCGAAAACAAAAAAAAACTAAACTTTACAAACGAAATTGCTCAAGAAAAAATAAAAAAATTTGCCAAAGATCTTATGAAAAAATGAGGGAGAGAGCAAAAAAAGATTTCTCTCTCTCCCTCCTCATCAAGAGATGAAACAGATTCGACAAAAAAAAAACACACACAAAATGATAAAAATTTTGTTTAAAAATTTGAAGCATTTTGTGTATTTTTTTTTGCGATTACTAAAAAAATTTATAAAATATTCAAAAATGCAGAGCAATTAAAAAAATAATAATGAAAAAAATAATTTTTTTTTCTGCGGAGTTGCAAAAAATATTCGATTCTTTTAATTTCTTTCACTTTTTAATCATAGAATATAGGCATTTAGGGTATTTCCCCTCTCACCTTTCCCATAATAACACATTTAGGCTTCAAACTTCTCCTATAGTTTTTTATCCAATAATTTTTGTTTTTCTCTTTAGAGAACAATTGAGGCAAAAGTGAGAACAGGGTTTCCATGGAATTGCAATAAACAACTTTTTTGCCAGTTAAATCAAAAAAATGCATATTTTCTTTTCAAGACAGCGAAACGAAGGGTTACGGTAGGAAAAAAGTTCCAATATTTTAGATTTAGGTTTGTTAAGCGCACATTGGAAACATGTGGTCAATTTCTAAAAGTTCGATTTTTTTGAACTGTGCCGAATGTGTTGCAAATCTTCAAAAAATTCATAGAATGCGTTTTAAGATTTCTGTGATCCATGATTCCTTTCAAACTTTGTTCTATTTTACCAGTTTTTTTTGTAGACAGTTTTGAAATTTCTTACTTACGATATTATTATTTTTGTTTATATCAAAACTTTTTTATTTATCTAAGCTTTTGTATATGTATAGCAAAGAATATATAATTTTTAATTATTTAAGAATTCAGTAAAAAAAAGTTGTTAATATTTTTGACGAGAAAAACCACGAACAAATTCTCTGCGTGGACATGCACAATATCTAAAAATAGATGAGATTACTGTAGGTTTTGAAATAATGTTAAAATTTACCCTCCATCAGGACCTGGAGGTCCATATCCACCTTCACGACCTTTGGACCCTCGTTGACCTGGTGGACCTCGGATACCAGTGTCACCTCTGAATCCTCGTTCTCCAGGAATCCCATTTGATCCGGGTCTACCAGGTTCACCCCTGGAACCCTTAGGTCCAGGATCACCTCGATTTCCATTTCTACCTGGTTGTCCTGGAAAAGTTTGTCATAAAAAGAAGGGCAAAATATTTATTTATCATCGTACCTTTAGCTCCACGAGTGGCTTCTAAACCTTGAATTCCAATCATACCTTGTCGGCCAGGAGGTCCTAAAAGGTTAAAAGTTGTTTTTTAAAAACAATCAAACATTTTTTTGTAATCTACCTGTCCTTCCATCGTCACCCTTTTTACCGGGAGTTCCAGGTTTACCAGGTATTCCAGATCTTCCACGAGTTCCACGGAATCCGGCTGAACCCTAAAAAATAAAATTATTTAAAAATGAAATACATAATTTTTCACACTTACAATTGGCCCTCGAGATCCAGGCTTACCATACGCTCCCTTTGGACCTTGGGGACAAACTCGACAAGTTCCAGAAAATCTTAATCGCATTTCTGGTGGAACAATACCTGGTTTACCAAGGTATCCTAGAAGTGTTTAAAATTTCATTTTACATTAATAATTTCTACAGTATAAATACCTGGTGTACCCGGTCTCCCAGGAACACCATCCATTCCAGGATTTCCTGTTGCACCTGGAGGTCCCGGTGGACACCGATTATATGTTTCACATTGGCATTGATCAAATCTTGGTCGCTGTCTTCGACGATTTGTATGCCGTGAAAAAGAATATCCTCGAGCTCGCTTTTCTCGCGGATGTTCAATTCGAGCTTGTTTTAATTCATTCCAAGCATCTGATTCAAGTTTTTCAAATTCTATCAATTCTGAATCCAACAGAGATCTTATTGTTGCTAGACGTTGAACATAATATGGAATTTGACTGAAAAAAAGAATAAGTTAAAAAACTCGACTACCGTATGCTTTCTAAAAGCTTACCTTCCAAGATACGCAACAGCCAAAGCTGAAAGAATAAAAGCAAATCCAAGACTCCATTCATTTTTCATTTTTTTCTTCTTCTTTCAAATGTCTCTCTTTTCTGGCAAATAATATTGGAATAAATTTGGGTTTTAAAGTAAAATTGCGGTTCTAGGGATTACGCGTAATCCTCGCAATTTTTGGATTTTCTTTCAAAAAACTACCAAAAATAATTCACTGTTTTTTAAATCCGAAAAATGTCTTTAAACATTTGTCAGCGTAAAACACACAAATCCAGATTTTTTTATTGAAATTCTATAACAGTTTCATTACAAGACTGTATTTCAAAATATATTTGCCAAACTCAATGAAAACCCAAAATCGGATTTTATAAATACGCCCCTCCCCCTCTTTAATGTTTTATCCATTTTATATAGCTGTGTTTCCAGTGCTTCAAAAACTTTAATGTTCAACGGGTTGATACAAGGAATAAAATAGAGAACATATAAAATCAATCAATCATAAACAAGAATAATGAGATAATAACAATACAGCATCGATTAAGTTGAAGGTTCACCAGAAGTGCTTGGAGCATTATCATCGTTTTGAATGCTAACACCAGTAAAAAATTCGAGTGGATGCTCTTCCATGGCACGACGTTCTTCAGGGGTATAATCATCAACAACATTTAAGTATGACTGTATTTCAGGAACATCAAAATTTTCCATTTGATTTAATACAAAATCACCAGCAGCTTCAAGAAATCGTTGAGAATCAAGATAGTCAGCTTTCCAACAGAGTTCCTTGAATTCAGTTTCAGGCATTTCTCGAAAAAAGTTATTTGTCCATTCAAGATCTTTTGGAGCATCAGCAGATGGAAAATGATTATGAAGATCAACAAAGTTTTGCAATTGTCTTTGAGTCATATCTACATCGACTTCTCCGTCATCGTTTGTATGTTCTAAAATAAAAATATTAAAATACGGAGTTTAAATAATTCAGAAAATACATACCTTGAACGTTCCTTAAGATGGTGCATGATTGGATGACCCGATCATCAACTTCAATGGAGAATTTAGGATCAATGGAAGAACGAAGAGTAATTTTATGAGCCATAATCAAAAGTACAAAGTTACTTTACCGTGGTTAGTAAAACTAAAAAATGAATTTTTAAAATATTTACAAATTCAACAAATATAAGCGGCGCGCAAATTCAATGACGGTAAAATTGCTATTTTGATTTGTCTAATGGTGTCTGTCACAAACCCATTTGGCAAAAAAAGAAAGCGTATAAACAAAAAAGGGACGGATGCATGAACAAAGAAACAAAAGTATTAGTCACAAGTAGTGATCGGATCCCGTCCCGTGCCGATTTTCAAAAAACGGGAATCCCGTATTCCCGTCCCGTGGCCGAAAATTCCCGCAAAAGATGCGTTTGAAATTCCCGTCAAAGTGTGATTTTTTCCCGCACAAAAATTGCGCTCAAACGAGATTGTTTTCTTGTTTTTTTTTTAAAAGAGCTCGAAAATTGTTTCTGGCAAAGCGCGAACAATCTCGTTTGAGTACCTGTGAATTGATTGTTTTTGCATTTTTGCATTAAAAAATCAATTCCACAGCTGCGCAAAATTCAAAGCGTCAATGCAAATCGATTGTGTGTATCAAGCTTAAAAGCTAGTAAAACTCTTGTTTTCGCCATTTTTACGTGTTTTTACGATTCGGTGTTGGTTGCTTTTTTGCTTCTACATTTGATTCCGCTAGTGTTTTTCTTTAAAATAATTTATCCCAACGATCCTCTTTAGGTCCATAATTTCTGAAATGAGTAAAAATGCGCCTATTTGGGCTGCTTTTCGTCTTAAGCGTCTTGTTGCTGGTGGCCGAGTATCTCATTGTATACTTAAAACTGACGATGGAAAAGATTGCATATATTTCCATGAACAAGAAAAAGGAGATGCTGCTACTTCTACATTGATTAGTCATGTTAAAAAAAATCATTCTAAAGATTATGAAAAGCTATTTAATAAAACCGTTAATAGGGTAAGTTTTACATTATAACCTTAAAATCAAAAAACAAACTTTTTTTCAGGCTGCTCAAAAAAAAATTTCAACTTTTGCTGTTACTGAAGAAGAATTACAAATTAAAGCAGATGTCGCAATTATTGAATATATTTCAAGGAGAAATGAAACTTTTTCTGTAGTTGAAGATCCTCTTGAATATTCTTTATTGGTTTCAAAATTTGGAGCAAATTATAAAAAATTCATTTCGATGGAGAAGCAATTTACCTCGAAAAAGATGACTTTATTGCAATAAAAGAAGCTGTTACAATTCTAAAATATTTTTATGATAAAACTTTGGAAGTAAGATTATTTTTTTTTCGTTGTGGTGGTATATATATATGTGATTTAATATTTTCAGCTATCAAAACCAGAATCTATTATCTCTGAAATTATCCCATCTTTCAAAAAATTAAAAACCTGGATCGATACTGTGGCAAAAAAGTCTTCAAAATATAAGTGTGCTTCAACCAAAGCATTGTTGGAAAAGCTCTCCAACGGACTTGGAAAGAAACTTGAAAATTATGGTAAAATTCGATATATTACATCTTCAATGGCACTTGATCCAAGATTTATTGATAATAAAAATTACTTAAAAGAAACAGAATGGTGTTCTGCAGATAAAAATATTCTTTTATATTTGGTTAAAGATGGATTAAATCAAGAACTTTTTCCTGAAAATGATGATGCAGAAGTGAGCAGTCCAAATATTTCAGTTAATACTGATGGTTCAAATTCTTCTATTGATCCCGATGAATTAGATCAACGCCGAACAACAATTTCAAAGAAAAACAATACAACAGATATTCGAGAAGAAATCAAAAAAGAACTTCTATTTGTAAAACAACGCATGGATCCAAATATTAAACCTTTGGTATTTTATGAACAGAATGAACATCATTTGCCAAATATATCCAAAGCTGCAAAACATTTTTTCTTAGCAACATCAAGTTCTGTTGAATCTGAAAGCTTTTTTTCTGATGCTACTTTATTATATGGAAACAAACAAAGAAATAGATTATCTGCAGAATCTGCTCAAAAATTACTTAAAATTAGAGTAATGCAAAAAAGAAATGTCCCAAATTTTGAAAAAAAC
This sequence comes from Panagrolaimus superbus, assembly GCA_964035985.1. NCBI lineage: Eukaryota > Metazoa > Nematoda > Chromadorea > Rhabditida > Panagrolaimidae > Panagrolaimus > Panagrolaimus superbus. The sequence goes on from OZ038357.1 coordinate 2,785,158, forward strand.
GATGGAGAAAGTGAAGAATCTGATTCTGGAGAAGAATTTTAATAAATTAATATTGTTAGACTGTTGTTTTTGTTATTTTCCTTTTAATAAATTTTATGTTTTAAAAGTAGACTGTTTTTGGGTATAATATATTACAAGTTTTCGACGGGAATCACGGGATTCCCGCGGGATTCCCGTGATTCCCGTCCCGTGCCCATTTTCAAAAAACGGGAATTCCCGTTTCCCGTGTTTTACCGAAAACGGGACGGGATCCGATCCCTAGTCACAAGGCAAGACATTGAATGTTTTAAAAATATTAAAATAATGCCAAACTAATAAATAGGTTTTTTATATAAGAACCTTGCAAAGCTTTTGCTATAAAAAAAGAATGATGACATCGTATAAGATTTACAAAAAAGGGAAACAAACAGTAAGGGAACATCCAGACGTGACGTCACGGCAAAATCCAAAATTTTGACCTCCCCCCTCCCCCCAATCACAGTACCGTCACTTTTGGCTTACCCCCCTCCCCCCCCCACCGTCACAAAAATCGTCACATTTTCCAAAAATGCATAAAAAATTCAAATTGCTTTAGAATTTTATTTATAACGACAACAAACAAAAGAATTAAATTTTAAGATGTTCAAAAACAACAGCAGATTTATGTTTTTAGCAAATTCTCTTGCAGATTTATCATATCTTATTTTGAGTTCAGGCCAATTTCGAAAAAGAGCCATAAAAGAATTGTGTAAATCCGACATGTTTACAGTTTCATTTGGATTAATTAATCCTTTGAATGCCTCGAAGTTCATTACTTTGTAACAGGGTTGAAAGTTTTTAAAGCTTGTCCAAAAGAGCATTGCTAACACTGCTTTAGCAGTCTTTTTGCCGCGTTTTAATCATTCGCGTCAAGAGTTTTTTACTCTTTGAAAAAACTTTAGAGAAAAAATTTAGTAAAATTTAATTCAATAACATTGCAAAAATGATCAATTTCCGTGACGTCACTTTTGGCTTTGACCCCCCCCCCCCTCCCCCATCACAAATCGTCACTTTTTGCTTACCCCCCTCCCCCCCCCTAAAGCCGTGACGTCACGTCTGGACAGTCCCTAAGTAAAATTACGTAATAAAAATCAATACAAAAGGTGTGGCAACGAAAAAAAGGATTATTCAATTCAAGGGTTATACAGCATATTCTTTGACAATATTTTTTGATGAAATAGTGATAAGAAAATATATATTTAAAAAAGTAGCAAGTTAAAGAAGGGAGGGTCAATGAACGAGAGAGCAGCAGCAAAAAAGACGATGAAAGATTTTGTAAATAAATAAAAAAATGTGATTCTCGAAATAAAAGAAGAGTAACATTGAACACGCACTTTTCACATTTAACCAAAAAATGCGCAATTTTCAAAAAAAAAATAGAAACATTGAATAACATTTTTTTCAACAACAAAAAAAACCGATCAAAATTTGCAAATATTTTTAAATAACAAAATAACATTTTAATTACATATATTTTGGCTAATAATTTCATCGTTTAAGAATTATATTGTAATATTATACAACTGATTATCACATATTTTATTTGTTTTAACTATTGAGAAGTTCTACATATGGATTGGTTAATTGGGGATAAGCCTTCATTACCAGTAAATTCTGAAGATGTACATTTTATTAAAACTCCAAAAGAATATTATGCAACACTTTTGGTAAGTTTACTTCTTTAAAAGCTTTTCATATTGAATTCTAACATCTTCATTTAAAGCATAGAATTCTTTTTTCGGAACTATATACAACAAATTTGTAACATTTTTTTCCAAAAAGTTACAAAGAAATATTTGGTACTCTAAATAATATTAACAATTTTAAGCTAATACTGTTACTAACAATTTATATTTCACGTCTAATTTTGCATGCATTTCATCTGAAACCTTTTAGGCCAGAATAAAAACTTCAAAAAAACGAGTAATTTTTTCGAGTTTATATCTTGGAACTGGTGATTTAGAACTTGATTTGGTAATATTTTGATTTGTATCATAGTTAATACAGTAATCCATTTACAGGTTAATACCCTTAAAGAAGCATTGGAAACAAATCCCGCTCTTAAAATTAGTATTCTTCTTGATTATCTTCGTGGTACTCGTCCATCACCTGAAAAATCATCTGCAACACTTTTATCTTCAATTGCTGATAAAGCAAAAGTCTTTTTCTATCATACACCAGATTTACGGGGGATCAAAAAAAATTATTTGCCTGCAAAATTGTAAGTTTATTCCGTAATCAATTTTTAAACAATTTGTATAATCTTTTTTAGCAATGAAATTGTTGGTCTTCAACATATGAAATTTTATATTTTTGATGATTCGGTTATTATTTCAGGGTATGTTTGAACTTTAGGCGTTGAAATGGTGAATATATATTTATCGTACTGTATTTTAGAGCAAATCTATCTGATCAATACTTTTTAAATCGACAAGATAGATATGTTTTAATTGAAAACAATCCTAAACTTGTGGATTTTTTGGAGAATGTTTTTAATACAATTGCTGCATCCTCGTTTCAATTGAAAGAAAATGGAGATTTAGATTTGAGTGATAACTGTATTCATCCATTTGAAGGTATGTTGTTTTGATTGGTAACACCCCTCGAATTCCATTTAAATGACAGTATGACATTGTTTAAGGAAACAAAGCAGCTTTTTGTGAACATGTTTCTACGCAAGTTCGGTCAATTCTTTCAACTCTTCATACTGAATCATCAGACTCAATGATCTCTCCTTCATCCACAGCTACTTCTGACACTCGAATCTATCCTTTTCTACAATTTCCACCTTTCAAAATTAATGATGAAGTTGAAATTCTTATGAAACTTTTTTCACATTCTGATAATGATATTGATGTTACTGTTGCAACAGGATATTTCAATCTCTATGATGATTATTTAGATGCTATTCTAAAAAAATCTAATTATCCTCTGACATTTCTTACTGCTGCTCCAGATGCCAATGGATTTTATAATGGTCAAGGCCTTTCGGGTTATGTTCCCTCATTGTATGTAAATACATCAAAATTTTGTTTCGATCAAGCAAAAATTCATCAAAAACAAATTAAAATTCTTGAATATTCTCGACCAAATTGGACTTTTCATGGAAAAGGTATTTGGATTGATGATGAAAAGAATGGATTAACGGCAACAATGATTGGATCATCAAATTTTGGGTATCGTTCAGTTTCAAGGGATTTAGAAGCACAAATAATGTTGGTTACATCAAATGAAAAATTGAGAAGCCGATTAAAAGAGGTAAGGTGGTCATGATGTTGATGAGAGGTTACTGTAGGTGAAACGTAAACCATAGTAGTTTTGAAAGTCGTTATTTAAAACTTTAAATAGTAATAAAATAAAATGTATTTTTTAGGAACGAAATGCATTGATGGAATTTACTTCATTACTTGAATCATCAACTTTTCTGCGACGAGATCATTTTGTACCATTTTGGGTTAAAATTTTTGCAAGACATTTTAGAAACTTCTTTTGATATTTGAAGTATAAACTTTTATAGGAAATATGCTTTTTATTTTTGTTGTTGATTTTGATGCTTTTTGAAAAAAAATCATAAAATTACAGTAATAATTTTGTTGATTCTTTTTATTATTTATCCGTAAAAATTACGGTATTGAAATACTTTACTTTGTCCATTTTGAATTAAATTTAAACTTTTGATTTTTAAGATCGTCCATGTTGTCTAAAAGTGTCGGTTTAATTAATGTTGTTCGTCGAGCTCCATCATGTTCATTAGCTGGAATTCAAAAATCTCATTTTTCTCGAAACTTTAATTTTAATGTAAAAGAAGTACGTCCTTTGGAGAATAAACAGAAATGTAGTGTTTTTGGATCAAATGTTTTGTTCAAACAAAGAATTGTTGGATTTTCATGCAGAAATTTTTCGACCGAAGTAACGGAAGAATCTGGCAAAGAAAAGCAAAAGAATGAATTTCCGGGAGTATGGGAAAATGAGCAGTGGTAAGTAGATTTTGGGTTTATATTCGTAATAGTTTGCATATAGTGATAGCAATTTTAACTATTAGCTTACCTGTTTTTTTAGGAACCTTGTTGTTGGTTTTCCTCCTGGAATGTTTTTTCAAACAATTGTTACAAAGATGAAATTCTTTTATAAATGTATTAGTGCAGTAATAATTCCATGGGCAACATACAGTTATACGACAGGATATTTAAGTATGAATTATTTGGCTGCTACATATGGTTCTATCCTTATCACTCCTTTAACTCTATATGCATTTTCGCGAGCCTTAAATCGTATGGCAGTTTATATTTTAATGGAAAAAAGTAATGAAAATATTTTGGTTGGATATTTTTCTACTTTTCTTACATTGAAACAAGACATTGTTCCAATTGATGATATTATTTCTTTAAGTGCAGCAGAAAAAATGGGTAAAAATATTCAAGGTTTAATTATATCCAAAAAATCAAAGTAAGTATTTTAAACGTAGAATTGAATTATAAATTAGCTTTTACATTCCTATTTTAAATTACAAATATATAAATGTTTTTTTAGCAATGCCGAATGGTTTTATGTGTCCTCAAAAGGCATCAAAATTTTTGATAAAGAAAAAGCTGAAAAAATTTTTCATAATTTAGATATGTTCTCTGAAGAAGTTTTTAAATATAAAAAAGAATAGAAGCTTTTAATTTTGTATAATTGTATAGGTTTTTTATGTAAAAATAAAATTGCGATAATCTTTGTTTTTTTGATACAGTAACCTGTAAATTACTACGGTATTTTAATATTTGTTTATTTTGCTTTTTTAATCAAAAATTTTGTGATGATTTTGTTGATTCTTTTTATTATTTATCCGTAAAAATTACGGTATTTAAATACTTTACTTTGTCTATTTTGAATTAAATTTAAACTTCTGATTTTTAAGATGTTGTCTAAAAGTATCGGTTTAATTAATGTTGTTCGTCGAGCTCCATCATGTTCATTAGCTGGAATACAAAAATCTCATTTTTCTCAAAACTTTAATTTTGACGTAAAAGAAGAAGTACGGGCTTTGGAGATTAACCAGAAATGTAATATTTTTGGATCAAATGTTTTATTCAAACAAAGAATTGTTGGATTGTCATGCAGAACTTTTACGAGAAAAGTAACAAAAGAATCCGGCAAAAAAAAGCAAAAGAATGAACTTCCAGAAATATGGTTAAATTTGCAGTGGTAAGTAGATTTTCGGTTTATATTCGTAATAGTTTGCATATAGTGATAGCAGTTTTATTTTTTTGTAACTGTTTACTTACCTGTACTTAATTACTTAATTTTCAGGAAACTTATTGTTGCGTTTCCTGGTGGAATCTTTATCGAAAGATATGTTAAAAAGATGAAATTTTTTTATAAATGTATTAGTGCAGTAATGATTCCATGGGCAACATACAGTTATACAACAGGATATTTAAGTATGAATTATTTGGCTGCTACATATGGCTCTATCCTTATTGTTCCTTTGACTCTATATGCATTGTCACGAGTTTCAAATCGTTTGACATTATATATTTTAATGGACAAAAGTAATAAAATTATTTTGGTTGGATATATTTCTGCTTTTCTTAAATTAAAAGAAGACGTTGTTCCAATTGATGATATTTATTCTTTAAGTGCAGCAGAAAAAATGGGTAAAAATATTCAAGGTTTAGTTATATCCAAAAAATCAAAGTAAGTATCTTAAACGTAGAGTTGAATTATAAATCAGCTTTTACATTCCTATTTTTAAATTACAAATATATAAATGTTTTTTTAGCAAAGCCGAATGGTTTTATGTTCCCTCAGAATGCATCAAAATTTTTGATAAAGAAAAAGCTGAAAAAATTTTTCATAATTTAGATTTGATCTCTAAAGAAGTTTATAAAAAAGAATAGTATAATTGTATAGGTTTTTTTTGTAAAAAAATATTGTGATAATTTTTGTTTTTTTTGATACAGTGACCTGTGAATTACTACGGTATTTTAATATTTGTTGGTTTTGTTTTTTTTATTATAAAAATACAGTTTGTTGATTATTTTTATCCGTAAAAATTTCGGTATTGAAATACTTTAATTTGTCCATTTTGAATTAAATTTAAACTTCTGATTTTTAAGATCGTTCATGTTGTCTAAAAGTATCGGTTTAATTAATGTTGTTCGTCGAGCTCCATCATGTTCATTAGCTGGAATTCAAAAATCTTATTTTTCTCAAAACTTTAATTTTGATGCAAAAGAAGAAGTACGGGCTTTGGAGAATAATTTATTTGAATCAAATGTTTTGATCAAACAAAGAATTGCTGGATTTTCATGCAGAACTTTTTCGACAACAGTAACGGAAGAATCTGGCAAAGAAAAGCAAAAGAATGAATTTCCAGGATTAAAGGAAAATGAAAATTGGTAAGTAACAGCTTTTTCTTGTATATAAAAATTTATATTAAATGAGCAAATTGTCAGAATAAAATATTAAAAATCAACAAATGGTTACTGTACCTTTAATTTTCTCCTTTTTTAATTTTTTTAGGGTACCAATATATAGATTTCCGGGAATTGCATTTTCTGCATTTATCTCAAAACTAAAATTTCTCCAAACTTTTGGCTCTGCATGCATAATTCCATGGGCAACATATAATTATGCATCAGGTTATCAAACATTTGAATTTTTGTTATCTGTTTATGGGGCTGCAATTCTAGCTCCAATAACTTTATTTGCATTTTCTCGTTCATTTAATCGAATGATTGGTGTTATTTCAATGAATGAAAGCAAAGAATATATTCGAGTTGGATATTTATCATTTTATGGTACAAGAAAGAATGCAATTATTCCAATTGATGATATTATGCCACTTTCGGATGTTGTATCAACAATGGAAAAATATCCAAAAGTTTTACAACTTAAAAGATTTTCAAAGTAAGTTTTTTTTGGTACCGTATTTTGATGTTTTAATAAATGAAATGAATGTTAAATTATTTCAGTTATTAAAACATTGTTAAATTAATTATTTATTTTTTAGTCCCAATGAGTGGTTTTACATTCCTGGAAGAGGGTGTCATATTGTTGATAAAGAAAGAGCAAAACTGGTTTTTGGAAGCTTAGGTGGATTTCTTGAAATACCTGATAGATATTTACCAAAACAAGTTGATAATGCAAAAGATGAATATTTAACAGCTGATAAAAAGCTGACAGAAGCTGAAGCAAATTATGAGAAGACAAAAAAAGATTTAATTAATAAATTTAAAAATGAATAGGTTTTATTTATTGTTTTTTTAGTTGATAAATATAAATTTTGATAAAAAAATGTTTTTAATACTTTTAACACAGTTGCATACTGTAGAAATATTTTAAAAACGATTTAAAAATGTCAAATTTGTAAAAAGAAATTTCTTCTGTAACTTTTATATTACAGGAAGTAATGGCACCACCCTTAAGTGATCCGGTAAGACGTCGAATATGTTATTCACAAAAATTACCACAAAAACCAAAAAGAGGTGATAAAGTTTCAAAAATTCAATCATTTCTTGAAAATGAAACTGAATGGATTCTGGCATACCGTAATAAAAGCATAGATTCAGCAATATTTTTACAAAGAATAAAATTTTTTTCATGGATTTTTGGATTTTGTTTTAATATTTTTCTTTTGATAGAATTTTTAATTGGACAACTTCCTGCAATTATGCTTTTATCGGAAGCTTTTGCACTTTTAGTTTTTATTTCATTATTTCCAAATTTGAGAAAGTAAGTTAAAAATTTTTTGAGTATTAATTGATTTTGAGGCGGGGCGCCTTTGATCTTTTGCCGATAGCGGCAATAGATCAAAGTAATTGTTCAAATTTAAGTTTTGCAATCATAGACGCTTAAAAATACAAATTACAATTCTAATTTTGCTTTAAATTAAATTTGCTTTTAACTTTTAATAGTTGTTTACCATCAGTGTTGTTGCGACTCCGGAGTCGATGGAGTCGACTCCACATAGACTCCGGAGTCGGAATCACTAATTCCAAAAGATCAAAGATAAAGATGCCGCTTTTCGGAGTGGGAGTCGATAAAAAATGTCGGGCACAACACTGTTTACCATAAAAAAATGTAAATAAAAAAACGAAAAAAATATAATTTTAAGATCCAACAGAATTGTACATGAAATATATGTTGATGTAGAAGAAATCTTTGTTAAAGCTCGATATGTTACTCCATGGGGGGTAATTCGAAGCCGATATGCTGCAAAAGATGATGTAAATCTTTTGGGAAGTGGTATCCTACTTTCTTCTGGAAAATCAGCAGATAAAAAAAAAGAGAATTTAAAGTGGAAAGAAAGAGATTGGTAAGAGCAAAAATAATATTTGTTTTTTTGTAGATTTCATTGAAAATTTTCAGGAATACTTCACTCCAAATTTCAACAACAAATTTTGAAATTTTGGATTATCAAAAAGCACAAATACTTTTTAGTGATTTTGTTCTCACTGATTAATTGCTTAAAAATACATATTTGTGCATTTTAAGTACATACGAAATTTGAGCCATCCTTTCCTGGGATACTGTAATTATATCTTTTAAATTAATTTTAAGTAACACATATTCGTCTTTTATTTGGACAGATATAAGACATTGATCTCTTTTTTTTAAAAATAACAGTATTCATTTTTATAAAATTTTTGTGTGATTTAAATGTGCATTGATTGTTTATAATTGTATATTTAAATCATTTCTTTAAAAGTTTTTGCTACCTCATGTATAAAATTAAATTTATGGTTATAATATCTTTGAAAATGTTTATAATCTAGTTATTTATTAAATACAGTATACCACCGCCAATCGATATACTGTATTTAATTGTTTTTTTTATTTAAAAATAAACATTTTTTAACCAACGTTTTTATGTAAAAATTACAGTAACCCAAGATTACATTATTAAAAATAGATGAAAAATGTGTTGGTAAAAATTAATAAAAGGAATTGAAATGTAAAAATAAAAATAAAAATTCTTTAAATTAAAGGTTCAAATTTTGCGGATAATTGATGGGGGATGATATTTGGGGATGAAGGGGTGTAAGGAGTTTGAGAGGAATCGGTTTGAAATTGAGATGATGAAGGTGATATTGGAAAAGAGCCAGAAACAAAATATCGATATGCTTCTGAATTTCGAGAAGATTGACAATTTCGATCTAAAAAATATTGTTGAAAAATTAAATTTTCGAAATCGAAATTAAATTTCCATTATTAAAGAAGGCGGACTTTTTGATACTATTTCGAAGGAAATGAATGAACCTGATTTGCCTGATTTTTTCTGTTTTGTTTTAATACGAAACTAGGCCAAGGGCGGCCCTTCGGGCCGCATATTTTATACAGGTTACTCAAAATTAATAAACTTCTTTTATAATTCATATTTTATTAAACATCTGGGTATAATATTTAACAAACAACTTAAAAATTTTATTTAATTTAGTTATTTTTGATATTACGCATAAAAACATGGATAATTTAAGTCCAATAAAGGAACAAACAAATTCAACTTCACAAAAATGTGAAAGCGAAAACTTAGTATACATTTTCCACGTTTACTCTTCTAATCTCTCGCAGGACTTTCATTATCAAGTTCAAATAAAAATTCTCATTTACCGTTACAACATTCTAACGAACTTTTGATATCCCCTTTTCTTCATCCTCGTTTAAAAAAATAATATTTTCATTTAAATTAATCATTCCTCGATTTGGTTCATAGCTTTGAAACCCCCCCCCCCCCCCCCAAAAATAACTTAGTGCCGCCGCCGCGGCGTCGGTATTCAGAATCTCAACTGAAACAGTATTCAGCTGATCATTGATATTCCAGTTTCGTTTGTCTTTTTTTTATTTATTCTACTTATTTTTTCATGACATGGATAAACCACGGCTTGAAAAAAAGTGTCAACAAAATTAAGATCCATAACCACTTTCCCGCTTTATTTTTTCAATCTTCTCTTTTTGGGCAAAATAAGTAAAATAAAAGTTTTATTTTTGTCGCTTTCTATAACTTTTTTTATCTAATCATTTGTCAATCAAGTTTCAAAAAATTTTCTTAACAAATGGCTGTTAAAACTTCAAAATACTAATGTTTTACGACTGTGATTTTAGTTTAAAACAAAACATCTGTGCTTCAAATATTAACTTTTTATTCCTAACTGACAGTGTTGGCGGTTTTTCGGTTCGGTTTCGGTTTGGTTCGGGTTTTCGGTTAACTGAACCGAAGCATTTTTTTTAATTGGACGAACAAATCAATAAACAAAAGCTCAAAACAACAAATCCAATGCATATTTTTTGTTTTAACCCCCAACCACACTATATGTGATCACCGAAATCGGTTAACATTTCGGTAAACCGCCAACACTGCTAACTGACGCCTTGCTTTTTAAAGAGGTATTTTTTTTAAATTTATGAACGTCTCCATTTCTTAGTTTTTAGCATGCCCTGATTTGGTTTCTCAAGAAACTGTAGCTAAGAAAATAGAACAATTTTGTTTTCAGTACCTAAAAGTTTTAGCAAAAGCTTCAAACGGCCGTCCTCAACAAAGCTGTTGATAATATGAATGAAAAAGTTCTCTCTGCAATAACATGCATATTTTATACAAATTTTTTCTCCCTTCATTCTACTTTTCAATCATTATCATTCATATTTTTTTTTATTCCCCCGCAATTAACATATTTTTATTCATTCTCCATTTTTTTCGGCTCTTTAAAGCCCCGTAACTTTCCCAAATGGGCACTTCCGGAACTAACCACTATCCATTTCATCATCCTCATTGGGTTATCTATATTTTAATACTAAACACCAATACTTTTATTTGAGTTGTGACGGAAATCGGAGAAACTAACACTCTATTTTAGTAGAGGTGAATAGCTTTTTTTGTATTCTCGAACTTTCTAAAAAACGTTAAAAAAAGTTGTTCTAGAACACAAAAGAAAAAGCTATTTTCGTGTTAAAACAAAACAGAAAAATCAAGCAAATCAGGGTCATCCATTTTTTTCGAAATAATATCAAAAAACCCGTTTCCTTTAATTTTACAAAAACCGTGAACAAGGCCGTATTTGAGGGGGGGGGGCATTTGGGGCCTGTGCCCCCGAAATTGAGGAATTTCCTTTGATCTTTTGCCGCTTCGTGTTGGCGGCGGCAAAAGATCAAAGGCGTGCACCCCCCAAAATCGCTGTGCCCCCTCCGAAATTTTTTTCTGTATACGGCCTTGGCCTTGAAAACAAATATTTCCTTTTTTTTTGGGGAATAATCAAATCTCACAAATCTTACCTCCACTATTTTGTTGAGATCTTAAAATTCTTGATATTGAACTAATTGATGGTACATTATCTTTATCACAAATTCCATTTTCAATTAATTTTTCTTTAATCTCCCATGCAAATATTCCTGGATCTCGATGCTTTAAAATTTTTACATATTCAATAACTTTTGGAGTTGCAACCTTTGGTTTACTGCCTCCAATTGTTCCCGGAAGTACCGATCCAGATTCGGTATATCTTGTCAAAATTTTTGATACACATCCATGTGAAACTTTTAATTGTCTTGAAATATCACATGGTCGAATTCCTTGACATGCAAGTTCAACAATTTTTAGGCGAATTCGTAGCGGAAGTGGTCGACCATTTACAAATATTCCACCTAATTGATTTATTTCTCCATATGTATTTCCACCTTCTCCTCCTCCTCCATCAGGTGGAGCTGAAGAGGTTGAAGAGGGTGATGGGGGAGATAATAATAAATGGGGGGACGAAGAAGATGTAGAAGAAGTAGAAGAATTAAATGAAGATGATATAAATGGTGAAACGGAAGTGATTAATGGAGATTGTGATGACGGGGAAGATGTTGCTGTAAATCCTAAATAAAAATAAATTAAAAAAATAAGTTATGTAAACAAAGAAAAAAGAAAACAAATAGTTTTTTGCCGAAAAAAAAAGAGGGGATCAAGACAAATTTATGGGGATGAAAAATATGGTTTTAAAAAAAATTCTTTTATGATCAAGTTTCAAAGATGGCCAATTTTTTAGGTGGGAATTAAAAAAAAGGGCAACACTAAGGAGTTAATCTACCGTAATAAGATTAAGATAATTTTTTTGTCTGAGATTTGGTTAAAAATCAAATTCATTTTTCGGATTTCTACATTTTTTAAAATATTTTTAAAGGTATATTTTATAAATTCAAATATTTGCTCATATAAAACCTTTGAAATTCTTGGAAAATAAGGATTCTAATTTAAAGAGGGCGAACGATTTAGCACTTTTTTATTTTTTTTGGTCTCGCAACGATTGATCTATATATTTACCGCACTTGGGTTTTAATTTTTTCGTATAACTTTAAATGGTTTATTTTTTGCTTTATAATTATTCCAGAACCGTTTTTTCGGTTATTCTGAACAACAAAAAAATTATTTAAATTTTTTTCAATAAATCTATGAATCCAGTAGAAATAAAAAATAAAATGAACCTAATCTTATTTGTTTTTCTTTCGAAAAAAATTACATTAAATTTTGTTGAGTAAATTTAGTCACTTTTAAAGGAGGTGAACGGTAAAGTACTTTTTTGCAAGATCCTGACAATCAGGTTTTGCATGTTCCGACATTTTGTCGAGGATTGGAAATTTGGGCCCCATGGACTACAAAAACCTTTCGATGCTTCAGGAATCTGAATTTTCGGGAAAAAACCATTTCAGGGGTGTTAACACTGGTCTTCAAAATAACATATTTTATCATTTCTATATCACTAATATATTTTTTAATTAATAAATTTATGAATCCAGGAAGTCTCAGTAAAACAAAAGTTTATCGCTGCTATTACATATTTTCTTATTAATCTTTAAGATATTTGAAGCCCAAAAACAATACAACTTACTTCTGTCAACTTTCACATCGTTATTATTATTATTATCATTATTATTGCAGTTGTCGGTGTTTTGGAGTACGGTACCTGCAATTGAGGGATCATAACATTGAGGCAATGAATGATGTCCATAATAATTTGAATCTTGGATTAAATAATTATTATTACAATAATTTGAAGACGGAATTCCATGATTCTGTTGCTGTTGCTGCGGCTGCTGCTGCTGATTTCCAAATGTAAAATTTGAATTCATTTTTATAACACCTTTTTTTTCTTCTTCTTTTTTTCGGGAGCAAAAAGAAGAAATCAACCGCGACAAAGCTTTTTTTTTCACGCTCAATGAAGCGAACGAGTGTTTTTGCTTGCTTCTTCTATTATTTCCGTTCTCTTTCTTTTTTTTTTGCTTTAACTTATTAATATTATTTTGTAAAAAAATTTTTTTTTTCTGTTAAAAGTCAAAAATCTTAAAAGGCGGAGTTTATTTTTTGGTTTCGGTCATTTAAAATCAGAAGCAGCAGCAGAAAGCAAAAGCTTTCTTTCCTAAAAAAAAAAGAAGCGTTCAACTTTTCTTCTTCTTTTTTATCCTCCAAAAAAAAAGAAGAAGAGAGAGAGAACGCGCGAAATCCCGTTGTCAAACAAAATACCAAAAAAATGAGTTAATCGTTTGCTTCTTCTTTTTTTCTTTATCTTCTTCATCTTTGCTCTCTCTTTTTCTTTTTTCATTTTCTCGAATGGGATGACTACCGTGTCGGAGTAAAAGAAAAGACGATAGAAAAAATAAAAGTCGTGAACGGAAGTCGGCATAAAAGGTAATGGGAAAAAAAAGAATTGGGAAAATGAGTTAATTCCACAATCAAATAGACAAAAAAAATCGGAACTTTGTTGGTAAAAGACAGCTATTTCTAAGGTCATCTTTTTAAAAAAAAGGGGAGAATTTAAAATATAAAAATAGCACATCTACGTAGTTTGGAAAATCTGAGATACCTTAGATCACCTTAAAAGGGGGTGGACTCTTTGTTCCTTTTTTTGCAAGAGAATCTGAAAATCAGGTTCTCTTGTTACCCGAGGTTTTGTGGTGTAAGTTGCATAATCGTTGCGAGACCTGACGATCAGGCAAAAAACAATGGAAATTTCTTTTGTTCTTTGCCCGATCGTCAGGTTCATCCATTCGAGAAAAAAAAACGAAAAAAGTAAAGCGTCCGCCTCCTTTAAGAGCTTTTTATAAATAATTATACTATTTATAAAATATGATGGTCCCAGAGTTCCAAAACACCGCAAAAATACTGTAAAATTAAAAGCAATAACAAAAGTACAGTAAACAAAAACGAACCCACAAAAATAATGAACTAAGCTTCTGGCATACGAAAAACTACATATTAAATGCCAAGGGGCCCGAATTTTATCGATTTTTTTTAGCACTTTTCTCAAATTTTGGCATAAAATCCAGGCCCATTGGCATTTTTAAATTTTAAAAAATGTAGTTTTTCATATGCCATTCTCTCAATCGATAACTCTATCAATTTGCTATCGAACGATATCAAAAGTTTTTTACGAATTAAAAATCTAACAGGGCCCATCTGACAGCCCGAGCCAAGCTTAATCCCCAAGGCCGTATACAGAAAAGAATTTTGGAAGGGGCACAGCGGTTTTGGGGGGCCTTTGATCTTTTGCCGCCACCAACACTAAGCGGCAAAAGATCAAAGAAAATTCCTGCATTTCGGGGGCACGGGCCCCAAGTGCCCCCCCCCCCATAAATACAGCCTTGTTAATCCCACCTCGCTTTTCCAAATCCACCCCCATAAAACAAAACATTTACAAAAAATTATGATTTTATTTTATCAAAATATCACACATTTATATTATAATTCACACACATTGATGACCTTGTACATAATTTTAAAGACAAATTTCAAAATCAACGGTAATAATAATAAGAATTTAAAGAACATCAAGAGTTTTATTAACTTCTGTACGCTTTGGTTTAAAAATAATTCCTTTACATGCAAGAATGAAGAGAATGAGGTTAAGAATTCCGGAGACACTTCCACCACCAATAACACCATAATATATATATTTTTCTAAAATTTAATATAATGAAAATAATAATCCCGGGTATCGGTAATTGGGATACAGCCTATACAATGGGTGCAAAAACTTTCAGTCACTTTTTCCCATGTTTTCCCATGTTTTTCCATGATTTTTTATTTCAGCTAAATTTCATCCAAAAAAGTCTTGTTTGATCCAAAAAAGTGTGTAGAAAATACAGGACACCAATTTGGAAGATTAATAAATGATATTTTTCATAGAATCTGAATCATTTTTAAGGATTCTGGGAAGGATTCCGATGAAAAAAAAAATTTTTTAAATTGAACTATTTTTTGGGGTAAAAAAATATGTGGAATCCGAAAATAGAGACAGTATTTTGATTTAAGGATTCTGAAGGCTGATTCTGAAGCCGAATTGTTTTTGGCCTTCAGAATCCTTAAATCAAAATACTGTCTCTATTTTCGGATTCCACATATTTTTTTACCCCAAAAAATAGTTCAATTTAAAAAAATTTTTTATCACCGGAATCCTTCCCAGAATCCTTAAAAATGATTCTGAATCTCTGAAAAATATCTTCCAATTTGGTGTCCTGTATTTTCTTCACACTTTTTTGGATCAAACAAGACTTTTTTGGATGAAATTTAGCTGAAATAAAAAATCATGAAAAAACATGAAAAAACATGGGAAAAAGTGACTGAAAGTTTTTGCACCCATTGTATAAGCGTCTGATATAGCTTTGTCGGACGTTGGCATTTTTGGCAACACGTGAATGAATGCTACTGACACCCTTTTTTCGTAGGGAGAAAAAACAACGAAAAATAATCCATTTTGGTAACCGATTTCTGTCCTTATTATTTTCTGGTTGGGAAAAAAAAGACTTCCCTAAAAAGCAAACTTGTTTTTTTACCGTAAAAAGAGATAAATTTAGCCGATACAAATCAAAAAAAGAAACTTACTCGTTGCTTGTGCTGATTCAGCCTCTTCCTTTTTCTTTTTAAATTCTGCATCTTTTGCTTCTTTATTTCCGAGATAATCAACTTGAGCATCATTAGCTTTCTTTAAATTTTCAGCCTTTGCAAGCCATTCCATTTTTTTCTCCTTTGTCCATTCTTCTTCTGCTTCAACGGCAGCCAAACATGTTAATAACAAAATTGTTGAAACATATAAAAACAGAGGAAACCATGATGGACGCATTTTTTTTGTAACCAAAAAAATCAATGATTTAATTCACACTCTTTTTTTTTGTACATTTTAAATTTTTTGTATGAATGCTTTTTTAATTTATGCAAATTTTTTATGCACCAACACAGGGATGTCAAATGCAGACGGCCGCCGCCGCCGGCCGCATGCCGGCCGCGCCGGCGGCCGCATGCCGGCCGCGCCGGCGGCCGGCGGGCAAGGTTTTTTTCGCCGGCGGCCGGCACGGCCGACGATTTTTGTGAAATTCTTTGTTTTTCACACACAAAAAAAGAAAAATATAGGCCGCACGGCCGGCCGGCTAACAATTTTAGGCCGCGCGGCCGGCACGGCGGCCAGTTTTTCGCCGGCGGCCGCGGCCGGCCATGTTTTCTCGCCGCATTTGACATCCCTGCACCAACATTTATGTTTTTGGTTTTATTACTTACAATTTAATTTAATTTAATGAAACGGTATCATTGTTGAATAAAACATAGAATATTGGATACTTAAAAATTATTTTTGCATTTTTATAAGTATTTTTTTACCGTAATTATCGTATATTTTTGCTATTTTGAAATATACGGTAAAAAATGAGAAAGACTACTTTCAATTCACAGGTAATACATACAATTTCAGATCAGAAAATGAATAAGTATTGTATTTAAAAATTGCATAATAAAAAACTTGTTGTTTACTTTTAAATAATTTTTTTTTTCATCGATCTTTAAATCGTTATAAAAAACAACGTATTTTGATATATTTTCTGCCTCCCATTTTTCAAGCAGCTATGGCCGAGTGGTTAAGGCGACAGACTAGAAATCTGTTGGGCATTGCCCGCGCAGGTTCAAATCCTGCTGGCTGCGAAACTTTTTTTTTTCGTTTTTTTTTGTTGTAAAATTATACTGTAGCTTCGAAATGAGTTTTGACAACTTAAAACCAACACTTTTTTTAAAAAGTCGTAGTTTTGGAATGCGTCGAAATGTCGGCAAACAAGATCTGTCCCCGCCTCCTCGAAATTGACAAATCCTTGAGGGGAGGCAGAAGCTTAAAAGTGTGCCCTCCTAAAATTGGTAATCTAAATGTATAAATAGTGTTCAAAATTTTTAATTTACCTAAAAAAATGCATGTTTTCGTTTCTTCGATGAAATCAACGATTAATGAAAACGCTTTTTTTATTTCAAAAAATATTTACGTTTTTATTTTTCAATGGGACGGCGCCATTTAAAATCGAAGAAACATAATGGCTGAGAAAATGGATGGAATAAATTGAAAGAAAGAAAGAACAAAAAATAGGCATATAAAAAACGATAAAGAACAAAAAATATAAAGGTTTCATTTGAATTTGTAAATCATTTTTTCATTGAGTTTGTCTCTCAAAATTGACGTTTCAAAACATTAATCATTTTTGTTAAAAAATTTTATAAAAGCCTCCGAATTTATTTTTTTTGGAGCGTCATCTTTTTTATTTTTTTGCTTTCGAATTTTTATCAAAACCTAAGAAAATGTGAAATTTTGAAATTTTGAAGATACTTTTTTTATTTTATTTGAAGATCAAAAGTTTTTCACACTTTTTGTTAATCGTTGGATTAGTTTTTCGAGTGTCAAAGGGATCAAAACGGCATAAATGCCTATGTTTTTTTCCTTTTATGATTATTTTTGTTTTGTGCACCTAAAAAAATCAGGGTCAAATTGATAAGATAAAAAAAGGATAAAAAAAGATTACTTTGTTTTTGCGACTTTGATTTTAGTCTTCTTTATTTCAAATAAAATATTCTTTCAGTGAAGATTTAATAAATCTTATTATATCCATTCTTGCAGCTATATCATTAAATATTTGGTTTATTAAATCACGCTGATGATGATGATGCCATCAACCCCTGATTTAATTTCACATTTTACTACCCCTCAATCATCACCACCATCATCACCACCATCACCATCACCATCGTTATCAAATGTGAGCAGTTCAAATTCGAGATTAATAATATTTAAAAATATATATATTTCTCCAATTTCTACCGTAATCCCATCCATTTATAAACCTGTAAATGTATTAATGGCATTTAATGGAATCCTTGCAATTTTGGCTGGAATTGATTTAACCACCATTTTTATTTGTAATTTTTATCTTTCTTCTTTTGGAATTTCACTTTTTGGACCATTCTATTTTTTTCATTGGATGTCTATTTGTGCCATTGCAACTGGATTTGCATTTTCCCTTGCTGATATCGCAAAACTTTTTGCCATTATTCCTTATCTCAGTATTACGGTAAGTAATTTTTTTACAAATTTGAAATTTTTGATAAATTACTAAACCCTTGGATTTCATATATCCCATTTATCTCACTTTTAACCATTACAGATTTATCGACTTGTATCTTCGTGTTTCCTTGCAAATGAATTTAATCAGAATCCACAAAATATTTTCATTCAAGTCGGAATTTCTGAAGCAAATATTAAAATTTGCGGGGCCATTGGATTTTTTATTTTATCCAATCTTTTAATTACAGTAATCCATGGATATTTTGCTTTGGCTGGTTTTTGTTATTTTTTTGAAGAAATTTTGTTGAATGTTTTGCAAAAGAAAAATGCTGGCAACATTCAATCACCGCTTTCGGAAGTTTAAACTTTTCATAATTTTTTAAAAAAGTGCCTTTTAACATTTTTTTATGTTATCTTTTGTTCTTATGAAATACATAATTACAGTATCTTTTTAATTATAAAGAAATATTTAAATAAAGCATTACCAAATAATTCATGCAAAGAATACAAAATATTACAGTATAAAATTTGGCATGATCAAAACTGTCCATGTCAAATTTGGATAAAAAAACCCGTTTTTTCCAAAATACAGATTTTATAAAAGTTATCAAAAATCAAATAGCACATTCTTTTTAAAATAGTTGATTTTAAAAAAAAAGGTATACAGTGGCGTGCAAAAGTTCTGGGCCACTCTGATTTTTGCCGCAGATTTTGGTGATTTTTAGTTATTTTTTTGAAGTGTAACGTGATTCTGGTAGTAACAATAGTTTGTCAGTGTCAGACATGTTTCACCGTTTTTGTTAATTTTGATTTTCAGTGTTCTCACAGCGAAAATGTCAAATGGCATAAAATCGAAATTGCGGCACACTGTATTTTCGAAATTTTTTAAGTTTCTATTGGATTGCCCGTGTCCTATATAGTACACATGCAAAGTCTCAGGATTTCTCATCAATCCATCTCTTCAGGCCCCTTGAACAAAGTTACTAAAAATGGCCTAAAATTGACAAAAATTGAGAAAACGGGAAAAAATTGGCTTTTTTCGTTTTTTTATTTCACGGGCAATCCATAGAAACTTAAAAAATTTCGAAAATACAGTATGCCGAAATTTCGATTTTAGGCCATTTGGCATTTTCGTGAGAACACCGAAAATCAAAATTAACCAAAACGCTGAAACATGTCAACTGACAAACTGATTTTACTACCGGAATCACGTTTCACTTTGAAAAAATAACTAAAAATCACCAAAATCTGTGGCAAAATAGGGGTGGCCCAGAACTTTTGCACGTATATTGAAAAGTTACAGATATTTTTTACATGTCCATTTTGAAAATGGTTATTTCTTTCTAATAATCCATGATCGGTCCAGTAGACGTCCCGGAAACGGCCAAAAAGATCATAGCCGATCCTCGGGCCTGCTGCTGCATTTTTCATCCTGCAAAACAACTTCAAACCTCCACGAAAAGCATCTTCAAGCAGCTAACATTTTTTGTACTTTGATGTCCGAAATTTAAAAAATAAAACATAGACAATTTGAAATATTTTTTGTGTGTTTGTTTGACTTGATTATTTCAAAATTTTGATTTTTGTTGTCTAATTTTTTCAATAACTCTTTTTTTCTCTCTCTCCCCTCTGTTCAAAGAACCTTCCACTTTTATCTTTTATATTGTCATCATCATCATCAACATTATCATTTTACATAGTCGCAAATGTAAGTGCTTATACTTTATGCAAAAATTAATTTATAATTTTATTCTTTTTAGTTTTTTTATCCAGTAAATTATCCCCTTTTTTTATCCAGTTAATTGAGTGATTAACTGACGCACTGATTATTTCGATGCTTCGTCGTCCATTGATAAAAATTTTTAAAGGTGTTTCAATTTCTTTAACAACTGGAATTGGAATTGGATCAATATATTTTTTACATCAAAATGATTATGAATTAAGTTCAATTGGAGCAGTTCGATTTGCAAGGGCTGGAATTGCGGTAAGTTGAGGGGTTTTTTTTTGGAGTTTAAGTTTAAAAGAATATATATAATAATAAATCCATGTTTTTTAGGCTTCAACAACAATAGCTGATTACAAATGGAGTCTTATGGGGGTACCAGAAGGAACAGAAAAATATCAAATTAAAATGAAAGAATGTCATCAACGAGGTGCAGATAGATTATTAAATTTAGCAAAATCAAATGGTGGAGTATTTATTAAGGTTGGACAACATATTGCTGCATTACAGTATCTTTTACCAGATGAATATACTTCAACATTATCAATTTTACATTCTCGAGCACCACCATCAGATATAAATGAAATAAAAAAAGTTTTTCAAGAATCTGTTGGAAAAGAAGTAAGTTATGTACATACTTATGTGATATGTCTGTGATAGTGTGATATCATCAAATATGTGATCATATTTGATATTTAATATATATATACAATCCGTAACAGGAACAAGTTGACATTTTTTATGAACGGAACGGAACGGGACGGTTACATTGAGGGAACATTCAAGGAACGAAAAAAATGTAACCAGAAATTCATTTTTCTCCACCTTTATATTTTCGTTTCAAGATTTTCGTTAACATTTCTGTTGCTTTTTTCGGATTCTCCTACTTTGTAACCGTTCTTTGCACTGCTTCGTTCTTATTAGTTCACATTAAACTTATTTTTTCTATCATTCTATCACTAAAAAAGAATAATGGGATGTACAATAATGTACTGTTTTAAGTTTTTAGTTTGTTTAAGTTTAAGTTTAAAATTTGTATTAGATTTTGAAGTTTGATTAAAGTTTATTCAATTCAAAATGGGTTATGTTTTATCATTATTAATAAATGAATAGTGAGTGATAAGCTGACCGATAATGATATCAGTAAAATGGCAGCATTCTGTCATACCGTCATCCGGCAATACTGACTTAATTTCTCAAGTAAAGCAGTTGAAAATATAACGCGTTCCATAAGTTCTTTCCGCTGTTTAAGAGAGACCCTACCAGATTTTCTGTATCAAAGCGCACATTAAAATTTTATTGTCGATTCTTTTATAGCCATTCGATAAAAAAGGTGAAAAAACGTTATTTTTGAGAGTTTTGGACCATTTATCGCGTGAAACCGATTTCGCAGATAATCAAAGATACAACGGAAATTTCAAAAAATCGGAAAAAATCAGAAATATAACCAATCAAAAAATTGTGCCCCACAATTGTAAACATAAGTAAGGGCTATAAAATGGTTATAAAAAAAATTATCTGATCTCCAATGTCGAAATTTCGATATTTGATATTTTCGACCTAAAGTGAGAAATATCCGGAAAAAGCTAAATAATACAGCATTTAATAGCCCAATATGTAAGGATTCTAAAAATATATGCCTTGTTCCCATAAGTGGGCAGATATGCGATTCCCAAATCAAAAATTAAACGCAACCAACATCTCCAGCATCAATCTGGAAGCATAACTTTTGTATTCGGCAAGGTATTAATTGACTTGCATTTAGGCATGACACGGGCCGACTTTTCCCCCAGCCCGGGCCGTCAGATCTTTGGCCCGCCCGGGCTGCTTTAATTTTTGCCGGGCCGGCCCTTTATTTTTTTTCTTCAACGACGGTTACATTGACCGTCGTTGAAGAAAAAAATTCGAAAACATCAAAACACTCGGCCCGCACCGGCCCGTACCATGCCTACTTGCATTATGTTATCTCATGTTAGTGGAGAATTCTGCGACACTTTGAAGATTTTTGGTAACGATTTCAAAATATGGGGTTATTGTAAAATTTCAAAATTTAGCAGCATGAAAATAACCAAAATATACTCGGGTTTTTTCTTTCATAATACAGTCAAATATGCATTATAATTGTAAAATATATGTAACAACACCAATATAAATTGCTAAGAACTGACAAGAGGTCAAAATCGATTTTTTACAATGTTCTGAATTCTGATCGTTTTTGATTTTTGAGATACCAAAATATTGGGAATATCGAAATATATCAATGTTTCGAGATTTTTTTTTTAAATATAGTGCTCCTCTTAAGTTTAGAGCCACCCCAGAATATTTAAATGCTGAAGTTTGGATTAAAGATGAAAACCTGCGGTGGTCATATTCGGGTTCAGCATCTTAAAAAACCTATAAACCCCCGGAATTGCCAAAAATGAATATCTGGTAATATTTTTACAGTAATAAATGTTAAACAATGGTTCCTCTTAACTTTAGAGCCACTATAAAGAAATTTGCATATGGCATTTTGTGACTTAGCCACTGTTCTTAAGTCGTTGTACATGCTTATTTAAGGTTGTTTGTCAAGAAAAAATCGAAAAATATGCAATGGCACCGATTTGGCAGGGTATTAAAAACCGTATTTTTTGCCATTTTTGGCACTTTTTAGGTGCCTTCGCCGCCGAGGAGAATCGATTTAGAGAGAAACCAAATATGTTTTTTTATAGTCCCATCCAACGTTAACAAAACCACAAAGATTACTGAAAACAGTCAAAAAACGCAAATTTGACTCAAAAAATGCTAAAAAAGGCAAAAGCTCAGATTTTAAATTAAGGGGCTGGAGGTGAATATTAGATGTGAAGTTATAAAACTTCGTAGACTTGTTAACCATGAATAGGACAATAAAGGTTGATATGTGATTTCTTTTAAAACTGGATATTTGTCCCTGACGCGGCACCGAAAAAATGCCAAAAACGGCAAAAATGCGGTTTTCAAAGTCCTAAAGCATGTCCAAGAATGTACAAATAATGGCTAAGTTGAGAAATGCCATATATAAATTTTTTTATAGTGGCTCTAAATTTAAGAAGAACTATTTTTTAACATTTATTACTGTAAAAATATTACTGGATCTCCGTTTTGGGTAATTCCGGGGTTTATAGGTTTTATAGGATGCTGAATCCGAATATCACCACCACAGGTTTTCATCTTTAATCCAAACTTCAGCATTTAAATATTCTGGGGTGGCTCTAAACTAAAGAGGAGCACTGTATACCTTTTTTAAGATTTCTAGGCCATATTTCGACATCCTAGGATCACTACTTTTCATTTCCCGCTTTATTGAAAACATGGCAAAAAATTAGGGAATTAGTGTTTTTTCAATGCAGCATTACTTAAAATTATTTTTTTAGGATTTATTCTAGTTATGTTTGACAGATTGAAGTTTTTGGAAATCGCTTTAGATAATTACAAGATTTTCAATAATTACTGATTTTTCAAAAGCTGAGAAAATTGATTCGATAATATTTGGTGTTGAAATTACTCACAAAGTGATGAAATAGTAATAATTATCCCAAAAAATTTTTTAGTTGTGTTGCATGGGAAAAACAAGATTTCAGGTTGATTACTTTGATTTTTGTACCATGTTTTCAATTAGGTGGCAGATGGAAAATAGTTATCCCAGGATGTTGAAATATAGCCCAAACATCTTAACAAGCTATATTTTTACCTGAATATCCAAAAACATTGATATATTTGGATATTCGTAATATTTTTGAGCCTCGATAATTGATCAAAAACGAGTATAATTGAAAGAATCGTTAAAAATCGATTTTGACCCCCCCCCCCCCCCCCGTCATTTTTAACCTATTTATATTAGTGTTGTTGCACATATTTTGCATTTAGAATGCATATTTAATTTTATCTATAAAGAAAAATCCGATTTTTTCCATATTTCCATGCTGCCAAATTTTGAAATTTTACAATAAACCCATATTTTGAAATCATTACCAAAAATGTTCAAGGTGTCCCAGAATGCTCCACTAACATAACATATCATAATGCAAGTCACCAGAAGTCGATATATTTTGAAATAAAAAAGTTATATCACTGAGATGATGTTGGAGATGTTAGTTGTATGTACTTTTCTATTTATGTATCGCAATCCTGCCCCCTTATGGGAACAATGCATATATTTTTAGAATCCTTACTATTAGGCTAAAGCAGTAATAACCATAATTATTAAGCTTTTTACTGATATCATTATCGGTCAGCTTATCACTCACTATTCATTTATTAATAATGATAAAACATAACCCATTTTGAATTGAATAAACTTTAATCAAACTTCAAAATCTAATACAAATTTTAAACTTAAACTTAAACAAACTAAAAACTTAAAACAGTACATTATTGTACATCCCATTATTCTTTTTTAGTGATAGAATGATAGAAAAAATAAGTTTAATGTGAACTAATAAGAACGAAGCAGTGCAAAGAACGGTTACAAAGTAGGAGAATCCGAAAAAAGCAACAGAAATGTTAACGAAAATCTTGAAACGAAAATATAAAGGTGGAGAAAAATGAATTTCTGGTTACATTTTTTTCGTTCCTTGAATGTTCCCTCAATGTAACCGTCCCGTTCCGTTCCGTTCATAAAAAATGTCAACTTGTTCCTGTTACGGATTGTATATATATATAATATTTCAGCTAGATGATGTCTTCCTTTCATTCAATACTCAACCGTGTGGAGTTGCCTCCCTTGCACAAGTTCATGAAGCAATTTTATGTGAAACTGGTGAAAAAGTTGCAGTAAAAATTCAACATCCAAAAGTTAAATCTCGAAGTACCGTAGATATATATACAATGGAAATATTTATTAAAATTGCTGATAAATTATTTCCTGATTTTAAGTTAATGTGGTTGGTAAATGAAACAAAAAGAAATTTGCCAAAAGAATTAGATTTTCGGCATGAAGCTCATAATGCTGATCGAGTTCGACGAATGTTTGATCATTTAACATATTTAAAAGTTCCAAAAATTTATTATGATTTTTGTGGGGATAAAGTTTTAACAATGGAATTTTGTGAAGGTGTACAAATTAATGATTATCAACATTTTAAAAGAGAAAAAATGGATGTGAATGATGTAAGTTTACATATATGTCTTTTTGTATGAATAAATATTACGGTTTTTATATAATTTTTGTAGGATAGATTTGGAAACTTTGATTACTGTAGCTTTTAAGTTTTATGATAATATCATAAAAATAAGATCAGAACATTTGAATTCGTTAAAACATTTTTATTGCTCGATACAGTATGAATGTAAAACAAAATTATTTTTGTCAAATTCGTTTAAAATTACCAAATTATAAAACTTTATTTTTCAGATATGCCGAAAAATTGGTAGACTTTACAGTGAAATGATATTCATAAAAGGGTATGTCCATTGTGATCCACATCCTGGGAATGTTCTTGTTCAAAAGAATGCTGTCACAGGGTCATCAGATATTGTGCTTTTAGATCATGGTAAAATTTTATATATATATAAATCTAATTTTGAACTAAAATTGATTTGCAGGCTTGTATTCAACACTTGCTGATGAATTTAGAATTGATTATTGTTCACTTTGGATGGCTTTGTTAAAAGCTGATAAAGATGCCATAAAAGTACAGTGTTCAAAATTAATGATAAGTAAAATAATTTTTTTTTTCAGAAAGTTTGTGAAAAAATGAATATTGGCGAATTTTACAGTCTTTTTGCCTGTGTTGTTACCTCACGATCATGGTCATCAATTTCATCAGGAATTCAAAAAAGTGAAGTCAGTGAAACAGAAAGAGCAGAAATTCAACAATTTGCAGCATCTTTAATTCCACAAATTTCACAATTATTAGATAAAATGCCACGAGAGATGTTGTTAATCCTTAAAACAAATGACCTTCTTCGAGCAATTGAACGATCTTTGGGAATTGCAAATCGAAAGGAGACCTTCCTTGAAATGGCTCGATGTTGTGCTCATGCTGCATATCAAGATGATATGAAATTTGCAACAACGTATTGGAAAGAAATTTCTTTAGCTTATCAATTGTATTTTAATTTGTTCAAAATTTATTTTGCAACTTGGTATTTTGCAATTCGAAGTTATTTTATTAATGAAAAACCTTCAACAGCTCCAATTTATTAATTACAGTAGTTTTGTAAAAAATATCTATAAAATAAAATAGGTAGTAATAAACCAAATTTTTTATAAAAAATAATTTGATTACTTTTATATTTACAAGAATACAAAAATCAGTCAAAGATCAATCGAAATAAAATGAGGAATACAGAAAAGAGGGGCTTTTTGAAAAAATATCTTTTTATTGGGCAGGTACTCGAGGCAAGCCAAACTCATCTACAGCAATTTCAGAAGCATTATTTGTATCACGTTGACCAGGAATACCAGTAGGAACACCAGGAGTTGTAAGGGCTTCATCTAAGAAGGTGCTATCACCATCAAGTTGTAATTCATCACCTAAAGCATCTAATTCTGCTTCCAAATCGGCTTCATCAATATCAGGAGTATCATATTGTCGGCCAAGAGCTTCTTGGATATCATTGTTCCTAAAAAAAATTAAATTTTTATCTGATGAAAATGGGAATGCGACTTACATATCCAACATATCCTCCATTTCATCTTGGAGACGATCAATTTTATCAATGTTAAGTTTCTTGTATTCATTTTTCATAGTTTTAAGGCCATCTTTCATGGCGGCAACAGTAACCTGGAAATGTAAATATCAGTATGAGAATAAACAAAACCTTCTTTAACTTACTTGATTATCCTTCATTCCTTGAATGGCAAAGTTACTTTGTTCCATGTTAAATGTTTGTTGATTAAGCTGATCCTTTTGACCTTCATACATGCGTTTTTGTTTGAGAATTCTAAAAAGTTTTCATATATTAAACCCTTTGTAAATCTACAAAACTCTCAAACCTTAAAGCTTTCTGTTTTACAAGATTCTTTGATGGTCCTTCTCTCATCTTTTTCATTTGATCTTTTAGTTGTACAAGTTCTTGATCAAGTTTAGCAATCTTCTTTTCCATACTATCAGATCTTCCTTCAATGGTTTGAATGGCATCATTAAGATTTGGTGGAGGAGCTTTTGGTTGACCAGATCCAAAAATTCGACGCATGTTTAATTTAATACAAGTAAAATAAAAGTCTGGAAAATACAAATTATATACAAGAATATAGTTAATTTAAATTCAATAAAGTATAAAAATATTCTGTGAGGTACAAGTAAAAAAATAAATATCGAAAAATGAAACACAAAAACTTTGAAATCAATTTAATATAAAAGTAAAATGAAAGACACCCGCAAAGAAAGAAATCAAAGAATGAGTCATGCTTGTCATTGATGTGGAAATCGATAATAAAATGATATCATTTTTTCACAAAAGGAAAAATATGTGTATCGGATTTTTAGAAGCTACTGATCATGGTACAAATAAAAGTTGTATCTATGAACTATGTATTAAGAAAGTAAATTAAATTTAACAGAAAATCCCATATTCGATGAAGCAACGCAAAAGTACGAAGACAGAATTCTAAGAGCAAAAAAAGCAATAAAAATGAGTCACTCATAAAATTGGCAAAAGTAACATTAAAAACGGTTTCATCGATTTTTTTTACACATCACGGTACTATTACACATAAAATTAGGGTAAAATTAATAAATAAAACAATGTTAAAACGTTTTATAAAAGTTATAAACAAAAAAAATTGTCAACAAAAAATTTCATAAAAGTTTTACATCTTTTTTTTTAAATTTCGCGGTATAAAAACATTTTCGTTGTAATTCCAGTCATTCCTGCCATCGGGTATTTTTTTTGTGCGCGCAATTTTCTTTTGCTTTTGCGCAACAATGAAAATTCTTAGATAAGACAAAATTTTCTTTTTTTTTTACGGTAATTTACGAAAAAAGCTACTATTTATTGATAACCGTATCCTTAGATAAAGAATACCCGATTGTTTTGTCAAAAATATTGGGTGAAGACTTCTTTCGTAAATCGGTTGTTTTGTATCCGGCTTTTTTTTTGTTGCTCGTTTATTTGGATTTTTACACGTCTTTTTTTTGCATATATATATATATTCTTTTATAAATGTCATGTGTTTTAGATTCTTTCCACTTATGTAAAAAGATTTACAAATTATGGATCCAGTTCCAGCAAATGATAGTTTTGATTCTGCTCCAACACCCACAACAACAACATCAACAACAACATCAATAGAGAATGAATTTAAAGAACCTGAACCACACGCGGAAGAAACCAAGACAAGTAATGAAACCAATCATTCTGAAGCAACGAAAGAAGTTGAATCAAATGAAACAAGTATAACGAAGCAAGAGAGTAATGGTAGTACCAATGATGATAATCCTTTAACGAATATAAACTTTACTCGAGTATGTTTTTTTATATTCGGATCAATAAGATGATTCAAGCTATGAATTAACTTTTTAGAATCAACAAAATCGAGTAAAATTATATGTCCTGCATGAACAAAGATCATGGGATGATAAGGGCACTGGTCATGTTGCATGTGTTCGATCTCCAAAAAAGTTTGATGAATGGTATCTAGTTGTAAGGCTTGAAAATGAAGACACCAATGTTCTTGAATCAAGAATTACTGAATCAACAACGTATCAACGGCAACAAGTAAACTCTTTTTCTTATTACCTAAATTTTGTTTATTTTTTAGTTTCAGGGAACTTTGATTGTGTGGTCAGAAAGTGAATCGGTTGATCTTGCTTTAAGCTTTCAAGAGAAACAAGGTTGTGAAGATGTATATTACAATATTTGCAAGATACAAGTTAGTTTTTCTTTCAACTGTTTTATTTTGTAATATGTAATGTAATTTAAGGCATCTGATAGTACTGTTGAAGATGATCAAGGAAGTGATTCTGGTGAAAGTGGAGGATGGGGCCAAACTATATCTTTGCCACCGTGTGATATGACTCATGTAACAGAATTGGAAAATTTAATAAGTTCAAGTATGTCAAGTAACAATACACGTGAAGTAATATCAAATTCACTGCTTCGTGGAGAGTACGTTTTAATTTTTTTTTAAATTTTTCTTTTTATCGCTTTTGTTTTAGTTATCTTGCAAAATATTGTGATATGTTTGAAATGGCTGAAGATCTTGAAGATCAAAATACATTATCATCAATGGCAGCAATTGCAAAAGATATGTTTATGCTAAATAGTCAAGCATTGTTGAATGAATTAATTTCGGAACGTTATTTTCGTCATTTTATTGGAATGTTAGAATATGATAATAGTGTTCGAAAACCAAAAAAACATCGCCAATTTCTTTTTGATCGTGCAAAATTTAAAGAAGTTTTGCCGATTACATCTCAAGATTTAAAAGATAAAATTTCTGAAACATTCCGACTTCAATATCTTCATGATATCTGTTTACCTGCACCATCTATTTTTGAAGAAAATCTTCTTTCAACATTATCAAGTACAATATTTTTTAATCGAATTGATATTGTATCAAAGTTAATGGTAAGTTATCACATTTATACGTGTACTTTGAAGATAATAATGCAAATTTATTTTTAGTCTGATAAGCAATTAATTAAACAACTTTTCAATGAATTAAAAGATAAAACTACACCACCACAAAGACAAAAAGATTTAGCAGGATTTTTGAAAGAATTTGTTACGTGTGCGCAAGCATTGCAACCAAGCGCAAATCAAGGAAGAGAACAATTCTTTAACATGATGATGGAAAATGATGTTTATCAAATTTTGGATCCATGTTTATCAAGTTCAATTCATTTAACACAATCAATCTGTGTTGAATTATTGAGTTTAATTGTTGACTTTTCACTTGGACCTTTTCGACAATTTTTGATGAAACAAAGTGCACCTGATGATGTGAGTTTTTATTAGCCGTTGTTTATTGAAATTACGGTAATTTAATTATTTTAGGAATCATTGTTGATAAATAAAATGTTTCGTTATTTGGTCTATGATCGTGATGCAGAATTTACAAATGCAAGAAATATGGCAGAAATTGTTCGAATAATACTTGATCCTGATGCTCAACCCCGAAATGATTGTGAAACATTTTTTCAATTTTTTTATGAACATTGTATGCCAATATTAATTAAACCAATTACCGATTGTATTGCAAATGGAAAGCTAATACGTGATGATTTTTATACTTCAAGACAATTCTGTATGATTTTAACAATGCTAATTTTTTGTGTTAAAAATCATACACAATTAATGAGAAGTTATATTATTAAAAGTGATCTCTTAACATATGTTTGTGTGTTTTTAAAAAGTAGACATCATTTAACAATTATAAGTAAGTTTTATTTTGTCGTACTGTATTATTTATTTAAATTTGTAATTATTTTAGAAGTGTGTAGACTAATGCGTCGAATTCTTGATCTCCGTGATGAAGTATATCATCGACATATTCGTGATAAAAGACTTTTTGCGCCAATTGTTGAAGCGTTTAATGCAAATGGACATCGATATAATTTACTCAATTCAACTTTTCTTGATCTCTTTGAATATATTCAACATGTATGTTTGCATTGTTGCTATTGCAACTTTTTGTAATAATTTGTTTATAACGTTTTTAGGATAATGTTGTTTCATTGATTGATTATATTGGTTCAGAACATATGAGTGAACTTATAAACCATGATTATGTTAAAACTTTTGAATTATTTAACAGGAAATATGAAAAGAGAAAAGATGATGAAGTTAAACGTTCTGAACAACAACAACAAAGATCTTCATCAATGCCATCTCCAAAACATTTGCCTGAAAGACTTTTAAGCCAATTTGAAAGAGAAAAGCGATCTGAAGATGATGAAGTATTTTTCAATGGAGATGATGATGATTCCATCAAACAAGAAAATGTTAGTTTTTATAGTAATTAATTTTGACACTTTAAATATTTGTTTATTTAGGGAATTATGGAAGATGAACCTTCATCAACAGCAACAAATTCAAGTTCCTCACCTTCAAAAGTAAACGTTGTTTCCCCGATGAGAAAATCTGGTGCAGAAATGAATTTTCCATCTCTCGGTAAACGAAAAAGTAATGATGATGAAGGTGTTGCAAGTATTTTTGGAGGTTCGGCAAAAACTCCAAGTATAAATAAGCCTGGAAAAATTACTATTAAAATTGGTGGAACATCATCTCAAGGTTCATCGTCGTCTTCGTCTGATGCTCCAATGAATGAAGAAGTTGCAGATGCGCCAATCAAAACTATTCTAAATCCGCGATATCGAAAAGTAAGTTTGATTACTGTAACTAAAAGTTTAAAATATTGATTATTATTTTTTAGAGTTCTTTGGTAACATATGATTCGTCTGATAGTGATAGTGATGAAGAAGGTGATAACAAAAATAATATTAAATCAAAATCTGCTCCCGCTTCGGTATCTGTATCACCAGTCAGTCAATCACCACCTAAAAAGAAAATAAAAGTACTTCATTATTCTCCGATTTATTAGACGAAATTTATCCAGGGATCTTGAAGGTATTGAAGATTTATTTTGGCATAAAAATGTATAAAAAATCTCTTTTTTTGTTTCTTCTTTGCTTTCATCTTTATATTTGTCTTCATTTTTCTTTTCTTTATTTGGCTTACAAATTTCTTGCTCAGAAGCCCATTCAATTTTTTTTTGCCAAGAACGGGTCATTAATTTTTATGTAATACATTTGAAATTGAATTTTTATGTTTTTAGCTTGGTAACAAAGGTGATGATGATGATGATTGATTCGATACCCCCCATCTTTTATATTGTTTTTTTGTTTAAATTTTTTGTTTTTATCGAATAAGGATTTCTTGTTAAAAATGAAGTATTTTTTAACTGTATTTTTTTTCATAGACCCTACACGGAGAAAAATGGGTGATGAAAAAATCCTCACTGGTGACGATTTGATGATGAATACGTGACTAAACGTGATGAATTCATCACCCAAACGTCACCAGTGAGAGGGTTTTTGTCACAGATTTTTTTCAGTGTATTTTTCGGTACATCCATCAAGAACAGGTCTGTGCTATACCGATATTTTTTTTGACGATATCGATATTCGATATCTGTAATAATTTTGTCGATACCGATATCGGCAAAATTATTATAGATATTCGATAGGTATCGTATCGAACGTCTATCCAAAATGACGATACAATATTCGATATTGTTTTAATTGCCGCCATGATTACCTTTCACAAAATCAATTTCAATATTGCTCAGAATGATGCAAGAAGCGTTTTTGTAAAAAAGTTTTGGATTAAATAATTTTCATAATTTATTCATAATTTTTTATTCATCATCAGAATCTGAAGAAGAAGAAGAATTGTTAATTATTTTATTCCGATTTACTGATATCCGAGTAAGCGGCAATTTGGCTTTGATCTTTTGAGTTTGTTTATTCTGATTTCTTGGATGTGGAATTGAGGGAATTGCATTTGGATGTGGAATTGGGGGAGTTGCATAGGCATCAGAATGATGATTATTTGCAGCATTAATAATACCTTTTGCAATTAAACTTTCAAAATCTTTGACAATAATAAATTTAAGTTGATGAAATTTTTGTTTAAAGCATTCTCGAAGAATCGGATCACAATTTAAAATAATTCTTGAAATTTGTTTTGAATCACAAACAGTATGATAGCATTTTAAAATTGCTTCAACATAATTTTCAAAGGGATGATGAAAGTTATCGTTTCTAAAAAACGTAATATTGGAATTACCGTAATCGGAAAAAGGTTGAAAGAACATTTATTTTTCTTTCCCGGGACAATTTCTCGATTTTTGCAGAGAATGAATCCCATTTCCCAAAATTTTTTGTTCACTAGTATTCAACATTTTACAATAAACGTTAAAATAAGGCTATTCTTGCTTTAAAAATAATATAAAAGCTTAAAAATGCTTTGTCTTTTTTCTTCTTTAAGGTGAATACGATCAAGTTCGCAAAGCTTTTGCAGTGAAATTCATTTTAAAGGAGGTACGGTACACCATACGGTGTAATCGCTATAAGAGAATTTGAAAATAGGAATGAAAAATTGCGTTTTTCAGACGTCTCTAACTCAGCGGCATAATTTCCAAATGCTTTAATTGAAACTAAAAATGTTGATATGATTATCAGAAACATGTCAGAAAAAAATCAAGTCGAAATATGCAAATTTGAAAATATGGCACCAAAAGTTAATTTCGCCAAAAAATTGATCACGCACCTTTTGTTGGTTATAACTTTAGGGTTTTACTTCCAATAAATTTAAGTGAAACCTAAACTATAGATAACACTTTGGGGAAGATATTGACAAAATTTTGGGCGAAATGGTTTAAAACCGAAAACATGGCAGCAAAAGTTTGAACTTTTTCCATTTTTGTTTTCAAAAAATTCATAAGAATTCCTGATTTTCAGGTCTTCTTAACAAGACCGTATATCTTTTGCCGCCGCTAACACGAAGCGGCAAAAGATCAAAGGAAATTCCTCAATTTAGGGGGAGGGGGCACGGGCCCCAAACCCCCCCCCCCTAAATACGGCCTTGCTCCTTATAAAAAAAAGTTGCAAGCTGTAGTAAGCATGCCTTTAAATTCAGTATAAATTTCTGTGATTTTTTGCCGACGGTGGGGAAGGATCAAAGGGCATGCCTCTTTCTAAAATAAAAATACCCTCCTCAAAAAACACCATTTTTGTTTATCAACCCTGATTACGGTAATTTAAAAAAACATACCGAATATTTGATCTCCCTTGCTTTGCTTCATTTAAAATATCATCAAAAAATTTCAATTTTGCATTTAAAAACATTTCTTCTGTAATTTTTTCATCCTTAAAAAATTCGTCCATTTTGATTTTATTTTTTCCATTTTTATACACTCCAATATTTACACTTAATGGAGTAATATCAATAATGGCAAAGAATTCATCAATTTCAACAACTTTGGCATTTTGACATGCTGCTGCACATCCATCCAAATCTTTTATTACCGCAACAATATTTAATCCAATATTTTTTGCTAAATTTTTATAACCTTCTTGACATTCTTGAGAATAACCTTGGGGAAATGCCAAAGCAACTTTCATATCTTCGCTCCCAGAAATTATCTCTTTTATTTGTTTTAATAATCGAAGTAATATTGTTTCCGTATCAACCGTATACTGTAGATTATTGAGTTTAAAAGAATAATAAAATTTTGGAATATCATTGTTGTAGGTTAAAGTAAGGAAAGGTTTTAAATGTGGAATTGGGGTTACTGTATTCAACATTTCAATATAACCTTAAAATATATATTAATAAATATAAAAATTATCAATAATTTCTTAGGGATCATCCAGATGTGACGTCACGGTAATAATCAAAATTTTTAAATTCACCCACCCTTGTCGTCACAATTTTTTTCACCTTTGATTTTATGCAGAATTTTAAATCGGCGTCACATTTTATTAGCCCCCCCCCCCATAAAATGCGTGACGTCACGTCTGGGCAAATCTTTAAATGAGAAATTTTTAACAATTTTTATAAACAGCGCGTTCCCTGAAAATCAGGCAAAATTTTTTTCGTTCTTCCTGGACAGTATTGTTGCGACTCCGACTCCGGAGTCGGAGTCACTAATTCCAAAAGATCAAAGAAAAAGATGCCGCTTTTCGGAGTCGGAGTCGATAGATTCGACTCCGATCGAATTTGATTCCGGAGTCGGAGTCGATAAAAAATGTCGGGCACAACACTGTTCCTGGACAAAAAATATTTGAAAAAATAGCAATGCTTTTTGCTTGATTTTCAGGGTTTGTCGTAAAAAAGAATTTTGTTATCGCTGTAATTTCCACATTTATTTAATTCTATTAAATCTATCATAATTTCAAATATCGACATACCTGTAACAACACCTTCTCCGCCATCATTTGACCCCAAATCTGTTGTTGCTGATTTTTTAAAATTAACAATGGCAGGAAAATTTATTGCTAAAAAAATTGTTTTTAAATTTTTTATTATTCTTAAAAATTATAATTTCAACTTCCTAAAGTTTCACCAAAAATTGAAACTTTTCCATTTTTAATTACAACTCCAACCGTTGTCGCCATTGTTTGTAAAAATTTATAAAATAAATAAATATAAAAACAAATAAATTATTTAATTACAACTCCGATGTTTTTATAAAGTAATTAAAAATGAAACAGTTTTTTAAATAATTTTTTTTTGCAGAACAACCAACTGCAAACAATCAATAAATGACAAAAACTGATAACACCATCATTATTGTTTGGATGCAACAAGGGACTGTCCAGAAATCACGTGACCAAGGGAAGGGGGGGAGGGGGTTACCCAAATTGTCATGAGCTTTGATGTTTTCGGCAAAAGCCTTTGATGTTTGGTCACAGAGGGGGGGAGGGGTGTCCAAAATCTTGATTTTTTGGTCACGTGATTTCTGGACAATCCCCAAACAAACACAAAGAATGATATTTTGAAATATGTTATTTAGCTATCAAAAAGATCGTCACAGAAAAATCAGGGTTCTTCTTTTTATGTGTACTAGAGGACCACACCGCCTTTGACGGTGTTGTCCGGAGATCTTTGAACAATAATTATGATAAAATTCTTTTTTTCTATTGCAAATTGTTTGCCTCGATTAGCAAAGCTATTTTAATTTTGTTACCAGAGCTTAAGCTTATTTTTTTGTCAAAATCATAAAATATTTTTGTGTGTTGCTTTTCTACGGTTGCTGCTAACAACGCAAAAAATACTACAAAACATTTTGTACTTTGGGACTGTCCAGACGTGACGTCACGGCTTTAGGGGGGGGAGGGGGGTAAGCAAAAAGTGACGATTTGTGATGGGGGAGGGAGGGGGGGTCAAAGCCAAAAGTGACGTCACGGAAATTGATCATTTTTGCAATGTTATTGAATTAAATTTTACTAAATTTTTTCTCTAAAGTTTTTTCAAAGAGTAAAAAACTCTTGACGCGAATGATTAAAACGCGGCAAAAAGACTGCTAAAACAGTGTTAGCAATGCTCTTTTGGACAAGCTTTAAAAATTTTCAACCCTGTTACAAAGTAATGAACTTCGAGGCATCCAAAGGATTAATTAATCCAAATGAAACTGTAAACATGTCGGATTTACACAATTCTTTTATGGCTCTTTTTCGAAATTGGGCTGAACTCAAAACAAGATTTGATAAATCTGCAAGAGAATTTGCTGGAGAAAAAGCATGGAAAGAATTAAACAATGATATTGTTCAAATTAAACTCAAAATGACTTTTTGGACATCTGAAATTGAAAAACATAAATCTGCTGTTGTTTTTGAACATCTTAAAATTAAATTGTTTTGTTTGTTGTTGTTATAAATAGAATTCTAAAGCAATTTGAATTTTTTATGCATTTTTGGAAAATGTGACGATTTTTGTGACGGTGGGGGGGGGGGAGGGGGGTAAGCCAAAAGTGACGGTACTGTGATTGGGGGGAGGGGGGGAGGTCAAAATTTTGGATTTTGCCGTGACGTCACGTCTGGATGTTCCCTTTTTCGATAACACTTTTGATATCTCTCTCCTCAAATAGTGAAAAAAATTAATAAGCATATTTTTTCAGCAGAATTATTTCAGCGTTATTAAATAATTCTTTCGAAAAAGAAAGTTTGAAGATAAAAAATAAAAGTGCTTTTACATCATAATTAGTTAGCTTTACATTTTGTAAAAAACTAATCGATAGTTGATCGAAAGCTTTCAGAAGGAAGAAGGAAGAAAGTGGAAAAAGGGGCTGTCCAGATGTCACGTGACCATGAGTAGGGGGGGAGGGGGTACGCCAAATGGTCACGAAAAATCACGAGGGGAGGGGGTCGATCGTTTGTCACGTGATCACTTTTCAATGTAACTTTGTTTTTCGTTCACAAAATAAAATTAGGTTTTATAGGAAAATGAGTCAAAATGTTTCACCAAGTTTGTTTATTTATTTAACTAAATTTTGATAATGTTGATAAAATTGTTAAAAAAAGACACTGTATAAAAATTTCTTTTGTTATAAAACTGTTATTTAAAGGTCTTGAAGATGTCCAAAATAAAGCACTCCAAAATTCATCTTTGAATCAAATGGCAGGAAATGGTAATAATAAAGACAACTTTTTAAAAAAATGTTTTAATAAAAAAGTTGCCTGACAATATTGCTTTCGCGTTAAAATTTGGTCACTAAGGAATGAACAAAAGTTTTTGTCTGTCTTCGACACTCCCTTTAAATATAAAATATTATTAAAGAAAAGTGCTGAAAGCTCCAAAAAGAATCGACAAAAGCTTAAAGCTGTTCGACCATCATAAAAACAATCAAGCCGTCCCCGCATTGAATCTATTTTAGCTGAAAGTGGAGTAAAAATTGATTTTTGAAAAAATAAATTATTTGTATTTTTAAAATTTTTGGTCACGTTTTTGGTCACGCGAGGGAGGGAGGGGGTAAACAAAATAATCACGGCTGATCACAAGGGGGGGGGAGGGGGTCAAAAAAGGCAATTTTTTTGGTCACGTGACATCTGGACAGCCCCAAAATGCAGGAGCTGCGAAGTTCCTGCAATTTGGAAGAAACTGCAAACTTTATGCACTTTGCAGAAATCGGAGTCTAGGAACATCCTTTCTTTTGTTCTTCATTTTTTTCGTTACAGCATAAAAAATTAAATTTCATTTTACAATCTAATAATCAGACATACTAGAGGTTTTTTTTACATTGATTCCAAAAAACAAAACTTAAAGGAGATTGGTTAGTTGATGCATTGCGAAATCTCAAAAAGTTTCTAGCACCCGATAAAAATGCGGGAAACGCTTTATAATTTGAAAAAGAGAAAATTTCGCAATGCATCAACTAATGAATCTCCTTTAAAAATTTTTTTACCTTGGACAAAATGCCAAATTACGGTATCGTTTTAACTACAAAAAGAGGTTTGAGAAGGTTGGAATCTGAATTAATACCATGGAGAATTTTTCTTCTGATTACCGTAATTTTTATCAGTTAACTGGAATCGACTGGACTGGAAAAGTCCAGTTGCTGAGGATAAAGATGGACGAGGGCCTAGGGCTTTTGAAAAGCCTGGGGCCGGACCTTTTCAATTTTTTTTTTAAAAATTTTAAAAATTCCACAGGAGGGACCAAGACAAAATTTACAAAAATTTTAAAAATCAGGGCCCGGGCCGGGCCAGGGCTTTTTTTATATTTGTAAGGGCCAGGGCCGGGCCGGGCTTTTCGAAATTTTGAGGGCCCGGGCCTGAAAATTCCATAGCTGAGGACCCTATTTACAAGCGCAAAAATTTGGGGAACATAATTGGGAGTCATAATGGTCCCCTGCAAACGTTCGGCAAAATCGTGCCAATTTTTTGCTGTTTTTTTCATCTAATTTTTTCGTTTAACATGATTTTTAAAATCTTTTTTATTAACAGATGCCTAAATTGTTTTACGAATCAACGATTCAGGCGTATGCAACTCTTTATTTCTTTTATAAAACGTATAACGAAAATGACCACATCCATAAACTCGATTATACTTTCGCTTAAGTAATGTATTAATTTTTTTTCAGATGATAATCCAAAATATTTCACCAACATTTTTGTCAATTATTGAAAACTCTACTTTTGCATTTTCTGAAAATTCACGATTCATTTATGTTTCAAATTCTAATCGAGATATTATAGTTTATGATAGCAAATTCAATAAATATATGTAAGTTTATTCTTTTTCATTACTGCAAAGAAAAAACAACAACAATTGTTTCAGAGTATTAAAAGCTGATGCAACAATTATTGAATATCTTAAACAAATAAAAGGATTTCGAATGGATTCAAGCATGTTACGTAAAGTAAACAACCGCTTACTTTACATTTAATAAATTAATTGTATGTTTATAGCCTTACATTGATTTTGTCAATGAAAATACATTGATAATTTCGTTTAATTGGGATGCCTTTGATTTCTACGAAAATGGTTATTCAGCGTTGTTGATTTTGATTCGCTTAAATTTTTCTACCAAAACTTTTTCAATGATTGATAAATTGATTTATACACATTGTTATTATTCGTATTTATTAAAAGATGGATCACAATATGCTTTATTACATATTTCTGAAGCAATGGAAGATATGGTATTTTTTTAAACTTTTTTTTTAATCATTACTGTAAAACAAGATTATTATAGGATGATGGCAATTTGTACAGATGTTATATGCTTGAAATCAATGAAAATCAAATTTCACAAGTTCCAATTGATCCATTTATTTTTGATTATAATTATATTTCTTTAGCGTCTAGACCAAATCATTTTCATTTACATGAAAATAAAATTTGGTTTTTTCGGGAAGCAGAATCTGTTCAAATTGTATGTTTTTGGAAAAAGGAACAGCTTATAATCACAACTTTGCAGGTATTACCATCCGGACAATCTGATTACCAGTTTATTGATCATCTGGCATATTTTGATTTAAATGAAATATCTCCAATTAAGGAAACAAGAGTTGATTTATTAAATGTAAGTTCTTTGTCTTCGAATTATATATTGGACCGCGAATAGGATAAGGGATCATCCCGGTGTGACGTTACGGCAAAATTCGAAATTTTTAAAACCACCACCTTGTCGTCACAATTTTTCTTTTGATCTAATGCCGCATTTTAAAGTGGCGTCACATTTTATTAACCCCCACCCCCCTTATAAAATGCGTGACGTCACGTCTAGGCAACTCCTAATCGATAAATGTCGACATTTGTCGATCAGGGTTGGACGAAACTGAGTTTTGTAAAACGAAACGAAACGAAATCAAAACTCGTTTCGGTGACGCGAAACGAAACGAAACAAGTCAAAAACCCATGAAATTAAAAGATTTTTTCATTTTTTTCCGTTTCGCGTCCCGCGAAAATTTCGCGAAACGAAACGAAATTTTCGTCCAACCCTGTTGTCGATTACCCTATTTCGCAGCCTTGGTTACATAATAGGGCATAAAATTTTATTTCAGCAAGATGCATATACATCTTTTATTGATGGATATTTATTTTATTTTCCGAATCAATATGAATATGAAATGTTGAATTTGCATACCAAAGGTTGGATAAATGGGAAAAATAAGTTAGTTACCTTTTTTTGAAATAGTACTGTTAAAAAATTTCATTTTTTAGCATTGAACTTCAAAAGATTAACGATAGGGATTTAAAATTGATTAATTTCGCTACTCAACGTAGCAAATATAGTATGAATAATTGAATTAATTATGTTAATAATACCGTTAGCTTTTTAAGATTTCTACAATGTTGATTCACAATTTGATGTTACTGTAATTGATAAAACAACAAAACGACTACTTTTGGTTCCATTAAAGCAAGTTTAAGTTTCAAAAATTATTTAAAATTAAAATTTTTTAGAACACCCCAAAAACTTTATGACATTGCTTGGATTACAGCTTTAAATGCGGGATTACTGAATCAAAATGAATCCAAATTACCCAAAAATTTAAAATATCAAACAGTTTTTTAAATAAGTTTTGTGTAAATAATTTTTAACTAAATTTGTAAAACTTTTTTGATGAATGATATCGGATTCTTGTTTTTTTCATGGTTCAACAGATATGTGATTATATGGGCAACGTTTGATAAAAGCAATACAGTAAAAAATCTTTTCTTTTCGGGTGACCTTGCCCTAGAGTTAGGATCCGTCATACTAATAATTATTCCTATAACTTTAAAGGGGGAGACCCACCTTGAACAATTTTTTTGCTGCAATTTTATTGATGGTCTCGACGCGATCGCAGACTCATTGGAGCTGCTTTTTTTATTTGTTGGAGCTGCAAAAGGTTTTAAAAAAAGCAGCTCCAATGAACCCTGAACAAAAAATTGTTAGAGGTGGGTCTCCCCCTTTAACGGGGAAAATTCTTACAAAGTTTTTGTCAGATTTTTCTTGATGGTCTCTACGCGATCAGATACCCATTGGAGCTGCTTTTTTTGTTTATTGGAGCTCACAGCGGAATCGCTATAGGAGAATTTTAGAAATACGAGTGAAAAATGGTGTTTTTCGATCGGCTCAAACTCAGCCGCATCACATCCAAATGCCGTAATTGAAACTAAAAAGGTTGATATGGTTATCAGGAACATGCCAAAAAAAACTCTGGCCCAAATTTGCAAATTTAAAAATATGGCAGCAAAAGTTAATTTCGCCAAAAACTTGATCACGCACCTTTTGTTGGTTATAACTTTGCGGAAATGCTTCCAATAAACTTAAATGAAACTTAAACTGTAGAAAACACCTTAAAGAAGATGTTAGGAAAGTTTTGGGCGAAATGGATTAAAACTGAAAAAACGGCAACAAAAGTTTGGACGTTTTTCATTTCTATTTCCGAAAAATTTCGCTGTGAGCTGTAAAATGTCCAACAAAAAAGCAGCTCCCTGAAAAAAAAGAAGAATTTGTTAGAGATGAATCTCAAAAAACTTTTTTTGTTTCAACTATTTCTTTGAAACAAAAATTATTTATACATAAGACATGTTTTTCTTTCATAAATTCAAATTTAGCACCTACAATTCTCAGGAGTCAGGACTCCAAAAATGTCACCGAGAAAAAGACTCACTTTGTTTACTGCCTTTTTTTCAAATAAAACAAAGTTGTTTTAAAAAATAAGAAACAAATTTTTTGTTTTTGTTTTATTTTCGCCAATTTGAAAATGTTGGAACTTATTTTTAAAGATTCAAATTCCACTTTAAATGCTAATAATCTTTTAACAATTACAGTATTCAAACATTTAACAAATGTAATTTTTGTTTTAAGTATTATATTATTACTTATTTATGGTAAAATTATTGTATACTGTATGCAGAAAGAAATGAAAATTTTTAAATTTTTATCACTGTGTTATATCAGTTGTTTAATTATGATGGAGATATGTTTGGTGACATGGAAGCCAATATTATTGCCCCATAAAATTATTTTTCCAATTGGTCTTCTTAGTCCTATGGGTCCTAAGGCATCATTTTTTTTTCTTGTTGGGACCATTTTTGTGATGTCATTAAATTTTAAAAGTAATAAAACTTTTAAATTCACATGGTCACAAAAAACACAAAAACATTTACATCTCATGTTTCGAAGTACCGTAACCCAAATTTTTATTATGTTTATTTTTGGTTTTACACCTGCAATTATTTGGTTGCTTTCAACTTTGGTATTCCCTTCAAGACAAAATGATA
Source organism: Panagrolaimus superbus (assembly GCA_964035985.1). NCBI lineage: Eukaryota > Metazoa > Nematoda > Chromadorea > Rhabditida > Panagrolaimidae > Panagrolaimus > Panagrolaimus superbus. The sequence continues at coordinate 2,827,413 of OZ038357.1, forward strand.
TCCTTTTTATGATTTGTTTTATTTTAACAATGTCTTATCTAATTTTTGATGTTTTAATTGTTGTTTCAATTGTAAAACCATATCGAGAAGCAATTAACAAGGTTTTAAATATTGATTTTAAACAGCTACAAAATGGTGGCAATAATTCTAAAATATTTGCAGTAAAAACTGTTTCAATTTTTTAATTTTTTCTGTAATTTTAATAAACAAAAAAATATATTTATTTATTAATATCTGCAGTTCAGACAAAAATTTATTTTAAATCAAATTACTGTTCAGTGCTCCGAAAAACTATAGAACCATCTTTATTTTTGGCAGATTTTGCTTATTTTTGTGTATTTTTATGAAGTGTAACGTAATTCCGGTAGTAAAAATAGTTTTTCAGTTGACATGTTTCATCGTTTTGGTCAATTTCTATTTTCGGTGATTTCGCAGCGAAAATGAAAAATAGCCTAAAATCGAAATTTCGGTATACTGTAGTTTCGAATATTTTAAAAATGCAACTGACAGCCCGTGGCTTATATAGTCCATCTTCCAAGTTTCAAAATTTTTCATCAACCCATCTCTCCAAATTCCGGAATTGAAATTACAAAAAAAGGCCTAAAAATGGCAAAAATCGAAAAAAAACGGTCATTTTTTGTAATTTCAATTCCGGAATCTGGAGAGATGGGTTGATGAAAAATTCTGAAACTTGGAAGATGGACCATATAAGCCAGAGGCTATCAGATGCACTTTTTAAAATTTTCGAAACTACAGTACAATTTCGATTTTAGGCCATTTTGCATTTTCGCTGCGAAATCACCGAAAATCGAAAATGACCAAAACGGTGAAACATGTCAACTGACAAACTATTTTTATTACCAGAATCACGTTACACTTCATAAAAATACTCAAAAATAAGCAGAATCTGGCAAAAATAAAGGTGGTTCTATAGTTTTTCGGAGCACTGTAATAAAAACGTCCTTGGCAAAATGCCACTGAATAATTTCATTAAATTTTTTTTTTAAAACTTTTTTTTTGGAATTCTTAAATTTCAATTAAAATTTGTGTTACAAATTTAAACGATGGCTGATGATATTCTTGTTTCATCCGATGAAGAATATGGAGATTCATCATCTGACGATGAAAGACCTTCAATGTCAGAAATTCCTGATACTTTAACATTTAGATTTCCAAAAGAAATTATGGTTTATGAAGGGGATAAAGTTGTGGATTCTCATGATGGACAACAACGAAATCTTCGTATGTTTTATTTAAATTTATTACATCCTTGGATTTATTTTTTTAGAAATATATTTAAAACGATGCTCTGATAAACTTTGTGCATTTGCGTCATTTGGAAATACTCGACTTTGTTGTCTCTTGTAAGTTATAGGTATAGGTACATATTATATAGGTTTAAAATGCTTCTTTTTTTTCTAGAAATACTCCAGTCAATGAAGCAGATGTTGAAGACTTTGAAGCTGGTGTTTCTGTTAGTTCTCTTTTATTACTTTCCTGTTAACTCTTATGCATTCTAATTTATAGGTTAAAGTTAGCGGTGCTCCTTATGTTTCTGAAAACTCATTGCGTGACTTGATTAAATATATTATACCTTCAAGTGTAATGGATAGAGTTAGTTTTTTTAAATATGTTACACATCTTTTTACCGTACTTTTCATTTACAGACATTTCTTCAAGTTCGATTTATTGTTTATTCTGATAGTGGGGCAATAGTTCCCGTTGCTTTGATGACAGCAATGTTTGCCTTAACTGCAACAGCTATTGAAGTTAAAGGTGTTGTTACTGCTGCAACAGTACTCACTAATCCTGATGGAAAGCTTACAATTGATCCTAGCAAAGAAATGGAACAAAAAGCACGTGATCGTATTCCTGGATATGCATATGTAACATCTATGAAAGTTATGAAAGATGATCATGTTCGTTTTATTTATTCAAACAGATTAATATTTTAAATGTTTTAGGTTCGTTGGTATGATATGGAAGGATTATCAGAAAGCGCGCATTTAAGGGATGCATTTAAAAAAGCTGCAGAAGCTGCATCATTACAGTATTCACAGGTGGCTAAAATGGTACAACAATTAACAGAACGTGGAAAAAATGTTGAAGGAATGCTGGGTTAGTTGAAAATTTGTTTTATGTTTGTTGAGTTTTTAAATTTTTTTGATAAACATTTATAATGTTTTTTGTTTTAATTTAAATGCAACGTTTTTTTTAAAATCCTTAATGATAACATTAACTCATTCACTGAATGAAACAATTATATAAATATATACACAACAAAAAAAGTGATACCATTTTCTCTTTTACTTTCGAAAACCAACAGATTGAACTTTTGCAATATCTTCCATCATATCTCTAAGATCAGCCATCATATTTGTTGTTTCTTCCATTTGTTCTTTAATATTATTAACGAGACATTCACGTTCTGCTTCATTTTCAAGAAAAATTGGTTGAAATTCTTCTGGTGCTACGGGAACATTGGGTAGAGTTTGAATAATAATTTCAATATCTTTTGAAGTTCGAGCAATATTTGCTGCAAATAAATCAGCATTTTCTTCTTTGACAAGTTCCTAAAAAATGTTTATGTTTAAAAAAAACTGTTATAACATTTAAAAACTCACGTCTGAAGCTCTCCCAAAATCTGATGGTGGTGCAGAACCTTGTAAATGTCCAATGGCATTACACATATGATTTGCAAGATCATTGACAAGATCTTGAAGTTGACTGATACGATCTGCCATTGTTAAAGGTAAGTCTGTAAATATTCTGGTAATAAATGTATTTAGGTAATAAAAGTATATTCTAAACTACAAAAATTAAAACAAGTATTATACACGTTTAAACGAAAATCTGTTCCCCTAATATTCAATCCAAAAAATGCTTTATTTTACATAAACATGATAATCAAAATGTAAATACAAAAAAGAACAACTTTAATACTTATATTTTGTAGAATAATCTTTTGGTGAAATGACAAGACCACGACCTTTTCTTGCTCCCCGATAAACCGTTTCAATAATATCAATTAATTCTTGAGCATTTGTAATTGGCCAATTAATTTTGTTATTATTACCAGTTCCCAAATCAACCATAATATGTTTGTTCCGGAAGAAGAACATAACCGTACAGGGATCATATAATTCATACATTTTATTGAAATCTGGTACTTCTGTTGTATCCACAAGATAAACAACAGCAAAATTCTTTACTTTATTTGCAATTTTGTACAAAGTCTGAAAAATATTAAACATATTTAAAAAGTAAATATTAAAATAAAACTTACTTCATCCATTCTCATACAAGATGGATCCCAATCATGTCCAAATCGAATAACAACTACACGATCTTCTTCAGCAAGAATAGATTGATCAACTTGCCAGCCATTGTTTAAATGCGGAAGCATATAAGACATGGTTGAAAATGTTTAATTGGGTGGGGGGAAGGGTTTAATAAAAGAAATATGATGGAAATTTAATAACAGCAATTAAAAAGTTGCTCCAATAAATAACGAAATATTTTATCGACAGAAATTATCCAACAAAAATTTAGCTGAAAAAAAAAAGTCGTGTCAAGACTTCTTCTGTGTGAGTAGGCATGGCGCCGGGACAGCAAGTCCCGTTTAGTCCCGGTCCCGCTTAGTCCCGTCCCGTCCCGGGACGGGACTGAATTCGAGGGGGACGGGACGGGATCGGGACTAAAATTTTGGTCCCGGGATTTATTTAATTATATTTTTAGTATTAATTTTTATAAAATCGTTGTAAAATGGAAATTTTTTAAACTGCATTCATTCACTTTCAGAAATCTGTTTTTTAATAAGGTACTGTAAAAAAAATTTGGAAACAAAACTCCAAATAAAAAAGCTAACATTAAATTGTATGCCACTAAAAAAACTAAATTTTTTTCAAAAATACACTGTTTTCATTTTTTGAAGTTTTAAAAATGCCTAATTCTGCTGCATAAAAATTATATGTAACTTTTTATTTATTGAAAAATATGAGAAAATCCCGGTCCCGTCCCGATCCCGTCCCGTCCCGGGACCGGGCGGGACTTGTCTTTAAGGGACGGGACCGGGCGGGACGGGACGGGGAAAAAGTGGTCCCGCGCCATGCCTAGTGAGCTTGTATAAAAATTTTATTTTTTAAAAATTGAATTTACACCGCCGAATTTTAGGAAATAGAAATGGAAAAACGTTCAAACTTTTGGTGCCATTTTTTCAGTTTTTACCCATTTCGCTTCGAAAACGTTGCCAATATCTTCTCAAAAGTGTTTGAAATAACATTTTTTTTGTTGAATTTCCAAATATAACAAAAGAAAAACAACTGCTTCGAGATACAACAATAAATCCTAAAAAATATTACAAATTTCGAAATTAAGAAAAAAATGACGAAATTTTTTTAAACTAAAAGATACTGTAATTTTTTTAAATGACCGTAGCAAGGCCGTATACAGAAAAAAATTTCGGAGGGGGCACCGACCGTTGGGGGGGGGGGGGCACGCCTTTGATCTTTTGCCGCCGCCAACACGAAGCGGCAAAAGATCAAAGGAAATTCCTCAATTTCGGGGGGGGGGGGCACAGGTCCCGATTCCCCCACCCTAAATACGGCCTTGGACCGTAGTATGAATAAGATCAGTGTTGTGCCCGACATTTTTTATCGACTCCGATCTTGCGGTTCTTTTTATGGTTTAAAAGAACCGCAAGGTTTATCAGCTTTGAAATACATCAATGAAAAATTTGCATATTTTATTTTAGAAAAGCATCCGTGCTTTTTTTGTTGTAAAATTAGCGTGAAAAAATATTTCTTCATTTTTTTTCACCCTTTCAACTTTTTTTTTGTGAACGAAAAAAGAAGAAGCATTGTTTTGATTTTTATTTTGTCAAAAAAAATAAATATAAAATCCGTGAAAGGATACATCTTTAATTATCCACTGACGGGGGCTGGATAAACGTGTATATATTGATTATTATGCTAATATCTGAAGAAAATCTATCGGTGTTTCGGTGAGTTATATATGTTGTTTTATTAATTCATATGTCCATTTTTTTTAGATATTCAATTTTTGTTGGCTTTTGTTCAATATTATTCTTTATTACTTTAACGATTTTGAATTTATGTACTAAGAAATCACCTCCTGGTAAGAAATATTATTTTATTGGCAAAAATATAAACCTGAATGATAAAAGATGGTTTTTGGGGGACGACAAAAAAGTTTGTGGAATACAACATTTTGGGCTACAGTATATGATATTTTGTGATTAGGGCACGTCTTTATCCGACATCGGCATTTTTAAGGGTGATTGGGGGTAAACAAAATACGACTCATATACGGTATTATATATTCCAATCGATTTAATAAATTCTCATTTTTTGCCGTCGTCGAATCTTGACGTTGTTCCCTTAAAACCTTTGTTCAATTTAAATCTTTTTATTTTTTCAGCAGTATCAAAGATAACCTCAATAAAAGCAAGTACAAATAATAATAATAATAATAATGTACAAGATGGTAATGGAGCTGTAGGACAAACAAAATCACAAAAATTTGTTGCAACACCAAATTCTCCTGCTACAACTCCCGCAAATGGTGAAACACCTGTTGGAACTCCAGCAATACAAAATGATGGTCAACAAGGTGGTGGTGGTGGAGGTGGAGGTGGAACAAAAGAAAAATCTTTAACTGCTGATAAGCCTACTAAAGATGAAAAGGAGGGTGGAACTAAAGATACAAATGATACAAAAGAAAAAGAAGATAGCTTTGAAAATCATAAACCTGTTATTCGAGATGCTAAAAGAGCTGATGAAGTAAGTATCATTTTTGTCTTTGCCTATGATTATTTAGTTTGAGATTTTATATATCCAATTTTTGGATTTGATATATCCTTTTTGAGGATTATACATATATCTTCTTTTTTTTCAGATTAAAAAGCATGGACCTGTTGATCAAAAAAGAAAAGATTATAAAACTCTTCGATATGATATACCTTCAAGTGACTTTGATAAATCTCTTGGATTACCAAATTTGGAAGAAAAAGAAAAGGAAAAACAAGAAGCTGGAAAATAAATAAATAAATAAATTTATCAATTTTTTTGTATTATTATTACTGATTTCGTCTTGTTTTTCCATATTTTTTTATAAAAATTGATCAAAAAATATATATCCTTTTTTATAAACTCGAGCAGTGTTTTTGTGCTTCAAAAAATTCGCTAAAATTTGCGATACTGTAACCATTATTTTTTTATCAGTGGATTGGGCACTATTGTGGAGTTGGTAAATTACAGTAATACTCTACTGTATTTAACAAATGATAAACTTCAACACGAAATATCAAAAATATTGATAGAGATTTTTAAAATAAATAATTTTTTTTTATCACAAACTGCTTATTACTGTCCCAAAAATGCAGAATAGAGATCATGCAGGATAGAGTTAATTGATCAGAATTAAAAAAATGCAAATGTGGTGACATTTGAATTTCTAAAATAATGCTACATGTTTAACATTTTGCTATTAGGGAATTTTTGATAATTTCGTACGGTAGAAATATTCCATTTACGTCGATTTTTGACAAAGCTTTCAAAAATAACAACGTTTTTTGAACGTAATGCTTGTGGTAGATTCAGGATTTGTAACAAAACAAAACATTTTCATAAAACAAATTTTTGAAAACATTTAAATATATTTATCCTAAATAATTTGTTGTCAAAAACCAGGCTGTTTAAATTATAGATTACGATATTTGTTAAAGGAGGCGTATGTTTTTTTGCAAGATCCTGAAAATCAGGGATTTTACATGCTCCAACGTTTTGTCTTATCGCTGCGGGACCCAAAAAAATAAAAAAGTACTAAAATGTCCGTTCATTTTATCAATTTCCATCAAACAGCAGTCTGTTTCTATCGGGGTTTTTTTTATGTAAATCTTGCAATTCTTTAATTTATCATATTTTCTTTTTGAAACCAAATGTGTTCTCCTACATTTCCTTCATAGCCACCAAGTACAAAAAAATATTTTTGCATAATTAAAAAAATTATAATAATGCAAATTCAATTCAATTTCCCATAAATTAATTTTTTTTTCATTCTTTTTCATCCAAAGATTTTGCAATAAATACAAGATTTGCCTAAATTTTTGTTCAGTTGATATCGTTCTTCCATTCTTTCACTGGTCGTCTTGGTAATTGAAATTTTTACAAGAAAAAGAAATTCTTCAATCAAATAAAAAAAACAAGAGTTATGTTTGGTCAACGTCTTCTCCTCATTTCTTTCATCATTCTTGCACTCTTTCAATTCCATGTTCATGCTGCTAAGAATGAAACAGTAAGTTATTTTTAAAAAGAAGGGTTTTTGTGGAATATAATAATTTTATTTTATAGGCAGGAGATAATGGTAGTGCTGCTGATCCAGGTAATAAAATAACACCACAACCACAACCTAATGCCAATGTTACTGTTGCTCCAAATGCTCAGCCTCATGTTGATGCAACCACAACCGCTGCCTCTGCAACTCAATATGCTGTTCCTTTGATGATTTTATCTTCTTTGCCTGTCTATTATATGCTTTAAGAAGAAGAAGAAAGAAAGAAAGAAATGTGAAGAAATGTTTGATAAAAAAAATTGAAATTTTCTGTATCCATTTTTTTTACCATGTAATTGTGTTTAATTTTAAAAATAAAATGTATAATTTTAAAATTTGTTGGAGACTTTTGCTTTTGGGATTTTCGTCACTTTTTCCCTTGCTTCTATTTCACGTACGGATTTTTTTTTGGAAAAAATATAAAATTGAGATAAATCAAATTTGGGTTTTATTTTTTTTAGCCCTTGAAAATTGCCAGAATATTTCACGTACGGATTTTTGGGAGATGGAAAAAAAACATTTAAATTTTCTCGGAGGGCAAATATGGATAGAGCAGTTGGTTAGCGCGTTTTCGTTGCATGCACAACGCTGAAGAGAAGCCAGGTTCGAATCCCCGCGAGAGCAGTTATAAAAATTTTTTTTTTATAAAAAGAATGCCTTTGGTTCAAGTGATTCAGCAATCATTGTAAACGTATTTTTGAAAATTTTCTTGTAAAAACAACAAAAAAAATTCGTTTAAAAAAATCAGTGCTCTCGCTGGGTTCGAACTTGCACTTTTTTTGCCCATTGCATGCAAAGAAAACGCACAACCAACTGCTCTACCCATTTTTGCCCTCCGAAAAAATTTCAAGTGTCTTTTTTTTTCATTTCCCAAAAATCCGTACGTGATTTTTTAGTTTCTTTGGTTAAAAATGATGTTGATGAAATAATCGGAGCAAGCTTGTCGGATCTTTAAAAATAAAAATAATTTAAATTGTTGCTACTTGCATTTTCATGGGATTTTGGAGTCACCTTTAAAGCGATTCTAAAGCATTTTCGTGTTGAAAGAATCCTTTTATTTGTTCGCTTAACTTTTTTGAGATAATTCGAATGACACTTTCCAAAATTAATAAATTTTATAAATTTCAATTTCAAGAAAATTTTCAGTACGGGATATATTTTTATTTTAGTGATCCCTGATAAAAAGTTGTTATCATTTTTAGACTATGATTAAAATCTCCTGTTTCATGCCCTTTAATCCCAGAATTCAATGTCAGATAGGAATGACAGTGATTAATATTTTTTAAATAATATCTATTTTTTTAATACATACTTTATTTTAAAATTTGTACAAAATTTGAAAAAAAAACTATAACAAAAACAAAGTTGAAAAAAAATATATAAATTTTTTGTACATGAGCTGGAAATAAATTGGATAAAAATGGTGTCTACGAAAATGCTTTAACAAGTTGTTCATATTCACGAATTTGTCTAAAAAAATTAAATTAAAAAATTGTTTCTACCAAAAAAAAAATATTTTCTTACCTTTCAAGTTCTTCCCGTTCCCGGCGAGCTGCTTCTTCTTGTTGTCGTTGAGTTTCAGCATAATCATCAAGATCGTATGGCATTTTAAAAGATTAAGAAAAAAAACTGTGGTAAAGATTATTTAATTGAAGGAAGGAAATACGATTCCAATTGAAGAGTGACTTTTGAGGCTGGTGGTTGAATGATTTAAAGGATACAAATATTAAGGTGCTTTTATATTTCTACAATTAGCTTCTTTTTCTCTTTGGCACCGCCCCTCTTTCTTTTTTTCTACTTTGCAAATGTAAAAAGCAACATATTTTTTTTCCTTCAAAGTTATCATTCAAAATGTGAGTCAACTTTTTTTTTCCTTTTTTGGTATATTACCAAAAAAAAGTGAGGTTAATGTGGAGTCAGAATTTATTGTATTTTCTCTTTTTTCAAATGATAACAAAAGTTCAAAATATATTTTTTTTTAAAACAAACATTTTTATGTGTTCCTTTTTTTGAAGCTGCTTTTCAGAATGTTTGAGAACCTTTTTTCTTCGTCCTTCTATAAAATCAATCAAAGAATTAAAAATACAGGATTTATTAGTTAAAAGATTTTTTTGATATTATCCCCAAAAAAAAGTGTTATCCAAAAACTAATTCATTCATTCAACAAAAATGTAAACGAAAAAAAAAGATATATCATTTTTCTTATCAGTTGATTATAATTTGGCGGCTTATTTTTGCGACAACATTATTGCGACTGCGTACGTAAAAAAAGAAGAACAAAAAAAAGGTGTCACAAATTTTTTCTTTTGTTTTACTTTTTTTTCCGTAATCAACTTTTTTTTCTTCTTCCGTTGCTGTTGCGGTTACTGAATTAATGAATGAATCATTGATTGCAATTTCCGGTCAAATTATTATTATTATCAATAATTTTTATGTCTTATAAATTGTTTTTTTACGCCATTGCACCTCTATCAAAACACAAAAAAAAGATATTTTAAACATTTGAATTTGATCAACGAAAAAAACAGCAAGCTTAAAAAAAAAATGACACACTTTTTTTTGTTTTTTTAAAAAAATATTATTAAAAATTTATTCAAAAATACAACTGATTTTTTGGCACCAAAATATTTATTTGGGGTAACCCAAATATCACAACTTTTTTTGATGACTGTACATTTTAAAAATGTTTTTTTACTTTCCAAACGAAAATAAACTTTAATAATTTTTTTCTTTCATCTTGAATATATTATTTTTGATGATATTTGATTATACAAATATATTATTGCTAGATTCTAAAAGTTGTTTTTTGAGGGCTTTAAATGAATACATTTCGACTCAGCATTCCTTTTCTTTTTGTTCAACAACAAAGTTTTTTGAACAAAAAAAATGAATGCAAACAAACAAACAACAAAAATCGTTCCATTGTTCCTTCACTTTTTTTTTCAGGTGTTCAAAATTTTAGTCAGGAAATTTTTAATTAAAAATAAAATTAATCAAGAAATAAAGGGGGTAAAAAAATATGCACAAATATATTTTTTAAATAATTTTTAGTTTTAAATTATCAGCAATCAACACATATTATCCAAAAAAAAATCATAACGTTTCAAAGTTTTGAAGATGAGATACAGGGATTAAAATTAACTTATAATTCATAGAATTTTCAAGTGAAAAAAAAGTAACATTGTGAAATTCTAGAGATGTTACAGCATCAAATTTTTGTTTATTACTTCAAAAATTACGAATACACTGTTTTTCATTACCGTAACCTTTTTATAACAAAAGGTTTTAAAACAACTATTTTTGCTTTTTTTTTTCAGGTATAAATAAAAATAGTTAATTAATTGTTTGTTTATCGTTGCAAAAATAAAATATTTCAATGAAATAATAAATTTGTTATTTTTATCATTGAAGGTTACGGTAGTTGATTAGTTTGAAAATTTTAATTTTAATAATTTTTAAAAAATTTATTTAAAATCAGATATTCCATTTTTGGCTAAGCGTGAAGGGCCGCCAGATGCCATGTTTAGATTCTGAAAATATCGAAATTCAATATTTGAAATTGAATTAGGATATTTTAAATTTCTATTCAAGTTCAATTGCACTTTTTTAAACATCCTCAATTTAAAAATTTTATATTATATTAATTAACTGCACTTAATTAAAATGACGACCTTTTTGAGATGATATCTATAAATTATATTTTTTTAGATCTCGTAAATTATATAATATTTTATTTTCTTTATCCATATCCATTCATCCTTTACTACCTACCTACATTTGCAAAAAAAAAAGTTTTCCGTTATAAACATCCAATTTCAAAATAGTACTACAAGTACTACTCCCTTTTTTTTTGATGGAAAAAAAAGAAGAATAAACACACAATATTTGTCTCCACTCTTATCTCTCTCTCTCTTTGATTACATTGTTTTGTGTAAATATATAATATTTATAAATTTCGGTGTTATCCTTCTTCCTTTATTTTCCTTCCAGCTGTTTTGAGACTTCCTTTTTTTCTTTCACGTATTTTTGTTTTTTTAAGTCACGTTAAAACCCGTTTTTTTCCAACATATTTTTTTTATCAACAAAAATTGTGAAAGAAAATAAATTGGATAAAAACAACTAAAAAACCTTTTTATTTTTGAAAACCCTCCTTTATTTTTTTTTCTCTCCCAAAAAAATATGTATGTGTGCTTTTTTTGGTGTTTTTTGTTTGCATGTTTTTTTGGTTTTTTAACATTTTGTAACGATATTTAAGGACTTCCAAAAAAAGTATTTTATCAGTGTTTTTTTTTTGTTATCACTTTCGAATATTCTGTTGTTGCCATGAAATATATTACGATTATTACTTTTGCCATTTTTATTGTCATTGTTGTAGGAGCACCTGAACATAGAGTAAGATTTAATTAAATTTTTTGTTGTAACAGATATTACTGCCAATCAGAAACGGCGGTTCGTCTGGTACTTAGTTTTTAGGATATAGCTTTTTTGAATAACAGAAATCAAAAAATCTATTATACCATATCAGTCCACCTTATCACAAGGAGCGTTGTGCCCGACATTTTTTATCGACTCCGACTCCGGAATCAAATTCGATCGGAGTCGAATCTATCGACTCCGAAAAGCGGCATATTTTTCTTTGATCTTTTGGAATTAGGGACTCCGACTCGGGAGTTGGAGTCGACTCCATCGACTCCGGAGTCGCAACAACACTGATCACAAGTTGATTGTAAAAAACATTTGAAATTCGGAAATAAAGCATTACTTCAGAATTGGTAATTAACCGAAATTAATCGATAATTCGTTTTGATTTCGGTTAATTACCGATTTCAAGGCAATGAGATCATTTCAGACTTTCAGATGTTTTTTACAATCAACTTGTGATAAGGTGGACTGATATGGTATAATAGATTTTTAGAATTCTACTATTCAAAAAAGCTATAACCTAAAAACCAAGTACCAGACGAACCACCATCACTGATTGACAGTAATTTAATTTTTTGAGAATACTGTCTGAAAATTTTATTAATTTCAATGACAGTAACACCACAAAAGTTACTGTACTAGTAACAATACTTTCAAAACATATCATAGTTATTTTCACCAATAATAACACCCCAAAAAATAGTTTTTTTATTTCCCTTTTAATAATTTTAGTTACAGTATATTTAATTAAATTATTTACAGAGATATTATCAAGCTAATGATATCATCCTTCCATATACTACACAGCCAATGTTTGGTACAGAAAATAATAGAGTATCTGAAAATATTGTCGACGAAATGAGTAATTATCCAGGAAGTAAAACATTTTGTATGAATGACAATGATTGTCAACCTCATGAAAATTGTCGTTTTAATAAGTGTATTGTTTGTAAGTTTAATTTTTTAATTGTAATGAAAGGATTACGGTAACACAAATCCGGTTTCAGATGTATATTAGCCCATCTCCAATTCATCATTCCAAAGATTTTTGCAATATTCTTTTTAATTAAAAAACTCATGTACATAAAAATTTGTAATAATATTTGCTTTAAAATATAATACATATTTGTTTATCAATAAAAAATTAATACTTTTGAAATTAAACACTTACAGTTTATTGATAACCATATCACATCACAATTAAATATAGCACAGAAAGATAAAGAGGAATTTTTTTCCAAAAATACCACAAAGAATTGCATCAAAGGAAAATATTTAACGAATTTTACGTGCTCGAACATGTAATGCATCCAAAATTCCGCTCATTGCAGGAATTGCTTTAACTCCATGTTCGTATGTATGATCAGGACCAGCAATATCAAAAAGAACCAAAACACCTTCACCTTGATGTAAGCAACCTACAAAAATGATAATAGTAAAAGTTTTAAATAAAATTATTTACTCACCAGAAAGTTTTTTATCAAGAATCATTTGGGATAGCTTTTTTTCAACTTTTTCATTATCCATACCAATTGATTTTGCGATATGTGAGATATCTACTTGTGAATAAGATTCAACAAGACGGCAAAGATCTTTTTCTAACATTTTTGAGGTTAATGTTTTGACATGTTTACGAACGACGGCATCACATTGTAATTCTTCTTTATATTTTTCAAAAGTGATATTGAATTGTGACATTGAACGCTTTTTTGCTGCTCCGGCAATAGCAACCATTGCATCAAGATGAGGAGAAGAATATTTGAGAGAATTTTTATTCATCAAAACAGTTTTAATTTCATCATAATTTCCAAGCATAATTTGTGATAAAAGCATATATTTCAATGATCGAAGAGCTTCTTCCTTTTCATTTACAGAATCATATCCTTCAAAGGCTTCATAAAAGTATGAGAATGCAGTTTTAAAGTCACCATCATCACCAGAATGAATAATTCCAGAATGCATATCTAATGCTGCTTGCATTTTTGATGAAACATAAATAGAATTTGCAACTGTTCGAGCAGCAACCAATGAAGTTTTAGCTTTACTAAGTGATGATAAAGCATGATAAGCTTTAGCATTTTCAAGATGAACTTGAATAATGAGATCTTTGTCATCAAGTTTCTTCAATTCAATAATCAGTTCATTAGAGAGTTGTGTTGCAGCAGTATAACGTTGAAGATCGTTCAAAAGTTGAACTAAACGAGCTTGAAGAACTTGACGTAAATAGATACGCCCTTGATCCTTTGCCCATACAATCATATCATTACAAGTACCAACCTAAAAATAACAAAAGAGGAATGAAGATAAACAAGAGCCAGCTCACTTTAATATTTCCATCTCCTCCAGGAATTTTAAGGCAAAGTTCAATAAGGTTACGAATAATCATGGCAGCTCTTGCCGCACCAACCAAAGAAAAAAATGGACGTGAATCATGAATAAGAATTTTTAGTTGTTCAAGCTCTTTTGCATCAGATAAATGTTTTCCAAGCTTCAATAAGTTTTCTTCACGCTTCTTAAGATCTTCTGTTGCTTCTAGCAAAAATGTTTGAACTAAAAAAACGTGCAGAAATAGGATTGTCAAAAAAAAGGAAAACAAACCATATTTTGTAAGTTCAGCAACTTCACTTGTTGATTTTGGTGAAATTGCAGCAATTGTCATTGTTGTTATTACTGAAAAATGATGTAATAAGAAAAAACTTCAAAGAAAATAAATGAAAAAATTGCAAAACGCGAACGTTGTTAAAGTTGCTCTATTTTCGATGGCAAAAAGTAAACAATGTAGAAATGTAGAAATGGATCAAATACACATGTTTAGAAAATAAAACCAGTAGAAAAAAGGGGAAAGATTTGAAAAGAAAGCCGCCGAAACAGCAAAAAAATGATGACTTGCAAAAAAAAAATGTTGAACTTTCAAAATTCGAGAAATGATGACAAAAATAATTCTTGAAGCGAAAATGGAGATATCATCAAAAACGAGATTTTTTTCGCGCTAGCAAAAATTCTATGGTGTCAATTTACAAATTTAAAAAATCCTATAATAGTATTCTTTATCTAAAGACTAAAGTAAGGAGGTGTCAACAAAACATTTAAAAGATTTAACCTCATTTTTTTTTCATTTATCATTGATCACAGCGGAATCGCGAGAATTTGGAAAAAACCGAGTTTTTCGGCGGGCTCGAACTATGCCGCATTACTTCCAAATGCTTAGATTGAAACTAAACATGTTGATATCGTTATCAGTAACATGTCAGCAAAAAATCAAGTCGAAATATGCCAATTTAAAAAAATGGCAGCAAAAGTTAATTTCGCCAAAAACTCGATTGCGCGGCTGTTATTGGTTATAACTTTGCGGAAATGCTTCCAATAAAAATGAGTGTCAGACAATCTGTCTACAAGATTTGTTGTATCGAATATACACATGAAGAGTTTCTTGATTTAAAGTTAAGGATGGGCAAGGGCCAAAAAAGAGCTCTCAGGGGCCTTGGCAAGGGCCAAGCTTTTTTTAAAGTCAGATAAAAATCGTTGATATCGTTTAGTTGCAAATGAGCAGGGCTATCGACTGAAGGGGCGAGGGCTAAGAATTTCACAATTTTTATGAGGGCCATGATCAGGGCCAAAATTTTGCTGATATTTGCAAAAAATGCCATAATTTTGGCCCTGATCATGGCCTTCGGCCATAAAAATTGTGAAATTCTTGGCCCTCGATCATTCAGTCGATAGCCCTGCTCATTTGCAACTAAACGATATCAAAGATTTTTACCTGACTTTAAAAAAAGCTTGGCCCTTGCTAAGGCCTCTGAGCTCTTTTTTGGCCCTTGTCCATCCTTATTTAAAGTTAAATTTTCGATTTTGTCTTTCATTTAAAATTTCGATTAACATTAATTTTTTGTTATTTTATACTACTACTTTTTAAATTTTTATTTAATTTTTTTTTACAATAATATATGTATTTGGCATTAAATTTAAGGATAAAAATTATAACAATTATTGCACTTTAAAACTCTGATATTTAACAGTTTTTAAAAAAGAAGGAAGAAAACAAAAACAAACATGTATCATGCAAGGAATGGCAAAAAATAAAAACACTGATAAACAACAATGATCAAAACAAAGGCACTGTGCCAAAAAAAGAGGAGGAAAAAAACAAGATTAATATAAAAAAAAGCAAAAACTGGCATGAAACTCTTAAAAAATAATAAAAACCTGAAGCAAAAAAAATATAGAAGGAACATAACAATAGTAAACTTTGGAATGATTACTGTAGCGACAAAAAAGAAGTTTTAACAAACAAAAAAAAGCGGAGAGATTTTTTAAGTATATTTTTGAGACAATTTTTTTTTGGTTTTGGTAGAATTTAAAGAGATATATATCTTTTTTAATATCCATTATACATATAAATTTGTGGTTCTTGTTTTAATTGATGATGTTGAAATTGTTGTTGTTGTTGTTGTTGTGGGTGTTGTTGATGTGGTAATGCCATGGCATTACAATTGTATTGAATTGGTGATGGAGTATTTGAATGAATTAAATTTGTTCCATTATTATTATTATTATTATTATTATTATTATTGGCACTATTTTTTCGTTGTTGTTGAGAATTATTTGCTGGACGATTATGACGTTTCATATGAAGTTGTAAATGATCGGATCGGGCAAAGCCACGATTACATTCTTGACATTTAAATGGTTTTGCACCAGTATGTTTTCGATAGTGTCGTGTTAATTCATCACTTCGAGCAAATGTCCAATTACATCCATGTATTTCACATTTATATGGTTTTTCACCTGAAAAATAAAAAATAAGATATAAATAAAAGATATTTATTTGTCTGCACTGATAAGGAAAAAAAAGTTTTAAAATTTAGCGAGCGAGGATAATGGCATAACTTTTAAGCCTCTTTTGTTCTAAATTCTTTTTGCATCAAAATTGTTAAAATTACTTTTTTATGCCACTACTCTTGAAAATATTGTCAAATACAGTAATTTTTTAAATTAAATTTTTACAGTAATTTTAAAAAATTAATTTTTAAGTAATTTTTAAAAATTAATTTTTACAGTAATTTTTAACATTAATTTTACAGTAATTTTTTAAAAATAATTTTACAGTAATTTTTTAAAATTAATTTTACAGTAATTTTTTAAAATGAATTTTACAGTAATTTTTAAAAGTTAATTTTTACAGTAATTTTTAAAAATTAATTTTACAGTAATTTCTTAAAATTAATTTTTACAGTAATTTTTAAAAATTAATTTTACAGTAATTTCTTAAAATTAATTTTACAGTAACTTTTAAAAATTTATTTTACAGTAATTTTTAAAGATTAATGTTTACAGTAATCTGTTATTGCTTTTGGCATTTTTTTAGTTATTTTCAAGTATAGTAATTTTTTTAACACTATATATTTACGTTACTATCTTTGACAGTAATCCATTTCGATATTACTATCATTTTTTTAAAAAATTAAAAAAATCCCTTTTTCTCATTAATGCCAAAATTTTTCAACCGTTTTTTTTCTTTTCTTTCCTCTACGATCATCTTAATTTTAAAAAAAAAAAGTTTTCCAAAACCGATGCAAAAATCTCAGATTACAAACTAAATTTATTGCTGCTGCTGCTGCTGCTGCGCAAATAAACATTTTTTATTTTAGTCAAAAAAAGGAATGCGCAAAGGAGAAATTGAAGGAGTCAATAACCCCTCTTCTTCCCTCTTCTTCTTCTTAAACCCCAATGTATTTCCGTTACAGTTTCTTTCTTTCTTTCCTTCTTTCCTTCAAAAAATCTTTTAATATGCGCAAAAAGAAAAAAAGTGCCGACAAAAAAAAGATAGGTATATCTAATTAAGTAGCCAATAACCAATATTTATATATATCTCTTCTTTTTTTTTGTTTTGTTTATTGTTGAAAGACGACCACAAACTTTTTCGCGCACTTCTTTTTTTTTCTTTTTTGACGAATCACATAAAAAGATTTAAGGTCAACAAGGTTAACGGAAAAAGAAAGAAAAGATAGTTTCCTTTTTTCCTTTGATCTAATTTTTTTTAATTTTATCTTTGATTCGGCAGTTTTTTTTAAATAAAGAAAATTACGGTAATAAAAAAAAGATTTTTTTTTTATATCTTACCTGTATGAAGTCGTCGATGAGCTTTTAGATGACTGGATTTGGTATAAACTTTGTCGCAACCTAAAACTTTTTTTATTTTCATGAAAAAAATAAAGGAATTTGATTTGATTTTGTTTTGTTTGCGTATTAATATGAGAGAGGAAAAAAAATAACGAGGGATTAAGTGAGTTAGTGGGGGGGGGGGGAAAGTACTTAAAGTTTGTTAAAGACAATTGTATTTATTTGTTTGTTTGTTTGTTTCTAAGATTAATGAGAAAAAAAACGATAAAAATAAGGGGTTTAAAAGTGCGAAAAATGGATATCTTATTACATGAAAAAATCTTTTTTTTTGTGAGATAACAATTTTTTTTTTTTGAAGAAAGGATTAAATGGATTTAAATATCGAAAGTTTTAAGTGCTTTTTTTAAAACTGTGACAAAAAAAAATTTTTTTAAAAATTTTTAACACTTTTTGTGAGGTTACTGTAATGGACAGTAACCATTTTTTTGAGTGTTACTGTCATTGACAGTAATTGTTCTATTGGATTACTGTCATTGACAGTAAACAACACTTTAGGATTAATTTCAATGACAGTAAACTTGAAAAAATCAATTGTTTTTAATACTTTTAGGACTATGTTAATGCCAAAAATAGGGATTTTAAAATTTTTAACTCACCATGAAAATCACATCTATGATTACGTTTTTCATTTAATTCAAGCCGATTTCGACGTGCTGAACGGGTATAATGTTGTGGATTTGCAGCTGAGGGAGGATTAAAAACTTTATCTCGAACATGTTGTGGTAAAGCTAATGTAGGATCATGTTGCTGTTGTTGTTGTTGTTGTTCTAATGAAACAGAAGTTGTTGGAGTGCATGTATGAGCTGGGGATAACTGGGATGAACAATATGATGAAGAAGAATTTGATGAAATTGATGATTGCCTTGGAATATTATGATGTGAATGTTGTTGTTGCTGTGGATGTAGCTGTAAAGGAATATTATTTTGAAGTTGTTGTTGTAGATCTAATTGTTGTTGAAGTTGTTGTTGGTGTTGATGAATTTGATGTTGATGATGCATTAAAGCTAGATCTTGAGAAGATGAATCAAAGATTGATGAAAAAGAAAAATTTCCAAATGCATCACAATTTGGTAAATATGAATCAGTGGTGGTTGTGGTGGCGGTGCCGGAAGCTGGGACAGCAGCAGCAGTAACGGTTGCTGTAGTAGTAAGATAATGAGGTGGTGCTTGCATTTCAGCCATTGTTGGAATTGTTGAAGGTGTTGTTGTTATTGAATTTGGGTATTGTTGATAAATGTAATGATCTAAAATTGTTAAGCTTATCATCTTCACCAACACCTTTTTTTCCTTCTTTGCTCAAATATTTGTGACACTAACTTTTTTTTTAAAAAAAAAGCAAAAGCATCAACAAAAAAAAGTTTACAATCGAAAAAATATTTTTTTCAAAGCTTTAATAGTTTTTTTTCTTTTCCCTTTCGTTGGTGATTTTAAAAAGAAATTTATATTTATATTATTATTATTATGATATTATATAACATCTATCCATCTTTCTATCTATCTATGTATGTATGTATGTATTGAATGATTCAAAAAAATATTATATTATATATATAAAAGAAGAAGAAGATGGAATTGCGCAAGTGTAAACAAGCAATAAAAAAATCTGAAGACGATTCCATGACTTTTTTGTATTTTTTTTTTCCAACTTCTTCCTTCCTGAATTTATTTTTTTGTTTGTTGAAAAAAAAGAAAGAAAAAAGTGAAAAGAAAAAAAAAACGATAACTTTTTTTTTGTAAAAAAAAATGCAAAAAACTTTCACCGAAAATATTTTTTTTTGGAAACAATGAAAAAAAAATACAGTACTCCCCCCGGAAGAAGGGACCGAGTATTTTTAGGGGAAAGAATTTTTTTGTTTTCTACAGTTAACACTTTTTATCATACTGTAGCTGTAATTAATTTATATTTAAAAAATATCTATAAAAAATTTAAATAATTTTGTTCAAATGATAGTAACACAAAAAAAGGTGTGTTACTGTCAATGACAGTAATTTTATATAATTTTTTAAAAAATGACAGTAATTTTAAATACTAAAACTTACTTTCAGTTGGACAATATTCTTCAACAAGTTTTAGCGAATCTCGAATTTCTCCATCAACTAATATATCACTTTGTTGCCTTTGTTGGTACATTTGCATTGACATTTGCATATGCATTACTTGCATAGTCGTCTTAAAAGTTTTTTATAAATAATTTTTTATATATAATTTTTTTAACAATGTTATGTAATCAAAAGAATTTTTCGAATAAAAAAAAATTAAAAATTTTACCAAAAAAAGAAACAAACAAAAAAAAATAGCGCGAAATAACTATAAAAAAAATAAAATAAAGTTTTTTAGCGACACACTTTTTTCTTCTTCCATTTCATTTCTCCCTCTCATCACATCACATTTTGGCTATCATCACTTTTTATTTTTAAGGCAAAAAAAAATTTTTTGAGAAAAGATTGATTCCAACTTTTTTTACGTTCCATCAAAGTTAAAACGAGAGAGGGAAAGAAAAATGAGGGGATGAAGTTTTTGGTGATAATTTGATAAGAAAGTTGAAAAAGAAAGAAAGAAAAGGTGAAAAGCTTAAAAAAAAAGTTTTTGGAGTATTTTTCAACATAGAAGGGGAAAAAAATGTTAAAATTTATCATCAAAAAAAAGGTATAAAAATGAAATGTTTCAATTTAAATATAAAAATATTTGAGGGAATGTAGGGGAGAGAGAGAGAGAGAGATAGGAGGAGGGGAAGAAAAGGTAGAAAGATGAACTTTAGCTTATACAAAAAAAAGTGATGTGATAATATTTTTATTTAAAAATAACTTTTTTGTGATGGTTTAATTTAAACGAAAGTAACACACATGAAAATTTACTGTCGACAGTAATCATATAATTTGTTACTGTCATTGACAGTAATCATATAATTTGTTACTGTCAATGACAGTAATCCTATAAGTTATTACTGTCAATGACAGTAATCATATAATTTGTTACTGTCAATGACAGTAATCATCTTTGTCACCCCTTAAAAATATATCCAAATAATTTCTTTTTAAACAATGCAACAATAAAAACACTCTTCAAAACCAGTATATATTAAAGAAAAATTGCCAAAAAAAGAAAGTCAAATCAAAAAAATAAATGAAGCTCCGCCTATTTTGTTTCCGACGTGATCTCTCTCTCTCCCCCCCCCCCCCCCCCCCCCCCCCCCCCCTTTTGTCTCATCTCCTCTCCCCTCCAAAAAAGGGGAAGAAGAAAAAAGATGTTTACCGACTCCGCAAAATTCTTTTCTTATTTTTTTTTCTGTGACAATAAAAAAAAGTTTCTTCTTCCTTAAATATCACTTTTTTAAAGCTATTTTTTTTTTTTAAAAAAAAGTGTGATTCATCAATGAGGGTCCTTCTGGGGCACTTTTTTTTTGTTTGTTGATTTGAATCTTTGCAATTTTTGCATTCCATATATTTGAGGAAAGAAAAAATGAAGAAGACACTTTCTTTTTTGTAAGCAAAAAGCTTATAAAACTTTTTAAGGAAGAAGGAAGGAAAGGGAAGGAAAAGGAAAAAGATAGTGTGAGAAAAAAAGATGCAGCACAAGAAATGAAACGTTTATGGCGCGCGTGTGTTTGTTTGTGCATGTTTTTTTTCTCCTTCGATACCATCCTGGGATGCATCCCTGGGATTGGGAC
The DNA here is from genome assembly GCA_964035985.1 of Panagrolaimus superbus. Lineage (NCBI taxonomy): Eukaryota > Metazoa > Nematoda > Chromadorea > Rhabditida > Panagrolaimidae > Panagrolaimus > Panagrolaimus superbus. The sequence continues at coordinate 2,849,033 of OZ038357.1, forward strand.
CAATGACAAAAGATGAACGAAGAAGAAGAAAAAACTTGCAAGGAATTATTTGGAGGAAAAAAAGTTTTGAGCTTGATCGTCTGTCACTCTGTCCAGTTAGTCAGTCAGTCATCAACATCAACAACATCAACATCATTGCCATTTACATCAATGAACGTAGGCGAGGGAGGAAGAGAGATATGAGGAGAGATGAATCATCGTCGTAAAACGGAAAACTTATTTTTCTTGAAGTTATTATCACCATCAAAAAACAACTTATATTCAAGCATAACAAAAACTAGATCATTACTGTTTTCGGACAGTAACATTTATTTTTGTGTTACTATCTATCCCAAGACAGTAACCCAATTTGTGTTACTATCCCAAGACAGTAACCCCCAATTTGTGTTACTATTCCAAGACAGTAATCCAATTTGTGTTACTATCCCAAGACAGTAATCCAATTTGTGTTACTATCCCAAGACAGTAACCCCCAATTTGTGTTACTATCCCAAGACAGTAATCCAATTTGCATTACTATCCCAAGACAGTAATCCAATTTGTGTTACTATCCCAAGACAGTAACCCCCAATTTGTGTTACTATTCCAAGACAGTAATCCAATTTGTGTTACTATCCCAAGACAGTAATCCAATTTGTGTTACTATCCCAAGACAGTAACCCAATTTGTGTTACTATCCCAAGACAGTAATCCAATTTGTGTTACTATCCCAAGACAGTAACCCAATTTGTGTTACTATCCCAAGACAGTAACCCAGTTTGTGTTACTATCCCAAGACAGTAACCCAATTTGTGTTACTATCCCAAGACAGTAACCCAGTTTGTGTTACTATCCCAAGACAGTAACCCAATTTGTGTTATTATCCCAAGACAGTAACCCATTTTGTGTTACTATCAAAAGACAGTAACCCAAAATTTTGTCACTCTCTTTTTTCTCTCGAAACGAATCTTTGGGAAAAAAAGTAATTTTTAAAAGTTGCATCAAATTTTATTAACCACGGAAATGGTTTTGCATTTATCGACTTTGATCTTGTAATTTTTGTTGTTTAATAGAGAAAAAAAAAGCAATAAAATGGTTCAAAGAAAAAAAGAAGAAAAAAATTATATAAGAAAAAAAAGAGAGCGAAAAAAAAGTAAGAAAAAAAATATATATGATAAGCTTAAAAGTCGGGTTTCATCAAACAAAAAAAAAAGACGAAAAAGACCAAAAACTTTTGCATTTTGCACGCATCTTCTTTTTTTTTTGAATTTTCGGGCAAAATCATGTAAAATTTTGATGAACAAAAAAAGAATTAAAGTTGGGAAAATTCCATGAAGAATTTTATTTTATTTTATTTTGGAGAGGAATAAAAATATTGATAATCAAAAAAAATGGATGAAAGTAATAATTGGTAAAAATTGTAAAAGTGGTAAACTTTAAAGTGTTGAAAGACAAATATAAAATTTAAATAAACAATTTTTACGTATTTTAAAAGAGGCAAGATTATTCTTAAATTGAACTTTTTATTCTTAAATGAAAAGGTGCAAATAAAGGTGTTCGAGTGGAAGCCAAAAAAAAAGCTTGAAGTGGTTTAAAACAGTATACATTTTTTTTCTCTCCAAAATTCCACAAACCTCCACAATTTATCAGCGTGATTAAAAAAAATCAAAAATTTCGTTTTTCCCTATTACCACTTGGCAAAGTGTTCTGCCGCCATAAATGTCCAAAACGGACTTTTTTGATCATCCTATTAATTTTTTTAGACTAACAAAATTGATCAAAAAATATTTTGTATATTTCACAGCTGCTGCTGCTCCCACTTTTTTATTTTCTGGCAATGGCTAGCTTCTCTTTTTTCACGTTTCCTTTTTATAGTCCATTTTTAAAAAAAAGGTGCGCCGTTTTTAATTATCAAAAATAAAAACTGACCTCTCCCATGTTTTTAATTGTTCAAAAATAAGGGTTATAATTTATAGCAAATAGTGTTAAAAGGAAGGAAGAAAAAAATCAAACGATTTCTTAATCAAAAAAAAACACCAAAGAAAAACACACTAAACTTTGTTGCAAACAAAAAAAAAAGAGAGACCAAAACAAAAAAAAAGTGGAAAATAATATTTTGAAATATTTTTTGTGCAACTTTTTTTTTTGATGAATTTTTGGAATGCAAATAAAATTTTTATCAAAGAAAATTTGATAAAATGATAAAGGTAGAATTAGATAAAGGAATTTCTGATATCCATAGAAGGTTGATACCGGACAGCAAAAAAAGTCATGTAATTTTCGACAAATGTAATTTTCGTGGCAGGACCAAAAAAAGGATATATCTTTAAATCCTTAAAGAAAAATGCAAAGCTTTTCTGATCAATCTTAAATATCTTTTTTTCCCATTAAATGTCAACTTTTTTTGTACCCAAAACAAACAATCACAGACAAAAAAAGTGATGTAAAAAATTGAAAACTTTTTAGTCCTTTATAAAGCCTTTTTTTTCCTCTCTCTCTCTCTATCACTCTGAAAGATCATGACGTACATCGCTTTTTTTTCACACACACACACAATAATCATTTATATCACTGATAAGATGAACTATTGAATTGTTCATCACTCAAAAAAAAGAAAAGAAGATATCCTGAAAGAGGACGTCAAAAAAGAAAGAAGAGTGTTAAATGAAACAGTCATCATCATCACTATCAATGATAATGATAATGACAACAATATTTTAAGAAGATTATTATTTTTAGCGTCGTCGTTTTTTTTTGTATTACTTTTTGAACTTTTTCTTAAAACAATCATCAAAAAAAACTGATAGAAAAAGTTTTTTGTGGGTGGGGAGTGCCTTCTCACCTTTACCGACCTACTTTTTAAGGTCAAAAGCCTGTCGGACGATTCATCAAATTTTATCACCTATTTTTTTTGACTCATTTTTTCTTCAAAAAAGTTTACCACTTTTTTTTGCAGCAAAAATTAAAACTCCGCCTTCTTTTTTTGTTGCAAAAAAAATATATGAGTGAAACTTCCAAGGACCACCACATTTTTTTAGGGCGGAAATATTTTTTTCTTCAAAAAAAAAATGTTTGCCAAAAAAATGGAAAGGGAAAAGAATTTCGGGGGGGGGGGGGGGGGGGGGGGGGGGGGGAACGGTATATGTATATTCCTACAATAAGAAAAAAAATGAGAGAAGGGAAAAAAACTTTTTTTTTTACGAGGTGCTGGGGAAAAAAAAAAGATCTTTGAAGAAAATGGCGATTTTCGAGAATGCATTTTTTTGGGACCCTTGTGGCAATAAAAGGAGGAGGAAAAAAACAGAATTATTGGCGCCAAAAAATATATAATAATAATATTATTCAAAGAAAATATTATAGAATATGAAAATTTCTTTGATGGGAATTTCTTTGTTCAAATTTTTTATTTTCTCTCTCTCTTTTTTTTTTTAAAAAATATTTTTGAGGTAGTTTTTGATGAGGTTGAAAGTTGGTGAAAGAAGAAAAGAAATGGTTGCCGTCTGTCATCAATGAAAATTTGATGAGATTTTTAGGAGGGCGGCAAAAAAATATTTGGTTAAATTTTGCATAAATGGTTAAAGGGAGCGTCCGGGATAGATAAAGTTTTTTTTCAATTTACACAGGTACGCTCACCACGAAAATAAATCAAAATTTTAAAATAGTGAGTATTACTGAATTTAGACTAAGAATATTAAAACTCAAAATGCTATAAAATATTATTTGGCGTCGCCGTTTGCAAATGGCGTGGTAAAAACGCAAAATTTGTAAATTTTTGAGGCAAAAATTCACCGTAAAAAACAATTCTCTCCAAAACTTTGCAGTGCATTTTGGAGAGAACATTTTTTCCATGGAAAATTCGCCCAAAGTTTTACAAATTTGCATTTTACCAAACATTTACATTTATTATACATAAATTTTGTTTAATTTTGTTTATTTTTTAACCGTTTTCTCTAAAATTCAAAAATTCGATGTCAGTTTTTTAAATATTTATTACGGTAGTTCTATTTTTCAACAACAATTACAGTATCTACCAAAAAGAATCCTAAATTTGTTTTCTCAATTTTGCCAAAAAAAACAGTTGTCACAAAATTGAAACAAAGTGTGGCACTAAAAAAATAAAATGTTCGCAAATTTTTTGATTAAACAAAAATATTTTGCATCAAATTTAAGTCATTTTTGAAGCAATTTTTGAAATGAACTTTTTAACTTTTAAAAATCCAGTTTTTTGAAAGTTCAAATTTTTTAAAAGATTTTCTAGAATTTTAAAAAAAGCTTTAAAATTCTAGAAAAAAAAATTTAAAATAGCACAAAACTACGGTACTAGTGCACTTTGCTGTCATTGAAACTAAAATCCCAGTTTAGTTTAATTATATTTAAAAAAAAAATGTTGTTCAGTTTAAATTTTAAAAAAACAACTTTTACTGTACTTAGGACTTCAACTACAGTATACCTATTCCTCCGCTAAAAAAAGCTAAAACAATTAAAATCAAATTCATTTTTCATTTCCTTTTAACTTTTAACTTTCCGCATTATTTTATTTTCTTTCTTCAATTTGCAATTCCATCCTTTTATAGAAAAAATTATATTATTATTTTTATTATTATTGTCCCGACAATGAATGAATGAATCATGAAAAGTTTTTTTGTTCACTTTCTTGGGTAAACTGATGATTTCCTCTTCTTTTTTTTTGTTGTCAAAAAAAATACTTAAAACATTGTTGTTTTTTTTATTGTTGAAAATAGATAAGGAAAAAAAACATAAATAATATAAACAAATACAATGGGGAAAAAAGGGCTGCTTTTAACTATTTTTTTACAAGTTTAGTCATCTCCCCCCCCCCCCCCCCCCCCCCCCTCTTTTATTTGTTATTTTTTCAAGTCTTCCAAAAAAAGGCATTAAAGAAACCCAAAAAAAGCCATCACTGTAAAAAAAAATATTTTTATGTTTACACTGTAATAAAAAAAAGAGGGACAGCAAAAAAAAATTGCGCATCGAAAAACTTCTTTTTTTTTCAGTGTTGATTTTTTTTTTCGAACAAATTTATTGCCAAATTTTGAGTAGCAGTAGCAGCAGCAATTTTGGTTCAAGTGTCGAAAAATGCCTCTTGAAAAAAGAAAGGAGAAAGAATGCATAAAAAAATATTAGTGTTTATGCGGGAAAGCGATATTGGCGATATTGGCAATTAATAATAATACAGTTTAGGCATTTTCAAGTGTTTGTAATTTGAGATTTTTCGGATAATAAATTTGTAAAGGTTTATTATTGTTGACTTTTAATAATTGATGTTAATGGTGGAGCTGGTCAGTTTTTCGAGTTTAATACTGTAATAATAATATCAAAAAAACAAGCTGCATTTATTCTTTTTTAAAGGGGGATATATTTACCTCTAACAAATTTTTTTGCTGCAAAATTTTCTTGATGGTCTCGACGCGAATCAGGGAATGCATTGAATCAAACTTTATTTTTTTCTTGCTTAAAAAAAATGGACGTGTAAAAAAATCCTTTTTTTCATTTTTCAGTTCATTCCCTAATTCGCGTTGAGACCATCAAGAAAATTTTGCAGCAAAAAAAAATTGTTAGAGGTGGGTCTCCCCCCTTTAAAAATTACAAATACTGTTTACTTCCAATAAACGCAATATTCAAATTTATGGAAAATATCTGGGATCAGTGTATCTTTTTAAAATTGATAAAAAAATTGGTTCCTTATTATCAGTTAAAACTTTGTTATTTTTATGTTTTATTATTACCAAATATTTTTTTTTAAAAACGGCAGAAAATTGCCATAAATGAATCAGTTACAAATATGAATTTTTGGACTTTTTGAACTTTTTAAAAGTGTCGGTAAAAGTTTACAATCAATCTTCAAATAAAGATAAAAAAGACCGGTTGAAATATAAAAATAAATTTAAAATCTAACTCAATAAAATAAATGTATCCAATTCGTTTCAGTTTTTCCGAATTGATCATAAAAAAAGACAAAAAAATGTTAAAAGGGGCGGACGTTTTTCGACTTTTTTCATTATTTGGGTCTCGCAACGATTTAAAAAATGTCCGACAAAACACTGGAGCATGCAAGATCCTGATTGTCAGGATCTTGCATGCTCCGAGTGCAAAAAAGTCGCAAACCGTACGCTCCCTTTAAACTAACTAAAAAACAAATGTAATTGATAAAATTCCAGTTTACTGTAGTACCAAAATTTTTTATTTTTACCTAAATTTTTTCTCCCCCCCCCCCCCTCCCCCGCAAATGTACCATAGTCAATAAACATCACTTTTAAAAAAATAGTGATAATTATTATTACAACTTAATTCGGGCTAATCAGTAAAAATCGGCACTTTTAATTAACACAAATTGTTCCTTGCCCTTTTTTGATTAAAATTAAGGACAATCAACTTTTGTACTTTTACCGGAAATAACAACAGTTTTTTATGAGTGTTTTGTTTTGATTCACCTTTTTTTTCTCGCATTTTTTTTCTGCTAATAATTCTTATCACTGATTAGCTTTTGTTTTATATATATATATATTTTTGCTCAATTTTTGTTTATAGTCTTGCACAAATTAATCAGCATAAAAAAAATAAGTGGTTATTTCCCCGCCTACACAAAAAAAAGTTGTTGATGATGATAATTTTGATGATTCAGAATTATCTCTTTTTTTATACATAAAAAAAACTACTTTTTTCCCCTCCATTGACAGACTATTTTTTGCTCGCTCTCATAAAACATTCAGAGAGGGCATACGTCAAAGGTTATCATCAGCTATCAGTTATCAGTTAAAGTGTGTAAATAATCACTCAAAATTTGCGTACATTATTTTTTAAAGTGTTAAAACTAAAAACCTTTTGTCTTTTTGACGTCGTATTTTTTTATTGAACAAAAAAACGGAATCATTTTTCCTTTTTTTTTGTTTAAAAAAAAAGATAATTAAAAACAAAGAGGTCAAAAAAAAATATGATAATAATGCACTGATTATTTATTGGTCATTTCCGGAATTTTGTTATCAGTGATAAATCATCGAAAATATAAAAATATAAAAATCGATAAAAACTATTTTTAGGCTAATCTGTAATAATGCTTAAAAAATATACTGTAGAAATATAGTTTTTTTCTTGCAAATAAAATTTTTATATGGAATTAAAAGCTGCTGCAAACAATGAGCATTGTTTGAAGCAGTTTTAAAAGCTTTAAAAAAAGAGGAATAAAAAAAGTTTTTCGCAAAAATTTATGGCGCCAGAGATAAGAAACAAACGCAATATTACGGTAAAGTGGCAAAAAATAGGGTGTAAAAAGAAAAGGAAAAAATTAAGAATTGGCAATTCTTAAGGGACAAAGTTTATGCAAGATATGCTTTTTTGAAAGGGAACAAAGTGATAATTTTTTGTTAATCCTATTATTATGAAATTTATAGCTATAATATCAGATTGTTACAACAATACCAACAACCAACCACACAGTTTCAACAATAAAAAAAACACAATCACGTACGGATTTTTGGGAAATGGAAAAAAAACATTTAAATTTTCTCGGAGAGCAAATATGGATAGAGCAGTAGGTTAACGCGTTTTCCTTGCGTACACAACGCTGAAAAGAAGCCAGGTTCGACCCCCGCGAGAGAAGCTATAAAAAATTTATTTTTATAAAAAGAATACCTTTGATTCAAGTGATTCAGCAATCATTGTAAAAGTTTTTCGAAAATTTTCTTGTAAAAGCAACAAAAAAAATTTGTTAAAAAAAATCAGTGCTCTCGCTGGGTTTGAACTTGCACTTTTTTTGCCCAGTGCATGCAAAGAAAACGCGCAACCAATTGCTCTATCCATTTTTGCCCTCCGAGAAAATTTCAAGTATCTTTTTTTCCATTTCCCGAAAATCCGTATGTGACAAGAGTTTTAATAATTTCTTTAATTTTAAAAAAATCATAACTACTTTAAAAATGTCAAAAAAATAAAGTTGATGCAAGTATTTTAATTTGTTTAAAAAAAACAATTAAAAATTGATATTTTTCAAAAATCAATCCAAAATGGTTCCCAGTTTTGTAATTAATTTTTAGAAAAATTTAAATTTAAATAATAAAGTTTTTCAAACAAATTTAAATAAATGAGTTTCAATTTTAAATTTATTTTTAAAAAAAATTTTGGCGCCAATTTTGCTTCCATTTTGTAGTGTCACAGCACAGTTTCCAATTAATTTTGATAAAATAAAAAAAAGATAGTTTTAAATTTTACGTTGTAATTAATGCTAACCAGTTTTTAACCTTTTATTGTTAAAAAAATAAACCATAAAAAAGAAGTTTAAAATATCATTCATATTCATTCAGCAAAAAAAATATTTATTCTCTAGAGTTTAAAAAAAATATAGCTTTATTTATGATTTTTATGTTGCAGTTTGTAATTATTATTTTTTTAATAAAAAAAAAATGCAAAGTTGTTGAAAAAAAGTAATAGTAAAAAAAGATCAAATTGCAAAAAAAATATAAATTTCACGCAAAATTAAAAAAACTTAATTCAGCTTGCAGTGATAAAATTGTGAAGAAAAAAAAAATTAAATTAAAATTGTTTTTTTAGAAAATAAAAATAAAAAATTCAGTTTAAAATTAAAATCTAAAAACATGTAAAACCGTTAAATAAAAATTTATTTCGACATTACGATTTTGCAGTTACAAAAAAATACATATAAAATATACTGTAACTTGCAGTTTAACAAAAATAATTAAAATAAAATAACACTTTTGTTTCAAAATTTTTTAAATATTTTTAAAAATTAAAATTTTTGATCAAAAAAATTGAAGAAAACTTAAAATTAAAAAATTACAAAATTTTTTAATAAAATTTCAAAATCAATCAATACAGTTATAATTAATTAAAAAAAGCTTTAAATTAAAGTCACTCGCTTTTAAACATTTATTATTTTTTGAAATAATAATTATGTATTTTCCTTTTCAAAATCTCATATTGCAAATTTGAGCTGTTTTAAAAGTTTAAAAGCTTTAATTTTTTATGCTTAAAATGAATATAATTTTGAAAAAGTCTGAGAAAATCTTCCCCCCTTTTTTTTGAATCCTTTCTTTTTATTACTTTTGAAAAAAAGTCGGGGGCACTCTTTTTTTCTATATGGGAAAATGTGATTATTTAATTTGCATTTAATTAATTATGACTATGATGTATATTAAAAAAGAAGATAGGATTTTTATGAAAGAATATTTAATTTTAATATTCAAGCTGTTAAAAAAAGTATATTTTTGAGCTAAGGTTTATTTATGAAAATGCCTTTAAAGGGAGCGTCCGGGATAGACAAAGTTTTTTTTCAATTTAGCCAGGTACGCTCACCACGAAAATTTATCAAAATCTTTAAAATAGTGAATTTTACTGAATTTTGACAATTTTTTCTGTCTTTACGATTAAAATTAACCGTAGAACAAACTGTTTTAAAAAAATATGATTTAAATAAACTTTTTTTGAGAATATATAACGGTTGTAAAAAATGTGGGAAGTAATCAATAAAATATTCAAATTTCGTATTTTCCCGGATTTTTTCCTTTTTGAGGGCACATGTTTTAGGGTTAATTTTAATCGTAAAAACAGAAAAAGTTGTCAAAATTTAGTGATTTTCACTATTTTAAAATTTTGGCATATTTTCGTGGTGAGCATACCTGTGTAAATTGAAAAAAAAAACACTTTGTCTGTCCCGAACGCTCCCTTTAAAGGGATTTAAGAATGAACACATCTGTGCTGCGTCCGTCCTACAACGTGGAACATTTTTTTCCACTCACTTTTTTTTCCTCTCTCTTTTTTCTCTCTCTCTTTTTCTCTAATTAACAATTATTTTGGGATTCAGAATTATGATTAAATTTTTTATCAAAGCTATTTTCGTGCTAAAAAAGATTTCTTTATGCTCCAAAAAAATGTGGACTAACAGTTTTCTATGAATTAGTTTTCTTGATTAAAAACCATAATCAGTTAATCAACTTCTTTTAAAAAAAATTATTTAAAAATTTGAATATTGTTGGATCTTTATTTATATATATAATATCTATACTTAAATGGATATACAATTTTTTAACCATCACTTATTATTACAATTTTTTAAAAATAACCAATTAATTTCATAATATGTCTATATTATAGATTGGGTAATAAATATATATTATAGATTGGGTAACAATAAACAACTAAATTTAGCTCTTTTTTTTAGTCATAATAAATTTCTCTATTTGCAATTGCTTTTGTTTGCTTCCTTTCTTTTTGTTGTTGTGGAGGTGTACCTTTTCTATATATTGAAAAATCGATGGTAATCATGATATCATATTTTTTATCTTACTTTTCTTTGCACAATTATTTTGCAATTTTGATTATAATATATTACTTTAATGAATTTCAAGATTTGCTAATTGCAAGTAATAATATTACAGTATGAAAAAAATAATTTCGTTAAATTTCGTAAATACTTTTTTCTATAATATTTCAATTCAGTTTAAAATTTTCAATTTTATTTCTAATTTAACATTTTTTAAAAATCAAAAAAACACATTTAATCGTCCAAAAAAACAGCTTTTTCCGGATATTGAGATTTTTTTGTCCTGGCAAGAATGAAAAAAACAAAATCAATCATTGAAGTGCTTTCATCTTTTATTTATACCTAAATTTGGAACATTCTAAAACAACATTTTTCTTTTCTCCTCTGTATTTGATTTTCTTTTTTATGCCTAAAAATTTCTTTAAACATTTTTTTACAATCATATTTTTAAGCAAACTTTTCTTTAATAGTTTTATTTGCACATTTTTTTGCGTAATAAAAATACAACACCAAAAAGCGATCATCATCTTTTGAGGGACTCTTATGTTTCAAAAGCTAAGGAAATTTTACCTCTAATTTATCATATATTTTTTTTCCTTTTCCGGTGACCGCGGTTGCTGATATATCAGTAGCGATATCAAAGTATATTCAATTATGGCTGTTAAAAATAGCATTCAAGAATCACGTTTTTTACAAAAATTAATTTTAATTGAAACCACACAGGTCTCTGTCCAGGGACGGGTTGGGTTTGTTTTCTCAACTTACCCAACAAAATTTATACCACAAAATTTTACCAAAATATTACTAATTACTGGTAAAATATTCAGCAAAACTATATCAAATATCAAATAATATGTTTTTTAATAAAACTGAAATAATCTACTTTAAAAATACAGTAGTTGAAAAAAAGTCAAATTTTACCAAAAATATTACCAAAAATTTTACTTATTACTGGTAAAAAGACACCAAAATTATTTCCAATGTCAAATGGGACAATGTGAAGTAAAAAAACCATATTTATTTTTTTTTTCAAACTTCAAGTACTCCCTGTAGAGATTTGGTGTTTCTGGGGGTGTGTAAAACGCTTGTCCAAGTTTTATTTTACATACTCTATGGGAGTATATGTAATCGACCACGCTGATTCCGAATATGACATTTTTTCACATCCCCCGGATAACTCGGACGGTCATTTCGCCCAAAAATTAGCAAATTCGGCAAGTCGAAATACCATTTCGGCACTTTTCGGAACATTTTCGGCACTCGTCGATAGGAAATTCGGATTCAGCATGGTAGAAAACCTATATAGGTGGGAAATTAGAGGAAACTAACAAATTTCGGATTTTTACCGTATTTTCGAAGTTTTGGTGGTCCCGCCACGATAACTTTTGAACGACCGAAATTTTTCGCGCTGAAACCAAAAAAAACGGACTCAGCACCAAAAATTCCCCTATGGGACGAAAAATTACGTCCCCCCGACCACTTTGAATTTTTTGAACGGTGGCCTGCAAATAAATTCAGAGAACTCGTAAATCGTCACTGTTAGTTTAAACCCACCCACCCATATTCATCACCATAATCTGTTGAAGCATTAATTAATTATTGGTAATATTTCGTGTTAAGAATTACAAAAATGTGGGAAAGAATTATGTCCGAGAGACAAATTTTTATGATTTTTTTGTTAAAAATGTAAAATTGAAATATTATGGTGACGTCACTTTTGTCTTAATACCAATCATAGTCACTTTTGACATGCCCCCACCCCCCCCCCCCCCACCGATAAAACGAATGACGTCACTTCTGGACACTCCCTTAACGCAATACAGTATAAAAAACATTTTAATGCCACATAATTAGATTTATTAACCCAACAAAAATCAAAAATTAAATTATTAAAGTTAAATTTCAGTTAACTATTTACCAGCATCTTCTTTTAGAAGGACAGTACGGTTAAAGACAAGCTAAAAAACATTCGTTTTTAAAATTTAAAAAAGTTTACGAAAAACTCACACATCCTTTTTCTTTAGTATCTGGATCAACAGAAAAATAGCCAGTTCTCTCAAATTGAAAACTTTGATAAAGTTTTGCGTCAGCCAAATATTGATCAACAGCACAATTATGTATAATGCTAAGAGAATTAGGGTTACAGTCGCTAAGAAATCCATTGGGCACTTCTTCGGGATCTTCTGGATTCTTATGCATGAACAAACGTTCGTAAAGACGAATTTCAGCAAATAGGGGTTTAGCAACCCAATGAATAAATGCTTTAGGCTTATTTTCAGCTGTAAGCGATTCGCCACGAACGACGATTTCTAAGACATTGCCTTTATCATCCTGTAATTTCATGTTTAGAGCAACAAATAATATAAAAAATTTACATACTTCTGTCCCAGTAACAAATTTTAGAACTAATCCAATATATTTTAAACCAACTGATTGATCAACAGTCATACGACGGAATCCTTTTTCACCAATTATGCGAAAATCACTTTGTTCAATATAAATAGTACCATCAAAAGCTACCGCATGTTCTTCTGAACGAGAAGTATCTGTTGGAAAATCAGGAACATTAACAGATGTAGGTAATTTGAGTTCATTAAAATTTTCGATAACAACTTTTAAAGGTTCCAAAACAGCCATTGTACGAGAAGCATGAATGTTTAAGTAATCACGAACAAAAGCATCTAACATAATTGGATCAACAGCAGTTTGAGCAACAGTAAGGCCAAGTTTTGCAACAAAATTATTGATAGCTTCAGCAGGAAATCCACGACGTCGAAGTCCAGTAAGAGTAAAAAGACGTGGATCATCGTAATCTCTAAAATTGATAAAATAATAAATATGTACATTTAACAGTTTTTTTAAATTACCTAACAATTCTGTTTTGAATAAGCTTAAGAATTTTACGTTTTGAAATCACAGTATAATTAACATTAAGTCTACTGTATTCCCGTTGAACGGGGCAATAAATTTCGAGAGCATTGCAAAGCCAATAATAACTACTTCTTCGAGATTGAAATTCTTTTGTGCATAAACTATGAGTAATATTTTCAATTGAATCACACAAACAATGTGTATAATCATAGGTAGGATAAATACACCAAACATCTTTGCTTCGATGATGTGAAACATATTTTACGCGATATGCAACAGGATCGACTTTTCCTTCTTCAAGAATATGTTTCAAACGAAGTGTTGCTTCTCCTTCATTAAAAAGTCCAAGCCGCATTGCTTCAAATAATTCCAAATTTTCTTGAATTGGACGATCACGCCATGGCGAAACTTCAACATTAAATCCACGCATTTCTTCTACTTTTTGATGACATACAAATGCTAATCCATCTTTAATGAGTTGAATAGCCCAAAGATATAGTTGTTGAAAGTAATCACTTGAATGAGTGATTTTATATGGATTATATTCTGTAAAATTACAAATGTTAAATCAAAGTAACATTAATCATAAATCACTCACTTAACCAACGAACAACATCTTCAATAGCTGTAAAAAATTTTTCTTCTTCCTTTTCTGGATTCGTATCATCAAATCTGAGGTAGCAATTACCATCATTGACTTTAGCATAACCAAAATTAATATTAACTGCTTTTGCATGACCAATATGAAGAACTCCATTAGGTTCTGGTGGAAAACGAGTATGAACTTTTCCGCCAACAGTTTCAACATGCTTCTTTAATACATCTTTTGTCCATGGATGTATAACATATCCTTCTGTAGTATAATTTTCACCGACTTTATGAAAAAAAGAATGATTCTCAAACATGCTTTAGGAGATATTCCAAAGTTGAATTAAGTTGTTGATTTTTGACGCGTCGACGGATCCGTCCGCGGAGTTTATTTTAGAATTTTTTTTTAAAAATATTGGAAATTCACAAAACGCCAAAAGAATTAAATACAAAAATTTTAGTGATGCAATTTTTTTTTAAATGTTGAAAAATTTTGCAAAAAGAAATTTACGCCTTTTAAATAAAATACATGATAGTTTTCCAATGTTATGAAATTTCAATGTCTTTAATACCTTCCCCGTTCAACTGTGATGTCCCTTTGTTTGATGTCTTGCCGTTTTTTGCGCTGTGTAATGGGGTGAATTCTCTTCACCTCTCGAGATATCCATATCCGGATAGCTATCCCAACAACCCCAATCATTTCAAATAGATAATTTGGTAAATAAGTAGTTTTAAAGGGAGTGTCGAAGATAGACAAAAACTTTTTTCACTTCTTAATCCACGTACTCCCCCCGCGAAAGGACATTATTGGGTAAAATTGAAAAATTTTTTTCACGTTTTGTCGTTCAAGAAACGTTGATGGATTTTTTCAATTTTTGATCAATAATTGTCCTTTCGCGGTGGGAGTACGTGGACTAAGAAGTGAAAAAAGTTTTTGTCTATCTTCGACACTCCCTTTAAGTAGAAATAAGAAAACTTATTTTTAAAAGAAACGATATTGTATAATTATGGTGCTTAAAAATATATTTAAAAAATCGGGCAAATTAATTTTAAGATTGCAACAAAACATACAGTTTAATAACATTACCGTAATACTAAAAAAAAGTATGAATAAAATTATAGTATTACTGTAATACCCAAAAAAATAATTCGCAGCCAGCAGGATTTGAACCTGCGCGGGCAATGCCCAACAGATTTCTAGTCTGTCGCCTTAACCACTCGGCCATAGCTGCTTGAAAAATGGTGCTCAGAAAAAACGTTAGACATCACTTTCAGTTGCTTTTTTGTTTCTTTTAAAATTTTGTTTACGTATTTTTAATCACGTATGAATCAAGCGACTGTTTATTTTTTTCAACGGGCGGACGTCTTTTGCACTGCAGGTTTGTCTCAGTTGAGAGCGCGTCGGAGTGCAAGGCAAAAATCATATGTAGGTTCGAATCCACCTCGGGTAAAAAAATGAGAAAATGCTCAAATATTAATTTAAAATATATTGTAAACAAAATACAATAATAAAAAAATTTATAAATCGAGATTTTAGTGGAAAAAAATAATTTAACGATACAGAAAAACTTTTTGTCTTACTGTAATTTTTTTCCAGTTTTTTATTTTCATTACTACTGATTTAAAAGATGTTTTCTTTTTTTGGTGTATTTTAGGCTTAGGCTTAACGTTGTATTGAATCAGTCAACGTGTATTATTGTATTGTGTTTACAATATTTTTTAAAGTATAAACTTATTATTTATCGATTAATTATATATTTAATCTTTGCATTCTTGGCTACCGTATTAACATCGTCAATCTTCTAGTTCTTCGTAATAGAATATTTTTCAAGATTTGCAAATACTTGAAGCTAAACAAAAAATAAAAGAAATAATATTTATAGAGTTATTTCTTTTATTTTTTGACCCGATTTATTGGTGGGACGACAAAAAAATAAAAGACAAAAATATAACGCGACAAAAAAATAATTTTAAAAAAGGTGCGACAAAAAAATAACCGACAAAAAAATAATCCGACAATAAAATAATTTTATATAAAATTTTATAAAAAGTGTGATAATAAGGGTTCCGAAATCGTGGAAGACAACTTGCAAGTTCAAATCCTCAACTTCCTACTCGCCGGGTTATTGCTTAAGCTACTGAAAAAACTTCTGATGCTCTTTAAAGTCATGGATCATCGAATTTGCAACAACTGATCCAGCGTCGATGTGAACCACCATTTCCTGATGAGTATAAGACAATGGCCGATGGAAGTCCCTTTGTGATGCATGATAGCAGTGTTGAAAATCGTGATGGTCTTGAAATTGATTTTACAATTATAAAAACTGCACTGAAAAAAATCGGTGACGAAAAATCCCTCACTGGTGACGTTTGCAAGGCCGTATTTAGGGGGGGGGGGATTCGGGACCTGTGCCCCCCCCCTCCCGAAACTGAAGAATTTCCTTTGATCTTTTGCCGCTTCGTGTTGCCGGCGGCAAAAGATCAAAGGCGTGCCCCCCCCCCCAAAATCGCTGTGCCCCCTCCGAAATTTTTTTCTGTATACGGCCTTGGACGTTTGGGTGATGAATTCATCACTTTTAGTCACGTATTCATCACCAAAGCGTCACCAGTGAGGGTTTTTGCATCACCCATTTTTCTCAGTGTGATTACTGCAATAATCCTAGTTTTGCTCAACATGTTCGAATGATTCCATCTTTTGGCTTTTCTACCCCCAAATCAAGTATCTTTTGGATTTAGTACTTTATCTACACTAATCAGTCAAAAATTGAAACCCAAATCGATGCAAGTTTGGATTACTTTGAGGATAATTATGTTGGTCGATTGAATGCCGATAGATCTCGTTATGATGCTCCAATCGATGTTCCACACTGGAATGTATTTATGCGTGTTGCCAATGATATGCCAAGAACTGGAAATTCACATGAAGCATGGCATCACGCTTTTTCTCTTCCATCTAAACATCCTGGAATTTGGAGATTTTTTGAAGTCATTAAATAGAATTCATTATATGCTGCAACTGAAGTCGATCCTCTTGGCTGGGAATACTGCAATCATCAGATTCTTTACGCAAATAAAATTAAAGTTGGAGAAAATTAAACTTTTTGTTACTTTTATCTTATATTTATATCTTTTATCACACTTTTTATATAATTTTACACAAAGTTATTTTTTTGTAGGATTATTTTTTTGTCCAGTTATTTTTTTATCGGTTATTTTTTATTTTTATATTTTTGTCGGTTATTTTTTTGTCTTTTATTTTTTTGTCATAGTACCGATTTATTGAGATTTAGAGTTTTTGAGTGACAATAATTTTTTTTGTATTGCTGCATCTTTATTATTCAGAGAAATTCAGAGCGGTAAATAAAAAAATTTGCAATATTATAATATAATATTATATAGGACGTTTTTTGCAATATTCGAGAATTCTATGGCGCCACTATATTTTTTTGATCGAAGTGAGTTCGGAAAAGTCAAAAACATATTTACAACATTTATAAAAGTATTTTTTTAGCTTAATCATAATTTATCTCAATAAAATTAAGTGTTTAAAAGTCATTAAAAATATTAAAAAAGTGTATCTTTCAACAATGATAAATTTTAATATCTTGAAAAATGATCAAAAATAGACGAGTTTGACCAATTTACTGTGGTACACTATGTTATAAATAATTTACGTGATTTAGTTGTTAAGAGGATATTCCATTTTTTTTCTAAATGATTCATAGTATTTCCAAAAAATGAGTTAATTTGTCGATCTTTTAAATCAGTAGTAATGAAAATAAAAAACTGGAAAAAAATTACAGTAAGACAAAAAGTTTTTCTGTATCGTTAAATTATTTTTTTCCACTAAAATCTCGATTTATAAATTTTTTTATTATTGTATTTTGTTTACAATATATTTTAAATTAATATTTGAGCATTTTCTCATTTTTTTACCCGAGGTGGATTCGAACCTACATATGATTTTTGCCTTGCACTCCGACGCGCTCTCAACTGAGACAAACCTGCAGTGCAAAAGACGTCCGCCCGTTGAAAAAAATAAACAGTCGCTTTTATTCGCATTGATTCATACGTGTAATGGATGTATTTAATTCAAAAACTTTTAAAAAAACTGAAATAAAAAATTTATATAAAAATATAAATACAAGATGTCAAATATTTTTATAAAAAAAGTTTATCATTTTTTTTACAAATTGTATATAATTTAATAAACTGGTGGAATTTGTTCAACTTGTTTGAAAGTAATTTGTTCATGGGCATGTGCAGCAGCTTCTTGTGACGCTTCATTAATGGTAACACCTTGAACAATATTTGCTTGTTGATGAACATTTACTGGGACTTGTCGTTCACTGGCTAATGCTTCCCGTTGAAGATGTGCTCCAGCTTCAATCATTTCAGCGCCTATAAAAAATGATGATGATTGAATTATATTTTTAAATATTTAAATTTCACAGAGATTAGTGAACATTAGCAATTTTTTTACACAAATTTCTGCACAAATTTAAGTCACATTGGACTTAAATTTGTGTAAAAAAATAGCATCAACAGTTTTACGGGTTTTTCCATTCGAGACCATAGAAGTTTTACAAAATTTCAAAGAATGATGCAATATTGTAAAAATACTTACCAGCTTCTGCAAGTAATTGAGTTCCAATTTCTTGATTCACTAAAGCCTTAGCAGTTTTAACATTGGCATCATGGGCAGTCAGAAGGGCATGTTGTTGAAGTTTATAAGCTTCTTCAAATTCTTTGGCATTTTCTTTTAAAGTTTCTTGAGCTTGTTCCTTTAAAATTTGGGCTTGTCTTTCAGTTTCTTCAATTTCATCAACGGGAATTATTTGCTTTTCACATTCTTCTTCAACTTTTACCAGTTGTTTATCGGAATCTTTTTGGGATTCAAAAGCTTCATCATCAAATAATTCTTCAAGATCAATATCATTCAAAATTTGTTCTTGTTCTTCATCAATTTCTATTTCAATTTCTTTTCCTTTTTCTTTTTCAGAAGCATTAATTTCAGGGGGTGCAGATCCTGAGGGAGATGAGGAAGTAGAGGCAACAGGAGTTTCATGACCAGAATCTTTTAAGCCTTTAGCAAATTTTTCTTCAAATTCTTTCAACTTTTTTTTCTTTTCTTTTATTTCTCGCTTCTCTTCTTCGCATTCCTTCTTTTTTGCATCTTCTTCACCGCGAAAATCTTGTGGAAGTAAACCAGCGGAAATCCATTGATCCATCAGAAATCCGAAAGCAGATTTCATTAAAAGATCTGAAGATTTTTCATAAAATCCATTTGTTAAACGGGAAATATGTAACCGTTTATCTATTTCGTTTACAAGATGTTCACGAGCTTGTTCAATTGACATGTTTCTAAAAATTAATTTTTGTTAAATTAAATAAGGTTACGGTAATTTTAAATAATATGTAACGCCATAGAAACAAGAAAAAGTTATATAATTCTAATTTTAAAAAGTAATTTAAACAATTTTTTATTAAAATATAAAAATCTCAAAACATGTAAACAATTTTTTTTCTCCAAAAAAACCACCATTTTTGAAAAGAAAGATGAAGAAATTGAACAGCAATCAACTGCCTTTTATATTCAATCCTTTCCCCTTTCCCCCCCCCCCCCCCCCTGCCTCCTGCATTTTTAATCACCAAAAATGAAAACAAGGAAAAAAAATTAATCAAAAACAAAAATAATTTTACTAAGGACAAAAAACAAAAAATAAACGTCGCCCAAAAAAAGAAAAGGGGAGAAAAAATTCTAGAAAGAATGCACCCAAAAAAAAGAGTGTAAATAAATGAAGGATGTTTTTTTCGGGCAATCAACAACATTTAAATCAGAAGCGAAAAAAACAACAAAAATGGGTAATTATCTTTCAAAACTTTGATTGTTTGTTTTGTTTTGATTTGATTTTATGAATTGATAAATAAATACGGTCAAAGTTGACATTGGTTGATTTCAAATTTTCTGATGGTGATAAAATTTGAAAATTTGTGTTGAATTTTGAATGATATTTGAAAATTCTTTTTTATGCTACAAAATTTTTCATGTTTTTTTTCAAATAATTTAAAAACTTCTTTAATTTTACGATTTTTGGCATACTGTAGTTACCGTAATAATTTTTTTTGGTAAAAAATGGGATTCTGCATTGCCTTCCCTGTGTGCCGCTATTTTATTTGCTATGTTTTATGGTCATTTGCAGATTGTGTCTCAACAATAAAATAAAGTTAGGGATTGTCCAGACGTGACGTCACGCATTTTATGAGTGGATGGGAGGGGGGGGGGGTGAACAAAATGTGACGTTGCTTTGAATTTCGGCATTAGATCAAAGGAAAAAATGTGACGATAAATTTCGAATTTTCCTGTGACGTCACATCTACCACATCTACATGACCCTAAAATTCTCATTTTTTTGTTTTAAATTTTTTAAAGAATTTTTCAAAACATCAAAGATACTTACAACAATCTCAATGATGTGGTCAGTTTCTTTTCCGCCATCTTTCACGGAAAAAAAAGTGTTTATTGAACTGTTTTTGTTTATTTGTTCGTTTTTATCAAAAAAGCACTCTGATTTTTGTTATATCCGTGGTATATACAATTAATAATAACAATATTTATTATAACACAATAATAATATTACACAATATAAATGAGTAAGCTGGCCGGAACACAACTTGACTCTAGCACCGGGCTAAGATATGAATGAGAATCAAAACAGACAAGAGAAGAATGCAACACAAAAGCTGCGTTGGCAATGCTCGACGCATTGCCAAGAATAATTACAATAATATTAAATACCTTAATATAAGACGCGGAATTATAAAATATTTTTAAAACCACTACAGAAAATGGCTTTTTTGAAAAATAATATCAGGCCCGTTTCACCATCAATTTTTGGTGTTTTATTGAAATAAAACTCAGATATTTTTTCAGTTACCGATTTTGAGAAAATCATAAAAAGCATCTCATAGCTTTTCTTCATACAAGGTTTTCAAAGAAATTGAAAAATTTATCTCACATTTTTTTTCAACATCTGATTTTGGTTGTTTAATGAAAATAATCTCAGCCATTTTTTGTCACTTTGAAAAATCCTGTCTTTTGTAAAAAGAATCTCAAAATTTAAGACCAATTTTAAGAAAACCTTGATTTTTTTAAAAAATGCCATTTTTGTCTGTAGGAGGCATTTTTTGGGGTCCAAAAAAGCTCATGCTGAGAAATCGGCACGTTTGTGAAAATAATTTCTTTTTTTGAGCCTGACTCAAAAAATGAGATTTTTGAGCCTGACTCAAAAAGTGAGATTTTCCACCAAAAATGACTGTTTTATTGTGAGATCAACATGACAATAATTTTTTTTAATTAACTGTATATCTGTTTCACTGTCTAAAGAGTCATTTGCTTCATCCGTAGGATCTTCATTATCATCCTTTTCTACGAGCAATAAATGTTCAATTTCTTTTTAGCACTGTTTATCTGCCGTAACATGAACTTTATGAAAGAGCTATAAATTTTATAATAAAATAAATAATAAATAAATAATAAATAATAATAAAGCGAATTAAAACAAAACCGCTGTACAAAAAAAGTAATGCAGCAAAAAAATTGAAGCTCGATTTTTCGTTTGGAAATTTCTTGGCGAAAAGCAAATTATTGCCAACGAGCTTCAATTTTTTTTTGCTGCATTACTTTTTTTGTGCAGCGGTTTTGTTTTAATTCGCTTTATTATTATTTATTATTTATTTATTATTTATTTTATTATAAAATTTATAGCTCTTTCATAAAGTTCATGTTACGGCAGATAAACAGTGCTAAAAAGAAATTGAACATTTATTGCTCGTAGAAAAGGATGATAATGAAGATCCTACGGATGAAGCAAATGACTCTTTAGACAGTGAAACAGATATACAGTTAATTAAAAAAAATTATTGTCATGTTGATCTCACAATAAAACAGTCATTTTTGGTGGAAAATCTCACTTTTTGAGTCAGGCTCAAAAATCTCATTTTTTGAGTCAGGCTCAAAAATCTCACTTTTTGAGTCAGGCTCAAAAATCTCACTTTTTGAGTCAGGCTCAAAAAAATGACACTTTTGAGGAAAACAACAAAAATAGCGGAAAACCTTGTTTGGCGAAATTTCGTACTGAAAAATTATGCAAATGCGACTTTTTGCCTCACTTTTTTTAGGCTTTTTCTGAAAGTCCAAAAATCGAGAGGTGAAAAAAAAATTTAGGATAATTTTACGAATTTCTCAAAAATTGTACGTGGAAGAAATCAGTGAGATTATTTTTCACATCCGGTCGATTTCTTTGTATGAAAAGTATCGGTGAGATAAATTTTACAAATTCATCAAAAATTGCATATGGAAGAAGTCAGTGAGATTCTTATTCATCAATGGCCGATTTCACTGTATGAAAAGTGTCGGTGAGGCAGATTTTCAAAAAATGCCAATTTTAAAAAAAAATGCCATTTTTGTTTTTTGAGGTCATTTTTTGAAGGGGTTTAAAATTATTTTATAATTCCGCGTCTTATATCAGGGTTACAACAATTTTTTTCTGTTTTCACAAAAAATAAATTTGTACAATCTCATTTTTTGAGCCTGACTCAAAAATCTCAAAAAAATAGTGTGGAAAAAGAAAAGAGCGCAGAGAAAAAAGTACTCTTTTTCACAAAACGCCAATTTTTGAGCCTGACTCAAAATATTTTATGATTCCGCGTCTTAATATAGGGAATCTGATTTTGATCTAAAAAATTTTTATTCAAAAAATATAGTAACAAAAGTGTAATTTTCAAATGGAAAAAATTTGAAATTTATTTATTTATTTTTATTTATTTGATCGCTCCCATACGTAGCGTGAAAAAGTACAAATAAAGTAAAGTACAATAAAAAGTACAGTAACAAAAGTGTAATTTTCAAATTGAAATTCAAAATTTTGGTACAGGTTTTTTTTCTATTTTCGTTTAACTCCAAACTGAAATTTCCTAAACTAAATAAAACTACAGTAAGAAAAGCAAAAATTTAAAACGAAAATTTTAGAAGGCAAATTTTGAAGCAAAAACTTTAAAGAATCAATTTTTATTCTAATTTTTTAAATTAAATGGAAGAAAAATTTGATTGTTCGAAATTATTTAGAAATGGAAGCCAATTCAATTTGGAATTATTCTTGAAACGAAGATTTTCTTATATATTATTGCTCAAAAATGGTCTTGCAAGGATAATTTTATCATCAAAAATTAAACACAAAAAAATTTCTCACAGTGAAAAGTTATATTTTTTGTCATTTTTCGTGGTAAGATTTGGTACTAAAATAAAATATTTTACAACGAAAATAAGCATGGTTGATGTCCACATTTTGGCAGCCTGTCATAAAAAAAATTAACAGTTCTGTTTTTTTTTTCAATCATTAAATGATGGTATAAATCTCAGGTTCCTTTTTTTTTAAATATTTTTTTATTGACAATGGTTAAAGGGTTGGGGGAATTTGATTTTGAGAGGATTATATATATCCATTTTGGTTATTTGCTTGAATTCCTTTTTTTATAGATAAATTTAATGTTAGTCTTTAATTATCAGTTTCCCACCTTTAGAACTTTTATCACTATTTTTACTTTTTGATAGATATTTTAGTGTTTTTTCATCTATTGTATCTTTTTTCATCTGCAAACTAAATATATATATTCCCATGATTATTATTCTTGGTTTCCATTATAATCATTATTACTGTATGACAATACTTTTTTTTTTTTTATTACTGTTTTTATTATTCTTATGGTTAAATTTGGTATTCTCTATATTATGTTTTTTACTGTTAATTTTTTTTCAAGATTTTTTATAAATTCTTTTTAAAAACATGTTTTTTGGGCTTTTACAGATTACGGTATTTTGGGATTTGAATATTTCATCAATCCCTAATACTTTACGTACGTTTAAAAAAAAGTTGCGGTAGTTTTTTTACTGACTTTTTTATTTGCTTTTTTGGTATTTATTTTATACCGTAGCTTGCCTACCGTAATCTTTTAAATGATCAACAATTAATAAAAAACAACATATATTTAATATTATACACTTAACCTTAAATTTCTTTCGTTAAAGATTACCTAAATAAGACAAAAAAATGATTCATTTGTTTGAAGGAAAAAAATTGCAGCAAAAATGAAAAAAAACTTGCACAAAAGTGAAAATGCAAACACGACATCCCCCTTTTTCACCACTGTTTGACCTCCCGTCGCAATATTGATTTTCCAGTAGAAAAAAATCACATTACTTTTTTCGTCAACTAGTCATTAGTTTACGAATTTCCATTTTCTTCCACTGAAATAACCGTTGTTTGAATATTTAAATACTTTATTAAAAATTGTTCAGAGTTTATTTTAAAAAATTTATACGAGAGATTTCTGGATGATGCTGAAAGCATTTTATTAAAAAAATGGAGATATAATTTATCCATGCCCTTCAGGAATCTCTCGCATAACTTTTTTAAATTTAACTTTGAATACAGGCAAAATAACGAAAAAAATTGACGACAAAAGAACAGTTCTTTCGTTGTCTGTCTTCATTATGAAATTTGTTCATTTTTCGCCAACGGCTTTTATCAAATATTGAAAAAATTTATGTTTTTTTTGTGGCAATAATTTTAATAATGCACTGGATTGAAGTGCTTATCCGGATTACAAGCGTTTTTTGCGCTAGCTACTTAGCATTAATGCCAATATGGAAATCAATCGGGCTCCAGGATTTGCCACCTGAGACCGAAAACCCATAAGGCGTACATTTTGGATACCGGGCGGTCGGGAGAGTGGAAGAGGGCCCTTTTTTTCAGTTGAAGTAGGAGTTCATTCGATAATACATTTATTCAATTCTATTCATCCAGTCAATTACAGATTCGAGCTTTTTATAAAAGCATTACACTATGGTTTCCTTCCCTTATAAAATTCCAAAAAATCTCTGATTGAATCAAAAAAAACTGTCGTGTCAAGAGTTTTGACATTGCTTTGATTGCTCTCTTTTTTTGACAAAATTTTTTTTTACAAAATGCAAAATTTATTAAACACACACAATGTTTGATGTAATTTTTTTTTGATAAAATATAAAATATTGTTAATATTAAAAATGAGTTAAACTTAGAACGATAAATTCATAAAAATAATGCAATTTTTATCAAAAAAGAGAGCAATCAAAGCAATGTAAAAACTCTTGACACGACAGTTTTTTTTGATTCAATCAGAGATTTTTTGGAAAAAGAAACCCACAGTGCGACGCGTGGTCACTTTTGCAAAAAAAGCATCAAAAAAAGGAAAAAAAGGTGCATGTTTCAAAAAAAAGATTAAATAGATATTTTATTTTTTTATTATAAAATTTTGGTCAAAAATAAAAGTAGAAGACCTGGGCTACATGTGCATATCAAATTTGTAATTTTTGGTAAATGTTTTTACAATAATTTTTCGTGTGGTAAAGTGCAATTTTACCACTCAGATTAAACGATAATTTTGCAGTAGAAGTAATTTTTTAAGATCCCATCGTGTTCAGCATGCTAAAATGTACTATAAATGGGATTTTTGGAGAAAAAAAATTAACAAATTTTTTTTTATTTCATTTTTAATTTTTTTTACAAAGGAAAATTACTGGTAATTGTAATTACATAAAAACTAGAACATAATTTAAAAAACACTTCCCAGATTCTGATTCCCCATCCTCGAAAGTACATAGGGGGAAACAATGGATTATTGAGAGAAATTATTCGCAAAGTTATTGAAACTTTTCGTTTTTGTATGGAAAACTATACCTTCAACATCGTAAAAAAATCATAACTTTCGAAATATGCAATGAAATGCCTTCCGGTGACTTGCATTATCAATTATAATGATATTAGTGTATTTTGAGCAAGTTTCACCTCTCCTGCGTTAAGTATCTATTATACTCTGCTTCATCAGCTACAGTATGAAAATGGAAAAACTTCAAAAATCAGTACTGTGTGAGAACCAATATTTTAATGGTTGTATCAGTTGAAATTGATAAAAATAATGTTAGGGAATAGTTGCCGGCAGTTTAACAGTTAAATCCACCGTTTTTTTAAAAGCTGTGATTTTTTCTCTTCACTCATGTAATGCAACATCTATTATTTGTTTAAGTATACTGTAGAAGCAGTTGTAGGTATCGGATAACAAATTTGTGATCTAATTATTATAAAACCATTATTTGGGGACGAAAGATTCTATATTTGGATTAATTACACCTAACAGAATCATTTTCTTACATGTCTAACATATTGTTCAGTTTATGTGTTTCAAGGTGACCACAAATTATAAGTTTTTAATGCATGACGGGTCAAACTTGCTCAGAATACACTAATATCATTATAATTGATAATGCAAGTCACCGGAAGGCATTTCATTGCATATTTCGAAAGTTATGATTTTTTTACGATGTTGAAGGTATAGTTTTCCATACAAAAACGAAAAGTTTCAATAACTTTGCGAATAATTTCTCTCAATAATCCATTGTTTCCCCCTATGTACTTTCGAGGATGGGGAATCAGAATCTGGGAAGTGTTTTTTAAATTATGTTCT
This sequence comes from Panagrolaimus superbus, assembly GCA_964035985.1. NCBI lineage: Eukaryota > Metazoa > Nematoda > Chromadorea > Rhabditida > Panagrolaimidae > Panagrolaimus > Panagrolaimus superbus. The sequence goes on from OZ038357.1 coordinate 2,875,323, forward strand.
AGTTTTTATGTAATTACAATTACCAGTAATTTTCCTTTGTAAAAAAAATTAAAAATGAAATAAAAAAAAATTTGTTAATTTTTTTTCTCCAAAAATCCCATTTATAGTACATTTTAGCATGCTGAACACGATGGGATCTTAAAAAATTACTTCTACTGCAAAATTATCGTTTAATCTGAGTGGTAAAATTGCACTTTACCACACGAAAAATTACTGTAAAAACATTTACCAAAAATTACAAATTTGATATGCACATGTAGCCCAGGTCTTCTACTTTTATTTTTGACCAAAATTTTATAATAAAAAAATAAAATATCTATTTAATCTTTTTTTTGAAACATGCACCTTTTTTTCCTTTTTTTGATGCTTTTTTTTGCAAAAGTGACCAAAGAAAGGGAAAGCGTCGCACTGTGGAAACCATAGTGATTAATTTTAAAGAAAAAAATATTTCGACCGTCGCAGAATCCGAACCTACAATCTTATGTCCCGTAGACAGACGCGTTAACCATTGCGCCAGGAGGCAACTGACATTTGCTTTGCAAATATGAGTCATTTGCTAAACATCGAACACATTTTTAAAGAAATTTTTTCTGCTAAATTTAAAAAATAACCATTGATTCCGCTTATGGATTCCATGGAATCACCAAATTATGGAGATCTTCTATATTGCTTTCTATTTCGGAAAAATTTCCCTTTGGCATTTTGTCATAGAATGCCAAAATCCTGGAATTTTTCTGTTAATTAGGTTTTATATAGTTGTATCCAAGGCAAAACAGCAACTTCTTCTCAACAATAATCTTTAAAAACAGGTATTCAACTTTTTCTTTTTTTGATTGATTTATTCTTTTTTTGGACATTGATATTTATGGGGTTACTGTAACTATGTGATATGATAATAAAAGAATAAAAAATAATATAGATAATGGGTGTTGTGGAATTTGGGCGTTTTATGACTTAGCATAGTTAATTTGGACATTAACTATGCTAAGTTTGCGAATTTAAAAAACGTTAATAATTTTTGAAAATTATATTAATGGTATAAAAAAAGAGAATAACAATTAAAAAAGGTAAAAATTATTACGGTAACAAAAACAAATAAATATTTATCAAAGAATTTGATTCATTTCCGACGCCTTACCACTCTATCATATCAGATATATAAAAAAATTGAACAAAAAACAACAAATTTTTGGATGAGATTCTGCAATTTAAAAAAATTTTGCAAGTAAAAAATGTAAAAAAGCATTTTTGATTCTATCAAAATTTTATTATTATTAACTCGTATAAATGAGGTATGACACTTTTAATTCTATTGTTGTCGCGAAGATCGCGATTTATCTTCTCTTGGCGTGCTGGGACATAATTTACCTCAAAATTACCATAAATACTAAAATGTTCATTCCTTTTCACTCACTTTGACAATTCTTTTATCGTCACTTTTTTATGTCACATAAATTATGTGTAATCTTTTCTCCTATTATTATTATTATTATTAAACATAAATTATTATTATTAAACTTTATACATATCTGTTACTTTAACGACAATCATCGTAACAATTGTACAGCAATAGCAGCGTCGATAAGTTTAGAGACGTGTCCAGGCAATGTGCGACGCGAGTGTTCCCTGCATTTTTTTTCAGTCAAAAGAAAATGAAAGAGAGGTATACTGTAGAAATTGAATTTTTATTTAATTATTTTTATTTTTATCCTTCTAGATGTAAAAAAATACAGAGATTTCAAAAATCCAACTTCTGAACATCACTTTTATACAAAAAATTTGAGAAAAACCTAAAAAATCGCAATTTTTTACGTTTTTTCAATGATGATACATTACACTCCGAAACCCCCCAATTCAGAATTAGGCCTATGAGATACAGAATTTTTTTCTGCATCTGATAGAATAAATAAAAACTGAGCGAAAGTGAGCGGTCATGAATTTGCGTATATGGCTCAGTGGCGGAGACGCTGAGTATCAGTCCTTCGGTCACAGGTTCGAATCCAACAACTGCATACTTTTTTTATAAAAAAAACTGCTTTTATTTTTGGATTCTCCATGGTCGACAGCATTTATGTACCAAAAATAAACTCAATCGGAGATAAAAAATATTTTTGTGTTTCAGCTGGGAATCGAACCTGCGCTATCAACACTGCAAAAAAAGTGTCGCTTGCAAACGCGACGCGAAAATATTTATGAAAAAAATGTGTTCCCCGACTGAAAAAAATCACATTTTCTAATTTTTTCAACCAATAATTAAACATTATTGATAATATTTTTTTCTTTTTTCTTTTTTTATTCCCAATGATTTTTTAAAGGCGATTCTGATGATACCAAAATTATAGCACTTGGCGAACTTTGAAAAAACCTTGCACGTCTCTAGATAAGTTTTATCTTCAAAATAAATTTCACGACCAAAATAATTTATCAGTGACACAAAAATGTAAAGTTTTATCAGCAGGTACTGGAAGAATTTCTGAAAGAAAAAAGATTTAAAAGTGAGAAAAAAATATATTTTTTGGAACAATCTTTGTAATTGACAGTAACACTTTAAAATCAAATAGTTCATAGTGCTATCATTGAAAATTTTTTTATTGGGCGCGGCCCGAGAATTTCGAAGTAATTGCTTTTTTGGGAGTGTGTTTTTGAGGATAGGAATTTCGGCGATGGGCATTTTGTTGATTGGAATTTTGGGGATTTGAATAATAAAAAAAACTAAAAATCCCCTAACACCAAAAAACAGAAAATCCGTAATATTCATATCCCCAAAATTCCAATGCCTAAAATTCGAATCACCAAACTTCCCATTGCCAAAAAATAATTCGCAGCCAGCAGGATTTGAACCTGCGCGGGCAATGCCCAACAGATTTCTAGTCTGTCGCCTTAACCACTCGGCCATAGCTGCTTGAAAAGGTTCTCAAAAAAAACGTTAGACATCACTCTTGGGTTGCTTTTTTTTGTTTTAAAAATTTTGTATAGATATTTTGGATTAATATATTTAATTCGAATATGTTCAAAAAAAGGAAAGAAAAGATAAAATTTATATAAAAAGTTAAAAAAAATAAGATGTCAAATATTTTTATAAAAAAAGTTTATCGTTTTTTTTACAAAGTATATAATTTAATAAACTGGTGGAATTTGTTCAACTTGTTTGAAAGTAATTTGTTCATGGGCATGTGCAGCAGCTTCTTGTGACGCTTCATTGATGGTAACACCTTGAACAATATTTGCTTGTTGATGAACATTTACTGGGACTTGTCGTTCACTGGCTAATGCTTCCCGTTGAAGATGTGCTCCAGCTTCAATCATTTCAGCGCCTATAAAAAATGATGATAATGGAATTATATTTTTAAATATTTAAATTTCACAGAGAGTAGGGACCTTCAACAAATTTTTTTACACAAATTTCCGCACAAATTTAAGTCACATTGGACTTAAATTTATGCAAAAAAATAGCATCAACAGTTTTACGATTTTTTCCATTCGAGACCATAGAAGTTTAAAAAAATTTCAAAGAATGATGCAATATTGTAAAAATTACTTACCAGCTTCTGCAAGTAATTGAGTTCCAATTTCTTGATTCACTAAAGCCTTAGCAGTTTTAACATTGGCATCATGGGCAGTCAGAAGGGCATGTTGTTGAAGTTTATAAGCTTCTTCAAATTCTTTGGCATTTTCTTTTAAAGTTTCTTGAGCTTGTTCCTTTAAAATTTGGGCTTGTCTTTCAGTTTCTTCAATTTCATCAACGGGAATTATTTGCTTTTCACATTCTTCTTCAACTTTTACCAATTGTTTATCGGAGTCTTTTTGGGATTCAAAAGCTTCATCATCAAATAATTCTTCAAGATCAATATCATTCAAAATTTGTTCTTGTTCTTCATCAATTTCTATTTCAATTTCTTTTCCTTTTTCTTTTTCAGAAGCATTAATTTCAGGGGGTGCAGATCCAGAGGGAGATGAGGAAGTGGAGGCAATAGGAGTTTCATGACCAGAATCTTTTAAACCTTTAGCAAATTTTTCTTCAAATTCTTTCAACTTTTTTTTCTTTTCTTTTATTTCTCGCTTCTCTTCTTCGCATTCCTTCTTTTTTGCATCTTCTTCACCGCGAAAATCTTGTGGAAGTAAGCCAGCGGAAATCCATTGATCCATAAGAAATCCAAAAGCAGATTTCATTAAAAGATCTGAAGATTTTTCATAGAATCCATTTGTTAAACGGGAAATATGTAACCGTTTATCTATTTCGTTTACAAGATGTTCACGAGCTTGTTCAATTGACATGTTTCTAAAAATTTTAATTTTTATTAAATTAAATAAGGGGTACGGTAATTTTAAATAATATTTAACGCCATAGAAAAAAGAAAAAAGTTATTTAATTCTAATTTTAAAAAGTAATTTAACCAATTTTTTATTAAAATTTAAAAATCTCAAAACATGTAAACATTTTTTTCTTCCCCAAAAAACCACCGTTTTTGAGAAGAAAGATGAAGAAATTGAACAGCAATCAACCGCCTTTTATATTCAACCCTTTCCCCCTTTTTTTCTCCCCCTGCCTCCTTCCTTTTTAATCACCAAAAATTAAAACAAGTATTAAAAAAGTAATCAAAAACAAAAATAATTTTACTAAGGACAAAAAACAAAAAAATAAACGTCGCCCAAAAAAAGAAAAGGGGAGAAAAAATTCTAGAAAGAATGCACCCAAAAAAAAGAGTGAAGTAAATAAAGGATGTTTTTTTCGGTCAATCACCAAAGAATTAAAGAAAAATCAGAAGCGAAAAAAACAACAAAAATTGGTAAATATCTTTCAAAATTTTGATTGTTTGTTTTGTTTTGATTTTATGAATTGATAAATAAATACGGTCAAAGTCGAAATGGTTTCAAATTTTCTGATGGTGATAAAATTTGAAAATGTGAACTCAATTTTGATTAATATTTGAAAATTCTTTTTTATGCTACAAAATTTTTCATGTTTTTATTCTGATTATTTGAAAACTTCTTTAATTTTGCCTTTTTTGGCATACTGTAGCTACCGTAATAAAACTTTTTTGCATATAAAATAGGATTCGGCATCGTCTTCCTTGTCTTGTGTGCCGCATTTTATTTGCTATGTTTTATGGTCCTTTGCAGAACAATAAAATAAATTAATTGATTATCCAGACGTGACGTCACGCATTTTATGAGTGGATGGGGGTTGGGGGTTGGGGGGGGGGTAACAAAATGTGACGCCGATTTGAAATGCGGCATTAGATCAAAGGGAAAAAACTGTGACGACAAATTTCGAATTTTCCTGTGACGTCACATCTGGATGACCCCTTAATTCTTATTTTTTCGTTTCAAATTTTTTAAAGAATTTTTAAGAACATCAATAATACTAGCAACAATCTCAATATGGTCAGTTTCTTTCCGTCATGAAAGAAGAAGAAGGAAAAAAGTGTTTATTGAACTGTTTTTGTTTATTTGTTCGTTTTTATCAGAAACGTACTCTGATTTTTTTCTGTTTTCACAAAAAATAAGTTTGTACAATTCATTGATCAGTTGTTATCAATCGACTTTGGACTTGATCAAAGTTAAACAAAATCTTTCTTTAAATGAAACATCTAGAAATTGAAATTTTCTGGAAATAAATTTTATCAAAATAGTGCTGTTAAACAATTGAAATAAACATCAAAAATTTAAAATCAAAACAATATCTTAGAAGCAAATATACAAAGTTTAACCTATAAAAATTTTATGTTTAAAATATATTATAATGAGCACTCTTTTTTTTGTATTATAAGCTATATCTTTAGCATTAAAGATAAATAAACAAACAAGGTACTTTTTGAGTGCATTTTTTTGCATCCATTGGCTAAAGTGATAGCCAACAGCTTTTAAAAAAAATCAAGTGTAAAAATATAACTTCATTGATGACAGCTGTTTGGCACTTTCTTTGTTCCCATCTCTGCTATTTCAAATCTTCAAATTTAGTTAATCTCAAAAGTTGCAACCAATATTGCCGCCCTGGTGGCGCAATGGATATGACTGGAAAGTTTTATCCAGCAACCACCAGGGTAGTGCACAAGATCTGATCCCGTTTAATATAATTATGGAATGTATTATAATGATAGAATTGTTGGACGTTTAATGATAATGAAAAAGTTCCCGGATGCAAACGTTCATGTTTACTGATGGTATGGCCATACATCAGCAGTCATCCAAGGGGCAAAACTTTTTGTAGTTTTTTAAAAAGAAAATAAATAATTTTTCGCAGATTTTCCCCCACTTTTTCAAAGCCCAATTGTTTTTTTTATCCCTTTTAAAACCCCACATTTTTTAAACAAAAAAATAATAAAAAAGAACAAAGAAATGCAAAAACAGCAAAAAAAAGCCATTATATTACATATTTTTTATGGGCATTTTTCTGCCCCCACAAAACCTTTAATTTATTAAAATTTCTTTCTCTCAAACAATGCCCATTATTATATCAGTAAATAAATAACTATTCAAAATTTATTTTATTTTCCCAGGAAAAAAATAAGATAAAAGCAGCACTTTTTTAAATTTTTTATAGTAATCTAAAAATTTTGTTTTGAAAATGTTTGGTCCATCATTGTTTGAAAGAAATTTAAAATATTTAAATAATATAATTGCAAATTCTATAAGTTTGGTTTTAAATAATTTTTTGTTAATTATTATTATTTTTTATTCATCAAAGGCAATGAAATCATATAAAAAGGTTTTAATTTCATCAATTTTATCAGATATATTTTTGGGATTTATTGTTCTTCTTTTTCAAACGGTAAGGAATTTTGGGTACGGTAATATTTTAGGGCAAAAATATTCAAAGAGGCAAACTCTTTGCTACTTTTTTTGAACAAGCCTGAAAATCAGGTTGATCTATGATCGAAAGCTTTATCGAGTATAATCGTTGCGAGACCTCTCAAATAAAAAAGTGTCAGAGGTCCGCCTCTCTAAAAACCGAAAATTAGTAATTGGAAAAGTTAAGTAAAAATTTCAAAGGACGGAGTACTGCACAGATATCTCTTTCTAAAAAATGCACGAAAATGTTACGAAATGAAATGAAATTTTCGTCCAACCTTGGTCGGGATAGATCAATTTTTTTTAATTTCATCGCATGGTTCTTTTTAGCACGAAAATATATCCAAAATTTTAAAATAGTGAATATTACTAAATTTAAACTATTTTTTCTGTTTTTACGATTAAAATTAACGCTAAAACATGTGCCCCACAAAAAAAGAAACAATCCAGGAAAATATGAAATTTGAATATTTTATTGATTACAAACACATTTTTGAAAACCGTTATATATTCTCTAAAAAAGTTTATATAGTTCCTATTTTTTTAAAAAACAGTTTCTCCTAGGGTTAATTTTAATGGTAAAAACAGAAAAAATTTAGTAATATTCGCTTTTAAAGGTTTCGGCATATTTTCGTGCTAAGAGGACCCGTGCGATGGAATGAACAAAAAAATTTGTCTATCCCGAACGCAAAAAAATATCATTCTGCAGTATACCAAAATTACATTTTAGACAATTTTTGTACATGAAGGAAATTATTTTATGGTCTCAGAAGGATTTTTTTCAACCCTTAAAGAGCCCCTTACTTCTATTGCTTCAAGTATTCATGTATTTGCTCTATATCAATCATTAGCTTCTGTTCCACCACAATATATTTATCGATATCTTCTTCTTTGTCGGTCGGTAGCCTATATCAGCCTACTCTTATCACTACAGTATCCCCCTTTTTTTTACCGTAAACATTTTTTAGAAATAAAGAACTTTCAAATTTACAATTTTTATTTTTATATTTTTGCTTCTCATTTTTTGCTTTTATTTATGCTTGTAATTGGTGCTTAAAATTTGTTTTTATGGATCTAAAAATTGATGAAATTAATCAATTTTTTAATAACAGTGAATGGTTGAAATTTGATGAAAAAGGTATTCCATTTTTTGCAGTTACATCTCTTTCAACGATGTCGGAGATTCCATTTTTGGCTTCTGGATTTTTAATACTTTCATATTTGATTATTATTATTTGTTCAATTTTTATTTATCAAAAAATGAAAAATATTAAAAATGAATTAAGTCCAAAAACTCAAGAATTACAAAATCAAATGACAAAAATTTTAATAATTCAAGTAAGTCAAAAAATTTGATTACAGTAACCATTTACACACTTTTTTCGTTCCAAGAAAAATTTCGAATAGAAATTTATTTTCAAAACAAATTTACTTTTAATTTTTAATTTTTAAAACTTCTTTAATTTCAGGCAGCTTTTTTTAAACTTCTTTAATTTCAGGCAATCATCCCTTTTATCATTATTGGTTTACCCCTTATCATTGATATTTGTGGTTTATTATTTCATATCACCTTTCCTGGGGCAGGGATTTTGTTTATGCTTTTAACTTCTTGGGGCCCTGTAATTAATGGAATTATGATTTTGGCATTTTTTGAACATTATCGAAAAATTGCATTCAATATTTTTAAAAAAATTTTTAAAAAGAATTCAAATTTAATTATTGTTCCTGCAACACATACAGTAACAAAAATACAAAGTTTTTCGGCACAATAATAAAATTTTGTGCCTGCAAAGCTATGATGATCGAATATCAGTGATAAAGAAGAGTATTAAAATATGTAACAGTATAGTATATTGGTCCACAAGTGATAAAAAGATAAATTTTGAATTTTACATAATTTTGGTTTTTTAAATTTTTTTAAATTTTGTTTTTTGATTTTTTTGATTTTTATTGTATTTTTCTGTGATAAATCTTTATTGGAAAATGTTAGAAAAAAAATAAATATTTGTGCAATCATGATTTTAAGAACCTCAAATTAAAAATCAACCCTTTTCTTGACACTCATTTGAATCAGGGCTAGAATTGATTATTTCCCTTTCCCGGGAAATTTCCCAATTCTTACGGGAAATGGATCACTTTTTCTTAAAAGAAGCGGACAGTTTGCGACTTTTTTACACTCAAAAATACAAGAAATTGATTTTCAGGATCTTGCATTCTCCCGTATTTTGTCGGAGAGTTTTTTAATCGTTGCGAGACCCCAAATTTTGAAAAAAGTACTAAAATGTCCGTTTCCTTTAATGAGCCCAAAATTTTGGATTTTAAAGCATTTGAGGGTTAAAAGTTTTAAATTTCACAAAAATACCAATATCAAAAATACCGGAAAATACCGGTTTTCTTTCGATTTCTCTGAAAATTAACAGCCCCAATTGTCCCCCCACGAAATCAAAATAGAGAAAAACGAAACACCAAAATTTAGAACAAAACTTTACACAAAATACATTGTTTTTTATTACTACTTTTTTGATGCTTTCGAATGCATCAAGTACTTTGTTGATTGTTTACTTCCTCTTTTTTTTGTGGGTTACAACAATTTTTGTAAATAAAAAAAGAAAATAAACAAATTTCTAAATGTTTTTTTCCCTAGCTTTTGTTGTTGATCTTTTAGCGCATTATAAAAGCCTCGAAAAAAATTGGGAAAAGTAAAACTTTGAAGGTAAAAAAAAATATTTGCGTGTTTTTTTTGTTTGGAATTGTTTCTGTTTTTTAAAAACATTTTTTATCAAATAATTTTTTGACTTTTTCAGATTTCATTTTATATTTTTACATCAAATTTATTAATTCTCAATTATGAATTCCAATGTTTCGGATAACAATTCTAATTCTAATGATTCAACCCTTCATAATATTAAAGAAGAAATTAAATATAGTGCCCATGAGCTAAAGGAAAGTGTTAAAGATGTTGCACATAATATTGCCAAAGCAGTCGACAATAATCATTTATATCAAAACGGTGGACATTTAAGTCAAAAAACAACTGTTGTTGAAAATGTTGAATCTGTTGGTCCAACTACTGTTTAATATAGTATCAATTAAAATTTATCTGATTTGAATACTTTTTTTAAATGTAACTTTTAAAAATGTAAAAAAAGTGTGTAAATAAATTTTTTGAAGTACTTTGTTCCCACTTTTAAGATTACTGTATGTATCCAATTATAGTTTCATTACAGAATACTGTGTAAGTTTATGGATATGATCTAAAGATTACTGTAGTTTTAATTTTTCAAATATAAATTATACAGTGTAATCTTGGAATAAATTTTTTTTTATACAAAAACTTATTATACTTAATTTTTGAAAATTTAAAACTACAGTAATCTTTTGATCATATCCATAAACGTACAAAGCATACTGTAGTAAAACAATGCTTATGAAAAATAAACAATAAAATAAGTAAATAATCCTTAACTTTTTTCTCTCTAATTTATTATTCAACTTTAATTCAATCCTTTGTTTTTTCATCTTGTGACTTTTCATTTAAATATACATTTAAATACTTTTCTATCTTTTTTTGGCGCTAAACTAAAGTGTCACAAAAAAATTTTTTCACTTCATTGAATCTTTTTTTTTGTGTTAAAAATTTAAAGAACAAAAAAAAACATATTTATCGATTAAAAAAAATTACCGGAGATGACTTTCATAATAATAATAATTTTAACTAACTATTGTTCTTTTTTTAACAACAAAAAATATAGTCAACTTTGAAAAAAAACAATAATTATAAAAAATAAAGCATTGTTTAATTTTTTTTTGCTTTGAATATAAAAAGACATTGTTGGCAATCTTTCATTTTTTTTCGTTTTAAAAAAAAAAGTAACGGGATTTTTGATGACGGCAATTTTATTGTCCCCAAAAAGAATGAATTAATGATCTATCTTTTTTTTGCCTCTTAAAAGATTCTTTAAATTCTTTTTTACATATATATATATATGTTAAATAATTGAATGGACTTAATTTTTAATGAAACAAAAGTTTAGAAATAATGCTTCCATCATGTTCAATTACCGTTGGAGCTGTTCAGGTTTGTTGTTTAATTACTTTATTATACATGCATTTTATTGATATATATTTTTTAAAGGGAACACGACCAACCTTTGAAGATCGAGTTGATATTTCTGCAAATCTTAAAGCAACAAATCCATATATTTTTGCTGGAGTTTATGATGGACATGGAGGAAATAATGCTGCAATTGCGGCACAAGAATATATGCTTAAAACTATTGAAGTAGGTCGCTTTACTATTTATACGACAACATACTTATATATATATATATATTTATTATGCTTACAGAATCAACCAGGATTTGATAAAGCTGATAATATTCTTGATTGCATGAAAAATGCTGTTCTTGAATTAAATGAAAAAATGAGAAAAGATTCATTTACATGGCCAAGACTTCCAAGAACAATTTTTCCTCGACCTGGTACAACTGCAACATGTGCATTTATTACAGAAAAAATGATTTATATTGCAAATGTTGGAGATTCTCCAATGTTTGTCATATATTATAGTGCTGCAAAGAAAGCATTCTCTTCAAAGCTATGCATAAATCTTCATATCCCTGAGCCTTCAACATCTGAATATACAAGAATTATAAATGCTGGTGGAAATATGTCTAAACGTGGAAATTCTTTTGCTGTAAGTTGTCGACATCGAATGAATTTTCTTCGAATGACAAGAGCTTTGGGAGATTTTTGGTGTCAAAATTCTATTGGTTTGACAAAAGATTTAGAACCAATTTTATCTCCTGAACCTGAATGTTATTCTATACCTTTGGATGATGAAGAAGTTGTGGGAGTTTTAATTGCATCAGATGGTTTTAATCTTAAAGAAAAAAGGATTAATAAAATTGTTGAAAAACTTAATCAAGAAGTTGAAGCTGGAATTGCTGTAAATTTTGCACAAAGATTTATTAAAGAATTATATAATGTTGGACATGGAAAAATGGATAATGTTACAATTATTTGTGTAAGTTTTATTTGATTTATCTGAGATATATGAAATCCGATTAATCTTTTATGTATTGCAGATCTCATTTTTAAATATTAATAATGGTATTGTACATCGTGGTTTAACTCATTACCCTCTCCAATCATCTTCTACAGTATCCTTTAATCAGCTTTTAACAGAAGATCCATATCGACAACTTTTGATTCGAAATGGTCAAGTTGGATATTGTAAAACAGAACCAGAAAAATTTGAACGTATTCATCCATTGGAAGCTACAAGTAAGAAAGGATCTGCGATTTTTAAAATAATTTTTTATTACTCTTCTTTTTAGAAAAACATTTTGAACCGGGATATATTTCACCGGCTTTATCATATCTTCCAATTGCAGTCAAAAAGTTAAATTCTGAAATTGAAAGATATTTTCGAGTTATGAGAAAAGCATAATGAAAAAAAACTACAGTATAATTTATCTATTTTAAAACGGGATCAAAATTTTTATATGGGTTTTTTTTGTCATTATTTGTTAATGTTTTTGTATGTGTTTATCAGTGATATCACTTTTTATGAATAATAAAAAAAAATAGATTGTACTTTGAATAAATAAATTAGTTGTTTTATATTGTGATAAAATTTTGTTACGGTAAGCTGCAATAATTAAAATTGATTTTGTTTTTAAAAAAAATCTACAGTATCATTAGCTACCGTATTTGGTGAAAGATATATTTTAAAATGTTAATGGTGGCAAACAAACGAAGAATTTGAGAGAGATCTTTGATGGCATGAAAATTTTTTACGGAAAAAAATGATGATAATATTTTTGATGACAAAAATGTAATCATCAAAATAGTAAATCCTAAAGTTTGCAAGATATTTTGTTTATCCCACTAAAATTTAAATTCATCCAAAACAATACATCTCTATTTTTAAAAGTGCCATAAACTCTATTCTACAATGTATGCTTCGGTCATAAACAATATTATGCTGAATGTTGAAAATAAGCACAAACTAGAAAGTTAAGCGTACACACAAAAGATTCGCCTTTAACAACGACGGCTCACACAAAGTGGAAAACACAAAATTCAATAAACATTTTTATTTCTATTTGCGCCTGCTGTTTTTCCATGGCGATGGTTCACAGAGACCGGGGTCTTCTTCTTTTTCAATGCTTTTTTTTTATTTTGTCTTTTGTGTTGTGTTAACAACCTTTTTTTGCTAAATACTCCAAAGTATTTTCTTAAGTTATTGATCTGTTTAACAAATCAAAAAGATTTTTAAAAAAAGATGTAATATGTACTTTCTAGTATTTACAAAGAAGATGAAAAAAAAGTTCAAAGCAATTTTTTTATTTTTTGTCACCCATTTTATTTGCTTTTTGTTAGTGTTAAAAAAAGAGGCGGAGTTTTTCAGTGATGATTAAAAAGAAAGAAAAGAGTATAAAAGTAAAGTAGTGATAACTACATTTTTAACTTAATTGCTTACAAAACTTTAAAAATATTTTTTGTTTTGTAAACAATTATGATAATAATTGCTTACAAAATAAAAAATTGAATTATCTTTAAAATGTAGGCAATATTAATCATTTTGGACAAAATTGTTTATTGAATTTTTACCTTTTTTTTATCACTGCTATCAAAATGTGTTTTTCGATCTCTTATCTTTAAACTTCCATTGATATAGATACCGTAACCCAAGAATTATCACGCGTCGTTTTTCTATTTTTTTACCCAAAAATACAGTATGCCCTTTCTTCAGAAACTGGAGAATACTGTAGCTCTGTCGAAAACCTTTATGGGATTTTGTAAAAGTTTATATTTCTATATTATTCGATATCTTCAGCTATCATTATTCCCAAAAAGAATGATTTATTTACGAAAAGCAAATGAACGTGGACATGCAGAACGAGATTGGCTCGAAAGCTGGCATACCTTTTCATTTTCATCCTATCAAGATCCAAATTTTATGGGATTCTCCGTGCTTCGAGTAATCAATGAAGATTTCGTTAAGCCGGGAACAGGATTTGGAACACATCCCCATGAAGATATGGAAATTTTAACATATGTTCTTCATGGAACAATTGAACATAAAGATTCAATGGGAAATACAGAAAAGATTCCAGCTGGAGAATTTCAAATTATGTCCGCAGGAACCGGAGTTCGACATTCTGAATATAATCCTTCCAATGAAACTCCATTACATTTATATCAAATTTGGATTGAACCAAATGTCTTAGGAATTGAACCAAGATATGATCAAAGAAAATTTGAAGATATTAAAGGTCAACAACTTATTCTAACCCCTGATGGTCGAGATGGTTCAATAAAAGTTTTTCAAGATGCAACTCTTTCACGTTGGGTTCTTTGCAAAGGCGAAAGCCCTGAAATTTCACTAAATAAAGATCGACGATATTGGATTCAAGTTGTTAAAGGTACGATAGAAGTCAATGGAAAAATAGCGACAACTTCAGATGCATTTGCGATTCATGATGAAGACAAAATTACCGTTGTATCTCAAGACGACAGCGAAATTCTCTTCTTTGATTTGCCAAATTCTGAAAAGGGACGCGGACCTATGTGGAAATAATAAGTTAAAGTTTTTAATACCGTATATATGTACGAATAAATGTAAATAAAAAGATTTTGTACATATGTACTTGGTCAAAAATAAATAGCAAGATCATTAACCTCTGTGAAACCAAACCTTCCAAAATCAGAACAAATTTTTTATAAAAACATAGAATAATCGATTTAAAATTGTTGATTTTAAATCATCTGACAAACAAAACAAAGAGAAAAGACAAAATTGTACAAGTAATAAACTAAACCAACAAGTAAAAAGTTTAGAAAATCAAATCGACATTTTCATTATTTACTTGAACTACTTTACTATCATTTTCGTTACCAGCTCTTTCATGAAAAGTATTTACAGCATTTTCTTCTAATCCTTTTAATTGCATTCGAGGGATCATGCCTTTTTTGTCAACAGTTGGAGCATGAACTTTATCAATATTTTCAGCACAAGCAAGTTCCTGAAGCAACAAAAGTGAGCTAACCATAAAACGGATAACAAGACTTACTTGAACTTTATCAGCATACTGAAGAGCTTCGATGAGTTGAGTTTCTAGTTGCATGAGCGTAACATCATTCTTCTTGATCAATTCTTTATTTTTCTTGATAGTTTCGTCTAATTGAGCTTTCATATCTTTGAGCATAGCACCATTGCTGTCAACTTTTTGATTTAATTCAAGAATACATTTTCTTAAGTAATCATTTAACCGTCGAAGTCCTTCTGCTTCTGCCATATCACGACTATTTATTCTCTCAATATCTGCTTCAAATTCTTTTATAATTTCTTGTTCACGAATTTGATGTTGTTCAGATTGAGTTTTAAGCATTGTTCGCAAAGAAGAATTCTCACTTTCCATAGATTCACAACGACCTTCCAAAAGTAAAGATTGAAATTGAATTGCTTCAATATCAGCCGAGGAAAGAACATCTTCTTGAATATGTCCACAATTATTACATTTTGTCATGATTTATGTTGTAATAGCAATAGAGATAAGATAGAGATAGAGAGAGAGAGAAACTAAATAAAAGATGGATAAAAAGATTTGATAAAGTTTAAAGGAAAAAAGTGATCGATGAACAATTTTTTCAAAAAAGTTTTGCGAGAAAAAATCAAAAAAAATTGTGCAAAAAGTCTTACAAAGAAAGAATTTTTCAATTGAAATTAAAAACTTTCGAAAATTTAAAAAATTTTGCTCGAGCAAAATTGAATTATTTTTTGCAAAAACATATCTTTCTGCATCTCTTTTTTTTGGTTTCAGACAGCATTTTATTCTGATCAAAAAGTTCAATTTAATTACTTATTTGTTCAGATGAAAAATACGATGGGATGAGTCAAATGTAACAAAGTTGTGTTCACATTTCCGCGGATATATATTTTTACCAGACACTAAATAATTATTAAAAATATTTTTAGATAGAGCTTTGAAAAAAAATCAACAAATCCGGTTTAAAAAAACAAAAATGAACAAAAAAAGACACGAAAAACTATGTTCTTTTAATACCAAGATCCCAAAAATTGTTACAAATTTGTGCTGAGTTTTTGGATATAAAAAGGCAGAAATATTTTTAGATAGATATCATTCAATTTTTATTACTGCTTTAAAAAAATGTTGGCTTTAAAAATTGTTATTGTTTTTATTGCAATTATTTCTGTCGCAATTTCACAAGATCAAGGAGTTCTTGCTTCTGATTCTGCTGCTACTGATGGACTTGGATTTGTTCAAGCTCTTCGAGATATTGGACAATCTTTAACTCCTGAACAACGTGAACAAGCTAAATCAATTGCCACTAATCCTTCATCCACTAAACAACAAGTTATTGATGGCCTTAAATCTTTCTTCCAAGGCATTGGGGGTGATGCAGAGGTAAGTATTTTAAATTTAAAATGCGGATACTGTAATTTGTTGAATTACTTTTTTCGATACAGTACTTTGATTTTTGATAAACAAAATTTTAACAACAAAAAAGTGTAAAATTTCCAAAACTACAGTAACCCACCCATTTTTTTACCTACAATAATCTCAAAACTACAGTAACCCATTTTTCAGACTAAATTCAATACCCTTTTTGAACAATTCAAAACAGTTGGAGAAAAAATTGGAGAAAAAATTAAAGAAAATGAGGCATCCATGAGTGAAGAAGGTAAACAACTTCTTTCAAAAGCTGCAGAAATTCATAAAAATTTGAATATTTCATTTGGTGATGAACGAAAACAACTCAAAGAACTTTTTGATTCAGCTTCCCCAGAAATTAAAGCAAAAGTACAAGCAATTTTTGGAAAGCTTCAAGCCCTTAAAGCTCAAACACAAACACAAAATTAACTTTTTTTTGTTGTTTTTGACACTACAGTATTTTTTCAAATTTTGAATATTTTTTGGTGGTTGATAAAATGTAATTTTTAATTAAATAAATAATTTTTTGCGCAAAAATTGTTCATTAAAAAACATAATCAAAAAATGTTTAAAGGGAGTGTCGCAGCCAGTGTAAAATTCATTTTCACTATCTATGGCGGTACCTCCTAGCGCGACAATTTCTCCCCACTGTTTTTGCTGCAATTTTTTTGCAAATGTTTTTTTTGATGACAGCCAAACAAATTTTCATCAAAAACAGTGGGGAGAAATTGTCGCGCTAGGAGGTACCGCCATAGATAGTGAAAATGAATTTTACACTGGCTGCGACACTCCCTTTAACTAAAAATTTAAAAAAAGTTGTGTTCAAAAACATTTTTCCATTACCAGCTACAGTACTCCCGCGCACTCCCCTAAAGTTCAACAAATCAAAAACATATTTAACGTTGATGTTAAAAGTCTTTAATTTGTGTCCAAGTTCGTCAAAGATGGGCTACATTTGATCTTAAAAAAAAGTATTTTCTTCTTTTTTTTCAATTCAAAAAAAAATACGTAATTATTTTTAAACATTTTTTTTTGCAGCAAAAAAAAGTTTAATTGAATCAAGTTTTTGAGTCGTTCTTTTTCTTTCTTTAAAGGGTTCCTTCAAAAACGTTGCACATAAAAAACACAAAAGATGTTTTAAATGTGTGCTGAAAAATTTATTATAAAATGGTGGTCAAAAAAGGTAAAATTTAATCAAAGAAAAAAATAAATAACATTGGTTGTTAAAAATGTTTATGGCTAAAATTTTGGTCCCTTTTGTGGTGGTTTTACTTGGAATTAATTGTTTATATGTAAATGGCCAAGGATTTGGTAGTGGTGAAGGTGGAAGAGGGGGTGGAGGATTTATGCAAGCTTTTAGTCAAATTTCTCAAGAACTTACTCCTCAACAGCGTCAACAGGTTAAAGCTATTTTTATGGATCCTACAACTCCAAAATATATTACAAAACAAAAGCTTCAAACATTCTTTCAAAGAATTGGCGGAAATGCTGCGGTTTGTTTTGTTTTAATTTTATTTAAATTTTTTAAAACTGTTTTTAAAAATCTTAAAGGGCCTACTTTTAAAAATTTTTGATGGTCTCCACGCGATTGAGGAGACTCACACATTATTTGAATATTTACCCCCCCCCCCCCCCCCCCCCCCCCCCAGTTTATACAGTACTCAAAAATATTAATCCAAAAATTTATTTTTTTAGTCCCAATATTTTGCATTTCAAGAAAAGATGCAACTTCGAAAAGCAATGATGGGGGCAATGTTTCAATCAAGGCAATCAATGATGGAACCAAGAATGCAACAAATAATGCAAAGAATTCGACAAATTCATCAAAATGAAAATATTTCATTTTCACAAGAACGTGCTCAAATTAAACAAGTTATTGCATCCGCGCCTCCAGAAGTTCGCGCAAAATTTCAAGAAATGCGTGAAAGATTTCGTAATGGTGGTGGTGGAGCTGGAATGATGATGATGGGAAGAGGAGGAGGCGGAGCAGGGTTTGGTGGGATGATGGGAAATGGTGGTGGCATGTTTGGTGGTGGTGCACAAGGTTTTGGACCTTTTGGAAGAGGTTTTCAAGGTCAATCTGGAGGATTTAATCGATTCTAAATTGTAAAATATTTTTAAGTATTAAAAATTTTAATTTCAATGAAAAATAATAAACATTTTTAAAAATTACAGTAACCTTTTAAAAAAAATCAAAAATTTCAAGAAACCTTTTTATTTTCCACAAAATCGCATTTTAAAATTTTACAATTATTCACATTTATAATTTTGAATAAGTTACGACAATTCCTTTTGCGCCATCCGAAAGATTATCAAAAACAATTTTTCCATCGTCTTTAAATTTATCATATGGAAATGTAAAGAGATGCTTCCAAACTTTCTAAAATTATTTAAAAAACAGATTTGAATTAAAAATTTAAAAAAAGAAGATATACCAATGAAATATCTGCCGACTCTTTTGCAACACTATAAACAACTCCATAATCACAGCCATTTTCTTTTCCAATTTTAGTCATTAAACGAACAAGTTCAGGAAAGATACCAGAACTAAAAAATTGGATATGAATTAATAAATAAATATACAGTGCTCCAAAAAAATATGAAAACACCCTTAATTTTATCAAATTTTTGTTGTTTTTGGTCCTCTACAAAAATTGTTAAGTTATTCTGATAGTAAAATCAGTTTGTCGAGTGACATGTTTCAGCATTTTGGCCAATTTCGATTTCCAGTGTTCTCGCAGCGAAAATGCAAAAAGACCTATAATTGAAATTTCGGTGTACGGTAGCTTCGAAATTTGTTTATGTCCACTAGATATCCCATGGCTCATATAGTTGATATCCCAAATTTCAGGATTTTAAATCCGAGCATCTCTTCAGACCGAGGTATCAAAGTTGAAAAAAATAACTGTTTTTTTTTTCAGGTTTTTGCCAATTTTTGATACCTCGACCTGATGAGATGGGTTGATGTAAAATCCTAAAACTTGTGATATAGACTATATGTGCCATGGGCTATCTAGTGGATATAAAAAAATTTCAAAACTACCGTATCCCGAAATTTCGATTTTAGGCCTCTTTGCATTTTCGCTGCGAGAACACCGAAAATGGAAATTGTCCGAAATGCTGAAACATGTTACTCGACAAACTGATTTTACTATCAGAATAATTTAACAATTTTTGTAGAGAACCAAAAACAACAAAAATCTGATAAAATTAAGGGTGTTTCTATATTTTTTTGGGCGTCGTCATCTTTGGGGATTTTTATTTGGGGATCAAGATTTTGGGGATTGAAATTTTGGGGATCGAAATTTTGTGGATGATAATTTTGGGGATTTAGACTTCGGGGATTTTTTTTAAAAATCGAAATTTCGGGGATTATTATTTTGGGGATTTTTTTTTGGGGCTTTTTTTTTGGGGATTGAAATTTTGGGGATTGAAATTTGGGGATTGAAATTTTGGGGATTTTTTTTTGGGGATGCCACTTTTGGGGATTTTTTTTCTTAACGCGAAGATATTTTCGCTGAAAAAAAAGTAAATAATTTTGTAAAAAACGCAAGAAAAACAGAGAAACAGCGAAAATATTTTCGCGTTAAGAAAAAAAATCCCCAAAAGTGGCATCCCCAAAAAAAATCCCCAAAAAAAAGCCCCAAAAAAAAATCCCCAAAATAATAATCCCCGAAATTTCGATTTTTAAAAAAAATCCCCGAAGTCTAAATCCCCAAAATTATCATCCCCAAATATGACGACGCCTTTTTTTGGAGCACTGTAAATAAAATAGATTTTAGAAAGCTTAGAATTTAAAAATTCAAAAAACATGTTTTAAAAAAAAAATTTTTCGCATCTTTCAAAACAATTTTTAAAAAAAGAACAAACTTTTGATAATTTTTATCAATTCCAACTACTTCAAAATATAGCAAACAATTAACATCTTTTGGTAGAAAGCGAAGAGTTTGAGCAAATGGTGCATCAAGAAGGGTCGCAATTGTATTAGCTTTATGTGAATTAAATGGACCATTTTTGATATCTAAAAATATATTACTGTAATCAAATAAAATTACTATAATCAAATTATTAGTACAAACCTTCAGCATAATTATCTTTAAAATCAAGATGCGGATTTTCCATATATGATCCATTTGTAAAATAACTATCAAAATTATCTTTTTCAATTTTATCAACCACATGATATCCAATACATTTATCACCATCTTTAACGAGCATTGACATTTTACTTGGAAGTTTTGAGCCAACATCATCGTAAAAGAATTGTGCAAGTTCTTCATTTGTTCCATCTGAAAAAAAACACAAAAAGTGAAAAAACAACGTGAAACAAAAATTACGGGTTTTATGTATACAAGGCCATATACAGAAAAAAATTTTGAGTGGGCACCGACCGTTTGGAGGCAAATCTTTGATCTTTTGCCGCCGCCAACACGAAGCGGCAAAAGATCAAAGGAAATTCCTCAATTTCGGAGGGGGCACGGGCCCTGAATCCCACCCTAAATACATCCTTATATGTATATGAAAGATGTTATAGCGTTATGTAAAGCATCATTACAGTATCCCAAAAAACTGAAAGCGTCTTTTGAAAAAAAAAATTTATTGTCTTACAATATTACTGTATAGACCCTACCAGTGCTATGAAACCCCCGCCCTTTCCCCGCCCCGGGGGCCCCTTTTTTCCCCTCCCCCGGGGTTCGGGGGAGGGAAAAGGGAGGAGATTTGAAAAACGGAGGGGAAAGGGGAAGATTTTGAAACATCCCCTTGTCTCCCCCGGGGGACCCCTTTTTCCCTTCCTCCGGGGGTTCGGGGGAGGGGAAGGGGGAACTTTCAGGATTCGCGGGGGAAAGGGGAAGGGGATAAAAATGGCCATTTCATAGCACTGGGCCCTACACTATAGGGTTGATAATTTTGCGAGAAATCGAAAAAAATATTTTTGAAAATTTAAAATTTTTAACACCCAAAAATCTCAAAATCTAAAACTTAAATAATTTAATTAAAAATTAAAGCATTTTTATGCTTTCCGCGTGTATTAGGATAAAAAAATTCAAATTTATACAATAATTATAAGGGTGATCAGAAACTTTCTTCGCATGTTTGAATGCCATTAATTTTAAAATTGGCATATTATGCCTTCAGAACAAATTTGATAATGTTTTTAGTTCATTTACATTTAATTTAAAAATATCTGAAAATTCCGAAATTCAATCCTCCAAAATCCCTGAAAATCCCAATCCCATCAAAAACCATGTTAACCTCCCTCGTATAACTTCCAAGTCTATCACTATGCAAAATTTGATCCCATGTTGTTTTGCCAATTTTAAACTTATAGGCATTCAAACACTTTGACAAACAGGCAAAGGAATTGTCTGGCCAAACGAGATCAAAATTCGAAATCAAAAAATTTCGACTACGATTTCGAAATATTTATTTTTCATTTTTGATCTCGAATGGTCCCTTATCACTTAAGACTTTTGAAAAAACTTAAATGAAAAAATTTCGATTTCGATTTTGAGTTTCGAATTTTGATTTCGCATAGCCCTTTTACTAATACAATAATTAATCAAAGTAAAACAAATCCAAAAATATCTAATATGAATATCAAAATATCAAACACTTACTCAGCGCACAAACCATACTATTTTCTTTCATAAAATGATCAGCATAAAGTTGCCCAATTAAACCTGTATCATTTTCATCTAATAACTCAATTTGAATTTCTCTTTCTTTACCAGTTTTATCTTTGTAATTAATTGTTGATAAAATTGGACGATCTGTTCGAAAATCATTTAAATATCCATCAATATATGGAAGTCGTGGCGGAATACGATAATGCTTTTGTATTTCATTGCCAGTTTTTGTTGAGGATGAAGTTGAAGAAGCAAAACGATAAATATTTTGACCAGAAATTGAACGAAATGATAAAAAGTAACGGCTTAACATCATTACACAAAATTTTTAAAAATGATTAAATGATGACTTTTTCAAATCTCGTTTTCTTTGTCTGTTTACTTTTATGCAAATTTGATAAAAATTAATTATCAAAAAATTAGCCCAAAAAGTATAGTAAATTTGCATAACAAAATATCGATTGATTTCGACAATAACATTTTTTAGTTTTCGAATTTTTGGTCTTCAGCAGAATGTTGACAAATTTGCTTCAACGTCCCTGAATCAGGGAAATCTTCGCAGCGACAAAAGAAGAAAATTATTTTCTAATGATGATGCAACAACAAAAATTACGGTCATCAAAAAAAATAATTTCAGTTGTGACTTTCGCAAAACTCAGTTTTTCAACACAATAAAACATTTTTCATATTTTATTAAAATTATTTTTTTTAGAATCATCACAAAAAAATATATAAAAAATTTTTTTGATACAAACATTCGAGCAAAATAGAAGAGAAAAAAAAAGAACGAGATTACAACAAAAAAAAAGGAGAGAGAGGCTTTAGAAAAAAAAAGAAACAAACGAATCTGTGCCATGAAATATATATAATCAACAACTATTATTCACCACTTTTTTTCCCATTTTATCAATAAAAAAGAGGGTAAAAAATATATCATTATTTTAGACATTTTACAAACTTCGAAATATATATACCATCAGAATCAAAAAAGTAGAAAAAAAACCTTTTTTAAAAAAAGACTCCGTAGTTGAGAAACATTGAGCTAAATCAGTAAAATTTGTTAAAAAAAATAGGGCAATAATTTAAAAAAAGCTAAAATGGATAGAAAAACAAGTAGCGAAAAATGGCAATGAAAAAAAGTGCCAAAATACACACCGGAAACAAAAGAGGGGTGACACAAACTTTCAGAAAATTTTTGGATTTCAGCATCGAATGCTTTTTTTTGTCTATGATAATAAAAAATTAGTTTATACAAAGAAAATATGTCAAAGAAAGAAGTAAAACATTTCTTTTACCAATAAACTGTAATCATTAAATAAAAATATCATTTTTTTCCTGCGTCAGAAGCCGTTGATGATGTCGAAGTTTTCTTTGTTGAACCACTAGTATTTGCTTTTGAATCTGGGGTTGATGATGGAGATGAGTTAGTATTTCCGGAATTTCCAGATAACGGTGAACGTGGTTGAACAAATGATGTCATTGATGTTGTTGATAATATTCTTGGGGACGCATTTGGTCTATCAAGATCAAGTGAACCTAATCGCCTCCAAAGTTCTTCACGATCTTTTTCCTTCTTTTTTTCTCTGAAAAATGATGATGCCTTATTAGTTTGACAGTTTTATCAGATAAATCAAAAAAAAAACTGTAGAAAAAACAAATTGTTTTTTTCAACATAAAAATTTTCTTACCTTTGCCGTTCAAGTTTGTAATTTGCAGTTAGCTCATCAAACAATTTTCCATTCATTTCCATAAATGTTTTTAATACATTATATACCAGTGCAACAATAGTTTGATTCCAATGTTCTTTAGAAATACGATACAATGGTGGGAACATAATTGGCATAATTTGTGCAGACGATTCTTCAATCAAAGATAATATATATTCATTATTCCAAAAATATAAAGCGCGTTCAGCAACTTGAAAATGTGGAGATGATACACATTTTGCAAGTTGTTTAAATAATGGATCAATAATCTTTTTGAATTGTTCAGGTTCAATAATATCTAGAATTTCTTCAACTTCACCCAAAAACATTACTTCTTTTGATGAACATGTACGAGGCCAAAATTTAAGTAGAGCATCAAAAACTTGTGGTGTAAGTGAAGCATCTTTTTCAATAAATTGAACAACACAATATGCAAGTTGTGCATGATAAAGTGAAAGACATCGAGGCTTATGAAGTGGAAGAAGTACTTTAACCAAGAATACTTTATGTTCTTGCTTCAAAGGAAGAGCGAAGCCATTGATAATACTTCCAAGAATTTCCAACAGTTCTCCAACACCATTAAATGAATCAGTTTCAAAAACAAAAGATAAAAACATATTATTAATTTGCTTTCGAATAAAAGCACGTAAACCCAAAAATTTTCCATAGATTCGATGCAATATTGTCTTCAAAAAATCTCTTTCACGTGGATCTTCGCTATCAAAAAGTTGAAGAAGTTCTAATACAAATCTTTGATCAATATACTTTTTACCAATTTGAGCTTGAAATTCTGGAGATTCCAAAAATCTTAAGAAAAATTCATAGACAAGCTAAAATAATCGTTATTATATAAAAGTAAAATATATAAACAATTCAAACCTGCAAATGAGGCCATGATACTTCAAGGGTTGGTTCATCTGAAAAACGATAAAAATTTAGCAAAGAACGCACTTTTTATCGCAAACCTTCTTCTGGATCAAATTCTGAATTATCTGATGGAGGCAAAACACGGAAGATATTTTTGGAAACCATTTTAATAACTTCTGGATAAAGTGGCTCAACGATGGCACCTTGATTTGTTGTAATAAAATCAATGAGTTCATTTAAAGCGGCACGTTTAATCTAAACCGATACCGTATGAGAATATATGCTTTTAAAAAGCAGCAAAAAGCTTACTTCTTTACTTTTCAATTGAGCAACAGCATCATAAAAATCAAATATCTTTTGACATTGTTGAAGCTTTTGAATAGCTAGCGCAGTTTGTGCTTCACCATCAGTATCTAAAAAGCGATTTTGAGAGTCAGATAAGCATAAATAGTAACATACCTTTCAAAAGTGGTAATTGTTGTAAATCTGGTTCATTTTCAGTATGATATCGGCTACTATTTACTAACCGACGTCGTCGACGAGAATTTCCACGTTTTGCAAATGGATCAATTTTATCAACAAATTGATTTGCTGTTGCAGATAGAGTTTGACCACCTGTGGCAGCACCCGTAGTTTTTGCGGGTGGAACTGTATGTTGTGTCAAAGACATTTTACGTTAAATCAGAGGGGGAAAATATTGGTGGTTATGATCGAAATAGATGAGATTACTGTTATGCTACGCTACAAATAAAACGTTTGACTTTCTTCTTCTTTTATGATTAATAAAAATTTGTTGAAGTTTATTTGCCCCTGAAAAATGTAAAAATAAATGAGTTTTTAATCGATAACACGTAAAATCAACATTAAAAAGATAAGAAAATTTGTACATTTAAAAAAATAATCGAATGAATCGCGCACGGTTTAAATATAAAATTATTCATAAACATGTCAAGGGACAACACAAGAATAATAAAAAAAGAATAGTTTTTTTTGACGCAGAAGAAAGGCGCGTATATTGATTTGTGTTCTTTTTTTTCTCTTTTCGCTTTTTTTTCTTCTTCTTCTTTCCCCCTTCCTAAATCGCCCCCAACACTTTTTGGACGACGCTTTCGTTGTCCCCCCCCTTGTGTTGGTAGTTATAGTTGACTGCTGCGGCTGCAACTTCTACTTATGCCAGCACTTTGGCAATATATAATATAAATTCGTTGTTGTCTCGGGTCTTGTTTATGGTTAAAAAAAGAAAATGCGCAATAACAAGGCAGAAAAAACAAAAAAAAAGGTTTTATACCATAAAAAAGTGTAAAACAAATGAGAAAAAAGTGAACGAAAAAAAAGAAAGAGGCCAAAAAGTATCAAAAAAAATAATGCAGTAACTGAGAGGAAAAAAAAGTTGTACATAACACAAATATCGATCAAAAAGCAACTAAAAAAAAGTTGTTGCAATTATTCATTTTTTTAAACATGTAAATTTACAGAATTAATCAACAGCGAAAACAACAAAAAAAACCCTTTAAATCTTGTCGGTTTGCTCGTAACATAAATTAAAAAATGCAGATTCAAATTGTGACAACAACAAATGTGGAAAAAACAGAACAAAAAAAAAGGACGAAGAAGAGGGGAAAATGCTGTTGGTTGATGGTGGTGTGGTTGCAATTCATTTTTTTTGTCTCTCTTTCATCTTTTTTGTTTGAGGCAAAAGCAACATTAAAAACTAGAAGCATAGTATAAAAATGGAAAGTAAGAGAAAAAGAGAGATATAAAGATAAAAATAGAGATGGAAAAAAAAAGAGCTATAAAAAAACGTCGATATCAGGAATGGATGGAAAAAAAAACATGAAAAATATTATATTTAATTTCGTTTTAAGAATTTTTTTATAAGCGCGCGCATCGATTCAGGAAAAAAATTTTTTTTTATGGAAATCGAAAAACATTAAAAAGTTTTTACTGCTAAATTTTTAACGATTCTGATGCCATAAAAATATTTTAGAATTCTTTTAAATTAATTCATCGGTAGTGAAAAGTGTTTTTTGATTAACACAATAAAATTGAATGAAATGACGTTTGTTTTTTTCTTTACCGCGTGGTATAATATTGTAATACACATATGCTTGTTGTTGATGCTTTCCTTGTTTTCTTTGCTAGTTTTGATCTTTGATATTCTTCTATGATTCAAATTCTGTCTGGGAAGAAGGGTGGTGGTCAGATGCTATTTTTGAAAAAATCATTACGCAAGATTTGACCTTTTTAGCTTCTTTTTATCAAATGTTTGCTGTCTGTCTAATGGTATTACACAAATTGTTTTTTTTTTTGGTTTTTTAAAAGGTCAGATTTAAAAAGCACAGCTTGCATTTTTAATATTCTTTTTGGTTGAACATTATCTTTCGAAATGCAAATTGGTCATTGTCCATAATCACCGTAAGATTTTTCGTTGATGCCCTACTACATACATATATGTGCCATTCAAAGAAATGATTTAGGATTTTCATAATACATATCTGTACCCTTTTGTTTTCTTTATTGCCTCTCAATTTTACCCATTTTTTGAAGAGTATTTTTTGTCGCTGCTGTCCTTCCTTGTTTCCTTATTTCATTATCTTTTTGTCCTTTATACCCGCGGACCTTTCTTGTCTGAAAAAATGCTTTTTTAACTTTTTGTGTTCAGCATTATCTTATCTATAAATATTTTTAGGTATTCTTTGACCATTACTACTAACTGTAATCATTTTAAAAAATGACAACTGCACATCGTCCCACATTTCATACTGCAAAAGGTGGTACACAAAGAGGAGAAAGTGATTTATCAAAATTATCAACTCAATATGCTTCCAGAGATTTGCCGTCTCATAAAACACTAAAATATCGTCAAGTTGGACAAGCTCATCCTGATGAAGTTCGTGATAAGGTAAATTAATTCTTAGAGACTATTATAGGGTGTTAATAAATTGTTTTTTAGAATTTACGACATGAATTAGAAGAAAAAGAACGTGAAATTCATGATCGTAAACGTGAAAGAGACGGTATTACTGGAGCAATTGAAGGTACAAGCATTCCAGAGAAAAAACAAAGGTAATATTTTTAGTTGCCGTAATTTATGTTGTGCAAATAATGATATATATATTTCTAGAATTGAAACATCTTTTGATGTAGATGCTGATGCGGATGAACCGGCTGAAGAAGATACTTTAAATGATTCCGATGACGATGAAGACGACTCAGATGATGACTCTGAATTAATGGCAGAACTAGAAAGAATTAAAAAAGAACGTGCAGCAGAAAAAGCTCGAAAAGAAGATGAAATACGAGAAGAGCAAGAAAGAGTTCGACATGAAGCAATGATTCGTGGAAATCCATTACTAAATCTTAATGAGGAACAAGCAGAATTTAAGGTTAAACGTCGATGGGATGATGATGTTGTTTTTAAAAATTGTGCAAAAGGACTTGCTGAACGTAAAAAGGAGGCAACATTTATCAATGATTCAATTCGTTCAGAATTTCATCGAAAATTTATGGATAAATATATTAAATGAATTTTATCTGTATTTTTTATAATCGTTTGTTTTTTGATTTCACTTTGTGTTTTTTGAATGAAATATATTTGTATTACTGTAGGAGAGAAGTGAAAGAGGGATTAGCTTTAATCCTGTCGAAAGATTATCTTTTATAATGTAATAATTTAAATTTGGATTTTTAAATAATATTTTTATAGGGGTAACAAAAGTTGTTGTACCGATTGTATGGAACCAACTCAATCAAATCGCGTTCTTGTATTTATTTTGACATTTACAAGGTTGATATATATATATATATCCTTGATTGATTTTGTTTTATCAAAAATATCTCACTTTCAGTTATGCTCTCTATCATGCAAGTCGAAAAAATTTATCTGGTGTAAAAGCTTCTATGGCAAATGATTGGCTCAATAATGACACCTCACATCCCCATAAACCATTATTTGATTCAGAAGTTGGAGCAAAAAATTTTCTTGGATCCCTTGACGGATTATTTATGATATTTTATGCTGGATTTTTATTCTTTTGGGGTTGGCTTGGTGATCGTTGGAATCCAAAGCATGTTGTTGTTCTTGGTATGATTGCTTCTGCTGTTACGGTAGCTTCTTTGAAATTTTTTTAGGGATTTGTAAAGAATATTTTGACATTTTTAGTTAATGCTTTTTGGATCAATTCCATATTGGTTTTCATTCTACAGTATCCCATATTATATTGTTATTTGGTGTCTTTTTGGTGTTGTACAAGCTTGCGGATGGCCCAATGAAGTTACAATAATGGCAAATTGGTTTCCAAAATCTAATCGTGGTGCAATCATGGGTGCTTGGGCAAGTTGTCAGCCTGTAGGTAATATTGTTGGAGCACTTGTTATTGGATTTGTAATTCCATGGGGATATCAATGGACATATGCTGTTAATTCGGTCTTAATTGTTATCGGTGGTATTTTCTTACATTATTTAATTGAAGTTCGACCAAAGAAAATGATAAGTATTAACACTTCCCATGGTATAATTGATATTGAAAATAATGAAGAATCTTTACAAAATGATACAACAATTGACTCAGTAGAAGAAATTAACCATGAACCAATTACATTTTGGCAAGCTTTATTATTACCCAATGTTTTGGCTGTAAGTTTTTAAAAGTAAAGTAATTAGATAAATACAGTAATATTACAGTACTGTCTCTGTAATGCATGTGTTAAAATGGTTAATTATGCATTCTTTTTTTGGCTTCCATTTTATTTAACTCATGCATATGGCTGGTCAGAATCTGAAGCAAATCAACTTGCAATTTGGTATGATCTTGGTGGAGTTTTTGGTTCAGTTGCTGGTGGAATTATTTCTGTAAGTTTTGATTTTTACATGTTGTTGGTTGAAAGAACATTCTCTTTAGGATCGACTTGGACATCGTTCACCAATTATTATGGCTCTTCTTGTTTCATCACTTTTTTCATTATTCATTTATGCGGATATTGGAGACAGTAAAATATTGAATGTTTTAATGATGACTGTATTAGGAGTTACAATTTCTGGACCATATAATTTAATTGTTGGAACAATTGCTGTTGATCTTGGCTCACAGCCTGCTTTAGCCGGAAATGAAAAAGCTATGTCAACGGTTACTGGGCTTATTGATGGAACTGGTTCTGCTGGATCTGCAATTGGACAATTCTTTGTTCCAATTATTCAAAATTCATTTGGATGGAGTTGGGTCTTCTATTCTTTTATTATTATGGTAATTATTTCTATTTTATGTATTTTTCCATGGGATTTGATTCTCGATTTTTCTTTTGCTAAATTTTTAAAGATCTCTCAAATTTTTAATGGAAGAAGATCTCGAAAAATTAGAGCAATTAAAACTTGTTAATGCTTTTTGGGAATACAAATGGGCTTATATAAATACCGTAATAATCACATTTGCTTATGTTTTTAGAATTTCCTTTCGGTTTTATGTTTGGTTAAAAGATTTTATATTGATTCCCGAATTGTTGTACAAAATTATCGACGGCGTGGAACAATTTCAATGCGACAAAGATTGTTGGAAGATGAGCCCCTTCTATCTTCAGCTTCAGTATCACATCAAGAATAAAGCTTTTATTACACGCACGCACACACGCTTTTTTTAAATGATCCATCTAACTATATATTAATTTTAATTTATTAAGGATTGATTAACTGTTTTGCAGTGACGACTAACGCTACTCTTCTTTTTTCTTTCATACGTGGTTGATTTCTTTCCCATCTGTGTTTTCATTTTTGAAAAAATCTTTCTTTCGAGGTTGTTACAAAAAAACTTCATATCTCTCACATTCCTATCCTATCGTTTGCCTATATAATTGACTTTAGAGATTTTTATATTGTATTATAGAAAGGTTGATTACTATCTTTGCATTTTATTCTATTGCATTTTTGTTTCTTTTTTTTCAAATTTAACCACATTTAAAATTTTATAATAAATAATAACTTTGGTGCGAATTATTATTTTATGGAGATAAAATTTTTGACAAGATAAATATAATTAATCCAATGCATTTCGACAAACCGAACATTTTTAAGGTAGGATATTGTTACGATTGATGATATTTTGAAATTTTTGTGCTATAAAATTAGCAAAACTTAATATTTAAAGCTTTTAAAAATATACTGTAACTGGAGTTCAGCAGGTTTGGGTCGTTTTTTAGAGTCTGTTTACGTATCCCAAATAATTACATGTTTAAAAAACACAATATTTTATAAAAAATTTTGTTAGACATGGTTATTTTGATTTCAAAAAAGGTTTTTGGGCGACGGTTATATTTTTGAAGATAAATGCGCTCTTTTATTTTCTGCTGCGATGCCGGACGACTTTTCTTTGAATGACTTTTTGGCTCTATCTATAATTACGGTATAATTGTATCTTATATGTATAAAAGCGGTCATAGTATTTCCATATTTTTTTTTTCAATTTAACAAAAGCTACAATTTTCAAAAGACATAAAAATGTTTCAAAATTTGGCACGTTTTCAAAAAAAAAAAATTTAAAATGTAACAAAATTATGGGAATATTGTTTTTGGGCACAAACATATATATTTTTTTCAAATTTTTTTCCGCCTTTAAAAATGAGCCTTTGAAATTTTGATTTTTTGAACTATTCTATTAAATAAATATATTTTATAAAAAAGATGGAAAAAAAGAAATAAATAAATTAAAAGTTATTGTGTCTCAAATTTTCAAAGTTTTCACTTCCAATTTTGAAATTTACTTTGAATCTTTAAGCCCAACAATAATTAATTACTTTTATTCAAATGTTTTTTTTAAAATCTTCCATAAATAGCAAAAAAAGTCGTAAATTTTATTTTTATTGTAAATGGATTGTAATTAGTTTTAAATTGTTATCTTTTTTGATAATAAAAGAAGGTGTTTCTAAAAAACCATTTCAAAATTGCTATAAAAAGTTACACACAAAAAATAGTAGGGGTTCATTTTTTTTTATTAAAATTAACAAAACTTGTTTTAAATAATATCTTATTTCAGTACCGTAACCTTGTTCTTTTTTGTAGTTGTAAAATAACTTTTTTCCACCAATTTTTGATGCTTCTTTTAACTACTTTTTTTTGATGTCGTTGAAAGTCTGGAGTGTGGGGGGGGGTTACATAAAAATATTACCATAAATTTTACTTTCATTCATTCATTAATTTTACTTCCGACTTTGTTGCTGCTTTAAAAAAATGGAATAAAAAGTTTGTAAATTTTAATTTGATTTGAAAAAATATAGTTTCTGGAAACATTATATTTTTAAATTAATTTTGAAGATAAGAAAAAATCAAAACGAAGAAGTTTTTGTAAAATTTGGAGACCAAAAAATTGTTTTTTTCAAAAGATTTTTTGAATTCAAATAATATTTGTTTATTTATAAAGCAATTTTTTAATAATACTTTTGTTCCCGAAACTCTAGAAATTAAAATTCATGCATATTTTTGTTGTTGTTGTAAAAGTAAAAAGCGCCCACATTAGATACTTTTAAGAGTTGTTATTAGGGTTGATCATTTACATTTCCCGGGAAATCCCCGGGAAATTTCTCAATTTTTGGGGGAAATCATTTGCATTTCCCGAAACAGAAACAGAAATTTTTACATTAAAATTATTTAAAAATGGTTATTTCAGCTTTTGAAACATTTCATGAGTTCATTAAAAGCTTTAATTTAATAATAAACACTGAAAATAAAAGTTTTTAGTTTTTTAAAATTAAATTCGTAAAATTGCCAAAATTGAAATTTCGAGAAATGGTGGAAAATTTCCCGGGAATTTTTACGACTTGGGGATGTCCAGATATGACGTCATACAAAAATCGGGATTTTGCGACCCCTCCCCCCTCAGGTGCCGCCTTTGATGGGCGGCATAAAGAACAAAGAGCGTCATAATTGGCTGACCCCTCTCTTTGTATGACGTCATATCTGGACATCCCCTTTCCCGGGAAATTAGCATTCCTAATTACCATTTATTCATACTGTTTTTTTGCTACACTTTCATGCTTAATTCGCATACCCCCCCCCCCCCCCCCCTTCCATACTCTAAAACACAATAATTAATTTTTGGCAAAAAAAAATAAAATAAAATTGCACATTCTTTTCTTACCAAACATACCCATTATTTAAAAAAATATCCATTAAAAAACGGATATTGCCAAAACAAACTGAATGCAGTAATTTCCGTGACCTTTTTTTCTGCCAAAAACGTTTTTTTATGGTTACATTTGTTTCTTCTAAAATGCTTGTTTTTATTCTACGGTTCTTTTTTCTTGTCATCGTTGTTGCCAATAAATTTTTATTTAATTTTATTTATATTTTTTTAAAAGTTTACTTTTACGAAATTTTAGTAATATTTTTTTTGCACTAAAAAAAGTAAAGCAAAATTTGTAAAATTAATTTTAGTTTTTCAAGAATAAATTTATTTCATAGTTTTTATATATTTTTTCATTATTTTTAAGAATTACAAGTTTTTGCAAAAAATTTGATAACAGTTTTTCCCCGATTTATCATCGATTTTGTATATTAAAACTGTGTTTTTTTAAAAAAAACTATTATTTTGGTATAATAAAAAATTAATATATTCAATTTTCGAAAAGTTTTTAAAAAACAAAATTTCAAAAAAATTCTATGTTAAGAATTCTAAAATGATATTACTTCCAAAAATAGAATCAACTTTGAAAAACAAGGGTGTTAAAATTGCTGAAAAATTCGTAGGATTGGTTTTTTTAAAGGAGGCGGACGCTTAACTTTTTTCGTTTTTTTCTCTCGAATGGATGAACCTGACGATCAGGCAAAGAACAATAGAAATTTCTTCTGTTCTTTGCCTGATCATCAGGTTCATCCATTCGAGAGAAAAAACGAAAAAAGTAAAGTTTCCGCCTCCTTTAATCCAGTTTATTATTGAGTCAGAAATGTTGCAAAAATAGAATCACACAATTTTATCGTCATCCTGTTACGGTAGATATAACACACAATTAGGTTGTTGTTTTCAATAATATATTTTTTTGGATTTAATTTAATTTTATAAAAATCAGAGTAAAAAATAAAAGGATAAAGCTACATCGTTGAGCTCACCTTCGTATCGCCAAATCCTTGAGTTCAAATTTAGCGAAGAACTTGTTTTTTTGTTGTCGTTTAAAATTTTAAATTGCGCATTTCGACTATGAATTTTTTGTCTACTCGGTGCAAACTTAAAGTGCTAATAACTTTGTAAAAAATCATTGTTTTCAAATTCTATGTAATTAATATATTGTACGCGTTAGGTAAAATATTTTAATCACATAGAATTTGAAAACAATCATTTTTGACAAAGTTATTAGCACTTTAAGTTTGCATGTTGCGCGCAAACGAGGCATAGTGCATTTCCCTGAATATTTTTCGTTTTTAAGTATACACTTTTTTTTGCGGGGTCATCATTTTTAAAACTTTTATATTTTTAATTGTCGCTATTATTTTATTAAATTTATAATTCTAAAAATAATAATTTGTTTATCAATTAAATACTGTTTTTTGTTATAGTTCTTTTTAAAAGCATTTTTTTTTGCAAAAACTTATTTTATTATACCTCAAAAAATGTCATCATCACAAAATTTTTCAACAAAACTTGTTTCATCACTTGATACGACCGCTTTATATGTGTATTGTATTGAAGGAG
The DNA here is from genome assembly GCA_964035985.1 of Panagrolaimus superbus. Lineage (NCBI taxonomy): Eukaryota > Metazoa > Nematoda > Chromadorea > Rhabditida > Panagrolaimidae > Panagrolaimus > Panagrolaimus superbus. The sequence continues at coordinate 2,909,450 of OZ038357.1, forward strand.
CAATATTAATGATATTTAATTTTTCTCTTGCATCAATAATTTATTCATCAAAAAGATTACGAGAACAAAAAGAATATGTAATTTTTGCAGCGAATATGCTTTTTGATGGCCTTTTTGGAATTACATATTTTACAGCAGGACTTCGAAGATTAATGATTTTTTATAATTCTAAAGAAAAATGTATGTTTTTTATTTGAAATATTTTTGAAGGTTACGGTAATAAAATTATGATTGAAATTGAAAAAAAAGTTTTTATTAAGATCAGGGATGAGACGGTCGATATCCCTTCCAAAATGTTTTTCTGTATACGGCCTTGCCTGATTCGCCTGATTTTTCTGTTTTGTTTTAACACGAAAATAACTTCTTTCGTATTCTCGAACAACTTTTTTTAATGGTTTTTCGAGAAAACAAAAGAAGCTATTTTCGTGTTAAAACAAAACAGAAAAATCAGCCAAATCAGGTTCATCCACCTTTTTTCGAAATAGTATCAAAGGAGCCGCCTCCTTTAAATGAAAAACTTCAACAAAATTTTAATATTGCAAAAATGATATTTATTGTTAAAGGAAGCAGACGCTTTACATTTTTCGTTTTTTTTTCTCGAATGGGTGAACCTGACGATCAGGCAAAGAACAAATGAAATTTCTATTGTTCTTTGCCTGATCGTCAGGTTTATCCCTTCGAGAAAAAAAAACGAAAAACTAAAGCGTCCGCCTCCTTTAAAGAATTTTTATGTTATTTTTCTGAAACAATCCTTTCATTTTTACCTATCATATTTTTTCAGATTTGATAGCCTATTCTCGATGGGATTGTTTTACTGTATCTCATTCGTTGCTATTTGTGTACATTACACCCGGGGTTGGAATTATTGCATTTCTAACATGTTTTGATCGATTCATATCTGTAATGTTACCACACATTTATATTCGTTTAACATCAAATTATTCTTTTGGTTTAACCGGATTAGCTTTAATTCTTCCAATTCCAACTTTTATTATTTCTGGAATTTTAAGTTATAGCATTAAAGATGTTTATAATGTTTGTTGTTACAGTATCCTTTTTTTTGGTAAAAAATTAAAATAAAACCATTTTTTAGCAAGATGAACAATGTATTCTTCAGCAAGCTTTAGTTGAACAAATGTTTTTTACTTTAAGAGGTATTCGAATTGGGGCAACTTTGTTCGGAGTCTTACTGTATATTATTGTTGCAAAAAGAATTTATAAGGTATAACTTTTATAGAAATAAATTTTTTTCAATCCGTTTGAGACACAAGTTTTTTTAAAATTACTTTTATTCCCATTTTATGATAAAAATTATCTTATACAGTATCTATCGTTTTTGAACTTTTATTGTACAACTTTCGTTCTGAGACAACTTTTTAAAATTGTTTAGAAATATTTTAGATTTTAAAACCATCAAACGAAAATCGAGTTTTTAATAATGCCACAAATCGAAAAAGAATTTTTTCAATGACAACAACCTTTTTAATGATAACCATCAATCAATTAATACTTTTTATTGCTCCAGATATTGTTATTTTACTTTTACCAAAAGCTACCAGCTCTCTATCTTTTATCTTTTATGTCATGAATATGAATAAAGGTAAGCATATCTTTTAATTAAAGGGGGCGGACGGTTTGCGACTTTTTTCAAAATTTGGGTCTCGCAACGATTGAAAAAATGTCCGACAAAACGGTGGAGCATGCAAGATCCTGATTGTCAGGTTCATGCATTTCTCGAGTGCAAAAAAGTCGCAAACCGTCCGCTGCCTTTAAATTAAATTTTTAATAATTGAAAAAAAATAATAATTTAGGAATTGTAAATATAATTATATTTATTTTAACTCAACGAGAACTTCGTCGAGCAATTGCTAAAAAACTTTGGAATGCTACAACCACACAACTTTTTGCAATCACAGAAATTCATTCATCAACTAAAATTAAGGCATTTCAAAATAATAATAATAAAAATGCAATGCCAATAATTTATTAATTGAAAAAATTATTTTGTAATATTTAAAATTTAAATAAATGTATTGTCTTTTTTTGCGGAATTTTTGTAAATTCCAAAAAATTTTAAAGCAGACGGGTACTTTTTTTTGCGTTCCCTGATTCGCGTCAAGATTTAAAAAAAAAGATTAAAAAGATTAGTGCGCCCCCCCCTTTATAGTTCTGCACTTTTCGCGCTAAGAGAATGTTTGAAAATTATACCTAAAATTTTCAAAGAATCGAAAAATATATATATAGCTACGATTTTTTTCGCATTTTTTGTTTTTCTTATTCAAAAACGTTCAAATTTTATTAATATTGAGTACTCCTATTCTGCCCGGGATTCTTTGCTATTTTTTATCACGGTGATATGATAGGTGATAAGAAAAAATAGGTGTTGTAGGTATTTTGAAGTTCCAAAAAGTAGTTATTCAGATTTCTCGACCTCGAAAACCTATAAAACCCTAGAATTAAGCTAAAAAAATTAATAGCTTTAATTTGCCATCAAATAGAAATTTTGGTAAAATTTGCATAAAGATTACTGTAACTACAGTAGGCAATTTTTTTATACTTTTTATTGCAGGGAATCGGTTTCTCCAGGGCCATTTTAATGTATAACAAAGTTTTAGGGAAAACTAATTTTGAGCTGTTCCTTTATAGCTCCGGCTCCGGAGTCGACTCCGAAGCTCTGGAGCCGCAACAACACTGCTCACATCTTTGATCTTTTGCCGCCGCCAACACAAAAATGCCATTTTACAAAAATAAAATAGTTCTTTAAGCAATTGTTTGCTTTTTTCACTGTTTTTTTAACCGCAAAAATTTAGTTGTTTAATTTTTTTCTTTTAAAGCCGGAATTGTCAAAACTGTCAAATTTGATCCTCGAAAAACAACTCTGTTTTCATTTTTTTTCTTTATGGTCCAAAATAAATAAACAAAGGAGAAAAAGCTTTTTTTCAAAAAAAAAGCAACAAAAGTTAAACCAGTTTCCGATAATTTTTTAAAAAAAAAAGAGAAAAGGTCATTGTTTCAATTAACTGTTTTTTTTTCTAAAAAATATATTTAATTGTAATCAGGACATTTTTTTTGTTGTTAAAGGATCAAAAAAAGAGAGAAAGAAAAAAAAGGGGAGGGCGGAACATTGGATTTCATAAATCTTTTGAGATTAAAGGATGTTGTTTATTCTTATTTTATTTCACTCACTCTTTTCGAAGTTGTTCCTTTTTAATCAGGAGGAATATTATGAGATTTTTGAAATCCCATTTACATTTTTTGCTATTTTCATATTATTTATATCCATGTCATGGATTTTGGGAATCTTTAATACAAAAACATAATCCAAAGAATCGTCCAAATTTGGTTACCTCCGCGATAACAGAAATTTTTGGAGTTATTGATGAAGATAGAAAGCTGCCGAGGCTGCCACAACAAATATTTGTTGAAAAGCGTGGAGTTGAAGATGATGAAGAAGATGGAGGAGAGCAGACAAATGAAGGTGGTGGAATTGGAGGACTACTTGGTGGAGGTCCTGGTGGAAATGCTGCAATTGTTTGTCCATCAGGTTTGTATTTTTTTTTGTGGAGGGATTACTAGCGTTGTCGAACCCCCTTAAAGAGACAAAGTTGTTGTGTTCCATTCCATCGCATGAGTCCTCTTAACACGAAAACATTTCAAAATCTTTAAAATAGTAAATATTACTGAATTTAGATTATTTTTTCTGTTTTTACGATTAAAATTAACCCTCGGACAAACTGTTTTTTAAAAAAAATGATTTATATAAACTTTTTTTGAGAATATTTAACGGTTGTCAAAAATGTGTGAGTAATCAATAAAATATTCAAATTTCGTATTTTCCTGGATTGTTTCTTTTTTTTGTGGGCACATGTTTTAAGCTTAATTTTAATCGTAAAGACAGAAAAAATAGTTTGAATTTAGTAATATTCGATTTTAAAGATTTCAGCATATTTTCGTGCTAAGAGGACCCTGCGATAGAATGGAAAAACTTTGTCTTTCCCGAACGCTCCCCTTAACCATTCCTTTGGCGGCTTCTTTTGATCTTTGGGAAAAAGCTTTTAATCTTTCCAAAAAGTTGGTGCCGCTACCGCCTTCGGCCTCTTCTGCGTTGTATTTAGATGAAGCATTTTTGCGATCCATTATTCTATCTTTTATTCCAAAATTAATAGCCTAAAAAACAATTTTTAAATTTATGCAAATTTAGGCAACCGTGTATATGTTCATCCAATTAGTGGAGATTTACAACAATGTTCACAACAGCTTGGATTTTACAATCAAACTACATGCCCCGGTGGGACTGTCTGTGAAAGATTTCCAATTTTAATTCCTGGTTTTCAAGTTTGTTTTTTACCTTTTTTTAAAAAAACTTTTCGCGTTAGAACAAACAATGAATATTCAGGATTACTGTTGTTGGGGAAATGATACATCAGAAAGTGAAATATTAATTATTGGAACGAGTAAGATATAAAAATAAAAAGTTTTTTTTAAAATTCCTTTCATTCTTTTACAGCTGAAATGTCTATTATTGATGGTAGCCCTGATTCAAGTGGAGGAGGATTTATTAGTGGAAGTATTAGCGGAGGCGGTGGCGGAGGTGGTAGGGGTGGATATACAGAATCTCCACAATCCTCAACAACAGAATCCGAAAATTCTGATGAATCGGAATGGATTCCAGTTTCAACAACTTCAGCAGCAAAAACTAAACGAACTCGTCGTCCCCGACCTCGTTCACGTAAAACTAGTTTAACCACCACCGAAATTCCCACCACAACTACAACCCTTCCATTACGGTATGTTAAAAACTTGTGCCATTTTGAAATTCATCTTGAATAAAAAGGGCTCTGTAGGATGTTTGAATTTTTCAGAACTCCTTCACCCCGACGTGGCCCACGTTGTGATAATTCAGATGATTCAGCGTTAATAGATTTTGGAAATCGTTTACGAGATTGCTATTATCAACAATGTCCATATAATTATCGATGTGAATTTAATACTGATATTCGAAGATATATTTGTTGTGGAAAAGAAAGAGATGTCTTTCCACCTCCGGGATTACCACCTCTTCCCGAGCCACAACCCGTGGTGCCTCGGCCTTTTAGGCCTCGAATGCCACCACCATATTTGCATGGAGAAGAAGGTAAATATATATATGTATATAGAGTTAGAAAGTTGCCCCTCCCCATACAAGATCGTATACAGAAAAAAATTTCAAGGGGGGGGCACACCTTTGATCTTTTGCCGCTGCCAACACGAAGCGGCAAAAGATCAAAGGAAATTACTCAGTTTCGGGGGGCACATGTCCCAACCTTTTTAATTAACACCAGTATTTTTACGGCTCCGGCTTTACCCCAGAGCTGTCTCCGGATCCGGTGCCACTGCTCTCAAAATATCAATGGGAAAAGTGTCGATTTTCGGAGTCCAAAGCCGGAGCTGATAAAATATATGCGGCACACCACTAATTCTACCCTACTGCACTTTTTTAATCCTTCTAAATAACTTTTTCATAATCACCTATACCCTAATCCTCTATCTATCTATATATATTTATATATATTTATTAATCCCTTTCAGTTGAAAATCCTTTATCCCAAACCTCTGCCCTCCTTGAAACTAATGATGAAGGGAATAATCAAGTTACAGAAAATTTTTGCCCTCTTGGACATGAACATCGTAGCTTCTTAGGAGGGATATCATTTTGTGAAGCGGATAATCTAAATCTCATTTGTCCTGTCACACATCCATATTGTGTTCATTCAAAAATATGGGGGGCTACAGTATGCTGTAGTTCTGGTAACATGGTATCAACGACTGAAGAATAATAAATAATAAATAAATATTTTGCTGGGAAATTTTTGTTAAAATATGTAAATTTTTTTTATTATTAAAATTATGCAATTTAAAAATGACAGAGATTCTATTATTATTAATTAATTAATAAAAATGAGAAAATAATTAATTAACACGGTTTCAAAGCGAAAAAAAAAGTTGCATCATTCAAATGCAAGAAAAAAATAAGCAGAAAAAAAATATATTAAAAAAAGCTCAATTTGGTAAAATTTAATTTCAAGTGAAGAATCCCAAAGAATTAAAGGGAGATATTTTTTGTACTACAAAAAAAGTGATATTTAATGGGACGTAAATCTCAAGGGTCCACTTTCTAAATGTACATTACAAATAATGTTGGCATTTGTTTCAGCAACAGTTTCACGAAATTCTACCATATCACATGAAGAATATGGAATTGGAACAGAATGCCAAAATCCTGGTTCTAATCGAGCGCCATGTCCTACAACGACAATTATTTTTAAAAAAAAGTAAGAATGATGCAATAACGTTTAAAACAAACCTGGAGAAAATGAAAAAGCTTTTAAAGATTCCTTAATTGGTTCACCACTTTTTGGATCAGGTTTTGCAACAATGATAAAAAAAGTTGAATTTCGATCTTTTGCATGAATATAAAAAGATCCATCGGGACGAGTCATAAGTACATCAACTTTATATTCACCATTAATTTTATTATATTCTACCCCGGGCTTTCCTTCCGCTCCAGCAAATGAACCACTTAAACCATTAAATCTTAAAGAATTTGAATTTTTATCAAAAAGATGTGTTGACCATGTCATTCGAAAATCTTGTATCAATGCTTCGCCATTGCATTCTGATAAGGCATCAGCAATGGGCTGAAATTCAAGTCCAGGAAATTCTTTTGGAGTAATGATGCGAGGCCATGGTGTATGTGTTACCTAAAAATATAAATTTCAAAAAAAAGGTATTTTTGCTTAAATCTTTATTTTTGTCTTTGTAGCTTAGTGGTAGTGCTGCAGCCCGGGGAACTGAGGGTCGCCGGTTCGAGTCCCACTTGGGGCAGATTAAAGTTTTTTGGTAGCTCTATTTTTTTAAAACTAATATAACTTACACTATCCTAAAAATATAATTTTCAAAAAAAAGGTATTTTTGCTTAAATCTTTATTTTTGTCTTTGTAGCTAAGTGGTAGTGCTGCAGCCCGGTGAACTGAGGGTCGCAGGTTCGATTCCCACTCGGGGCAGATAAAGGCTTTTTGGTAGCTCTATTTTTTTAAAACTAATATAACTTACACTATCTTCATATTCATGTACATTTTCAATAACTTTTCCATATTCTTTAAAATTTGAAGCATTTGCAGGCTGGGCTTGAAGAAGTTCAGATGAAAAATCAAATGGTAATCTATTTTTTTTTGCTGATGGTGAATTGGAACTCCTATTTTTATCTTCTTCTTCTTCATCACAGGCGACAACTTTTAGTACCGTTATGGTTGTAGATTCATCCAAATCTTTGATATTAACATTTAAAGGATTTGTTAAATTAAATTGTGCAACAGAATTTACCTAAAAATATTAAACTTTTATGCAAATTTTATATCATTAGAATTTGCATATATATATACAATTAAAAGTGCCCCAAAAAACTAACCGATCGATGATAAACTTTAAAGTCAACACTATTTGAATGTAATGGAATTGGCATTGTATGTGCCACACATGCTTCAACAACAATACCATAACCATGTGGAACATGAATGGCTCGAAACATTGGCGTTTCATTGGCTGTCGATTTACAACAAATAAATATTAAAAAATCTTTTGAATGAATTGAAACAAAATGTTTTTCAGGATAATATGCAATATCTGAATCAAGTTGAGCCACAAAAGAACCAAAATATGTTATTTGATCTTGATTTCTTTCAGCTATTGGGACTTCCTACAAAAAAAATGGGATATAATTAACTGACGTACAATAACAAAAAATAAATATAAAGATTAAAAACTGGAGGATCGCGATCATGAGATTGACAAAAAAAATTTGCATAATTTTATATATAAGAACAAACAAATTTTTATTTAACAAAATTTGCATATTGTGTTTATAAAATTAATATGTACTTACAATTTCACCCATTGGAAAGATAAGTTTATTATCCTTCCAAACCACTTTAACATCTTCACCAAAATATTCTCCACCTGTTCCACCTTCAGCAGCTCGATGGTCAGGAAGTGTTGGCCAATTACATTTTCTTAAAGTTGCATGATCAAATCTTAAAAAGTTAAATTAAAATTAAAATTTAATAATTCTCTAATTTTATTTAATTTTATTAAATTACTTTTCAGATGGATATATTCCATTTTCAATTAAATTATCATTTAATGGTGTAACTTTTACATTTGTCATTATCCTGGAAATATATAAAATAAAGGATAAATGAAGATATACGTTAAAGGGGCACGGAAACTTTCAGTATGAAAAATTTAGCCAGTTCAGTTGCAAAAAGGTTGCAATAAGAATATTGCGGATACTTTTTTCAGACATATTTTCGGTAATTTTATCGATTTAGCATATCCGCAATATTTAAAAAGATATAGTTTTTTGTTGCAACCTTTTTGCAACTGATCTGGCTAAATTTTTCGTACTGAAAGTTCGCGTGTTCCTTTAAAATTGATAAATTTACGTGATTACTTTTTTCGTTGATAAATAACACAACAACAACAAAAGCAACCGCAACAAAAACAACAAACAACGAAAAAAAAACTTTGACTCAAAAAATAGATATTTATATATATATTTCTTTTTTCAATGCTCTGAGAAAAAAATGCGACGTAAACAAACTGGGAGAGTTTTTTTTTCAAGTGTGAACCAAATTCTTGCTCCGAAAACACAACAAAAAAAAAGGGAGAGAGAGTCGCGAAACTCTCTATTTTTTTTTCCTTTTTCAAACAACTTTGTCTCCAACATTTGTTGTTGGTTGGGCTGCCATTTTTTTCTTGCCCTGTTGTTTTCCTTATATTGCTTTTTGGGTTGGTTGAATAAAAATAAAATAATAGGAGAGAAAGAAAAAATGTAATAACAAAGATTATTTGAATGTATTGAAAAATACCAAACAAAAAATGTCATTGACGTGTTATTTTTCAACAAAAATTTGTTCAATGACAAAAGTAAAATGTTATTTAAAAAAACAAAAATTCAAGTTTTTAAAACTTTAAAAAATAGTTTAAATTTAAATTACAATTCGATTAAAAATTGTTAAATATTTTTTAAAGAAATTTAAAACTGCGAAATCAATTGATAGTATATTTATATCAATATTATCATTACCGTACACAAGAAAGAAATTTAAACAATTACTGATAAAAATTCAATTAATATAATATATAAATATTTTTTTTCAATTTTAAAAAAACTACAAAAATTTTTTGACAATAAAATAAAATTTAATTTATTTCTAATTAAAATTATAATTTTAAACTGATTTAAAAAAAGAACATTTATTACTGGCTGTATAAGTGATTTTATATTTAAATTTTCAATGATTTTCTTGATATCAATTAACTATTTAACTATGGACACCATGTTGGGATAACAAAACAATGCAAAGAAAGAAAAAAAAATCATTTAAATTTTCGGATTCAGATTCTCAAGCACTTTCGTGTTAAGAATTACAATCAACTTTTTTTTTATTGGTTGCTTTTGTTTTGGGAGGGGGGGGGGGGGGGGGGGGAGCAAAAGTGCACTAGTACCCCAAAATGTATTTTATATCTACAAAAATACAATATCCTTTATCTTACAAGAAATAAAAACAAAACTGGAGCATGTTAGCTTTTTGTTACACTTTTTAAATCTATTTATATGGTACAAATTTTATTCAATAACCAAAAAAATTTAACTATACATTTAAATAAAAAAGAACTTAAAAGAAATAAACAAAAAAATAATAATATAAAAATGCCTAAGTTTTGTACTCAAAATACGGCCTTTAAAATTCATTTTTAATCAAAAACAAAATTTTTTAAATATATTATGTAATTTGATTAACTGTCTTAGTAATTTTGATATGTGATTAGTAATTTTGAAATTTTTACATATTACAGCTGGATAAGATGATAATATTTTATCTTTGTTAACAAATAACATGTTTTAATTTAAAATTTTTTAAACTGTAAAGCAAACCTTTCATTGAAGTTAATATCCTCAAAATCTGGTATTCTCTAAACAGAGTATCTTTGAAATATTAGTCAAATTAACCAGCTGGAAAGATTTTATTTGATACCATTGTTAACGAAAATTACAGACTCTTAAATCTCAAATTATTACAATTCTTATTTATTATTTTACTTGTGCAAATCTTGATTTTAATTCAATAATTTTATCCCATGATAATACGTCAAAAATTTAGACACAATTTAAATTTTTTTTATAATTTTATATTTTAAATTTAAAACGAAAACTGTGACTTCACATTCTTTTTTTCCAAAAACTGAATGTATTCCAGCAAAAAAATATGATAAAAAAACTTGCCAAAAAAACAATTTCAAATGTCTCAAATTTTTTTATTTTTAAATTTTAAATTTTAAATTTTCCTAATAAAACTGGGGAAAAACATTCGATAACCTTTGCTTAAATATTTTTTAACTGATTTGGATAATAATGCTGTATTTTGTTTAAAAAATAATAAACAATATTCGACGAAAATTAACTGTGGGTTTTTTTCTTAGGTTTTATTAAACTGACAGTTTTTTTTCCTATTTAGAAAAAAGGATAAACAATGGAGCTCCAAGAAGAATTTTGGTGCTGAAATTTGATTATAATTTTCTTTTTTCTTTCAGATTATTTAAATTAAATTTAAGATAAAAAAATTTCTTTATTTAAACTGACGACAATTTTTGAAATCAAAATTTTTAATCAATATTTGGAAAAAATTTTACTTGTTAGAGTTTTATTGGATTATTTTTAATATTTAAATTAAAAATCAAAAAAGAAAGAATGACTAAAGTTTTTTATTAATTTTAATAAACTGTATAAGTTTAACAATTTTTGTTTCAACTTTAATGAAAACAAAATTAATTGAATTTTATATTTAATGGGAGCGCACAGGTCCTCTTAGCACGAAAATACGAAAATAGTAAATATTACTAAATTTATACTATTTTTTCTGATTAAAATTAAGCCTAAAACATGTGCCCACAAAAAAAAGAAAAAATTCAGGAAAATACGAAATTTGAATATTTTATTGATTACTCCCCACATTTTTGACAACCGTTATATATTCTCAAAAAAAGTTTATTTACATCATATTTTTTTTATAACTTTGTTGTTGTAGGGTTAATTTTAATCGTCAAAACAGAAAACAATACTCACAATTTAGTAATATTCACTATTTTAAAGATTTTGGCATATTTTCGTGCTAAGAGAACCCGTGCGATGGAATGAAAAAAACTTTATCTTTCCCGAACGCTCTTTTTAAATATTCATATTAATTTAAAATAATATATTTTAAAAGATTTTAAAATTTTAACTGTATTAATTCTGTACCAAAAAAGATGTAAAAAACACAAAACACAACTATTTTTCTTCTCTTTAATTTATTTATTACTGCCCCTTCAAAAAATTGATATTTTTTCTTATATCTAATTTTAGTAACGCTTTTTTTATTTCCTGAAACTGCTGTAGCTTCTTCTTTTTTTCAACAAAAAGACAATGAAAGAAGATATTCAAAAATTTCTTTGATTTCTTTAAGAAATGTGAAGATGATGAAGATGAGAGAAAAACAAAAAATGGAAGAAAAGTTTATTTGTTTTTTGGCCATTCTCATGAAATTTCATGAAAAAGCCAATGGACTTTAAATACTCCAAAAAAAAGGCCAAGAAAAAAAGTTTAATTTGCAAATTCTTTTTTCCTTTTATATTTTATTCTTTAAAGGTTTATATATTAGCTAAATTTGTGAAATCTTTACTTTTTTTCTTTTTTTTGCTTCCGAGAAATGAAAAAATATTTTAGTTTTTAAAAAATATTTTTAGTTTTAATGTCTGACAAAATGAAATAAAAAAATTGTGGAAATTTTTTTAAACCTTTTTAAAAATTTATTATTTTTGAAGTTTTTTTGATGCGATTTTCGACTTTTTTATCGTCTATTAAAACTGCAATCCTATATTCGCCAAAAAATAATTTTAAATGTATCTTATTTATTAAATTTAATTTTAAAAAGATGTTTTCAAATGTTAGACCGCAAATAATGGTAATTATATTTTTGTGATTATTGTGAACAAAATTTTTATTCATGGTATATAAAAAGTATTGCTTTTTAATTTAAAACTGTAAGGATTGTTTTTGGGGTTGTGCCAGAAATTTTAAGATTTGTTTGAAAAATTTAGAAAACGTGTTTTAAATCCTAAAAATCAAAATCAAATTTAACTTTAAATTTTAAATTTTTAAAAAATAATACCTAAAAAAATCATTTCCTCCTTTTCTATTCCCAGATTTAAAAAAAAAAAGTCAGTCAAGCGCGTGTCTTTTTGCCGCTTTACTTGCTTTTATTCTTTATTCTTCTTCTTCTTTTTTTGACAAAATCCAAAAAAAGGCCTTCTTCCTTCCCCCCCCCCCCCCCCCCCCCCCTCCTTCATTCTCAATTTCAACTCTACTAATTTTTTGCTTAGCTTTGCTTGCATCGTTTTTTTTTTTCGTCGATTTTTTGACTTCTTCATAATTTAGCTTAAATTGAATAAGTTTCTATTTTTTTTTCTTTCTCCCATTTTTTTTCCTTTAACAATGTTGTGGTTTTTTCCGTCGTATATATAATATATATATGTTTCTTTTCAACACATTTTTTTTTTCGGCAAAAAATGAATAATGTTAAAAAATCTTTTGTTGAATTTTATTTTTTTTTTAAAAAAAAATCATTTTATTTCCTTGTTTTTTTTGTTTAAATAAAATCTATTTAGTTTTTTATTTGAAGGCATAACTAAATTTGATAAAACGTGCCATTTATGAATTTTTTGTAAGTGCCGAATAGAATTTTTTAGGACAGAAATAACGGTGTATAAAGGGATTTGAAAAGCGGCACAATTTTCGTGGATTTAAAGATTTTGAATCGTTTTGTATCGTTTTTAATGGTAATCAGTATTTAAAGAAAAGTGTTTCAAAAACTGTACAGCTTTTTCCATTCTATTATTGATTGTGCGATTTTGATGAATTAACAAAAAAATTATTTGATCAATGATAAAAAAATTAAATTTTTTCACAGCGGAATTTTTCGGAAATAGAAATGAAAAACGTTCAAACTTTTGGTGCCGTTTTTTCAGTTTTAACGCATTTCGCCCAAAACTTTGCAAATATCTTCTCCAAGATGTTATCTATAATTTAGGTTTCACTTAAATTTATTGGAAGCATAGCCGTAAAATTATAACCAATTAAAGGTGCGCGATCGAGTTTTTGGCGAAATTGACTTTTGGTGCCATATTTTTAAATTTGCATATTTCGGTTTGATTTTCTTCTGACATGTTTCTGATATCCATATCAACATTTTTAGTTTCAATTAAAGCATTTGGAAATTATGCCGCTAAGTTAGAGCTGATTGAAAAATACAATTTTGCACTCGTATTTCCAAATTCTCTTATAGCGATTCCGCTGTGTGTTAACTGCCTTTTAAAAATTGTGAGAACTACAGTATGCTGACATTCAAAAATAGCTAAAATTCATAAAAATGATTTTTTGGATTAGAAGTTAAAAAATACTTACTAATTTATTTACCCTATTGGAGCGTCCAGACGTGACGTCACGGGTTTTATGGGTGGGTGGGGGGGGGGGGGTAAGCTAAACGTGACGCTCCTGCTAAAAAGCCGACAAAGATCAAAGGGCAAAGCGTGGCGGAAGGGTAGGTAGGGTTCAAAATTTTCGATTTTATAGTGACGTCACCTCTGGACAATCCCTATGATCAGAAAAAGCTGCTACACCTCGATTTTCTGAAAAATATAACAAAATTCTGTTAAAAACATTTTTTTCCCGCCATTTTTCCTCATTTAATAAAAATTCCATAAAAATTTCATTAAAATTCCGTGAAAAATTCCGTTCAATTTGTTATTGTTTCATCAAACTTTCCGTGGCGTCGATTTCAATTTTATGTAGAAAATTTATAAAAACTGACTGCTTTTTTTTTGATTTTTAAAAAACTGTGAAGCAAATGTTTTTGGGTAATTTTCAGTAAATTTTATCCTCAATGCAAATGGCAGCAGCAAAAAAGATTTCAACCGTAGATCAAATAGATGCCGCAGGACTTGTTTTAGATTCTCCTGGGCATCATGGCCTTCTTCGACGACTTCCTTCTCGACAATCTACAATTCGAAGTATGGAAAGATGTCCATCAATGAATAAAAATGGAGAATTTGATGATCGGTTTGTTTGACTTTGTTTTTAACTGCCAGTAATTTTCGACTTTTCTAAAAAATTACAAAAGTCAAAACCAAATATCTTTAAAAAAATGAAATTTTATTTTAATTTTTAATTGAAAAAAATTTGCATTTTTTTCAAATTTTTTTATTTTATTTAAAAACTGTGTATGTTGGTGTGAATCTTAAAAGCTTTAATATCAGATCAAAAAGTATATATGCAAATTTATTTTTTGGTCAAAAAGTGTTCCACTTTTTCTTGGTAAAAATTAAAGCTTTTCAGAAAAAAGACTTATAATAAATTTTCAAAAAAAAATATGCAAATTTTAATTAATAGTAAATTTTATCATTTTTAATTTTTCAAAAATTAAATAACATTTTTGTTTGTTTTAACTGGAGCTTATTTCAAATACAATTAGCTTGTTAAAAAAATTTGTATTATTTCGTTCGAAAATTTAGTTTAATAGTTTTCCAAAAGTTTTTTAAACACAAACTGTTACTTTTGAAATTTCATCATTTTATAGTTTTTTTTACCAAATTTCATTTTTAATAACTATCTTAAAAAATTGTTTTTTCAAAGATTGAAACTGAAAAACATTATTATTAGTTTTAATTTTGGCTCAAATTTCAAAAAACTTTCCAATTTTTATTTCAGCTTTTAAAACTGTACCTGATTTTTTTATTTTTAAAATTTTAAAAGCAATAATATAAAAAATTTTTTAAACTGGTGTTAGTTTTATTATGATAGTTAGTTTTACAGAATATTTTTTTTCGCAAAAAAAGTTTTTTTTAATGCCCTACTTTGCAATATTCCATTGACAGGATAGGATGAAAGTTTAAATTTTGCACAAAAAAAATTTTTTTAATTAAACACACTTTTTTATTCAAACTTTTAAAAACTTAAATGCCAAAACACTTCTTCTTTTTTTTTTAAAAAAAATGTGTAAACAGTTTTAACAAATTTAAAAAAAAGAAAGATAGAAGCGCAAAAAAAAGAAAGAATGAAAACAACGTTCAATTACATTTTAAAAAATCCTATAAAAAAATTTTAAAAAGCACAAAAAAAAGAAAAAGAAAGGCTGGCAGGCATTAACCGTTAACGGCAACGGCAAAAAGACATAAAGAGTCGTTTAAAAAAAAGTTGTTGCATTTATATTTTTTTTGCGCGCGCGCGTGCGTTGAGTGTTAAAAAAAAGTCTCCCCCCCAAAAAAAAAGCTTTATAAATTTTTTTTTTTCATTGCATTTTTTTTCTATTTTAAATTTAAAAATATATTTATATATATATTTTTTTTTGAGAGAGAGGGGAGAAAATGAATGTATATAACACAGCACTCATTTAAGGGGGAAAAAGTCTGTGAAAAAAAAAAGTAGTAGACGTATATTATGAGGCGGGGGGGGGGGGGGGGGGGAAAGCAATGTTCTTGTCATATTTTTTTTCATCACTAATATATTTTTTTTGGCATTTTCCCCCCTTTTTTTGTATTTAAGCTGTTCCCCCTATATTTTTTTCGTTGTTTTTTGCCCAATTTTCCATCTTCATTCTTTTCATCCTTATTTTATTTTTTTGTTTTTTTAGTTTTTAGTTTATGTTAAACAAATTAAAACAATTGAAATTGACACTTCTTTTTTTCTGTCATTTATATATATATAATATATATATGTTTTCACTTTTCACTTTTCTTCTTCTGATATGTATATAATTTCTTTAGAAGTAGTAGTGTCATAAAGGGGGGAGCTCTAGTAATGCCATAAAAGATCTTTATGGGCACTACAAAAAGAGAGTCTTCAAATTCAAAGTCTCATGTCTTCAGATCATTTAATTTTTTCATTATTTGTTTTTTCAAGAATTTGTAATTAAGAGGTTTTTTGTTTTTTAATTTGAACAAATTATTTTTTGACTTTTAAGTAGTTTAGGTATGTCTTCGTTTTTATGGAAAAATTTGGCATTTTTTAAGTATTTGATTTTAAAAAAATTAATTTTAAACTGTAGAAAGGCTGGCAAATTTCAAAATTTTCAAAATTTCAAAAATATTAGAATCAATTTAAATATTAAAAAATTGATTTAAAAGAAATTTTCGTTATCTTTGAAATTACTAGAGTGATAAAAATACCAAAATAAACTTTTAAAATGCTTGCCCAAAAACTGACCCCAGAAAAGCAAATTTGTAATTAAGAGGTTTTAGTTTTTAATTTGAACAAATACTGCCCTAAATTTGCATTTTTTTGGGTTTACTGTTTCTTTTTATCATTTTTTTCGCTCTTGTTTTATGTCAGTATTACTGTTATTTTATCAAATTTTTTTAAACTTTTTAAGAGGTCATTAAATATGCAGATTTTATGCTTGGATAAAATAAAAACTGTGATACTAATAAATTTAATAAAAATTATTCTAATTTTTTAAGCTTTAACTTTCCTTCTTTCTTTGTTTTTTTCAATAATATTGTTTTATTTTTTTTGACAAAAAGCTGTTAAAAGATTTTATTTAAAAAAAGAATATAAAATTTAAAATGAAAGGGACACCACTGTGTTAACAAGATTCTTCCCATTCACGACGACCAAACAAAAAACGACGACGAAGACCCATTTCCGGAAGAAATGGCATTTGGCCAACAACACAAAATAAAATAAAAAAAAAGGGGGGGGGACTTCTGCATCTTTTTTTAACTTAAGTTTTTGTTTGGGATTTTAAATTTTTTTTTTATTTATCTCTGCAGTGAAAAAAAAAGTGTAGTTTAAAATTTGTTTTGAAAAAAAAATATTAAAGTTTTTATTGTATAAATTTTGGTTAACGTGTTTTTATAATTAAAATTTCATTAGGTCTTCCACAGTTTTTTTTGTTAGTAAATTTTCTTTTGAGAACATTTTGCCAAATGTTAAAAACGAAAGAACTTTTACAATGACCTAAAAATTTGTCTGCCGCCAAATTGCATTAAAGGGTGGAGTCAATAATTTTTATAAACAAAAATTCTAACAAAATTTTTGTTTATTAAAATTATTGAAAATCAGGCATCAGGGAAAAGATATTGTCTTTTTCATTCAATTTTTTTTTGGTCGGGGGAAAAAAGACAAAAAAATGTGAATGAAAAAGAACAATAGCTTTAGCTTAATGCCTGATTTCCAGTAAATTTTATTACAAAAAATTTGTTAGAAATGCGATTCCCCCCTTTTAATGAAATTAGAATAATTGAATTCATCTTTGAAACAAATTCAATTCAGTTCATTTTGTTTTTATTTACCATTTCATCCATATTTAAATTGGACGTAAATTTAACGAAAATGCCGTTGATATTAAAGGGGAGCTTTCGGGATAGACAAAGTTTTTATTCTTTCCATCGCACAGGTGCTCTTAGCACGAAAATATGCCAGAATCTTTAAAATAGTGGATATTACTAAATTTAGACTATTTTTTCAGTTTTTACGATTAAAATTAACCCTTAAACATGTGCCCACAAAAAATGAAACAATCCAGGAAAATACGAAATTTGAATATTTTAGTGATTACTCCCCACATTTTTGAGAACCGTTAAATATTCTCAAAAAAAGTTTATTTAAATCATATTTTTTTAAAAACAGTTTTTCCTAGGGTTAATTTTAATCGTAAAAACAGAAAAAGTGGTCAAAATTTAGTAATATTCACTATTTTAAAGATTTCGGCATATTTTCGTGCTAAGAGAATCCGTGCGATGGAATGAAACGCTCCTTTTAAATTTATTTTTTGTAAAAAAACTGATTTCTTAATTGACCCTCGAATTTTCAACAGTTATTTTTGATTTAATTTTTTTTTCAAATTTACTTTGAAAAATTGAAATGAATTTTTTTTCTGTCCATAAAAATATCTGATTACTTTTTAAAAAATTTTTTTCATTTCACCTGCTTTTACTACTCTTACCTTCCCCTCCCATTTTTTTTCATTATAAAAATTTCAAAGAACAATATTATTTTACATATTTATTTATATTTTTATTATTCCAATCAAAAGAAGCTAACAAGTTTCCCTCTATTTTATTCACTTATTTATTCCGGGACATATAATTTTACACCTTCTCTTCTCTTTTTTTATATATTTTTTTGGCAATGCCATTTGTTTTTGATGCATGAATGCATTTGAAAAAATATAAAAATCTTTTTTTTTACCAATTTTTTTTTATTCCTCAATAAGTTTCAATTTTACTTTTGTCTTCTTTTAAAAATTTGTTTTACAACTTTATTTTCAAAAATAATTTATTGTATGTTTCATCAATATAATATTTCCCGAATTATTCTTAACGAAAAATTCTTTGATTTTGTTAATTTTAATTCAAGGTATGCAAACCTTTTTTTTTTAAAAACTGATAATGGAATTGAGAGAAGCATATAGGATAAAAGATTTTTAAACTGCTTTTGGTCAATTTGTGTTTTAAAAGGCCCCTTTCGAACAAATTTTTTGTTCAGGGTTCATTGGAACTGCTTTTTTTAAAACCTTTTGCAGCTCCAATGAATAAAAAAAGCAGCTCCAATGAGTCTCCGATCGCGCCGGGACCATCAAGAAAATCGGAGCAAAAAAATTTGTTAGAGGCGGATATATCCCCCTTTAAAATTAATACATTTTTCTGATCGATCCATCATATATGGATATTTCAAAAGGTTTAGGAGCAAGATATTAATTTATTTAAAACTTTTGAAAACTTGATTTTCAATTTTTTGATTTTTTAAACAGTTTTACAAAATCTTTTAAACTGAATAAATTAATATTAAATCATAAAAACTGAAAATCTCGGTTTGTTTGAGCAGGGGTTTGGGGGTGACAAGCTCTTTGATGCTTTGCCGCCAGCAGTTTTTCAATTTTTCGGGGTGGGCACCAAATTCTTCCGCTCTCTCGGTGCGGGCTTGGGAGCACCTTGATTGCGTACAGAAACAGAAACTGTAGGGTTCGAATCATTTGCAACTATCTCCTTACCACTCACTCAACCAGACGTATTCAACAATGATATTGTGATCAAATTTTATTTACTTTCATCGTCACACAGTTGAACAACATTGCACAAAAATAATTTTGTACAAAAATTCCTACCCCAAAAAAACTATTTTTCCCTAAAAAACCTGTTACAATTTATGTTTCTACGAAAAACCAAAAATTCTTTGTTCTTTTTCTTTCAAGCTTTCTTTCTTTCTTCTCCTGCTTTTTTTTCAACGAACGAAAAATGGCACAAGAAAAACAAAAAAAAGAGGGGGACATGGAAACGGCACATTAAAAGTCTTTTACATATTCTTTTTTTTTTGTTCTTTCTTGTTGATGCCTCTTTTTTTTCAATGAAGGCAAAAAAAAAGTTACTTATTTTAATGCTGTAACAACCTTTGCTTTTCCTTATATATATTTATTTTTTTTCAAATTCTTCAACAACAACAAAAAAACAAGGATAACGAGGAGGAAGAGAAAAAAAGGAAGATATTTAAACTTTAATATATTCAAAAAAAAGAGAGAGAGAGATATGTATTTTGGAGATTTTATTTTTTTGTAGTTTTGTTGTATTAGAATTTTAAAGAAAAATGCTACTTTCGATAATTGGGATAGTTTTTTTTTAAAAAAACAAAAAAAGTTGGTTGTCATAGAAAAAAAAAGTGGTGGTTAGAAACTTGAAAAAATACAAGATAAAACTGAATATCAATAAGTTTTATTTATAGTTGTTTTACAAAGTTTATTAAAATATTTTTAACTGGGTCAGATTATCCATGTAATTTTGAGTAATTAAACTGAAAAATTGGGCTTGGTCGTTTTTGGGGAGGGGAATTTTGGAGATATTATTTTCAGAATGATTTTTACGGATAACTTTTTCTAGAATTTTGGGGATTTAAATAACAAAAAAACGACTAAAATTCCCCGGTAATACCAAAAAAATAGAAAATCCCAAAATTAATATCCCCAAAATTCTCGCTCCCAAAAAAAATTGTATAAAGTTTGGCTATCTTTTTGATAATTAACTGCTGAAAATCTTTCACAAAATTTATCTTTTAACTGTCATGAAGCATTATTATTAATTTATTTAAAATTATTCAGAATTGGAAAAAATTATTTTGGAAAATGTTTAATTTTACTTTAAAATTTTTTTGTAAATCTAATTAATTTTTGATGTGAGTCAGGGCTGTCCGGGATTCCCGGGTCCCGTTCCGGATTAAAAAGCCAGTCCTGGAAAGCCCTGCTGTAAGTGATAAAATTCACCGAAAAATTTTTTTAATTTAGTATTATTATTTTTTATCACATTTTTGTATTTTATATATTCAAATTTGTTTTAAAAAAACTGACCAAGGAATGTTGACAGCAAAAAAAATATATCCAATACAGTAAAATGATATATATTTATTTAGTCACTAACTGTCTTGACCACATTCATTTCTAAAAACTGATTTTATCATATTATTTCTGAATTAATATTATTCAAAAATTATTTTTTCCCTTTATAGTTAATTAGTCACAAATTTTAAAATAACTTTTTTCCTCCAAAATTATTTTTTGTTTTTTTTCTTCAAAATTTGACATCCCATTTTTTTTTCTCTCTCGCTTTTTTTATTGGATAAGAAAATTGGTAGCAGGAATGCCCCGGGGTTCCTATATTTTTTTCTTCATCTTATTTTAACAACTATCGAATGTCTCTCTCTCCCTCCTTTTACACTTTATATATATATAATATAAAATTTTTTTTCGTTTTTTTTTTATATTTAAATGAAACAATGTAAAAGTGATTAATATTTCATGAATGTTCATTTGTTGCGCCCCTTGTTAGTCCAGTAAAAAAATAAAAAAGTAAGGCCCCTGGTAGTGCTTTTTTTTTTGTTTTTCAACGGCCAAAAAAAAGAAGAAAGCTCATTTGAGCTTTATGTTTTTTTTATTTTATTTTTTTTTGGTTAATTTTTAAGAAAAAAAGAGTGCGCGTAAAAAAAAGGATTGGTGAAAAAAAAAACAAGAGAGATAAAAAATTAATAAAAAACTTTTAGAGTTCTTTTTTTAGGGAGTTTTAAACTGAAATTCAAGGCCGTATTTTTTTCCCTTTGATCTTTTGCTGCTTAGTGTTGGCGGCGGCAAAAGATCAAAGGCGTGCCCCCCCCCCCCCCCAAAATCGCTGTGCCCCCTCCGAATTTTTTTTCTGTATACGGCCTTGCTTAAATTACAGTAATATTTTAATTATTTTTAAATATTATTTTTAAAATTTAAATTTGTATTAAAATAGTAGTAATTTAAAAAACTGTCCGGTGCTGAAAATTTAAATATTTTTATTGGGGATGCTCAAAAATAATATTTTTTTTTGATATAAAACACAAAATATTTGAAAATTAAAATTATTGTAAAAACTACTGTAGCATTGGGGTATTTAAAAATAAACTGTTTGAGTTCGGTGATGTCACGGATTTTTTTCATTTAAATTTATTCAAACTGTTATTTTAATTTTGGCTGTATAATTTTTAGTTAAATGTTTTACAACTTTTTTTTGAAAAAAAAACTGCATTTGTAAACGGATTGTCCGGATCTAACGTCAGCCAAAAATCGAAAATTTATTTTGAAACCCACCCACACTTTTTTTGTGTGATTAATTCCTTTGATGTAATGCCGAAATTAAAAGTTGCATCAGATTTTGCTCCCCGCCCCGCCTTCCTTAAAAGTGATGACGTCAGATTTTGGACAATCCATTATATTTACTTACAATTAAAGGTTTTTTAAATTACAGTAACGACTCTAATTATTTTAAAGGAGGCGAACACAGTACTTTTTTCGTTTTTTCTCGAATGGATGAACCTGATGATCAGGCAAAGAACAAAAGAAATTTCTTTTGTTCTTTGCCTGATCGTCAAGTTCATCCATTCGAGAGAAAAAACAAAAAAATAAAGAGTCCGCCTCCTTTAAAAAATGGAATTCTTAACTGTGGCAAATTCCGCTTCTTTTAATAATCAAAATTTCGGTATCCAAATTCTTTAACCACAACCATTAAAAATAATACTCATTTTCGAATAATAACATAAATAAATTAAATTATTCAAGTTTATTTCCACCCATCTGTTTGGATATACTTAAAATTAACCTGTAAAATAATAATAAATATTTTTCCATTTTTATTACTTTTTTTTATGTTATTATTTTTTTCTTCTTCTCCCTATTACATATTTCACATCAATCATATCATAAAAGTTAATTGAATTACTTTTTTTTTCACATATGCTTTTTTTATTTATATATCTATTATATCTATCATATCATTGATGACAGCTGTGTTTTGATAGTTCCTCTCATTTTTTATTAACCCTTATATATTTTTTTTCCTCTTTAAACTTTATCTCAATCATTTTATTAGAAAACTTTTAACTGTCTTCCTTTTTGCATAGCTCTGAGATTTGATGGGTTTTGTTTTATCCCTTTTCCATTGTTTTTTTTATCACCGCCACTTTTGATGAAAGCAATCTGTTAAAAAATGAAATCATTCATTTTTTTTTCTTGACACATTTTTTTTTCGACGAAAATGAAACACTTAAAAATTTTTTAAACATAAAAATGATTGATGAAAGCGAAATTAGCTAACTTTGAAATTAACTTTTGATTTTATAAAACTGATTAGCGTTTTGCAATATTTGCTTTAAAAAAATTGGTTAAACTGAATAGCTTTTTTTTTGCTTATTTTAGTTTACAAAAATTTAAAAAACTTTTTTAATTAATTACTATTTTAATAAAAATTTTATTTATTTTTAAATTGCATTAAAAATATTCAAATATTTCAGATCATCTCAAAGAGAAATGGATACAGAATATCGGATGATTTTAAATGTTGGAGGTGTTCGACATGAAACTTATAAACATACCCTTAAAAAAATTCCTGCAACAAGGTTATCAAGGTTTGTGAGAAGAGAAAAAGCTTTTAACTGTGTTGAAGGAGTGTGCTGCTTAAAACTACTTTGTTAGCAATATAAGGAATTTTATAAGCAAACAAACAATTTTGGAAAATTTTGAATAATTCTAACAAATTTTAATTTTTTAAAAACTGCTGCTTTAGATCTCTTTGAACAAATTTTTTCTTGAAATTTAAAGCTATAAAAATTAAGTTTAATAATAATAATAATTTTTTGGAAATTTGCATAAATTTGCATATCATATTTATTCAAATTTTCATTAATTTCATCATTCTAGACTAACAACAAATCTTGCAAATTATGATCCAGTATTAAATGAATATTTTTTTGATCGACATCCAGGTGTTTTTGCATTAGTTTTAAATTATTATCGAACGGGTACACTTCATTATCCACGTAAGATCTTTTTTTAAAATTTGCATAAACTGAAAGCCATATTTGATCATAATTTTATAGTTGATGTATGCGGGCCATTATTTGAAGAAGAATTAAAGGTTTGAATTTTTTTTTAAATTTAAACTGGTTCAACTTGAAACCGTTCGAGTTCAATTTTTTTCTATGGCATTTTTTAGTATTGGGGTCTTGATCCGAATGAAGTTGAGCCATGTTGCTGGATGACATATACTCAACGTAAGAGCTTTATTTAAATTTTTTATAATTATTTATAAACTGATTTTTAACAATGAAGTAACTTTATAGATCGTGATACACAAGAAGTTTTATCAACTTTAGAAAAGCTTGATGTTGATGTTGAAAAGCTTAATAATCAGGTAACTGATTGTAGAGGGTTTAATAAATAGATAATTTTATACGCATTATTTTTTATTAAAGATTCAAAAAACTGAGGTAGAGCATAAGAATAATATATATTTTTATGCTAAAAAAAGAGAAATCAAAAACTATTATTATTTAAAATAAACAAAATAAACTGTTCATTAAACAATAAAAAGCTAATTAATTAAAGTTTAAGTTTTTAAAAAAAACTTTATCATTACAGCGTTGTCAGAAAATTTTTTAAAACACTTTTTTTTTAAATTTTCTTATATTTGAACTGTCCGAAAGATTCAGAAAAAAACATTTAAAACGCATTTTTTAAAAAAAACTGATAAATAATTAAGCTCTATAAAATTAGCTAAAAATTTACGTTTGATTAATTTTTTGTTTAAACTGATCCAGCCGAACACTGTTCAAGGAATAAAACGTAGGCAATTTATTATTATAAATTATTATAACTGTCCAAATCTTTGAAATTTGTAAAATGTTGATAGTTAAAAATGTTTTATTTTTTTAAACTTTTAAAGCTTTAAAAGTTTAGCAATATTTTCATTTATAAATTTTAATACTGTAATCTTAGTCTTGAGTAAAGCTTAATATCTAGGGGGTGTTATTTAAAACTAAAATTCTATAATTTTTCTTAATTTTTTAGGAAGAATTATATAAAACATTTGGCTGGGAAGATGATTATCATAATCAATCATTATCGGTATGGCAAAAAATAAAACCTAAATTATGGAGATTATTTGATGAGCCTGGATCATCTACTGGGGCAAAGGTAACTATATTATTATTTATTTATTTATTTAACTGACCAACTCTTCACTTTCAATTCAAAACAAAGAAACTGTGCCATTTTATGGCCCCAACGTTTTGGCAAAATATTTTTCAATGCCATGTTGCAAAAAAAAGTTTTGATTTTTTTCTTCCATTTTGGCATTGAAAAACATTTTGCCAAACATCGGAGCCATAAAATTGCAAGCTGAATTCGCTGTGGCGAAATGTTACTATAAATTTAAGATATAACTGAGCATGATGAGGTTAATAGAATTTGTGTTTTTAGGTGATAGCCGTGATATCAGTATTCTTTTTAATTGCTGCAATTGTTGTATTTTGTTTAAAAACGCATCCAGGGTTAAGAGTGTATGAAATTGATAGTATAACTGTAAATATTTCACAACATAATTTACCCCAACATTCAAAAGAATCTCGAGGACGAAATAATAAAGGCAGCAACAATAATAATAATAATAATAATAATGCCGTAGAAAATCGAAGGAAGCACAGAATTGATGATGACGAAGATGAAGATGATGGGGATGGTGGGGGTGGTGGAGGAGGAGATGGGCCAAGATGGCGTCGACAAACTACCATGTGCAAATATCGAACCGAAGCAATTGGAATTGATCAAAAATCTTCAAAACCACATCCAAGTTTTATGGTATGTTTTTTTGAGTTTAACTGGATTGAAATTTTTTTTACTCTCATGAAAATTTATGGCAATGATTTTGTGTTTTGGCAATGTCAAAATTATCAATTTTTTGTTAAAACTGATTATTCTAAAATATTTTTAACGATAATTTAAATTACGGTTTTTGTATAATTTAAATCGCTTCGATTTTCTAATATTTTAACAAATTGTTTAATCGGATAAGACGCTTTATGATTATTATATTTTAGTGCTAAAACTGTTTGCTTCTGTGTCATTGAAGGAAGGGACGCTGGTTCAAATGTCCCAGTTTTAAAGGCGGAAACGCAGCTCTCCCAAATTTCTTTTGTAAAACATTGGGGTCCCGACGCGAATCAGCATTCATTAGAGCTGCAAAAGGTTTTAAAAAAAATACACACAGGAAAAAGGCTCATTTAAAAAGTGCGTATTTTGTTAGTGGAGAAAATTGAAAAATTAAAAAAGTGGCTAAAATGTGCGCAAAAAGTGCAACTTGCACTTTTTACGTGCCTTTGTAAAAAAGTTTATTTTGTACACTTTTTACATTTCGTGGCAGAACCAATGACTTTTGCGTAAAAAGTGTGCAAAACCAGCTAAAAAAGTGTAGAAAATCGACGCAAAAAGTGCAACTTGCACTTTTTACGTGAGCCGTTTTCCTGTGCAGCTCCAATGATCCCTAAAAAACAAATTTGTTAGAGGTGCTTGCTTCTCCGTTTTTAAATTATTTTTGCAAGGCACCAAAGTTTTTACAGTATTTTTTAATAAACAAATTTCGTTGACGCTTATTCACCTTAAAAAAATTTTTATATTTCTTCATTAAACTGTGAATTATTTAAAAAATAAGTAACAATTTTTGATTTAGATTTAATTTTCAAATTTCGAATAATTTCCTCACAAAAAAATTTTTTTTTAAAAATGATTTTTCATTACCAAATAAAATTTATTAATTGTTAAAAAATAACTGCATTCATTTTGTATAAAGTTTTGTTTAAAAACACACTGTGAATTGTTTTAAAATTAGAGTTGAAAAAAGTTTAGAACTCAAACAAATTTTTTAATGTTTTTTTTTATTTTTGAAACTGATTTTCAAAATTTGCAGTACTTTGAAAAAATATTTTATTGATTTTTTTTTAGATTATTGAAACAGTATGCAATTTTTGGTTTACAATTGAAATAATAATACGGTAATTTTAACTGTTCTTATCAATTTCATTAGTTCTTTTTTTTACAGATTTTTTACAAGTCCATCAAAATTAAAATATTTTAAAGCTCCTGTAAATATCATAGATATTGTGGCAACGCTAACATTTTATGTTGATTTATTATTAGCAACTTCATTTGGAGCAACCGCGGATTTGGAATTCTTTTCAATTATTCGAATTATGAGGCTTTTTAAATTAACACAACATTCACAAGGATTAAAAATTTTATTGCATACTTTTAAGTAAGAATTTTTTTTTATTTTATATAAACTGATACATAACAATTCATTTTAGAGCAAGTGCAAAAGAATTAATGCTTTTGGTATTTTTTTTGGTGCTGGGTATTGTATTATTTGCTTCATTGGTTTATTATGCGGAAAGGGTGGAAGTAAATCCGGATAATCAATTTCAATCTATCCCATTAGGATTATGGTGGGCTGTTGTGACAATGTAAGTTGTTTTTCTTTATTTGTAATTTTATGAAAAAAATTAAACTGATCTAAAAGTTGTTAAAAAAAAATAATACCAAACAAAATGAATTTTAAAATTGGTGTATAAAAAAATTCAACTTTTTTGTATTTATTTTATGCTAATGATTAAATTTCTTTTTAGGACAACAATTGGTTATGGTGATATGTAAGTTATATTTTTATCTTTTTTTAACTGCTTCTCATCAAATTCCCTTTTAATTTACAATTTTAAGGACTCCACATACTTATCTTGGACGTTTAATTGGTTCAATTTGTGCTTTGGCGGGGGTATTAACCATTGCCCTACCCGTTCCCGTAATTGTCAGTAATTTTGCAATGTTTTATTCTCATACACAAGCCAGATCAAAAATGCCAAAGAAAAAGCGAGCTGTTCTTAATCTTGAACAGGTAAGGGTGTATGCCCCTCACCCGGAGGGTTTAATTTACGAAAAATTGACGCTAGATAAAAATTGGTATTAAAAATCAATCAATAATTAAAAATGTTTTTTTAAAGATATTTTAATTTTGGTTTAAATTTAATTTTAAATTTTATAAACTGGCAGATAGTAGAGAAAAAATTTTTTTCCGAAAATTTAAAACTTATTTTTTATCACACAAAAGTTAAACATTTTTCAAACTTCTTTAAATGTTATTTTCCCAATCAGTGATAACAAATTTTTAGGTTAAACAACAGCCAATCGCTCATCAACGTCGCCAGCTATTACTTGCAAATAAAAATCATGAAATTACAACGCCATTATTAAATTCTAATGGACCTAGGATGGGAATGTCTGCAGCAAAAATGTAGTAACTGAATTGCAAAAAATATGAAGCTGCTCCAAAAACCCAAAAACAAAAAGCAAAGAAAATATGTGATAAATTTTTTAAACATTTCATTTTTCAATTTTTTATGTATAATTTTTTTAGAAATTAGTTTTAGAACTGTTAAAATGTAAATTTAAATTTAATAATTATTATTTTTAAATTATCTTTTTAAAACTTTTTTTTTAAATTCAAATATCTCAGAAAATTTTATTATTGATCTCATTTTGGTTGATTTATTTTTATCATTTATTAAAAAAGGTTTAACTGTAAAAAATAAAAGTATGCATTTAATTATTACAAAAAAAATTCATAATGTTTTCTACAAATTTTTTTCAATACTTATAAAATTTTTAGAGGGCAAAAAAATAATATATAAAAAGTAAGAGAAAATAATGCCTCTTTTGTTGTCTGCCAACCCCCATGAATTTGTTTAGCGAGGAAATTATTGGAGGAAGAAATCAAATAGGAGCGATGACTCATAAACTTACCTGGCTGGGAGACTCTTCCGATCATGAAAGGGTGGATCTCTAGGGTGAGGCTTGACCATTGCACTTATCGGTTCAGGCTGACCTCTATGGCTGTCCGAATCGGATACGCCAACAGCTAAATTTTTGGGTGTGGAGGTTAGCGTTCGCGCTTCCTCCATCAAAATATTTACTTTTTAATTGACAATAACTAAGACTGTGGCATCGGAAGATTTTTTGAATGTTTAGCAAAACTTTTTTTTCGTGCCTTAGTCAAAATACTGAAAAAGAAACAACAAAATATCACCTTAAAAAATATTCCAAAAATGCAAGTTTAAAATAGCATCGTGGTTTTCTTATAACTTTATTAAAAAAATATAAAACAAAGCAATTCAATAAAACAATTAAAAAAATTCAAAATTTGAATACCTTGAAACAATATGTGTATTTTCACAAGTTTTTTTATAATCATCCATGATTTCACTGAATTTCTTGACAAAAGCTGGATTGAATTTTTTATTAAAACTTATTGTCATTAAAAATTTTTCATCTCTATTTTCCTAAAATATTAAAAATATTTCAATAATTTTCCATTATAAAAACCAAAAACTTACAATGCAAAACTTTTGAAATTCATAGAGATCAAAAGGTTCCCCATAAAGCGTAACAGAAGAACTATGAATTTTTTTGTTACGTTTTTGAGCCGTTAAAGCATGAGCAGTATTGGAATTGCATTTAACAGTTGGTAATCTTAAAAAATATATATCATTAAACATTAAAAAAGAAATAGTAAAAAAGAATTACTCAAGCTTTTCAACATTAGGAAGATATTGCATAATTTTTTCCAAATCGACATATTCGTTATTCTCATCTTTCACATTACTACCCGATATTTCAAGAGAAACAGCATGGCCATTTTGAATAAGAAATTTGAGTTCATTAAATGTCAAATGTTGACCAATAAGGTAAATATATTTTGCATCACACTTTGAAAGATGAGGAATAATATTTGAAATGTAATTAAAATCTGTCTTTGATAAAGAACACCGAATATCAATGTTTGTTGTAATATAAGTTTTTTTTAAAAATATTTGATAGGGTTCAAAGTGTGATAATTCGAGCTTTTCATTATCAAAAGCTGTTTCTTCTTGAGCTATAAGTGAATAACAAATAGGTGTTGATTTTTTGGCAAAAAAATATTTGCATGATTTGAATAAATTTCGTAAAATTCGATGATCACAATTTTCAAGAATATAAAGGATGAGAGGAGTTTTAAAAAAAAATTTTTGAGTTTGATATGTATCATAAAAAGTTGCACAAAGATTTCTATCAAGTGGTAATGCATCCATAGATTCATCTTCATCATTGCTTTCATGTCCAATACTTTGCATTTCAACATCTTCTTCCTCCCCACCATTAATTTCGAAATCAAATACATTTGACCAGCATAGATCAATAGGCCCATATTTGCTTGAAACACTTTTATAGAATTCCAACATTTCAACATCATCCAAAAAGAATCGAATATACTTTGATAATACTTCGAGCAGTGACCAATGATCATTATTCTGTTTTAAATGTTCAATATAAAGCTTCCAAAGTTTAACATCAAGTAAATTTTTGCCAAGACGATATTCAACATTGTTTTTTAGAAATATTTCATCTTCAACTTCGAGTAAAAGTTTGAACCATTTTTCAGTATCATCTTTAGCCGCTTCAATTATAGGATAAAATGCCTTCATTTCTTTATATCTTTTAATAAGATTTTTGGAAAATAAATGTGCTAAAAGAATGTTATTCGGTTAATAAACATATTATCAGACATTAGGCCATAAAAATATAAAATATCACGCTGAGTTTGATATGATAAGGTGACTTACATGCCTGCTTTTCTACTTCATGGAAACATTTTTTGAGACAATTATGTGGATACATGAGATCATTTTCTTCGAAATCAAAAAGATCATCTTCATCGAAATCAAAGTAATCGTCGTCTTTAATATTTATTCCTTCAAAATCAATTAATCTAAGATGCATATCTTCATCGCCCTAAAGCACTAACTTTTTTATGATTGCACTGTATATTCCTTGTTATTTCTTACCGTTGAAGTATCAAGTGAAAATACTTCGTTATCAACATAAAAATGCTGATAAGCGATTCCACGAATTTCATAGCGTCGTTCTTTAAATTCATCAGATAGATGATCACCATAATAAGTTTCATCAACTAGTCTGAAGAAATGCATAAAAAATTGCTCAAGCTTAAAAATCTTACTCAATACAGGATGACCAATATTCTGCTGGCAAAAGATATCGCTTCGAAAAATTAAAAATCGCATATTGTTGTTGTCTAGCAATTTCTTTATTTTTATATACATTTGGATCATAATATTGCTCATAAATTTGATCAAGCGTCTGTTCAAGTTCATCAATAACTTTTTGATATGACGGGCAACATTGATCATAAAATTCTTTTGAGATAATCATTTTGAAAAGTTATCCTATAATATTAATACAATTATTATTTTTAAAAAAATTTATCGAACACGGAAAGGCAAAATGAAAAATTATTAAACATTAAAACGTTTTATTAACTGAAATCAATGGGAACAACAAGACAAAGGAATTTTTTTATAACTAAAAATAAACAACGAAGAAAAAAGTGAGCTATTTATTTTTAGTTATAAAAAAATTTTTTTTTCGCAGATGGGTTATCACAATCATACCAGTTTAAACTAAACTCCACCTTCTTGCCACTGATGATTTTACGGGTGCGCAACCTTTCCCCGCCTTACTGCCTTTGGCCGTTAAAGCCCACAAGAAAGAGAGAGAAAGGAGACAAAGAAAGTCCGTCCACAAATGCATTCGCGAATGGTAGTATCAGCACAGTAGGGCGCCACATATTTCAGGGTGAAGAAAAACATAAACAAAAGAGACAATATTATAAAAAACGATAAATTAATAAATCATTAAAAAATTTTCAAAATAGAACACAACGGAATCGCTATATGAGAATTTGGAAATAGGAATGAAAAATTGCCATTTTTGGCGGGCTCAAACTCAGCCGCATTACTTCCAAATACTTAAATTGAAACTAAAAATGTTGATACGGATATCTGGAGCATGTCAGAAAAAAATCAAACCAAAATATGCAAATTTAAAAATATCGGAGCAAAAGTTAATTTCGTCAAAAAATCGATCGCGCATCTTTTAGTGTTCTATAATTTAAGTTTCAATCCAGTTTATTGGCAACAAAACCGCAAAGTTATAACCAATAAAATGTGCCCGATCGAACTCTTGGCAAATTTAACTTTTGCAGCCATGTTTTTAAATTTGCATATTTTGGATAGAATTTGATTTTGCCGTGTTCCTGATAGCCATATCAACGATTCCGTTGTGAAATATAAGAAAAATATTTAAGAAAAGTTCAGAAAAATAGCAATAAAAGAAAATTCTTCAAAATTGAACAGTGCAGAAGGGAAATAAAAAAACAGTCGACTACCGAAAATGAATCTTTCTTCAAGACTGTTTTTATATTTCTCAATTCTCATAAATTTGCGCATATTTTTTAATAATGCATATTTCAATATTATCGAAAAACATATCTCTGTGAATATAATGATGAAACAATCCCAGAAGTTGCACAATTTATAGCATCTCAAAAATTCATCAATCCGAATACGGTAGTGGCACTACGGCGCGTTTAGCACACTTTTGCTCATTCGTTTTTGCAAGTTGCGCGCAATTTTGCAAAAAAAGAATTTTTTTTACCAATTTACTGTATTAAATTAAACAGATTTCTGCACGTATATCACAATTATTTTTTTATAACATTAAAGTATCGAGTATTAGCTACTCAAAAATATCAAACAATCACATTTTATAAAACTGTATGTATGAAATCTAGGGATTTGAACTTTACCTACTTTTGAAACTTCACCTAACGTAAAAAATTTTTGAATAACGTTGGTTTTAAAATGTTTTTGATGGACAAGCTTCATAAAAAGGTCAAAAAACATGGGAGAAAGTTTCAAAAGCTGCGATACAAATTTTTTTTCACAATCACCAAAATTCGATTTTCACCTTGTACATCATCTCCAACATCATTTTTTCCTTATATACTCTTCAAACATTACTCAAATTAGCAATGAATCAACTGGCTATCATCAATAACAAATATTATAATCAATGAAAACAATGTGTAACTCGAAAAAATCGCTAAAAATGCAATCAATGCTATCAACATGTCCAACACTAGAAAATCAGCAAAATTGTTCAAACATAGTCAAAAAGTGATATCTGAAAGAATCTGATAGATTAATAATGTCATACAAGCATAAATGTAAGTATTAAAAACGTATAAGTATATAATTTTGTTATTTCAGGTTACTTTTTGATCAACATCAATATCGCATATATACTGTATTTTTTGATCTAAAGAAAAATAGTTTGAACACGCTGAATTTTTTTTTTGAACACCACCGCTGCAACCACTATAGTGGATGCAGCGGTGGTGTTCCATCAACGAAAAAAAAGCGCACAAATTTTTTTGTTGTAAGTTTTTGGCAGCATTTCTCTTTTTGCCAACGTTGTTGTCTTATAAAAATTTTTGCAAAAAATAAAATTTTTTTACCGAGTTTTTTTACTCACAAATTTGGCTTTCTTATAATAAATATATTAATAACTGAATAAATGATTAATAGATTTCTATGATAGCTAAAATGTCAACAACAACAACAACTGATAATCAGTCATCAAATTCTGCTTCAGTTCCTTCCAGAATAATTAATGATGTTTGCTTTCGATTTTTAGAAGGTGTTCCACAAGATTATGTGAGTCACATTTTACATATATATAATTATTATTATTACTTTAATCAATATATTTATATTTAGCGAAAAGATAATATGAGAGTATTATTTGAAATTGAAATGGCACATTGGTTTTACTTGGACAACTATTTTGATAATCCAGATTTTCCAGATTGTAAAAATGTTGGATTTAAAGATTTTTCGCGACTCATTTTTAAACAATGTGCATATCTTAAATCGAGATCTAATCAATGTGATAAGGTAAGGGACAAAAAGATTAAAATACAATAGCGATTAATAATTGATAAAAATTGAAACTTTAAACTTATTTGTCGGCTATAATTGATAACTTTTTTATATTTGGCTACAAATTTTCTCATCTGCCATTCATATTTTTCATATCTTCTTTTTATCTTATTACTTTTTAGATTTTGGATGAATTTTATCTTTATAAACAACATATTCCAACAAATGGTGCAATTATGATAGATAAATCATTGGAATATGTTTTACTGGTGCAAGGGTACATTTCTATCTATCACAAAATATAATATAAATGACTTATTTAATTGCTGTTTAGATATTTTGCTTCAACAAATTCTTGGGGTTTTCCAAAGGGAAAAGTAAATGAATGTGAAAAACCAATTGATTGTGCAATTCGGGAGGTATTGGAAGAAACGGGATACGATATAACCGGAAAAGTGAATGAAAAGCGAAGTTTTTCAAGATATACAAATGGAAGAGCATTAACACAATTATTTGTTGCAACGGATGTTGATATGACTTTTAAATTTCAACCACATGCAAATAAAGAGATTCGGTAAGAGCTTTTTGAACTGACCCTTGATTTAAAACTAATTTGATAACTCATTACATAGTAGCTTCATTCCCAAAGCTTTTATCAATTAATTAAAGATCATTTTCAGAAAAATTCAATGGTTCAAAATAGATTTGCTTCCACATGATCGAAATGATTTTGATAGTCCAGCAAAAGTGAATATGAAACCGAATAATTTTTATAATGTTGTTCCATTTGTTGCTGATATACTTCAATTTGTTAAAAAAGAAAAAACTCGACGTGCGAGAAAAGCTAAAAAGGAGCAGCAACAAGTTAATGGGAAAAGTAATACTGCTCCATCACAGCAAAGCTTTACCGGTGAAACATTTTTAAAGATGCTTTCTTTTCCATCAAGTAAAACATTAAATTTAAAGAGGAAATGTCTTAATTTTTTGAATGTATTTTAGCAGCAAGTCCATTGCCTTCACCATCATCAAGCTCAGCATCAACTTCAAGTGAACCCCAACAACCTAAAGGTGATAGAATTTTGGTGTATTCAGCTCCAGCTGAAGAAAAACAAGTGAAAAAGGTTTGCTCCTTTATATCTATAATTGATTCATCAAAATTATATCTTTTAGCCACCATCATCTGCTTCAACTTCACAAATTCCATCAATTTCCCCTATTTTAGTCATTGATGCCATTCCACCACGTCCAGCTTCATCAACTTCAAAAAATTCTCCAACATTTGATAGCTGTGAAGAAGCAACTTTAGCGATTGCAAAACTTTTAAATGTTAAACCAAAACTTCTTGGAGAACATGGAAAATCTTTAACTCAACCGATTATTTCACTTTCGACCACAACATCAACGACACCAAAAAGATTTTCAAAAAAACCTAAAAAATCTCCTCTACGATTTAATTCAACGAAAAATCATTCAGTATTTTATTAAAACAAAAAATTGCTGCTAAAATTTTATGGTTTTTGGATCAAAAATGTCACCATCTTTTTTTTTGATTCTTTTTTTGCCTAATTTTTTTTCCTCTTCTCCAAACTGCCTTCGTTTATTAAACTTGTAAAATAACCTCAAAAGTTTTTTCCATTTTTTTGTAAATTTTTATTTAACCTTTTTTTTGTTTTCATTTTAAAATTTTGGAATTGTATTATTTTGGATTTTTTTGTGATCTCTTTTTTTTATATTATGGTTGTTTGATAGTTCAATTTTTATTTTGAAAATATGTATTTATTTTTTTTGTTGATCACTTTTTTTGTCAGTCTTCTTTTTTCTGTGATTACCAAAATTGCCGGTAAATCTTTGAAGATTTGTTTTTGTAAAATTTTATTTGTATTTTTTCTTTTTATGATTTTTAAAATAAACGGGTTGAAGGGGGGAGATATTGATCTTTTTTAAAAAATACAGTAAAATCTGACAAAATATTTTTATAGATATAAAAATGTTGCATAATATCAAAATTATATTATTTTTTTTATTAAATTTTAAAAAATCTGAGCAGTTAAAAATAAATTTTTAAAAAAAAATACCAATTAAAAATGAAAGACTAAATTAAAATTTTGTTTATTAATTATTTGTAATATATATTTTTTACAACGAATATTTAAAATATAAATAAATTAACAGTTAAAAAATTATTAATAATTAATTGAATGTTTCTGAAAGAAAAAAAAGATTTTATCAGTGATAAAAAAATTTATTTTTCTAAAACTTACGACTACTACTTGAAGATGAAGAAGAAGAAGATATGGCAAGACTGAGGGGATTTGGTTTAAAAGCATAGCCAGTTCGGGGGCCTTTTTGTGGGGCTAAAGTATAAAGACCATTAGAATTTAATGGATTTGGGGTTGTTCGAGCTTGATTTCGTTTTAATGCAATTTTCGCCGGGCATGGTCTTGAAGTTATACATGGTCGAGATTCAAATGATTTTCCTTGGCATCCTTTTGAATGTGCTGAAGAATCATAATTACAACTTCGAGTTCGAATTTGTTTGTCACAGAAGCAATCATTCCATGGCTTCCATGAACTCCATTGTGCTTCACCTGGAAAAGAAATTAATAATTTTAAAACTAGTTTTTCAAACACAAAAAAGGGCACTTCTTCAATTTATCCCTCCCTTGCATTTGACATTCACAAATTTGCATAATGTGGATAAAAAATGTTAGGTAGGGTTGAGAGATAAACTGATAAAATGCTCAAAAAAAAGTGTCCCTTACCTTTCTCACTTGGAACATCTAACAAAAACATTTCTCCATCATTTCCAATTGTAACAATTGGAGTATTTGGACCTCCAATAATTGCTTTTGGAGGAGCCTTTGGAACTAGCTCCAAATCAATAGCCTTTAAATTTGGGCCAATTGTTGTTCGTTGATTATTGTTTACTTCCACAATTGAAGTATCACCTTGAAGGGCAACAAGTTCAGACTCCATTTTTGCCATTTCTGTTCGAAGCTTTTTTAAATCAGATTCCAGCAAATCTGCTTCTGGATTTTGTTGTTCTGATTTTACTTTTAGTTCGATTGGTTTTTTCTGAAATCGATAAAATTAAAAGGGTTAAATATGAATATTATAAAATTTCAAAAAATTTGCATAAAAACTTTAATTGTAAATTTTAAAGTAAGTAAAATTGCTGTGTAAATTTTTTAAACTAATTTACAAACTTTATGATATGTTTCTGTTAAAAAAATCTAACTTACAACTTTTGCATGTTGATATTTTAAGTGATCAAAATGTTGTTTTTGCATTTCTGGTTGAATTTTTCGCAACGTTATTGGACTATCAAGAGGTGAAATTTTTGCAGCAAATTGTCGATTATCAAAAACATGGGCTTTTCCAAACATTCCATTTGTTTCTCCTTCATGCCCTTCTCGATGATATTCAATCTCTCCAGAATGAACCGGTGGAATATGTTGATGATGTTGTTTTGCTTGCTTCTCTCTTTCCAATTGTTCTTGTCTTAAAGCTGCTTCTTCCGCGGCTTTCGTCATATTTGCTAACATCCATTCAAGAGCTTTTTCAGTATCCTAAAATTGATATTGTATTTTAAAAGATATCTTTTTTTAGGGCAAGCGAAATTCCATTTGAGACATTTTTATTTTTTTTTTAAATTTTAGCAAATTTGTTTTAGTAAAAACAAAATATTCAAATTTCTATTAATTTTTTCATTTTTCAAAAATCCTACCGTACCTTGTTAAAGCTAACTTCACCAGAATGTAACTTTTTAGTAATTTGACTTTCTAAATCATCCATATCTTCTTCAAGTTGTTTAATTTTATCTTCTGGTGAAATAGTTGTTCGAATATTTTGTGTCTCAAATTGATCATCATACATTTCATCTTTTGGCAGCGTTCCATGCTCCTCTGAAATTGATATAGATTTTGATTTGGATGGAGAAATTTTAATTGTTGGATGTTTGAAATGTTGTTGTTGTTGTTCTTCTTGCTGTTGAGGTTGTTGGGGAGACATTAAATCAGAATCATCATCATTTTCAAAGGCGGCATGTGGCGGAATTTCAGAAGGCTGAGATGGGGGGATTTGAATTTGTGGAATCTTATTAATTTCTTGGAAGCTAGAAAAATCTCCTTCATTTTTAGATTTAGAATCTCCAGGTTGATTCTGATGAGAAAGATTAGGGTCTATTGGGGATACGTCGGAATCAGTTTCAGATGGTTCATTATTGGGATCAACAGATGCTTCAGAAGGCAAATCTGCAATGAATTCTTCGGGTTGTTCTTTTTCAAAATGTGATGTTGCAATTGTTGCGGTTGTTTCTGGAGCAACTTGAACTTCAGATACGTGACTTTGAGTTGTTAATTCAAGATGTGGTAAAATATCTGTGACGGCAGCTTCTCCAAACACTTCACCTTTTGAATCACCACCTTCTTCTTTGTCAACTTCAATGCTACCATCAGTTTCTTCAACATTTTGAATTGGGAAATCTGTTTTTGTAATATCTTCCATTATTCCACCTTGTTTCAATTCTTCATCTCTCCCAAATGTAACTTCATGATTCATATGCATTTTTAATGGATTTTGATTGGTTTCTGTTGATGGCACAAATTTGCCTTCTTCTGGAACTTCAATAATTTCAACTGGAGTTTCAGAAGTTTGAATTGGGACTTTAAAAGTTTGAGCCGTTTCAGCAATTACTATTGTTGTTGTTGTTGTTGTTGTTGAAACTGTTGGAATATCTGTTGTTGTTGTTGTTGGCATTTCTTGACTTATCGGCTTTGGTATATCCGTTGTTGATGTTGTTGTTGTTGTTGTTGTTGGAACATCTTCTCTTCTTTCATCATTAATTCCTTCAAGCTTTTGTTCATTTGATTCAGAGCTTGAAGACTTTATTGGTTTTGTTGGAATTTCAATTTTTGATCCAAATAATAATTCTGGAGTCATACCTTAAAAAATGATAATAGAAAAAAATTGCTGTTTTTTAAAAAATAGATTTAATTAAAATTTAAAGCGCAGCGTCAAACATCAGTTTACTTTTACTTTTGGCTAATTGTTGTTGTAAAAAGAAACATTATTTAAACTTTATAAATAAAAATGTATAAAAATTTAATTTATTTTAAATCAGTTTTTTATTATAAATTATATGAATTACAGTTACGAGTTTTTCTAAATTTTTTTATAATTTTTTTGTAAACAATAATTTTCGAAATTTCTTTCTCCATTTTTAAACATTTTTATTTATTTTGTGCGTCAAAAATATTAATCTTAATTAAAATGCAAAAATTAAATATCGATAAGAATTTGACAGTTTTTTTTATAACATCTATAAATTTTAACGCGTTTAATACAGTTTTAGCTTTTTTCGTTAGAGAAAAAAAAGATTTAAACTCTGTTTTCTCATTTTTTTATCTCTCTAACAAAAAGTAAAATGGTGCAAAAACGTGTTGTAGTGTTAATAATATTAAATTTAAATATTATTTATGGTATTCAAAATTGGGACAGTTTAAACTCTAATTAACTTATTTTTTAATTGACAATTTTAAAAATAAAAATATTAAATATTTGCAATAATAATTACTTACTTGGTGCTTGCCCAGGGCCATCAGCATGAAACTTTTTATTAAAACCATTTTCTGGGGGCGACCTTAAGGGTGCAATTGGGGGTCCATTACCGTATCCATTTGAGCTAAATGCAGTTTTTCCAGCACTTCGTTGAACGGCTACAAAATCCCCTGAAGGTTTTAATGATTTTCCAATACTTCTTAAAGGTGGAGCTGGAGGTTTTTGAGGTTCATCAGGTGGGGTGTAATCGGAATAGAGTTGTTTTAAAGCTTCTCGACGATCTTCTTCCCATGGATCTACGGCATCATAATCCCCTCCAAAGGTATTAACTCTTTGCCGTTGTCGCATTCCACGATTTTGTGATGCTGATTGTCCACAAGGTTTTCGCTCTTGATTTGCTCCAGGACATGTAAAACCTCGAACAGTATTACATGCTCGAACACGAATTTGTACATTATTTGCACAAAATGACCATGCTGACCAACTTGCCCATATTGAAGCATATACTAAAAAAAAATAATTTTTATAATGTTTTTAACAGTTTTAAAAATAATGTAATACCTTTACAAATCCACATTCGAAAAACTCAGTTAAAAATCTTTTATCCCAAAAAATATGTATTATATATATTGCAGCTTGTTAATTCCCAAACAAAAGAGAGAGTAGCATTTTTAGATGTCAAAGAACAATAAATAATTTTTTTAATATTGTAAAAAAACAAATAAATCAGTTTTATATTTAAAATGTTCTTTTAAAAAAAAATTATTTAAGCTCTTTACAGTTTTAATCACAAAAAATCACCCCTACATTAAAAATATCTCAATTATTTCATACCTCCCCCCCCCCCCCTCCAATTTTTGTTATATAAAACTTACCAAAATTTGCATTTGATGGTAAAGGCCTTGGAGTATAAAATCCATTAAATTGATTCAATTTTCCTGTAACAGAATTATGTGGCTGTCGTGTTGCGGATGGCTGAGA
Organism: Panagrolaimus superbus; assembly: GCA_964035985.1. Classification (NCBI taxonomy): domain Eukaryota; kingdom Metazoa; phylum Nematoda; class Chromadorea; order Rhabditida; family Panagrolaimidae; genus Panagrolaimus; species Panagrolaimus superbus. Next base: position 2,949,285 of record OZ038357.1, read on the forward strand.
TTCTAAAAACAGCAATCAAAATAATTATTCAGTTTAAAATAAATATTTTAAAAATAATAATACCTGAATTATTTTCTTGACAAAAAACTGCTGAAAATGAAAAAGAAAAAAAGAATAAAATCCAAAATGTTAGTCGCCTCAAGCGACTAACAGGGATTATTATTTTCATGGAATTTTTAGAATCTGTAAAAATGCGACAGTTTAAAAATTATAAGTGTAAAAAATTAAAAATTCGTTGAACGATCAATGAAAATTGACAAGGATGGAAAATCTAGGCAAACATGTCGGCGGACAAAAAAATCTGTATTAACTTTTTTACAGGAGAAAAAAACAAAGAATTCTTTCAAAATTCTTGGCTCAGCTTGCGGGGCCGAAAAAAGTTAAAGGAGGCAGACGGGTAAGTACTTTTTTTTTGCAAGATCCAAGTGCAGGTCAACAGTTTTAGCTTTAAAATTTTTTAAGATTGTTTTAAATAAATAAATTACAGTTTTATTGAAATTATTTAAATAAAAATTCTAAACAAAAAAAAGATGAAAGATAATTTTAGCGCCCAATTATTATTGATTAATTCTGTCACAATAAATTAAGTTAAATTATATTATATAAAATAAAATGACTCAAAAAATCAGTTTAAATTAATTAAAATTAAAAAAAAAATAATACCCATGCAGTTTTTAAATAGTGTGTAAAAATAATCTAGCAGCTAGATTTAAGATATTTTTTAAAAGGTAAATATAAAATAAAATTACTGTAAAAATTTATTTTTTGATAAACCTCCTTAAAAAATAAATGTAAAAATCTTGTGATAAAATTATTAATAAACCCGATTGCAGTTTTAAATAAACAAAAAAAAACGTTGCCAAAGTTTTGCAAAACTTAAAAAAGGATTTTTTTACAGTAATTTTAAAAGTTTTAAATTAATATAGCTTTTAGGTAATATAAAAATCGATTGTTTAAAATTAAGCTGAAAAATCTTGTCAGTTTTACAGACTTTTCATCTCAGTTTATGCAAATTAGTTTTTTTAAATGATGCAGTTATATTTTTTGGGTTTCACAACGATAAATAGATTTATTAGACAACCCCAGTGAAGCATGAAAGATGCTGATATCCAAGATCTTGCAAAAAACAGATTTTTAATCATTCGCTTTCTTTAAATATATATTGATTAAATCAAATACCGTATCGTTCGTTATTTAAGGATACTTAAAAAACAAAAATGTAAAAAAAAAACAAAAATTAATAAGAATCAAGTTGTAAAAATAAAAATCAGAATCTTCTTCCAGTTCCAGTTTAAGTTCATTAAAAATTTATATAAATCAGAAACTTTAAACCAAATACATCGACCTATTTAAATTATATTTTACTGTGGCCAAAAAAAGTTTTAAAAAAATTTAAAAATGTAATAAATAATTTAAAATACAGTAATCTAAACAAAGTTAAATACAGACACTTAAAAAAAGCAATATTCACGCAATTATTTAAATTAAAATTGAAATAACTTCTTCCTTTTTTCTTCCCTTTTGTTTTATTGCGTAACCAAAAAAAAAGAAGGGGAGAGAAACTTTTTTTTTAAAAGCGAGAAAACCGATCAACGAAAAAAAAAAGGAAGGAAGGAAGAAAAAAGTCTTTTCTTTCAGGACTTAATTTCTCGGAAAAAAAAGAGAGAGAGAGAAAGAAAGATTTCTTGAAAACCTTTAAATATATAAATTAGGTCATTGTTTTTGTGGGTGACAGCGCCGCAGGGGTCTTAATATATGAGCACATCATTGATATTTTATATATATTCCCCCTTCTTTTTTTTCTCTCTCTCGTCTTCTTCTTTTTTCGATTCTGTTGCCGTTATTGTGGTGATGGGCTTTGTGGTGGCTAAAAATTGCAGAATCATTCAGAGTCACTCAATCGACGGCGACGACCGATATTCCCACTTTTTCTTTTTTGTGATCACAAAAAAAAGAAAGAAACAAATTTTTTCATGGAACAAAAATGGGAGACCCTGAAAAATCATAGATGATTACAGTTGAAAAAAAGGGGGATTGACTTTCTTCTCTTAAATATTGAATAAAATTTTAAAGAAGAAAGAAAGAATTGTTGGAATTTTTGTAAATTTTAAAAAAAAAATCCGACCTTTTTTCACAGTTTCCTTTTTTTGTTGCTTTTTTTTGTGGAAATAAAAGGTGCATAATTTTGAAACCCAAAAAAAGTATATTTGCAAAATAAATAATTTTTTGTTTAACAAAAGCTGTCAGTTTAATAATCTTTTATTATTATTTAATAAGCAATTTAAAAAGCAGCATAAAACTTGAATCTAAGGTTGTTTTAAAATCTCAAAAATGCTGCTTCTTTCTTTGTTACTATTTTTTTAAGGTTTAAATAAATGCTTTTTGAATGAAATAATTTAATTTAAACGGCGGCAAAAATTAGCAGAATATATTCTACAGTTTTAAATTTGCAAATTTTTTGAAAAAAGGCACCTAATTTTGAATCGATTAAAACATAATCCAACAGCAAAAAAAACGCTTCACAGTTTTTAAAAATAGTTTTTTTTTAATATCATCAAAACTTCTGATAAACAATTACTTGCATTGTTTCGTCTTTAAAGAAAATTGTTGACGTCAAGCCAAAAAAAAATCGAGGATCCGAATCTAATACAGTTTAAAAAATTTTAACAAATTTATACTTTTAAAAAATCACGCAGTTTTAAAACTTTATTTTCAAAAAAAGCATTTTATTACAAAGAATAAAAGATACCCAAAAAAAGTATAATAAATAATATTTAAATTAAGCAACAGGAGCATTTTGATCAATTCCCAAAATTTCTTTTTCAATTACCATTGGATCTTTTGCAAATGGGATATCAGATTGCATAAAGGAATAACATTTTTGGGTATCAGTATTGCTTCCCTAAAAAATTTGCTAATTTATTTTAAAATTAAAAAAGAGCGGGAACTCAGTTTGTTTAAATTTAAATTTTTACTAAATTTCTTTGATGTAAAAAAAGGGGTTCTGCCAAAAAAAATTAAATTCAAAGTTTTTAGGTACGATTTTTAAGTAATTATTTTTGCTGAACCAGGAGCCGAATCTATTACAGTTTAAAAATTTTGGAGCCACGTTTTAACACAGTAAAAATTTAAAAAAATAAAAAATATGTTTGACTTTTGGAATATTTTAGTTTACGAAATTTCAGTCTTGTAATTATAAAATTTTTTCATGGTTTTGAAAAATTTAAACACCAAAATTGGAATTTCAAATATCGATAATTAAAAGAAAATTTAATAATAATATTATTATGTTATAATTAAAATTGCATCAGTTTTAAAAATAAAAATAAAAAATTTTTAAACTGGCTTTAAGCCATGTAAAACTTCTAAAAAAGTGCCAAAAAATACTTACATTGCATTTAATATTATTAACTTCCAAACAGCTTCGAATTCTCATCCTTTCACCATTTACGCAGGGACTCCAATGAGTCCATTCAAGCCAATGACTTTTTTCTTCTTCTGCTAAAATTTAAAAAATTTTCACAGTTTTTAAACTATTTTTTTAGCTTACGAGTAATTTGAAATGTTGAAGAGGTTAAAACATTTTGTTTTTGCTTTTTTTCATCTTTTGTACAATCTTTTGGCATTCTTCCTAGCCCAGATTGGGGGGAATCAATAATTTTAATTTCTTTTCCATCAACATTTACAAAATGTACATTTTCATTTGATGGTAATGGAGCCCTTGGGGGGATTGGTGGAGGTGGAGCAGCAACAGATTTTGGGACAGGTTTTGATTCTATAATTTACTTTTTATTGAAGAAGCTCAGTTTTTGCAATTTTAAAATTAATTAAGTCAGTTTTTTTAGAATTTTGTGATGAAAAAACAATTTTTGCTAACTTAACAAAAATTTAAAAACTGGAAAATTTAAAAAAAAGGGTGTATGAAAAAACTCCCCAACGTTTATCTGACTAAGGGGAATTGACATCAGCAAAAAAACCAAAATTCTGAAACCCCCTTTTTTTGTCAGATTAATTCCTTTGATGTTTTACCGCACTTCAAAGTCGGATCAGATTTTGCCCCCCCCCCCAATTTCCTTAAAAATGTTGATGTCTGATTCCGGACAATCCCTAATCAGTCACAAGTCCAAAAATCATAGATTTTGAAAATAATATTTGAAAAAAACAGTTTAACAACTTACGTTTTTTTGGATTAAAAGCAAGTGATAAAGGTTTATATTCTTCAATTAATTCAAATGTTTGTCGATGACCTGGTCCAAGATGAAAATTCTAAAATAATTAATATTACACAATTCTAGCTATAGCACAATAAAATAAAGCTTACACTTTGATTGTCTGTTTCAATTCGAATTTGAACAGGTCCACATTGGCATAATGTTCCTAAAAAAGTTATCAGTTTATTTTTAAAAAAATTTAAAGATTTACCTAAACATAAAATTAAAAAGATAAATTTCCAACCGGACATCATAAATCTCTCTGAAAAATTGTTTAAAGACAGATTTATTTTTTGATAATAAATACTAAAAAAATGAAACTTTTAAAAAAATAGGTGAAAGTAAGAAAGAACAAAAAAAACTGGATAAAGGGATAAAAAAGAGATATAGGAATTTTGTTTAAAAAAAAGTAAGATCAATCGTCATCAGTTAAATGAAGCGAAACGAGATTTTTTTCTTCAGATAAATGTATTTTTACGAAAGTAAAAAAAAAACACAATATATCTCCCGAATGACCTCTATCATCGATCATTGATACTGATCATTCAAAGATAATAATATTGAACAATTATTGGAAAAAAAGTGGATAATAACAATATTACACAAAAAAAAGAATGCATAAATTTTTTGGCTAAAAACTTTTTATAACTTTTTATCATTTGAAAATAAGCTGGGTGATTCAGTTTGGATCCCCCGATTTTTTCCGAAACCCTGGAATCAGCTAAATAAATCTTGGCCCCAAAATACTAAATCCTGGACTTGCGAAAATTTGATAGTTCTCTTCTTTTTGCACAGCCGTAACGGATTGTCTAGACGTGACGTCACGCATTTTATGGATTAGGTTAACAAAATGTGACGCCGCTTTGAAATTCGGCATTAGATCAAAAAGGAATGGAAAAGGATGTGTGGGTTTAAAAATTTCGAATTTTTCCATGACGTCACATCTGGATGATTCCTAAACCACAAAAATCACGTTAAATACGTTTTTTATGCCGATCCAAGATTTAGTATTTTGAGTGGAGCAGGATTTAGGCAGTTGGGCTTTAAGGATTTTAGTTCATCGGTCTGTGCAGTCCATGGTTTAGGTTGATTCCCGATTTTATAAAAATTTTCCAAAATTTTCCATCAAAATATTATTCAAAATTTGCATTAACTTGTTAGCGAAACGAAAATTTAAATAAATTTTACAAAATCGAGATGACGCAGTTTAATTTACACAGAATACTTCAATGAATTACAGTTAAAAAATTCGAGCATTTATAGCTTTTTTGTGTTATAAAATAAACAAATGCAGTTTTTTTCAAACAAATTTGTTTTTTTCATTATTAAAATGGAAAGAATTCTTACACAGTGTTTTATTACATTTTTTATTAGCATCATTGAAATTATGTTGCACTTAATTCCAAAATTTTTGATTGTTTTTTTAATTTTTTTACAAAACAGTAAAAAATGCGTTTAATCTTTGCTTGGGTACGTCGAAAAAAAGACTCAGTTTTGGTACAAGAATTTGATTAAATTTTAATTTTAATTATTTTTGTTTAAATAAATACATTATTTTTGTGTAAATTAGTAACAAGCAGCAACAAATATGGATCTCCTTAAAATAAAAAGTAACACAAATTTGCAGCAGCTGTTTTTTATTCAAATTATTTGAAATAAACAGTTAACGTTTTTTAGACTAAAAAAACAATTTTAGTTACATCTGAATTAGAATGGTATAGTTTTTTTTCGCTCTGAAAATGATAATCATTGAGATTTGATACCTGAAAACATTTATGCGCAGTTTTTAGCGAAAAATGATAAATTTTTGTAATGATCGACAAATTCTGTGATATTTGTTTCAGTGTTGTCATTTTTACTATTTACTTCCTTCAAAATATTTAAATGGTTTTAGAAAACATTATTGAAAACAATGATCAGTTAAAATTTAAAACAAAAGCGAAAAATCTTCATTCAACAAAAGTTCAGTTTTAAAACATAAATATAGAGACCGGCAAGTGAAAAAATAATTTTCGAAAAAATAAAAAATTTTGCTTTATTATAGTACTTTTAGAACTGAATAAGAATAATATAAAAACAAAAAAGTAAAAAAATTAAGTAAAAGCGCCGAAAATGCCATCTGAAAATTGAGGAAAGCAAAAAATTTTCGTTGAAAAAAAATACATTTTTTCCTTTCTTTTCTTTGCAATTGTCGCATAGCGATGAAAGACACATTGCCAAAATAATGCATTTTTATTTTCTTCCTTCGATTTTTTAACGTTTTTGATCAAAATTTAGCTCTGCGATTGCTCCCTATTTTTTTCCTGTGATTTTCCTTTTTACCATAGACGTATTTTTTAAAGGGTTATCGAACTGTGCCACCAGTTATGCTTACTTGGGCTTACTTTGGGGTCAAAAGTCGAAAAAACATGCTATTTTTGAGTTTTCCACCCTTTGTCCTATAGGAAAAATTTTTTAAATACCATATTCGGATTCAACATAAAAAATAACATCTAGTAGCTCTGATTATTAGAGACTAAATCAAAATTTTATTTTTCATACTGTAACGAAAAAAAAGTCAAAGAAAGGAAAGGAAAAATGTTTGCTTGCCGGTCTCTACATAAATAAATTTTAAATTAAATTTTAAAGGATTTACACATTTGGCATTATTTAAAAGCCGGCTTAAAAATATTTATGCTAATTTTTAAAATGAATTTGCAACTTCAAAGTTATTTTGCTTTTAACAAGCCCTTTAAATCCTATAAATTAAGTTTAAAAATATCCAAGAGTCAGAAATAATAAATAATCGTGAAGACAGTTTCAAAATGTGCAACAATATTGAGCTACAAAGAAATAATTGGCAATTTTTTGCTGCAGTTTATTTTTAAACAATGCTTTAAAATGATATTTCATAAAGATCATTAAAATGAAGTATTTACAATACTTTTTTTAAAAAACTTTGTTCCCAAATAAAAAATACCACCACAAAAATTGGATTGCAACAATTTTTATAGTCCTTAAATTAAAATTGAGCACCTTTATATTGTAGTTTGATAAACAATCGATTGTAGTTTTATAAGAATATAAAAAAAATACATATATATATAAAACCATTGATCAGTGTATCACTGTTTTAGCGTCGATTTTTTAAAGAAATTCAATTAAAAAATGTCACCAAGATTTAATTGTGATCGTTTAAAGGATAAAGTTGCAATTGTAACAGCTGCTACTCAAGGGTTAGTTTTTTTTTGCTTTTTAAGAATTTCGAGCTATTAAACCAACCGTGTCAGCTTTTTAATATGCTTTTTTAAAAAAATATTATAATTAAACTTTTATTAATAATTTCATGGCAGATGATTTGTATATTGGAGGAACAATTTTTTATTTTTAATTACCACAGTTTTTGAAAACTAAAAAATTAAGGATATAAATTTTTGTTACCAAAAATGGAAAAAAAAGCCTGCCAGTTTTTGTTAAATTTTAGCATTCAGAATTGTGCAGCACATTTTTAATCGACTCCAACTCTGAAGTCGGAGTCCATGGAGTCAACTCCGGAGCAGGGCTCTGCGAAATCGAAATAAATTTAAGGAAATTTTTGCTAATTGAAAAACAAGAATTACGCTGAAACCCTTTTTTTTAGAAAAAATTGTCATTTTGTTTGTTGACCTTTTTACTAAAAATGTTAAAAATTCAATCCAAAAAGATCTAAAAAACCAGTTTTTTAATTTCGAACAAAAAATTGCAAAATCGAAACCGAAATATCGAAATCGAAAATTTCGATTTCGATTTCAGAAAAGCCCCGGTGTCAACTGCAACTCCAAAATTTTCTTTCAAACACATAAAAGCGCTTTTTAAATGTCAATTTACTTTCTAAAAATGTTTTAAATAATTAAAATTCATAGTTTTTAGAGTTTTTTTTAAATTTCATCGACTTCGCACTGCGAGTCCGGAGTAGTGATCGGATCCCGTCCCGCGACGATTTTCAAAAAACGGGAATCCCATTTTTCCCGTTCCCGTGTCCATTTTCATAAAACGGGAATGCCATATATAGCTTAAGTTGCAAAGTATTGTTTCTTAACAACTTCAAGCTCTGATTAATCTGAAAGCTATTTCCCTGATGCTACTTTATTATATGGAAACAAACAAAAAAAAATAGATTATCTGCAGATTCTGCTCAAAAATTGCTTAAAATTTTTGGATATTACATATTACAAGTTTTCGACGGGAATCACGGGAATCCCGCGGGATTCCCGCGGGATTCCCGTCCCGTGTCCATTTTCAAAAAACGAGAATTCCCGTTTCCGGGGTTTTACCGAAAACGGGACGGGATCCGATCACTAGTCCGGAGTCGGAGTCGAAATATCACTGGTAGCATTTATTAACTTTTTTTAGCTCTTAAAAAAAATTGCAAAAAAATTTATACTTTTGTGAACTTCAGTTTTTTTATCCCCACATTTAATATGTTATATGTTATATGTTATATATTATGTTTGTCTTTTCAGAATCGGCTTAGCAATCGCTGAACGACTTGCCCATGAAGGGGCAAAAGTTGTAATATCATCAAGAAAGCAAAAGAATGTGGATGAAGCAATTGATTATATTGTATCAACGGGAATTTGCCGAAATCGTTTAGCTGGAATGCCGTGTCATGTTGGGGAAGAAGAACAACTAAAAAAGCTTGTAAATTTTACACTAGAAAAATTTAATAGAATTGATATTTTGGTAAATAATGCTGGAATTAATCCTGCATTTGGGTCACCCCTTGAAGTTGGAAATGATTTATTTGATAAACTTTTTCAAGTAAATGTTAAATCGGGTTTTATTTTAACAAAATTGGTTACACCAATTATGGAAAAACAAGGGTATGTTGGAATTTAAGAAGTTTTAATTAAAAAGTAAAATAATAATAAAATAATTTTTCGTCTTATCAAAAGGGAACCAGTTTTTAGTTAAAGGGAGCGTACGGTTTGCGACTTTTTTGCACTCGGGAAAGGCAAGATCCTGACAATCAGGGTCGTGCATGTACCAGTGTTTTGTCGGACATCTTTTTAATCGTTGCGAGACCCAAATAATTAAAAAAAGTCGCAAAACGTCCGCCCCCTTTAAGCATCATATTTGACTGTGTTTTAAAAAGTTGGATGTGATTTTATTGCAGTTTTGAGTTAATTAAAAGAAATTTTAAGCAATTCAGCTATAAAAAATCGATAAACTTGTAGTTAAAATAATTTTTAAGAATTTAAAAAAAAAAAAAAAAAAAACAACTTTGATCTTTGTTTTAAAAAACACAAAAGAACAAATTACGTCAGTTTAATTTCTAATTATATTCGGTATAACTTTTCACAAAGCTAAAAGTATATTTTTGGCAATTTTTGCCAAAAAAAAAAGTTTAATCAAAGTTTAATAAAATATTTATTTATTTATAACTTTTCCTTCGTCAATTTTTATAGTTCTTTAAAGCTAAAAAATAAAAAAAGCTTGTCAGTGTAATTAGATACCTAAATTTTTATTGTTGACGGAAGTCATTTCGACGTTATAAAATGAACGATTTTTCCTACCTCTTTATATGCTTTTAATTAAATTAAACATTTTTGTTTTAGTGGCGGAAATATCATTTTTAATGCTTCATATGGAGCTTATCGGCCCGGAATGGGAATTGGAGTTTATTCTGTAACAAAAACCACCCTGCTTGGTTTAACAAAAATGTTTTCACAAGAACTTGCACCAAAAAATATTCGAGTTAATGCCATTGCCCCAGGGGTAATTAAAACAAAGATGAGTCAAATGCTTGTTCAACAAGATGAAATCCCAGATTTGGCTGGAAATCCATTAAATCGATATGGGGAACCACATGAATGTGCTGGAGCTGTTGCCTTCTTAGTTTCTGACGATGCTTCATATATTACTGGAGAAACAATTTTAATGAATGGTGGAGCGCATGCAAGATTATAAACTCAAAAATGGGACTGAAGTTTTTGAAAAATGTTTAAATTTTTTTTCAAATTTTGTCGATAAAAAAATAATTTTGCTATTGATAAAATATTTAACCAAACTAATACAATTTTATTAAAGTTTTTTTAAATCAAAATAAAATAAAACTTTCGCTTTGGGACCCAAAAACGCACTATTTTTGTTCGCAATTTTTATTATAAAAAAATGTTTAAATTTTTTTTTCAAATTTTGTCCATAAATAAAAAATAATTTTGTTATTGATAAAATATTTAATCAGACTTATATAATTTTTTAACTGTTTTATTAAATGGCAGTTTTTTTTTATAAAACTTTCGTTTTGAGACCCAAAAACGCACTATTTTTTGATCGCAATTTTTATATTAAAAAATGTTTAAATTTTTTTTCAAATTTTACCGATAAAAAAATAATTTTGTTAACCATAAAATATTTAATCAGACTTATAAAATTATTTTAAATTTTAACTGTTTTATTAAACGGCAGTTTTTTTAAATCAAATTTAAATAAAACTTTCGTTTTGAGACCCAAAAACGCACCATTTTTTGATCGCAGTTTTGTTTTAAAAATAAGTAATATTTATATATGCATAATTTTCACAATTAAAATATCATAGAATTAATTACAAATCTCTTTTGTGTGATAAAATACATATTAAACAACATAAAAAATATATATATAATTTCTACAGTATCCAAAACAAATATTATAAAATAAAGAATTTTTTAAATATAAAAATAATAAAGCTGTGTACAAATTTTTATTTTTTTTTCAATTTATTTTTAATATCAGTGTTTTTTATGCAATTCCTTCTCCACGATTATCATTCAATGAATCGTCTTCCAAAAATGAAAGAACTTGTTCATCATGTTCTTCAGGATTAAATTGTGCAAGACGTTTAACTTTTATTGAATTTAAACTTCGACGAACACGTGCTCCATCAAATTCATCAACAGAATCTATCCATCTGAAAAATGAAAATATTATTTATTTTGATATTTTGATTAACAAAAGAAAACAGGTTTTAGAGCTTGCAAAATGTGGTAGCATTTTCTGTTGAGCAGTTTTAAATTTTTTTTATTATTTAAATTTAAAATAGTAAAAGCTTGTTCACTATTTATTCAAATTTAAATTTTAAGCCTATCCATTAAAATACAAAAATTTTAGTTGTCACTCTTTTCTGCTTTTAAGCAAAAAGAGCTTACAAAAAAAATGTTTTTGAAGATAAGAAAGAATTGAATATGTTTTTTAAATTTAAAAATTTATGTAAAAATTAATGATACCCGCTAATATTTAAAATGGGCGTTTCTGATTAATAAAAAAGGGCTTTAAAGGGGGAGACGCATCTCTAACAAATTTTTTATCAGGGTTCATTGGAGCTGCTTTTTTATTTGACGTTTTGCAGCTCCAATGAATGAAAAAAGCAGTTCCAATGAGCGCGGATTCGCGTCGAGACCTCCAATGAATGTCAAACAAAAAAATTTGTTAGAGGTGCGTCTCCCCCTTTAATAGAAAGCAAAAAGACATAAATTTTTTTCACAAAAATGCATTTGCAAGAATATTTCATTCAAGCATGATTTTTGAAAAAGAATTTACGAAAATGCATTTTTATGAAAAAATTTTATATTTTAACGCCTTAAATTTCATCAGTTTTTTTTAATTCAAAGCAAAAAACACATTTTTTTGAGCTTTTTTTTATGTTTAATTCTATAAAACAATTTTAATTTCAAAACCGAAAGCATCAAATGCAGTTTACAAAAAAAGAGAGAAATACTTACCCAAATTCACCCTTTGGATATTTAAGCCGATATCGGGCTTCAACTGTAACAATTGTAAATACAATAAGAAATAGAGTTGCAAATATTGAAAAACGCATACTTAAAATTGGTGGAATCTGAAAAATTTTTTTAACATTTAACATTGTTCTTAAAAATAATGTTTTAAACAGTTTAAAAAAAATCAACACGAATAAATTTAAAAAAAAATTAATACTAATATTTTATTAAAGTTTTAATGATTCAGTTAAACATAGGTAAAATCTAAGGCAAGATTATTATACAGTAATTGAAATGGTAAATTAAGAAAATTTTTATTTATTTAAAAGCCACTAAAAATTCTTTTTCCCCCATCCCCATTTGTTCCAGTTTTGCTTAAATATTGTTTTAAATAATTTTATTTCTCATCTCTGTTCCGCTATCAAACAATAAAATAAAGTTTTATAATTTCATATAATTAAAAAAGCTTAGAAATTCTTTATTTTTTATGATATAATTTTTATTCATTGTTTCAAGTGGTTATATTTCTTTGAACAAAAATATAAAGAAATTAAAGTGGAAATAAAGAGGCCTTTTGTTGGAAAAAAAAATTAAACGGTTTCTTTTTTATTGATCAAAAAAAAAAGAGAGAGAGAAGAAAAAAGAGATGGTTTAAAAAAATGATTTGAAAAAAAAGAGATCAACGCCCCCTACGAAATAAAAAAACTTTTTGGAAAGAAAAATGATAGAGTTTATGAAATACAAAGATTAGAATACAAATTGAAACTTGAAATCTGTTTTATTTTTTTAAAAATCTGTTTGGGTAAAAAATTGCAATCTGATCCCAGTTTTAAGCTTTGGCATTAAATTTTTGTAATCGAAACAGTTGTTATTTAATAAAAAAGCTTTAAGAAAATGAGGACATAATTTGTAAGTGCACCAGCTTTAATGGTGTCTTAATAAAATTTTTTTATATTAAAAATATATTAATATTTTGTAAGCCAGAAGCTGGGGTTGCCCCGGATCCCTGAATTTTTTGTCTAGTTACGAAAAGCTGAGAAATCCTGGATCCCGAAATCCCAGGGGTTTTAAGCCGAGATTCCCGGAATCCCAGATCTCGTCCCGGATTAAAAAGCCTGTCCCGGACAGAAGCAGTTTTTGGATTTCAAAAATCCATTTTTGTATAAATTAAAAAAAAAAGTAAATATTTTTAAAAAACCAAAAAAGTACACTTTAAAAACGTTAAAACAATATGTTTTCGAACCAAACAAATTTTCAGTTATCACCAAAAAGCAAAAAAAAATTGATAGATTACTTTAACCCTTTCAGAAAACAAAAGTGAACCCTTTTCTTTTGCATTTATAAAAACAAAATTAACAGACGCGCAAATGTATATTAATTAAATCAAAATTACCAAAACTTAAACCACATAGAAAAAAAAAGCGGGGGGGGGGGGGGGGGGGGGGCAAATAATCTTCAAACTTTCGGGTAAGAAAAAAAATTCATTTCGTGAAAAATATAAAAAATTTACCGTTGATCATTGTTGCTTCGGTTACAAAAAATACAGGTAAAGGAAATTTAATGGAATTTTTAAAAAAGATAGAGTTTTAAAGGAGATAAAAAATTGTTTTAAAACAAGGTGTAATCAGTTTAAAAATTATTATTTAAATAAAATTAAAGGAGCAAAAAATTTTAAACTTTTTATCACCGTAACCACAATGTTTGATAAAAAGTTTGCCCTTATATCATATCATAAGTTATATGATAAAAATATTTCACTCCTCCAAATCATTCGACAAATTTTGAAAACAAGCAATTTACTACTCTACAAAAACTCGTGAATAAAATGCTTTTTCAGCCAACAAAAAAATTTAAAAAAATATATAAATTTATAATCTTTGAATTCAAAAATAACACCCGACTGACTGCATTCGCTTACTGTTCTTTTTCGACATTGAAAAAAAAAGTTGTTTAAAGGTTAATCAAAAAAATTTTGAAATTTTTTTATTTCAACAAAAACAAAAAAAAAATAACATTAAAGACATAGAAATTTGGCGAATTCAAAAAAAGGGGGGGGGGGGGGTTGACATAATCGTTCAAAAGAACAAATTGAAATGACTTCTTTTTAAATACACTACGGAAATAAATAGAATAGAATAGAGCAAAAAACTTTTTTTTAAGAAAAAAAATATTTCATTTTTGGGTTTGGTCTTTTGTTAAAAAAGATTTGATTTAAAGCAATCATTCAAATCAGTCTTTTTTTTCTTTTGACGTAGACAAAATTAATATATAAAAAAAATAGGGTTGATTTGTTCGGGTTTTGTATTTTAATATGATGAAATTTTTTTGTATACAACAATGATGTGTTCAAAAAAATGATCAATTAACTACAAAGAATTTTTTTTATATTTTATTTGATAAATCAAAGAAAGAACGCCTCCTCAAATATTTAAAAAAAAAAGAATATGTGTTTACCAAATTAATTATTTTTCATGTTTTCCATAAAACTTTAGACAAAAATTAGCAGTTTCAAAAAAAAATAAAAAAAAAATCTCGGGCTGAGCCGGGGATCGATCCCGGGACCTCTCGCACCCTAAGCGAGAATCATACCACTAGACCACTCAGCCTGTTTTTAATGATCTCCAAAATTAAATTTGAATCATTTTTCTGAAAGAAACGACGTAGAAAAATTGAATCGGGGGGGGGGATATCAGTTGCGCATCTATAAAAAGAAAAATGATCGCCAGCAGCGATCATTTTCAATTCAACAAAAGAAAATAAAAAAATGATTAATTGAAATATTTACAAAGCATTATCAGGAAATAATTTTGTGTACAAAAAATATTATTGAAATATTGTAAAAAATGTTTTTGAAAAATCTGATACTATCGATTTGTTATTATCAAAGAAAGATACTGTAACAAAAAGCAAAAATTTTCTGATAATTAAATTAAAATATTTTGAATTATCTGGTCCAATAAAAACAAAATCGTATTTTGCACTCTTGAAAAGAATAAATGTTTTCTTTTGCGGCCTTTTTCTAAAAGATAATTAACTAAAAAGTAAAAAAACTCGCTGCTTTTAAAGTTATCAAATTTTTAGCAGTTTTTAACAAAATATTTTTAGTTTTAAAATTAACTGTTTATGTGTAAAACTTCTAAAATTTTTCAAACAATTTTATATCATTTTATTTCAATTGTTTGGAATAACTTTTATTTAAAACTCATTAAGTATTCAAAAAATGAAACGTTGCCTTCTTGAAATTATTATTCAAAATTTTTTTAGCGAATTTGATTTTGTATGTTATCCCGCCGGCTTGTTTTTTTCACTTTTTTTTGTTAAAAATTGTTTTAAACTTTTCAACAATCTCATTTCCAAATTTTTTGCTAAAAGTTTTTCATATTTTTTAAATAAAAATAAATTTAAAAATCTTTTGTAATCTATTTTTAAATTTTACAGTTTTTATTTTATATTTTTTAAAATAATAATTTGCAATAAAAACTTTTTTAAAAAATAATGAGGTCCCGCCCGGATTCGAACCGGGGTTAGTGGATTCAAAGCCCACTGTGATAACCGCTACACTACGGGACCGACTGTTCACAACCCTTCCATCAGCGATCGTATTTTATTTCTTCATTCATCGATGAAAAAACGAAAAAGTGCGAAGAAAAAATGATCGACGGAATTACAATGACTCAATTGTTTTTGATTATTGCTTTCTTCCTTTTTTTTATGGACTACCTTCACAGCGTTATTCTTCCCCGACAAAATGAAAATAGAAATGGAAACAAAAGAAAATGGCATACGCACGCTGCTTTCGCCACTCACACGGACGTTTTCGTTTCGGGAGTTGTTGCTAAAGCTATAAAAAACGAAAAATTTAGATTTTTTGCTTGATTTTTCATATGTTTTTGGCCGGCAAATTGCTAAATCAAAACGAAATTATTAAATTGAAACTAGGAGTGTAGATAAGTGTTGATAGAAGCTTTTGGGAAAGTTTCATGCAAAATCATTGAGATTTGACAAAATGCTAGCAAAGTTGGCATTCAAAAAAACGTAAAAAAAACGTAAAATGTGCGCATGTTAATGTTCAAAAAATCAGTACAACTTTTGTATGTGTTTAAATGATAAAATTGAAACTGGGAGTATACATAAGTAGTAATCGAAGCTTTTGGTTAAAGGAATAGTAAAAATATAAAGATTTGACAAAATGCTAGCAAAATTGGCATTCAATTTTCTTTTTTTTCTTTTTTTTTTCACATTTATGTGTTTGAATTACAGTCGCTGGTGATATTAGCGATTAAAATTTTTATATTATCTTTTAAGAAGATAAAATCAATGACCTTACTATTCTTTTCCTTCCTTCAGTTACGTTTTTTGCAGGTCAGTTTGCAGAAAAATCCATAATGCTGAAGTACATAAGTACCCTCTAAAGGGTTTTTTGCCATGCAATGAGCAACAACAAATTTAAAGTGACTATAATCAATATATACATTATCCTGTGTGTCTGTTTTATAAATATATATACTGCTTGTTTTAACCACATTCTTTTTGTTATTTTTCATCATACATAGTTTCAAAAATTATCAATAGTTGTAAACATCAAAGAAGTCAAAAGAAATCACGTAATCAAGTTATTCAATTCTGTTGTAATATTTCAACTATTATTCGTCATAGGTTTGTGATATATATATATATAATAAATAGTAAAGTTAATTTGTAATTTTCAGTTTGGCCATGAATTCTGTCACAAAAAGTACTCATCGAGGAGTTGCAAATTTACATGTGATTGCAGAAGATTATTCCCTTATCAAAATAACCGACACATCATGGGGCAATGACACCCATGTCACAAATTACTTGAGTCTTCTTATCGACGTTCTTGGGCTAGAAGATACTGTAGCCTATACTGCTCCTGATCTTATTCAAAAATTATCAAAGGAAAAATCTGAAATCCATATTAACAAATTTATAACAAATTTAAAATCATCCACTGAAAAATTATTTATTCTCATTTGCTTTGACATGCATTGGACGTTTTTTTATTTTGAGAAAAATTCAAAAACACTGTATTACTATAATCCCTACAATGAACCGCCTTCAAAAGAATTCATTGATATTGCAGAACGTATTATTGCTGAAGCTTTTGGTAAAGTTCGATTTCAATTACAAGTTGTTCAAGTTCCAACAGCTTTAAAGCAAAAAGACGGATTTAATTGTGCATTTTGGATTATGGCTTACATTGAAATACTTTTGAACAATAAAATAATGTCAGAAGTTGTAAATTTTTATATTACTGAAATGCGAAACAACGTCAGGGAAATTTTTGAAGAAATTACAAAAAGCTACAAGATTCCTTTTGAAAAGTTTGGAATCATTCAATCGACATTGCCTGATATTTCAGAATTTAAATGTATTGATAATGCAGAAAATGATACCGTAATGATTTATAAAGTTCCAAAAGTAATTAAATTTCATTTTTTGTGTTATTCTAACGCTGTTTAATTTTAAAAAATTATAGAAAAGACTAAGATCGTTGTCACTGCCACAAAATTCTGATGAACCTGGACCTTCAGATGCACAACCGATGAACTTAAAAAATGCAAATTTCTATTGAAAAGTAATTGGGAAAAAAATTATTTAGCCGACAGTGGTAGTACTTTGCTATAAATATTTCTATTGTTTTTTCTTTTGCTTTTGCTTTTAAAATAAATGTACATGTAATTACAGGAAAAAAATTGTTTTTGCAAAAATTAGTTCAACATTTAAAAAAATCAACAGTTGGCGTTTTATGAATATGCGCAAAAACGATTTCTAAAATTTCTAAGCTCCGCCCCTTTTTCCATTTCTATTTTCAAAAAATAACGCTGTGCCTTTTTCTTCGTCGAAAAAAAAATATTTGAAAGCAGCAAAAATAGTGTTTAAAAAAATAACAAAATGTTTAAAATCAAAGGTTATATTCATTTGCTGAATTGGTGTCTTCCATCAAAGAACAGGAGATGTTATCGTCATTTGGCACAACAGAAAATGAAATTCTACTGTATGCTGGAGGCGGTGGAGAAGAAAGAGTAACAACAATGGGATGATTTTGTGACATTAATTTCACTAAAAATATTATTTTTTAGAATTTTTTGTCTTCGCCAAAGATAAAGTTTTTTTGGAAAAAAAAGCATTTCAATTTAGGCATAGCGCGGGACTAGTGTTCCATTACCGTACCTTTACAGCGGTAAAATACCGTGTTACCGTACCGTGGATATAAATTACCGTTTATCACCTGATTCTGCTCAAAAACTTCTTCAAATAAGAGTAAAATGCAAAAAAAAAGAAATGTTGCAAATGCTAAAAAAATTAATCAAGAAAGAGCAGAATCTGATTCAGAAGAAGAATTTGAGCAAAATGTTATTGATTAAAAGATGCGGACTCTTTACTTTTTTCGTTTTTTTTTCGAAGGGATGAACCTGACGATCAGGCAAAGAACAATAGAAATTTTTTTTGTTCTTTGCCTGATCGTCAGGTTTATCCATTCGAGAAAAAAAACGAAAAAAGTAAAGAGTCCGCCTCCTTTAACTGTTTTTTTGTTGTTGATTTTAATTTTTTAATTTTTTCACAATAATACCGTGATTACCGTATCGTAGCCATTTTTGAAAACACGGTAATTACCGCGTTTTTTCGAAAATAGCTACCGTAACGGAACACTACGCGGGACTAAACTTCACCAAAATTAAAGGGAGTGTCGTTCCATATATAACTTCAAAAAAAATCTAATTTTACCTAGTATAAATTTAAATTTTCTTAACAAATTGTGAATTCAAAGGGGGTGCCATGTTATCCTTGGCACCCCCCCCCCCCCAGTTGCGGCACTGGCGAGATCCCTTTTTAAGTCCAGGTTCCGTCGATGGGACTAAGAATTTTTTTATGCTTTGCCTTGCTACCCTGATTTTTTTCAAACCAAAAAATGCCTATTTCAATTCCAAAAACACTTTAAATGACGACAACCATTTTTGAAATACAAAAAAAACTTACTTTGAGCAATATAATAATGACAAAAATAGAGAATTGTTTGAAAGACCAGCAAAGGGGCAGTAATTAAAAGTTTAATTTCGAAATAGTAACAAATATGAGCAATTCTTACTGCGAAAAATAAAACAAATAATGCCATCAGAAAAAAAAATATTGGTGGCTCAAATTTTGCAATTGATTTTGAAAATAAATGACTCATAAAATTGTAAAAACTGTGGCCAACAGAAAATAACACAAAAATATTTACAATCTCAAACCAATATTCGCTGCATCCGATTGAAGTTGAAATATCATTGACACAATCCATTGTTTTGATAATTGCTTTTCTGAAAATAGATATAAATTATAACAAACTATTTTGGCAAATATTTTTTTAGGTATAATAAGCAAAAAGCTCAAAGAGTCTGTCGTTAGTTTTTTGTATTAAATAAAATTTATCTGATGAAATTACGGTAAAAAAAAGTTATTTTTGAAAATAAATATGACCCGGAGCTTGAAAGCTTTACCTTTTGGCGGCCTGACGCATAACACTACATTTTTTATCTTACTTTTTTTAAAAGCGTTACTTTTTTCGTTTTTCTTCTCGAATGGATAAACCTGACGATCAGGCAAAGAACAAAAGAAATTTCTATTGTTCTTTGCCTGATCATCATTTCACAGCGGAATTTTTCGGAAATAGAAATGAAAAACGTTCAAACTTTTGGTGCCATTTTTTCAGTTTTAACGCATTTCGCCCGAAACTTTGACAATATCTTCTCTATAGTGTTTTCTATAGTTTAAGTTTCAATCACGTTTATTGGGAAGCATATCCGCAAAGTTATATCCATTAAAAGGTGTCTGATCGAACTCTTGGCGAATTTAACTTTTGCTACCATATTTTCAAATTTGCATATTTTGGCTTAATTTTTTTCTGGCATTTTCCTGATAGTCATATCAACATTTTTATTTTCAATTAATGCATTTAAAATTAATGCTGCTGAGTTCTAGCTGCATAACTCAATTTTTCATTCCAATCTCCAAATTCTCCAAATTCTCCTATAACGATTTCGCTGTGCAGGACACTGCAGGTTCATCCGTTCGAGAATAAGGATGGACAAGGGCCAGGGCCAGGGCCAAAAATGGCCCTGGCAACAGAACGCCAAAACCTATTTTGTTTGATTAAACACCGGATTTTCATCAAATTTGAATTCTGACAACATTTAGTTGGGGTAGCACCCACTAAGGTATCTCCTTAAAAAAAAAGCGAGCTGAAATAACGCTTTATTAAGAAATAAAATTTCTTGGCGTTTTGTTGCCAGGGCCATTTTTGGCCCTGGCCCTGGCCCTTGTCCATCGATGGGCTCATTTTTTGGCAAAAAATGTATAGTTAGGATTTTTTGGGCTTAAATGATGGCAAATGGCTTAGAAATGATGAAAAAAAGCTTTGGAATGATATCTGGGTCGATTTGGAGATGTGCAGTTAGAAAAACCAAAATGGTCAAAATACCGTATTTTCGGCATTTTTTGTGGTGCCATTCCGATACAACTTGAACAATCGGAATTTGGTCCTGAACGATTTGTGCTCTAGGCTATCCTTAATAGTATTAAATATACAAAAAGTTTATATCCTTTAAAAAAAAAAAGATGCTAGCCTTCGGAACATGCCGATTTTTGCTAAAAAATGGGGTCAAAAAACAGTTTTTTGGGCGAAATAAATGAATTTCGGGATCAAATGGCCTATAAATTCTGAACGATTTCTTCTCATTGATGATATATATGAATTGATAAAGATTATTTGCCATTAACTGTCACCAAAAAAAAGATGCTAGCCTTCGGAAATACCCCATTTTTTGCAGATTTTTCCAAAAAGTGAAATTTGAACACCCGAAACTCAGAAACGAGACTTCCAATCAAAAATCGGGTTTTATAATTTCTTAAAAATATAGTCAGGAGCAAAATAAAACTGTTTACAAAAGTTCAAAGTGAAGTGTTGGCAAGTTCTATTGCTTTTTTGATGTTGGGGTATAAGATAGGGATATTTTTCAATGTGGCATAAAATCAAAACCAGAACTCCAATCAAAAATCGGGTTTTACAATTTGTTTATTATCACACAGGGATTATATTAATACCAAAAGGAACCATTCAAGTAACTTGATTCCCGACTTCTATTCATTTTAGTTAATATCGTGTGCTCCAATACCCCCAACATCAAAAAAATTTATTCTTTCTATTTTTTAATGTCTGAAAATGCTATATTCAGATTCTCTATAATTGATTTAGTCATAATTAATCAAAACAAATCAAAAAAACAACAGAATAAAATTTTTTTTCTAAGTGAGAAGATTTTTCACAATACCCCCAACATCATTTTGATGCTATAACTCCAATGTTTGACTTATTATAACCCGGTAAACGGTTTATATAGTATTTTTTAGACATTCTGGACATGTTTGAACTATTTAAAAAATAATGAATTTTTTTTGAAAAATTTTCGAAATTTTTTTGCCTTGGTCCCTGTGAAAAAAAATCGAAATTTTCGAAATTTTTTTTTTCGACGCACATTTCAGGGAATGTTCAGGGGACTATAAGAAGACGTTTGATAGAAAAATTAATCGTTTAAAATCATCCTACGCGAAAAACCCCTTAAGTGAACGCCAAATGAGCCCGTGCATCCTTATTCGAGAAAAAAAAACAAAAAAAGTAATGCGTCCGGAAGAAAATTAAAATTAAAGGAGGCGGACGTCCGCCTCCTTTAATTTTACTATTTTTTTTATTTTTCTTCAAAAAAGAATGTCAACAAAAGGTATCAATCTGCAAAAAAAATAAATATCAAAAATGATGATATTCAGACTTTAGCGTAGTGTGTCAGGCCGTCATTTTAAGATCTAATATAGTCTACAATTTTTATACAACTTACGGCTCTGTTAAAGACAAAATTATCCAACCAACAAAAATGTGAAGTAAATCGAGCATGGCACATTTTGTGCCCAAATAACGGCACCGTTGAATCTTTGGACAACAACATTCATGAATACATTCGGCAAATTCTTGTAATATTTTCATTGAAACAGTGCAACAAAAAACTTTTCACTTAATTTTTAAAACCTTTTTTAAGATTGAAAAATAGAGAAACCAACAACACAAATAATTACTACACATAAAAAAGCTTATCAGTTATTTCATGCACGCAATTTTCATTGATAAATAGGCGCCATCAGAGAATAGACGGTTGTTGTTCAAAAAATGGTTAATTTTTTACATTAGTGCAAAAAACAAAGTTGATAAAACTTAATCTTTAACTACTATAAATAACCATATCATTTATTCCATAATTTAAAAAGATAAAAAAAAGTTTCGCAGCCAGCAGGATTTGAACCTGCGCGGGCAATGCCCAACAGATTTCTAGTCTGTCGCCTTAACCACTCGGCCATAGCTGCTTGACTATTTGATGATGAAGGTTGGGATGTAATGCAAACGCAAAAAATACGACTGACACACAGCTGTCAATAAAAAATAAATGCATTTTTCTTTCAAATGTTTCTTTCTTGTCTTTGTTTTTTTGTGTGCATCAAAAAAATTGATAAAAATTCTTTTTTATTTGCAAAACAAGAGGTATATAATTTGGTAAAAATATAATGGAAAGTTAAAAACAATATAATGAGATTTTGTTAAAATAAAATATATAATAAATTCTAAATACAGTATATGATAATAAGCACTGGTTTAAAAAATATAATCATCGGAAAAAAAAGAGGAAAGTAACCGGAAAAAAATGTTAAAAATGGAAGACGGTTTGTTGTTATTTTTTGTACCCTGTATTTTGGCATTAATTACTTTTTCTTTTTTAATCAGAAAAAGCTTCACACGGATTTTAATAAATCATCGGACTAAAAAATGTATTATTAATTCAATCCAAGATAGATAGATGTAAAAATAACAAACCTTTTTTATGTATCAGAATGAACTTCATTTGTTGGACCCAAAACTTGTTTTAGCGTAAAATCGACAGCTTTAAGGGGATCTGGTAAATGAAGTTCAACCCAGCATGGTGTTGATGTAATTTGTTGTCGACGATATCGTTCCCCCCACCCTTTTACAAATGACATTCGAACATGGCACATTGTTTGAAGATAATAAATTTGATTAAAATCATTTGAAATTTTAGCATGTTCAAGTAATTGAGTGAAAAGTTTACTGTTAAAAACTTCCATTCGATGTCCTGCGGGTAGTCGATATACAGTTGCTAAATGATCATTACGAGATTTTGCATGAATTGGTGATTGAATGAATATTGCTGCATCCGACATTGATTCAATAATAACATTTCCATCTTGATAAATAAGTTTACAACCTCGACCAATTTGTCGTCGACTTGCAACTGCCACCGGATCCCGATTTGGATTTCCAACAGCACCAAGACAGAGTCGAGTGGCATCTGAAGGCGCACATAATCCATCAATAATTACAGAGGGAGAAATAGCTTTAAAAATTTCTCCAACTCTTTCACCAAATTCATAATAATGAATGTGACACCAATCTGTTGTATCAATCTCTTCAATAAATTGTGATTCCGCAATTGCAGTATCCATTTCAATTCTTCGTGGAAATAATTGCGTTATTCGCATTGCAGCTCTCATTTTTTCCATAAATGATTTTTTATTTTCATTTTTATCTAAATTTTCAATAACTGGAAGATTAACATTGGGTGGACCACGTTCATCAAATTCCTCCGGATCATTTGAAATAATAATTCGTGCCCCAAAAAATGCTGAAGGTGAAACAGTTCGATTCTTGATATATTCTTCAACAGTTTGACAATAATCATCTGCAGGTTCTTCTTTAATGATATATGGAATATTTGGTGCAAGAATTGGCTTAACACCATCCCCAGCTTGAATAGCTGCAAATGCATTAAACAATTCCGATTCATTTGTTGGAAGTAAATCTTGCATTTTTGATTTATTTCCTTCTGCATGCGTTGCCATAATTGATGTTGCATCTTCTAAAAATGCATCATAATCATCGACATCTGTTGAAGTAAAATGTGGAAGGGATGTAGATGCCATCATTTCATCATCTTCTGACATTTGTCGAACTGTAGTATTTGTTTGTCGCAACTTAAAGTCTGGGCCATTATACATTTGTTGATTTGCTGTAGGGGGATATGAGGTATATGGTCGAGATGAAGCCCCATCGTGTTCCATTTTATTATCTTGATGCATTTCTTAAAATGTTTTTACTATTTAATTATTAATTCAAAATAATAGGTTAAACGGCGGGGCAAAAAGGCAAAATAATTCGAAAAATATTACTGTAAAGGATGGGTAGTACAGTATTTTAAATGCGAAAATAGTCATTTTTTGGGAGTTTATAGACACTATATTTAAGGCTCTTAACAGAAATTTCCCGCAATTTTGTGAATTTTATCGGCAGAAAAAACATCCGTAAAGATAGGGCTTAAATTTTTTATAGCAAAAAAAATCGGCAAAAAACAAGACAATAAATGAATGCAAAAATGATACACTAAAAATCAAGCGCCTATCACGCAATGACACTGAATAATAACAAAAAAAATATCAAATTAAAATAATGGGAAAAGGGAGCTTCTTTACAATAAAGAAGAAAAAAAGCTATTATTTTTTAGTAAAAAGGACGGGCTTCTAAATCAATAATCTTAAGTATTTAAAAGATGAAACCTAAAATTTGTAAAAATATAAGAAAAGAATTTAACTTTTGCCGTAGAATAACGAAAACACATATTTAAATAAATTTATTAAAATTATAATCAAAAAGACATGGCTTTAAGTCGATGAGAAAACTACCCATGAAGAAAAAAATTAAACCCTAATACAAAAATAATCATATAAAAAACCAAATATTTTACAGAGAAAAATGTTTTAAAATATCAAAAAAAAGGGGATAGGAGGGATATCAGTGTGGTTGTTGACACTATGGTTAACGGCTTTTAGGAAGTTGTAACCATTGTATAGATCATAGCATAGAGGTAATAAAAGAATGAAATTAAGTAAAATCCAAGTTTAATCCATCCTTCACGATGAGCTTTTGAGAGTTGTGTTTGATTCATAATTGATGTTGGATCATAAATACCTGGACCGCTCATGACTGGACGATTCATATAACTAAAAATATGGATGAATTTTAAACTATGATATTATACACCAACAAAATTATTACCGATGAACATGATAAGCAACTAATGGAAGATTCCAAACAATTGCAAATAGCTGCGTTGATAAAACAAAGAAGACAGTAAATGCGAGATGAATACCATATTCCGGAAGAATCAATTGATTTAAACTACGACATTGTTCAATTGGATTTTTATAATCAGTTTTAAGTTCATCAATACATATAACCTATAACAAAAAAAAAGATGTTACAAACACATTGAACATGATAATTTAGAAATATAACTTACTAAGTAGATTGCAAAAAATATGCAAAATGCAACCGCAATTAGAGCAAGAAGATAACAAAATGCTGCAAAAGTAAAGGCCATAATGTAAGTTTTCTCCAGTAAGTTAAACCTAGAAAGTACAAACAAAAAATTAATAGTAAATAAAACAGGTAAACAAAACAAATATATTATATATATCATTAAAAAAACGAAAACAACAGCCCGGATTTTGAACAACGGTTTTGTAAACACAGAGATAAAGCAAATTTAGAAGCAAAAAAATATTTATTCAAAAAGCGGAAACAATTTATTTTTGTTGTTCATTTTTAAAATCATCAAATAAAATTTTACTTTTTTTTAACAAAAAATTTTTTTACAGATGCATCGAAGTAAAGCAAGAATTGTGGCAAAATGTGACACAAAAAAATGAAACTACAATAATTTTTTTTTTAAAAGCAATTAAAAAATTTTACAGTAATTTTATTAAAAACAATAACGCTCAATTTTAATATTTATAAATTAAAAAAATATCTTAATACAGCTTACTGTAATTTGCTGCATTACAGTAAACTGTTGAAAAAAATTAATTTAAATCAGATGATGGATTCCATCCATAATCAGTAATAATTTCATTAACTTTTCGAATAAAATTTCGTTGAGTTTGTGCTTTTGTAATTCCTGTAAATAATATTATTGTATTATTTAATAAGCAATGGTAAATTATAGAAAGGGACATACATACCTGCGCACGTTAACCAATCTTCTTCTGACCATTCACCTAAAAAAAGGGAGGGTGCGTAATTAAAGAAATAATATTAATTATTTTGTCGTTACTGCTGTTGCTGTCTAGACAAAAAAATGGCGCACATTTATAATTTTTTTCATATGGGTGCATAAGAATATACAGCAGAAAACAATTTTTTTTGGCAATAATCTTACTCTTTTCAGCTCTTTTAACTTGTTCATAAAGTTTCATGGCATTTTGTTTAAGCTCAAATGGTACTTCAAAATTGCCATGTTTGCCATTATATCCTGCACGGGATAAACGATCATATGCAATTTCAAAATCCTTAAAACTTTTTTTTATCAAAAATTTTTTATCTTTTTCTTTTTCTACCGTATCCCGTCGGATATCCTTTGCGTCCTCCTTCTTTTTTGCTTTTTCATTCATCCATTCTTGAACTTTTTCTTCAATTAATTTTTCTTCTTCTTTCCATTCATTCCATCTATATTTATTTTATTTATTTATTTTCGGCTATATAAAATCCCTCTTACTTGATTCTAGCTTCTTCTGGTAAATCTTCAATATTAAGAATACCATCAAATATCTCTTTCAACTCTTTTTCATAATTCATTATTTTTACTTATTTTAAATTTCAGAATAACAAAAATTTAATACAATAGAAAATATATACTCCGGGATTACAGATGCCTTTTTTTTCAAAACTATTTTTAAAAAGACAAAAAAATAATGGCCGTTGAAAAAGATCTTTTTTCTCTTTTTTGGTTATAAAATAATTAGCAATAATTTAAGTCTTTTTTGACAAAAATAGTTTTAAAAAAGTGAAGAAATACACAAAAACTGTATACAAACAAGAAAATCGCAAAAAGATAAAAGCAGCAGCAAAAAGTATGTAAATGTCTTAATTTATTTCTTCTTGCATTTTAGTATCAATAATCGGTTTTAAAACATCTTCAGCTTTTGGTAATGCTGGAAGAGCTGCTTCTTCTTGCTAAAATTGAAGAAACATTAATTAGAGCGTAAAAAAATAAAATCTAACAAACTTTTTTTTGTTCTTTTTCTTGATTTAATAATTTAAGACCATGATCACGAATGTTATCCTAAAATTGATATAATTAATTTTTAAAATTTAAAAAACCAATAATCAAATATTAAAAAAAGTACAGTATTCAAAATGTAACAAAACCTCTATCAAAAAACGCACCCTTAAAACTGATGGAATAATTTTATCACTTCTCAATAACTTCAAATAAACACCACCGGGAGTTCTTCGACGACTATGATTATCAACATGCATGCCCCCAGCATTTTCAACTTCTTGAGTTTTTTTGAAAATACGATTTGTAGTTTGTGTACCAAGAATTTTTACAGTATAAATCATTAAATCCTATAAAAATAGCATTATAATAAAGTTGCACACTTTAAAGATGCTTACCGGCTTAAATTCACCTAATGCATCAGCCAGACAAGTTCCAAATGCTTCTTCATCCATTTCTTCATCTAATACAGTATTTATCAATTTTTCTAAGGAATATCCTTCATTTAATAAAGAGACAGGAATTGGCAAATTTAATGTATCACTTTTGTTACTATTGAGAGAAGATTTTGATCCGAATTTTTGCTTTTTATTATTAAAACCTTGTCGAGAATTATTTCTTGATGTTTCGGTTGATGAAGGTAAAGAATGTTTTGGTGTAAATTTCTTTTGAGATTTATCATTTTGATACCGAGGCCTCTTAAACATTGCATTCTCTTCTTTAATTTTTTCTGCTTCTGCAGATGCAATTGGTATACGATCAGATGGAACATATCTCTTTCGAAATCGACGAGATGTAACACCATATTCATTATCAACATCTTCAGTAGGATTAAAGAGATCATCAGAATGAGAAGTAACAGCCTAGAATGATTAAATATTATATTATTAAAAGTAAATATAGTGCTTACTCGTTTTAATGATTCATTAACAACTTGTTGCTGCTTAACAAGTTCATTTTGATCCATTGTTGTAAAATTTGGAAGTTCATAAGTTTCTGTACCTCTTCGAGTAATTTCTCCATCCGTTAATAATGGGCCCATATGAAGTTGTTCTTCTAAATTTTGTTCATTTGCAATATCCCGCCATAAATTTGCATTTGTTCGACCAGATTGTGGTGAAATACGTGGATCATTTTTAAATTCTTCTTCATTATTTATTAATTCTCCATCTTCTAATGAAGCAGAAGAAGATTGGGAGGAAGAGCGACGATGTCGAAGTAATGATGATGACATCTTGAATATTATATTATTATTATTATTAAAAAGTTTTTAAGATTACAAATTCAGTTACGAAAATTAAAAAAAAAGAAGAAACATATACGATTGCGGTTAAGTTACATTTTGCCAAAAAGTAAAAAAGGTCACGAGCAATTTTTTTAAATTTTAATTAAAAATTTTAAAATTAAATTTTAATAGCAAATTTTCTGTACCATTTTTATGTTTACTTTTTGTTTGAACCTACTACCATATACTTTTTATTTAATTTTTTTAAAACAATGTCACAAAATACAGTACAAAAATTGATATAATTTAAAAGTCATACAAAAATATACCGTAATAAAACATATCTTTTACAAAAAAATCCTTCTATCCTTTATTATGTGTATTACCGTAACCACGTCGATGCCAATCCTTATATTCATCCCACTGAATTTTCTTTTGACGTCCTTCTTCACTTTCATCTTCACCTTCATACTTTTCAACAACATCTTTATCATTTCCATCAATATGAACCGTTTGAAGTTTATCAACTTGTCCAAATCTTCCTTTTGCTTGCATTTGATCATACCATTGATCAACAGTATATGATGGAATTGATGGATATCCAAGACCAAAAACTTTTCGTTGTTCTTCAGTTTTTGCAATAATAAATGGTGGAAGACTTGAACGTGGAGCAGAAGGTTTATGAATTGCTTGACCCTGTTGAACTTTAATAAAATGTTCTGCAAGTGGAAGTTCTTCTAAAATTATGTGATTTTTAATAAAAAAGGTAAAGCATTTTTCAGGTGTTTGTTAAGATTGCTTTACCTGCAATAGCTTCAAGTTCTGTCATAGCTTTTAAAGCCCATGATCGAAGTAAAACAACTGTATATTCACGCTATAAATTATTACTTTCTATTACTAACTAGAATTTAAAATCTTACAAGTGTTGCTTCATCATCATTTCTTTCTCTTTCCTTTTTCAATTTTGCTAAAGCTTCTTCCAACTTATTTTGAGTTTCAATTCTTTGAATTTTTTGTTGTCGTCGAGTTGAGTGATCAATTTTAGGTAATTCTGTTGTTTCTTTTTCTTCAATAATTTGTCCTTCATCATCAAGCCATGGCAATTTAAATGCAATTACATTATATGCAAGTAATCGTTCAAGATATGAACGATAATATGCCTAAAATTTAGTTACATTTATCTTTACACATAAGTCTTTTTAATAACTTACCCTTGCAGCTTTTAAATATGTTGGACGTTTATCTGAATCACCGGTAATATTTTCAGCAATATATCCAAGATATACAGGAACAAGTAAAAGTTGTAGAGAATTCGATGGAAGTTCTGTAAAATCTTCATTTGGACTAAACATTGAAAGCTTATCAATATCTTTTTCAAGTATATGCAATTCTTCAACAGTATTTTGGAGTCTTTCCTATATAAAAAATATAAACTAAAAATTATAAAATTTCAAAAAATATTACCTGATTTGATTTATCATTTTCTAAATCCGAGATTGTTTGTTGACATGCATCAAATCTTTGTAACAATGAAATTTCATCGGTTGCCATCGTGTAAATTGAAATTAAATAAAAGAAAAGTTAATTAATACGGGAATTTCAGAAGTTCTGAATCAGAACAATTGTTGTTGTTTTTTTTTTCAATTTCGACAAACATGTTTTTATGGTTGTCTCGGTGGTTGTTGTTCGGCTGCATTTTGCCAGCACTTCAAAATGTGTTGCTCATCAAATGGCTAATTTAAATTTAAATTTAAAATACAAAGTCTGTTTCAAACTTATATCAATGTCAAAATATAAATAGCACAAATCAGTTCTACAACAACTTTTTGTTCATTAACTTTTGTACCCCTTCTACCACAGCAACTGCCCTAGATTTTTATTTAAATCTATTTTTGTACATAAAATACTGTAACCATATAGTAAAAAAAATTTTTTATGACTTTATTTGACTGTACATATATTGCTTTAACAAAATTAAATTAATCTTTTAACAATGTTTTTGTTTCATAGTTTTCAAAAAGAAGTCAAAAATGCAGCATCCTAAATAGAATTTAAAAGGAGTAACAATTTTTTAGTAAAAAAGTGTCTTTTTTTTGATATTTTCGACAACCTATTTGACTTACTTGTTTGAAACTTGGAATTATAAGGCATCTTTTGACGTCATTTACTTCCTTTGTGAAATGTTTTTTTTTGCTTCGTTTCACACATTCCCTTTTTCTAGTCTTAAAAGGCAATGTAATATCCGGTTGTTTATTTTAAAATGCATTTTTGTCTGACAAATTTCTTTTTTTTAAGCTATGATCTTTAAAAATTACTGTTAAAATCAAAATTGTTTTAAAAATTATAATTTGGTGTTGTTATAGACATAAATGACTGGATGATTACGACGAATGTTCTGTTTAGATTTAGGGGGGGGGGGGGCGTTAAGTGAAACAGTATTTTTATAGAGAATCTCAGAAAAAATCGTTTGAAATTGATTTTTTTAATTTTTAAAAACGTAATTCTTTGTAGTGATCGGATACCGTACCCCAAAGGTTTCATTACCGTCAAAAATATCGCAATACCGTACCTTGGTATTTATTTGGGTACATGTTACAATAGACGGTATTACCGTAATACCTACCATACCGTGATAATTTACAAAAACGGCATTTTACTGTTACCGCATTTTTTGAAAAATGGTACGGCATCCGATCAATAATTCTGTGTCATCTTCACATTTTATAGATTATGCATTTTTATTTCGAAATTCAAAATTTGAACTTTGCTATTTCAGATGATAATGAAAAATTTTATTGAACAATCATGTCATATTTTAAATTTAATATTCGCATTTTTTATGATTGTAATTTTTGTTTATTCAAGAAAATTAAGAGCAGAAAAAATTGCAAAACTTCCAAAAAATATCAGGTTTTTTTTGGCAAGGGATTGTCCAGAGGTGACGTCACTATAAAATCGAAAATTTTGAACCCCACTCACCCTTCCGTCACGCTTTGCCTTTGATTTTTGTCGGCTTTTTAGCAGGAGCGTCACGTTTAGCTTACCCCCCACCCACCCATAAAACCCGTGACGTCACGTCTGGACGCTCCCCAATAAAAGTTCTTTTTCTGTTTTTTGTTACTTAAAAAATGATATTCGGCGGCATTTAAATCAATGATAAAATTTTTAGATTATATCTTTTATTTTGTTGCTTTCCATATTCCATTATCATATCATTTCTTTCAATAAATTCTACAATTTTTTATTTTACATATGCTGGTCCTATTTACCAAAGCATAACAAATATTTTATTGGCATTTTCATTTCAACAATTTCGATTTTCGTTATTGTTTTTGGCAATTGAAAGAATTTTTGCAACAGTTTTATTTGAAAAATATGGAAAATATTTTTGCAGAAATTCCATATTTGTTTCAATGTTTTTGTTTACATATTTTTTAGCAATATCTTATGTAATTTTAACAATTTATGGTAAGAATTTGATTTACTTTTTGTTATTTATTATATAACCTTGTCACATATAAATGTTTATTTTAAAGGGAGTGTTCGGAAAAGACAAAATTTTTTTTCGATTCCATCGCACGGGTCCTCTTAGCACGAAAATATGCCAAAATTTTAAAATAGTGAATATTACTAAATTTAGACAATTTTTTCTGTCTTTGCGATTAAAATTAAGCCTAAAACAAACTGATTTCAAAAAAATATGATCTAAATAAACTTTTTTTGAGAATTTTTAACCACACGTGGGCACGACTAGGGATTACTAGGGACTTGTCCCTAGTACCACGCGTCACGCGTAAGGAAAAATTTGGGGTCACGCGTAAAAAAAGAGGGAAAAAGAAGAAAAAAAGGAGAGAAAGAAAGAAAAGAAAGAAAAGAGGGAAAAAGAGTAAAATAAAAAATCACATGTTTCTACATTGTTTTTTATTAAATTTGAATCATATGAAAGCGCCGAAAAATATATTTACGACTCGTATCGTAATTTTTATTTAACATTTAATTTTTTAAACAATTACGACTGATCATCGAATTCGAAAACTTCAGCTCTGTCATCACTAACAAAACGTTCTGGGGGCAAAAGAGGAGCGGGAATTAACCAGTGTTGGGGTCAGGGGGTGATGACACGTCATCAGACAGTTTATGTCTTCTTTCGATCCACTGCAGGTTGTGGATCAAAATCTTGAAGTGTAGGACCATTTATCAACAACCTATAAACGATAACTTTTTGTAAGTAATTTATTTTAATTAATTTAAGTGTTTACGTCATGATATTTTGCAACGATGTCGAGGTTAATTGACTTCTTTGGGGGTTTTTTGTATGAAAGAAAATCGAAAAACCCCGTTCAATGATAACTGAACCAGGAGGAATATCAAAAAATTTTTCAATCAGCTTTTTAACTTCACTGATTTGTCGATTTGGTTCAACCGTTTGTATCGCATATGCCCAAAATTTTACTGTATTTTCTTGCGTCATTTTAAAATAGTTAACTTTATCATTGATCAATAAATAATTCATTAAATCGACCATTTCAGTGGTTGTTTGTGTAACAGGACTTCCCAAATTTTCAAACACAAGGTTCAGTTGAAAAGCATATTGTGGTACTGTACCTGATCCAGTTGGAAGTTTTTCCGGTAATAAGTAAGTAAGTTTTTGAAAGAATTCTTTTTCCATTGGAAATTATTCTTTTAAACTATTTACCAATTTGGGAATAACCCGACTTCTGAAAGTCGATAATATAAATTCATTTCTACGGCGTCTTTGAAATGTAAATTTTGCTTCTGGCATTGTTAATGGAAAAAATGTGTCTATTTTGAGGGAAACTTCAACATTTTCATCTTCAACAACTTCTGCAGTGCATGGTGATATTATTTCGCCATTTTTTTTGCAGTTTGCTTCAAAAAGAAAATGATGCAAATGAAATTCATTACTGTTTTCCATTTCTTGTATTTGGTTAATTGTGTTTTCAAAGTCGTCGTGAAGATATGAAGATATTTTAAAAAGCCTTTATTACAGATGGGGGATATAAAATTGAATTTTTTAATGATGATACCTCTTTTAAAACATTGTTAAAGGGGGAGTCGCACTTCTCATAAACTTTTTATAAGAGGGAGCAGAGAAAAAGAGACAACGCTGCCGAGTCAGTCAAAGAAAAGAAATAGGGCGTCTTTTCTCTTTTTTCTCTGATTTTCACGATTTGTTATAAGAAAAGATTTATGTGAACTGCGACTTTCCCTTTAAGCTTTTCAATCAACAACAAGAATCATCTTGAGCTTCTAATCTGTGAATGAAAAAAAGAATTTGCACCGTATAAGTTCTTGGTGCCGTTTTTTATTGTTTTTTGTTTTGTTTTGTGCAAGGAATAATAAATTTACTGAATCTAATTTTAAAAAAAAGACAGAATATTTTTCAAAGGGTGTACCTTGGCAAAAAAAGGAAAAATTTGAGAAATGAAAAAAAATCCAAAGGGGGGACCAAGACGAAAAAAGGAAAAAAAAATTTTTTCAAGTGAAAAAATTGCACAGGGGGGACCAAGAGCGAAAATACCACGCGTAAAAAAAAATTTTTTTGTCCCTAGTACCTGCCCACGTGTGTTTTTAACGGTTGTCAAAAATGTGAGAGTAATCAATAAAATATTCAAATTTCGTATTTTCCTGGATTGTTTCTTTTTTTTGTGCGGCACATGTTTTAGGGTTAAATTTTAATCGTATAAAAACAGAAAAAACAGTTTAAATTTAGTAATATTCGCTTTTAAAGATTCTGGGATATTTTCGTGCTAAGAGAACCCCTGCGATGGAATGAAAAAAAAAACTTTGTCTATGCTATGTTAAAGGGATATATCCCAGACGCTCTCTTTAACACACAGAACAAAATGGCAAAACATTTGTTGCCTAAATCGTGTTGAGATCATCAAGAAAAACTTAACAAAAAAATTTGTTAGAGGTGGATCTCCCCCTTAAACATTTGTTTTTTTTGCCTTTAAAGTTTTGATTTAAAAAAGATATATACAAAAAATGGAATAACTTGTATTATCACAATCTTTATAAAATTAAAGTTTTTCAGATACAGTAATCACAAAGCAATCAAAAATATCTGATTATGATGTATATTATGTGGTATTTTTGCACGCAATAACATTAATAATTTGTAAAGCTGTTCATGAAGCGAATGATCGAATGTATAAATTACTTGCTTACCGGATAACTTTAAAAAGGCGACAACAAGTTAGTTGAAGAAAATTTGCATTGGTCAAAAAATATTTTAGATTCTTGAAAATATTAAAGTTTTAAAATTTCTTTGGCCAACAATATTTATTTTTGCAATTTTTGCACCAATTGGACCTTTGATTGCAATGATTTATAAAATATTGACAAACAAAAATGCGCCGACTGTTTTTTCACATTTGGTAATTAATTAATTAATTTTTTTTGATACACGTACGGATTTTTGGGAAATGGAAAAAAAACATTCAAATTTTCTCGGAGGGCAAATATGGATAGAGCAGTTGGTAAGCGCGTTTTCTTTGCATGCACAACGCTGAAAAGAAGCCAGGTTCGATCCCCGCGAGAGCAGGTATAAAAAAATTTTTTTTAGAAAATGAATACCTTTGATACAAGTGGTTCAGCAATCAATGTAAACATATTTTTGAAAATTTTCTTGTAAAAAAATTCGTTAAAAAAATCCAGTGCTCTCGCTGGGATCGAACTTGCACTTTTTTTGCCCTGTGCATGCAACGAAAACGCGCAACCAACTGCTCTATCCATATTTGCCCTCCGAGAAAATTTCAAGTATCTTTTTTTCCATTTCCCAAAAATCCGTACGTGGGTAGAAAATTGAATTTGTTACAAAGAATTTTTAGTCTTACAATTTTTCATTTTTATTAATGATGGGATATCGAGTTTTCAAAAGTTTAAGAAAACAAAAGTCAAGAAAATTGTCGCAAAAATCAACGGTGACAAGTCCATTGAGAAAAGAAATTCCAACAAATATTGAAATGGAAATTTATTTTCAGCAATTGACAGAGCAATGGAATTTTAAATAATTTTATTCATTTTATTATATTTATTTATTGATTTGGCCTAAAAAATTATTAAAATTTTATTTTGTATTGCATTTAAAAAAGATTTAAATATTTTTAATAAAAATAAAATACACAAAATTCATTTAAAATTATTGATTAATTAAGAAATCATTTCAGCTTCTGCGGATCTTTTAAGCTGTTCAATAACAGCTGTTTGATTAACATATTCAAAAACATTTGGAGCTGAAAAGAATATTCCACATGTTCCACCAACTGTAACGGCAAAGAAAACATAGAGTAATAATCGATCAATAACCATTGCAACATATTTCCATTCTTCTCTGATCTAAAAAAAACTTTATTTCTTATCATTTGTCAATTCCTTAAAGGAGGCGGACTCTTTGTTACTTTTTTTGGATGACCCTGAAAATCAGGGTTTTGTTGAGAGTGAGTTCCAAAATCGCTGTAAGACCTTTCAAAATAAAAAAGTATCAAAGAGCCCGCCTCCTTTAAACGCATAAAAACAAACTCGTTTATATTGATTATCTTTTCGCAAATGTTCTGTAATATATTCAATTGAATCCATGGCTTTAATGGCTTCTTCACTTAAAATTGTATTTAAATCTTCGGAACAATTTCGAAATGATTGAAAGCGTTCTTGTCGACCAAGTGGAACATGCTCAATTTCATGTAAAGGAGGTGGAAGAAGGGCAAGTTGTTGATGGGTGCCATTTGGAGTTTTGGCAGAATTTGTTTCTTTTTTGTTTGTTGTCGTTGTTGTTCGACGGTGGCGATTCACTGCACAGTAGGGGTGGTGATGGACCTACGAAAAATTAATTTGAATATTTACACATCGAATCCAGCGTTCTATTTTTCACGCCGATGTCTGGCAAAATGTTTTTCAATGCCATGTGGGAGAAAAAAACGTTTTTTTTCGTTTTTCACTTTTTTTCCAACAAAAAAAATACGAAAAAAACGAAAACTTTTTTGGTCACATGGCGTTGAAAAACATTTTGCCAAACATCGGCGTGAAAAATAGAACGCTTTCATTGCTTTGGATTCGATGTGATTTTCAGATCATCGAATCCAGCGTACAATTGTTTGGTCCGATGTTTGGCAAAGTGTTTGTTTTGCAAACGTGAATTGCGGGATTTTCAAATTTTTTGTTGGAGCAAAATGCTGATTATTTCTTTGGCACTTTTTAAATAAAAAACAATGGCACCATTAAATTCCTTATGGTCGAAAAAGCCAATATATGCCAAAAATCAGCTTAAATGGAAACAAACAATTTTTCAGTGTTTCTCAGCTCTTTTTTTCAATCTTTCATCAAAAATTCCAACATACGAAAATTGCTGAAAAAATATTTTGGCACCATTTGAGCTGATTTTTGGCATATATAAGCTTTCGACCACGGAAAATCTCATGATGCCATTTGTTTTTTTTAAAGTGCCAAAGAAATAATCAGTATTTTGTAGGCCTCTCAGCAACTGGAAAAATCCTTCCAATTTTTAGAATGGCCTCCAATATTTGGAATTGAAAAAAAAAATTTTTATTTGATAAAAGTGTTTGTTAAGTATTTAAAAAATGATTCGCACTAATATTTTTTTCATTCTGACGCTCCTTCGCCATTCCATATATTAGAGTGCCATTCCAAAAATTAGAGTGTTATTCCAAAAATTAGAAAAAATTTTTTTTTCCAATTTTGTCATATTCGTGATCAGAAAGCCATATTAGGTGGGCAAAACATGTTTTTATATGTTTTTTATGAATTTAAAGCAATTCCAAAAATTAGAACGCCATTCTAAAAATTGGAATAACATTCTAATTTTTAGAATGACACTCTAATTTTTGGAATGTCACTGCAGTTCACTGGAATGGCTATGTTTTGACGTTGTTTTCACATATAACTAATTTATAATGATTATATTTATATTTTAATCGCAAAATAAAGTAAATTTAGGGGATTCTGAAGTCGGATTCTGGGCGGATTCTGGCGCCGAAAACGTTTTTTAACATTTTATTATGTTTCATGGTCATTTTTTGCGCTGATCACGATAATAGAATCCGTATTCAAGGTCAAACATAACCTAGATTATCGTGATATGCTCAAAAAACGACCTTGAAACATAAAAAAATGTGAAGAAAAAATGGCATCAGAATCTGCCTTCAGAATCTTTAAATCAAAAAATGGATTCTATTATCGTGATCAGCGCAAAAAATGACTATGAAACATAATAAAATGTTAAAAAACATTTTCGGCGCCAGAATCCGCCCAGAATCCGACTTCAGAATCCACTAAATTTACTTTATTTTGCGATTAAAATATAAATATAATCATTATAAATTAGTTATATGTGAAAACAACGTCAAAACATAGCCATTCCAGTGAACTGCAGTGACATTCCAAAAATTAGAGTGTCATTCTAAAAATTAGAATGTTATTCCAATTTTTAGAATGGCGTTCTAATTTTTGGAATTGCTTTAAATTCATAAAAAACATATAAAAACATGTTTTGCCCACCTAATATGGCTTTCTGATCACGAATATGACAAAATTGGAAAAAAATTTTTTTTCTAATTTTTGGAATAACACTCTAATTTTTGGAATGGCACTCTAATATATGGAATGGCGAAGGAGCGTCAGAATGAAAAAAATATTAGTGCGAATTATTTTTTAAATACTTAACAAACACTTTTATCAAATAAAAATTTTTTTTTTCAATTCCAAATATTGGAGGCCATTCTAAAAATTGGAAGGATTTTTCCAGTTGCTGAGAGGCCTAGTATTTTGCTCCAAGACAAAATTTGAAAAAAAAAACAATTTATGTTTTCAAAAAACACACTTTGCCAAACATGGGACCAAAAAATTGCACCTTTTCGCTGTTTTGGACTCAATTTGTATAACTTTTTTTGAACCAACAATTAAAGAACTAACTTTTGCTTGATTCATTTCAATAAATTCTCCAGGCAAATATTTTTCACCACTCCTTGGTGTTCCTTCATCGGTTGCATCACTCTTACGCTTCCTTTCTCTCTCCAACTTTTTTATTTCATCATGATTTGGACGTCTCATAACTAAAAATAGCGGCAAATATTGCAAAAATACTGTTTTAACCCAGGCTGGCATTGAATGCGTTGTAGGACCACGAAAATAAACGTTAATAATAATTACTGTAACAACAATTGTAATTATATTCATTACAAATGTCATTAATAAATATTTTGCCATTAATGGAATTGTTGAACTTGTTGGGGGTAGAATTTTAGAAACAAGTAACAAAAAGACGACCAATGCAAGCAGGATACTAATGGCTAAAGTAATTTTTTCACTTGCTTCTGCTGGAAGATAAAAAACCATCATTGAAAGGAATGCCATTAAAACGGTTGGAATTATCAGAATCATTGTGTAAAAAAGTGTTTTTCTAAAAAATGTTTCATTTTCTTTTACCTATTGTAAAATGTCTTTTAAGATGAGTTCTCTGAATTTTTTTGGCAGCTACCGTACAAAAAACACAAAATGGTCGAAGGGATGTGATTTTTCGTCCTATAGGGCAATTTTTGGTCCTTAGCCCGAATTTTTTGTCCCGGAGCGAAATATTTGGTTGTTCGAAAATTTTCCAGGTGGGACTCCCCAAACTTCGAAATCATGGTTTCTCTAATTTCTTGAATATATAGGTTTTCGACCATGATTGGAGGGGGAGGGGGGGGGGGGGGCAAATATCCGAAACATGTCGAAATGACATTTCGACCAAACGAAAATGCAATTTTTTGGGCGAAATGCCCATCTAAGTTATCGGGGGAGGAGAAAAATGCCACATTCGGAATACTCCCGGAGAGTATGTAATTTAAAACGGGGGCAGGCGATTTTTTGCTCCACAAAGGAAGGGGGAGGGCACGTTAAGGTTTGCAAAAAATTTTCCTTATTTTTTGGAAATAAGGAAAATTTTTTTTTTTTAAGACCAAAGACAAGTGAATGGCTAGCTGTAAAATGAAGATTCTCTCATTTTTAGACAAAAAAAGCAAAAATACGTCCTCAGACCCCAAAATAGTACTTTGAAATAACTTTAAACGCCTGAAAATGCATTAATTAAATTTCCCGACCTCGATTGAGTTATACCCATTCATATCAAAGTCAAAAATAAGCACAAAAAATTTTTTTTAGTTACGAGAATTTTTCACAATACCCCCAACATCATTATGTCGATATATCTTCAATATTTGATCGTTTTGATTCATTTAAATGGTTTTTATAGTGTTTTTATATCATTTTGGGCATTTTTTAATGATTTTAAAGCAATAAAAATTTTTCTTAAAAAATTTTTTTTTAATTTTTTGTCTTGGTCCCTCCCCCCTGTGAAAAATATCGAAAATATCGAAATTTCGATCTTCGGGGCGGGCGTGTCTAAAATCATTCTTTGATCATTTCTCCTTCATTTTTGAGTAAAATTTAACTCTATTCCAACCCCTTAACTCAAAATCCGTCTCTACAGGACACCCAATGAGCCCGTGATTTATTTCTAAAAAAGTCACTTACCTTCTAATTCTTATCTGATAAGCAATTTTTGATTTCTTTTGAATCAATTCTCCCGGAACTTCCATCAAATCCCATATTCCACTTGGTGAATAATCATTTAATTCAACTTGTCTCTTTCCCATTAAATATTTTATTGTTACTTCATCTTGATTAAATGTCCATGACCCAAATATCATTGCACATACCTAATATAAAATTATTAATTATTATACAAGCTTTAGGGATGTCCAGATATGACGTCATACAAAGAAGGGGGGAGGGGGATCAGCCAATTATGACGCTCTTTGTTCTTTATACCGCCCATCAAAGGCGGCACCTTTGATGACGCCACATAGGGGGGGGGGGGGGGGGGGGGGGAGGGGCCCCAAAATCCCGATTTTTGTATGACGTCATATCTGGACAATCCCTTTAAATATGGCATCATTAAAGGTACCTGTTCATCAAATGGAAAATATTCAACGTCAATTGTGCAGGAACTTTTATAGATGGCTGGCGGAACCCATAGCATTTCACCGGTATGCTCCACGACAACATTAGAATAAAAGCTTACTTCGTAATTTCCATCAGCGTTATTGAACAAAACTAAATATCCAAAAAAAAAGAGATTAGGTTGTGTAGCTACAAATTAATAATTATATTTTACCAATATCTGGGAGCCAGACTTTATCTGGGGGAACACGAATAGTTTTTATGTTACCGTAATCAGTAGGCTTCCATTGAAGTTGGTAATCGTGCCAACGCTGAAAAAAATGCATTATAATTTAGAGGAAGCGTTCGGGAGAGACAAAGTTTTTTTCGTTCCATCTGTCGAGAACTTTATTCTTTCGATCACATTTCCGCCGGATCTGTAGCTTATCGCACTCGGGTCCTCTTAGCACGAAAATATACCAAAATTTTAAAATATTGAATATTACTAAATTTATACTATTTTTTCTGTCGTTACGATTAAAATTAACCCTAGGACAAACTGTTTTTAAAAAAATATGAACTATATAAACTTTTTTTAAGAATATATAACGGTTGTCAAAATGTGGGGAGTAATCAATAAAATATTCAAATTTCGTATTTTCCTCGATTGTTTCTTTTTTTTGTGGGCACATGTTTTAGGGTTAATTTTAATCGTAAAAACAGAAAAAATAGTCGAAATTTAGTAATATTCACTATTTTAAAGATGTTGGCATATTTTCGTGCTAAGAGGACCCGTGCGAAGGAATGAAAAACAACTTTTTCTATTCCATCGCACGCCGAACGTTCCCTTTAATATTAATTATAAACCCGAAAAGAAACAAACCATTGTTGGCCAAACATTTGTTTGCTGTAAAAAAATACATTTTAATTTAATATTAATTATATTAATTGAGAAAAAACAAACCATAATTTGATTTTTTTCATCAACATTAATTAACAAAACCAAGGCTAATGAAAATGAAATTTCAACAGGAGATGAAGAAAGATTTTTTACAGGTCTAACAAGCTGATTATAACCTTTGAAAATATGTTCAACTAAACGTTCTTCATCTTCAGAGCCGGAGACAACTAAAATTAAAGTTATGTTAATTAAGAGTAGGGCTTTAAATGATAAAAATTTATCCTGCTGGATGTTCTTATTAAAATGAAATTTGACGGTGTGTTTTAGTTTAAAAAATATTAAATTTTATGCAAATTTTAAATTTTATTAAATTAACAAAGCAAAGAAAACAAAATATAATCTAATCTAATCTAATATTCAATATCTTTATTTTGAGCAATAAGTCTTCGAATAATTTGATGTTGATCAACAAAATCAAAAACATGTGGAGCAGAAAAAATAATTCCTGTTGTGCCACCAAGGGTAATTCCAAAGAATATAACAAGTAACAACCGATCAATTACCATTGCAATATATTTCCAATCATCTCGAACCTAAACATATTTATTTGTTAAAGGGAGTGTCGAAGATAGTGAAAAACTTTTTTTCCGTCGTTCCATGTGATGGAGAATGCATTCGTTGCGTGCGGGCGGACATACTTTTTCATTCCCCATCACTTGGAATGACGGAAAACGTTCATAAAAAGTTTTTCACTATCTTCGACACTCCCTTTAAAAGATAATGGAAATATATACATTCATATATACCTTTTTAATACTCATTTCATCTTTCATATGTTCTGCAATAAATGCAATTGAATCAACCGTTGCTTTAAGCTCATGTGAAACTCTTGTTTCATAACTTCGTTGAGCGGCATCAACTTTTGGATTAATATTTCCATTTGCTGTTGCTCCTGCCGATGATGAAGATGATTGAGGATCTGGAGCAAAAGTATATTTTCCTGATAATAAACTACTTTTTGAAGTGCTTAATGGAAATCGAAGCTTTGGCTCTAAATCTCTTCCACTTAAATCATGCCGTTTTAACGGTGCATCTTCACTTTTTGTTCGCTGTGAAAATAACCATTTCTTTTTTGCTTTTTCTTTTGTTTTTGGTGAATCTCCAAAATTATTATTATTATTATTAATTTGTGTTGGACGTTTAAGTTTTGCCATATCAGAAAATGGTAGAATCGTGGCAGCAATGGACGGCATAATAAGACCTAAATCCGACAAAAATAATTTTTGTTGCACTGATATGATAAAGAATCAGCTTACTAGCATCAAAAATTTCTTCTGCACAATATTCTTCAACAAAATATCCATTAAAAATTGGAATTCTTTCAGGTCTTTTCATCATTAAAATTGTTGGAAGAAATTGTAAAAAAATTGTGCGAACAAATTTTGGCATTGTATGAGTTGATGCAGATCGAAAATATACATTAATAATAATTACGGTAGCCTAAAAATATGTATTTCCACATCTTTTTTGAAGGACGGACGTGCTCACCATAATCGTTACAATATTTAAGACAAATGTTAGCAACAAATATTTTGCCATTAATGGAATTGTATCACTTGTTGGCGGCAAAATCTTTGAAACAAGTAACAAAAAAACAACCAACGCTAATAAAATGCTAATTCCAAGGGTAACCTTTTCAGAGCATTCTGCGGGAAGATAAAAAACCATCATTGATAAAAATGCCATTAAGACAGTTGGAATTATTAAAATTACTGTATAAAATAATGTTTTTCGACGAATAACAATTTGAAATTCTATTCGAGATTGTTTATCGACGAGTTGTCCGGGAACATCCATGACATCCCAAATTCCACTGTAGCTATAATCCTCTAATTCAACCCATTGCTTATTATTGTACCATCGAAGTTTAACCTCATCTGATTCATATGTCCATGACCCAAATATCATTGAACATACCTTAATTTAAATAAATGTTTATCATATCAGTATTATTATTTTTATTGTAGCTACTAACTTGTTGATCAAATGGAAAATATTCAACATCAATTCGACAAGAACTTTTATAGATGGCTGGTGGAACCCATATTACATTTC
This sequence comes from Panagrolaimus superbus, assembly GCA_964035985.1. Taxonomy (NCBI): domain Eukaryota; kingdom Metazoa; phylum Nematoda; class Chromadorea; order Rhabditida; family Panagrolaimidae; genus Panagrolaimus; species Panagrolaimus superbus. The sequence goes on from OZ038357.1 coordinate 2,992,589, forward strand.
CTTGATAATCAACAACAACATTTGAATGATAAGAAACTTCATAATTGCCATCAGCATTGTTGAATCTTAACAAAGACAATGTACAATGCTCCATAAAAATATAATGTCACCCTAAAATTCGATGAATTTCCGTCAATTTTGACCCTTTAATTAATCTATTTTGTGATTCTGATAGTGAAATCAGTTTGTTCGTTGACATGTTTCAGCGTTTTGATGAATTTTTGATTTTCGGTAATTTCGCAGCGAAAATTCAAAATGACCCAAAATCGAAATTTTGGCATACGATAATTTCGTAATTTTCTGTATATTTATTGTATTGCCCACGCTTTATTTTTTCTATATCCCAAGCTTTAGGATTTTGAATCCAAGCAACTCTTTAGGTCGGAGTATCAGAGTTGTAAAAAATCACAATTTTTTCGATTTTTTGCCAATTTTCATAACTTTGATACTTCGGCCTAGAGAGATGTTTGAATTTAAAATCCTTAAGCTTGGGACATAGAATAAATAAACCGTGGGCTATCTAATAAATTTCGAAACTACCGTATGCCAAAATTTCGATTTTGGGTCATTTTGAATTTTCGCTGCGAAATTACCGAAAATCAAAATATGTCAAAACGCTTAAACATGTCGCCTAACAAACTGATTTCACTATCAAAATCACAAAATAGATTAATTAAAGGGTCAAAATTGAGAGAAATTCATCGAATTTTAGGGTGACATTATATTTTTGCGCAGCACTGTATAATAATAAAGCTATATCCAATATACATAATTTTTAACTAATATAACTCATGTTTTATGTTTCAAAGTGCACTCCTGAAAGATATCCAGCAAAAAAGTACTCACAACACAATATCAGGTACCCATACACGATCCTGTGGCACTCGCATACTTTGAATTCCTCCAAATTCTCTTGGATCCCAACTAAATTGGCAATCATTCCATTTAAATGTTAACCAAACATTTGTTTGCATAATTTGATTTTTTTCATCAACATTTATCAATAATATCATTGCCATCCCAAATTCAACATAGACAATACTTGAATTTTTACATGGTGATGGCCGAATTAAATGATTATAATTTCGAAACATTTCAATTACAAGTCTTTCTTCGTCTTCATTGGTTGGAATTAAATCTGTGTGGTCTAAAAATAAATAAATCCCTTTTTTTTCATGTGCAAATGAAAAATTATCCCAGGAGAATTTTTGGTCGGAACAAAAATGTTTTGAATTTGATTGATAACCGACAGCATAGAAAAAAAAACAGTGTTCGGGGAGTTTAAAGAAAAAGAATTTACAAGTTTTTTTTGAATTAGGATTTTAGAAAAATGGTTTTTCAAAAATGAAGTTAATAACAGAAATTGTAATAAATAAAGATTATTTTATTAAAGAACCAAGGATCCTCGGAATTGTTTAATTTAAAGGAGGCGGGCTTTTTGCTACTTTTTTTTGATGACCCTGAAAATCAGGTTTAAAGGTTTAGTTGAATGAGTTGCATAATCGCTGTGAGACAGTGTTGTGGGTTCGCCTGGTACTCGGTTTTCAGTTTTTTGGTTATAACTTTTTTAAATTGTTGAAATCAAAAAATCTATTATAGCATATCGGTCCATCCTATCACAAGTTGATTCTAAAAAAAGATGAGATTCTCAAAAATAAGCAATACCTCAGAAACGGTAATTAACCGAAATCAATCGATAATTCGGTTTGATTTCGGTTAATTGCTGATTTCGAGACAATGAGAACTTTTCAGAATCTCATCTTTTTTTTAGAATCAATTTGTGATAGGGTGGACCGATATGCTATAATAGATTTTTTGATTTCAACAATTTAAAAAAATTATAACCAAAAAACTGAAAACCGAGTACCAGGCGAACCGACAACACTGTCTCACAGCGATTATGCAACTCATTCAACTTAACCTTTAAACCTGATTTTCAGGGTCATCCAACAAAAAAGTATCAAAGAGCCCGCCTTCTAATATCTGAGAAGTAATTTTTAAACGGATTTGATTAAAGCTAATAAAAATCATGACAGAAATTGAGAGATAAAACTACTTTCAAAATAAATACAATTTAAAAAATATAATATACTTACCTGGACCATAACCAGTTTCATAAGAATTAGTTATTTGACTCGAAGATACTGTAGATATCCATGCAAATCCACTCAAATACCATAAATACAGTAATTGATGCATATTTAAAATTTTGATTATTATTACACTTTTGACATTTTTCAACTGATTTTGAAGAACAGGCAAGCGTTTCCACAACTTTTTTGAAGATTTTTTATCTTTCCTGCTTTTTTCTTTTTTCCTTTCTATTCTTCTTCTTCAATTTCTCTCTTTTTTGTTGGGGGTCGATAAAACTTGGTGAGATGTAACTAACTGATTTGATTACTTTTTGCACACATTTCCTTTCTTTTCTTCTTCAAAAAAAAAAGCAAATACTTTTGAAAATAATATTTATGAAAAACGAAGAAAAAAAAGATATAAAAAAAAGTGTCAATCTTTTTTTTTGTTATTTTTTTAAAAAAACTTTTATAGGGGTAAAAAAACGGAACACTGAAAATAAAGTTAAGGATGGCAAAAGGAAAGGAAAAAGGAAAGGAAGAAAGATGAGTTTTTAGTTGTCGTCTTTATTTCCATATAAAAAAATGAGAGGGGCTTAAAAAAAGTCTTTAAACAAAACAAAGCAAAAACAATGGATGGCAGCAAAATGTCAAAATAAAAAGAAGCTCACTCGCTCGGTGATGCCCTCTTTTTTTGTTTTTTTCTTTGTTTTCATAAAATAAAAATAAAAGGCGGAGTCATTGTTTTTCTTTTTAAAATTTCATTTTTTTCCATCAAACATTATTATCATCATCATTATCATCATCATTTGTTTCCCTTTTTTGGAAAGAAGGAAGAATATAGCTTTTTTCTGGCATTTTAAAAAAAAGTAGAAATTAAGAAGCACAAGGACGAAGAAAGAAAATTCTTATTGACTTTCGGCATTTTTTTTAATCGAAAAGAAAAGTTGAGACTCATTTAAAAGGAAGCTTGAGAAACAAAAAAAACTTTAAAATTTAGAAAACTTTTGAATAATATTAAAATGACAAGTTTGCAAAATTAAAAACATATATTTTATTGACATAAAAAATATTTAATTCAAAATTAATTAGAAAAAAAGATGGAAAAAAATACAACTTTTATTATAGCTTTGAAAAAAGCTTAAAAAGTTTTTTTCAAAAAATAATTACTTTTTGTTTCTGCTTAAAGGGGCTGTCCAGATGTCACGTGACCAAAAAAATTGCCTTTTTTGACCCCCTCCCCCCCCCCTTGTGATCAGCCGTGATTATTTTGCTTACCCCCTCCCTCCCTCGCGTGACCAAAAACGTGACCAAAAATTTTAAAAATACAAATAATTTATTTTTTCAAAAAGCAAATTAAATTTCAAGATTCTGGAAAACATTAATATAAGAATAAGGATCTGTTGAAGCATCAATTTTTTTTTTATAACTTTTTATGCAGTGTCATTTTTTAACAATTTTATCAAGATTATCAAAATTTAGTTAAATAAATAAAGAATCTTGGTGAAACATTTTGACTCATTTTCCTATAAAACCTAATTTTATTTTGTGAACAAAAAACAAAGTTACGTTGAAAAGTGATCACGTGACAAACGATCGACCCCCTCCCCTCCCCTCGTGATTTTTCGTGACCATTTGGCATACCCCCTCCCCCCCTACTCATGGTCACGTGACATCTGGACAGCCCCAAAGGGGGGGGGGAGCATTGCTAATAAATTTTTTGGATAAAATTTGTTACAACAATGAAAAGATTAAGAATGCAATGGTCTGCATATAAAATTCATACATACTTTTGCATCCTTAATCAATGCCCTTTTGTAACTATTTTTTCCAAAAAGTTTATTTACAGGTGCGATTCGTCTTTGTTCAAGTCCAATTAAAGCTTTGTGAAATGTTTTGTTGCTGCTTTTAAATTCTTCATAGAGAATTATTTTGAAGGGGGCATGTTTTGATCCTTTAATATTTCCGGAAACCCGACAAAGTATCAAAGAAAAGTTTTGTTTTTCAAAGTAGGGTCCACCAAAAAGTCGGGGATTCCCATGGTCCCCCGTCCCCGATACCTTTCTTCCCCGAAAAAAAGTTCCACAATTTTACGTTGTTTTAAAATTAGGTAAAAAAGATCAAAATCCGCAAAAATTCCGGCCAATTCCATGCCCAATTCCCAAAAACAATACAAAATCATGCATTTGTATTTTCAATATTGGAAAATTGACAAAATTTTACCAAAAATTTATCCATCCCGAGATATTTCTGGGAACAAGGATCCCTGTTCCAGACTGCTTTCTTCTCCGGAGGGGGGGGGGGGGGGGGGAGGGGGACCGAAGGGAAAAATTCGAAAAAGTCGGGGATTCCCCGTCCCCGACTTTTTCGAATTTCGCACGGGCTCATTTTGGGGCCAAAATTGTACGGTACAGGCGTCCTTTTAAAAATTACGTTAAACACACCTAAAAACCATAAAAAAATGATATTGGGGGTCTTCATATCATATTTTGGGGTTGTCAGGTCCAAAAAACGAAATTTGCATAAAACAGCGAATTTTGGCACTTTTTTCCTCGGCAAATGGATACTAGGTCATTTAAACAAAAGTTCTATGACAGATATATTGGAAATTTTGTGGGCTACAACACTGTTATAAAAGATTTGGGCTAAAATCAAAGCAAAAAAAAAACTCGCTGGCTTCTTTTGTCAATTTTGCACAAAATAAGCAGCCATAATTCAGTTTTTTCCTCGGCAAATGGATACTAGGTCACTTAAACAAAAGTTCTATGACAGATATATTGGAAATTTTGTGGGCTACAACACTGTTATAAAAGATTTGGGCTAAAATCAAAGCAAAAAAAAAACTCGCTGGCTTCTAAATAGTCCATTTTACCTATAAATATAGTAAAGTCCAAAAATTTTTGGGTTCCCGATAAGATATACTCAAAAGCTCGTGTAATTTTTTCCATATGGTTGTGACAATCAAAAAAAAAACAACAGGAATTATCTGGATATCTGTTTTACATGAGTTCTCTCCTTTCAACGATGTTGGGGTATATACAACGGAAATTTTCAAATAGCTGGCAAATGAGAAATATTCACCCGGCAATAAAAATCTCGTGTAATTTTTTTACAAATAACCTAGTGATCATTTAAAAATAAAAAGCGTGCTTCTATCTTATCTGGAAAACACGGTCTCTCCTTTTTAGTTCAAAATACGCCTGTAAAAGCCACCAAGAGCAAAAGCTATAATTAGAAATGAGTTTAAACGCTTGAAAATGCTTTAATTAAACTCCCTGACCTCGATTTAGTAAGACATAATCATATCAAAGTCGAAGATAAGCACAAAAAATTTTTTTTAGTTACAAGAATTTTTCACAATACCCCCAACATCATTGAAATGATATATCTTCAATATTTGATCGTATGTATCATTTAAATGGTTTTTATAGTGTTATTATATTATTTCGGACATATTTTGATGATTTTAAAACAATAAAAATTTTTTCTCAAAAATTTTTTTAAAAAATTTTTGTCTTGGTCCCCCCTGTGAAAAATATCGAAAATTTCGAAATTTCGATTTTCGGGCCCGACATCTCCCAAATCATTTTTTAATGATTTTAGGGTGGTTTGAGAGTAAAAATAACCATATCCCATCCCTTAAACTCAAAATCCGTCTCTACCGAACACCCAATGAGCCCGTGTTCGGGGGGGGGGGGCGGCAACTCTATTTCAAAGACATTTTCTTCGTCCCAGTGTTTTCCCGATTCCATTTTTTTCCGATTTCTTATAAGGCAATCGATTCCGGAATCGGAAGCGGAATTGATGGAATTTCGATTCCGATCCCTTATAAAGAATCGGAATTGGAATCGGAATCGGGAAAACACTGCTTCGTCCCAAAAATTGAGACAAATTTTTAGAATCGCAGTAATCGCAGCAGCGTTTCCTTTAATCATATTTTTTTGCAATTGCATTAAATTTTGCATAAAATATTTTGAATAACAATAGTACCGTAATACTTAATATTATACAATTTCACGGACCTTTCGTAATCGATAAAATCAAAAAGTTTATGAACGCTGATTTGCAAAAAGACACACACAGCAGGATAAATGATTAAGAAGAAAAAAACTTACGATAAAAGCAACCAATTAATATCAATAACATCTTACAAGTAATCCGAAATAATATTGTTGAATAATTTAAATTAACTTTTAACATTTTATATATCTGAAAAAAAATCAATGCGCTTTATTTTCGCTGTAAAATATTTATTTACAAAAAAATTACTTAAGCGAAGGTTTAAAAAATAATGAAAGAAAGTCAAAAAAATAATGGTCAAAAAGTTTTAACTTTGCTTCAATGATTTTTAAAGCTTTCTTTTAAAACATAAAAAAAAAACGAAAAATGACAAAAAGAAAAGATGGAAAAACAAAAAAATAAATAGTTAATTTCCGGTGCCATTTTTTTAAAGCAAAAAAAGGAAAGAGTTTATTTTTGGGAAAAATGAAATATATAGCTTCAGCTATCGCTTTAATAGAATAATAATTGAGTCATAAAAGGAATATCTTTGAAAAATTATTTTTAAAAAATGGAGAAAGCTTTTACCAGTATTTTGTTAACACAGTAGAATTTTTCGGGAAATAGAAACGAGAAAACTTGAAACATTTGTTGCCATTTTTTCAGTTTTAATCCATTTCGCCCGAAACTTTGACAATATCTTATTTAAAGTGTTTTCTATAGCTTAAGTTTCAATCACGTTTATTGGAAGCATATCCGCAAAGTTATAACCAATTAAAGGTGCGCGATTGAGTTTTTGGCGAAATTAACTTTTGCTGCCATATTTTTAAATTTGCATATTCCGGCTTAATTTTTTTCTGGCATGTTCCTGATAGTCATATCAACATGTTTAGTTTCAATCTAAGCATTTGGAAATAATGCGACTAAGTTTGAGCCGTCCGAAAAACGCAATTTTTCGTTTCTATTTCCAAATTCTCCTGTAGCGATTCTGCTGTAGTAAATGATTCACAGCGGAATTGTTATAGGATAATTTGGAAATAGGAATGAAAAATTGCGTTTGTCAGACGTCTCTAACTCAGCGGCATAATTTCCAAATGCTTTAATTTAAACTCGAAATGTTGATATGACTATCAGAAACAAAAAAATTAAACCGAAATATGCAAATTTAAAAATATGGCAGCAAAAATTAATTTCGCCAAAAAACACAATCGTGCACCTTTTTTTGGTCATAACTTTACGGTTATGCTTCCAATAAACGTGATTGAAACTTAAACTATACACCTTAGAGAATATATTGGCGAAGTTTCGGGCGAAATGGGTTAATACTGAAAAAATGGCCCTAAAAGTTTGAAATTTTTTCATTTCTATTCCAAAAAAAAAATGTGGTTTTATTTAATAAATACCTATCAATTTTAAATTTCAATTTTTATCCCCAAATCCGTTTCTATACCCGATCACATCAATGAGAACAGAAATATATTTAATAAAAAAATATTTGTTCAAAAACTTTTAAAAATTTTAATCAAAATTACCAAAAAAGCTTGTGATTCCAAAAAAAAGAGAAAAAAAAGGGGGAAAAATAAACAAGAACAAAAAATAGAACGATAAAAACCAACCAAAAACAATGTCGCTTGCATTTTTTACATTTTTGCATAGAAAAAAATGGGGGGTATTAACTTTGAATCGAAGAAATTGAAAGCATTTGTCGCTCTTAGTTTTTTATTTTTTTTTTGAATAAACGATTTTTGTTTTTTTTTGCGGCAAATTTTTTTTGAAAGAACAAATGTTAAACATGTTCAACGACATGTTTTTTTCATTTAAAGATTGCAGGTTAATGCATTAAAAAAGAAAATAATACTGTAGAAATTTAAAAAGATGTGAATCGAAAGAGAACAGAGCTTAAAAGGCTTCCACTTTTTGGCAGCCTGACGCATAACGCTACATTTTTATCCTGCTTCTGAATTTTAATATTTTTTTAAATTTTTCTTTAAAAAAGGACGTCAAAAAACGGTATCAGTCTGCAAAAAAAAAATAATAAAAAAAATGAATATCAAAACTGATATTAAGATTTTTTGGCGTAGTGTATCAGGTCGCTATTTTTAGGTCTGAAAGAGTGGAAATAAAATTCTTTAAAAATTTGAATAAATTTTCAAAGAATAATTTTTGTGAATTTCTTTTTTTTTTCGAAAAAAGCCAAAAACCAAAATAATAGAAAGATGTCACATCTAAATTTTGCATCTTACAATTGACATCCCTTTAAATCGAAACGACAATAATTAAAATTTAATTTTAAATTTGTCTGACAAATGTTTTTGAATAATTAAAGAATTTACTTTAGGGACTGTCCAGAAATCACGTGACCAATGGAAGGGGGGGGGGGAGGGGGTTAACCAAATTGTCACGAGCTTTGATGTTTTCGGCAATAGCCTTTGATGTTTGGTCACAGAGGGGGGGAGGGGGTCTAAAAATCTTGATTTTTTGGTCACGTGACATCTGGACAGCCCCATTGTATAAAAAGCGTGAAACAAACAAAGCTAAAAACGGGGGAAGTCTAAAGTAAGCAAAAGTCAAAAAATGTTGGTGTTAAACAAATAATGTCCCCCCATAAATAATTTTATTCGTATCTAAAAAGTAAGAGAAAAAAAGAATGGGGGAGAGCGATAATAGATTGAATAAAGCTTCCAAAAAATATTTTGTTTTGCCTTCTTTTTTTTCCTCCTTTTTTTTTATTTGAGTATAAACGTGGATAAAGATGTTAGAAAATGAGAAAGGCAATGATGGCCCTTTTTCTTCTTCTTTTGGAAGAAAAAGGAAAAGGAGAAAATTGAAAAAATGAAAATAAAGTCTCTTCGATAAGTGGGTTGAATGGCTTTTTTTTGATGAGGGTTTATATAACATAAATATATGTATATATATGTTATTTTGGATATGTAGATGATGGAAAAAATAATAATGAGAAATGTAAAAATATGGAATTTTGAGTTTTTGGAAAAATAAATTTTATTTTCCATCAAAAAAACTCAATGATTTGGTTTAAAACAAAATTAGAAATAGAGTTTACGGTACTTCTTCAGTTTATCCCCCCCCCCCCCCCTTATATTTTTCATTCGCAATAAAACCCCCACAATTTTATGCAAATTTTGAATGATAAATGCAAGGGGGTGTACAAAAAAAGTGCCGAGTTTACAAAACACAACTGTTATAAATATAAAACGTTTCCGAATAAATGAAATCATTTAATATTTCAAACTTTGTTAACAAACTCAAAAATGCCATCATTTGTTTTTTCTGTAATTTAATGACCAAAAATATATGCGTTCCTTTAATAAACTTGTTTGTGCCAGTTTTTTGTTGTTTTTTTTTCAATAATATTAGATTACTTTTATTAACCCCCCTTTCATTAATCTTTAACTCAAAATAGGCACTAATCTTTTTTGTTACATTTTTTTTTGACAAAAGATTAACTTATTTTCGGCATTTTAAGTTACCCGTTTTTGGGTATTTAAATATCAATAAATAATGGCATTTGCTTGTTTTTCGGTAATCTTTTAAAAACAAATATTCTTCTTTTTTTTACGCTTTTATTTTTTAAAAAAAATAAAGAAATGCAAAAGAAATTTACTTAGTTGCATGGGCACGGTAATACAATAAATAGTACACATACATATATCACACTGATATTTCAAGCAATATTTTAAATAAATTCTAAAAAAATACTTTGTTGGTTTAAAAGAAATTATTTAATTAAATGATTGATCCAAATGTTATTCATTTTCAGTGCCGCAACTTTGAGGAGGTGGGGGGGGGGGGGGTAACAAAAGTGCCATGGCACTACCTGTAAACGCCACATTGTAAAGGGAATTTTGAATTCATACTAGATAAACTGAAAACTTTTTTTTTCGATTTTATAAGAAATGACACCCCCTTTAATTTTGACAAAGTTGCGGCACTGTTCATTTTATGCGATATAACAGGTATACAAAAAAATTTGCCACGTCATGAAGAGAAAAAATACGTCCTGTCTATTGAGTGCCATTAAATGCAGCCATATTGGTCAATCAATAAACGACCTAACATTTTTATTTTTTGCTTTAGAAATTAGATTTTTTTCTTGTGTATATTTAAACCAAAGCAAATCTGCTCCTTTGTATACCGAAATTTAAAACTAAAATTATATTTTTGATAAAATCAAAAAATAATGTCTTGTTTTTTCTGTCATTCTTATTTTCATTTATCACAAAATTGTAAAATTTATTCTTCTGATGAATCTAGAAAAGAATTTGCGGGCCAAAATAATCTGTGCCATTTTTGTTTTACTTTTACGGATGCTCAACATAATTACCAGAGTGAAGAATGTAAAGCGAAGCGGAAATGTTATATCTGTTTTACGGCAGCTCATCATACATTTTTGTGTTGGCATAGATTTAAAGGTATTTTCAAAAAAATACAAAAGGGGGGATTCTGGGAGTGGGAAAGGGAATAAAAGGAAAGCAGTGATATAACTTGCTCCGCCCTAGCATCACGCGGGGCGCCCCTCTGCTGGGACGGTCCAAAGCAACGGTGCAGGGGTTCGGGGTCAGGGTTGCACGAAAGTTTCGTTTCGTTTCGTTTTTGCGAAACTTTCGCGGTTTTTTAGGGTTTCGTTTCGTTTCGTGTTTCGCGAAACAAAGCGTGAAAGTTTCGTGAAAACAATGTGCTAAGAATGATGAAAAAACCCAAAACTTTTGGGGAAAAATGAGTGACAACCAAGTCGAAAATAAAATCATAATTTGTTTTTTGAGTTTAATTTTGGCGCTTTTTTGGAAAAATTTTCTCTAACGATGTTGCTGTTGTTATGCATTTTGCCAAGACGTTATTAATAAAAAAAATTTTTGAACTTTCGTTTCGTTTCGTTTTGCGAAACTTTCGCGGTTTTTTTAGGTTTCGTTTCGTTTCGCGCTAGCGAAACAAAAATTTCGTTTCGTTTCGTTTTGCAAAACCTAGTTTCGTGCAACCCTGTTCGGGGTGACATTTTATTTTTGTCGGGACGACGTTAAAAATTAACTGAAATGCCTTTATTTGAATATTTTTTGCATTATATTAACTGCCTAAATAACTAAATTAAATTAACTATCATCTAAATATAATTTTTAATTATTTTAATTAAAGCAATTTTTCTCCCCAATTCGCCCCCCCCCCCCCCCTAAATAAAATGCTAATTTTTGGGGCGAATTGGGACGATTTTTCAATAGCAACAGGACGGCGCGGGGCGGGGCGCGGAGCGGCTTTGTAAAAGTGATGGGGCACGGGACGGGGCCGGGTTGAATTGGGTTTATTTTTAAATTTTTAGCTGCAAAGTTGTTTTTTTTCCATTACGTCTTTTTACAACTTCTTTTTTTAGCTCCAGTTACATTTATCCCAAGAATTCAGACAGCTGTTTTTTGTCGGTTTCTTCAAATGTTTGGCGATAATCCCTTTGAACAATATACATTAGCATTTATGTCTCCAATAGCATACAAATTAATTACTTTAAAACCGCTTAAAATTATTCATAGAATCAAAATTGGAAATGATTTTGATGCAACAACCTTCAATAATTCAAATGTGTTAATTAATGGTGCAATAACACTTTCAAGGGTAAAATTTGATGAAAATTATTTAAAAAATGTTATTTGTAAAGCCCCTTTTGTAACAATACAAAATTCAATGATTTGCTACAAAGATTTTCTCCAAATTCTTTCATCAGAAACCACATTTTTGACATGTTACCGTTTAACTCTGACAACGAAAAGTGTAAACTTTGTTGAATTGCTTCAAAAAATTCCAAATATTCTGAATCTTGAACTTCATAAAACAAATATCAAACTTGGAAATTCATGGGCAAAAGATTTGTTAAAATTTCAAAGCAAAACTCGATTGGAATCCTTAAAAATAACGATAAATGACATCAATTTTAATCAAAAAGATTTGGAAAGTGTTTTAAAGGTGAGTTTTTTGAGCAATTTTAAAAAATGGAAACAATGTGTTACTTTTTTGCACGTACGGATTTTTGGGAAATGGAAAAAAAGACACTTGAAATTTTCTCGGAGGGCAAAAATGGATAGATCAATTGGTTGCGCGTTTTCTTTGCATGCACTGGGCAAAAAAAGTGCAAGTTCGAACCCAGCGAGAGCACTGATTTTTTTAACAAATTTTTTTTGTTGTTTTTACAAGAAAATTTTCAAAAATATGTTTACAATGATTGCTGAATCACGTGAATCAAAGGTATTCTTTTTATAAAAAAAATTTTTTTAACTGCTCTCGCGGGGGATCGAACCTGGCTTCTGTTCAGCGTTGTGCATGCAACGAAAACGCGCTACCAATTGCTCTATCCATATTTGCCCTCCGAGAAAATTTAAATGTTTTTTTTCCATTTCCCAAAAATCCGTACTTTTTTGATAAATTTTAACACGCTGTTAACAAAAGAGTTGTAAAACTAACTGTTTTTGGAATTCATTGTTAAAAAGCTTTTTCAGATTACAAATATGGAAATTAATCTTAAAATTGATGCTCCTCTAACTTTAGGATACGAAAATACTTGTGCAATGCTATTGAAAAAACTTGAAAAAGGCTTTGTTCCATGTGACAAAAACATGTCACGTCTGAATATATCCGTTTTAAAAATTCCTGAAAATAATTACAAATTTTCAAAACATTTTAAATTACGTTAAAATATATCTGGAATTATATATTTTTGTGTTTGTGAATTTAAAAACGAAAATATAAAATATTGCATCATCCTTATTTTTTTATCGTCAAAATTGTTGTTTTCTTTCCTTCTTTTTTTTCAAAAATTTACAAAATGCAATACTTTAATTTTGTAAATATCAAAGTGAATTTTTGTTATGTAAAAATAAATTTTTATATTTGCTCAATTTTATTTTGTTTCAAAATAAATTACAGTATATTGTTGAAATTGTTTTAATTAAATAAATATGAGTCTTAACAACCATTTTTAGATGTCAACAAAAGATGATTGTTTATCTTTTAAAGATAAAGCTTTTGTTGATAGTATATCTGATAATCAATACAGTAATCTCAATTTAAATAACCAAAATCATCGATGTGTTTTTGAAGAAATTTTTCGTCCAAAAAATGTTGCATCTGATAACAAAAAATTACAAAATTACGGTAAAAAAAAGGCTGCAATCCTTTTTATATAATATCTAAAAAATTATCATAATTGATTATCACTTTTTTCCATGTTTTGATAATAGTTTCCGAAATTTATTTAAAAGGATTGCAGCCATATCCGAATTGTTAGAATTATCTTTTTCAAATGATTTACGAGCAAAAAAAGATTTAAATTCATGGAACAAATGTAGCAAAGAATTATCATTAAATTGCTTAAATATTGATCGAAATTTGAAAGAAGAAAATGAATTTTCAAAAGCAAAAAGTGCCAACAACAGCACCCTTTCCCTTCATATTGAAGCTTATGAAAATTCCATTGAAACTAAAAATGATTCAGATGGCAGTGAAAAAGAAGTTAAATCTTTAGCTATGGTTAAAAAATGGGGAGATTTAAACCCTTTCGTTGATGGCTCAACATTTATCGCTCAAGTAATTTTTAACATAAATATTTTGTGAGATTTCTTTGAATTCAATTTTTTCTAGAATACATTTGAATTTCCACGACAACAAGAGAATGGACCGAATCATCCAGAAATGATGCGATTTGCAGCATCCCAATATTTACTTAATCCTAATCAAATGGATGATGCAAATAATCAAGGTAGACCACCTCCAGTAAGTCTTTTTATTATGTCAAACTATGCTGATGAAAGTGACAGATTATAAACACCCGAATTAATAGTCATCACAGATTTCTTTGGTATCAATTAGCATAAACTTGACCCAAAATTGGCTAAAATAATTTAAAAAAATGACCGACTGACAGATTTTATAAAATTCTTGACGCGAAAATTAAGTCGACTAAAAATATTTTTAAAAGAAACTTTGCATTGCAATATTGGCAAAATTGTGAGAGAGGCTCATACTTTAGAACTTTATATAATTTATCAACATTAATTATTAATAAAAATTGTAGAAATATTTCAATATGATGTCCAGATTCCCCCCACCTTCAAGGCCTCCACTTCAACAACAACCTCCTAGCGAAAAAGCTATGAGATCTGTTTATGGTAAAAAAAACCATTTTTATTCCATGTGAATTTCTAAATTAAATAATTTTCCTTTTAGTTGGAAATATCGGATTTGATGTTAATGAAGAAGAATTAAAGCAGATTCTTTCCAAGGTGCGCTTTTAATATTCAGATTTTGGATATATTATTTTTAAAAATTTAGATTGGTACAATTATTGGCTTTCGAATTGTTCATGATCGTGAAACTGGAAAATCAAAGGGTTTTGGATTTTGCGAATTTATGGATCCTGAAACAGCACAACGATGTATTCGACAATTAAATAATATTGAATTTAAAGGAAGAAATTTAAGACTTGATTCTGCAGTATTGAATGAAAGAGCAATGAATGATGAAGTATGTTATGAACCTTTTAATTACTTAAAAGTTGTTATTAAAATCTTTTTAGTTTGTTCCATCTTCATCTCACAATCCCATGTCTTCAATGCCTCCCCTTCGAAATCAATCTCCACATAATGAAACAAGCATGTATGGTCCTGCTCCATTAAATGGTAAAACTCCTGAAGCTATTGCAAAAACGCTATCAAAATGTTCACCGGAAGTAATGTTTGAACTTATGAGAGATATGAAAAATCTTGCAACAACAAATCCACAAAGATGTCGGCAACTTTTAGAAACAAATCCACAATTGGCTTTTTCTTTACTTCAGGTACTGTATTTTAGTTATTTAAACTGTATATAATTGTTGTTGTTTTAGGCTCAAATTATGATGCATTGGCTTGATACGGATGCAGCATTTAATCTTATTGATAGAAAAACAAATCAAGAAAAAGCTGCAGAGCTTCCACCGGCTGGTGCTGCAGCACCACCATTACAAGAGCCTTCACATGCTCAAAGTCGACAACCTTTACGTCCAACTCCTTCTCAAGCCCCTGCACCATTTCGTCCACCTCCCCCACCACAATCTGATCAACAACTTCAATTCTTTCAACATACTCCACCAGCCCAACAACAACCATTTCGTCAACAATTCTTTCCTCCTCCTCAACAACAATCTGCACCCCCACAACGTCCTCCCCCTTCATCTGCAGGACCATGGTCAGGTGGTCCACCACAACGAATGCCAAATGCTCCTCCACCACAACGTTTTCCACATAATCAAAACTTTGATCGTTTTCCCCCTCCATCTTCAAATGATGGTCCAGGTTTTAATGAAAACTTTAGAAACTTTGGTAATCGTCCATCAGGTCCACCATCAAATTTCCATAATATGCCACCACAACAACGTGGACATTTTCCTCCATCACAAAGTGGATTCCGTCCTCCCCCACCTTCTCATCAACAACAACATTTTCAACCACCTCCTCAAAGACGTTCAGAAGATGTACCACCACCAGAAGATGATGCAGAAGATTATGAAATGATTGAACAACTCCTTCAATTAACAGATGACCAAATAAATCAATTGCCAGCACATGAAGCAGAAAAAATTCGTGAAATTCGAGCACAACTTGCTCATCGGTAATAATCTATCTTACTGTAATTTTTGTTATTTTTGCAACAAGATTTTATAAAATTTACAGTTTTTTTATATAAACTTTTATTTAAATTTACATTTCAATTATATATTCCTTTTTTGGATTAGTTCAGAAAGCTCGTCATTCATTAAATCCAAGACAAGCAAACATGTCAATTTTTTAAACTTAAAGGGAATATATCGATGACAAACAAGTAAAATGTGATTGATTCTCTCGAAACAAAAGTGCTTCAGAATCCGAATCATCTCATCATCTTCTTCTTTTTGATCCAAAAATGGTGTCCACATATAGAAAATTGGTTAAATAAAACCATGATTTTTCACATTTTAAATTGCATCTCAACATGCGTTAGGGCATGTACATCAATAAAAATAAATGAATAAATCAAATATCAGCTCTTTTAAATGTTTGAAAAATTAATTAATATGCCACCACAATTTAATTTTTTGTACCTTTTACGGGAAATGTCGCCAAACATTTGAAGAACCCGACAAAAAACAGCTGTCTGAATTCTCGGAATAACAATACAAAACTTTGCCGTCATGAAATTTCAATCATCTTGGATAGGTGATTGGAATTTCATGACAATTTAAACAATTATTTAAGATTGCAACGAAGATTCTTTGTGTACCTTCAACTTCATGTTCTCCAGAACGTGGATTTAGTGTTGTGAGAAAAAAACTTATTCCTGAAAGCCGTTCAAATCTCAGCCGAGAAATTATTCCGTTCTTTTTTTTGTTTTTTATTATTCGATATTAGATTACCTTTTCATGCAATATCTTTAACAGCTTTTTAATTTTGTTTTATTATTCAATCAATATTTTATTGTTCTTCTTGATCTCCTTTTTTGTTTCACTTGTATGTCTTCCTTCGTTCCTGAAAGGTGCGCTAACAAAATGCAACCCAAAACTACCTGATGGCATTTGATCAATGTCTCCATCTATATACTCTCTTCCTTTTGAATTATATCTAAGAAGAAATGGCCAAGTAGTGTGAGCTCATCTCCGGCCTTGGTTGTTGCAAAATTGGCGCGAACCGATCAATCAACTATAGAAGGAGCTAAAGCCAAATTTGTCAGTTTCATTTTTCTTCCTTTAATTTTAATCACGCTTATTTTTCTCTCCTTTTTTCCTCTTTTCTATGATCGTGATTTTGGGCTACCGTACGCCTGTTTGTCCCTTGGCCCATTTTTGTAGTTTAGATATTTTATCTCGACCGGTTTTTTATAGTGTATTTCTTTTGCGGTTTAATTACCCAAAGTTTGAGGTGCAATAAATATAATTATTGTGATTCCATTTCCTGCAAATATCAAAAGAAGTCAAATTCTATCCTTTGACATTTACAATGCCTTCTTCTGGGAAATATATTCGCATTAATGATGATTTTGAAACCTTGATTAATTTTAAAAATGTGGATCATCAGTGTTTTCCTTTTCCTTTTTTTATCACAAAATACATTGCAACAAATTGCAATATGTTTTTATCACAAAAGCTTATGACCGCTTGCAAATATTTAAGAATTCTTCAAATTCGCCATGGATTTTGTCATTTATATGAATTTGAATTAAGAACTTTTGAAGTTCAAAGGACATGGCATATAAAAACCTGTTCTGGTACTATATATTTTACATTTCCTTGTTCTATATCTCGCAGAAAAGAGAATAGAAAATGTACAACATTATTTCAACGTATAAAAATATGGAATAAATTATACATTTGTTGTAATAATTATACGATACCGCTTTTTTTAACATTGGATTTATCTCAACTTAAAAAAATTAATTTTATTAATTGTCACAGTTATTGCGAAATTACAATGTTACCACATTCAATACAAGAAATGAGAATGTCTGGAAATCCCATGGATTTGATATATTTATTTCAAAAAATGGCAAATATGAATAAATTAGATAAGTCATTTTTAAATCTATCAATCATGAACAGCGCTGGCGGTTTCCGAAATTTTTTCGGTTTCGATATACCGTATTGAAACCGTACCCCGTACCGAATAAAAAAAATGGCGGTAAATTGCAGTTGCAATTTGTTGACGTCGTAATGGCCTGCATATTTTTGGACATATATGTGTAATTAAGTCAAATATAAAAGATTGCCTTGCAATTGATTATAAAAGCCTTGACTTTGTATGTCTCGCTGACAAAAAAGAAGCAGTTTTTGCAAAAAATTTTACCGAAACCGAAAATTCTTCGATTTTCGGTTTACCAAAAAACCGTACACTGAAAAAAAGCCATTACGAATTCATCAATGATCGGTGATGAATTTGACACTGCTGGAATGACATAAAATTCCTCACTGAAAACCATTTAAAAATCACAGTGATGTGATGATGCTGTGGTGAATCTAGTGACGGTGATATTATTGTGATGCATACGTAACTGAAAAGTTACCATCACGGTGTCGTTTTGGTGATGATTTTTCGCTCTCCCCGATAATTTTTTTGGACCAAAAGTTTTTAATGTCTCCCATTTTTTAGTTGCTTGCATTTTAGAATTGTTGTCCTAAAACAGAAAAACAAATTTAAAAAAGATAAAAATTCGTTCAATTTAAATAAAACTATTTTTTGGACAGTTTTCTTTTTATTTATACCATAACAACATTTTACAGTATAAACACATTTTGAAATATAAAAAGAATGAAAAAGAAAATTATCGGGGGGAGCGGAAAATCATCACCAAAACGTCACCGAATCATCACTGTGATGGTGATTTTTCAGTTACGTATACATCACCATAGCATCACCGTCACTGAAGTGATGTAACCATCACGCCACCATTGCCTCGCGGGTAAAATCGTCACCCTTTCCTCACTATTTTTTTTTCTCAGTATACCGTACCGTACCGAAAATCGTACCGAATACCGAAAAACCGAAAAAATTGTTTTTCATTTTTTTGCGAAAACCAATGCAAAAAGGGACTGTCCAGATATGACGTGATAAAGTGATGGGTGGGGGCTAGTTATCACACCGCTTTGGTGTTGTCGGCAAAACACTTTGATGCATTATCACCTAATGGGTGGGTGGGGTAAAAAAATTCGATTTTTTGATCACGTCATATTTGGACAGCCCCAAAGGACTGGAACATCCAAGAGATATTTGTGTGGTAATATGTGATTGTGGTAAAATAGGGGGATAACTGTAGGAAAGATTGTTTTTGTACTTTAAAATATTTTTAAGTAATTAAGAGGGGTGTAAATGAATGTTTATGAAAAGAGATATTGTTAAAGTTTTAATGGAACTTTGGGAGATCCGTCTCGGTGGGGCTCGCAAGGTGTCTTGTCATGTATGAATTTTAATTGGAAGATTTCCAATGATCTTCTTTGTTGGTTACTTGGCTTTGGGGGCTTCAGCCCCCCCCCCCCCCCCCCCCCCGAAAATTTTTTTCTGGCTACGGTTTTGCTAACAATTATGTACTTTTCAGATTTCCCGGGAACTTCATTCATTCACAGATATTTAAAGAATTAATTGGAATAAAGAGAAAAACAAAATTTATGGAATGCAGCTTCTCTTTTATATGGTACGACTACGAAGCGAAAGACATTTTTGACTTTGCTGATGCTCATATTGCAAATGGTGGAAAGTTAATACTTAATATCTTTGATATATATTTTTCTGGCCCCGAAAAGAAATGGGCTCCTTACATTTCAAAAATTGAAAAATTCCGAGAAACTCGAAAAGAGCAACAACGTATTTCAGGTTATATTATTGAATTAAACTTCGAACCATCCCAATGTCCCGCTATTACCACAGTATCATTTTTATCATAATGTTTAAAATGTGAAAATTAAAGGCAAAGTGTGTTATGTTTGTTTGTATTGTTTCAGTATAAAATTTTGAAAAAAAAGTAGCTATAATATTGAAATAATATAAACCATTGAAAATTTTTACCAAAGATTTTAATCTTATTGGTCTTCTTGGATGGTGACAATCGATGTTGCATCTAGCAAAACTTCATGTAAAGAAATTTGTTCTGTTTCACTTTCAAGGAAATCTAAAAATCATTTAAGATGTTCTGCTCCACACGACGATGGAATCAATGGTACATTTTTAAAAAACGGAAACGGGCATCAAGGCATTTGATGATCTCTTTTTAAGAGACGGTGCACCAGATTATTTGAATTTTTGGAATAAAAGCGTTACATAAAAATTTTATTTTCAATTATTTTATAGTCATTCGATAAAACTAGGTGAAAAAACGTTATTCCTGGAGTTTTGGAGCATTCTACCGTGTGAAACCGATTTCGCAGATTTTCAAATTTTTTAAAAAATTGATTGTTTGAATATTTAAATTTTTTAAAAGTAAAAATGCAACTTTTGTATTGAAAAAAGTCTTAAAACGATAATTTTGTAGTCGTAATATTGCATCACTTTCAAGTTATCTTTAACAATTGAATTATTATTATTTTTATTAACATCAAAAAAAATGGAAAAGGTGTTGACCACACGAAAAAAAAGAAGTTATTACTTATTAAACCAGTAAAAGAGAACAAAGAAGAAGAAGAAAAAACAAATCACAAAATTATAAGTGCACAATAAAGGCAGAATTAATTAATTTTTTAAAAAATCACAGTAAAAAAATTTATATAAAAAAAAATCGTTGCAAGACACGATTGATTGTGAAACAAAAAAATTATCAAAAAGAAGGAAGGAAGAAAAATGAAACTTTTTTGATTACATAAAAAAAAACAATTAGAGATCATAAATTTTCTGAAGCTAATAATAGTGCGTAAATGAATTAATTGAATTGAATTGAATTAATTAATTAATTATAAAAAAAAGAAGCTGTTGCACTGCAACAGAAAAAATTATTTAAAAAATTACTTGTAAAAAAAAAGTGGTAAAAATGAAAATATTACAACAACAAAAAAAGATTATTATTACAATTTTAATATTATTACAACACAAAAAAAGAGGGGGGGAATAGCTTCTGGGAATTATTCCATTGCTTTTTTTTGAAAATTCTGCTACAAAAAATGGAAGAAAGGACCCCTTTGGCCTTAAGCTATCAAAAAAAAAAGATTTTTTTATGGAAAAAAAATGTTTTTATTCAACTTTAATAATTCCTTGTGAAGCTAAAGTATTTGCATTTGTATTTGGGGAGGTTTGGCTATCGGTGGAAGTGGCGGTAGCATTGGAAGGGGGGCTTGACCCAGTTGCAGGAGAATTTGCAGAGGTTGCCGCCGTTGCACCATTTACCCCATTTGAACCATTTGATGGAGCTGTTGCAGATTGTTGTTGTTGTTGCTGTTGTTGTTGAGTATTTATTGTTGAAATGGTTGTAAATATTCCATTTCTTTCACGTTCTTCAATAAATGCTCGATAATCTGAGCCTAAGATTTGTTGAATTTCTGTGGCCATAAATGTCCATGCCATTGCACCATTATTTAATGGACATTTTTCACCTGATGGACAATAAACTTCCTAAAAAAAGGGAATATCGTAATTTTATTTTATAAATATATATATTTTTTTATTTACCTGAGAATTAACTTGTTGTTTAATAGCTTTTTTACTGCATGGAAAACAGAATTTGTGTTGACTCACAGATGGACATTGAACAAAATGTGTATCTTCAAGACGTTCCTCACAATTTGTACAAAGTAGTACACGTTCGGTAGAAGTTGAATTTTGTGGAAGAGAAGCCGCCGCAGCAGCCGTGTGTCGATAATTATTCATGTATCGTCGACGATCCCCAGATTCTTCAGGGGTCGAAGTAGAAGTTGGAGAAAAACTTGTAGCATTTCCATGAGTTTCCCCTGAAAATGAAATTTGCATAAATATAAGGTTTTTAGGCTTTAAAAAATTTATATTTAAACATTTGTCACATTTTGCCAATAATGCGCGAATTTTGAATTTTAATACAAAAAATTTTTACTTTTCCCCAACTTTTTTGTTTTGCAATTAGTTAATTATTTGTAAATTATAAAATATTACATCATTGTTCACTTTCTGTTCTTCAACCTTTTACACCCCAAAAAAACTTGTATTTTTTCAATGTTTTTTTCCAAAAAAACAATGATTACATTTTAGCCTCTTACTCTCTCTCTCCCTCTCAGGGTCATCGAGCAACAAAAAAAAAATGGCCCAAAAAATATTTAACATGCTGTCTTCATCATCGAAATAGAAATTTTAAAAAAAACCGGATTCTCGATCATCATCGAAACAAACTTGGTGCCAGTCGCCAACCGGTGCAATATTTTGATTATTCAAACAGTTGCTTGCTGGCTTGCTTCTGACTGACAGATTACAAAAAAACTGAAGACAACTTGTCTTCTTCTTCTTCATCTTCTTCTTCTCTTTGGAAAGGACTCCCGCTACTTTTTTTTGTTGTGATTAACGAACAAATCAAAATTATTTTTTTTAGCAAAAAGTTCATTTTTTGCCCATTAACGAGCAAGCCTCTTTTTATTGTTATTATTATTTTTTAGTTGTGTCTACTACGGCCCAAAAAAGAAAGGTTAAATGAATTTTATTTAAAAAACCTGAATAAAAACAATGGGCGTGTAATCGGTGTCATTGGTAAAAAAAAGAAAATAAATTCTTAAAAAAGAGGGGGGGGGCGACCTTGGATGTTTTACAAAAATTTGATTATTAACAGGTTGGGATGTTGGATGGTGGCCATTGTATATGCGTGTGTGTGTTAGTGTTAAAGCAGCCCAAAAAAATTAAACAGGTTTTTTTTCTCCTTCTAATTTCTGAAGCACGTGGAGACAGACAGCAGGCACAAAACAAAACGGATGACCTTTTTTTTGAAGAAGAAGAAGACAGAAAAAAAAATGGTTGATGGAAAAAGTTTCTCGCGACTGGTTCCAACCAGCACCGAAATTGGACCAAACAGGTGATATTGCAGAAAAAGGGAGAAGACGAATGAAGGACAGGCTTCAACTTTTTTTGCAACAAAAATAAATTATAAAATTTTGCAAAACATTGCACGACTATTGCAACTTTTGGCAATCTGCGAAAACTCTCTTGGCAAAATGTAACAAATGTTTTGGCAGTAATCTCTAATGCCTTTGCAATACGCGACTAATCTCTTGGCAATATGTGACAGATTGCATTATCTCATAAAAGTTCAAAAAACAGATTCTTACCTCGAAATGTTTTTGTTTTAGGATATAATTGTTCTCTGATATCTTCATCATGATCACGCTTTCTGACAAGGGTTGAAGCGAATGCGGCCATGGAAGGTGGGAATCCAAGGGTACCAATATTTCCAAGACCTCCAAGTCCAAACATTGATGGATGAAACATTGGTGGAAGGGATGATGTAGCAGCACGGGATAATGCTGTCATATCTTCAAGGGTTAAAGGACGACCATTTGCAAGATTTCGTTGAGCTAATTGTGCAAGTTCAGCTAAATGAGCTGGATTTGGCATTGGTTGTGCCATTGTTGGTTGTTGTTGTTGTTGTTGATGGTGTTGTTGTTGTTGAGGTGGAAGTTGAGGGGGTTGAGATGTTGGAAGAGGATTATTTGTTGTAGCTGGAATAAGTTGTGTTGGACGAGAAGATGTCTGTGGTGGAGAATATTGACCATTTGGATCTTTGGGATGATGGGGGGATGTCTTGATTGGACTATTGGATGAATTTACAGAAGGTAATGATTGAGTATCAAAATTTGCTGTAAGAAGGGCATGCGTAGTTTTCATTCTTCGAGCAGATTCAATTACATTTTCAATTCTAAAAAACGGAATGTTTTTAAATTTGTTACCGTAAATTTCAATGCAAATTTTCGTGGTAAGAGATACCGAAACATTTTTCACCACGAAAACCACTAATATTTTTTTACAAAAACTTACTTTTCTGCTCCTTCATAATTAACACAGCCTCGACAAACTGGTTCATTATAGTCATGGCACATTGCCCATGGCATTCTTGGAAGATCACAAAGATAACAATGTTGTTTTTGATTAATTTTATTCATAAAATTCATTGATGATGAAGTTGATGAACCACTTGCAGGACCTTGTCCAAGATGATTTAAAGTGCCATTGCTTGCAGCTAATGGCGGCAAAGATGATGCCAACGCTGCAGCGGCTGCAGCAGCAGCTGCTGCAGATTGATTCGGAAAGAGGGCAGCGGTGGCAGCATTGGGATGTGTTGCCATATTTGTTATTATATGATGATGATTATTAATATTATTATTATTATTATTATTCGTTGATGTAACAATTGATGAAGGATTTGATGAAGAAACTGTTGTAGAAGATGTCGTGCGTCGAAACGCTGATGGATGATGATCAAAGACGTGAATGATTGCGGTTAAAACTGAAACAAAAAAAATATGTATGTAACAATAGTGCGAGAAAAAAAAACAACACAAAAATATTGCAAATATTTTCCGGTATACACACACACGAGCAAAAAAAATATATATATTTGAAACACAGAGAAAAAAAATTTGACGCACGTGTCAAAGTTCGTTTTAAAGATTAAAAACAGTCAACGAAGAAAAAGTATCAGTATTGAGCAAGCATATCATGGATGGGAGTAAAGTCTATCTGTGATAGCTTTTTTTTTCAGAAGAAAATCTGATAAGAAAAAAAAAGAAGAAAAAGTATTAAAGCTTTTTTTTGGAGGGGATAAGACTGACTAAGGAAAAGACTTTGGAAAGAAAGGTTACAAAGTCCGAAAATCAGTGATAAAGGGGTTAAAAAAAGACTGCAAAAATATAAAGGCGCTGATATAATTGTTAAGCTGGAGCCACCTAGATGACGTCTAACAAAAAGTGTAAACCTAAGCCTAAGTTACAACAAAGAAAAAAATCAGTAAAATTGTTTAATCTTTAAAATTTTATTGCTTGCCATTTTTGAAGCAATATATATTTTTCAAGTGACCCAAATATGAATCATTCTTAAACTTGTTACGAAATTTATATATTTTATATCAAAGAAAAACTAGTATTATTACCAAGTTTTGAAAAAATAAAAATTCACTAATCACAAGACTCCCGAAGAAATACCATGTGACGACCTTTTTTAAAAATATATATATGTTCTTGGCAAGAGGCAAAAATCATAGTCTATAGCCATGAAAAAAAAAATATAAAATAAAATAAAATACAATACTACAAAAAAAATGTTCCTTTTAATTTTCACGCAAGACAAGAAAAGTTTTATTTTGGTAAAAAAAAATTATTTAAAAGATGAAAGAAGATGAAGAAAAAGAAGAAGGGGGGGGGGGGGGGGGGACGAGTCATAAACAACACGAACGACACGCGTTAAAAATTATATATATCAAGAAAAAGAGAAAGAGAAAAAAGAGAAGAAGAAGAATCAACCGGACGACGGCGATGAGATCGACCCAGTTTTCCTTATGGGCAGTAGAACGACCGGACAAAAAAAGTTTTACCAAAACCAAAAAAATATATATGGAATTGAAAAGAAATGAGAAGATGAAAAAAGGAACACAGAAAAAAAAAGTGTTGATGAATTTTGCGGTAAATATATTTTTAGAAGATGATGTGAAAAATGGAAAATTTAATGAAAAAAAAAATGTTGAAGAAAATGAAAAATGAATTTTTAAATACGAGAGAGATTTCAAATCAGATCAAATCGAGAAAAAAGAGAGATAAAGATTAAAAGATGATGATAAGAAATTATCACATGCTTTTTATTCAAAGATATCTTATATCTTACAGTTTCATTTCACTATTTTTGAAAAAAAAGAAAAGTCGTTGTAAGAAAACAAAAACAAAAAACATTTTTAAAAAGCGACGCCCCAAAGCGAAAGGGGAAGTTCCAAGCAGCTGATAAGAAAAAAAAATTTAAAACAAAGAACGGTTTTTTGTGAAAAAAAAATACTTTTATGACAAAATTGTAAAAATTGTTTTAAACCATTTTTTAAGTTTTATAAAAAAAATAACAAAAATTTAAAAAGTTTAAATTAGAATAAGTAAAAAAGTAATCAACCGAAATCTTTTAATCTCATCTCTTCTAAAAAAGATGTTTAATACTTCTGATTCATATATATTTGTTGTTGTTATTATTGCAACTTTTTTTTCTTTTCAAAAGATGTTGACCAAAAAAAAATATTATAATCACGACCTCATTTCAACTGGACATTTAAAAGCGTGAAAAAAAAGGAGAATAATAACAATAATAATAAAATAAGTGAAGATTCAGAAGAAGAAGAAGAATCAGCGACGAGAGAGAGAGAGAAAAAAAAACGCGTTTTTTCTCCTCTTTTTTTTCTCCTTTTTTTTGCTGGCAGAAAAGGAGAACCCCGTTGGCGGTGAGCCTGCGCATCCTGGCACGGAGCAAAAAGTGGGATGACCTGCGTTGAATTTTTTTTGCGCAAAAAAAAAAGTTTTTTTTTTATAAATGCGATTCCAGTCCTGACGACCTGAAAAAAAAGGGATGGATGAAAGAAAGAAGGAAGGAAGATGTGATAGAAAAAAAAATTGCGTATGATTTTTTTTTCATGTTCATTCAACGGCTGGCAACAAGAAAGAAAGAAAGAGAGAGGACGGGAAAAAAGAAGAAAGAAAGAGAGGTTAAAAATGGCGCAATCGGGGGCAATACCCAAATAAATACATATATATATATATATACAAAATAAAAAACCGGTTTCTTGTATGTATATTGTTAAAAATGAATTTCATTTTTTAAAACAAGGCTAAAAAGGGCATCTGAAAAAAGGGGGGTTGGGAAGGAGAAGAGAGATTGATAGAAGAGAGAGAGAGGAAGAGAAGGATTGGAGATACAAAAAAAATGTATAAATAAAATAATGATGAGCGAGAAAATAAAACAACGGAATTTTGGGGATATATGTATTTATGTAAGAGCAAAAAAAGGGGGTGAACGGTTAATGGATGGAAGAAAGGAGAATCTTCTAAAATTCTCAAATACAGTTCAAGAAAAAATCATTTAATAAAAATTTGTATGATTTTTTGCTATTTAAATTTTAGTTTTCGAAAAAATTTATCAAAAAAGCAATCTTAAAAATTAATTTAAAAATTTAAATTTTTTTAAATATTTTAATGAAATCCTTTTTAATTTACTCATTCAAAAAGTTTTACAATACTGTTCAGTTTTTAAATATTCTGCGAAAAATATATATATCAAAGTCGTGAAAATATTCTAAAACCAGTTAAACAAAAAATTTAAAAAAACTGCGGGATAAAAATTTGGTAAAATTAGAAATCTTAAAATTTAATTTGTTTATTTTCATTAAAAAAATTTTTAACTCATTTTTCTGTGCAAAAAATGAAGATCCATCTAAAATTTAAAACAATTACAAAATTCATTTTTAAATCCCCAGTGTTGGCAAAATGTTACTGAACGCCATCTGGAAAAGAAACTTTTTTTGTTTATTTCAGCAACATTTTGCCAACACCAAAAAAAAAATTTTGGTATAAATGTGGCCATGTCAGTTTAAAGTTAAATTTTTTTAAATTATGCTAAAATTTTATCTCAAATTTAATCACCTTTAAAGTTGCTACCTACTCTGACAAACAAAAAATGACCATCATTTTCTTTTACAACTATTCTGATAACCTGCTACCATAAGTTCATTTTCTTTTGCAGTTTTAATTAAAAAAGCTTAACAGTTTTACTCCAATCTTAACAGGCTTTTAAAATTTAAAACCCGGACTTTTAGAATAGACATATTCAATTAAAGAAAAAAAAATCGGACCATTTTTTCTTTTCTTTGATTTTTTTTGTATCATAAAAATATCAATTTTTTTTCTGTTGGGGCTGACCTTTGAAGAATAGTGTTAAGCATATCTTCTTTCTTCCATCCATCTGTCCTTCCATTTTTCTATGCTTATACTTGTTTGAAGTCTTTCTTTCACACCAATGTTGCTGCTTTTAATTTTATCACTGATAAAAATTATCATTGATAAAAATCAAAAAACATACAAAAAAGAAATAAAAAAAGCAAAAGCTGTGAAGAATGTTTGCAGGGGGGGGGGGGGAGTAGATTGAATTATTTTTGAAGGTGTTAAATTCAAACAATATACTACAGCTTTTTTTCATTAAATATTGTTTCGGACAAAATTCAAAACTTTGTAAAAAGGGTCCCTCTATTTATAAAAGAAAATTCTGATGGAACAGCTTCAGTTTATTTTTTATCACCTAATCATTTAGCAAAGCCTGAACGAAGTAATAAAATTATTTAGAGTTTTACAATAATGAATCATATCAAAATTTTGCAGTTGACAATTAATGTTCTAAAGTTAAAGAAAAAAAGCTATACAATAAGTTGCCAAAAAAATTATATGATAGTTTGCATTTAGGCATTATTGCTTTTTAATCACTAAAAACTAATTTTCAACTATAAAAAAATCAGTAATATTTTTAAAAAACTATCATTGAAATCAATCATTTAATTTTGTAATTTTTTAAAGTTTAAAACTGCAAAAAAATTTCAGTTTACTGTATTAAAAAATAATAAAAAAATCTTACAATATTTTTTATGTAAAAGTTTGACCAAAATTTACAGTAATCTTTGCAGAAATAAGATATCAGGAAAATTTGATAAAAACTTTCAGTTTAAAAATTCCAATTTCGCCAAAGTTTTAGCCATTCTAAAAAATCAACAATATTTTGAAATAAAATTCATTTCTTTTTTAAAATTGAGTTTCTGTTTTCTTTCTTTTCTTTCTTTCTCTCTCCTTTTTTTTGTCTTTCCTGAAAGCAAGACATTAAAATATTGAGAGAGAGAAAAAAAACTTGTTCTCGTACCAACCGGAGAGAAGCGAACGACCTCTATGATTCTCTCTCCTTCTTCTTCTTCTTTTTTTTGGCTCCAATTGCAAAAATGAAAAAAGTAATTTTTGTAAAAAAAAGGGCCATGAAAAATAGAGTAATAAAAGATTTGAACAATTTTTATAAATTTCATAAGGTTAAAGATTTAAAAAAAAATTTAATCAAAATTATTTGGGTTATTTGGAACAGTTTTATCAGCTTAAAAATATGATTTTCTACATTTGAAACGTCCTTATCCGTCTCAGTTTAACAATGATAAAAAACAAATCATTTTTGACAAAAAATCAAAATGATTACCTTTCAATCATTTTTTTTCACATTGGTCAAATGATAATCAACAGCAGTTATTTTTTTTTATTCTTTTCTTTAAATTAAAATTGATAACAGCAGTTTTTTGTTGATCATTTAACAGAAATAAAGAAAAATGCATTGTTTTAACTAAAATTTCTTAAAATTTTCATACTTACAGTACCTTTTTGGCGACATGTCATACAACGCCAAAATTTCTATTACTGATAATCTTTGTATTTTTTTATTTTTTTATCAAATCCCTGTTGAAACCCAGTGATACCAATCTCCAAAAAAAATTATAAAGCCAGAAAAAATTAATTAACAAAAGATTTCCAGATTTTGGCGTACTGTGACAGGTCGCCAAAATCAAATTTTATTACTAGTCAGTTTTTAATATTACTTTTAACAATAGTCATCAGTTTATATCTCCAAAATTAAATTTCTAATGTCCAGTTTATCTTTTTTTCTCTCCTTCCTTGATGACCTCTTTCAATATATTTTTAAATCTCCTAATATCTCTTTTTAATGCATTACATATTTCTTAAAAGTTTCAATTTGGTAAATAAAAAATCATGTTTTGATTTTTCTCTCAAAAAAAATTTTAATATTAAAATTACGACTGAATTTAAAAAAAAACCAGTTAAAAAAATCAGAACGTAACCCATCAACAAAAATAAAAATAAAAATCCAAAAACATTTTATTTTTCCGTGACCTGTCAAAAATCGAGAAAATGAAAAAAAGCTTTCAACGATGGCGTAATCTCTCCCCCCCCCCCCTTTTTCCATAAAAAAAGAGAGAGAGAGAAAAGGGAGAAAGAAGACCTCGTTTCCGCCATTTTTATGTAATTCTAAAATGAAGAAGACGAAAAAAAAAGTGATGACACAAAAAAAAATTGAAAAATCTCGGAAAAAACAAGTTTTATTTCAGAAAAATAAATTTCGGATAAATTTTTTACAGGTCGACCGACGCCAACGGCAATGACCATTTTTCAGGGAAGAAAGAAAGAAGATGAGCTCAAGTGAATGAGAAAAAAAAAGGGGGGGAGAGCGAAAATTTTAATTAAAACTTAAAAATTTTTGTAATACATTTTATTCACGAATTTCAACATTTTATTACTGCTTTTTAACATAAAAATTACTGCCATAATTAGCTAATTTATTACACGGTCCTAATTTGAAATTCAGTTTTTTTAAATTTAAATTAGGTCATTGGCCAGGGATGAGAAATGTGCCCAAATTTGGAAAAATTCTTTCTTTTAGCCGCATAAAAAATTTTAAAAAAAAAAAAAAAAAAAAAAAAAATTTTCGGCTGGATTTTTTATCACGCTATTAACGCAGTTTTAAAAATAAAAAAAATAATAATTCTACAGTTGATAGCTTTAATTAAATCAAAAATAACCTTATATTAAATTAAAGAATTGTGTATTTGCTTAAATTTTATCACTGGATAACTATTAAACAGTTTAAAGCATAATAAAAATTGCAAAAAAGCTCAAGATTACAATTTGTATTTAAAAATATGATAATAAACAACATTTTTTGGCAACCGTTAAAGGGGAATGTCCAGATCTAACTTGGATATTGTTTTGCTAAATTCTGAATCTCCCCTATCCTAGATATTTTCCTTTGATCTTTTGTCTTTTGCCGCACGTAAAATTGTTGACATCAGATTTGGGCAATCACAGTATCAGAATTCCCATTATTTAACATTTTTATATTAGAAGAATAAACATAAATAATTTATTTGCTGTAAACTAAATACAATTAGAAAAACTTCAAATTCTTGTAAATGTTTTACTCCCAAAAATTGTTCTACTTAAGGAAGAAGAGGAACAAAAGTACACAGTTTTAGAAGTTTAAAGGTATTTTTTAGAAATCTTATGTATTTCAACTTCAATCAGTGATTAAAAATTTCTTTACAAAATTTTTTTAAATATTTTTAACAAAAATTTTTTGGGCACAAAAATTAAGAACCGGAATTTGAAAAAAAAAACGAGAAAGATCAGCTGTTTGTTTTTTTCTTCTCTCTTATAAAGTTTGAGAAGAGAGACAAGTAAAAGACAAATTTGGGAAAAGTAATTGCAAAAGATCACGCGAAAAAATCGGGACCAAAAATGTATATTTTTGTACAAAGCAGGTTTTTATTTAAAAAAAAAAAAATATAATTTTTGAACCTTTAAAATGTTTGATATATTTTATTAATTAATAATTATAAAAAAATTTTTGAGCAAAATGTTGTGCCAAAAATTGTTGAAATGTACTCTGGGCAAATTTCTGCAAGGCTTGGCACCGTAAAAAATAGCTCTTTTTGAAACTTTACCCATATTTTCGACTATGCTTAAATTGACCAAAAGTGCCGTTTTGGCACTTTTTTGTGCCGCTGAAGCTGAAAAGTGTATTTTTATATCTCGAATGCCGTTGATGATATTAGCTTAATTTGTTTTATTATTTACGCTGAATCGAAATATCGTTTATTTAAATTTTAAAAGTCGCGTCGGGACCTAAAAAAGTCAAAACTTTTTGGGAAAAAACCGGATGTTTTTCAGTATCCGCTAAATGATTCCTCAGTATTATGCTTTAAAAATGCTTCTCTCAACAAAAGCCGGAACAGTTTTAGATTTCCAATAAATACGATTACTTTATAAAAACATTAAAATAAAGATTGTTCAAAAAATTATCTGTTTTTTAAAATAACAGGCACAACCTATTAATATTAAATAATAACCAGAAATAAGAAAAACAATCAATAAATAACTTTTTTCACAGACGGAGAGATTGTATATTTTATTTTTGTAAAACAGAAATTTTAAAAGTTGAAAAGGAAAAATATCTCCGATAACAAACTTTTTTTGATTACAGGAATGACCGACGCACAATGAAAAAGTATACAAGCGTGCGCAACACGACACGAACATTTCCATTAAATGTTTTAGTATGGTCGTCATTCCACTTATAAAGGAATTGGCTAGCAGTTTTTGATAATTTTTAAATAAATATAGTTAGAAATACTGACTTTTTTTGCATTAATAAGTACTAGAAATAAAATAATTACAGTATCTTTTGGATTCACAAATTTAATATAAAACATTTAATCTCGTTAAAAAAATTTATTTAAAAAAATGATCAAAGTTTTTAGAATTTAAAAAATTTAAATAGTGTTTTAAAATATTTTATTTAAAAAAAATTTAAATAATGCAGAACAGTTTAATTTTTAAAAATGAATGTCTCAAAGAAACCTCATTCGATATGTTGCAGCGTTATCAGTTTCTTGCTATCAACATCCTATCAGTCAGTCAGTCAATCAGCCAATTGTTTTAACCTACATCCCTATCTCAAAATAAACATTAATTCGAGCAAAGTTTTATTTCTTTTTTTTTATCTTTAAGCTTATATAATTTTAATTAAAACAAAAAAAAAAGTGTACACCGCAAAGCAAAATGAAAAAAAAAAACTAAATTTCGCTGATTAATGATATATTTTAAACAAAAAAAAGCAGCAGCAGCAGCCAAGAAAGCAAAGAAAAAAAAAGTGAGGCAAGATTCAAGCAAAAAATCAAAGGTTTCAAAGTTCTTTTTTTTTCTCTCGCTTTTTTTTCCACGTTTTAAATATTATTTTTAGCTGCTGCTTTTTTTTACAGCAAAGAAAAAACACACAAAAGATTGATATTAGATGCATCGAAAAAAAAACTAGTTGTAAAAAAAACTTTGCCAT
This sequence comes from Panagrolaimus superbus, assembly GCA_964035985.1. NCBI lineage: Eukaryota > Metazoa > Nematoda > Chromadorea > Rhabditida > Panagrolaimidae > Panagrolaimus > Panagrolaimus superbus. Next base: position 3,025,044 of record OZ038357.1, read on the forward strand.
TTATTTGCATATACCCTTCAACACTGTTTTCTTTTTGTTTTGTTTTGTTTATTTTCTATAAATAACTTCCTTCTTTTTATATTTGAAAAAAAAAATAGATATGATTAATACCAGTGTTTTATTAACTATTTTTCAAAAAAATACTGCACTTTTCTGATAAATTTTTAAAATAAAATTACTGTAAACTCAACATGGAATAATTAGATACTATTTATTAATTCTTTATATTTTTCGTCCTAATTTTTATAGTACAGTTTTACCAACTTAATTTTACAAATAATGCTAATTCACGTACGGATTTTTGGGAAATGAAAAAAAAGACACTTGAAATTTTCTCGGAGGGTAAAAATGGATAGAGCAATTGATTGCGCGTTTTCTTTGCATGCGCTGGGCAAAATAAGTGCAAGTTCGAATCCAGCGAGAGCACTGATTTTTTTAACGATTTTTTTTGTTTGTTTCTACAAGAAAATTTTTAAAAATATGTTTACAATGATTGCTGAACCACTTGAATCAAAGGTATTCATTTTATATAAAAAAATTTATTTATAACTACTCTCGCTGGGGATCGAACCTGGCTTCTCTTCAGCGTTATGCATGCAAAGAAAGCGGGTTTATAGAGAAAGGAGCCCCCACGACCCCTTAAAAAAATTTTTTTTATAACAAAAAAAATTTTTTATAAAGGGCTCCTTTTTTTTCAGAGATTTAAAAAGGTCAGGTCAAATCTCTCTCAGAGAAATTAATAAAATTTTAATTTTAATTTAATTTAAAAAAATTAAATTTTAAACAAACAATGGAATTTAAATAAAAAATAGGTGACAAAAACAAATATAAGCAAAAAAATAATCAGTAAGCATAAGTCTCACAATTTATATTAATTAAAGATATATATTATTAAAAAATGAAATTTGTAAATTTTGTGTTGATACTATGTTTCCAAGCATTTGCTGGGGTAACTCAAATGGGTTTCCCTTGTCTTTTGTACAAATCTCGTGATCCTGACAAACCAAATATTTGCTACAGATTCGTCAAAATTCAAAGGTGGTTGAAGATGCTTGTTTATCTAAATATGGTCCAGATTTGGGAAAGAAAATTAGAGGAACTATGGGTTTCGACCCCAATCTCGCTCGATCATTACAAGATTATTCGAGATTGGATCTACCTCCTGGAATTTGTGAACCTGGAACTATTGCAGAAGAACTTCAAAAATCATTGAGTGGTGATGGGAATATTGTTAAAGTCAATGAAGGTGGAGAAAAACCGTTTATATTATTGCTTGAAGATGGAGCAAAAGAAATATTGAGAAAGTGTAGACATTTGGTTCTGGATGGCACATTTGAAAAACGGCCATATAAAAATGGATTTGCACAAATGTATAATATTATTGCCGTATTTCCTGATTTACCAAACAGGAATTTTACATGTCTTGTTGGTGTTGCTTTATTACCAAGCAAGGATAAACCAACTTACAACAAATTATTTGCTGCTCTCAAAAATGTTCTTGAAGATGATCTTGGCGAAATCAAAATTGTACATACCGATCAAGAATCTGCTGTTATGGCTTCAATTAGAGAAATGTTTCCAGAATGGAGTCTAAAATTATGCAATTTTCATTACCACAAGAATATTCGTGATTACATTCACAATAAAATTAATGCAAATTTGTTAAAGAATCAAGAATTTGTTAAATGGAAAGCAGAAATTGTTGGTGCAAGTTTTTTGCCGCTGAACAAACAACAAGAATTTATCAATTTCCAAATGCAAAACCTTCCTGAAGTTCCAAGAAATTTAGTTGCTGATGTTCAAACATTTAAACAATATTATATGGAAAATTGGATTCCAAAACTCGAATTGATTAATTATTATGATTTCAAAGGTCCAAGAACAACAAATTCATGCGAAGGATTCCATAGTGGTTTGAATACATTAATAAAAGAGTAAGTTTTTGTTTTTGTATTTTGTATTTTGTTAATTAAAATTTGTTAATTATATTTATTTTTTCAGAAATCGCCCAACATTTCGTTCTGTATATATGGCAATTCGTGAAGAACTAAAACATTCAGTAATGAAATATCAGCCTACAATGAATGGCAGCTTGCTTCCACCTCGTGTAAAAAAATATAAGGATTCTGAAGCAAGTATAATGGTAACAATGGAAGATTTAAAGTTGAAGATTGAAGAAGGTCATGCTGATGTTGAAGATAATGAATGGATTGCATGTTATTGCAGAAGACAATCATATAATTCAGCAAAATTTATCAATGAAGCTCTGGATGAATTAGTTGCTGAAGAAGAACATATTCAACCTCCACCACAACCGCAAGTTTTTAATTTTAATTATTTTATTTTTAAATTAATTTTTTAGAGAACCAGAGGCTCAGCCAGAACAACAGATAATTCCTGCAAATGTTGGTCCGCAAAATATTATTCAACCACAACATCATCATTATCATCCATATATTCGTCAACGTCCACAAATTCGACAACAACAAAACAATTTCAACGCTTCTCTACCTATATATTTAAATCCTGCTCAACAATTATATCACCGACAACCTTTACTGAATCCTGCTCAGCAATTATATTATCAGCAATTAATGAATCCTCGTCATCAATTTTATTATCATCAACGTCCCCCTCCACCTTTTTGATTTTCTTTTTTTTTACTGTTATGTTTTTAATGTTTTTAGATTTTACATAAATCTTTTTTTCACTTATTTTTTTTACGTCTTTCTTTTTTGTAGTTTGGAAAAAAAAGAAATAAAAGTTTCTCTGAAGGCTTTTCTCTAAGGGGTTATGGGGGCTCCTTTCTCCACCCACCAAGAAAGCGCGCAACCAACTGCTCTATCCATATTTGCCCTCCGAGAAAATTTCAAGTGATTTTTTTCCATTTCCCAAAAATCCGTACGTGAATTATCAGTTATTAATTAATTAAAAAATAATTAGTTGTAGATATTCAGCTAAATTTGTTTACCGTAAAAAATTGTCAAGTTATATACAGTTTAAAAATAAACAACAAATTTTTTTATAAAAAATCCGATCTAAAATGTTCCAACAAAATGATGAAAAACATGAAAGCAAGAAATAGCTTTTAAAGTCCGTTTAAATTATTAATTAAAATTTCAAAGATGTTAATTTTGCATAATCAAAATATTTGATGTGATATCAGTTAAATTAAATACTTAAATTTGTCAATAATCAGATTAGTAAAGAGTTATTTTTCAAAATATGAATGCAAAAATGCATCTTGGATAAATAACATCGGCAAAAGCTGAGATTTTATTTTGCAAAAAAATCTTGAAAACACAGTTTTTTTCTGGGTAAAAGATACAGAGAATTTCAAAAAAAAGGATAAATTCCAGCAGAATTTGAAATTTTGATGCTTTATAAAATTTTTTTTTACAATTTTTTTTACCATTACTGTAGCTAGCATGCATAATTTTAACAATAAATTGTTTTACAGTTTTTTAAGAAAAATGAAAATAGTTTTGAAAACTAATCTATTTTTATTATAAAAGATTTAGCTTAAAGAGAGTGTCGACGACAAGCAAAAAAAATTTCAACTGCAACAAGTATGTTTTGACGCGAAAGAAAGCACACAATGCATTCCTCATTGCTGAATGTGCGGCAGCAATTTGTCGTTAATCAGGGAATCTTTTTTTTGCTTGCCGTCGACACTTCCTTCAAAATCCTTTTTTTCTATAATAATATTTAAGCTTTTTATTGTTACAGTACATTTTATTTTATATCCATATTTTGTTATTTTCAACTTGTTTGAGGCTAAAACTCAGAATAAATTAAATTAAATTAACAATTTCATTTTTTGGATATTTTTTAACTACTCTTTTAACAGTTTTTTTTTCTTTTAAAAACATGCAAAAATAAATCTTTAAATAATAACTTTTTTTTGCTTCATTATTATATATTATTCTTTTCGTTGCCTGGGATCGCAGAATTCACTCAGACAAAATAAAAATTTTTAAAGTTTATGACTCTTTTTATTTCTCAGTACCAAAAAGTAAACAAAATTAAGCAACAAAAAAAAACTAGATTTTTGTACGTCATTGTTAAAGAAGAAGTTTATGCTGCTTCTCTTTTTTATTTTTAAAGCTTAAAATTTTACTTGATTTTTTGTTTGTGTTTTTAAACAAAAATCTGTTTGACAGCCAAAATTGATAAAAACATTTTAAAGAATAAAAAAAGAGCTTTGAAAGCACTGATAAAAATATAAAACAAAATTTGTTACTGTAAATTTTCGTTTCAAGACTTTTTTAAACGTCAACGTGCTTTCTCTTGCTGTTACCAGATCAGTTTTTGATAAAATCCAGAAAAAAAAATATTAATACATTTTCGGCATTGCGTAATCTGTTTTTCCGCCATTTTTATATAATTCTAAAATGAAGAAGGCGAAAAAAAAAATGATGACACAAAAAAAATTGAAAAATCTCGGAAAAAAACAAGTTTTATTTCAGAAAAATAAATTTCGGATAAATTTTTTACAGGTCGACCGACGCCAACGGCAATGACCATTTTTCAGGGAAGAAAGAAAGAAGATGAGCTCAAGTGAATGAGAAAAAAAAGAGGGGGGAGAGCGAAAATTTTAATTAAAACTTAAAAATTTTGTTAACCTTTTGTTGTCATTATTTGATAATACTGACATAATTTTTAAAAGGATATTAAAGGTATACTAAAAAAGTTCTTAACAAATTGTAAAAGCATCCACATTTTTAAACTAGTTTTCTAAACTAATTGTTTACAAGTGTTGAATTTTTATTCAAAGATTTATTATAGAGACAGAAGAATTTGATTGCATTCAAGTTGAAAGCAAACAAATTTGTTTTTTTTTGAAAATTTTAACCAAAATATTGGTTATTTAAAATGGTAAAGAACCTAAGAAACAATTTATTCAGTTAAATTATAACCTTTATATTTTTTTTGCCATTGGTGCCCTGAAGTTCTATGTATTGATTTTAATTCCACAATTTAATCATTTGTATCCGGTAACATGTAACAATTCTCATTTTAACAATTGGATTAATAATCGGAGCTAAACCTCCAATAAGAAATACAATTTTTCCCGCCCATGGAATATAAATTCCAAATAAAATTGCGGTAACATCCAAAAGAATTGGAAATGCAATTGTTATAAATGGAACAACAGCCTAAAATGACAAAAAATTTAATTTGTTTTTAAGAATTTAAACATTTTTGCCATACTTCAATTGACATAACAATGGTGATTTGATTTTGATATAATCGAATTGAATTACTTAATTGTTCTGTGGTGATAAAAAGTTTTTGAAAAATTTTAATTCCGCAAAAGATAACAATTAAACATGAAATAATTGTTAAAGGATATGAAATATAAAGGGCATTTGCGAATGATTCCTAAAAAAATATACCAAAACAATTCAGGGCAATGCAAAATCGAAATTTTAAAAAAAAATAGGTAGCAAAGTTCAAGAACAAATCGCCAAAGGAAATTTTGATGGGAAAAAATGATCACACACAGTGTTGTCCTGGACATTTTTTATCGACTCCGGCACCGACTCCGAACTCAGAGTCACTGAAGTCGACTATAAATTCAAATATTTCTTTAAAACACGTAAAAGTGCTTTTTAAATGGCACTTTACACTATTAAACTGTTTTAAATAATTAAAACCTTTATATTTAAAAGAAAAAACTTGTTTAATAATTGTTTATAAATAATTTTTTTACGGAGTCGGAGTTGCAGCATCGACTCTACCTCATCGACTCCGTCTCTGACTCCGGAGCGGACTTTGAAGTCGGAGTCACAGCATCACAGGTAAGTGACAAAAGCGTAAAACGTTGAAATGTCTTTTTAAAATATTTTTTTTTCAATCTCATCTCTCAACAACGAGGTTCTAAAAAGAAATTTTCAAATTAAGACTGATTCAATGTACCAGCATTTATATATTTTATTACTGTACTTTCATTACAGAATTCATTGGTTTTTAATAAATTCTTTCTTTTTTCAACATTTAAATAAAATTACTCCATATATGTCCTTGAACGCTTTTTTAAAAAGCAAATCTTAAATTTTCATCTTGAAATGTCCCATTTTTATTTATTTCATCTTCTAAAGCAAAGCAAAGAATGGATAAATACTTTTTTCTGCATTGTTTTGTTTTGTTTTTTTTCTTGTCGCATGCTGTTGCTGCTTTCCGTTTTTTTGAATGCAAACTTTTTTTTCCAATACTTTACTTTTTCAATGCCAATGGGCAATAGTTTATTTTTTTTAAAACAATTGATTCATAAATTTTATAAATCTTGTTTTAAACTTGTTGCATTTATGAGAGAGAAGTATTCGTTTTATGTTCTTTTGTTTAAACAGATTTTACAATTGTAGAGTTTAATGGACTGTAAAAAAACCGTTTTTGTTTTTTTTTCCACATACTCAAACACATGATGTTTATAGACAAACGTGACGAGTCACGAATGATTTCCTTCAATTCTTTCATTGCAATGAGATAGAGGAAGAGAGAAAAAATAAAATTATAAGGCGAGGCTGGGATGACTAATCAATCCTTACCATTTAATGATTTCATGCGTATCTTTCGTCGCTTATATTTAAAAAACACATCTCTTTTACTATTAGATGCTTTTATAAAATAAGTTAATCGATGTAAATTAGATTTATCAAATCCAAAATGTGTGTGTGCTTTTTTAACTTTCTCACAAAATTCTTGCAACGAAAAAAATGCTTTTTTAAAAAAAAAAATTTTTTTTGGATCTGCTTGTGCACTATGACTTGGCGCCACCACCACAAATGAAAAACACGACTCTTTTGAATATTGCTTTTTTTTCTGACCCATTGAAAAAAAAAAGTTTACCGCGCTTTTTTATTCGATTTTTACGCGTTGTAAGCTCTTCCTTTTTGTTTAACATTAACGATCGCAGTTAAAACTTTGAAAACACGAGTTTAAAAATTCATTATTATTTGTTAGTAAAGAAAAATATTGTTATTACAGCTTCTTCAACATGGATGATGGATGGGATTTTGCTGATCCAGTTGATATTTTACCAAAATTACCTGAAAATTTTCAAGAACTTGTTGCAAGTAAAAAATGGCAAGAAAGAAAAGAAGCTTTAGAAGGATTACTGACATTGGTAACAGAAAATATTCGACTTGATCCAAAAGCTCATTATAGTGATATTGTTGAGACTTTATCAAAGGTTTATCGCTTTTTAGCTATCATTTCTAACTATAAAAACTTCAGATTCTTGCAAAAGATGCCAATATTAATGTATGTGCAATTGCAGCAAAATGCATTACCCAACTTGCAAAAGGTCTTCGAACTAAATTTTCCCCACATGTATTAACTATTACTCCAATTGTTTTTGAAAAGTTTAAAGAAAAGAAGGCATTGCTTCGTGATCCATTGATAGAGACAATTGATGCCGTATATGCTTCGTCTAATATTGAAGTTATTTCTGATGAAGTTGCAGCAGCTCTTGGAAAACCAAATCCGAATATCAAGATTCAAACGAACCAATTTCTTTATCGCGTCTTTAAAACTTTTAATGCTCAAACTGCCCCCAAAAAAGTAGTCAAAGCTTTGACACCATTGATTGCAAAATGTACGGGTGAATCTGATGCAGAAGCAAGAGAGGCTTCATTTGCTGCATTGGGTGCTATTATGAAAGCCATTGGAAAAGCAAATGCAATGACAATGTTAGGTGATGTATCAAGTGATAAAACAAAGATGGAAAGGATTGAAAAATTTTATAATCAAGCTGTCGAAGAAGCCAAAGAAGAAGAAGCTAAAAAAGCTGCAGTAAGTTTTTAAATGCTGAAGTGTAGAAACTAACATTGAATTTTTTAGGCTCAACCAGCAGCTGTTCCATCTGAATCTGTTGCATCTGAAGGAACGACTCAATCATCTGCATCAACAACTTCTGTAACTGCCAAAGTTGTTGTCGCTGAACCTGATCCTTGGGACTTTGCTGATCCAGTTGATATTCTGCCAAAATTACCTGAAAATTTTCAAGAACTTGTTGCGAGTAAAAAATGGCAAGAAAGAAAAGAAGCTTTAGAAGGATTACTGGCATTGGTAACAGAAAATATTCGACTTGATCCCAAAGCTCATTACAGTGATATTGTTGAGACTTTATCAAAGGTTTGTTAAATTTTAAATTCTTTACTGCAAACAATATTATATTCTTGTATTTTAGATTCTGGCAAAAGATGCCAATATTAATGTATGTGCAGTTGCAGCAAAATGCATTACCCAACTTGCAAAAGGTCTTCGAACTAAATTTTCCCCACATGTATTAACTATTACTCCAATTATTTTTGAAAAGTTTAAAGAAAAGAAAATATTGCTTCGTGATCCATTGATAGAAACAATTGATGCCGTATATGCTTCGTCTAATATTGAAGTTATTTCTGATGAAGTTGCAGCAGCTCTTGGAAAGCCAAATCCAAATATTAAAATTCAAACTAATTTGTTTTTGTATCGGGTCTTCAAAACTTTTAATGCTCAAACTGCACCAAAGAAAGTCGTCAAAGCTTTGACACCATTGATTGCAAAATGTACGGGTGAATCTGATGCAGAAGCACGAGAAGCTTCTTTTGCTGCATTAGGTGCTATTATGAAAGCAATTGGAAAAGCAAATGCAATGACAATGTTAGGTGATGTATCAAATGATAAAACAAAGATGGAAAGAATTGAAAAGTTTTACAATCAAGCTGTAGAAGAAGCTGGTGTTGAAGTCGTTAGTGAAATGGTCCAATCGATGCACAAATCTGCTGTAAGTTTTTTTAATATAAATTTTGTGCGTAATTTTGTTGTAAATCTATTGTGTTGTATTATTTAGGATGCACCTGCAGCAGAGAAGCCTCCATCTGGTCCAAAAGTAGTTAAACCAAAAGGAAAACCTAAATCTGTTGAAGAACAACCTGATGATGAAGAAGAGGTATGTATGTGGTAGTGAAAATTTTTGTTAAACTATATAAAGTAGTTATTAGTAGAAATTATATATTCTTTACCTTATAGCCTTTGCGTCCAATGGGAAAACAAGATGATGACGAAAAAGCGACAAAGGGAAGATCAGCAAGTAAAAATAATCGTCGATCTGTTGCTCCTGCTCCACCAAAATCGCCTGAACCTGTTGAACCATCTGGTGTTCTTTCTTCTGCAAGTAATCGCAATGCTCGAATTAAAGATGAAAAGAATCTCAAGGTTTTTTTAGAAGTTTCTGAATACCATTACTGTTATATTTTTTTTCAGATTCTTAAATGGAATTTTAAAGCTCCAACAGAAGAGCACACCAATCAACTTTTGACTCAATTTACTGATAATGGAAAGCCAGAATTTGTTAAAATGCTTTTTAGCAAAGATTTTAAACTTCATCTTAAAGCTTTGGATCAAATATCTAATGTTAGCCTCTTTTTCGCTATTTACTTTTCTTTAATTAAATCAATTTAGCAACTTCAACTTGATCCACTCGGTATTATCAATAATTGTGATTTAATTCTTAAATGGGCATCTTTTCGTTTCTTTGATACTAATCCTCAATCATTGAATAAAACTCTTGAAGTCTGTTTGGCTATGCTTATTGAAATGGAAACTCAAAATGCAAAACTTTTTGATACCGATGTAACATCATTTGTTCCATATTTGTTACAAAAAAGTGGTGATACAAAAGATATTGTTCGAAATCTTGTCAAGAAAATTGTTTCACAAATTAGTATTTGTCATGTTCCTGCAAAAATCTTTCCACTTATTCTTGATGCTTTGAATTCAAAAAATTCTCGTCAAAAAGCTGAATGCCTTCAACTTGCTGATACGTTTTTGGAATATTTTGGGCTAAATATTTGTGCAAATCCTCAACAGTCTCTTAAAACAATTGCTGGATGTATTTCTGAAAGAGATTCAACTGCTCGAAATGCTGCATTAAATTGTATCGGAACTGTATGGAGAAAAGTTGGTGATCGTGTTTATCAAATGTAAGCATTTAATAAAAATAAAGGTTTATGTATTTATTTGACTTAAATTTCATTTTAGGATAGGAAATATTCCACCAAAAGAAAAAGCAATGCTAGATGAAAGAATAAAAAGGATGGGAAGAGATCCAGCACCAGTGAATGATGAACCAACTCTTCGTTTAACTCCAAAATCATTAATGAATAATACCCAAACAATTGCAACCTCTGAAGATATTACAGAAACTCCAAGACCTGCAAGGTCTCGATCAACAAGTCGTCAACCGTCACGTCAAAATGATCGTCGTTCTGTTGCCCCATTAAATACAACCTTTGCATCAGACAATCAAATGGGATATGACAATACTGAAGAAGTTCGACGTCCGAATGGTCCACCCAAATCTCGGTTTTCATTATCAACTCAACATTATGACCCTCTTCCAACATTCAAATATACACCTTTTCCAAATATTGATTTTGGTCTTCGAAAAATTGACGTGAGTTTTAACTTTTTATCTGGAACTTAACTTTGGTCAGATTTTGTTTGATGACTTTTTTTTAGCTTGCTCCTGAAGTTGAACAACAGCTTTCATCCAGTCGGCCATCAAGTACTGTAATGCCAAAAAGATCAGAATCAATTGCATCGATAACTTCAACTGAAGCAGGACTTGACCAAGTGGAGCGTACTGTTTCAGCACTATCGTCAATTGTTATTTCTACAGTAATAGAAGCAACGAATCAATTGGTTTATGTTTTCCGAGATCAAAATACAAATTCAATTTTTTTGATTGAAAAGGCTGATTTAATTGCAAAAACTTCTGCAACTCAACTTTCTATTATTCGTACTCAACATTTGGTTGATCGTGAAAGTGATAATGATACAAATGATTTGATGAGATCATTATGCAATTTTCTTACCTTTGTAAGTTTGTTTTTTTTGAAGGAGATACTGTAATTGTATTTGATTTTGGTATTTTAGTTTATGCACCAAAAGACTGCTGTATCACAAATATCTCATACTACAATAAAATTACTTATTAGTGAACTTTTAAGATTAATATGTGATGAAAGAATTTCTCATTTACCAGATCATCCACATGTAAGTTTATCATATTTTTATTTAGTTTAAAATAATATCTTTTATGCTTTTAGATTGTTCGATCTGTTAATGTCATTGCTGTAAAGTTATGTGATAATTCTGAGATTAATGAATGTTTTTGTGCACTTTTACATTTATTGGATTCATACGTATCAACTGAAGCTCCATTGAAATGTATTGAGCTATTATTGAAATGTATTTTCAAGCACAGTGAATCTTTTCTTCAACCAGAACATGGATCAATACAAATCGATCGGATGGTAACAGAATTGGATTTAATCTTTAATAAATATTATACAAAGCAAGCATCTGGAACTATGAAGCGTGTGATTGATTCATTAAAGCTTGTCACACAAAGATTAGCTTCAGTTACATATAAAGAACTTGATCCTTATTTAACTTTGATTAAACGAGATGGTTTTCTTTATTCATATTTGGTATCTTGTATGCATAAATTACAAGAAACAAGTCAAAATGAAAATGTTCCACCGAAAAAACCTGAAAAAACTTTAGAAGAAATGTTTGCACATATTCAAGACACAATTGCTACTGGGGTAAGAATTTTTTTAGTGATTAATATCGTAGTTTTCTTCCCCTTAAAAATTCAATTTGTTAGATTATTTTATTTCGTTCTTTGTCCTCTCCTAAAAGAGTGTAAAAGATCCTTTTGTACGATAATATAACTGAATCAAAGTTATTAATAACGGTTTTTTAGGGATTAACAGAACTATTTTTCTATCTTGAAGCTCATCCAGAGCAACAACCTGAATTTGATCGATTACTTGATTTATGTCCTATTCCTGCAATGGTTCAGTATTGTTTTGATGAATTTATTGCATGTCGAAATGCAAACAATCCAAAATCTTTTCATCAAATTTATGCTGAATTAGCTGGTGCCGCATCTGTTCCCGTTTCAGCTCGGTCGACAAATGGACAAAGATTGAATGGAAATATTCTTGAAAAGCATGATGTTAGTTTACCATTTTCCATCGGATCTCCAGTGACTTCTTCATCATCTTCAAATGGCCGATTACAATCAACTCCATTACATAACACCAGCATTCGTCCAAATTCACCGAAATTTTCACCAATTCCATCTCAAGAAATTACAAATTATAAAAAACGTCTTTCATCCCTTCGGTTAAATCAACATTGATCATCCCCTACATTTTTACAACACCGGTAGCTCTCGTCTTTTATATTTTGGAATTTTATAAATTGCATTGAATTTTGCTTGTTTGTTTTTTTTTTGTAAAATGTGCCTCTTTTGTATTTTATTCCAGGGCTTTTATTTTTTACAATTTATTTAATAAAATATTTAAACAAAATATGTACGTTAATTAACACTAAATTTTTTTGGCACCAAGGCATATTTTTACCCTTACAAAATAAACATATATATTTGATTTAAAAGGCACTTTTAAAAAATATGAAAAGGTTTAAACTTGTGAAAGAGGTGATTGAATGTTGCCAGCTTTTTTCTTTTGCAAAACATTCAACAAAATTTCTTCAAAAAAATAACAAAAACCAGCCAAAGCAAAATATCCATGGATTACTGTAATTAAAAGATTGGATAAAATAAAAAATCCAATGGCCCCACAAATTTGAATATTTGCTTCAGAAATTCCGAGTTGAATAAAAATATTTTGTGGATTCTGATTAAATTCATTTGCAAGAAAACATGAAGATACAAGTCGATAAATCTGTAATGGTTAAAAGTGAGATATATGAAATCCCAAGGGTTTAGTAATTTATCAAAAATTTCAAATTTGTAAAAAAAAATTACTTACCGTAATACTGAGATAAGGAATAATGGAAAAAAGTTTTGCGATATCAGCAAAGGAAAATGCAAATACAGTTGCGATGGCACAAATAGACATCCAATGAAAAAAATAGAATGGTCCAAAAAGTGAAATTCCAAAAGAAGAAAGATAAAAATTACAAATAAAAATGGTGGTTAAATCAATTCCAGCCAAAATTGCAAGGATTCCATTAAATGCCATTAAAACATTTACAGGTTTATAAATGGATGGGGTTACGGTAGAAATTGGAGAAATATAAATATTTTTAAATATTATTAATCTCGAATTTGAACTGCTCACATTGGATAACGATGATGACGGTGATGGTGGTGACGATGGTGATGGTGATGATGGTGATGATGATGGTGGTGATGGTGATGATGGTGATGGTGGTGACGATGGTGGTGATGATTGAGGGGTAGTAAAATGTGGAATTAAATCAGGGGTTGAGGGCATCATCATCACGAGCGTGATATGTAGTAGTTATCAAAGTATTAGGCGATATCAGTGATACCTATAAAAACAAGAAAAAATAAGATTGATGAAAGTTTAATTTAAAAAAAATGCCAAAGTTAAAAACAATGTTATCTACTTTTCCACCACTCATTTTTGTTTTATCAATTTGACCCTTTCTCTTTTTTGTCTTTTATGGCGCAGCGTAAAAATAAATATGCCCTTAAAAAAATAAGAAACAAAGAAAAAAAACGGTGGCATCTTTACTATCTTTGATCATTTTTTGACATAATAAAGGCCAATCCGACGATTAACAAAAAGTGTAAAAATCTTTAAAAAAATATTTGGCTAAAAAATTTCAATTTTTCCATCCATTTTCTCAGCCATTATGTTTCTTCGATTTTAAATGGCGCCGTCCCATTGAAAAATAAAAACGTAAATATTTTTGAAAAAAAGAAAAAGCGTTTTCATTAATCGTTGATTTTGTCGAAGAAACAAAAGAGTAAAATGAATATTTTTAGTGGTACATTAATCTAATGGGCATGTGTCAATATTTTATATTTTAGAAGTTTCTGACGTTTAAAATGTTTTCCCAAAACTACAGCAAAATATTCAAAAGTCGAAAATTTAAATTTTGGCTTGACTTTATACGTTAATAATTTCTTAAATGTAATAATAAACTCATTCTGAAAAGTCTTTTAGAACGTTAAAAAAATTTAATGGAAATCTACAGTATTCTTTTTACAACAAAAAAAAATTGAAAAAATAATTCGCAGCCAGCAGGATTTGAACCTGCGCGGGCAATGCCCAACAGATTTCTAGTCTGTCGCCTTAACCACTCGGCCATAGCTGCTTGAAAAATGATGCTCAGAAAAAGCGTTAGTATTCGTTCAATGACGCATATTTTTTGCAAAAGTTGTGTTTGAATTAAAAAATTTTTTTGAATGGATGACTCTACACTCACTCTACAGCATGATATATTTTATATTGAAATCAAAAAAGAATGCATTTTTTGATCATCAAATTATCAGTCAAACTAACTTTTTTAAAAATTAATTATTATCTAAAAAAATAAACAAAAAACATTTGCTTTGTATTTATGCATTTTTTTATATAATTTCAATTTGTATCACTTTTATTTAACGATAATGAGATCGCTTATCACAATATTATATATATATATAAAAAAACAAAATACCATAAAACGAAATTAAACTGACATAGAATTTTCTTGCAAAAAAAAAGAATTTTCATAAAAGAGAAAAAAAGAAACCAAAATTTAAAAAAAAACAAAAAAAAAATAATTGAAAGAAATGTAACTGTCTTTTTTCGTTTGTTTATTTATTGACCCAAATATTTACTGCAAAAAAAAATGATTTAAAGTTTGCAGGTTTTTATTTTTTTTTGATAAAGTTGTTGTTTTGCAAATTGTGTAAATTTTTTAATTTACAAATTTTAATAATCACAATGATCTTGAAAGATAAGGCGAATATAAGGCTTTTCAGTTGATAGTAACGAGGTACAAAAAGGGCAGACAGGATGAAAGCTATTTGTGCCATGTGGAAGGGGAATACGGGACCAGTATCTAAAATAATATATATAAACATGTATAATGGAATTAAGTTATTTCAGTTTTAAATTTTATCAAATTGACATGGGGAATCCCCGACTTTCGATTTTTCTCTCCCCCCGGTTTCCCGCTTGGAGAAGAAAGTAGTCGGGGATGGGGACAGTGCTGTCGGTTAATCGAATTTTTTCGGTTTCGGTTAACCGAACCGAACCGAGATGATCTCGGTTTTCGGTTAACCGAACCGAGCATTTTTCGGTTTTTTTCGGTTCGCAATGCCAAAAATTATAAGTAATAAGTCAATTCTAAATCTTTCTTCTTTTTTTTCAAAAAATATAATCAAAATTTTTTAATATTCTTATATTTTTACGCTCAAAAAAGATTCAATAAAATATTTTCCTGTTCAAAAATGATGGATTTATCAACCGAAACCGAATGGCCTCGGTTTTTCGGTTCGGTTAACCGAACCGAGAAGAACTCAGTTGACGGTTTCGGTTAACCGAAAAACCGAACCGAACCGAAAACCGAAAAACCGACAGCACTGGATGGGGATCCCCTTTCCCAGAAATATCTGGGGGATGGGTAAATTTTCGGCAGTTTTCCAATAATGAAAATATAAATGGGTGATTTTGCATTGTTTTTTTGGGAATTTGGCATGGAATTGACCGGAATTTTCGCGGATTTTGATCTTTTTTACCAAATTTTAAAACAACGAAAAATTATAGAACTTTTTTTCGAGGAATGACGGTGTCGGGAACTGCGAGCCGGGGATCCGAAAATTAAAATTGGTCGTCCCCGTCCGGGATCCCCGACTTTCGAGGGGAGGAAACCCTAATCATAGCTCTTGACAGTTTTTGTCACCCCCCTCACCACCCCTCCTTTGTCACATGATCTCTTTACAATCCCCTTATCACTTATCTTACAGTTTATCAAAATATGTAAGAGTTGATGCTATTTATGGCATCCAAAATGAAATCAGTTTTAAAAAAATTTTCATAACTTTTTCAATTTGTATTTTAAAAATCTTACCGAACAGTTTGTAATGAAGCAACATGCCCACATGGATTAAATGCATAATCTAATGATTCAGAATCTAAATGAAATGCAGATTCCATTCCCATTGTTAATTGAATAACTCGTTCAGAATCAATCATACAAATTGGACATTTAAATTTTGTTACATTTCCATCTGCAGGTTTTCGAACAATTCCCCATTCATGTTTTCCTTGAACATGTCCGCATCGCATGTATACCTAAAAAAATTATTATATTTTGGGTCAACACCATCTTTAACCTCAGTTTAATTTTAAATGTAATAATTTAAGAATAAATACTAATTTTTAATCGAAAATTAATTCTTTTCAGTTATACAAAAATTTACAAAATGTCAGTTTTCAAAAATTTACAATATTTTTTTATAAAGTTTTGTTTCTCAAAATAAAAAATTTTATATCAGTGTTTTTTGGCGACTGATATAAAATATGTCAGTTTAGGTTAAATTCTTGGCAATTTCGAAAAATCCCGTTGTTAATTTTTAACCAAAAAAAAAGAATTTCAGTTTTTCCCCATATACTTAATCATAAATTAATATCCCATTTTATTATTTAAAAAATTTGTTTAACTTACATATGGCTGTCTAGAAGTTACACCCTTTGAAGCTTTTTTCTTTGGAATAATTAATGTATTCAAATTTACAGGACATTGAGGTTTTCCAGCATTTAATTCATCCAATCTTCTCTCCAATTCAAGCCTTGACGGAGAATGTTTAAGCCCTTCGGCGGATCTCCATAACAATGTTGCCCCACATAAATCAATTAATGTTCCATCTTGAAGTTGATTAGATTCATCAAGTTTTAGGCTTCCACGTTTTTGTGATGATCGAGTTTCTCGCAGGGAATACATATCTCCATCAACACTAACTTCTCTCCATTCATACATTTCATGAATTGAATTACTTTCAGTATTATTATCATTATTTAAATTATTTGTGCCATGACAATTTGTTATTTCATTATTTCGATTTGGATGTAATAAAAGTATGCCATTCGTTGTAAGACCATCATATTCACCATTCTTTTTTTGCCATTTTGTTGCTTTTTCACCTAAGAAAATATTTTTTGATGAATCAAATCCTGCTGCGTATACATATACTTTATTTGGCTCTTCTCGATCAGCTAATATTCGACAAGCATATCGAGAAATTGTTGATGAAATAGGTCGATGACTATGATGATTTTGTTGTTGTTGGTGATGTTGTTGATTTGAAGATCGAATATTATTATTTCCACCAACGGGAGAAAGAACGGCATGAGGGCCCGCTTCAAGCCATGTATCAACAATTGAAAAATCTATTTGTGGTTCACTTGAACGTCCAACCTAAAAAATAATAGATGATAATGCTCGTTTAATGCTACGTTTACAAATGCTCAGTTTTGAACAATCTAAGTATTTGCTAAACTTTAAAAAGTTGATTTAGATAAATATGCAGTGTTTTTAAACTACGCTAAATGTAAAAAATTTAAGCAAATTTTGTCAACTAAATTAAATATCTCAGTTTTTTTTCAAATTTTTAGCCTAAAACAAATCTCTCTCTCTCTGACAATAATTAATTAATTAACTTACTTGAAACATATCCTTTGTTGAATCATTCACATATTCAACTAATACAGTATGCTGCTTATTATAGCTATAACTGACAACATGCCGAGATGAATCTTGTACCACCGAGGATTGAGAAGGGGGAGCTTGAATGGAAATCATTTTACCCTTTTTTACACCATTTCCAAAATCTTTTTTTTTAATAACCATTTTTGAGCGATGACATCGACGTGAATTTGAGTGATGCCGGGGCGTTTCTGGTGCACCATTATATCCTAAAAGGATTAATTCCCCATAATTTTCTGGTTCATTAAGAACTTCTTCCAAAATTGAATTTATTACATGTGTTGGAGTAATAGAGGGAGACTCATTTTCACCTTCTGATGATAGCTTATCATTTTCATTATTTGTTGGTGTTGTTGGCATTGATAATGGAGTACTAAAAAAAAGATTATTTTAATAAAATTAGATTATTTTTTTCTGGGAAGAGATATTTCGACTAAGCTCAGTGTTGAAAGGAAAAAAATGGGAAAAAAATACGGCGAAAAAAAGAAGAAGCAAAAAAAAGCTTGTTGTTATTGGCAACCAAAAAGAAATTGTTTTTTTTTCTGATTTCGTTAGATGTTTTTCCTTTGTCGGGGCTCTATATTAGACTTAAATTCATTATTTTTAATTATATTTTTTATAAAAAAATGTAGCTTTTTGTATTTTGGAAAGCTTGTCAAGTTTGTATTCAAAACCCATAACACGAGGCAGTTTAATTTAACTAAAATCTAATGTGAAACGCTTTTAATCATACATATAGGACGTGCATAAAAAAGTTTATATTAAAATTTAAATTAAATACGTACGGATTTTTGGGAAATGAAAAAAAAGACACTTGAAAATTTTCTCGGAGGGCAAAAATGGGTAGAGCAGTTGGTTGCGAGTTTTCTTTGCATGCACTGGGCAAAAAAGTGCAAGTTCAAACCCAGCGAGAGCACTGATTTTTTTAAACGAATTTTTTTTGTTGTTTTTACAAGAAACTTTTCAAAAAACTTTTTATAATGATTGCTGAACCACTTGAATCAAAAAATTTTTTTATAGTTGCTCTCGCGGGGATCGAACCTGGCTTCTTTTCAGCGTTGTGCATGCAAAGAAAACGCGCTAACCAACTGCTCTATCCATATTTGCCCTCCGAGAAAATTTAAACGTTTTTTTTGCATTTCCCGAAAATCCTTACGTGATTTGAAATTTTGGTTTCGTTTTAATGTTTTTCAAAAATGTTTAAGTTAAAAAATTTTATTCTTTTATTACAAAAATCGGGAAATTTAAATATCTGTTCAACACACACAGTTACTACTAAGGTTGATCGACTTTTGTGAGAATTTTCCGAATTTTTTTTTGTTTGTTTTGTTTAAAAAGACATAATTTTTTTTTATAATTAAATTAAACAAACTTAAATTTTAGATTAGCTTTTAAAAAACGCTAAATAAATGCAAAACTTTTTACACCATAAAAATTTAGCTTCAGTTTAAAATAAAAAATTTGGGTAAAAAAATACACCACAAAAAAAACTCAAAAAATGCAATTTTTATTATTAATAAAAATAAAATAAGTTTGTTGTAGTAAATCGGGGGGTGGCACTTTTATGCAATTATAATTCATCCACTTTTTTATTATTATTTACGATTAAAAATGATGCCAACAAAAAGTTGTCTTTGAAGCACTTTAAGCTGATAATTGATATGCTTACGTAGGAGGAGAAAAAAAATAGAAAAAAAAAGAAGAAAATGATTTTTGAACTTATAAACTCAAATTCAGTTTTTGCTTCAAATTTTTTTTAAAATATTTAAATTTAAGTTAACAGAAAGAATTCCCGTATTTAATCAATAACATCCGATATATCAATTCAGTTAATTTTCTAAAACATAAATAATCGAAAAAAATTTCCATATTGATATAACATCGTGCAGTTTTTTTACCCCGAACAAAAACATTTAGCGCAATTATAACAGAATAATTTATTTTTCTTGTTTTACCCATTTATATTTTAAACCATTGCTTCAAAAAAAAATTAAAAGGTTTCACAACTTTTTAAAACATACTTTTTCGTTCCAAAAGCACAGTGTTTTTTTTTCAAAGCATTGTAAAAAAATTACAGTTTTAAATTTAAAATTGCAATAAAAAAAATAATTATTTATCCGAAATTTTTTTTTAGGTCACTCCTTTTTAATGACAGTTTAAATTTTTGGTAATTATCATAAAAAAATGTTCCATCAAACATAAATTTAAATTTTTAAATCAAAAATTTAACCTTTATTTTACTTTGTTTTTTCAGTTTATTTTTCAAGTTTTTATGAAATTAAAAAAAACGTTCATGTTTGATAGTATCCAGTTTAAAACTATTTAAACAATTTTTGCCATCTATTATTTTGGAGCTATTGAAAACTTTTGAATAATTTTTTATCATTGCTTTATCTCATATAATTTAATAAAAAATATGCCGTTTTTGCTTTTAAAAAACATGTTTTTTTTGTTATCAAAAATGTTCTTGCAGTAGTTTTTGCGACGATAGGAATTTGCCCACACCTCAGTTTAAATTACAAATTTTAAAAAATAAATTATATAAAAATATTCCTTACCAAATTATTTTTTGTGAAGTATGAATATCATCATTTGATGCTAAAATTGTTGGCGGTGGTGGTGGGGCTTTAGTTGTTGCATCTCCACCCCCACTCATACTTACAGAACATTTTGAATTCATTTCATAGATAATAAATGGAGATAATGAAGAAGAAGAAGAAGAAGAGATTTGAGAATTTACGGAAGCAATTTTGAAAAAAATGATATCAGTTTTTTAATAATAATAAAAAAAGATTATAATAAGCTTTAATTGTGTAATTTAAAGCTGACTTTTTTTGAAAAAATATGCTTCTTTTTTTTGATGAATAAATAAAAAATATAAAAGTTTTCAATGAATAAATAAATTTATTGATGGGTTTTTTTGAGAGTGTTGTGTTTGAAAATGTTTGAAAAATAAAAAAATGTTTTTTAGACTTTTAAACACACACGCCAGCCACAGCTACTACAGCAGCTGTTGAGTTTGTTTTTTTTGTTGAAAGAGTATTTGAAGAAGCGTTGTTGCTGGGAGGGAGAAAAAGGGAAGTAATCAATTTTGAGGGAAAGGGTTTAAAGACTTTTTCTTTTTTCTTCTTGTTTTTTTGACAAAATGAAAGAAGAAGAAAAGATAACAACAACTAGGGCGGAACAAGAATTTTTTTGGCAAAATGTTCTTTGATTATATTTGAATTTGTCAATTTCGAATAACCAACAAAAATATTCAGTTAAATTCCAAACTTTAAAATTTGAAATATTAATTTTTCAAATTTCCAGTAATAATAATAAAATTAATATTTTCAAACGTTTTTACAACAGAATTGAATTCAGTTTGTTGTTGCTGATGACAACAAAAAAATACAGGGTTCTTTTTTTGACGGCCCTAAAAAACAAAAATAAAAAAATATAACATTAAATAAACAATGTTAACGTTTTTTTTGTCATATGGAATTCTTTTTTTTCAAGTCACGGAAAAACAAGAATTCTGCAAAAAAAAAAGTGACACGAGGGGGGGATGCAAAAAAAAAATGAATGAGCACTTTTTTCCGTGTGCTTGTTTTGGGAAAAAAAAATTAAAGAAAAAAAAAAGGACCATGATTATTGATCAATGGGGGGGGGGGGGGAGAAACATAATAAAATTAATAATAAACGTGAACACAGGCATTAAAAAAAACAACAGTTCCTCTTTGTATCATCATCATCTGTCACGTGTGATTTTGGAAGGGTAATAAAAAAATATAAAACTGTTGGAAAAAAAACTTTTAATGACAGTTTTAGCGGGCTAATTTTTAAGGAATCACGATGAAAAAAATATTTTAAATTTGTGAAATTATAATTTATATTAATTGTGTTAAATTAAAAAAAAATTTTGTACAGTATATTTTAACCCCAAAATTAACAAATGTTTTAAGCGCTAAATGCTGTTTTGCCAGTTTTTAAAAGCCATAAAAATATATATTTAAACAATTCTATAAATTAAATTATTAATTTTATTTTATAGCAAAAAAACTTTTTACGCAAAATTTTTAAAAATTATAAATAAATTTATGCCATGCTTTTAATTATCATGAAAAATGTTATCATTCAATGAATCAACTGATACACCTTGCAATCCATGCGGCAGTTAATTTCCTTAAATTATCAAAGCTAAAAATAATCATTACTTTTTTCTAATCTAAGATCCGTGACAAAACAGGATCATAAAAAATAAAAAATAAAAAATTTTACCGCTGCCATAAAAGAAATTTTTTTAAAAAGTTAAGCAACGATAAGAAAAATTTAATTTGGCACTAAAAAGTTGTAAAAAAATAAATTTTAATCAAAAATTACATCAATCGATGACCTCAACCATTAAAACCATTTTGATGTTTTCAGTTTTTTTAAAAGCTTTTTTTAAAATTAAAGCTAAAGAATTTCGCCATCAGTTTTTAAAATTTAAATATTTTTTTTTTAAATAACCAAATTTAAAGAAGTTTTTAGTTTTTTTTTGAAAGATTTCCAAAAAAAAGACAATGAAAAAAAAAGTTTTAAATGTACGTCGATTTTTTTTCTTTTTCGTTTTTTTCAATCGTTTACTTTTCTCTCTCTCTCTCTCTCTTTGTTTTTGGGTGGTGGTGGTGGTGATGGTTGTGACCTGGTCAGCTGAAAAAGTACCAGCATTAATGTTTTTAACAACATAAAAAAAAAGAGGTGTGGTGGGGAGAAAAAAAGAAGAAGTAGAAATAAAAGGAAAGAACAAACAGCAGGCAAAAAAAAGTCGTCATTCATTCATTTCAGTCAAGCTCGAGCAATATATATTTCGAACGACCAAAACAGAGGGGAGAGGAAAAACAAAGAGAGAAAAAAAGGCAGTTCAAAGAAGTCTTTTATTTTGATGTGAGCATTTTTTCTACTTCTTCTTTCTTTTTTTTACCACCATCATCATATTTTTTTTCTTCTTTTGATTGACAAAAGTGGAGCTTTCCTCGATCTGATCCGACTCGATATTTATTTATTTATTCTATATTCCATTCTCCCCTCTCTTTCTCTCTTTTTTGTGTTCAAGTTTTCGATTTTCGCTATAAAATTTTAAAAATCGATTATAAAAAAAAGTGCGGGAAAAAAAATAAACGTAAAGAATTCTTTTGTCTTTATTTTACAAAAAAAGAGAAGAAGAAGAAGATTAAAGGGGGGATTGGATATGGATAAAGGATGAAGATATACGTTTAATACTTTTGTTCATTTATCCTACTGTATTTTTTTTTAAAATCTTACATATTTGACCACAAAAATGGTCAGTTAAAACTGCAAAAAAATTTTATCAAATCATATTTTTATAAAAATATTTATTTTTTTCAATATTGCATTCAAAAGCGTTCTGGAAGCTGCAGTTTAAATTAATATTTTTTGTTCGCACCGTTTTAAACCTAACTTTTATTTATTTTATAAGAAAAAAGTTTTCCGTTTCCAGAGGCTAAAAACAAATTATTTAATTAACATTAAAATTTTAAATAACCATAAAAAAAGTTTTTCAGTTTTAATAAATTGATTTTAAATATTTTCAAAGATTTAATAAAATTAATTAAAATAAAAAAATAAAAAACTACAGTTTAAAAACTTAATTAAATTAAAAGCACTTTAAACAAAAAATTGATCTCATCTTCAAAATGAAAATTGAAACGTCCGAAAATATTTTTCATTTTCGTTCTTTCTCTCTCTCTCAATCAATTCCATCTCTTTATCCCTCCCTTTCCCAAAAATTTTTTTTCGTGACATTTTTAAATAATTTTTTTTGTTATTTCAAACTTTAAAGAAGACATTATTATTGAGGTGAGAGAAAAAGAGAAGAAAAAGTAAAATATATATTTTGGCAAATATTTGTGTGTGAGAAAAACGTTTTTATTTTTCGTCACATTCATCGCGCCTCAGTTTTGATTGAAAAAAAAGATATATAAAATATCAACATTTTTTTGATGAATAAGGTTTTAACGTCGTCACACTTGTTTAATTTTAAGATTGAAAAAAAATATATATTTGTATTATTTGCAAAAAAAAGAAGAAAGAGAGAGGAAAAAGCTATTAAATAAGGATTGTTTGCAATACGTTACGTTGATATCAGACAAATAGAAATACGAGAAAAAAAGAAATGGAATACAGTTTTGTTGAACATAAACAAAATACAAAAAATAGGGTGTGGAAAATAGTACTCAATGGTCAGTTTTTATCACTTAAAATTGTAAATAAAGTTGTAAAATAAAAAAAAAGCATTTTACACTTTTAGAAAGCTAAAAGTTCAAAACAGAAACTATTCCAGGAAGGGGGGTTTCTCAGCTTATAGTAAAAAAAATGGTTTTGGAATTTACAAATATAAATTTTTAGTTTTCAATACAATTTTTATTTTTTTTGTCAGTTTTTGTGCACCAAAAATTAACTTTTATTACCAAAAAAAATTCCAAGCTCAAATTTTATTCTTAAAAATCAAAAATAATGATTCTATTTTCTAAATTTATCCAAAATTTTAATTATTAATTATTTTATCATTGAATATTGTCAAAACAAAATATATCTCAAATACTGCCGCCACACAAGCACTTTTCCACAGTTTTTTTTCTCCCCAAATAAAAAATAACCAGAATCCATAAATTTTTTCAAAAAAAGAAGATAATTTTTCAAATTTTAAAGAAAAAATTCAAAGCAGATGTTCATATAATAATAATAATACACAATAGTTTTAAGGAACAAAAAAAAAGAGATGAAAAATGCTATTTAAAATCTTTCATTGTTGGCAAACCGAAATTGAACAAAGAAAATAAAGCAGAAAAATTCTATAATTTTTTTTTATAAAAATAAGATGGAAGCAAAGAAAAAGAATGTAGGAAAAAAGAAGGAAGTAAAAACCGAGAACAAAAAAATTTTTGCTTTTTTTTTAAAACGAAAACCAAAAACAAAACCAACAAAACAAAACACAATAAAATTATATAGTTTTATAAATATTTTTTTTCGAACAAAGCTTTATTTTTTAAATTTTAAAATTAAAATTTGTAAAATAAAAAAAGAAACGTGATACATTTGTATTCGTCGTTAAAAAAATGAGAGAGTCAAAACACTTGAGAAAAAAAAATTTTTTTTTGGCATTCGCGAAAAGCAGCAGCATTGAGGAAAAAAAGGGGAGAGAGAGAGGGAGAAAAGCATTGAAGCATGCTTATTTTTTCTCTCTCAATGTGCTTAAATGTCACGCAATTGATAATAGTATTTGTAAATTATATAAAGTTTTCTCTCTTTTTTAAATGTTATGAAAAATTGGCCAGTTAAATGTTAATTTAAATTATATCTTGTCAGTTTTTAAAATTTAAAAACAAAAAAAATCAGTGTTAAAAAAATAGTAATAATAATACTATTTTACAAACAATGATTTTTTTAAAATAATATTTTTTTTTGATTCACTAGAAGTCAGTTTTAAATAATTTACTTTTTTTTCCAAAGCACAGTTGTATTTTTAAAACTTCAAATTACGAATTTATTTCATTTTTTGCAATTAATAATGAAAAAAGCTAAAGAATTGTTTAAAATGACACCTCTTTTTAAATAAAATATTTTTATAAATATTGTTTTAAACAAAAAAACCTTAATGACAGTTTATCTTATATAATAAAAAAATTTCTTAAAATCATTTTAAAAACAGTTATCAAATTTAAAATTTTCACATTATCTCAGCATTCAGTTTATTTAAAAAAATACAAATTTTTGCCTCCAAAAAAGCTGGAAAAGAACAGTTTTTTAAATATAAAAAAAATTAAGAGAAACAATTTTTAAAATTTAGTCCATTAAAAACTTGTACCATAAAAGTAACTACGATTTGAAATTATTTTTAACAATTAATTATTTTTTACTTTTTTATTTACAATTTTTGTTACAATAAACTCCAAATGCAGTTACTACAAATTTTAAAGCATTAAATACAATTTTTTCGCGATTTATCTATTTTTAACGCAATTTTATTCCCAAAGTTTTTGATTATATATTTTTATTGAATGCGCAAAAACAGTTATTATAAAAACATGTTGAAGACGAAAAATGAATGAAAGAGTCTTATATTATTCTTAAAATTGCCGCAAAAATATACAATTTTTTTCTTCTACTTTTTTTTTCTACTCTCACAAAAACATGGAAACAACGAAAAACAACGAAACAAAAAAATTATTTTAAAGACAAAACCAAAAAGGAAAAAGAAGAAGAAAAAAACGAGGACATTCATTCAATAACAAATAATTCAATGGCAAAATAAAAGTGAGGGCGTCAATGTTTTTAGAAACGAAGAAAAAAAGGGAACACATTTTTGAAGGGAGCAAAAAAAAGAAATATAAATATGGGCGTTTTTTTGTGGTGACAGTGAGGAAAGTAAAAAAAGAAAGAAAAGAAAGGAGGGCACAAAGATGTGTCTCTCTCTCTCTTTTTTTTTTCGGCCTTTATTCGAATGAATGAATGAATATGAATAAAATGTGTATGCTGTTAGTGGGAATGGCATGCGCAAATCGGATTTGACATTCCTTTTTTCTTGAAAGAGGGAGAATAGAACAAAAAAAGGAAGACACAAAGATGGCATATTGCTGGAATTAATATGACTAAAATGAAAGCAAAATCGTTATTTTTTTAATTTAGTTTTACATGCTTTTTCAATAAATAAATCAGTTTTTATTACTTTTAATAATATCAAATCAAACAAAATTTAAAATGCAAATTTCAACCAAAAATGTTCTCAGTTAACGAACAAAAAATTAAAATTTCCCTTAAAAAATATACATAAATTTTGTAAAATTTATCAATTTTATCACTTTTTTAAATAAATAATCAGTTTAACAAAAACAGAATAGTTTTTAAAATTTAGCAAAAACTTTTGTATTTTGTAATAAAAATTTTATTGACACTTAAATTAAGTGACTTAATTCTACATATATATTATTTTGTTAAAAAATCAACCAACATTATACATGTATCACTTTTATGTAAATTATACATGTCCAAATTCATTTAATACTACAGTTTCACAATTTAAACTTTAATTTAAATATTTTATTTTGTCAAAATCTATCAAATCTTCTTCTTCCTTATTTTCTCTCTCTTTTTTTGATGTCAACAAAAAAAATTGATTTAATTTTTGTCCGAGATGAAAAAAGAGAGGAAATAAAAATTTAATAATTTCCAGTTCATCTGTCACCAGATGGCAAAAAAAAATTTTTTTATATATATTAAAAAATAATAAAATGAGGATCATTCCTAAAAATAATATTCTCATTTTTTGCATTGCAGCAAAAAAAACACTAACACAGTTTAAATGTGTGTGAATTCAAGCAGAAACAAAAAATTTCATGGCAAAAAAAAATAATGTTAAAAATCGAAAAAATATTTTTTTGCTTAAATTCCAAAAAAAATTATAAATGTGGAAACAGTTTTTTCATCCTAAAAAATATTCAATAGTTTAATGATAAAAAAATGTTTAAAATGTAGAAATAAAAAAGTTTAATATTAAAGTTAATGCCTGTTTAAAAATGCAAACCTAAAATCCTAAAATGAAATTGCAAGTCACTCTTTGCCAAAAAAATTGATTAAATTAAAGCTTGATGTGCCAGTTTTTATTTTATTGATATAGAAATTTTTAGGCTAAGAATTTCGAAAAAAACAAAATTATTAATTTTTTTAGCCACAAAAATTCTGTAAAACTAGCTACCATACTTGTAAGAATCTATGATAACAAAATACAAAAACAAATATCAGTTTATTAAAAAACAATTAATAATATTAAAATTCCCCTGTTCCACAAATTCCGATAAAAAGAATTCAATATCAAAAATTAAAAAGAAAAACCAAATATTAATCCGTTAAAATCTTTTCCACTCCCTCCCTCACATTTTTATGTTTTTTTAATCTAACTAAAATCTAAAATTCTTAAACCTTTAAATCTTAAATCCTAAAATCAAAGTCCAAAAAATAAAACTCCTACGAACTATTAAAATTGAAAAAAAAACACATAGCAAAAACATTTTTAAGGAAACCTTTTAAATTTTTTTTTAAAAAAAAGAAAACCGATTAAAAAAATGCTTTTAACACACTCAAAAAAACAGAAGAAAAAAAATTCTACATAGAATTCTTAGTAAAAACAAACATTTTTCATTCCAAAAAAATAGCAGAAAAACATTTTTCTTTTTTGACTCTTACTTTTTTTAGGGGGTCAATATTTTTTTTTCATTCACAGAATTTTCAAAAAAAATAAGGGAAACCAAAAAAACATGGATTTTTAAAAGGAGGAGGCCAAAAATTGCATAAAATATTCTTCCAAAAAAAAAATGCCTAAAGGCTTAAAATTTTGGACAATAAAAAATATAAGTTTTAGCTCAGAATGTTTTCATCGCAGTTTTTTTTCAAAAAAAGGTGGGATAAAAAAAAATAAGTTTTGTAATTTTGAAATATCCAAAATATTTCAAAACAGCTAAAATTTCGTAAATGGAATCAGATGGATTACAGTTTCCATGGCGTTGAAAAAAAAGTAATAGTTTTGTTTTTTGTTAAAATAGTTAAAACCTCTGTTAAATGTTTCCAAAACACAATATTATGAAATAGTGCATTTAAATATTACTCATGCTGTAATTTATTATTCATAATATCTCTCAAAAAATATATTTTTATTACGAAATTTATATTTCCAACTTGGATACTTGGACAGCAGTTTGTAAAAAAAGAAAATTAAAATTTAAGCCCTCGAAATTCTCCCTGTCAGTTTTTAATAATAATTATTTTTGAAGGAAAAATTTAAAAAATCTCACAAAAATCAAAGATTTGGTTAAATCAGTTAAAAATTAAAGTTAGTTAATAATTTTTAAATACTTAAATGTTTGCATGAATTTTATAACCTTGCTCTCAGAATTTTTTAAACGAAAAATAGTTGCTCTTTGCAGTTTTGTTAAACAAAAATATTGTTATAATTTTCGTTAAATTAAAAGAAAACCTTTTTAAATTAAACTGTTAACAGACAGTTTACCAAAACGTAAGCTTTGATCTTTTATAAGCTCTCTGGATGACAAAAAAAATACAATCCTCAGTTTTCTTGAAATTTTTTAAAATAATTTTAAAACTCTTTTTTTAAATCTCGATGCACTTTTAAGAGCTTTAAAAAGGATACATATTTTTTAAATTCGATGCCTTTATTTAACAGTTAATTATTTAAATATTAAAAATCCAGTATAAACTATTACTTAAAGCTTAAGTTTTCACTCAAGTACCAGTACCAGATACATCAGCTATTTTTAAGCACCTAAAAAGTATGCAAACAAAGAAAAGAAGAAGTACTAAAAAGTTGTTGCGCAAACATACATAAAATATCTTAAAAAATTTTGAATTAGTTTGAAAAACTTTTGTTGAAAAAAAACCAAAGTTTTCTTCCGTAAAGTTGTTTCACAGGAAAAATTGGAAATTAAACAACAGCTTTTTGGAGGCAATTGTAAAAGTTGAGTTTAATTTTATTTATTTTAGTAGCAGTAATAGTAATACTGAAAGAAGTAGTTTTTCAATTTTAAATTAAAATAACCAAATATTTGGCGCCAGTAATAATTTCAGAGGGTTGAAAATATTTTAGATAAATTTGCATAAATAAAGATAAAATCTAGATTTACTTTATTTTTTATAAAAATTTTACCTTTGGCATATTTTAATAAAAAACTTGAAGAACAGTTAATGTTAAATTTTACAAAAATATTTTATAACACACTTTCAAATTTCTTTAAAAACATATGTACAGTTTTTTGGAAATTAATTGAAATTAATAATTTTTTTCTAACTTTTTTTATTTATGTTAATTTCTATTACAGTTTATATAAAAAAGTAGAATCACAGAAAATTGGAAAATCTCTAAAGTCTAACTACAAATATTGAAAACGATTTAAAAATATTCAAAATTTTGGCTTTAAATTATTTAAAAAAATTTTATTTATAATTAATTATTTCCTCAACAAATTTGTTGATCAAAAAAGCAAAAGTTTTATCCAAATTTTTTCAAATAAAAAAAACTTAAAACCAATATTCAGTTTCTTGAGCCAAAAAATATATATATTTATTTATAAAAACGAAGAAAAAAAAGCGGAAATAAGAAAGTTGAACAAAAAAAAATGAGGAAAACTCATGTTCTTTTTTTTTATTATTCTTCGACAAGAGTACCAACAACATTGGAACAGAAAAAAAGGGGAAGAAAATTGAAAAGATGAAAGACGAAAGATGGCTGCTATTGATGGTGATGGTGGCGGTGGCGGTAATGGTGGTGGTGGTGATGGGGACGAAAGATGCGCAAAATGCAAACATAACAAGTTTTTTTTTGCATAAAAGTTCTTTTTTTTTACTAATATGAAAAAAATAATAAATAAAATAAATGGAGACAAGCCTTTAAGGGGAGAAAAAAAAGACATTTTTGCATTTTTATTTATTCATCCATAAAAATTTTTTCAGTAATAGTTTTTCGCTTTTTTTTGTTGGGTATTTGTATTGTAAAAAAAGGAGAATTTTTAGAATAATTTTTTATAAAAGTAATAAGATTATGGTATCAGTTATCCCAAAATAATATCTGTTGTCATCAAATGTTTACAGTTTTTTTAAAATAGTTTTGATAAATTGATAAGATAAATTATTTACAACAAATAACAACGCGAAAAACCTTGCTAACCAGGGCTGTCCGGGATCCGGGATCCTAGGCCATTTTTCCGGAATTTTTGCCCCGGATCAGAATCCCGGATTTTTGGACTAGTTACAAAAAGCTGAAAAATCTCGGAGGTTTTAGGCCAGGATTCCCGGATCCCGGATTAAAAAACTCAGTCCCAGACAGCCCTGTTTCTAACTACTTCACTCTTAAATTTACATTTTTTTATAACTAAATGATAAACGATAGCCTAAAATCAAAAACAGAGATTCTTTAAAAAGCAAATTTCCTGTTGGCATTTAAAAAGGCATTTAAAAAATGTAATAAATTAAAAAAGAGATAAACTTATTAATTTTACAATTTACGTCAAATTTTGTTTTTTTTATATTAAAATTTAAAGGTTAAAAAAAAGCAAAGATTAATTATTTACGAAAATACCATTGTTGAGGCTTAAAATAATTATTTAAAGAACAAAAAGAAGCTTAAAAACAGTAATTTAATGCAAAAATAGAAAAATTAAAATTGTTTGCGTTTATAAATAAATTTTTATCAATTTTGTTTACGTTGATATTGTTTTAAAAAAAACAGTTTTGTTCAAAAAATTCTTTGATATAATTTTTGTATATTTTATGCACTTTGAATACATTGTTAAAATCATTTAATATTCTTTCAATAAATAATTTATTAATAATCAATTAAAAACAATATTGAAAAAATCCAAAAAAAACATTACTGCTGCGACTGAATAAAATTTATGTTTCTTTTTCAAGTTTTGTATGGTATGCTTCAACCCGCTTTTTATGAATTCCAAGCATTCCAAATGGAACAAAAAATTGTTTAAATAACCAAAAACTGACTAATACTCCAAAAGCAATCTAAAAAAGAATGGTCCGATAAAGCTCATCAGTTTAATAAACAAAATATTTCAAAAACTTTTATTTACACCCAGCGCCGTATTTAAGGGGGGGGGGGCACTGGGGGCCCGTGCCCGAAATTTAGGAATTTCCTTTGATGTTTTGCCGCTTCGTGTTGGCGGCCGCAAAAGATCAAAGGCGTGCCCCCCCCCCCCCAAAATCGCTGTACCCCCTGAAATTTTTTTCTGTATACGGCCCTGTTTACACCAGTTTAATAAATCTTTAATCAGTTTTATCCAATATTTTTTAGCTTTGTCTGATAAAACTTATTAGGCTTACAATCTTTTTACAGGTGACTAAAAAACTTTATTTCTTGTTGCTCTCGACACGAATCAAGCAAAAAGACGTTTTACCTATTTTGTTTGGCGTCTTAAATGGGGCAACAAAAAAAAGTTTTTCCGCTCTGGCATTTTTTTTTCGTGTCGAGAGCGTCAGGGAAAATCTCTCTTTTTTAAAGGTTTAAAAAATCCAGTAAAATTACTGAAATTAAGAATGGGATTTTTTTTTCAAATCAGTTTTTTCCAATATCTTTTAGCTAAAAATTCCTTTAAATTGCGAATGCCAAAATATACCCAGTTTTAAACATATATATATATATATATATATCCCCCCCCCAAACACATACCTGTATATCATGTAATAAGCAACCAGTTGAAATTCGATAATTTCCAATTAATCTTACAGCTTGTCGAGCATATGTTTCTGTTTTAATTACAACAATATCATTTGCTTCTTCCTCAGCATATGAAGCAATTTTTGTTGCAACTAATAATGGAATTAAACAATTTACTTTAACATTTGTATGCCCAAATTCATCGGTTAAAGTATCAGAGAAAAAGCTGATAGCAGCTTTACTGGCGGGATATGTCGACATATATGGAAGGGGTCGCCATCCGGTCATTGATGCAACATTCACAATTATTCCGGCATCACGTTTTAACATTCCCGGAAGAATTAATTCAATCATCTTTAAAGGTGATTTTATTTATTATTTTGCAGTGAAAATTGAAAAACAAATTTGCTTACTTTTACACATGACATTAAATTTACTCGTATAATCTTGGATGGAAGATTTGGGGGAAGTTCTGCAAAATTTGCAATTCTTTCTGGGGCAATTCCAACACAGTTCACTAAAAAAATGCAAAGATTAATTATTTACGAAAATACCATTGTTGAGGCTTAAAATAATATTTTAGAGAACAAAAAGAAGCTTAAAAACAGTAATTTAATGCAAAAATAGAAAAATTAAAATGTTTTTTCGTTTATAAATAAATTTTTATCAATTTTGCTTACGTAATTGCTATTATTTTAAAATTAAATTCAGGGCCGGTATACAGAAAAAAATTTCGGAAAGGGCACAGCAATTTTGGGGAATGGGGCACGCCTTTACGGGCCCCAATGCCCCCCCCCCCTCTCTCCCCTTAAATACGGCGCTGATTAAATTAATAACAGTTTTGTCCAAAAAATTCTTTGATATCATTTTTGTTTAAAATTGAGTAACAAACTAATAATTTTTAGGTATATAATATATCTACAAATTCATATATTTAAAGCTAAATTAAAACCGTTTAAACTTTGTAAAATGTTAAAAATGCGCAACATTAGTTTTGCTCTTATCAGTTAACTCTTGATCAGTGTTGATTTAAATTTGCATCAACCAAGAATTTCCTGAATTAGACGAGTTCAGTTTAAACAATTGATGATTTTAATCATTTAAAAAGCTTTTTGTAATTCTTTTTACAAAAAAATTAAGTTTAAAAAAGCGGCATAAAATAATTGGGAAGCGTTAAAATTGAATTTTAGTGAAACGTTTAAAAAATTTGCAGTTTAAATAATAAATTCAAATAGTTTTGATGCTATTTTTATACATT
This sequence comes from Panagrolaimus superbus, assembly GCA_964035985.1. Classification (NCBI taxonomy): domain Eukaryota; kingdom Metazoa; phylum Nematoda; class Chromadorea; order Rhabditida; family Panagrolaimidae; genus Panagrolaimus; species Panagrolaimus superbus. The sequence continues at coordinate 3,058,049 of OZ038357.1, forward strand.
TTTTGCAAAAAATGTTGAAAACCAACGATCTAATTCTTATTTAAAAATTGTTTTTTAACATCGTCGCAAAATCAGAAAAATTTTTCCTTCTTTTTTTCTTCGTTTTTTTTTGTTTTTTTTTCCAACAAAAAAATAAGCCACACTCAAACGTTTCTCTTCTCTTTTTTTTTTTCTCTCTCTCTCGCACTCCATCACATTTTTGACGCGACGGCTCTAGGCTCAGTGGTCTAGTGGTATGATTCGCGCTTCGGGTGCGTGAGGTCCCGGTTTCGATTACCGGCTGAGCCCAAATGTTTTTTTGCAAAAATATTTTTTTTATTTTTAAAAAATATTTAAAAAAACAAAAACAAGTTTTTTTTAAAATAAAACTTACCTAAAATTCCAGCTTCAATTGTTTTTAATTCTTCAGGTAATTTTGAATAATCATCTTTTTCAAAATCAAATATTGCTTGTTTTATTTCAGCATTGTAACGGGATTCTGTAAAAATGAAAATGATGAAAGTTTTTTTTAATATTTAGTTTAATTTTTTCGTATTTACTTACCAAGTTCTTGTTGAACTTTATCAAGTTTAGATTTATTTCTTGCAATAAGATAAAATTTTCGAACACCTCGACTTTTTGCCAACTCTTCAATATATGCTCTGCCAATGCCATCCGTGCAGCCCGTAACAACTAAAAATAATCAATAATTGTTATAAAATGTTGTCCCGGACATTTTTTTGTCGACTCCATCGCTCCGGAGTAGGGATGACACCGATTTTTCGGGCCCAATAAAATTTTTTCAAAAATTTTTTTTTCATTTTTGTTCGGTGGTGTGACTCCGGAGCAAGAGTCGGAGCCGCAGCGACACTGAAAAATTTGTATTTAAAATCTTTTTGAAATTTTACCCGTCCATTTATCCAGCAATGGAGTTAAATCATATGGAGTTGAAAAATAATGTCCCAAAATACTTCGAGTAACAACATACAAAAATTTTCCTAATCGAAACATCAAATATGATGTAATAAACCACCAAATATACTCATATATCAGCGAAAATAAACCCATAATGCCAAAATCTGAATTATTAATTATTTATTATTTATTATTTATTACAGAATTGTAATTACAAAGGTTACAGTTTTACAAAAACTAATTCAAAAATTATTGAGAGCAAAAAATTAAATTTTCGATAGTTTTAAAATTCCAGATCTAGGTTATTGGAAGCTCAGTTAAAAAATTAATTTGTTTAAAGAGATAAAAAGTGATAAAACGTTCTTAAAGCTTAATTACCTGTGTGTTATTCACTTTAATAACATTAGGGTTGAAGACTGTAAAAGTTTAGTATAAATTTATTTTTTGTTCTTGAAAAGAGAAAATACAGTTAATCCGGAGATCAAAGAGATCAAGAATTCACTCTTTTCAATTTTTTAAACTTTTATATTCGCTATAATTTATTAAAAATTACAATTTTTTAGAAGCCAAAAAAATTCTAGTGAAAATTTTATAAATAAAAATATATTTTTTAATTTAACAGTTTAAAAACTAAAGCTAAGATCTTAGTCTCCAAAAAAATAATAATTGGAAGATATGTTTGAAATTGAAGTAAATAAATGCAGGATTTTTTTAAAAATCCTATAAAAGAAAAGCCAGTTTCAAATTCATATATTTGAGGCTAGAGTAATTAGATTGATGACCGTTTAAACTTTGTAAAATGTTAAAAATGCGCAACATTAGTTTTGCTGTTATCAGTTAACTCTTGATTTGCATCAACCACGAATTTCCTGAATTAGACGAGTTCAGTTTAAACAATGGATGATTTTAATCATTTAAAAAGCTTTTTTTGATACTTTAGAAAATTAGAATCCTTTTTACAAAAAAATTAAGTTTAAAAAAGCGGCATAAAATAGTTGGGGAGTGTTAAAATTGAATTTTAGTAAAAAGTTAAAAAAATTTGCAGTTTAATTAATAAAACTAAAGCTACTAAAAAGTCCAAAATATGAATCTGTAAAATTAATTTTAATTGATAACTAAAAACTAAACCTGTTTTTTTACAAGAAATTGTTCTTTGAAAACTTAATTAATCAGTTTTGTAAATCTATGTTTTTTTCTTTACCTATTTTCTTCCAAAAAGTTTTAACACAAACAATTATGTAATTAAAATCGATATAAATATTTTTTATAAAAAAACAAAACAAAACTTGAAATAAGAAAGAACTTTCTATAATTTTTTGCTGTCACTTTTGTATATAAATTTATTTTACAGGTAAAAAAAGAGGGGGAAAGAAGAAAAAGAAACACAAAAAAAAGATGAGCCATGGAAATTTTGGAGAAAAAATATTGGACTGAAGAAAATTTCGATGAAAAGAGATGGAGAAAAAAAGGAAATAGGAAAAAAGGGGGGGGTAAAAATAGTGGACGATGGGACGGATGAATGTAAAATAAAAAGGGTTGAACGACATTGACCTTGTTGTGTTCAATCTTTCAATTCTATACAAAAAAAAATAATACCTTCATTTTTTAGGGTATAATAAATGATGAATGCAAAAAATTCTTTTTTCATTAATGTTTAAAAATGATCAAAGTTTGATTTTTCATTGTCAAAAAATTAATTTTTTTATAATCAAAGTTTTTTTATCAGTGCTTTAAAAGATGATTTGATAAATATTTAAAAATTTCTAAACATCTATACTATTATCAGTTTGAAAAAATTGGAAACCTACAGTTAAAGTTTTAAACAAATTTGCATACAACTGAATCTTGAATTATGAAAACTAAAATAAAATTTGTTGAAAATTTACCTATTTTTTTAGAATTACAATCGTCCAGTTTGCGAAACTTTAACAATTTTTTTTATGTTGAAATTTTGATTTTACTGTATTTTTAATTATTTTTATTTTAACGAAATGTGTCCTCAGTTTAATTTTATTTTCACCGTATTAAGATTGTTTATTTTTCAGTATTTTTAAAAATAAAATGTTGGTGACAGAAATATCCATCATTTTATATATTTCATCAAATTATTTAATTAAACTCATTCCACTGATTGCTACAGTATTAAATTTAAAAAAATACAGTAATTTTATAAACAAAAATCAAAAAAATTAATAAAAAATTGAAAAAAAATCGTAAATACAAAAATCTCCATTTTTACCGATATTTACTAAATAGCATCTTTTTTTTTGAAACATAAATCAATCAATCAATCAATCAATCTGGCAACATGCGATTAAAAGCCGACAACCTTTTTTTTTTTTGAAAGCATCTTTCCTTGTTTTTTTCTTCAATCATAGCAGCTAAAAATTGATTTGTTGTTGTTTATTTTTTGTCAATCAATACTTAAAATATTAAAAATAATGCCATTGCCGACTGAAACATATTTAACAAAAATGCCAGAACCATTACGTTTAAGAACGGTAAAACTTTTTGTTTTTAAAAATCTATAAAAAAATTAGTAAATCATTAAATTTTAGATTGGCACAACCATGAGCTATATATTATGCCAAGAAATGAAAAATATTGGATTTATTTCACAAGAAATTATTGAAGAACTCTTTCAAAAATATACTAATGTTACTTTTGATGTAAGTTTGCCAAAGTTTTTTGACGAGTTTTATCGGTTTTAATTTAAATTTTTTCTTCCAAATAAGAAAAGTTGCAGTTTATTTTTTAAAAAATTAAATAATTAAAATACAATTTCCAACTATAAAAATTTTTAAATTGGACTCAAATAAAAATATTTTTTTTAAAAGAATTTTTAAATTTCAACAATTTAAATTTTGTTAAAATTTGAATATTTGAAGTGCCAAAAATTGATTTACATTTGCTTTTTTTGTAGTTTTTTTGTTATCTTAAAGAGTTATTTTAATTCCAGTTAATTTTTTAAAATCTTGATACAAAATGAACAAGTTCAGTTTATTTCAAATTTGAATAATATTCAAATTTTGTGTTAAAAGCTAATATTCAAATTTATATATATATATTGAAATCACAAATTAGCTCATTATCTCAGTGTAACCTTAATTTTATTTTCTTTAATTCAATTTTTCAGGATGCCTGTGAAAGTATTAATACAACTCCAAAAGATTTTATTGATAAACATTTTTCTGAAATATTCAAAAATTGCCATCCACATGGCCTTGCCCGCCTTGATGTGGTCAATAAACCAATCAAAGAATTTGGAGCCTTTGAAATTACAGATGGCACTCAATAATAATTTATAATAATCTGCAGTTATTTTTATTTAAATGTTTGTTTATCAGTGATTATTGAAAAATAATATTCTTAATTTGTAAGTGGTTATCAGTGAAAAAAAAAGATAGAGCTAAAGCTTTCCATTTGTGCTTCCAGTTAAAATAAACTTTGAATTTTGATATCGATTAAATATGACATCCCAACCGAGCGGGACCAAAAAACTCGGCTGCGCAAAAAATGACATTTTGATAACTTTTTTCAATATTTTTGAAATATTTGAAGAGCTTTATCAAAACTCTGATAAGATTTTTGCGAAAATTTTATAAAGTTTTTAATAAAAATTAATAATAAATAAAGTTTTTTCGGCCAAAAACGGAGTGACAGTTTATAAACAATAAAATTTCTTATCACAAAATATGTTTTATTATTTCGTAACCAAAAAGATTCAACAAAAAGATTAAAAATTTTAGCCAAACTTTTTTTTACCAAAAACACATTCAAGACAGTTTAAATTTTAAATTTTAGATTTATATTTATAAAAACCTTCTCCAGTTTTCTTTCCCAATTTTCCTTCTGAAACCAATTTTTCCATTAGCGAAGATTTTGGAAGATTCACTTCATTTGGGTAATGTTTTCTCCAGCCATCTTGAATTGCTTTTCCAACATCTAGCCCAACAAAATCAGCTAATTTAAAAGGACCAATTGGAAATTTTAATCCAAGGGTTACAGCTTTATCAATATCCTCCGGACTTGCCACCCCTCTTTCAACTAATCCCATTGCTTCAGCTTGAAATGGAATTAGCAATCGATTAACAATAAATCCAGGGGTATCTGAACAAACAATTGGAGTTTTGCCAATTTCTTTAACAAAATTTATTAGTTTTTGTAAATTTTTATCACTGATATGATCAGTTTTGATAACCTCTACCAATTCCATGATTGGTACAGGACTAAAAAAATGTAATCCACCAAATCGTTCTTTTTCTTCCATCTTTGCTCCAATATCTTTGAGTAAAAGGGATGAAGTATTTGTGGCAAAAATGCAATGTTTTGGGGCAGATTTTTCAATATTTAAAAATAAATTTTGTTTAATTTCAAGATTTTCAATTATTGCTTCAATAACCAAATCCGCTTCAATAACAGCTTGATTTGAATTTGTAATCATTCGAAGACGGCTCAAAAGTTCTCGAACATATCTTCGTTGTTGATCAGAATTTTTTGGAAATTTTTCAAGTGATTCCTTCAAAAATCGTTGTTTCATTTGTTCAACAGCTTTTTGAATATATTCAATTTTTACATCAACCAAGACTACTTTAAAACCTGATTGTAAGCAGACCTAAAAAGAATGAATGAAAAAAAATATATGAATAATTAATTAAATGACAAAAAATGAGTGATGAAAAAATCCTCATCGGTGATGATTACGTGATGAATACGTGACCAAAAGTGATAAATTCATCACGCATACATCACCCGTGAAAATTTTTTCATCACCATTTTTTTTTGATGAAGTTTGAAAAATTGGTTTTATTTAAATTTGCTTATTTGAAAAAAATAATTTTGTGCCAAATTTAACTGATTAGTTTTACTTTTTAAAAACAACTTTTAAATTTTTAAAAATAATTTCAACTTACTTGCGCAATTCCGGCTCCCATTAATCCCGCTCCGAATACAGTAACAGTTTTAAAATCAGACATTTTTAAAAATTATCTTTTAAAATGCAAACTTTGTTCATCCAGTTTTAATCAATGATAAATAAATGAATTTTAACAATCAAGTTTAAAAAAAAGAACAATCAAAAATATGGTCCTACATTTTTTGTAGTCTTTTTTGATACTATAAATGCACAAATTGCGTGCTTTTTAGGAAAATATCAAATTAATTATCAATGTTACCAAAAAAAATGGGGGCTATTTTTTAAAACAAAAAAAATTTTTTAACTGACGAGAGTGGGATTCGAACCCACGCCCCCGAAGAGACTGGTGCCTTAAACCAGCGCCTTGGACCGCTCGGCCATCTCGCCTTGAATGCTCGATGACAGCATTTGAAGGATGATCAAAAAATTGTGTCACTCAAAAAAAAGTTGTTCCACAAAAACAAAAATTATTTTTTATTCAAAAAAAAACAATTTGATTAAAAAATAAATGCACTCAAAAGGAACAATGAAAGAACAGTATTAAACATATTTCCATAATCACGTATTGCAGAATTATTATGATTGCTATCACCGCCATTATCAGTGGAATCAGTTGTTCCACCATTTCTTCCAATCCATGGATAAACTCTTGCAGAAGCTTCAGAAAGTGTAAAATTTTTGGATAAAACTTTTGCATTGCTATCCATACTGGTACAAAAATAGGGTCCAAAATTTTTTGCATCTGTTTCAAAAATGACAAATTGATTAAAGATTGAAAAATATGGGGTAAAAGTCTAAAAAGATAGATGATTTAAAATTTAAAAAAAATATGATTTCGACATTAGATCCATTTATAAAACCCTTAAAACCTACAGTATTCGTATACATTGTTTTAACATTATTTTGTAAATCAGTTCCATTAAATTTGCATGCAACCATTGAAACATTTGAATTATCAAAAATTGCCAAATAATTGTTACGTTTTAGCGAAAGTGCAATATTTGCATTATTTTCAATAAGATAATGGGCATATTCTGTTACAGTTAAGCCAGTTCGGAAACAAGTGGTTTCTTCAGCTTGGGTGCCATTTTCAGTTGCGGCAGTTTTGACACAACAATCATAATTTCCAGAATTGTCAAAAGTTGGATGTGAAATTGTCAGCAATGCTTCATTTTCGACAGTTTTTAATTCAGTATTATTCATCAATGACCCTTCATTAAAGTAAAATTTGCGATCAATTATAGTTTTTGGAAGACCATAATCGTTGCAAAAAAGGATAACATTGGAAGAATAGCTGGAATCAAAGGTGTCTGGAAAAGTTAGAATTTTTTTATTATCAAAAACATAAAAAAAGGGATAGGGCCCACCCGGAGTTGAACCAGGGACCGATCGGACTGCAGCCGATTGCTCTGCCACTGAGCTATAGACCCTGTGGCGACAAAGCTGCTTTTTTGGTATTTAAAAAAAGAAAAACCATTTTGTTGTTTCTCTCGTTTTTGTAACAAACCGTTCAGCCGCTTTTCTTTTTTTGTGCAAAAAAAACAGAGAAGAGAAAAAAAGAGTTCGAAAAAAGCAAACAATTTTTTTGGTTAATCAAAAAAATCTCGGGCTGAGCCGGGGATCGATCCCGGGACCTCTCGCACCCTAAGCGAGAATCATACCACTAGACCACTCAGCCTGTTCAGTGATCTCTCCGATTTTGATGATATCCATTATCAAAATTAAAAGGTTCAAAAAAAGGATAAACGTGTTTTAAATTTAAGAAAACGACAAAATTTTAACTTTTTCTTTTCTTAAATAAAGATATCATAAATTAAAAACTTACTAATACTTAAAGTAGGTCCTGCAATCAATCTTGTATAATTTAATGCTGCATTTATTACAGTAAAATTTAAAATCACCAAAATCCAGAACATTTTAAAATCGACAAAATGGAATTGAAAGTAAAAATGTGATTGAAGGAATGAAAAGAGTGCCTTTTTTGCACCGATATTTATATAGCTGTAAAGCAATTCAAAGATGGAATTCACATTTACATTTAAATTTCCGGGACACTCCCTGTTTGAAATTGTGAGAAACATATTATTTTTATGGATTTAACTTTGTTATTTTCAATTTTTTCCCATATTTGTCATCTGTTTATTCAGCTGGAATGATAAAGTTTTTATTTTTGCTTTAATTGTTTGAAAGCAGCAAAGTCAAAATTCCACTTTTTTCTCCTATGCTTACATTTTTTTCACAATTTTGTAAAAAAAACTTTTTTATTATTAATATTTTGTTGGAAAAAAAACTATATATCAAAAATCAAGCAATCAAGTTACAAAAGAGAATGATTCACATGCTTCAAATATTTTCTTCGTCCACTTTGAATGAATTAATTAAATCTTGTAAATCCAATCATATCACAAAAGTTTATCAATGTTAAATTGATTTACACAAACTTTAATCAATAATCATTTATATCAGCATTGCGGTTCCAATTTTTCATCCTTTTTTTCTCCTGCTATTTTTTCTAAGCATCAAAGCTCTTTTTCCTTTGTTTTTTTTCTACATTTTTCTACATATTTTTTTGTTGCTGAAAAAGTTGCTGTTGCTTTAAAAGAACGCAAACTTTTGTTTATTATTATTTTTGAATTGGTTTATTTTTTCCCTTCTTTTCTTTTAAGATTTATTGGTTTTTCAACTTTAACAGACAAAAAGTGGTCATTAAAAATACAAAAAAAACTGAAAAGTTAATTACTTGTTTTTGATTCAATTCTAGAATAGAATATTAATTAAAGTTATTATTCGTCTAAAAATAATTATTTAAAAGATTACTATTCTTTTTTGACTTCTTTGAAGGCATCAAAAATTTAGCTGCAAAGTTGGTAAAATGACTACAGTAAGAAAAACCTTTTAATAAATTGGGAAATTAAAAATATAACAAAAAAGGGATAGGGCCCACCCGGAGTTGAACCAGGGACCGATCGGACTGCAGCCGATTGCTCTGCCACTGAGCTATAGACCCAATGAAAATGGACCTCATTAATTATAAAATAAAACTACTTTTGTCAATTTTTATACAGTCTCTTTTGACAATGAAAAACATCAAAGCTAGAAAAGCTAAGGAAAAAAAGATTAAAACCGAATATGAAAAATGCGAATGTCCGTTCCTTTACTTTCAATGGGTAACAAAATTTCTTATTGAAAAACAAACACAAACTGTTCTCGAAATCGATGTATTGCTTTATTGTAAAAAAAAAGATCGCAAAAAAAGATTAAAGGTTCTTCGAGTACAACTTCAAAGATGCTTGCTTCTGTGTTCTCATTGTTACGCTTATGTGTGTGTACAAATTTTATTTTTTTAAAATTAAAATAAGACATTTTTCGCTGAAAGCATTCTTCATCGAAGAAATAAAATAAGATGGCTGATGGAACGGTTGCGAACAAGCGGTCCCGTAGTGTAGCGGTTATCACAGTGGGCTTTGAATCCACTAACCCGGTTCGAATCCGGGCGGGACCTCATTATTTTTTTTTATACTGTTTTATCGTAATACAAAGTCGATAGTGGCACTTTTACCTCATACAGGTGACGATTCACAAATTTCAAAAATTTTAATGTTTATTATTACATGAAAGTTTTCTTAGTGTTTCCAAGAAAAACCAATGTACATTTTTTTAAATTTATTATTACTGATTTTTTTCGATCTAGCTTTTGTCCAGAAAGAAACATTATTACTCTTATCAAAGATAATTGCGTTGCAATTTGAGTATTTTGTCAGATAAAAAGTATTTATTAAATATTCAAAAAATCAATTTTTTAAGATTGAAAATATCTTAGGCACCATCGATTGCTGACTTTACATTTTTAAACAAAAATTTCAAAATTCAGTCAAAATAAAAAAAAAGTCGAAAAGAAAGATGCTCTTTTTTTGGCTGCTATTTCGAAATATTTTCTATGATACAATTTGTAAAAACACCGAAAAAAGGGGCTTTAAAAGCAAGACGCTTTTGCACCAACTCATCTTTTCAAATAAAAGCAATTTTTGCCGTCCAAAAATTTGTTAAAACTTTACGAACTATACAAAAAATACTTTTTTGAATATTTTATTATTATTTTAAATATTTGTTTATGAAAGTTTAAAAAGAAAGCACTTTGTTGCTTTTTAAAAGTTGGAGTTTAGTTTATATTTTGTAAATTCATTTCACCTTATTTTAGCAAGAAGCAATAAAAATATTAAAAAAAAGATTTTTAAAATAACATTTTAATGAAATTACAAAAAACTATAAAATTTATTCATTCATTGTTTTAAAAATGAAAAACATGTTTTTACAAATAAATTGAAAGCATCCTAAAATTTTACAAAATTTATTATAACGCATTTTTTTTCAACTTCGAGCATCGCCTGTCATCGACACTTTTTTAAAATGATCGTACAGGCTTGAAAACCTCATCATAGGGTAATATTGGTCCAAAAATAAGATTGGTAAGGGTTACAAGTCATGAAAACTCCCCAAAATTTCGATACCGTAACCCAGCTACAGTATACCTCTAAAAATCGAAACTTCCAGATTCTTCCAAATTTGTATAGGGAATCGATTAAGGGACTCAATGTGAGTCTAAATTAATAATTTCAGATTTTTTGTCCTTCTAGAATTAATTTGCCATCACTTTAAAATTAACAAAAATTTATATCCATGAAGAAAAATTTTTTCTGGGATTTTGGCGGAGCTGAAAAGTACCTCACAAAATGCGCTATTGTATAACACTTTTTTTGGTATATGACTTATTTCGATAAATGGGGGGGAACATTTTTGTTTTTTTGAAAAACTATCAAAATTAACATCTTCGACATGGACCAAGGGGCATAACTTTCGAATCAAGTAAGATATTGACTTCCGGTGACTTGCATTATGGTATACCATGTCTGTGGAGCGTCCTGGGAAAGTTAGAGCATTTTTAGTAGCGATTTCGAAATATGGGATGAATGCAAAGTTTGAAAATTGAGTAACATAGAAATATCGCTAAAATTCGGTTTTTCCTGGGTGAATAAAAGCAAACGTGTATTATTAATGTTAAATACATGTAACAACATCAATATAAATTGGTAAAAACTGACGGGGGGTCAAAAATGATTTTTTCTAATTTTTTGAATTTTACTCATTTTTGATCAATTTTCGAGATATTAAAAACTTATGAATATTGATGGATATTAACTTTTTAAGATTTTTGGGATTAAATCCAGCATGTTTAAGATTATTTGACACCATTTCAACCTTTTTGGATGACTACTTTTCATTTGCTGATCATTTGAAAACGGGACTAAAATACTAATGAAAATATTCTGAAAATCAATGTTTTCATTAAGAACATCACTAAAAATGCGTTTTTGTGACTAAAAGGAGATATTTCATCACTTTAGGGCCGATACTTTCATCAAGCAATACGAAATAAATAAAATCAAAATTTGAAAAAATCGAAAATTTCAAATTTCGATTATTGAAACAAAATAACATTTCGGCGTTTCGTAATAATAGAATTAGTCATTACAAGTCATAAAAAAGCATTTTTAGTGATGTTATTAATGAAAAACATTGATTTTCAGAATATTTTCATTAGTATTTTAGCCCCGTTTTCAAATGATCAGCAAATGAAAAGTAGTCACCCAAAAAGGTTGAAATGGTGTCAAATAATCTTAAACATGCTGGATTTAATCCCAAAAATCTTAAAAAGTTAATATCCATCAATATTCATAAGTTTTTAATATCTCGAAAATTGATCAAAAATGAGTAAAATTCAAAAAATTAGAAAAAATCATTTTTGACCCCCCGTCAGTTTTTACCAATTTATATTGATGTTGTTACATGTATTTAACATTAATAATACACGTTTGCTTTTATTCACCCAGGAAAAACCGAATTTTAGCGATATTTCTATGTTACTCAATTTTCAAACTTTGCATTCATCCCATATTTCGAAATCGCTACTAAAAATGCTCTAACTTTCCCAGGACGCTCCACAGACATGGTATACCATAATGCAAGTCACCGGAAGTCAATATCTTACTTGATTCGAAAGTTATGCCCCTTGGTCCATGTCGAAGATGTTAATTTTGATAGTTTTTCAAAAAAACAAAAATGTTCCCCCCCATTTATCGAAATAAGTCATATACCAAAAAAAGTGTTATACAATAGCGCATTTTGTGAGGTACTTTTCAGCTCCGCCAAAATCCCAGAAAAAATTTTTCTTCATGGATATAAATTTTTGTTAATTTTAAAGTGATGGCAAATTAATTCTAGAAGGACAAAAAATCTGAAATTATTAATTTAGACTCACATTGAGTCCCTTAATCGATTCCCTATACAAATTTGGAAGAATCTGGAAGTTTCGATTTTTAGAGGTATACTGTAGCTGGGTTACGGTATCGAAATTTTGGGGAGTTTTCATGACTTGTAACCCTTACCAATCTTATTTTTGGACCAATATTACCCTATGATGAGGTTTTCAAGCCTGTACGATCATTTTAAAAAAGTGTCGATGAACGAATTTCTAATTTTTGCTCGAAGTTGAAAAAAAATGCGTTTTATTCAAACAAAATAAATTCAATTTCAAAAGTATTTAATATTCATTTCCAAAAGTTTTTTTTGCAAAAGCACTTTGAAAGAAATTTCTATTGTTTTTTGCCTGATCGTCAGGTTCATCCATTCGAGAAAAAAAACGAAAAAAGTAAAGCGTCCGTCTCATTGAAATAGCTTTTTTTTTTTTTAAAGTTTTAGTGTTAAAAATTTTCAAGCTTTAACAAAAAAAAAATGAACGGTAATTTTGGCTATTAATGAAATTCATTAATCTTATAATCTATGATCCATGATATTTTGTGCCATTACACATTTTTTTTTGCAAAAATACCCAGCGTTTGCTGTATTGAAAAGCAGACTCTGCGCAGGAAAAAAGCAGGAAAAAAAGCATGTTTCATGCAGGAATTATGCAGACTCTGCGCAGACTCTGCGCCAAACCTGCGCAGAGTCTGCTTTTAAAAGCAGCAATGCGCTTTTTCTTTTCTTTTTGAAAAAAGCAGATTCTGCAAATGAAAGCAGGAATTCTTTTTTGTGTTTTTTTTGTAAAATATTCAGAATTGACGGATTCTGATGATAAAACATTTATTTTTTGAAAAAAAATAAAATAAAATGACAGTTTGATTCACATATTTCTTTTCACCAATTTGTTGTATCTGAAATGCTGAAATATTAGTATTAAGAATTGAACCTACCTAATTGCACTGAATTTCCCTAATGTCTCTTAATCTTAAACGCTAACCCCTAAGCTATCCCCGCGCAAAAGAAAGAGTTGAAAAAGAAGCTTAAGACTGTTTGTGATAATAATAAAGTGATAAAAAAAGTAAAATATTTTTCGGAGAAAATATGTCAGTTTGAGCATGACACCGGGTCATCCTTTTTTAACTATTTATTCGAATAAAATGAGCAGCGGAAGCACCAACCACAACAACAAATTTGCCTCCCCAAATTTCTCAAGCGCAACCATCCACAATTCTTGCATCAATTGATGGAACATTTCATTCGGATTTAACAAGCTTTAATTTATCTCCTCATGATCTTACAACTATTACTGCAGCATTTAATTCAAAAATTAATTCTTCAACCACAATTATTTCTGCTATAGCAACTCCAAATGTTTCAATGATACTTTATCATCAACAGCATCAACATCAATGACATCTGAATTGGAAATGAAACAAAAGCCTAAAACTAGTCGACAACATGGAATTGTACCTGAAGAAATTTTAATTCATCCTGAAAATGTTCCTGAAACCTTTTTGAATGTAAATCAATAAGAATTTAATGAACTTGTTAATGATAATGAATCTGCGCTAGCATTTGCGCCAAAATTTGGTTTAATTCAAAATATTCGAAAATGTTTAAAATGTGAACGAGATATGGATTTGTGCAAAATTAACAATTCATGTGGTTATCGAGTAAGTCAATTTTTATATATATATATTTTATTTGATCGAGATTATTCACAAATATAATTTTTCAGTGGGTGTGTCGCCGTACTGATAATGGTAATTGTTTTACGTGATCTGTTCGAGGAATGAGAAAAGATAGAATTCTTGATGATTGTTTAGTTGGAATTTTGACAATGCTTCGAATAATGTTTAATTTTTCTAAGAATGTTTCGGATGCTGATATTATCAATCGTTTGGATATATATTTTGAACAACTTCGTCATCATTTTCTTACATCAGAAGGACTTTATCAATTAGGTATAAATTTTTTTTCACTGTTTACAAAAAACTTTATGTTATTTTTTTAGATTTTATTCTTTTTTGGTGTACTCGATATAAAAGTGATAAGTCTTCAGCATTATCTGATGAAATATCTTTAAATAATAATAATATTCCTGCTGCTTTAAATAAGGCAATTAAAGATGAGCCAATGACGGAACCTATGGATGTAAAAGAAGAAGCAACAACAGCAATAGTTACATCTCAAAATGTTGTAAAGTATGAAACTGAAAGCAATGAAGAAGTTTCGACATGTTCAAGCCGTTGGAATCTGTGATTTTTTATATTCAACAAGAATTATTATTGAGCGATTCTTCTTATTCCGATTCAAGTGAAAGCGATTCTTATTAAATTAAATTTGTTTTTTTGTTTGAATTACTTTAATTGTATATAGGCATGTTATAATTGTAGTTATTATTCTTGATTATTATAAAAAAAAGATATTTTTTACATTTAGTATCAATCAGTTTAATGCGGTTGAAATTTTTTATAACTTCATACGCAAGATAAAAATGAAAAAAGAGACAAGAAATTGCGGGCGTTTCTCTTTAAGTAATTTTACCAAAAATTACTTATTAATAAGATATCCTAAAAAACAGCCTCTTTTTTTAGTTTCCCCTTGAAATTCTACACTCATTATAGCCTAATGTCGAAAAAAATAATTTTAAGGCCGGTACCGGTATTGTGGTCCGCCACGAGTAACCCAACAGGAGCCATGCTATAGTTATAATTTATAATTAATAAATTAGCAAAAATTTTTCTAAGTCTTTTTTCTGCTTTTTCAAAGCAGAGTCTGCGCAGAATCTGCTAAAAAGCAGGTTTTGGTAAAAAGTCTGCAAGCTAAAGCAGACTCTGCGCAGAGTCTGCAAAAGAGCAGACTTTGGCGAAAAGTCTGCAAGCAAAAGCAGACTCTGCGCAGAGTCTGCAAAAGAGCAGCTTTTGAGCAGAGTCTGCAAAAAGCAGGATTACGAGTCTGGGTAATGAGACATTTTTATTTCAACACAACTTTTGCCTAGAATTTTTTGATTTCAAAAAAAGAAAGAAAAAAAAGGCGATCGAAAAAACAAAACATTTTGGGCACAAAAAAATGGATGAACATATTTTTTTTGGATGAAATTTTACATTCAAAAAACCGCTTTTATTTTTTGAATATTTAAACGTCCTTTTTTTAAACGGTTAACATTTGATATTTTTAAAGTTTTATTAAATTGAAATAACTGATAATTTATTTTATAGTTTTTTTTGTAAAAACTGCACAATCCATGGGTTTTTTATGATTCAGTTTTAATTTTTAAAGTTTGAGTTTATAACTTTATTGAGCATTTAGAAGTGTCTATAAAGTTATACTTTTACAAATTATTACAAAAATTATTGAAATATTTTTTAATATTCAAACATGTTTGAAGCATTTAAAAATGGATGTGGAGTATATATATTTTTCAAATTTTATTCGATTATATTTAATATTACAAAAAATGTACAAATTTTTTAAAATAAAATATTTTTAAGTGATGAAATAAAGTGAAATTATAAATTAAAAACAATATATTACAAATATTTACAAAGGTATTTTATTTTCTTTATCCAAATATGTAATGCCAACAGCATCTTCATAGGTTGGAGGAGGAGAAATTTTATAATCAGAAATTGGATGGGGCATTAATTGTGTTGGAATTTCACTGATAGTTGCCGCAACAGATTTTGATTTTGAAAGTTTCGGGGGTTTAATTAAAGATTTTGAAATTGTTACAGGAATATTTATTTTTGGGCATGATGATGTGTTGGTATTGATGTAAGAGAAATAGAGATCCCATAAACCATTGACATGAAATTTGACAAAAACAAAATATTCAATTTTCATTATTGATGAATCTATGATACTTGGCATACATTCAGGTACCGTAAAACATCGATTGAAAGTTCCTTCCTTTCCACTTGGGAGCTAAAAAAAATGATAAAATTGAAATTACTGTAATAAAATTTATTAAAAAAGGACTTACTTCAAATGGTAACTTTTTACAATTAATTGTTGAATTCATATGTTTAAGTTTTTCTGCTCCAACATAAAGGCCATCTCGTTGACCTTTAAATGTGGCATAACATTTAAGGCCTGTTTCAACAAAAGTAATATTATATGGAGTTTTATTTTGGATATCAACAGATAATTTTATTCGATCACCATATGTGAAGGCACGCTGTTGGATTGTTGCCTAAAATTTGCATAAAATGTTTTAATAGATTGGAAATTTGGGGTGTTAAAAATATGCAAATTTTTTAAAAATTAAATTTTTGGACAAATTTTTAGTTATTCTCTTTAATTGTTACAGTATCCACATTCATACTGTATTTTCGGATACAGTATGAATTTTATGGTTCGATGTTTGGCAACATGTTTTTCAATGCCATGTGGAAGAAAAAAACGTTTTTCCATTTATTTTTTTTCAATCAAAAAGAACGGCACCTTTTTTTACCACATGGCATCGATTAGACATTTTGCCAAATATTAGCATGGAAAATTGTACAATTTTTTTTCCTTCAGATTCATTCTGTATGGGATTACTGTAATGGGTCCCAACACGAAAAAAAAAACAAAAACTTACTGAAGCATTTAAAGGTTCTTGAGTAACAAATGTCACAGGTTTCAACAAAGTAATATCTTTTGTTAAATCCAATGATGGACTAACATTTATCAAAATTTCTTTACATTTATTTAAACTCCATGGAATATCAACAATTGCTTCAAGCTTATAAACAATTTTACCAATTTTATTATTAAATTGTGGTAAACATTTTTCAGGTAATTGAAATTTAAATCGAAAAGCATGTGATCCAATTGAAAGTTTTTCATCACATTTTTTTGTCCAAAGAATAAGACGTTTTTGAATATAATTTTCATGTTTTTTATACGTTACAGTATGATTTCCAGAAGATCGAAAAAATTTTACCGAAGCTTTTCCAGAAACTTTTAAAAAAATTGATTGAACATTTAAAGGTTTAAGATTTTCAACGATTACCCGTCCGGTTACGGTAGAAAGGGGTTGAAAAATTGTTGTTGGAGAATCAAGGATGATATAAATGTGTACCATTGTTGGTGTTGAGAGAGCGGAGTTTTAGTTTAAAGAGAAAAATAGAATGAATAAAATGAGGCAAAATTTGAAAAAGTTTTAAAAGCTTTTATACCTCCCCTTTTTTATTATTTCTTTGAAAGATTATTATGATGATTATTATTGTTTAATTTTGACGTATTTACTTTTGGACACCTATTTTTTTTAATATTTGTTTTTTTGTAACGTCACCTTTTTTTCTTTCCTTTCTTCTTTCCTGCTTCCTTCGTCTGCCACTTAATTTTTTTAAAAAAAAGAGAGATAATAAAAACATAAAATAACGATATTTTTTTTCTTGCGTCATTTCTGCTTTTTTTTGCATCTTTTAAATATTTTACCTTTAAAAAAAGTGTTTTTTTATTTAACTTTTTTAAAGGTCGAAATTTGATGCTTTAACACCTTTAAAGGCCGGCAAGCAAGAAACTACAAAAATTTCTTATACAAATATAAAAATTATATAAAAAAATAAATATTTTTATTTCCCTCTCATCTTTAATTACCAACTTTTTTTTCATAAACTTTAAACAAAAAAAAAACGATGGCACAAAAAACAAAAATATTTATTTTAGCTTATTTTTTTTTCTCCGTTTTTTGATTCCATATGTTTTTTTGTCGTTAAAAAATCAGTTGTAAAAAAACATTATTTGCAAAAGCATTTTTTTTTTCTTAAAATAACATTTATATATTATATTCATAAATTTTGTAATAAAACTTTTTCGTACATATTTGTTTGTAGTCAATCGATGGTCATAAAAGTATAGAAAAAAAAATCAGCTGCAATAAAAAACTTTTTTTTCAATCTTGATTTTTTTTAAATTCCTCTAACATTGATAATCAGCTTAAATTACAACACAAAGCTTTTTGCCAATGTTGCAATCGAAGTTATGACATTTTGTTAATTCCAGTCCTGTTTCGGACAAAAGTGTTTTTTCAAAAAATTTTCGTTTCTTTTCGAAAACTGCATTAAATTTCAGCAAACAATTTTTTTCAACATTTTTAAAATTGTACTGGAGGAAATAATTTAAAATTTTTTGAAATTTCCTGCACAATAAATTCAAAGATAACACCAAAAAAAATATTTGTTACGCAAAAACAACAAAAAATCTCGGGCTGAGCCGGGGATCGATCCCGGGACCTCTCGCACCCTAAGCGAGAATCATACCACTAGACCACTCAGCCTGTTTTGAATGATCACCAAAATTAAATTTGAATCATTTTTCTGAAAGAATGAATGAAATAGAAAAATTAAATCGGGGGATATCAGTTACGCATCCAAAAAAAAGAGTTGTCGCCAGCAGCGATCATTATTTTCTTTCTTTTTGAATCTAACAAAAAAAGAAATAAATAAAATGAAAAAAAACATTAATTGATGTCAACGATAATCAAATCATTTGATAGGTTTGTGATAAATAAACTATTTATTTAAAATAGCAAATTTTTTTGGTATTTTACCGTAATACATTTTATTTTTCAATTATGTTTTGATGCATATTTTTTTGGCGGTAATTTAATAAAACCAAGGCAAAAGCAACAAACTGCCTTCTTTTTAAAATTTCATAAATAAATATTTAAAATAACAATAAAATATTCAAAAAAGCTTTTTTTTTATAGTTTCAAAAGTTTTAACAAATTTTCAGACGGCAAAAATTGCTTTTATTTGGAAAGATGAGTTGGTGCAAAAGTGTCTTGCTTTTAAAGCCCCTTTTTTTGGTGTTTTTGCAAATTGCAACACGGAAAATATTTCGAAATAGCAGCCAAAAAATGAGCATTTTTCATTTCGACTTTTTTTCATTTTGTCTAAATTTTGCAATCTTTGCTTAAAAATATAAAGTCAGCAAGTGCTTAAAAGACTTTCCATTTAAAAAAAATTGATTTTTTGAATATTTAATAAATACTTTTTATCTGATAAAATACTTGTATAAATATATTTATATACTTTTTGATTTTTGTGATTCTTTGGTAAAGTATCGACATCAGGTTTGAACCATGATTCAGTAATAATAAATTTTTTTAAATGTACATTGGTTTTTCTTGGATACAATAAAAAAACTTTCGTGTAATAATAAACATTAAAATTTTTAAAATTTGTGAATCGTCACCTGCTTGAGGTAAAAGTGCCACTATCGATTTTGTATTATGATAAAACAGTATAAAAAAATAATGAGGTCCCGCCCGGATTCGAACCGGGGTTAGTGGATTCAAAGCCCACTGTGATAACCGCTACACTACGGGACCGACTGTTCGCAACCGCTCCATCAGCGATCTTATTGTATTTCTTCGATGAAAAATGCTTTCAGCGAAAATTGTCTTATTTTAATTTAAAAAAATAAAATTTGTACACACACATAAGCGTAACAATGAAAAACAACACAGAAGGAAGCATCTGTGAAGTTGTACTCGAATAACCTTTAATCTTTTTTTGCGATCTTTTTTTTACAATAAAGCCCTACATCGATTTTGAGAACAGTTTGTGTTTGTTTTTCAACAAGAAAATTTGTTACCCATTGAAAGTAAAGGAAGGAACGGACATTCGCATTTTTCACATTCGGGTTTGATCTCTTTTTTTTTCTCAGGTTTTCTGACTTCGATGTTTTTCATTGACAAACCGTTAAAACTGAGAGAAACAGTTTTATTTTAAATTTAATGAGGTCCATTTTCATTGGGTCTATAGCTCAGTGGCAGAGCAATCGGCTGCAGTCCGATCGGTCCCTGGTTCAACTCCGGGTGGGCCCTAACCATTTTTTGTTATATTTTTAATTTTAATTTTCTTACTGTAGTCATTTTGCAAATTATTAAACGTTTCCCATCTCTGCAGATAAAGCGTTGATGCCTTCAAAGAAGTCAAAAAAGAATAGTAATCTTTTAAATAATTATTTTTAGACGAATAATAGCTCAAATTAATATTCTATTCTAGAATTAAATCAAAAACAAGTAATTAACTTTTCAGTTTTCTTTTTGTATTTTTAATGACCACTTTTTGTCTGTTAAAGTTGAAAGACCAATAAATCTAAAAAGAAAGAGAAAAAATAAACCAATTCAAAAATAATAATAAACAAAAGTTTGCGTTCTTTTAAAGCAACAGCAACTTTTTTGCAGCAACAAAAAAATATATAGAAAAATGTAGAAAAAAAAAACAAAGGAAAAAGAGCTTTGATGCTTAACAAATATAGCAGGAGAAAAAAAGGATGAAAAATTGGAACCGCAACGATGATGATAGTTGTAGGATTATTGATTAGAATTTATGTAAATCAATTTAACATGAATAAACTTTTGTGATATGATTGGATTTACAAGATTAAAATGATTCATCGATGATAAAAGAAAAAAACGTTTGAAAAAATTTACACAAAAAAACTTGTTCAATTTTTTTTTCACTTTTTGGCAAAATGCCACCAACGTCCATTATCAATGTTTCTGATGTTTTTTCAATTTCCATGGAAACTTTGCAATGTTTTTTTGCTCAAATTTGTTATTTTTTTATCTTTTTCACTATCAAAAAAAAATCCAAATAAACTTATCTTATTTCAATCTCATCTTCTTCATGTTGTTCTGATATCTTCGTCTTTAAACGTCATCAAAAAATAAATACATATATAAAAATGGCAATAATTACACCATCAAGAAAATTTATTAATTCATGTCGAAAATTATCTTTTGAAACAATTTTATCTGTTATTGCTTCAATAATATTAGTATTTGTGGCATCATTTTTTACACCATTTATTGTTCGATGGATTTTGCTACCAAATATCGTGTCACATTCCCAGGATGTTGATTTTACATTTCGGACTTGTGCGGATCAATTGTATGGAGTTTGTTCATTCCCGGAAGCAATTCTTGATTTAGATGAGGTTTGTTTTTATTTTACAGATCTTAGAGTTGTTAGTTGTTTAACAATGGTTATATATAGTTTTTTTGGAGATTTGTTTTTAGCATTTGAGACAACAAAGTAAGCAGAAAACCTTTAAAGCAACTGCTTATTAAATTATATAAGATTTTCCTTTAATTGAGCTTTCTTTATTGTAGAAATGGTGCTATTTTAATCAGACATTATTTTAGATGGAAACAGTTCTTTCTCCAGGATATTACTATTCTTTTTCATTAAATATAGAACTTGTTGATTCACCAGAAAATCGAAAACTTGGAATGTTTCAAGCTCAAGTTTCTCCAAAAGATATTTCTGGATCTCCATTAGCAAATTACAAGAAAACAGTATTATTTCGACCTAGCTTTTATTCAAAAGTTTATACATTTGTAAGGCTTTTTTGCCTAAACTTATTACCACATGTTTAAATGCAATATTTTAGATTCGTAATTTAGTATTTTTTCCATTGTATATTATTGGATTCTTTCCTTCTTTTGATACTTCGAAGTCAATATTGTTTACTGATCACTTCTTTGAATTATCTAATAATCCAACAAAATCTATTTCCCTTGAATTACAAAATCGTTTTATCCAAGTTGCTTCCGCAGATTTTCATATTCGAGCTCATGTTGGGATATCAAGTTATCTGCTATACAATTATCCAACAATTACATATTCAATTATATTTTCAATTTGTTTTGCAATTTATTCTGGATTATGTGTGTTGTATTGGAGTAATCGAGGAATTGATCTTTATGTTGATGAAGAAATTGATGAAAATGAACCAGAGATTGAATTGATAGATAATCAAGGAAGACCATTTAATGCAAGTTTGTTATAAATGTCTGTAAAATAAAATCTTTGATATTTTTAGCCTATACCGTATATCAAAGTGCTAATTTCATCACTTTTTCCAACCTTTTTAAAACCTTCAAAAAAGAAACGTGCTTAACAACTTACATTTTTTTATTTCACTGATATTTTACTGGTTACTTTTTTGTAAAGCTTTTTTTGTTGCCTTAAATATATATATACAGATTTTTTATTACAAAATTTTTTTTATCTACGAGTATATAAATGTTTTACCTCTCAGTTTTGATATTTTGATACTGTACTTTATCGTTTTGTTACGATTTTATATCTTTTATTTCTTTTTGTAGCTAGATTTTAATTGTTGTTTTTAAGAATATCCTGAGACTAAAGATATATTTCATGACAGTAATATAAGTAATTATTTAATCAGCTTTTTCCAAATCAGCAAAAAACATCCGCTCAAAAAAAATGCAATTTTGGAACGATGCCGAACGAGAACATTGTCCCGGATTTTGTGGAAAAATTGTATTAAATAATAGTGGGCCTGTTTCGGAATACAGTGATTGTCAGGTACGGTATTTAATTTAAAAATTTGCTTATCTTATCATCTGAGTTTTGTTGTTTAATTTGTAAATTTATAATATACCTTGCTTTGTTTAAGCCATGTCCATGGGGAAGTCAAGTGGATGTAAAATCAAAATGTAATGAATGTAATTCTGTAATGCAAGGATATGATTTTGCATTTATAATATTTCATGCTTTGGCTCCATTATTAGTAAATATTTTATTTATAAAAAGTTATTCAATAAAACAGAAAAAGCAAAAAATGTAAGTCCTTGTTTTTTAACCTTATCAATATTGAATCATTTAATTTAAGTCCAAGAATATGGGTATTCCTTCAACTTCTTTCAGCTGCATGTGAAGCTGCCTTATCTTTAATATTTACTCTATTAATATATAAACCAATTGGATCATTACAAGTTTATACATGTCAATGTCAATTTTTATCTGAATGGTATCCAATGCTTTTTAATCCGCTAGTTAATTATACGCATATTATGAGATGCACCTCTGAAGTTGT
The DNA here is from genome assembly GCA_964035985.1 of Panagrolaimus superbus. Lineage (NCBI taxonomy): Eukaryota > Metazoa > Nematoda > Chromadorea > Rhabditida > Panagrolaimidae > Panagrolaimus > Panagrolaimus superbus. The sequence continues at coordinate 3,081,003 of OZ038357.1, forward strand.
GTATCCAAGGTTTAAAACATTATTTTTGTTATTGTAATAATTTTATTTACAAATTTTAGATATTCATTACCATTTGCAAATTTAGCATTTAATTTATTAAATTTGATAATTTTGAGATCAATTATTTATGCAATTGCATTTGCAAAATCTCCGGTCAAAATTCCATCTGAACCTTATTATGCTGTATTATGGACTTTGCCAATTTTGGCCATTGCTCATGCCGCTTTTGTAAGTTGTTTTTAAACGAACTTTTATGTTATCGTAGTATGTTCTACTGTATCCTACTTCACTAATTTTTGCTTTCTAATTTATTGCTTTAAGTACCGTATATTTTGTCAAAGCTGAAATTTTACCGTAATCTTTTATATATACATTTTTAGTCGGGTATTATATATTACATCTTTCCATATATTACACTTTTTGCAAGTTTGGCCCTTAATGCATTTCATTTTGCATATGAAGGAAGAAAAAATATAAAACAAATTTTACAAATTATTTTTAAAGATCCTGATCACATTTTAATGCTTCTAATTCATATGATGCTATTTGGATTTGCAATGTTTTCTTTATATTTATCTACGGCATGGCAAAGCTATAATACTGGATATAAGAGTTATGCCGTTGTTGCTGGATTACTTCCACTACCTTCAATATTTTATATTTTAACAATTAAATTAACTGTTCCACCAAGGAATTCAACGAGAGCAATACGATGATACATGTAATTTTGGGAAATTTTTTTTGTACATACATATAAATGATCTTTTAGTGATATTATGCAATACGAATGAGTAACACGGAGATAGTTGTTTTTAGGAATGAACGGTGAAAAAAAATGATTGTAAAACCTTTTTTGTTACTCGTTTGTTCCTAAAAAATATCTCCGTGTTACTCTTTCCTATTGTATATTGAAGTCTGAGATTTTTGAATTGCATTTGTGTTTTTTCTACTTCATTTTATCAGAAATAGCATGATTGTTGGTTGAAAACTTTATCTATAGATGTTTTCATTTTTGTTTAATCTTGTCTTTCTTTTTTTTATTGTTTTCTAAAGGTTTTAACAGCTGCGAGTTCTATCTTAAAAGCGTGTTTTGTTGCATTTTTTAAAAAAAAGTGGTTTTATTTTGGAACTGCAAACATTGTTTATATCCAAAAACAATATGTTTGACTTTTTTAAGATATGATTTGATATGCCCTTTTTCTGTATTTGGATTGTGTTTCTTTAGACAAAAAAATATATCTTGCTTCTCAGTTTCGAGAACTTTCGATTTTGTATTACTGTAAATAATTTAACGGGATTCATTTTCTTTCTTTTATAGCAATAAAAAGTTAAGTTTTAATAATTAAAAATTTATGTGTTTTTGAATGGCATTCTATTTTAAAGAAGTTTAATAAAGTTTTATTTTTTAAATTTGTGTTTTTATATAAAATTTGTATGTTTTAATACGGTATATACCGTAATATATATTTCTCTTATACTTTTTATTGTGTCTTTTATTTTATCCTATTTGATTTTTACAGGATTACCCCTTTGATATGTTATAAATGATGATGCAATTAAACTTTCTTATCCTTCTTCTATCATTTTCAACAACAATATGTTTAGCATCAATTGGTGATAAATTTTCATATTTTCAAGATTGTTCTGCTTTTTGTCGTCGGGATTTTAATTGTCCTGAATATAGCTTTGAATTTTCTTGGACAACATCACCATGCTTTCAATGTCGACAAAAATGTATCTTTGAAACGGTACAAATTTTTGAAGAAAAAGGTTGGAAAATTCCACAATTTTTTGGAAAATGGCCTTTTATATCATTTTATCTCAATTTTGGTCCACTATTTTTTGTTATTCAAGAACCGGCTTCAACACTTTTTAGTTTATTAAATCTTTTGGCTGTATATAAAATGTATAAAAGAATTTGTAAAGAAGTTGATGAAGAATTTCGGATGATAAATGTTTGGAAGGGATATTGTTGGGCAGGCATGGCAGTTTGGACATGTTCAGCATTATTTCATTCAAGAGATTTTTGGATTACAGAATATTTGGATTATTTTGCTGCATGTCTTTTTATATTTTATGCAATGTTTGCTGGAATTTCTTTTGTTTTTCCATGGCTTCAAAGTTCATATGATGGAAAGAAGGCGTGAGTTTTTTTTTTAAATTTTGGGATATTCAAAGCGTAAATGAATTTTTTGGATAAGCATGTATTTGATTTTTTTGCCGCTGGGGGGGGAAAGATTATTTGTTATTTATTTAAATAATAATTTTGTAAAACATTGCACATACTTTTTTTGCATGCCATAGGAATTTTTTTGCCACAGAGAAAATAGGAAAATCGAAGATATATCGGAATATGTATATCTGAAGATACAGTAAATTTATATATAATACACTTTTTTTTAACCAACATTTTTTAGATGGGCTGCTATTGGTGTATCAATAACTTTATTTTTCTTTGGTCATGTTTATTCATTGTTGGTAAGCTTTTGCTTGGGTTACTGTACTTTTACATATTAAAATTTTTGATACGTTTATATATTTTTTCCATATATTTTACTTTTTTGTGGAGTCATTAAAAACAAAATTTTTAGTTTAAATTTTTTTAGACAGATTTTGATTATGGACATAATATGTTTTATTGTATTTCGGCATCTTTGATTACCGCTGCAATTTATCTTATTTGGTTTGCTCAAGAAGTTTTGGCTGGTCGCGGTCGACATTCTCTTGGTGTTTTATTTTTCTTAATTGCTGTTGGCCTTGGTTCAGCAATTTTTGAAGTTTTTGATTTTGCACCAATTTTTTGGACTTTCGATGCACACTCACTTTTTCATGCTGCAACAATTCCAACTCCATTATTGCTTGCTGAATTTGCAATTTTGGAAGCAAAATATGAACAAGATTTGACCAAAACTAGAAATGGAAAAGAATATTAAGTTTTATTAGTATTATTTAATAATAATTAATTTTAAATGTAGATTTGTAATAATATTTAACATATTTGATGCTTTTTTTTGATTATGTTCATTTATATTTGTGCCTTTTGTGTCCGGTATTTATTTGTTTTTTTAAATGTTAAAGGTAGACAGAGATTGGCAAGCGAAGATTGAAAATAAAGCCTTAGAAAATTTGTTACCGTAGGAAAAATGCGATTCCTTAGCACTGACCATTATCCGGTGACGCTCTGAAAATTAAAGAAGCCCCGGGACCGGTCCTAAATTTTCTTAATTTGAAAATGCCAAAAACCTTTTTTTGCCCTTCCAGAGAGTCCCGACCAGTTTTTTGTATGGACACCATTTTGGGATCAGAAAAAAAAAGCAAATTAAGAAAAATTCATTAGAATTTTTTCAGATGCGGATGCACTTTCGTGTTAAGAGAATCAATCGCATATTTTTTTGTTTGTCGCCGAGAATCCCTTTAAATGGCAGAGTTTAAAAATTCTATTTAAAAATAATCAGATTTCCATAGCTTACATGACACAACACTTTATTTTTTATCACATTTTATCATTAATATTGTTTAAAATGTAGCATTGTTACACACATAATAAAAAATCAAACACACATTTAATACTTGAAAAATGACACAGAATTTAATTTCCTCTAAAATGCCAAAATAAAACATGTTGTAGTCTCTTTCAAATTTCGTTTTCTGATATTTAAGCTTCCTTTTTTTCTTGAAAATTTTATCAAATTTTTTATCGACCTAAAATTTCAAAAAAATAAAGATTCTGAAATGTTGTTGTTTGATTTTCTTTTGAAAGATTTCTGCTGGATTTTTTGCATACGATTCATGCGTCATTAGCTGAAAAAGTAACTTCTCAACTTTCTTTCTTCCAATTTTTTTTCACACAATTAATCTCTTCTTTTTTTTGGATAGTGTTTATTTTATTTTTTTGTTTTAAAATATTTAAAAAAACAAAATGTCTGCGTTGATAATCCACTCCTTCTGCTTTTTTTGCCTTCCTTTTTCTTTAATTTCTAATTTTCTTGGAAACTTTTAAGGAATTTTTGAAAAAAATAAGCAACTGTGTTCGTCTTTTTTAGTGTTGCTTTAAAAAATTTTTAAAGCTGTTTTTTGAAATTTTTTATTTTTGTTAAAATAAACTATTTGTGCTTAAATTCATTTTTATATATAAAACTGGACAACCCATTTGGCGTTAAATTAGTTTTTAAAAACGCCGAAGAAAAAAGAACTGCTTCAAAGATTTTTTGAGTCTAAAATATTGTAATTTTAACATGTTATCTCAAAATTTTCAGATTTGATATATCTTTTTTCAAATCAAAGTTTAATAAAAGTTTAAAGGGAGCGTTTTCAGGATAGACAAAGTTTTTTTTCATTCCATCGCACGGGTCCTCTTAACACGAAAATATGCAAAAATCTTTAAAATAGTGAATATTACTGAATTTTGACTATTTTTTCTGTTTTTACGATTAAAATTAACCCAAGGATAAACTGTTTTTAAAAAAATATGATCTAAAAAAACTTTTTTTGAGAATATTTAACGGTTGTCAAAAAAGTGGGGAGTAATCAATAAAATATTCAAATTTCGTATTTTCCTAGATTGTTTCTTTTTTTGTGGGCACATGTTTAAGGGTAAATTTTAATAGTAAAAACAGAAAAAATAGTCAAAATTTAGTAATATTTACTATCTTAAAGTTTTGGTATATTTTCGTGCCAAGAGGACCCGTGCTATGGAATGAAAAAAACTTTGTCTATCCCGAAGGCTTCCTTTAATTAAAAAAGCTGCGATAGTCGTTCTTGTTAAAATAAAAGTGCATTTTTATCAATTTTACGTAACTCTAAAATCATACTTCTTTTTTCTTTGTTTTTGTTGAAAAACACTTTGTCGTCGTCTTTTTTTTTGTTCTCAAAAATAATAAATCACAAAAAACATTTCTTTTTTTTTCAAACCTAATTTATCATTTAATTTTTTTTTATTCTTAAAGGGAGTGTCGAAGATAGTGAAAAACTTTTTTCCGTCGTTCCAAGTGATGGGGAATGCATTCGTTGCGTGCGGGCGGACAAACTTTTTCATTCCCCATCACTTGGAACGACGGAAAACGTTCATAAAAAGTTTTTCACTATCTTCGACACTCCCTTTAAAAAAAGTTGAAAATGAAGAAAATTGAGGGAAGACAAAAACAAGGAGGAAAAAACGGGACCCGTCAAATTCAATCAAAAAGTTGTTGTTGCTGTGGGCTAATATATTTATTGTGTAGCCTAAGCCTAAGCAGCTTTTACGGGAGCATCAAAAAAAAGCGTGGATATATATAAACGAAAAAGAGCTAAATTATAAGTGACAAAATCTTTTTTGAAGACAAACAACACTTTTTTTTGTTCAAACAAACATTCTTTAATTTTTTTTTCTTTGAAATTTTGAACGTTCATTACTAAAACTTGTGGCCCATTTTTTAAACTAAAACAAAAAAAAAGTTTTAAAAAAGTTGTATTTATTTATTTTTAGCTTACTTTTTTTTTGATGGGAAGAATGAGCATCTTTTGTTTTTCTACGATCCAACGAGACTTTGAAATTTGATATTTGTTTTTGTTTTTTTAAACTCATATTTTTTGAATATTAGTTTTTAAGTATCACCAAAAAAAGAAGAGTTAATAGTTTTTGGAAAAAGTTTTTTGCAAACAAGTTTTTGTTTTTTGTTTTGATAACTGATATTCTTCCTTTTTTAAAAGGGGTTATTAAAGCATTTTTGATATTTAATAAATAAATATTTGGCGTTTTTAAATTTTTTAAACAATCTTTATTTATTTTTGTAACGATTCTAAACTGCCGAAAATTTGAATTTGAACTCTCTTTTTTCGAAAGTAAAAAACTGATGGTTGTGGTGGAGATTAAAATTTCATCACCTGTAAAAACATTATTAATAGTTTTAAATTTTTGGTTTTTGATAAAAAACAATGTCAAAATAGCGCCGTATTTAAACGGGGGGAGGCGATCCCCTATGAAATTGAAGAATTTTCTTTGATCTTTTGCCGCCCCCAAAATCGCTCTGCCTCCCCTGAAATTTTTTTTGTGTACGACCCTGTCGTAAACTGACAGTGTTTTTTATCACATTTAAACATTTAAATATTTTTTGAATTTTTTTATTGTTATATTTAAAAAATAAAAACTGCCATCATCATCGCTGCCAACTTTTATACTTTCATATTTTAAAACTGTAACAATTTTCAACTTTGCAAAAAGAATAATTCCAAAAAATGGCATTTCTAAAAAAAATACGGATAAATTTCTTCGAAGCAAAGAAAAAATATATATATATAAAAAAACGTGGAATTGATGAACCATAACGAGCGAGCTTAAAATTTCATGGACCGTTCGTTCCACTTGAAAAACATTTTTTTTCTCCTCCAAAAAACATCAATCCCTTCAATTTTTTTTTCTCCTTTTTCAGAGAAAAAAAGAAAGTTAACTGTTAACCTTCTTTTTTTCTGTAGGTTTTTTGAGTTCAAAAATGGCGAAAATGTTTTTTTTGTTGCTTCAGGCAATTTCAACTTTTTTTTGGTGATAAAAAACAACGAAAAAGAAAGCGGAGGTTTTTTTGCACGTGTTTGTGTTTGCAAAAAACAAAGTTTCAAAGAAAAAATACAACAAACTTCTTCTTTTTTTTTGAAGGAACACTTCAAATTTATCATATTTATTTTTTAAGTACAAAATGCCCTTTTACGTCACCTCTCTTTCTTTTCTCTCCTCTTTTATTTTGGATGTTCTCTTTTTTTTCTCCTTAAAAATAATAAGGTTTATCAGTTTTTTAAAAGGTTTTGTGGAGAAAAAAATGTTATTAAATTTATAAAAAAAAGGTCTTTGCTGGCAAAAAAAAAGTTTCAAACTTTAATAATAATTTTGCCAAAAAAGATGCATATTTTTTTTTTCGTTTTAAAAACTGTTTTTTATTTTTCATTTATTTTTCGTTCATAAGAAATTGAGAAGATATAAATATTAGGGGGATCGGAAAGTTTGTTTCACTGTTTGAAATTATGGACAATCAGTACTTTTGTATCCCTTTATTCCAAATTTTGCACAAAAATGCCTTAGACAATCCTAAAGAAAATCCAGAATTTTAATTTTATCAAACTTAATCCAGAGCGGATATCCAGGGGATATATTTTCGGATTAACTGGATTTTTAAATCATACCTTACAAAAACATGAAAAACTTTTGCGGCTTAATTTATATATTTTTTGACTAATTTCTTCAGAAAATGTGTTAAATGTAACAATGAACGATTTTGGACATTTTTCGTTTTATTTCTAACATTTAAAAAATATCCTAATTTTTGTCGCTAAAATGCTGATACGCTTTCAGTTAAAATTCCCGGCTCAATCTTGTGATAAAAATGGTCCAAAATGTCAAGGAAAGCAAAAATACAATTTATCCCTGCCTGAATCTATCAATTAAATTATTTCTTTCCTCATTTTTGTTGATTTTTATTAACCATTTTTGTAATAGAAAAAAATGACATTCAACAAAAAAATATTTTCTTCCATTAAGTTAACGCAGATTGATTGTTAATAATTTTTTTTTTAAAACTGGCGTTTTGTGTTCCAAGTTTCATAGATGCTTTATTCTAATAATATAACTATTATCAAAAAAATTTAACTGATTTTTCTTGATATTATCTTTTTTTTAATAACACTGATTTAAAAATTTTTGATTCCACAAGAGTCTTATATTTTCTTGTTTAAATTTTTTTTATATACTTTTTATCATTTTAAAAACCAACTTTTGCTTATTGACTGACATCATTTTGGAATATTTAATTTCCTGTCTGAATTTTTTTATATTTTTTTTATCATAACTGACTTTGTTTTAAATAATTTTTTATTTTACTTTATAATTTTGATTTGTCATTGACATGACGCAATTTTAAAATTGTTTTAACAGATTTTGTTATAAACAAACCACATTCAAAAATATTGCGTGATAAAAAAATTTATTTGAAAAAGATGTTTGAACACTTTTTAAATTATTTAAATATGTCATTTTTGACATTTAATGCAGCTATAAAATTTTAAAATGAACACATTAACTAAAATCTCAAATTTTATAGGAGCGTGATTTAAAAAGTTTTGTTTAATTTTTATTTTTTTAATAAGGGAGCGTCCAGACGTGACGTCACGGGTTTTATGGGTGGGTGGGGGGTAAGCTAAACGTGACGCACCTGCTAAAAAGCCGACAAAGATCAAAGGGCAAAGCGTGACGGAAGGGTGGGTGGGGTTCAAAATTTTCGATTTTATAGTGACGTCACGTCTGGACAATCCCTAATAAATATAGTTTTTTTGTTTTTTAAACTGTTTTAATTATTTCAATAGTTTCATAACAATTTTTTATCAATACTTAATTTTATTAAAATTATTTATATCTGTTCTTTTTAAAAAAAATTCAATTAACTGCAGTAATTGCGTCGGATGGATTAAATTATCCACCATTATGTAAATAAAAAATATTTAATGGAGATTCGTCATTTTTTGCCTTTTGTTTCGAAATCTGTAATAGATTGATTGTTATTTCTCGAACTAATATTGTTTCTTTTGTTAAATTTCGAAATATAACAATAGAAAAAAAACTGCCTGGAGATGTAACCACGGATTCCTGAAAATCGATCTATTACAGATTTCGAAATAAAGACTAGAATGATAGATCTCCTTTAAATATTTGTTTCGCGAATTTTAAACTGAAAACTGATAAAGTTTTAAATTTTTTTAAATTTTAGATAAAAAAGATGCGAGGTATTCGATCAAATGTAAAATTTAATTATAATGTTCAAAATGATCATTCTGATGATTCTGAAATTTTTAATATTTCTGTAAGTTTTTTATATTATTTTTTTGAAAACTGCAGACATCTATTCAACAAGTTTTTATGTTTGAGATTTTAAAAAGTCTGTTAAAAAAAGTGTAACCAGGAAACACAGATGCTTTAATTTTGTCTGAACAACATTTGCTAATACAGTTTAAAAACTGTATTAGCACTCCAAAACATATTTAATTTCTCTGAAATTTTTGAACATTTTTTTAACTGAAATATATCAAATTTATTAGGTAAATTTTTCACTGACTGAAATGATGAAATTACACAAATTTCATTGTTTTCAAAAACGTCATAAAAAAAGCTACGGCACTAATTGATTTTCTTTTTTATTCAAAAGTTTTTTTTCGTGAACGTTTAAAACGTTGTTAATTTTTACAAAAGTTTTTTTTGGCACAACTTTGTTGGAATATATTAGCTATGATTTCTGGACATTAAAATTTCCTTTTTTAAAAACTGAGACATATTTTTTAGTTTACAAACTCCAAATCTCCATTTTATGTCCTTTGGAGAAAAAAAAGACTTAGATAATTGCATAAAAACCAAAAAAAACGAAAGCAAGCTTTTGAGATAATTATCTGCAATTAGTGATCGGATCCCGTCCCGTTCCCGCCGGGAATCCCGGCGGGAACGGGAACGGGATTCCCGTGTTTCCCGTCCCGTGCCGATTTTCAAAAAACGGGAATCCCGTATTCCCGTTCCCGTGTCATTTTCATAAAACGGGAATGCCATATATAGCTTAAGTTGCAAAATATTGTTTTTTAACAACTTCAAGCTCTGATTAATCTGAAAGTTTTTCTTCTGATGATACTTTAATATATGGATGATACTTTAAAATATATAATCTGCTCAAAAATTACTTAAAATTTTTGGATATTACATGTTCCAAGTTTCCGACGGGAATCACGGGATTCCCGCGGGAATCCCGTATTCCCGTCCCGTGTCCATTTTCAAAAAACGGGAATTCCCGTTTCCCGGGTTTTACCGAAAACGGGACGGGATCCGATCCCTATCTGCAATTGAAATAATTTTTTTAATTGTTAAAATGCAGAAAAAAAAGAGAAAAGAGAAAAGTATAAAAAGGTTTTAAAAATGACGAAACAAAGCTATTTTTGAATCTGTTTTTTTGCGGCAAAAAAAAGGTCAAAAAAATTAAAATTTTATTGGAAAAAAAGTAACTGTCTCGTCGATTTCTACGATTTTTTTGCTATTTTTCTGAGTTTTTTCAAGTTTTATTATTTTTAAAACTGCTTGTTTCAATTTGACCTGTTAAAATTCAAAGTTTTATCCAATTATGTAAATCTCAAAAATTAGTTATTAAATTGTAATGATATTAATGACCCCAGTTTTTGATCCTAAAAAACTGCCCATCTATTTCTACAATTTTTTTTTGCCATTTTTCTGTGTTTTTTCAAATTCTATTCTTTTTAAAACGGCTTGTTTCAATTTGACCTGTCAAAATTCAAAGGTTTATCCAATTATGTAAATCTCAAAAATTAGTTATTAAACTGCAGTAATCACGCCAGTTTTCATCCTAAAAAACTGGCGACATACTGTTCAATATAAATTTCATTCATTATCAATCATCAAAGTTGATGTTTGTCTAGCATTAAAACATGGATAAATAATTTATTTAACATTTTTTGTCTTTAAACTTAAACTTTAGCTTTAACTTTTAAAACATTTTTTTGACGACGCAAAAATTAGACTTTCCAAAAAAAGGTTATTTTAACTTTTTATTTTATTTTTTTTTGCAATGATCCTTAAATTTTTAATAAACTGCCATACGTGGTTTTTAATAAAATGCCATTTTAAATAATTTCTGCAAAAATTTGAAATAAATATACCCCAAAAAAAGAATATATTATTTTTCTGCATCGTTAAGCAATTATATAAAGAAAAACTGCCTGTCAGTCAGTTAGTTACATTTGATTAATTACCAATGCTTTTATGTTTGAACTTTCAAAGTTTGTAAGTTCTTTTTACTTTACTTTATTAGTTTTACTTTTTTTTAAGTATTCGTCTTCGAAGTGTACAGTAGCTTTTTTAAAAACTGAAAAATGTATCGATATTAAAATTTTTAGTTTTTTATAGATCTGAAAGAATAGGTGAATTTGGTTTAAATAAACTAAAAATTTAATTAAAGAAGGCGGACGCCTTCTTTAAATAGTTTTAAATTACAAACAAAGTTTTGCTTTTAAAAATTATTGAAAATCAGGCAAAAAATTATTTATATTTTTATTCAAATTTTTTGTCGGTGGGAAATTTAAAAATAACAATAGCTTTTAATCAATAATTTTTATAAGAAAAAATCTGTTAGAAATAAGACTCCCCCCTTTAAACTGTCTGTTGATACGTGCAAAATAAATGTTATTAAACACACAAAAAATTGCTAAAAAAAACCTTATTAAACTATTGAAAACTTCGTCTTCCCTGCTTCCCCATTCAACTGTTGTCTTTCATTTCTTAGAAAAGGTTAACTTAATTTACACTCCTTTAAACTTTATAAAACTGCTTTCAGTAATAATATTTGCAATAATTTTATAACAATTGACCTCTAATTTTAGTAAACTTTATTATTGAATAAAAATTTGCTTATATTTTTTTTAAAAAGTTTACTTTAAAAAAAATGTTTTAAAAAGGTTCTTTGAATTCTTTTCACTGATATATTTTTCTTTATTTTTGTATTTAATTTATTGTAGCTTTTTAAAAAATTAATTTTTCTTATAAAAGCAATTTTTATAGTTTTTTTTTCATTTTTTTATTCTTTCTTGGCTTCCTTGTTTTTTTTTATTGACGTTCTTTTTTTCTCAATTTTAGTCTTTAAAAAAATTTATAAAAATGTTTTTTTGCTTTTGTCATTCATTCATTTTTGGATTACTATATTAAAAAGCTTATTACACGATTAATAACACGACGTCAACTTTTTTTGTCTAAAAATTCGTAAGCGAAAGTCATCGAAATACATTAATTAATACTTTTATTTAATAAAATGAATAAAAAATAAAGGCTTCAAATTCGTCGGCATTTTTTCAGTGTTCATTGCAGCCCCCCAAAAGTTTTTTATTCAGTTTTTATTCAAAAAAGCAGTTATTTTTTGAAACCCCCCCCCCCTTTTTTTTAAATTTCAACCAAAATTCAACATTTTTATGCAAATTTGTATTAAAATTTTTTGGGGGGGAGGGGGGGGGGGGGAAGGGGTAAACTGAAGAAAGTGCCAAAATGTCTTAGTTAAAACTGCCATCCTTCAATCTTTTTCGTAAAATCTAGAAATTGAATAATATGTGTTTTAATATTATTATTATGCCGCAATGATTTAATTAAGGCATTTTTAAACAGGTAATAAAAAAACCACAGAGAAAATATGAGCGTCTATGCCATCCCCAAATGACCCCAAGAACCCCGCATTTTTTTTGGTTTTGTTGTTTCCGTTTAATTCCCTTGCTCTCCAATAACTGCAGACCTTTCTCACTGGCATCTCAGCTGTTTTATAATCATTTTAAAACTATAAAGTTAAAAAATAAAATGGAACTTCCGTCTCTCAGTATTTTCGCCTCTTTAATTTTATTTAAAGAACAAAGAGTTCCGTTGAAAAATTATAAATTCCCAAGAGTTTTTAAAAAATTTTTTTTTTAGATATTGTTAAATTCTAGGGATCACAAAAATTAGTTAATATATAAATAATTTGTTTTTGCCTTCCATTTAGATGAGATGGGAGAGTCTTTTATATTGTTATTAAATAAAATAAAATTCACACGAAAAAAATAAAATAATATTTTTTTAAATAATTTTTTAAAACTGCTCCAGCTTTTTGGTTCTCTAATTTGAATGGAAAAAAATAAAGCGTGACGTAGAAAATAAGCGTGGTGTAATGAATTATTAGTAGCATCAAAACTGTGGCATGGCTCTAACTTTTTGGGGGTATAAATTTTTGGGGAAAAACTGCCAGAGCAGTAGTGAGGGTGCTGGTTTAGCGTGATTTCTTGTCCCGTTTTTTAGGTATACGGTAGTGACCTTTTAAGGTCAAAAGGGTGGAGCTTACTGTAGCCCTCTAGTCCCGTCACTCTCCCGCAGTCCCGTCACTCTCCCCGCAGTCCCGTCACTCTCCCGCAGTCCCGTCACTCTCCCCGCAGTCCCGTCACTCTACCCGCAGTCCCATCACTCTCCCCGCAGTCCCGTCTGTCTCGTGTGACCTTGAGTTTATAATTGTGTGTGTGTGTATGTTCGTCCGTGTGTCCCTCCTTCCCTCGGTATACTGTATTTTAAGCCAAAATTCTTTTGGAATGAATTTTTAGGATAAAGTAATTTAAAGCTTTGATCCAAAAGAGTCGTACTGTAACTATCGATTGATTATTGATTTTATTTTGGTAAAAATTTATTCATAAAGTATCAATTCAAATTGGATAACTTTGCAATATAAAAAAGACTTGTCAAAATTTGTTAAAAAGATTTATGATATCCATAAATCAATTTATCTTAAGATTGGATTTATGTTATCCATAAATCTTTTTATCCCCCCTCCCCAGATAAATTAAAATAATGCATGTAAATTTAATGACAACAATAAAATAATCGACTCCTTCCTAAAGTTATCAAAAAGAATAACGAAAAAATAAAAGAGAGAGAGAGAGAGAGAGAGAGTGCATTCACTGACCTTGAAAAGTAACGTCACTACAGTTAGAAAATGCGCGGGAAAATTAAATTTCCCGCCAAAAAATTTATGGTAACTTCCCTCCAAAACCGATTACAGTGATTTCCCGCCAAATTATTTTTATAAATCACTATAAATAATTTGAGTTAATAAACTTGACAATTTTGAGGAAGATAAACACTGCCACTATGATTGTCACGAACAGCATAACTCGAAAATAGTTGGAAATTTGGATCCTTTTTCTTGTAATATTCAATTACTGCCTTCTTTTCTAATCTCGTAAGAAGTACAATTTCTGCATCAACAAGATTCCCATTGGTTGTTTTAACAAAAACTCCATTGAGATCGAGGTTTTCCCAGTTTGATATATCAGTTAATTGTTTATATTTACCATTAAAATGTTTATGGAGATTTTCTCTTTTATGGCGATGACTCAATGGTATTTTACCAAAGTTTAAATGTTCATTTAGTTTATTAGATGCCATCTAAAATTAATACAAATAACTTTATTATCTCCTTTTAACAAATTGGAGTACAGAATGACCGTTCGCACGATCACAAACAATAGGATTTTCAAGAAAATTTTTAAATTCTAAAGAAATAGAATCAACAAAAGTTTTTTCAACCTTCAAGTACAACGGCTCAGAAAAGAATCAATATACATTTTTTCCTTTTTGGACTGGTATTATTGCAATTTCTGCATCACGATACTTGTTAAATGGCTGGAGAACCCCCTGAACATGGAATTTTACCCGAAGAAAGACTTTATTTGTTACAAAATATGATGTTAGATGATAAAGCTCTAAAAAAATTTGCAAGAATAAATTCAATTTTGAGTTTAACAAATGCATGTGAAGAAGAAATTCGACTGATTAACCAAGTTTTTTACTTTTATTATAGCAAAAAGTATCCAGTTTCAGCACGACTTGCAATTTCATTGGACGATGACAAAAAAAATATTATTCCTTTTGCGAGGGCAAGAAATTTATCCATTATAAGGAAAAAATCACAATACTTAAATCCAAAAACTGTAAGATTACTTTGTAAATGGGCTCTAAAAATTAATCATCAAGGATTAAATCAAATTGAAATTAAAGAAAAGATACGAGAAAAAACAACAAACAATTCAACATGGAAGACAGATAAAAGACAAACTGTTGTCCAAAAACCAACTAAAACATTTTTTAATTGGAAATTTATCGATGACTAAAATCAAAATTTATGGCGTTTTCAAAAAAAAAGTGTTCTCTCAAAACTCTCTCCACCTGATTTGGCGGCAAATATCAAAGGATTTTTGAAAAAAATCCTAAAAAATTCCTAAAAAATTTTAAAAAAGTTTTATATGCTTAAGCGTGTAAAAAGTGTATTTTTGTGGTTTTTTTCTTGTTTTTTTCTTGTTATTTTCTTGTTTTTTCTTGTTTTTGATAAAAAAAAATGATAGCATGAAAAAATGGGGGGGGGGGGGATGTATGAACACAGGCTAACAAGGGTCGCATCGTGGTCGTAAAAAATAAATTCTGGCTTTCTGAGACAAATATGATTGAATGAAAAAATCATAGCGAAATTCTAAAATAACTTCCTATTGGATTATTTTCCACACAATCTGAATAAGCTTTTAATGCTTCTTTAAACTTATTTCCACAAATTTAGGAGAAAAATATTTACTGATAAGATCATCGCCTGAGGGTATAAGTAATAAATGGAAAGAATCAAGCTTGTTGATTATGATTTTTGAAATCAGTGAGAAAAAACCCTTATCAGTCGAGAATATGATAAAATTATCAGTTAGTGATAACAGATATTGATTTTCGTAATCAGCTTAAAAAATCCTTATCAGTCATGTATCACCTGGAGAAAAAAATTAATGATAAGATTTAATGATAATCAAGTGATAAAAATCATCCAATATCCTTTTAGACCTTAGTTGGTTTTTGGACAACAGTTTGTCTTTTATCTGTCTTCCATGTTGAATTGTTTGTTGTTTTTTCTCGTATCTTTTCTTTAATTTCAATTTGATTTAATCCTTGATGATTAATTTTTAGAGCCCATTTACAAAGTAATCTTACAGTTTTTGGATTTAAGTATTGTGATTTTTTCCTTATAATGGATAAATTTCTTGCCCTCGCAAAAGGAATAATATTTTTTTTGTCATCGTCCAATGAAATTGCAAGTCGTGCTGAAACTGGATACTTTTTGCTATAATAAAAGTAAAAAACTTGGTGAATCAGTCGAATTTCTTCTTCACATGCATTTGTTAAACTCAAAATTGAATTTATTCTTGCAAATTTTTTTAGAGCTTTATCATCTAACATCATATTTTGTAACAAATAAAGTCTTTCTTCGGGTAAAATTCCATGTTCAGGGGGTTCTCCAGCCATTTAACAAGTATCGTGATGCAGAAATTGCAATAATACCAGTCCAAAAAGGAAAAAATGTATATTGATTCTTTTCTGAGCCGTTGTACTTGAAGGTTGAAAAAACTTTTGTTGATTCTATTTCTTTAGAATTTAAAAATTTTCTTGAAAATCCTATTGTTTGTGATCGTGCGAACGGTCATTCTGTACTCCAATTTGTTAAAAGGAGATAATAAAGTTATTTGTATTAATTTTAGATGGCATCTAATAAACTAAATGAACATTTAAACTTTGGTAAAATACCATTGAGTCATCGCCATAAAAGAGAAAATCTCCATAAACATTTTAATGGTAAATATAAACAATTAACTGATATATCAAACTGGGAAAACCTCGATCTCAATGGAGTTTTTGTTAAAACAACCAATGGGAATCTTGTTGATGCAGAAATTGTACTTCTTACGAGATTAGAAAAGAAGGCAGTAATTGAATATTACAAGAAAAAGGATCCAAATTTCCAACTATTTTCGAGTTATGCTGTTCGTGACAATCATAGTGGCAGTGTTTATCTTCCTCAAAATTGTCAAGTTTATTAACTCAAATTATTTATAGTGATTTATAAAAATAATTTGGCGGGAAATCACTGTAATCGGTTTTGGAGGGAAGTTACCATAAATTTTTTGGCGGGAAATTTAATTTTCCCGCGCATTTTCTAACTGTAGTGACGTTACTTTTCAAGGTCAGTGAATGCACTCTCTCTCTCTCTCTCTCTCTCTTTTATTTTTTCGTTATTCTTTTTGATAACTTTAGGAAGGAGTCGATTATTTTATTGTTGTCATTAAATTTACATGCATTATTTTAATTTATCTGGGGAGGGGGGATAAAAAGATTTATGGATAACATAAATCCAATCTTAAGATAAATTGATTTATGGATATCATAAATCTTTTTAACAAATTTTGACAAGTCTTTTTTATATTGCAAAGTTATCCAATTTGAATTGATACTTTATGAATAAATTTTTACCAAAATAAAATCAATAATCAATCGATAGTTACAGTACGACTCTTTTGGATCAAAGCTTTAAATTACTTTATCCTAAAAATTCATTCCAAAAGAATTTTGGCTTAAAATACAGTATACCGAGGGAAGGAGGGACACACGGACGAACATACACACACACACAATTATAAACTCAAGGTCACACGAGACAGACGGGACTGCGGGGAGAGTGATGGGACTGCGGGTAGAGTGACGGGACTGCGGGGAGAGTGACGGGACTGCGGGAGAGTGACGGGACTGCGGGGAGAGTGACGGGACTGCGGGAGAGTGACGGGACTAGAGGGCTACAGTAAGCTCCACCCTTTTGACCTTAAAAGGTCACTACCGTATACCTAAAAAACGGGACAAGAAATCACGCTAAACCAGCACCCTCACTACTCAGAGCTTCTTTATAATATATTATTTTTAAGTATTTAATGTGAAAAAATTTTTAGAATTTACTTTTTAAACTGAAATTAATGATTTGCATAAAGGTTCATGCTATTTTTGTTTTGGCACTTTTTTTTATAAATCCTTTTTACACATTTCCTTTCCTTTCCTGGTCAAAGCTTATCTCTCTTTTTTTTGCTATTTTTTAATTAAAAATATTATTTTTAAAAATTGAGATTAAGCTTTTTAGAGCAATAATAATAAACAGGTGTATTTTTAAATCAATATTTTATTATTTTATATTTTTTAATAAAACTGCAATTATCAAATGTACGATGACTCATTAAATTTTTTTTGTTAAATAATAATTATTAAAAACCTTGTTTCACTTTTTTCTATTATGTTTAAAAAAATTTGTTAGCTTTTTAGTTTGTATTTAATAACTTTTTTTCCGAAAAATTAAACTTTTAAAGTTTTTTTTGTATTTTTGCGTGTTTTTTTTATTCTAAAAAATGTAAAACTGCACGTTTCAAATTTAATTGTTTTTAAAAACAAAAAAAAAAGTTAAAAATTTAGTTTTGTCTTGGAAAGAAAAAAAAATTTGTCATAAACTTTACAAAAAATGATTCCAAGAGTTCGATCACATTATATTAATAGTAAAAGATTGGAAATGTTAAAGTCTCAGGTAAGAATAAAAATTGTAATTAAAAGTGGTAAATAATATTTAGATATATTTAATTACGGTAGATCTTTGTCTTGAACGGAAAACCTTCTTTTTAAAATGAAGAAACCATAAAAGTTTTTTATAAATTCGCCTTAAATTACTCATTACTTTTTTATATGGCTTTCCTTAGTTTAAATTTGACAAAAAATAAAATTAAAGCTTCTGTGTTTCAATTAAAATATTTTTTTAAAATTTGTATTAAAATTTATTAAATAAATAAACTGAGATTTATGACAAGAAAATGTTTTTTAAAAAATCTATTAAAAGAAAATATGATTTACAGATGAGTTCTGCATCCCTGCTAAAATCAAATGGTGGAGATTCTGTTCCAATAACAATTATTGAAAATTTAGAGAAACCTTCTGAAATTATTAAAATTAATGTTGGTGGAAGAAGTGCAAGATTGAATGCGGATTTGGTAAGCAAATTTTTTATATGTTTAAAGGGAATGTCGAAGATAGTGAAAAACTTTTTATGAACGTTTTCCGTCGTTCCAAGTGATGGGGAATGAAAAAGTTTGTCCGCCCGCACGCAACAAATGCATTCCCCATCACTTGGAATGACGGAAAAAAGTTTTTCACTATCTTCGACACTCCCTTTAAACAAATCTGCTGATTTTTATAATTATTATTTAAGTTTTTGTGCAAATTTGCATGTTTTTAAAGGGGGGAAACTTTAACAACTTTTTTCCCGGGGTTCATTGGAGCTGCTTTTGTTATAAACATTTTGCACCTCCAATTAGTGCTTATTCGCGTCGAGACCTTCAACAAAATCAGATTTTACCCTTTAACTGAGAACTGTCTTTATTTTTAAAAAACTGATTTTGGAGTATTTACGGTTAAACTGATGTTCCAAAGTGCGCATCATCACATTCAAAAATTTAGATTGTATAGTCAAAACTACTTTTTTAAAAATACTGAGCTAAAAGTACATTTTTATATACATTTGTTAAGTTAACTGAACTTCAAACATGCTTTTGATGTCACAATTTTTAAACGTTTTTTAAAGATATTAATATTTTTTGTAAAAGACGTTTCCAAAAACTCGTGGTGTCAATACATTCAAGTTCAAAATTTTGAACATAGTAAGGCGAATAATTTTATCGAATATAAACATAAAATAGTTAAATAAAAAAGATATGATAAATGGAAAACATTTTAGAAACGGAGGAAAAACGAAATTTTATCAACAAAAAAAGTTCCACCTTTTTTCTATTTTTTTGAAAATGACATTTTGCCAAAAGAAAAAAAGGAGGAATAATTTTGAGGAAATTCCATTTTTCTTCCACAACCATGATATGATAATCATATTATGATCAGGGTTTTCCCGATTCCATTTTTTTTCCGATTCCTCATAAAGGAATCGATTCCGGAATAGGAATTGGAATCGATGGAATCGGGAAAACACTGATTAAAATAAGGCTTTACTGATATTAAAATACTGACATTTTTTTGGCATTAAATTTATTAGCCTAAATAAGATATTTTAAATTATTTAACTGCCAACGACTAAACTAATTCCAAAATTGTGTTACAGATATGCCAAAGATTAAATACAAGTCGACTTGCAATGTTTTGTGCAAAATCTCATATTGAAAGATTAACTGATTGTGACTCATATTTTGAGCATTCACATGAATATTATTTTGAGCGGTCTCCAATAATATTTGAATATATCATTGATTATTATATTACCGGAAAGTTGCATCGTCCAATGGATGTTTGTCCAATTCGACTTCGATATGAGCTTGATTTTTGGAGAATTCCCGTTTCAATGATGTCAGTGTGTTGTCGATTTGAAGATGGAAAAAAGGCACATGGATTATCACAAATGAATAATAATCAAGATCAAGTATATCTGGAATTAAGTTGTCCACCAAATTTATTTGAAAAAGTTTGGATGGGAAAAATTCGATTAATAATTTGGACATTCTTTGAAAATCCAAGGTCATCAATTGCAGCAAAAATTTTGTCGCTTGTTTCAGCGGTTTTTGTTTTGCTATCTTTGGCAGGTCTAATATTAAGTTCAATGCCAGAATTTCAAACTCATGACATGCTTCCACATTGGTCTCTGCAAACTTTGGAAATTTGGTAAGTATAAAAAAAATTTGAATATTTGTCGTGAGATTATTACGGTACATCTAACAACTTTAACTTTGATAACAGAAAAAAGGCGGTGAAACAATAAAAGACTCACTTTTTAAGATGCAACATTTAAATATTCTTATTAAAAGATGATACATATAAAGATTTTTTTTTAAAGATTTAGAAAAAAAGATGTGACATTTTTTTTTTTTTTACTAAAGATTGTAATTTTAAGATGTAACTTTTTATCAGTGTTGTTGCGACTCCGACTCCGGAGTCGATGGAGTCGACTCCACATCGACTCCGACTCCGGAGTTGGAATCGGAGTCGGAGTCGGAGTCACTAATTCCAAAAGATCAAAGAAAAAGATGCCGCTTTTCGGAGTCGGAGTCGATAGATTCGACTCCGATCGAATTTGACTCCGGAGTCGGAGTCGGAGTCGATAAAAAATGTCGGGCACAACACTGCTTTTTATCATGTTACTTTTAAAGATTTTTCTTTAAAGATTAAAAAAAAAAGATGTGACATTTTAAGATTCAGAAAATGTGCAATTTGCGGTCAATTTTATTCATTAAGAAGTTCATAGCTGTCATTTATTTCAAATGACTGGTATTTGCATTCATGATCTGAAAAAATTTGATGAAAAATCTTTAAAAGTAACATGATAAAAAGTTACATCTTAAAAATATAATCTTTACCAAAAAATCTTTGAATGTTACATCTTTAACAGAATTTCTTTTAATAAGAATGTTTAAATGTTACATCTTAAAAAATGAGTCTTTTATTGTTTCACCGCCAGAAAAAACTGAAATTTTTTTAATATGATTAAAATATAGCATTTTTCCAAATTGTTTATCCTATTTTTTTTAAAAATTTTAAATTGGAATCGAAAGTGTTTAAAATTTTCTAGTTTATTCAAACTGTGGCCATTTATAGGTGCGTAAAATATAATTATGTGAGCATAAAAATGACTGAAAAAAAGTTTATAATTATTTTTTTATCCGTTAAAATTAATATTTTAAAACTGGGCGGCTTTTTGGTGATGGAAGGAAGGAAAAGAAAGGAGGAAAAATATAATATTGAAGAGAAAAGTTGGCAAAATTTAAATTGTATTAAAATAAGATTTAGTTTTAATTATTAGTTAAAAGATGCCTTAAACCTTTTTCTGAGATTGCGCAAAAAATGATAAATTTATCAATTTTTTATATGTGTTCTAACCTGCACCGGAAAAAACAAATTTTTTATGTTAAATTCATTTTTTAAAGCTTCTGAAATGGATGAAATTACTTAAAAAACATTTAATCGTAAAACAACTTAAATTATAAAACTGAACAAATTCAATAAAAAAAACTTTTTGAAAATTAATTTTAAAACTGCTTACTTTTTTTCTCTAATTATAATATCATTATTATTTTCAGTTGTATGATATGGTTTTCATTTGAATATTTATCAAGATTTGCAGTGCATCCACAAAAATGTGATTTTGTAAAACAACCATTAAATATGATAGATTTAATGACAATTATTCCATTCTTTGTTGAGGAATGCCTTCCTGCAATGGGGGTGCATGATGTAGAATTACGAAATTTTCGTGGTGCAATGGTTGTAATTCGAGTGATGAGACTTGCGAGGGTTGCAAGAATTTTTAAACTTGCAAGATATTCCATTGGATTACGGGCATTTGGAGAGACCATGAAAAAATCTGCTGCTGAATTGTCAATGCTTGGAATGTTTTTACTTACTGGAATAATGCTTTTTTCAACTGCAATTTATTTTTTTGAAAGAGATGAACCAAATTCAAAGTTTTATAGTATTCCGGCAGCATGTTGGTGGTGCATGTAAGTTTTTTTTAATATATATATATAAAAAGTTTTAACTGAGTAACACATATTACAAGTTTTTAAATAATGAGCAAAAAAACTATGTTTATTTTAATACGTACGTTAATAACTGCGGGTTCAAATGTTTTCGATAATTTTTTAATCGTAATAAAACAAATAAAGGGAAAACTGAGTAATCAGACACAAAATAAAACTAAACTTTTATTTTAAATAGTATTAAAACTTTTGATTTTTAAGTAATTAAGGTATTTCTTAAGTTTATGCCCCTGTTAAATTTTTAATTCATAAAAGCAAGCAATCACCCTTTTGAATTTACAAACTCATATATTTTTATTTAAATTTGTGGATAAAAAATATAAGGGGGGGGGGGAGGGGGGGGGGATAAACTGTAGTAGTACCATATAGGTAATAAATGAAAACAAAAAACTTAAACAAAGAACAAAATTTCTTGCAAAACTGTAAATAAGAAAACGCAGCGCTGCAGCCTTTTGCCCTGCACATTTTTAGGTAAAAATTTTAATGAATAATTTTATCAAAAAAAATTAATATTCGGTATACTGTATTTAACCGTATATTAATTTTAAAAACAATTTTTAAACTGAATTTCTTGTTTTTTTTCCATTAACTGTGACCATCAAAAAATTAACTGTCTAAAAAGATAAAAATTTTAATAAACTTTTGATTATTTTAAAAGAACACAAATTAAATAAGCAAATCACTGAAAATAATTTAATATATCATTTTAGCGTAACAATGACCACAGTTGGATATGGTGATTTAGTGCCAATAACTGCGGGAGGAAAAGTGGTGGCTGCAATGGCATCCGTATGTGGTATAATTGTTTTGGCATTTCCAATTTCAATGATTATTGATAAATTTGCTGAATCTACGGGTGAATGGTATGGTGATGAATTTGTACAAAATATGCAGCATCATCGTCGTAATGATCCAAAATTTCGTTCGGTTCGACAAAAATCTAAACGATATCTTTTTTAAATAATTTATTCCTTTTTTTTAACATTTTTAGGTAAAAGTTTCGGATAATAATAATAATAATAGTAATAGTGCTAACTCTAATTCTAATCATTATTATGGTAATAATATTGGTGGTGGTAGTGGTGTTGGTGGTGGTAAAGAAGCTTTGATCAATATTATTGAAAGTCCATAAATATTTTTTATTTGGTATTATTTAACTGAAATTTTGCAGTGATTTTCTGTATTTGTATTTTGAAATGGTTTTATTTGTTAGAATTGAAAAATTTTTTGGATATTAAATTTTAAAAAAAACTGGATTTTTTTTTTGATGTAAAAAAAATGTGTGATGTTTTAAAAAGATTCTTTGATCTTTAACAGTCGTTAAAAGTGATGATATCCGGGTAATATTATCGTTAATCGTGTGTTTTATTGTATTTTACTAAATTTGTAATTTGTATTGTTGTAAAAAGTATTAAGCACTTGAACTTTTGAACTTGTTTTACTTATATTTGTATTGTTTCTCAATGATCTCAAAAATATGTATTTAATAAATTATGACTTTTTTTAAAATAATCGATTAAAAATTTTTCTAATAGAATCATGATAAAAATAAAATATTAAACTGATCATTAATATTTTGTTGCAAATTTGTAAACAAAATAATTACTACTTTTTTTGACACCCTTTTGTTTTGTCAGAAATTTTGTAAACCTATTAAATAAAAAACGCAGACAGTTAGTTTGTTTTTTTTTGTTAGCGCAGCTTTGGTTTTTAAATACTGCTCTTTTCCCTAGCTGTCTATTTTAAAAGAGAGAGTGGCTAAATTGTTTTTTTTGAAAACGACAAAAGCAAAATAATTTTTCTCTTTTTAAATACCAAAAAATGCAGCTTTGTCACCACAGGGTCTATAGCTCAGTGGCAGAGCAATCGGCTGCAGTCCGATCGGTCCCTGGTTCAACTCCGGGTGGGCCCTATCCTTTTTTTTATCTTTTATTAAAAACAGAGTTTATTTATGAAAAATTGATGAATCCAAAAACTACAGCGTGTATTTGTTTAATTTTTATTTAAAAAGAATTTTATAACATAAAAGTATCCAAGAAAATATTTTTTTTGTGTTTACTTTGCTCTGAGGAGACTGATGACGAAGACAACTGATAACATTGGCGATTGTTTGAAGGAAGAAAACTTTGAGAAGAAAGTTCTTTCAAATCAATGAAAAATACAAATTTCTTCGAATATGATGTTTACGACGATAAATTATTTCAATGCGTAAAAGAAAACACCCGAATTTCAACTTTAAAAATGTTTTTAAAATCAAATTAAAGTCGCTCTTTTTGCGGATAACTGTAAAAAACAAATGAATTTTTTTTATTAGTTTAAAAAAAGTGATAAAATGTTGATCTTTCATTGTAAATAATTTTAACAAACTTAATTACTTCCTTAACATTCAAAAGTCTAAAAAAGTTGTTTAATAAAGCAGCAAAAAAAAGTAACACAAAAGAAACAATCATTGAAAAAAAAAGTTCTCGGGTGCTTTTTGAAAGACGACAACAAAAGAACAGTTCATTTTTTGAATGGAATGATTCAATCAATTGCTTTTTTGATCATCATTTTCTTTTGCAAATTTTTTCATCGAAGAAATAAAATATGGTCGCTGATGGAATGGTTGTGAACAGGCGGTCCCGTAGTGTAGCGGTTATCACAGTGGGCTTTGAATCCACTAACCCCGGTTCGAATCCGGGCGGGACCTCATTATTTTTTTCAAAATTTTATACAATGGTTTTTTTTATCATAGTACAATGATAGTGGCACTTTTACATCAATCATCATCATCAAAAGGCAAAGCGTGACGGAAGGGCGGGTGGGGTTCAAAATTTTCGATTTTATAGTGACGTTACGTCTGGACGCTCCTTAATAAACATGAAAATTTTATAAATTTGTGAATCGTCACCTGCTTGAGGTAAAAGTGCCACTATCAATTTTGTACTGTAATAAAAAAACACTGTATAAAAATTAGAAAAAAAGAAATGAGGTCCTGCCCGGAGTTGAACCGGGGTTGAATAAATTTTACAGTTTTTTATAATTTTATTAAAATGTTATTTAAACATCTTTTTTTTATATTGATTCTGTTAAAATATGGTGATATGAATTTACAAAATATAAACTAAACTCCAACTTTTAAAAATTAACAAAATATCTTCTTTTTAAACTTTCATAAATAAATATTTAAAATAACAATAAAATATTCAAAAAAAGTGGTTTTTGTATAGTTCGTAAAGTTTTAACAAATTTTTGGACGGCACAAAAATTGCTTTTATTTGAAAAGATGAGTGGGCGCAAAAGTGTCTTGCTTTTAAAGCCCCTTTTTTCGGTGTTTTTGCTCATTTCAACACAGAAAATATTTCGAAATAGCAGCCAAAAAATGAGCATTTTTATTTTCGAATTTTTTTATTTTCACTAATTTTTGCAATTTTTGCTTAAAAATAGAAAATCAGCAACGTTGGGCAGTTGCTAGCAATTTTTTTTTTATTAAATATAAAAAAAAATTGTTTTTTTGAATATTTAGTAAATACTTTTTATATGATAAAATACTCAAATTTCAACGCAATTATCTTTGATAAAAGTAATAATGTTTCTTTCTGGACAAAAGCTACATCGACGAAAAAACAGTAATAATAAATTTTTAAAAATGTACATTGATTTTTCTTGGAAACAATAAGAAAACTTTCATGTAATAATAAACATTTAAATTTTTAAAATTTGTGAATTGTCACATGCTTGATGTAAAAGTGCCACTATCGATTTTTTATTATGATAAAAAAACCATTGTATAAAATTTAGAAAAAAATAATGAGGTCCCGCCCGGATTCGAACCGGGGTTAGTGGATTCAAAGCCCACTGTGATAACCGCTACACTACGGGACCGCCTGTTCACAACCATTCCATCAGCGATCTTATTTTATTTCGTCTTTTCTTCGAAGAAAAAATTTGTAAAAGAAAATGATGATCAAAAAAGCATTTGATTGAATCATTCCATTCAAAAAATGAACTATTCTTTTGTCGTCTTTCAAAAAGCACCCGAACATTTTTTTTCAATGATTGTTTCTTTTGTGTTACTTTTTTTTGCTGCTTTAATAAACAACTTTTTTAGACTTTTAAATGTTAAGAAAGTAATTAAGTTTGTTAAAATTAAGTATTATATTTACAATGAAAGATCAACATTTTATCACTTTTTTTTCAGGATGGGATTTTCAAATAATTTATTATCCATAACTTTCGTATTGTTTTGCCCCTTTTGAGATTTAATACAAACTGTCCGACAAACTTTTCTTCTTCAGCACTAAGAGGCGGTAGAAAGAAAACATTTTTTTGTCCCAGTTTTCCGTATGACATCACGGGAGTTCTTTTTGTACTATATTTTTAAACTGTTAAAGGGGGAGACCCACCTTGAACAATTTTTTGTTCAGGGTTCATTGGAGCTGCTTTTTTTAAAACCTTTTGCAGCTCCAACGAATAAAAAAAGCAGCTCCAATGAGTCTGCGATCGCGTCGAGACCATCAAGAAAATTGCAGCAAAAAATTGTTCAAGGTGGGTCTCCCCCTTTAAGCTCGTTTAATATGTTGTGTTTTATAGCTGCAACTGTTGCATTCTGATTGATTAAGTTTAGACAATAAATATATTCTTTTTCTTATTTTTTTTATTTAGTTTACGTTGTTTTTGTTGTTTTTTTATTCTTCAACATTTTTTTTTCTAGTCATTTTATTGTTACTTTTAAGTAACTTGAAATTTAGGAAGTTTAACAGTTATAATAGTTAAGTTATTAATTTAAAATCAATACAGTATTATTTTTTCACTATATGTAATTTATAGTTGTGTTTTTATCAACATGGAAATAAAATAATAATAAAAATAAATATATTTTTGTAAAATATTCTTTATATCTCTTGAACATGACATTTTCGCGGATAAATCAACTGACACAGAAAATAATTTTTATCATACAAATATAAAAGTCAAATATTAAAAAACCAATTAAAAAGAAAGAAATTGATCGCTGCTGGCGACAACTCTGGATGCGCAACTGATATCCCCCCGATTTAATTTTTCTACGTCGTTTCTTTCAGAAAAAATGATTCAAATTTAATTTTGGTGATCATTAAAAACAGGCTGAGTGGTCTAGTGGTATGATTCTCGCTTAGGGTGCGAGAGGTCCCGGGATCGATCCCCGGCTCAGCCCGAGATTTTTTGTTGTTTTTTTATAATTACAACGTTAATAATAACAGCAAAATCAGGAGAAATACTCCTTTTTTGCTAAATTTTTTTGTTGCATAAAGAATAGCGGTCATTTATTTGTTTTTTACAAAAGCTTTTTTTTAGCTTTGATGCTGTTCTTTGACAAAAGAGAGGGCTAAAGTGTCATTTAAAAAATGAGAGAAACAGTTTTATTTTAAATTTAACGAGGTCCATTTTCATTGGGTCTATAGCTCAGTGGCAGAGCAATCGGCTGCAGTCCGATCGGTCCCTGGTTCAACTCCGGGTGGGCCCTATCTCTTTTTTATATGTTTTATTGAAACAAATTTATGTCCAATCTCTCGAGATCATCGTTCAATCAACTTAGAAAAACAAAAGATCTATCAAATTAATTAAAAAAGTGAAGTACAAATAGATCAATGCTTAATAAAATTAAACAATGAAATATATCTATAATTTATTCAGCCATCAATCTATAAGCTCTATCAAATGTAGTCAAATATTGTGCATCTTTTTTTAACTGAAGTCACTGATTTATTGATTTTAATGCATATTTATAGATGACTACATACATAATTTTTATATTCATCTAATATTTATATTGCACAATATTACCAAATTTATTTTTTTGTATATTTTTAAAGGTCAGAGTTCTTTCGAAACAATTTTTTTTAGGAGTCTCTTTTCTTTTTCAACCGTTGCCATGTTTACTCATAGAAACATCACATTTCAAAAATACTTGCACAAAATTGCACAATCTTGCACCCTTTGAAAGCAGCCAATGGAAGAGAAGAGAGCAGGGCGGGCGGGCGGGTCCAGCTGTCCCTTGCTTCTTTTGTCGCCACTACATTCAACAATAAAAAAATGTGTGTACGCACTCTAGTAAAGCACCGACAGAGCGTTTCCAAAACAACTAAAATTTTTTATCCATCCTTTTTTTTCTTGTGCTTTTTTTTCCTTCCCACAACTTTCATCATCAAACTTTTTTTTCTTTTGCTACTTTGTCAGTATTAGAATTGCCGCATCTTAGGCAAAGGTTGCTCGCTTTCCTTCGATATTGTGCAATGATGAAATTTGTGGGAAATGAATTGGAGGATTGAAAAAAACGTGGTCGTTTTTTAAAAAAATATTTTTTAAGAAAAAAATTTTTTTTCGTGTTGGATAAAATATCAATCAATAATAAATTGAATGACTCATTCGTTCTCTCTCCATTAATAATATACAAAAACATTTTCTTTCTTTTTTTTTCAGGCTTACAAGAAAGCTTTCCACGCATCTTCACCACACGTTGGTGAAACTACAAGGCGCTCCAACAACTTCTTTTTAGCCGGTTTCAATCCGAGCTTCATCTTGTCTTTATACGTTGACCAAAGTTTTGAAGAATCAAACTGGCAACAATCATGTTATCCGAATCAACAATTCAATCATGCTCCTCTAGAAGAGGAATGGATGCTGGATCTAACGGCCTTCGGGTCGTTGGAGGATCTACAGCAGGTGGAGAATCCATTATTCAACAAGATGGATTCCAACAATCTGTACGAAACTGTGTTTTTAACTGGGCCGCTTCCACCGCCGTCGCCGATGAAGACCGCTATGAACAATCCTCCGGTCCTGTCGTTGGAGAAGAATCTGAGGAACCGGGTGCAACAGGCACCTTTAAAACAATTCTGCCATTTAAATACGGCACAACGACCCTTCTATTATCCTTACAGGGACAAAATTGTGGTTACAGAACAACAAATAATGACAGGTAAAATTTTTATATAAAAATTACAACCCTAAATGTTTCGTTTCCCCCGCTCCGTGATGAAAGAATTCTTCCGAAGAATTTTCGTACATTAAAAAGGGGTGGAGAGAAAAAATTTCCCAATTTTTACGAATCTAAGACCTCTATATATACTCTTCATGCTCCCCCAAAACCTCAAACATCTTGTCATCATTTTTTTTCATCGTGTCTTACGACAACCGTACTGCCCATCTGGCATAAAGAAACATACATAATGAAACAAAACTTTGACACGCCCACATTTTTTCAGATCCCCCTCACATTGCTAACACTTCAGTCCCATATGCATCTACAAACATATATGATTCCACAACAACTCCATTAAATTATAATACAAGCCCATATACATCCGCCGCTGCATATACAAATTGCTGTCCTCAATCTTTTTCTCCCGTTGCACAAGTCCCTTCAATATCTGGTACTTCATTTGACCAAGTTGATTATAATTCTTGCTTTGAACCTATCTATTATTCTTCTGACGTAGACTACGGTAATACCACAACAACAACATTAACCTCTGAAAAATCTGTCAATGATTGGGTACAATATTTACATTCTGATGATGAAAATGGTCCTTCTTTTGAAGAAGAACCTTTGGGAATAAATTGTGATACGCTGTTCCCTGAATTTATTGAAGAGGTAATTTGCATATATAATATTTGAAAGGTGATGAAGCTAATGCAATTCAATTTTTTAGGATTTAACAATGTTGGATACAATTTTGGCTGAGGAAACTTTTCCAGTAGAAATTGATCTACCATATCATTCCCAACAAGATATGCCCGCAGGTTCATCTGCTTCACCACCACAATATCAATATCTTCCTGAACAACAACAACAACAACAATCACAACAACAATCACAACAAAATGTTATCCAATATATCCCAATTGCTCCAAAACCTGCAGATTATCATCCTTCTCAATCTTTATCTCCCACCTCTTCTTCCACCTCTTCATCAACCGCCACCCAATCACGATCTCGTAAACGTCAAAGAACTTCTTTTGGTAATTCTGAAGAAGAATATCGAATTAAAAGAGATTTAAATAATCTTGCTTCTGCAAAATCTCGTCAAAAGAAGCGTGAACAACAAGAATTTATGAAGCTTGAACGGGTTCGCCTAGAATCCCGTAATCGACAACTTAAAAATGAAGTTGAAGAATTTGAGCGACAAATTGCAACTTTAAAAGATATTCTTTACAGCAAAATTAAAAAATAAATATTTGTTTTTGTAATTTTTATTATATTACTTTTTTTTCAGCGGAACTGTTT
The DNA here is from genome assembly GCA_964035985.1 of Panagrolaimus superbus. Taxonomy (NCBI): domain Eukaryota; kingdom Metazoa; phylum Nematoda; class Chromadorea; order Rhabditida; family Panagrolaimidae; genus Panagrolaimus; species Panagrolaimus superbus. The sequence continues at coordinate 3,111,193 of OZ038357.1, forward strand.
TTTTATCAATAGTATCTTTTTTTGGGCTTTATTTTTTTTTGTATATCTATTTTTTTTACCACTTACTTTTTATTTTTATTCTTTTTTTAGTTTTAGTTTTTAGTGTAATTATTTGTTAACGTATATATTGAAAAATAAAATAATTACACATATATCAGTATTTTTGGTGATGATCACAATATTAGAAAAAAAAACTTTAATAATTTTGAAAGATGATTTTTCACATTATTGCACAATCTTTACACAATGTTTTGAAATAATAAGTGTAACAAAATATTTAATTATTATAAACACGCATGAGCTGTCCAGATATGACGTCATAAAAGAAGAGGGGGGGATACAGCCGCTGATGACGCCCCTTTGATCTTTTGGCGGTACATCAAAGCGGCAAGTATGACTTGTAGGGGGATCTCAAAAATTCTGATTCTTGTATGACGTCATATATGGACAGCCCCAAACTCCATATCAACTTACTTAACTATTTTTTTTGAATTAATACCAGCCGCCAAATCATAGTGGATAAAAAAATTAAATTAAATCCTTAATAAATTTGTACAAAAATGTTTCTTTTATCATAAACAATTAACTACTGTATACCCTTAAAATGCAAGCTTTTTTTCACTTGTTTTTTCCCCCCAAAATTTTATAGTTTCAAATTCAAATGTGTCAAAATCAAATATTTCAATGGAATTGAATAATTAATATGTTAAAATAGAATTTAATTAACAACAACATATTTTTTCATTTAAAAAATATTTTAACGGGTGTTTTTTCACTAACTTTTTTTGAACATTCCAAGTTAAAGTAATCTTGCCCCTTTGATGCAATTTATTTTTCCATTAAACCGAAAGCGCTGTCAAATTCAGCCTACTAAAAAGCAGCATACAAAAACAGAAAACAGACAACAAAAATTCTTATGTTTTTATGCACCTGGGGGGGGGGGGGGGGGGGGGGGGGGTTCGACGTAATTTGTATTTTTGAATTTTAAGCTTGTATGTTTTCACTCCCTTCTAAACATCCCATAAATCTTTGAGCGGCTAAAAATGAAAAATCGAATCACAGTTGAAGAAATTAAAATTTTTTAAACAGTGATTTGGTTTTTCGCTTTAGCCTATGAAAGATTTATGGGACTTTGAAACCATCGTGGTTTGCAGGGCGTCCACATTTTGGCGGCCGGACATATAACGCTACATTTTTATTCTGCTTCAACAATTTACTAATTTTGTTATTTTTCTTCAAAAAAGGTTGTCACAAAACAGTATCAAAATGAAAAAAACTAATAAAGTTTAAAAAATAAATATCAGAATTGATATTCTGATTTTGGCGTTGTGTCTCAGGCCGATATTTTAAGCCCTTATGGCATGAAAATATTTTTTGCTGTTTTGTTTTTGCAACAATTTTGCAAAAACTTAATGACAGCTGTTTTTGTGTTTATAAATTATATTCTATTTTCTATCTTTTTAAATGTTTTCTCTTCATCCGAAAAATTTGAAACAAAGTCCACTAAAACGGGTAAAAAAAATAGCTGTATAATTGATATGGCGAAATAGTTATTTATTGGATGCCAATAGCTTGCCATAACATAAATATCGAAAGCAGTTGTTGTCTAAACGCAATGTGTTATCGCTGAAATGAATTTTCAGCAACGGTGTTGAAAATTGAAATTTCTAATTTCAGCTTTAAAAAATTTTGAATTTATTTAACCTTTAATAAAAAAATAAAATATTCTTATTCCTAAATTCAAAAAATGAAAACCCAAAAAAAAACAGGTGAAATATATATATTTTTTTGCCCACATGCTTTGAAATGAAAAATACCGCATATTTATTTGAAAAAAAAAACGAACAAAAAAATTTTTTTGAATAAAATATATATTTTTTAAAATAAATTTTTATCAGTCCGCACTGATTAAAATGCAGCCCAATACTTCTCTCCTTGGGGAACCCCCTTCAATAATGATATCAATTTATTATTATTATACATTTTTAAGTATGATACTTTCATGGACAATTGCTCCTCTACATTTTTACATAATTTTAACACAATCAAAAATTCTTGGACCTTTTAAATGGTTATTATTTAATTATTCAATTTGGGGGCTATTTTTAACAACTTTTATGGGATTAATTAAGCCAATCTTTTTAACTCCTGCATTTGCGGTAATACATATTGGAATATTTAGTAATTTTGGAAGTTATTTAAGCACTTTTGCATTAACAGCAATTTTGGTTGCAATTGGAACAACTTGCATGGGCGGAATGGTTTCAACGTTAACATATCGATATTTAATGGTTTTTCCATCAATTTTAAAAGATTGGTTTACAATTAAAAAAGCAATATTTTTTACTTTTTTACTTCCATTTATTGCATATACTTTATTGTCAGCAGTTCTAATTCAAATGAACCATATTACAATGGATGAAGCACAAAAATGGGCAAAAGAATATGATCCAATATTACAAAAATATTTTAGTGATAAAACCTTTTTTGTTGCCCCTTTTAAAACTATTGATATTGTTACAAAGATTACATCTGTAATATTAATTGTCAGCCATATATGTGCAATTTTTATTACAGCATTTGTAAAATATCAAATGAAAAAATATCAAAGCATTGTAAACTTAAAATTAAATCACAATATAATTATTTCAATTTTTATTCAAGGTTTCCTCAGTGTATTGTTACTCATCTCTCCATATACTTTTGTGATAACTGCAATGGCTCTTCAAATTCCGTATACTGTTTCATTTACAATTGTAGCACAATGTATTTTTTCTTCACATTATTTTTTGGATTCTTTAGCAACTTTATATCTTGTAATTCCATATCGAAAATTTATATCTGGTATAATCAATGATAAATTCAGAATGAAGGTTATCGTAGTTCCAGCAGCTTCAACAATAATCCAAAAATGATATTTTTAAATTCTTTTTTTGGAAATTGTATCAAAAATTTAATTAAATTTGTCCTACAAAATTGTGTATTACAATACTTTAAATTTTTTTAGATGAGATTAATAATTTTAAAATATTATTAAAATGAATATAGTTCGCTTTCCTCTTTTATTTTTTCGAATAAATTTGTTCTTTTTTGTCTTTTAATAAATAAAAAGTGTGTAATAATGTTCTTAATAATATTTTTTAATAATGTTCAAATTAAAAAAAAATATTAATTTAATTATATTACAATTTCAATATTTATTGTTTTTTTACAGTAACTTTTAAAAATTATTTGATAAAAAAATATTTCAAAAAAATATGAAATAAAATAGACAAAAAATTCAAAAAATAAAGGATGGAAAACACATCAACCAAAAATAATATCTCAAATAAAGATAAAAAAAACTTCGTCGCTTTCAATTTGAATCAATGTTTGAAAACAGACAGCTCCGAAAAAAAATGCTCATAAAAATGTTTTTCTATTTTTTTTACGTCGTTGTATTTTTTGATCAAAATATTACGAACTCAGTGAAACACAGACACATATATATACATTTCTGTTTTTTTTTTCAACGGACATCACTTTTTTTTTGAAAACCGACGCTTAACAGCCGACAAAAATATTTCGAAATAAATTTAAGAAAAAAATTAATGAAAAAGCAACATTTTTTAAAACCCAAATGAAAAATGAGGAGCTCTGAAAATTCTTTATTTCTTTTAAAATAAATGATTTAAGAGATGTTGATTGTACATAACTTTAATAAATTTTTTCCAGTTTAAATATTTTATCCTTATTGTTTAATTTATTTTATTTATTTATAGCTCCTTATCGAGGCACACAGGCAGGGCCGCAAACAGTGTTGTTGCGGCTCCGGCTTCGGAGCTTCGGAGCCGACTCCGGAGCCGGAGCCGTTTATCAACCATTTTTGTCCAGCATTCAATTGGAAAATTAAATTATCCACATTGTTCGATCCCCAAGTAGCACATTTATTAACTGTTGTCAAAATGTTGCCAAAACTTTATCAACAAGTAAAGTATGTCTTGTACAAAATATTAATAATTGATTTAAAAATTTAAGTTTGTTATCATTGGAGATGTTCAATCTGTGCCAATACCTGAATTGCAAATGCCATCCCCCTTTGGATTTGGAACAAAAATGGTTCAATCAACAGATACTGATACTTCTGCTACACCATTCAATGGTGAAATCTTGGCTTTTTATAAAGATGTTAGAAAATTATATAAATCAACAGCTGCAGAATATTGGAAAGCGTCACAAAGTAAATTTCCATCAGCCTTGAAACTCTTTAAACATTATTTAACTGTCCCTGCTAGTGGAAATCCCGTTGAACGCCTTTTTTCTCAAATGACACTTCATTCTGTTGGTCATAAAGCTAATGCAGGTCCATTGTATTTAGAAGCAAAAACATTACTTTCCTTTAATGATCGAGTTTAATAAGCTTCTGTAATTTTCTATTAAACTTTTCCAATCATGATAATTCTCTTATTTTTACCAACAGTAAACATCCAATTTTTCTGCTTTTTTTTATCTTCCAAAATCTTTTTCTTTCATTGTTTTTGTAAATACTTTTTACCACTTATATGACAGCATTAATGTAAAATAAATCTATAAAAACTCTAAGAAATCATTTAATAGTAAACTTTTTACACTTTTACAATGTCTATCTAAATCGGAAGGCTCCGGCTCCGGAGCCGATAAAAAATTCCCGGCACAACACTGGCAGCAAATACCTTATGGAAAAAGGGGGAAAGTCCCCCCCTCCTTGAGAAAAAAAAATGCCATTTATGGTATAAAATCAATGTATATTAAAATTATTCTCAAAAAGTGAAATTAATTTAAATATACACAAAAAATCAGCATTGAAAAAAAAACAGCTGAGATTAATTTTAATGTCTCCTTCATTTCTGATCATGAAAAAAAAATTGAGATTTATTTTAACGCCAATAACAAATCTCAGTCTGAGCATCGTCAGTGAGATTTCTTTTAACGGCATTATGATTTCTTGGCTTTGAAAAATTTCTGAGATTTATTTCAACGCCGGTACCAAATCTCATAAAAAAAACGGCCTGAAATTAATTTTAAAAAACACCGGTTTTTGAATGGGGTAAAAAAACATTTTAAATATAAATGTTTTTTATATCTCGACAGCCCTTTTCCTCTTTTATATGTCAATTTTTAAAAATTTCAGTGTAATATTTATTGTATCATAAATTAAGAATAATTTCCATTTTAATAATATTTATCGTTTTTACATTTACTTTCAAAACTTGTTTGATAAAAAATTATTACAAAAATGTCCAATAAAAATTTAAATATAAAATAAATAAAAAATTCAAAAAAATATGGGAGTAAATAAATAAACCAAAAATATTTTCTCCAATATAGAAAAAAAAGCTTCGTCACTTTGGTTAAAAATGGCAGCTTCAAAAAAAAATGCTCCCAAAACTATCCGTAAAAAAAACGACCATAATATTACGAAAGAAAAACGTCAGTGAAACAGAGACATGTCTACATTTCTGTTTTTTTTGTTCAATGGACATCACTTTTGCAGACATCCTTTTTGAAAACAAAAACTAAAAAGCCGACAAAAATATTTCGAAAAAACGCTGTAACAAAAATTTTTTGAAACAAATTTAAAAAAAATGCGGAGCTCTGAAAATTCTTTATTTTCTTTAAAAATAAATGATTTAAGAGATGTTGATTGTACATAACTTTAATAAATTTTTCCAGTTTAAATATTTTATCCTTATTATTATTTAATTTATTTAATTTATTTATTATCAAGGCATAGGTTCTGAGGAGGGGTAACACATGATACATTAACATTACAACGATAAAAATCCTAAGAGAAAACTTGTTGGACAGAAACAGAAGATAGGTCGCAGTGCGGAGTCACATTTTCCCTCAATAATGAGCAAATATTATTTTTTATAAATATTACACCCTTGAGTTACTTTTTATCGATGCTTTTTTTCAATTTTGGCAAAAGCGAAATAAAAAATTTTTCAACAAAAGCAAATATCAAAATTTTGTTTTGACAAACATCAAAAAATACGTAAATGACAATATTAATAAAATACCGATTTTTTTATGACTAACTTTTTCGATATTCGATATTTCTCATACATTTTATTCCCGGTTTTATAGGTTTTTCGACACGCTGAATCAGAATTTTAATAGTGCAGGTCAATATCTTTTCACATTAATCTGACATCAGCATATTTTGAGGTGGCTCTAATTTAACTTGACAGACTGTACTATTCCCTAATTATACACGGTTAGTTAGATATCGTATCGAATATCTACTCAAAATGTGGATACGATATTCGATATTTGTCGGATAAGATCCTATAGGAGTCAAATAAAGTTTTATCGTATTGAAAAATATTACGATTGAAATAAATTCTTTTTTGCTCTCTTTCGACCTTCAGAATTTCTTTTATTTGTTTCTATCAAATCTCTTTGTTCCGCTATCATTGATAAATACCCTCCGGGTATCATTTTGTAGTCATTTTGCATGAATCGTCTTCCAAAAAACAATTATTGAAAAAAGTGACAAATCCGGTTTTTTATCCCGGCTATGTTTGTGTTCTTTTAAATAGAGTTTTTTGCTGATATAGATAACAATGTATTCATTGAATAATTTTGTTAATTATCATAGTTGAACCCGATTTTCTTCAGCTACTTTTTTATAGTCAAAAACTATAAAAAGATTATCAGATTTCTTTCCTTTCAAACTTTCAAAATGTATTTATTTTTAATTAATATTCTTTTATTATTTTTTTACAAATGTAATGGATGTTTTCCGACGGAAGGTGGAGGGGCACCTGAAATACCATGTAAGTAAAAATATTGTTTAATTTTTTCTTTTTAAAATGTGCTTATAAGTGATTTACATATTAGTATATCTTTAAAGGAGGAGAGCACCTCTAACAAATTTTTTTATTTGACATTGATTGGAGGTCTCGATGCGAATCAGCGCTCATTAAAGCTGCTTTTTTTTGCTTATTGAATCTGCAAAATGGCAAACAAAAAAACAACTCCAATGAACCCTGAGCAAAAAATTTGTTAAAAAAGAAACTCCCCCTTTAAATCTTTTCTACAAAAAACTTCCAATAAGACGAAATCAAAATTTAGGTGGAAAATTCTGTGGGATAAGCATTAAGATCATCATTTCCGAATGTTTTGATGTAAACTAATAAAAGTTGACATGGCTATCACGAGCATGACAGAAAAAAATTCATGCTGAAATATGTTAATTTAAAAATATGGCAACAAAAGTAAATTTCGCCAAAAACTCGATCACGCGCCTTTTATTGCTTATAACTTTACGGCAATGCGTCCAATAAACTGGAGTGAAACCTAAACCTTAGAAAACACTTTGGGGAAGATATTGGCAAAGTTTCGGGCGAAATAGGTTAAAACTGAAAAAAAAATTCCGCTATGATACAAAAGAAAATGTGAATCCCAGACTTATATGAAAAGCGCTGGCAGTCATAGCGCAGACACTCTCTTGTCTTTCCTACTAAATAACAGATTAGAGAGTCTGGGATGAAGAAAAAAGAATAGCTTTTTTGCCTGATTTTTAATAATTTTTAAAAGAAAAAATTTGTTTAAAAAAAATAAATAAAAAAATCGTAGCCGGCGAGGCCACATTTCTTATCCCTGATCCCCTAAATGTTTTTGAAAGGATTACCAAAGCCAAAAACAATTTAAAAATTAAAATTAAAAATTTGTTAAATGAGGGTCTCCCATTTTCAACCTACTTAAGATATAAAATATTTATATTTATATCTTTTAGTGTGTGCCACATGTGGTGATCTTCCTGTTCTTGCTTCACCCGGAGGAGGAGGAACTATGGATCAACCAGGTGGAAGTGTTGCGACAGGAATGACAGGTCCATGTAAATCATATACAGTTACATGTCCCGCGGCTGGTACAAGTGCTGTGATTATTGGAGTTTGCTTTATTTAAATGTGAAAAGATAAACACATTTTTAAAAACATATTTTTTAGGCAAATCAAGCTGCAAATTCATTGAGTACTTTTGAAGAAGGTGAAAAAACTGCAATGCTTGTGTGCAATGATTCTGGCCAAATTGAAGGCCGAACTGTACCTGCCGGGGATTCCATTATTGTTACGGATGTTTATTGCTCCAGAAATTAAACCTTTTTTTTTGGGTTGTGGTTCTTGAATAAAAATGATTGTAAAATTTTATATTTATGTAAAGTTTTTAAAAAAACAACTTTTTCTTTAAATTATTTAAATATAATAAACAAATTGTTTTAAACAATCGACACAGCGACATGATTTAATTATCCGAACAATGTTTTAAAACCATTTGCATCGACATGGGCACGGACCATGACTGATAAAAATTGTAAAAATTTGTTAAAAGAAAGATCCGTAATTCAGGGATGTCAAATGCAGACGGCCGGCGGGCAAGGTTTTTTGCGCCTGCGGCCGGCACGGCCGACGATTTTTGCGAAATTCTTTGTTTTTCACATACAAAAAAGAAAAAAGACAGGCCGCACGGCCGGCCGGGTAATAATTTTAGGCCGCGCGGCCGGCACGGCGGCCGATTTTTCGCCGCCGGCCGCGGCCGGCCATGTTTTCCCGCCGCATTTGACAACCCTGCCGTAATTAACAAATTTTTTATTACATTTTTCTTCATGGTCTCGACGCGAATCAGAGACTCATTGGAGCTGCAAAAGGTTTTTAAAAAATGCAGCTCCAATGAACCCTGATAAAAAATTTGTTAGAGGCGCGTCTCCCCCTTTAAGAGGTGGACCCCTTGAATTAACTTTTTTTACAAGGAATTTTATTTTTGTTAATTTCATTTTAAAAAGTAAAATATAACAATGCTGACTGTAAAATGAATGTAATTAAATAAAAGCAAAAAAACAATCTCAAAAATTAGTTTTTTTTTGTAGCCTTTATCAAAATTCTTCAGTATGATTAAGGTATCTAATAATGTTGCCGGATCATAAATCGTAAAAATTTGTAAAATGCAGAATTTGTTGATCGAAAAATATTTCCCTCGCCGGTTGACTAATGTTCTTTGAACAAAATTTAGAATTTTTTAAGCACATTTTTTTTTTCTAGAAATTTGATAAGAATTTTGCTGGATTTTTTTGTTCCAAATATTGCCGTACTTAAATTATTGCTTGATAAAAAATAGATAAAACTTTATTTTTTTCTCAAAATGTAAAAAATAGCAAAAGTAAAAAAATTGATGCCTGATGGTTCAGCCTTTTAAAAAAAATTTTTTAAAAAGCTCCAATTTTTATTTGCCTGTTGATTCTTGAAAGAGAAATCTCCAAATATTCAGAATCTGAACAATTCAAAAAATATTTATCATTAACTATCTAATATAGAGAAACCCTAACATTTTGTAGTAAGCTTTGATGCTTGAAATATTTTTTAAATTAGCTGCCTCATTTAAGCTCTCAAAGAAAAGATATTGCAAATTGAAAAGTTTTGTATAACCAAAAATACTGCAAAAAAAGGGATTGTTTACCGGAAAATTGATAAGCAAGCATTCGTGGAAGTTCATTAACATTTTATTCTTTTTTTTACCATCTAAAAATAATTTTCTTTAAAAAGTTGTTTCATTAACAGCTTATTAATCAACTAAAAATTAACTGCTGTTTTTAAGCCACACCGATCTTTGGCATAATGTTCTTCAATGCCATAAGGAAAAAAAACGTTATTTTTCGTTTTCTTTTTTAACAAAAAAAACAAAATTTTTCCTTGCAACATGGCATTGAAAAACATTTTGCCAAACATCTACCCAAAATGTGGCACTGTTACTTTGGTTTGGATTTGATGTTGAATGATATGGATGACCAAAATAAATTCTCCCTTAGTATAATGATAATGATTATTTCCTTTGGTAAATGTATTTTCGAAAAGCTCAAAAAACAAAGTCAAATTTCGAAAGAAAAAGATTTGCCCTTTAAAATGCAAAATAATATTTTCAAAACATTTGTCAAAAAAATATTATTTCCAACGTTTTTTTTATCAAAAATGACTGTTTTTTTGTTCAAATTTTATTGCAGAAAAACTCTTTCTGTTTTTTTGAGGCATTCTAAAAAAACCTCAAAAATTCACGTGAAAATCTGAAAAAGTGAGTGTATATTTATTGTTTTTTTGGTATTAATCTTTTTATTTTTCTTTCTTTAAGATAAAATTATTTCAAGAAAAAAAATAAAAAAAACGTGAAGAATAGATAGAATGGAGAAAAGTACGGTACTTTTGTTGGTATAAATACTGCTCAAATTTTAATTTAATTTAATCAGTTTTTTAGCTGAACATTTTAAAAGTTTTGTAACGCCTCCAAAACATTTTCAAAAATGCAAAATCAAGAGTCTCCTGAAAATATTATCCGTCAACAAAATGAGGAACTTCAAAGGTTAGTTAGTTTTTACAATTTTTAAAATATAATTAATTTTTTAATTTTATAGGCAAATTGACTACCATGAATCTTTACTTAATCGTCTTTCATAATGTGCTAATCTCATGGTGTTACATGCTTGCTTGTGATTAAAAATACTTCCATTAAATTTTGTCAATTATTTACAAATTATTTTAATAAATTTTAATTATTAAACACATACTAACCTTTTTCCAGCTAACCTTTTTCCAGCAAATATATAAAATATAGCTGTAAATATGAAACACAAAAAAAAAACTGGGCTATCAACTATTGTTAAAAATTTAGGTTTTTTAACAGCTATCATGGCACATCAGATACATACCAAAAAAACAGTGCCATTTTGTGATCCTCATGTTTGGCATAATGTTTTTCAATGCCATGTGGCAAAAAACATTTTGGTTTTTCTTTAACTTTCTTCAAAAATTGAAACACCTGAAAAGCACTGAAATTTTTTTGTTTCTGCTGATTTTTGGCATTTATGGGCTTTTGAACATTGGAAATTCAATAGTGCCATTAATTTTTCTTTAGCAGAAATTTGCCAAAATATAAAATTTGAAAATCACGCAATTCATGTTTGCAAAAAAGACACTTTGCCAGAAATCGGTGCCGGAAAAATGCAAACTGAACTTGACCTGAAATCCCATTGTTCACAACAAAAAACTTCTGTTTCACATTGCTTTAATTTTTTGATCTTTAAAAATCTTTTTAAAAAGTCCCTCCCTTTCTTTTGATATTATTTTCTGCTGTTTAAAAACTTTTTAAATTGAAAAGAAGTAAACAATCCTATTTTTTTTTAGTTGATGCATCATTTGACAATTAACAATTCTCATTAATTGAGACTCATTTAACGCATTTTTTAATGATTAACCTTTTAAATAATGAAGGAATGACTAATTTAAAAGAATTGTTAATGCAAATTTGAGGAGGTACATTTTCTACTGAAAAAAAAACACCAGCAAACAAAGGATTGTCGAATGATAAAAATTGATAAGAATTCAAAGAAATCGCTTTTATTGTTTACCTTCATTTTTTTGTATGCTATTAAAAAAAAGCCGCGCACCATCGATGGATAAACATTTTTTTATTAAATGGTCACTTTTTTCGACAGACATCTTTTTAAAAAGTTTAATAAAAAAAAATCAAAAAACACTTTTTTTGTTCGTCGTTGAAGAAAGAAAAGGCACAGCTTCGAAAATTTTTTATTTTCTTAAAAAATAGACGATTTAATAATAGATTATTTGTAAATAGTTTTGATAAATTTATCTCACTTTTGAATATTTAAAGCTTATTTTAAATTTAGATTTTTTGATTTACAATCTTTTAAAATTTCTTTTATTAAAAGTTACAAATATTTGAAAATTTTGGTGATTAAGAGATGGCATTCCTTTTGAAAAACAACGACAGCATTAATAATTTTTTTAAATATTTTTTTATCATGATCATCATTTTTAAATTCTACAGTAATTTCCACTTTTTCAATTATGTTTGGTTAAAAAATGTTTCAGTTAAGCTTTTCACATCATAAAAATTTTAATTCTGTTGTATTTTTATACGGGAGGTTGGTACAATGCCTTAATCTCTATAAGTAGAAATCCGTTAGTGCAAAACCCCTATAAGTCATATTCCATCTATAAACAACCTCGATAAGTAAAAATCCTTTAATGTAAAATTCCTTTTTATCCATGCAATCCGCGACCTTACCCGCGTTTTACTGTTTCCGGCCACGGACCATGACTGACAAAAATTGTAAAAATTTGTTAAAGGGGAGATCCGTAATTAACAAATTTTTTACTACATTTTTCTTGGTGGTATCGACGCGATCGGGGACTCATTGGAGCTGCAAAAGGTTTTTAAAAAAGCAACTCCAATGAACCCTGAACAAAAAATTTTTCAGAGGTGGACCACTTAAATTAACTTTTTTTCCAATGAATTTTATTTTTATAAATTTCATTTTAAAAAGTAAAATATAATAATGCTGACTGTAAAATGAATGTAATTAAATAAAAGCAAAAAAACAATCTCAAAAATTAGTTTTTGTAGCTTTTATCAAAATTCTGCAGCATGATTAAAGTATCCAATCATGTTGCCGGATCATAAATCGTAAAAATTTATAAAATGCAGAATTTGTTGATCGAAAAATATTTCCCTCGCCGGTTGACTAATGTTCTTTAAACAAAATTTAGAATTTTTTAAGCACACATTTTTTTTCTAGAAATTTGATAAGAATTTTGCTGGTTTTTTTGTCGTAAATATGCCGTACTTAAATTATTGCTTGATAAAAAATAGATAAAACTTTATTTTTTCTCAAAATGAGAAAAATTGTAGAAGAAAAAAATTGATGCTTGATGGTTCAGCCTGTTGATTCTTGGAAGAGAAATCTCCGAATATACAGAATCTGAACAATTCAAAAAATATTTATCATAAAATATCTAATATAGAGAAACCCTAACATTTTGTAGTAAGCTTTGATGCTTAAAATATTTTTTAAATTTGTTGATTCTTTTAAACTCTCAATAAAAAAGATATTGCAAATTTAAAAGTTTTGTATAACCAAAAATACTGCAAAAAAAGGGGATTGTTTACCTGAAAATTGATAAGCAAGCATTTCGTGGAAGTTCATTAACTTTTTATTCCTTTTTTTTACCATCTAAAAATAGTTTTGTTTAAAAAGTTGTTTCATTAACAGCTTATTAATCAACTAAAAATCAATTGCTATTTTTAAGCAACACCAATCTTTGGCAAAACGTTCATCAATGCCATGTAGGAGAAAAAAAGCTTTTTTTGTTTTCTTTTTTAAAGGGACACGCGAACTTTCAGTATGAAAAATTTAGCCAGTTCAGTTGCAAAAAGATTGCAACAAAAAACTATATCTTTTTAAATATTGCGGGTATGTTTATTTATTTATTTATTTTTTTTATTTTTTTTATTTATTTTATTTAAAACCTTTTATCTGTCACGCAGGACGAAAGGGGACAACAAATTACACCACAAATTAGAAATACAATGTAAAAACAGTTCAGTAGGAGTTTGATTTGTAAATTTTGTGAAGTCATCAATCCATCGAGTAGGAGGACGGCCAGCAGGTCTATTCACATTAGGAACCCATTCAGTTAGGATACGATTCCATCGATCATTTGGAAGCAACATCAGCTTACGGAGATACTTGAATTTTCTTTCACGGGATAATTGTACGACATCTTTGAGTTGAGTTCTTTCACGTAACCATCCACGAGGATGACGATCAATAAGTCGAACATTTAACATTCTCCTTTCCATACGTCTTTGAGCAACAGCTAATCGATTTTCTTCAGTTTTGGTCAAAGCCCATGTTTCAGAAGCGTATAACATTGCTGGAAGTACACATTGATGGAAATATTTCTTTTTCAAATGAGCAGGAACCCTTCTTGAAGTAAGTAGTTGTTTAGCTTTGTTAAATGCATTCCAACCAGCAGATATTCTTCTTGAGATTTCTTTGTTGAATCTTCCAGGTTTGGGTGGCCAATGAATGATCTGCCCTAAATAGATAAATTCTTGAACTTTTTCAATTTCTTGGGCATTCAGTAACAGAACGTCATCATTTGCGACGTTTGACATCCATTTGGTCTTTCCAACATTAATATGTAATCCAGCTTCATTAGCACGAGCAGCAACTTGATCAAGCAGAGATTGGAGGCCTTCAAGAGTTCTGGAGCAAAGCACTAGATCATCAGCAAAATCCAAATGAGCAAAGATTTTTCCAGCTATATTAATACCACTTCCCCAGTCCACACGATCCAAAGCAAGTTGTAATGTAAGAATAAAGAGAATTGGAGAGAGAGTATCCCCTTGTCTCACACCCTTTTGAACATTAATAATAGCAGAAGATGAACCTACATTAATACTTGATGAAGCATTGGCATAAATTAATTTGATAATTTCAATATCACCAGCGTCAATACCATACTCTTCTAGGGCGTTCCAGATAGCTTGAAGTTCAATTGAATCAAAAGCTTTCTTGAAATCAATAAATACCACGTATAGTGGCATTTTGTTGAATTCTCGAGACTTTTCAAACAGCTGATTAAGAGAATGAATATGGTCGACAGTGGAGTATGTTCTTCGAAATCCAGCTTGTTCAGGAGGAAGAGCATCAGCATTTTCGGCAGCATTACGGACGCGATCAGCAACAACACGAGTGAATATTTTGTACAATACAGGAAGCAGTGAAATAGGACGATAGTTTCCAATATCCAAACGATTTCCTTTCTTGTACAGTAATATTGTTTTTGCATGTAGTAATTCAGGCGGCATGTTATCTTCCTCTAATAATCCATAAAAAGCATCAGCTAATCTTCCAGCAAAGGTTGAAATAGTTGATTTTACAGCTTTTGATGGAATATTGTCGGCGCAAGGAGCAGTGTTGGCTTTCATTCAACGTGCAGCAGCAGTAAGTTCATCAGCCGTAATACGATTAATCAGAACATTTGGATCACGATCATGAGCAAAGGTACCAGCTTCAGATGAATAGAGGTCATTGTAGAAGCGAGTAGTTTCATCCATGAGTTCAGCAACGCTACCAGTGATGGTTCCGTCAGGACGTTGAAGATGAACCATTTGGTTTTGTCTTTGAACCACTTCAGATCTACCACGCTTTAACCTATTCTCCTCAATTGCTTTCTCCATAACATTCACGTAGTAATTGTTAAGGTCATTCTTAACTGATTTACGTAGCAACTTACATAGTTCAGCATATTCCACCAAAGCAAAATTACCGGAAATATATCTGAAAAAAAGTATCCGCAATATTCTTATTGCAATGCTCATGGCCACATCGAATCCAAAGTAAAGTAAGCGTTCTATTTTTCATGCCGATGTTTGGCAAACTGTTTTTCAATGCCATGATTTCGTTTTTTTTCGTATTTTTTTTGTTGGAAAGAAATAAAAAAACGAAAAAAACGTTTTTTTCTCCCACATGACTAGGGTTGTTCATTTCCCTTTCCCGGGAAATTCCCGGGAAATTTCCCAGGCAATTTCCCGGGAAATTTCCCGATTTCTGCGGGAAATGACTTCCATTTCCCGAAAATTTTTGTATAGAAAAAGAAGTTTTTACATTTAAATTTATTTAAAAATAGAAATTTGAGCTTTTAAAATAGTTTAAGAGTCCAAAAATGCTTTAATTAAATGTTTAATACTGAAAATAGATATTTTTAGTTTTTTTGACATTAAATTCGTAAAATTTCCGAAATCGAAATCTCGGGAAATGGCGGGAAATTTCCCGGGCATTTCCCGGGAATTTCCCGGGAAATTCCCGCTTTTTTTACGATTTCCCGGGAAATGAACAACCCTACACATGACATTGAAAAACATTTTGCCAAACATCCGCCCACAAAATGGCATTGTTACTTTGGTTTGGATTTGATGTTGAATGATATGGATGACCAAAATAAATTCTCCCTTAGTATAATGATAATTGCTACTTTCCACTGGTAAATGTATTCTTAAAAGAAAAGCTCAAAAAACAAAGTCAAATTTCGAAAGAAAAAGATTTTAATGATAAAACATATTGCTTTAAAAAGCAAAATAATATTTTTAAAACCTTTATCAAAAAAATATTATTGCCAAACGTTTTTTTTTATCAAAAATGACTATTCTTTTTATTGTTCAAATTTTATTGCAAAAAAAAACACTTTCTGTTTAAAAAAAACCTCAAAAATTCACGTGAAAATCTGAAAAAGTGAGTGTATATTTATTGTTTTTTTGGTATTAATCTTTTTATTTTTCTTTCTTTAAGATAAAATTATTTCAAGAAAAAAAATAAAAAAAACGTGAAGAATAGATAGAATGGAAGAAAGTACGGTACTTTTGTTGGTATAAATACTGCTCAAATTTTTATTTAATTTAATCAGTTTTTTAGCTGAACATTTTAAAAGTTTTGTAACGTCTCCAAAATATTTTTAAAAATGCAAAATCAAGAGTCTCCTGAAAATATTATTCGTCAACAAAATGAGGAACTTCAAAGGTTAGTTAATTTTTACAATTTTTAAAAATATAAATAATTTTTTAATTTTTTAATTTTATAGGCAAATTGACTACCATGAATCTTTACTTAATCGGCTCTCATAATGTGCAAATCTCTTGGTATGACATGCTTGTTTGTGATTAAAAATACTTCCATCAATTTTGTCAATTATTTACAAATTATTTTTTTTTTTTTAGGTTTTATAGGAAAATGAGTCAAAATGTTTCACCAAGTTCGTTTATTTATTTAACTAAATTTTGATAATGTTGATAAAATTGTTAAAAAAAGACACTGCATAAAAATTTCTTTTGTTAAAAAACTGTTATTTATAGGTCTTGAAGATGTCCAAAATAAAGCACTCCAAAATTTATCGAATCTTGAAATTTAATTTGCTTTTTGAAAAAATAAATTATTTGTATTTTTAAAATTTTTGGTCACGCGAGGGAGGGAGGGGGTAAACAAAATAATCACGGCTGATCACAAGGGGGGGGGGGGAGGGGGTCAAAAAAGGCAATTTTTCTGGTCACGTGACATCTGGACAACCCCATAAGCTGCAAATGTGAAACACAAAAAAATCTGGGCTATTAATTATCGGTAAAAATTTCGGTTTTTTTAACAGCTATCATGGCACATCAGATATATACCAAAAAACAGTGTCATCTGCCGGGCCAATGTTTGGCAAAATGTTTTTCAATGCCATGTGGCAAAAAAAGCTTTTGTTGTTTTTCAAACTTTTAAAAAGTTGAAACACCCGAAAAGCACTGAAATTTTTTTTGTTTCCGCTGATTTTTGGCATTTATGGGTGTTCGATCGGGGAGGGGGGAATTTAATGGTGCCATTAGTTTTTCTTTAGCAAAAATTTGCCAAAAAAGAAAATTTGAAAATCCCGCAATTCATGTTTGCAAAAAAGACACTTTGCCAGAAATCAGTCCCGGAAAAATGCAAACTGAGTTTGACCTGAAATACTATTGTTCACAACGTTTGTTTCACAAAAATGAATTGCTTCCATTTTTACATCTTTAAAATTTTTTTTAAAAAGTCCCTTTGTTTTGATATTATTTTTTACTGTTTTTTTTAAAAAACTTTTTAAATTGAAAGGAAGTAAACAATCCTATTTTTTATTAGTTGATGCATCATTTGACAATTAACAATTCTCATTAATTGAGACTCATTTAACGCATTTTTTAATGATTAACCTTTTAAATATTAATGAAGGAATGACTAATTTAAAAGAATTGTTAATGCAAATTTGAGGAGGTACATTTTCTACTGAAAAAAAACACCAGCAAACAGAGGATTGTCAATGACAAAAATTGATAAGAATTCAAAGAAATTGCTTTCATTGTGTGACTTCATTTTTTGTATGCTATTAAAAAAAGAGAGTTCAACAAAAGATATTTCGGGATGGAAAATATTTTTTTGGCACTTTTTACGCTAAAAAAGTGAAATGTATAAAAAATGAACATAAATGTATTTTTAGTTTTTTACATATAAATCTGGAAAAAATTGATTTTTAAACAATGCACCCTCAAAAAAATTTCCAAAAAACGGATTCCAAAATAGAGATCCCCAAAAAAATTCTGAAACAAGCCGTAAATCAAGCGATGCCACATTTATCAAAAAATGCCTAAACAAATTTAAAAAAAAAATGTTTAAAGACTTTCTTTTCATTATAACAAATATTGGAAATTAATTTGAACCTATGATAATTTAATTTTGATCCACCTCTAACAAAATTATCTGTTCAGGGTTCATTGGAGCTCAAAACTTTGCACAAATTTGCATCGAGTTTTTTAGATTTAAGTTGGTGTAAAAAAGCAAACATTAAAGGGAGTGTCGACGACAAGCAAAAAATTTTTTTCGGCAACAACTATATAGTATATATACATAGCTATGTTTTTACACGAAAAAGACATTTTTCTATGCTATTTATTTTCTCTAACTCAATTTCGTCTTAAAAGATTTATAAAGGTTTTGAATTCTTAAAACAAAAAACTTTTTTTTTCTCTCAAAATTTTTAAAACAGTGAAAAAAAAAAAAAAAAAAAAAATGAAATATTCGTCAAAAAATGTGACTTTAAAAGAGCCATTTGAAAGTGAAATGAAAAAAGGCAAAAAAGGAATCGTATACTTTTCACTCGGTTCAAATGTGGATACCTCAAATCTTCCGGAAAATGTCAAGAAAAATTTGATTGACGGCTTTTCGAAATTCCCAGACTATCATTTTATCGTTTAACTTGAGGCTGCTGACAGCTACAGCAATAAATATGCAAAAACAAAATCAAATATTTTTGTCACAAATTGGGCCCCCCAAGCCGACCTTCTACAACATCCTCGAATGAAGCTCTTTGTCACCCATGGCGGATATAATAGTTTATTGGAAGTTGCTCGGTCAGCGGTTCCTGTACTTGTCATGCCAATGATGTATGATCAAACCCGAAACGGGCAAGTTGTTGAACGAAATGGATGGGAAAAAGTTTTGAATAAAATGGAATTGCATAATGGCAACGAAGAATTTGTTCAATTTATGGGTGAATTATTGAATGACGAAAAGTAAGTGTTTTTTTGACCTTATACACGACGGACCCAAAAAGAGTAATAGTGCGAGCAAGCAGGGCTCTGCGATATCGATATGCAGAAAGTCAATATTCGATATTCGATATTTTTTTAAATTTTTTATTATTCGATATTTCTTCAAATTTCTCGATATCGATATTTTGATATTTTTTTTGGAAATGTGGCAATCAAAAAAAAATTATAATTGAAGGAACATTTGATGAAAAATGATACTAAAACATTGAAGTATTCCCCCCATCAATAATAGTATAAAACAGCAACTTCGATATTCGATATTTCTCAAAAATTTTCGATGTCGATATCGCAGAGCAGAAAAGTGCGAGCAATCTGCAGAAAAAGTTGCAAGATTTTTGAGAAAAATAAATCAAGTTTTTCAAAATTACTGAGTTACTGCAGCAGTTTGCTCGCAACACTTTCTCCTTTTTTTCTTTATACGGATCTGCCCTAAATGGAGGTCAAATTTTGAAAACTTAAAAATTTGCATATTTTTTTTCTTCTAAAATTTAAAAGCACGGTGCATTTAAATTATTTGGGAGCTCCGTCTAGTAATTTAGCAAATATGCAAATTTTTAATTTTTTTCAAACTCTCAAAATTATAACTTTACAAATTTGCATATTTAATCCCCCCCCCCCCCTGATATCGAATCGAAAGCAAGGCGAAACGGGCATTTGACGCTCAGCTATCTGGCAAAATGTTTTTCAACGCCATGGGAGAGTAGGCATGGCAGCGGGCCCGCGCTTTTTCAGAGCAGAAACTCTTAAATAATATAAAATTTTTTGATAAGTAGATGAAATCAATTAAGCTCTATGACGCTAACCCCGGCCCGCTATGGTTATCAGTGACTGGGGAGTAGATATTGAGGTTGCGGGCCGGATTTTTTCAAAAAATTGTTTCGGCCCGTACTTTTTCGTATCTCAGCTTTAGCTGGGTAAAATTTCTTTATTTTTTTTGAAACAGATAGCTTATCTAAAGGGCCGAGGAGTCCTCCTTGTAACTTAAGCCGTTTTATCAGTGTGATAAAAAAGATATCTTTATTAGCAAAATGGAACTCATTGCCATGCCAACGGGAGAGAAACAAAACGTTTATTTTCGTTTTTTGTTTTTTTTTTTAAATTAAATTTTTTTTTCAACATGGCGTTGAATAAACACTTTGCCGCCAAATGTCTTACTCGCTTCAATGTGCCATTTTAACATTTATTAACTTTTTAGATACCACAAAAGTGCACAAAGAATCCAACATTTGCTTGAAAGTAAACCATTTTCAGCCAATGAAATTTTTATCAAAAATGTTGAATTTGTTTTAAAAAATGGTGGAAAATTACCAGAGTTAAAGCCAGCTTCCATGGAGATGAATTTTATTACTCAAAATAACCTTGATGTTTATGGCGTATTAATTTTTGCAGTTTTACTTTTAATTTTTATTGTTTTTGCATTTATCATTTATTGCATTCGATTATTACGTTGTATTATTTCGGGAAAACCGAAAAGTGTAAATTCTAAAAAAAAAGTTAATTAAATCTTTGTAAATGTACGTACATTTTCAAAGTTTGTTTTTAATAAATATTTATTCAGAAATTTATGATACACATTTACAGCGTGTCCCAAAAGTGTAAAACCACCCCAAATTTTGCTATAATTTTGTTATTTTTGAGCCTTCTTTGAAAGTGTAAAATGATTCACGTAGTAAAAGTTCTTCTCAGGTAAAAAACACGGAGTCGGAGTCACTGGAGTCGACTCTGGAGTCAGAGTTAATGGAGTCGACTCCGGAGTCGGAGTCAATGGAGTCGACTCAAAATTCAAAATTTTTTTAAACATATAAAAGTGCTTTCTAAAATGTCAATTTACACTATTAAACTGTTTTAAATAATTAAAAAATTAAAATTTGAAACAAATAAATTGTTTTAAAAATTATAAAAAAATTTTAAAAATTTTAGAACTTTTTTTAAGGCAATTAAAACAATCCATTAGAGCTTTTATGTCAAAAAAGGTGTTTTAGAAACATTATTCTACAGAATAAATAGTTTTTTTAAAAATTTCTACCGGAGTCGATGCATCGACTCCACCTCATCGGCTCCGACTCCGGAGTCGGTGTCGCAACATCACTGATTATTACTGCTTATTTTGGCCAAAATTGACTTTAGTTGGCTGGATATTTTTTTTTTCTTGCCATAATATTCTTAACATAAATGTCGAAAGCAGTTGTTGTCTAAACGAAATGTGTTATCGCTGAAATGAATTTTCAGCAATGGTGTTTAAAACTGAAATTTCTAATTTCAGCTTTTTTTTTAAGAATTTTGAATTTATTTAACCTTTAATAAATAAATAAAAAAATAAAAAATTCTTATTCCTAAATTCAAAAAATGAAAAACCCAAAAAAAAACAGGTGAAATATATATTTTTTTGCCCACATGCTTTGAAATGAAAAATATCGCATATTTATTTGAAAAAAAACGAACAAAAAAATTTTTTTGAATAAAATATATATATTTTAAATATATTTAATATATTTTAAATTAAATAAAATTTTATCAGTCCGCACTGATTAAAATGGAGCCCAATACTTCTCTCCTTGGGGAACCCCCTTCAATAATGATATCCATTTATTATTATTATACATTTTTAAGTATGATACTTTCATGGACAATTGCCCCTCTACATTTTTATATAATTTTAACACAATCAAAAATTCTTGGACCTTTTAAATGGTTATTATTTAATTATTCAATTTGGGGGCTATTTTTAACAACTTTTATGGGGTTAATTAAGCCCATCTTTTTAACTCCTGCATTTGCGGTAATACATATTGGAATATTTAGTAATATTGGAAGTTATTTGAGTACTTTTGCATTAACAGCAATTTTGGTTGCAATTGGAACAACTTGCATGGGCGGAATGGTTTCAACTTTAACATATCGATATTTAATGGTTTTTCCATCAATTTTAAAAGATTTTTTTACAATTAAAAAAGCAATTTTTTTTACTTTTTTACTTCCATTTATTGCATATACTTTATTGTCAGCAGTGCTATTTCAAATGAGCCATATTACAATGGATGAAGCACAAAAATGGGCAAAAGAATATGATCCAATATTACAAAAATATTTTAGTGATAAAACCTTTTTTGTTGCCCCTTTTAAAACTATTGATATTGTTACAAAGATTACATCTGTAATATTAATTGGTAGCCATATAATTGCAATTTTTATTACAACATTTGTAAAATATCAAATGAAAAAATATCAAAGTATTGTAAACTTAAAATTAAATTACAATATAATTATTTCAATTTTTATTCAAGGTTTCCTTAGTGTATTGTTACTCATCTCTCCATATACTTTTGTAATAACTGCAATGGCTTTACAAATTCCGCATACTGTTTCATTTACAGTTGTCGCACAATGCATTTTTTCTTCACATTATTTTTTGGATTCTTTAGCCACTTTATATATTATAATTCCATATCGAAAATTTATATCCGGTATAATCAATGATAAATTCAAAATGAAGGTTATCGTAATTCCAGCAGCTTCAACAATAATCCAAAAATGATGTTTTGAAATTCATTTTTGGAAATTGTATCAAAAATTTAAAGGGGGAGTCGCACCTCTAACACCTTTTTTACGATGTATTTTATGCAAATTTGGACGAGAACAATAAAAAATTGTGTAAATGATGTTTATTTCATTTGTTCTCGTCCAAATTTGCATAAAATACGTCGTAAAAAAGTTGTTAGAGGTGGACTCCCCCTTTAATTAAGTTTGTCCTAGAAAATTATGCATTCCCATACTTAAAAATTGTTTAGACAAGATTAATGATTTTAAAATATTATTAAAACGAATATAGTTTGCTTTCCTCTTTTATTTGTCTTTAAATAAATAAAAAGTGTGTAATAATGTTCTTAATAATATTTTTTAATAATGTTCAAATATGAAAAAAAAGTTATTATTACTATCATTTCAATATTTATTGTTTTTTTACAGTAACTTTTAAAACTTATTTGATAAAAAAATATTTCAAAAAAACATAGATAAAAAATTCAAAAAATAAAGGATGGAAAACATCCACCAAAAATAATATCTCAAAAAAAGAAAAAAAGCTTCGTCGCTTTCAATTTGAATCAATGTTTGAAAACAGACAGCTCCGAAAAAAAATGCTCATAAAAATGTTTTTCTATTTTTTTTACGTCGTTGCATTTTTTGATCAAAATATTACGAACTCAGTGAAACACAGACACATATATATACATTTCTGTTTTTTTTTCATTGGACATCACTTTTTTTTTGAAAACCAACGCTTAACAGCCGACAAAAATATTTCGAAATAAAGTTAAGAAAAAAATTAATGAAAAAGCAACATTTTTTAAACCCAAATGAAAAATGCGGAGCTCTGAAAATTCTTTATTTCTTTTAAAATAAATGATTTAAGAGATGTTGATTGTACATAACTTTAATAAATTTTTTCAGTTTAAATATTTTATCCATATTCTTTATTTTATCCTTTATTTATTTATTGCTCCTTATCAAGGCACACAGGCAGGGCCGCAAACAGTGTTGTTGCGGCTCCGGATCTGGAGCTTCGGAGCCGACTCCGGAGCCGGAGCCGCTTATCAACCATTTTTGTCCAGCATTCGATTGGAAATTTAAATTATCCACATTGTTCGAATCCCAAGTAGCACATTTATTAACTGTTGTCAAAATGTTGCCAAAACTTTATCAACAAGTAAGTATGTCTTGTACAAAATGTGAATAATTGATTTAAAAATTTAAGTTTGTTATCATTGGAGATGTTCAATCTGTGCCAATACCTGAATTGCAAATGCCATCCCCCTTTGGATTTGGAACAATAATGATTCAATCAATGATGAAATCATAGCTTTTTATAAAGATATTAGATAATCATATAAATTAACAGCTACAGAATATTGGAAAGCGTCACAAAGTAAATTTCGATCAGCCTTGAAACTCTTTAAACATTATTTATCTGTCCCTGCTAGTGGAAATCCCGTTGAACGCCTTTTTTCTCAAATGACACTTCATTCTGTTGGTCATAAAGCTAATGGAAGTATTTAGAAGCAAAAACATAACTTTCTTTTAATGATAGAATTTAATAAGCTTCTGTAATAAAAAATGCCCGGCACAACACTGGCAGCAAATAACTTATGGAAAAAGGGGAAAGTCCCCCTCCCCCTTCTTGAGAAAAAAAAATGCCATTTATGGTATAAAATCATTGTATATTAAAATTATTCTCAAAAAGTGAGATTAATTTAAATATACACAAAAAATCAGCACTGAAAAAAAACAGGTGAGATTAATTTCAATGTCTCCTTCATTTCTCATCATGAAAAAAAAAATTGAAATTTATTGTAACGCAAATAGCAAATCTCAGTCTGAGCATCGTCAGTGAGATTTCTTTTAACGGCATTATGATTTGCTGACTTTGAAAAATTTCTGAGATTTATTTCAACACCGGTACCAAATCTCATGAAAAAAACGGCCTGAAATTAATTTTAAAAAACACCGGTTTTTGAATGGGGTAAAAAACATTTTAAATATCCGCGTCTTATATCTCGACAGCCCCTTTCCTCTTTTATTTGTTGCATTGTTTGTTTTTTTTTGTCTTATAATTAAATATAAAGTGTTTTTTAGCTTAATTATATTTCTTTAATAATGTTTCAATTTTTAAAAAATTTCAGTGTAATATTTATTGTATCATAAATTAAGAATAATTTCCATTTTAATAATATTTATTGTCTTGAACTGGATGATCATTTGATCATCCATTACAGTCTTTTACATTTACTTTCAAAACTTGTTTGATAAAAAAAATATTTCAAAAATGTCCAATAATAATTTAAATATAAAATAAATAAAAAATTCAAAAAAATAAGGGAGTAAATAAATAAACCAAAAATATCTTCTCCAATATAGAAAAAAAAGCTTCGTCACTTTGGTTAAAAATGGCAGCTTCAAAAAAAATGCTCCCAAAACTATCCGTGAAAAAAAAAACAACCATAATATTACGAAAGAAAAACGTCAGTGAAACAGAGACATGTCTACATTTCTGTTTTTTTTGTTCAATGGACATCACTTTTGCAGACATCCTTTTTGAAAACAAAAACTAAAAAGCCGACAAAAATATTTCGAAAAAACGCTGTAACAAAAATTTTTTGAAACAAATTTAAAAAACAATCAATGAAAAAGCAACATTTTTTAAACCCAAATGAAAAATGCGGAGCTCTGAAAATTTTTTATTTCCTTTAAAATAAATGATTTAAGAGATGTTGATTGTACATAACTTTAATAAATTTTTTTCCGTTTAAATATTTTATCCATATTCTTTATTTTATCCTTATTATTATTTAATTTATTTAATTTATTTATTATCAAGGCATAGGTTCTGAGGAGGAGTAAACACATGATACATTAACATTACAACGATAAAAATCCTAAGAGAAAACTTGTTTGACAGCAACAGAATATTGGTCGCAGTGCGGAGTCACTTTTTCCTCAATAATGAGCAAATATTATTTTTTATAAATATTACATCCTTGAGTTACTTTTTATCGATGCTTTTTTTCAATTTTGGCAAAAGCGGAATAAAAAAGCGGGTTTTTCAACAAAAGCAAATATCAAAATTTTGTTTTGACAGACATCAAAAAATACATAAATGACAATATTAATAAAATACAGATTTTTTTGTGACTAAATTTTTCGATATTCGATATTTCTCACACATTTTGTTCTCGGTTTCAGGGCTGGAAAATGCGGCCGGCTCATTATTTTTCGGCCCGAGGCCGGCCGGTCTGAAGACTCTGAGGCCTCCGGCCGGCCTTATGTATTTATCACTTTGTAAAAGTACATTTTTTTGAACAATAAATTGGGTATACTTTTTATACTTGACGATAATTTTGTTTTTTAGGTTTCTGTTTCCTTTTAATAATACTATTATCAAAAAGGACCTTGACCAAATGGCGGATTTTTGTATATTTTTGAAATAAAAAATTTATTTTTCAAAATTCAAAAAATAGTGAGGCAAAACGAGGCCGGCCCGGGCCGGCCGTGCGGGCCGTAACTTTTTCGGCCCCAGCCCCAGGCCGGCCGAGATTTTCGGCCCTATTTTCAAGCCCTGCTCGGTTTTAGGTTTTTCGACACGCTGAATCAGAATTTTAATAGTGCAGGTCAACATCTTTTCACATTAATCTGATATCAGCATATTTTGAGGTGGCTCTAATTTAACTTGACAGACTGTACTATTCCCTAATTATACACGGTTAGTTAGATATCGTATCGAATGTCTACTCAAAATGTGGATACGATATAATATCGTGTCCACATCGTAGATATTCGATATTTGCCCGATAAGTTCATTTACGAATCAAATAAAGTTTTATCGTACTGAAAAATATTACGATTGAAATAAATTCTTTTTTGCTTTTTTTCGACCCTCAAAATTTCTTTTATTTGTTTCTATCAAATCTCTTTGTTCCACTATCATTGATATATACCCTCCGGGTATCATTTTGTAGTCATTTTTCATGATTCTTCCTCCAAAAAACAATTATTGAAAAAAGTGACCCTGAAATCCGGTTTTTATCCCGGCAATGTTTGCGTTCTTTTAAAAAGAGTTTTTTGCTGATATAGATAACAATGTATTCATTGAATAATTTTGTTAATTATCATAGTTGAACCCGCTTATCTTCCGATACTTTTTTATAATCAAAAACTATAAAAAGATTATCAGATTTCTTTCCTTTCATAACTTTCAAAATGTATTTATTTTTAATTAATATTGTTTTATTACTTTTTTACAAATGTAATGGATGTTTTCCGACGGAAGGTGGAGGGGCACCTGAAATACCATGTAAGTAAAAATATTGTTTAATTTTTTCTTTTTAAAATGTGCTTATAAGTGGCTTACATATTTTTATATATTTAAAGGGGGAGACGCACCTCTAACAAATTTTATTGTTTGACATTGATTGAAAGTCTCGACGCGAATCAGCGCTCATTGAAGCTGCTTTTTTTATTCATTGAAGCTACAAAATGTCAACCAAAAAAACAACTCCAATGAACCCTGAGCAAAAAATTTGTTAGAGGTGCGTCTCCTCCTTTAAATAATTTCTACAAAAAACTTCAAATAAGACGAAATCAAAATTTAGGTTGAAAATTCTGTGGGATAAGCATTAAGATCATCATTTCCGAATGTTTTGATGTAAACTAATAAAAGTTGACATGGCTATCACGAGCATGACAGAAAAAAATTCATGCTGAAATATGTTAATTTAAAAATATGGCACCAAAAGTTAATTTGGTGCCATATTTTTAAATGGACCTAAAGTATGATCGAACGCCTTTTATCGGTTATAACTTTACGGATATGCCTTCCAATAATTATGAGTGAAACCTAAGCTTTAGAAAACACTTTGGGGAAGATAATGGCAAAGTTTCGGGCGAAATTGGTTAAAACTGAAAAAAAAATTCCGCTGTAATACAAAAGAAAATGTGAATCCCAGACTTATATGAAAAGCGCTGGCAGTCATAGCGCAAACACTGTCTTGTCTTTCCTACTAAATAACAGATTAGAGAGTCTGGGATGAAGAAAAAAGAATAGCTTTTTTGCCTGATTTTCAATAATTCTTATAAGAAAAATTTGTTTAAAAAAATAAATAAAAAAATCGTAGCCGGCGAGGCCACATTTCTTATCCCTGATCCCCTAAATGTTTTTAAAAGGATTACCAAAGCCAAAAACAATTTAAAAATTAAATTTAAAAATTTGTTAAATGAAGGTCTCCCACTTTCAACCTACTTAAGATCTGAAATATTTATATATATATATATCTTTTAGTGTGTGCCACATGTGGTGACCTTCCGGTTCTTGCTTCACCCGGAGGCGGAGGAACTATGGATCAACCAGGTGGAAGTGTTGCGACAGGAATGACAGGTCCATGTAAATCTTATACTGTTACATGTCCCGCGGCTGGTACAAGTGCTGTGATTATTGGAGTTTGCTTTATTTAAAAGTGAAAAGATAAACATATTTTAAAAAAAACATATTTTTTAGGCAAATCAAGCTGCAAATTCATTGAGTACTTTTGAAGAAGGTGAAAAAACTGCAATGCTTGTGTGCAATGATTCTGGCCAAATTGAAGGCCGAACTGTACCAGCCGGGGATTCCATTATTGTTACGGATGTTTATTGCTCCAGAAATTAAACCTTTTTTTTTGGGTTGTGGTTCTTGAATAAAAATGATTGTAAAATTTTATATTTATGTAAAGTTTTTAAAAAAACAACTTTTTCTTTAAATTATTTAAATATAATAAACAAATTGTTTTAAACAATCTACACAGCGACATGATTTAATTATCCAAACAATGCTTTAAAACCATTTGCGTCGACCTGGACACGGACCATGACTGACAAAAATTGTAAAAATTTGTTAAAGGGGAGATCCGTAACTAACTAATTTTTTACCACATTTTTCTTGATGGTCTCGACGCGAATTAGAAATTCTTTGGAGCTGCAAAAGGTTTTTAAAAAAAGCAGCTCCAATGAACCCTGAACAAAAAATTTTTTAAGAGGTGGACTACTTGAATTAACTTTTTTTTCAATGAATTTTATTTTTATAGATTCCATTTTAAAAAGTAAAACATAACAATGCTGACTATAAAATGAATGTAATTAAATAAAAGCAAAAAAACGATCCCAAAAATTAGTTTTTTTTGTAGTCTTTATCAAAATTCTGCAGCATGATTAAGGTATCCAATCATGTTGCCGGATCGTAAATCGTAAAAATTTGTAAAATGCAGAATTTGTTGATCAAAAAACATTACCGCGTCGGTTGACTAATGTTCTTTGAACAAAATTTAGAATTTTTTAAGCACACTTTTTTTTTCTAGAAATTTGATAAGAATTTTGGCCGTCGGTCAAAAAAAAAAAAGATAAAAAAAAAACCGGACAAAAAAAAAACGGACAAAAAAAACACCGGACAAAAAAAAAACGGATAAAAAAAAAGCAACTAGTAGGGTTGACAATTTCCCGTTCCCGGGAAATTTCCCGATGGTTGCAGGACGCCGCAACTTTTGCGCCAAAGACATTTGTGCCGATAAAATGACATCTGCGCCGATAAGACTTTTTGGGCTAGATCCGACCTCATTAGGCTATATCCTACCTCATTAGGCTATATCCTACCTCATTAGGCTAGATCCTACCTCATTAGGCTAGATCCGACCTCATTAGGCTAGCAGATGGGCCTAAGCCTTCGTGAATCTGAAGAACAACAACGTGATCTTAAGAAATCAATTTTTTTTATCCGCTTTTTTTTTATCCGCTTTTTTTTATCCGTTTTTTTATTGTCCGCTTTTTTTTTGGTCCGGTTTTTTTTTTGTCCATTTTTTTATTTTTTATTTTTTTTATCCGTTTTTTTTTTGTCTTTTTTTTTTTTTCCTAGCACTAGAATTTTGCTGGATTTTTTTGTCGTAGATATGCCGAACTTAAATTATTGCTTTATTATTATTATTATTTTATTTGCATGCCCGAACACATGCTGATAAACAAACAAATAAATGAATTACAGTACAATTAAAACAGTACAATTAAAAATAATTAAAATACAATTACATTAATAAATAAACTTTCACATTTTTTCATCACAAGGATACAATATAAAATTTACAAATTAAATTGAACATTTTATGAGATTAAAGAAGAGAAGAAAAATATAGAAGAAAGAAACAATGCAAATGAGAGAAAGAAGAAATAATAATTTAGGAACTTTTAACTATTTAACTTTTGAAATTTAAACTTAAAGTGTTAGTAGGTAATTTTTGAACTCATTATGACTAGTATATTGGATTTTTCTAGGTAATTTGAGATATTTTGAAGTGGTTTTGAAAGTAAAGAAACTTGTTCGAATGGTTGACTTTCCCCTTGGTATAGATATTTTTTGGTTTGATCCCCTTGTAATGGAAACCCTTTTAGAAAGACAAGTTTTGAAATTTAAACTACCATTAAGGTAATCATTAAGAAATTGTAAGTCATACTTATTCCTCCTAGATTCTAACGTTTCAATTTTAACATCAATTAGCTCTCCAAGCCTGATTAATTTATCCTCGTAGGGTTCATTTGAAAATTCTCTTAAATTTTTGCAACGTAAAAAAATATTTCTAATGGCTACTCGCTGGACTTTTTCAAGTTTATCAATCAATTTTATCTTAGTTGGATTGAATACCGGAGTAGAAAATTCAACAAGTGGTCTAACATAAGTTGTATACATATGATATAGTAGATTAGGAGAAGTAGATTTAAGACCCTTAAACAACATAAAAGAACGCCCTAAAGCTTTTTTGGAAATGTTGTCAACATGTTTATCCCAACTCAAATCATCAGATACAATTAATCCTAAATCTCGAACAGAAGATTGGTTGTTTGGGAGCTTACTGCCATTTAAAAAGTAGGAAAATGAAGGGTTTTTGTTAGGTAAACAATGCAACACATTACATTTGTTTATGGCAACTTCAAGTTCATTTTCAGCTACCCAAACTTCCAATTTTTTTAGAAAAGAATGAAGAGGAGAATTTTCAGAACGAAGTATAGCAGAGATAGCTTTTAAGTCGTCAGCAAAAAGTTCAAGCAAAACTCCCACTGTTTCACAAAAAGATATGAGATCGGCAATAAAGAAAGCAAAAAGAATAGGACCCAATTTTGAACCTTGTGGTACCCCAGAATTAACATCATAAAATTCAGAAAAACATTCACCAATTTTAACTCTAAATTTTCGATTAGTCAAAAATGCTTGAATCCAAGCAATTACAGAATTTGGAACTTTTGCAGCTTTTAGTTTTTTAAAAAGTAAATGGTGTTTAAGTCTGTCAAAAGCCTTTAAAAAGTCGAAAAATATAATGTCAACAGGAATTCCTTTATCAGCTTTTTGAGTGATAAAGTCATGAACTTCTAAGAGTTGTGTTGCAACATTTTTTGATTTAGTAAATCCATGTTGACAAGATGGAAGAATGTGGTTTTTTTCGAAAAAATCAGTTAAAAAACTTATGATGATTTGCTGAGGTACCGCAGAGAGAGAACAGTTTAAAGATATGGGCCTATAATTTGATGGAAAATGTTTTTCCCCTTTCTTAAAAATTGGAATTACAATAGATTCCTTCCAAAAATCCGGCACTGAACCTTGTAATAACGAAAAATTTAGAAGTGTAGTTATGGGTTTTACAAGTGTCAGCGCACATTTTTTTAGGATTATGTAAGGAATGCCATCGGGAGATGTGTTGCATTTAGATGGAAGAGATTTTAATAGCTCAAGCACTTCAGCTTCCGTAAGAGATTTTAAAGAATTGTCATCAGAAGTAAAAGTATCAAAAGAAGATTTGTTGGGATGATAATAATCAAAAAAGTTTTTTGCAAAAGCAGAAGCTTTATCTTGGTCCAAAAAGATAGTTTGATCATTCATCTTGAGAGAGGGTAGAGTATTGTGGCATTTTAAAAGTTTACCAAGATGATTGAACATACCTTTAATGCCACAAGTTTTAAGAATATCTTTTTCTCTTTGACGTTTTGCTTTAGAAGATAAAGTTAAAATTCTTTTTGAAATTAGGGAGATTTTCTTAAAGTTTTGTGGCAATAAAGGTATATTATTTCGATGTGCAATCATCTTTTTAACGTTTGGAGGAAAACAAGCAGACGATGAAGGAGTGACTACTTTAACAAATAAAAGGATAGCCTGATTGATAACTTGAAAAAATTCAGTATACGCAGCATTAATATCAAATGAACCTTGTTGAGAAAGAAAACTCCATGTGTAATTTAGAAAAAAAAGATTTATTGCAAAATAGTTTGCATTTTTAAAGTTTTTAAAAGAGTATGTCGGAGCGGACGGTGGAGGATTGTTTAAAGCTAATGAAAAATTAACGATATTATGATCAGAATTAACAAAGGGATGCTCAATTGAAACGTTAGAAATACTTTCCGGATTGCTTGAGATAACTAAATCAAGTATATTTTGCATACGAGTTGGCTTTAGCACCACATTTGAAAGGTCATAAGATTTAAGAAAATCCGTAAAAAGTGTAGATTTTGGGGTGCTACAGCTTAAGTTATCCCAAGAAATATCCGGAAAATTAAAATCGCCCAATAAAATGTGTTGGGAGGTTTTAGAGTTGGTGATAATGTTAGTGATTACTTCACAGTAATCCCTAACACGATCAACATGAACGTCAGGAGGAAGGTATGAAAGGGTTAGGGTAAATGAGAAAGAACCGAAAAAAATATCTACAGTAAGAGATTCGATGCCCCGAGTGCGGGGAGTATCTCTTACTGTAAAGGGGTAATGTTTTGGAATGAAGACACAAACCCCACCACCAGTAGACTTTTTCGCTTTTACACGATCATGTCTAATGATGATGAAGTTTGTGTCCCCAACGAGAAGGGGGTCGTCGAATGAACCATTCAACCAAGTTTCAGTAAAACAAATTACAGTATCCTTATAAGTATTCAAAAATTGGTTCAAAAATTTGTCCTTGTTTTTAAGGCTTCTAGCATTGATTAGTTTAAAATTTAAGTTAAAAAAGTTAAAAGTCCTAACATTCTCAGTAAAATTACAATATTTACAAATGAAAAGCTTACATGGACATCGGTGAAGTTGTTGGAAATTGTCTAGGATTGAGAGGTGTTGAATTTGCTCCAGAAGTAATGCCACGGCTACGAAGTGAATATGTAAGAGTCGGTGTTGATAAAGAATAATGTAAGAGATGAGGTTGAATACACAAATAATATATCAGATCAAGAGCTTTATTGGATATGAATTAGACATATTTAACATACAAACACTTTAAGAGAGAGACAACCAAAGAATGACATCGAATGAGCGGTCACTCAAGCCTTTTATACTATTTTGGAGGAAGAAGAGATGACACTAGAGACATAATGCCAACTCTTGTACAAAAGAAAGGGAAAAGGAGACTAAATACTCAACTCGCCCCACCCTCGACAAAATAATGTCCTCATTATTGACAGTTCTTTTTTTCCCACGAGAATTTCTTTCCTTTTCTTCGATGACAGAGTTTCACTACCACGACCATATCATAACCATGACCATACACTAAGCATCAGGATATCCAAGTTAACTGACGATTCATACATCGTGAACGAGTACTGGGAAATACCTCCAGCAGAGCGCTATAGCAACCAATATCAACCAAGCACACAAGAGTATTCCATAACCATGATAAGCCAACATTAGAATCCACTTTAACATCTTGCTAATAGCAGCCTTCTAATAACATTATTTTCACCATTACAGGCATCGAATCCCACGATCCAAGTGAACAATAATAACATTTGCACCATCCAGCATTCACGGCACGAATTTACAATACTGATGAGCATAATCCAAGTTTTCCATGGGACAACTGGTAACCCTGGGGTTTAGGCTAACCCTCAACCATCCAAACAGCAGCAACAATCCATCAAAGAATAAAGAAATACACCAAGGGTTTTGTGGATGACCCGCAACCAGACAACAATATATATATTCCGCATCATCCCATGATGTGCAACAGTAAAATATGAAAATATAACTCACAGATATATATTATCCAACCAAAGAAACACCACTTTTTATATTTTATCCATAGCTTGAAGACTTTCTTCCATTTTCGCCAAACACTTTAATATATCAAAATAAAGCATATCCAAGCATCTTGATGGTGATTCTGGTTCTCCCACTTATCCATAATCCAAGCATTCATTGAAAATAAACAATATTAAAATCATACCAACCAATCTCTTAACATTCTTAATCACTTTCTCCATATATTCATACATATTGCTGCAACAATATTCTTCGATATCCAACCATTTCTTCTTTCCCACCATAAAAGCTATACCAACTTGAGATGTTTCGGTCCGAACCAAAGTGAAGAGATAGTGGAGCCAAGCTTTGATTCAATTTTTCCAAGCGTGCCTAACTTTAACCAAAAGCAGGACGACGGGAAGGGCCCTCCAAGTAATGCCACGGCTACGAAGTGAATATGTAAGAGTCGGTGTTGATAAAGAATAATGTAAGAGATGAGGTTGAATACACAAATAATATATCAGATCAAGAGCTTTATTGGATATGAATTAGACATATTTAACATACAAACACTTTAAGAGAGAGACAACCAAAGAATGACATCGAATGAGCGGTCACTCAAGCCTTTTATACTATTTTGGAGGAAGAAGAGATGACACTAGAGACATAATGCCAACTCTTGTACAAAAGAAAGGGAAAAGGAGACTAAATACTCAACTCAGAGACATTGGCATTCAATTTTTCATTTACAACTGCCGTTGGTGTTCTTCCGTCAAGGTATTTGGTGCAAATCTTGTTACGGAAAATACAGTAATTGACTCCAGCGTTTTGTTTCTTGAGTTCATCAATACGATTCTTCATATCTTGAAATTGATTACTTTGAATACTTCTTTCTTCATTTGTCATTGATCTTCTAATTGAGATTCCTTCATAAGTAACTTTTCCTTTGAGATTTTTAGCATTTGATAAAATATCACGAGCTTGCGATGACGTTTGAAGTTGCACTTTCATAAGTCGATTGAAATTTTTCTTTTGATTCCTTTGATCATCTTCTTTTTCATTTTTGGATCCCATACGGTAGCATGCAACAACTTTTGCATATGCTCCAATATCAGAAATAAGTTGTTGAACTTTGATTGTATCATCTTGAATACTTTCATCAGCGGATTTGAAATTGGATTCTTGAAAATTTTGGATCACAATAGAACGACGATGTTCTGCAATCTTTGGAGCATCAATTATTTGTTGAATTTGATCATTTTTTTGTTGCATTTCTTCAATCCGTAAAGTTTGAACAGTGATTATATCATTCTTTGCTGCAATTGTTTCATCCTTTGAATCAAGAAGTTCTTTGAGCATATTGAGGTCGTTTAAGAGAAGATTTAAAGCCATTTGAGTTTTAGCATTGAGTTCAGTGTTCTCACAGTTTTGAAGTTCAAGCAAGAGATCAGTAGCAGTAGAAATTGCTAATTCATTTGAAGGCATTCTTGGTGCTTTTCGGGGAATAATTGGTGAAGATCCAGTTGAATTTATTTTTCTTTTACTCATCGATCAATCAATATTGATCAAAATCAAAAGAAAAAAATGCGATGAGAAAAAAATGCGATGAGAAAAAAATGCGATGAGAAAAAAATGCGATGAGAAAAAAATGCGACGATGACAATTTCCCGTTCCCGGGAAATTTCCCGATGGTTGCAGGACGCCGCAACTTTTGCGCCAAAGACATTTGTGCCGATAAAATGACATCTGCGCCGATAAGACTTTTTGGGCTAGATCCGACCTCATTAGGCTATATCCTACCTCATTAGGCTATATCCTACCTCATTAGGCTAGATCCTACCTCATTAGGCTAGATCCGACCTCATTAGGCTAGCAGATGGGCCTAAGCCTTCGTGAATCTGAAGAACAACAACGTGATCTTAAGAAATCAATTTTTTTTATCCGCTTTTTTTTTATCCGCTTTTTTTTATCCGTTTTTTTATTGTCCGCTTTTTTTTTGGTCCGGTTTTTTTTTTGTCCATTTTTTTATTTTTTTTATCCGTTTTTTTTTTGTCTTTTTTTTTTTTTCCTAGCACTAGAATTTTGCTGGATTTTTTTGTCGTAGATATGCCGAACTTAAATTATTGCTTGATAAAAAATAGATAAAACTTTATTTTTTTCTCAAAATGTAAAAAACTGCAGAATAAAAAAATGATCTGTGGTTCAGCCAATTTGAAAAAAATTTTTTAAAAAAGCTCAAATTTTAATTTGCTTGTTGATTCTTGAAAATCCAAATATTCAGAATCTGAACAATTCAAAAAATATTTGTCATTAACTATCTAATATAGAGAAACCCTAACATTTTGTAGTAAGCTTTGATGCTGAAAATATTTTTTAAATTTGTTGATTCTTTTAAACTCTCAAAAAAAAGATATTGCAAATTGAAAAGTTTTGTTTAACCAAAAATACTGCAAAAAAAAGGATTGTTTACCGGAAAATTGATAAGCAAGCATTTCGTGGAAGTTCATTAACTTTATATTCTTTTTTTTACCATCTAAAAATAGTTTTGTTTAAAAAGTTGTTTCATTAACAGCTTATTAACCAACTAAAAATCATGTGCTGTTTTTAAAGGGGGAGACCCACCTTGAACAATTTTTTGCTGTAATTTTCTTGATGGTCTCGACGCGATCGCAGACTCATTGGAGCTGCTTTTTTTATTCATTGGAGCTGCAAAAGGTTTTAAAAAAAGCAGTTCCAATAAACCCTGAACAAAAAATTGTTAGAGGTGGGTCTCCCCCTTTAAGCCACACTAATCTTTGGCAAAATGTTCATCAATGCAATAAGGAAGAAAAAAAGCTTTTTTTCTTCTTTCAATTCTAAAAAAACAAAAACTTTTTTTTCCACATGGCATTGAAAAACATTTTGCCAAACATCCGCCCACAAAATGGCATTGTTACTTTGGTTTGGATTTGATGTTGAATGATATGGATGATCTCCCTTAGTATAATGATAATTGCTACTTTCCATTGGTAAATGTATTTAAGAAAAGCTCAAAAAACAAAGATGATCAAATTTCGAAAGAAAAAACATTTTAATGATAAAACATATTGCTTTAAAAATCAATATGCAAAATAATATTTTTAAAAACTTTATCAAAAAAATATAATTGCCAACGTTTTTTTTATCAAAAAATGACTGTTTTTTTTTTTGTTCAAATTTTATTGCAAAAAAACTCTTTCTGTTTTTTTGAGGCATTCTAAAAAACCTCAAAAATTCACGTGAAAATCTAAAAAAGTGAGTGTATATTTATTGTTTTTTTGGTATTAATCTTTTTATTTTTCTTTTCTTTAAGATAAAATTATTTCAAGAAAAAAAATAAAAAAACGTGAAGAATAGAATGGAGGAAAGTACGGTACTTTTGTTGGTATAAATACTGCTCAAATTTTAATTTAATTTTATCAGTTTTTTAGCTGAACATTTTAAAAGTATTGTAACTTCTCCAAAATATTTTCAAAAATGCAAAATCAAGAATCTCCTGAAAATATTATTCGTCAACAAAATGAGGAACTTCAAAGGTTAGTTAGTTTTTACAATTTTTAAAATATAATTAATTTTTTAATTTTAAAGACAAATTGACTTATATGAATCTGTACTTAATCGGATTTCATAATGTGCTAATCTCTTGGTGTAACATGCTTGTTTGTGATTAAAAATACTTCCATAAATTTTGTCAATTATTTACAAATTATTTTAATAAATTTTAATTATTAAACTCATAATAGACTGTTTCCTGCAAATATATAAAATATAGCTGCAAATTTGAAACACAAAAAAAATCTGGGCTATCAACTTTTGTTAAAAATTTGGGTTTTTTAAACAGCTATCATGGTACATCAGATGCATTCCAAAAAACAGTGCCATTTTGTGATCTTCATGTCTAGCAAAATGTTTTTCAATGCCATGTGGCAAAAATATTTTGGTTTTTTTCTAACTTTTAAAAAGTTGAAATATCCGAAAAGCACAGAATTTTTTGTTTTCGCTGATTTTTGGCATTTATGGGCTTTTGAGCATTGAAAATTTAATAGTGCCATTAATTTTTCTTTAGCAGAAATTTGCCAAAAAATAAAATTTGGTGCATTTCATGTTTGCAAAAAAGACACTCTGCCAGAAATCGGTCCCGGAAAAATGCAAACTGAACTTGGCCTGAAATTTTTTGCTTCAATTTTTTGATCTTTTAAAATCTTTTTAAAAAGTCCCTTTCTTTTGATATTATTTTTTACTGTTTTTTTTGAAAAAAACTTTTTAAATTGAAAGGAAGTAAACAATCCTATTTTTTATTCGTTGATGTATCATTTGACAATTAACAATTCTCATTAATTGAGACTCATTTAACGCATTTTTTAATGATTAACCTTTTAAATAATAATGAATGAATGACTAATTTAAAAGAATTGTTAATGCAAATTTGAGGAGGTACATTTTCTACTGAAAAAAAAAACACCAACAAACAAAGGATTGTCGAATGACAAAAATTGATAAGAATTCAAAGAAATTGCTTTTATTGTTTAACTTCATTTTTTGTATGCTATTAAAAAAAGAGAGTTCAACAAAAGATATTTCGGGATGGAAAATATTTTTTTGGCACTTTTTATGCTAAAAAAATACAATGTATAAAATATGAACATAAATGTATTTTTAGCTTTTTACATATAAATCTGGAAAAAATTGATTTTTAAACAATGCATCCTCAAAAAAATGTCTAAAAAACGGATTCCAGAATTGATATCCCTGAAAAAATCCTGAAACAAAAACCGTAAAACAAGCGATGCCGCATTTATCAAAAAATGCCTAAACAAATTTGAAAAAAAAATGATTAAAGAATTTTTTTTCATTATCACAAATATTTGAAATTAATTTGAACGAATGATAATTTAATTTTGAGCAATTAATTAAAGAGGAAGATCCACCTCTAACAAAATTATTTGTTCAGGGTTCATTGGAGCTCAAAACTTTGCACAAATTTGCATCGAATTTTTTAGATTTAAGTTGGTGTAAAAAAGCAAACATTAAAGGGAGTGTCGACGACAAGCAAAAAAAATTTTTTTCGGCAACAAGTATGTTTTTACACGAAAAAGACATTTTTCTATGCTATTTTTTTTCTCTAACTCAATTTCGTGTTAAAACATACTTGGTCTCCATACAAATTTTTTTTTGCTTGTCGTCGACACTCCCTTTAATTAATTTTTCATATTTTTGCACACATTTATATTATTTTTTGTAGCTTAAAATATGACATTGCAAGAATTTACGGTAGATTTAAGATTTATAAAGATTTTGAATTCTTAAAACAATAAACTGTTTCAAAAATCTCTCAAAATTTTTAACTTTTGAAAACCTTTAATCAACTTTTTTTACAATGAATTTTATTTTTGTTAATTTTATTTTAAAAAGTAAAATACAATAATGCTGACTGTAAAATGAATGTAATTAAATAAAAGCAAAAAAACAATCCCAAAAATTAGTTTTTTCTTTATAGTTTTTATCAAAATTGTGCGAACTCTCTTCTTTTTTATCAACTCTCAAATTTGCAATTCAAAATCAACAATTAAAACAAAAGATGAGTTTTTGTCTTTTATTTAATGATCGTCTCTGTTTTATTATTGTATATTTTTTAGCTACAAAAAAGTTTAAAAATAATAAAAGTTTTGTTTATTATTTTAAAAATTTTACACCCGGATTTGATTATGTTTTTAACATTGCTGAAAGTACTTAATTTGGATCAAGAAATTCTCTTTTTTTATGGAAGCGTATTTTTGATAAAGCAAAATAAAGCAGTCATTTTTTTATCATAACACAAACATTGTCTTTTTTCGTCACTCAAAAATCAAAAGTCAAATGCAGTTATTTTCTGCTGTTTTTATGGTTGAATTGTACCGTAAAAAAATGTAAGTGTTTTGTTTAAAATCTCACGATAGAAATTAAAAAAGGAGTCAGCTTTTAATCAGTACAAAAATGTGTTTATTTTTGTTAGAATTTTTGGGGTGCATGAAAAAGGTAGAAATGGAAGTGGAAGTGGAACGAGTGTGAAAAAGGTGGAAATGGCGGTGGAAAAGGTGGAAATGAGGGATAAAAAGAAGAGGGGTAAGCAAAAATGTTTTATTTTGCTTATTTATAGCTAAAAACGATTGCGAAATCGATGGAAATGACAAATAATTGTTTTTTTTTTGACTACCAGCTTTTAATGAGTTCCGTGTGTATTTTGAAATCAGAATCCTTTGATTTCAAAAGTACTTTTCAAAGAAAAATTATGTTTACAAGGAATGTGAAAAACTTGCTTCCTCATTTGCTCCCCCCCCCCCCCCCCCCCTCCCTCCCTCCCTGTACTTCCCTCATAATTTCTGAATAGACTTTTGTTTACCGTTGTTTTAACATTAAAATGATTAAAAAATTTTTTTTCCGGAAATACACACACATACAAACACATTTATAGACTGATATAAAAAAAGCTATGATTGCCAGAGTTGTCGCCATTCATCTTTTTTTTTGCTACCCTAATGTTTTTTGGGAGTAAAAATGCACAAAAAAAATGTTGACAAAGTTTTTTTTGTCATTCTTTTTTGAATGAGCAAAATTTTGCAGGGTTTATTGTATAAAATATATTTCACATCTATGTAAATTCGACAATTGAGAAAAGTGATAATAAAAGTTGAGAAAAGTATATCCAAATTTTTTGGGATAATATTTAATTTTTCTGATTATAACAGCACCAAGTATTTTTTCGTTGCCCATTTTTTAATTATTTTTCTTTGACATTTTAAAACATAAAATACTTTTCAAATTTTTTACATCTCTTTTTATTTTCTAATGTATTGGTCTCAGCCGTTGATCCATTTATTTAAACAAAATTTTGATGTTTTTTTGATTGTAGTTTAGTGCATTAACAATAAATAAAAAAAATGCAACTGCAAAAGTAACACATTTTTTTTGTAAAAATATCACACTTTTTTTTTCGGTCCTTCGAATAAATATTTGTGAAATTTAAGATATCTTTTTTAATTTTAGTGTCAACAAACTGTAGCATTGTAATGCAAAAGTTCAAAGACAAATTCTAAAAATAAATATTATTTGAGCTATTCTTGGAAGACAACTTTTTTTTATTTAGTTTTTTATATTTGCTTTTATTAAGTTCAAAGTTTATAAATTATTTCGGTCGTATATAAATCGGCTGTAATAGGGACAGAATATCGTGAAGATTTTAAATATAAACTGAAAAAGATTTTTGTTAAATTTTAATAGCTGTTTTTTTAGATTTTTAAAAGCTTCATCAAAGATGACAGACTTGGAATCAGAAGTTGCTGAAAAGGCCAGGTAAAATTTATTTGTCTGAAAAATTAGAAAAAGTGTTAAATTAAAAAATAAGTTTTACGTAGGGGCTGTCCAGATATGATGTCATGTGATAGGGGGGGGGGGGGGGGGGGGGAGGGTACAGGCGCTGATTTAATGCCATTTGATCTTCTGGCGGCACTTTAAAGCGAGAGGGGAGGGAGGCTCTCAAAAATCTCAATTTTTTTATGACGTCATATCTGGACAGCTCTTTATTGTCTACTGTTAAAATTAAAAAATTATTTTAAAACAATTAAACTGACATTTCATTTTATAGACAAGTTGCTCAATATGAAAGTGTTATGAGAGCTTTTGAACAAGCTCAAAGGGAAAAAGAAGAGAGGGAACGTCAAGAGCGTGAAGACCGAGAACGCCGGGAAAGAAAAGAATAAAGTTCAAATGATCGGAAATAAAACATATTCCAAAAAAATCAATTCAATAATCTATGCATGCACCATATGTTACTTACCTCATTTAATTCTTTTTTTTTTGCTGACTTGTTTTGATGTTCTTTTTTTAAAATTAATCATGTTGCAAATTACTTCCATGTTTTTAATAATGTATATTTTCTTTAAAAGTTATTTTTATTGTAATTTTTCACTTTAAAAGTTTGTTTCATATAAAAATATTTTTTAAAAATTCAAAAATGTAATACCAAACAACTCTTTAAAAGTATTTGTTAAAATCGCAAAATTCAGCTGTATGAAATCACAAAAACAGATAATCAATGTTTTAATTAGGAGAGCTGAATTTTTCAATGTTTAAATGCCAAAGAAAATGTTCCTATGCAGCTGTCGCCTTTTTTACTCCCCTTAAATTTATGACTTTGTTTTTAAACTTAAAAGAAGCTTCGCGATTTTGATGAATAAAAAAAGCTCTAGGAAAAAATGCCTTTTACATTTGATCGTTTCATTATCGCCAAATATTTTGAAAAAGCCTCGCCATTGACGGATATGCATTTTTATGTTAAATGGCCACCTTTTTCGACAGACGTCTTTTAAAAAAGTTTTCAAAATGAGCCAAAGCTAAAAAGTTGACAAAGAACTTTCGAAACAAGTCGTGTTTCATTATCGCCAAAATATTCTGAAAGAGTCGCGCCATCGACGAATAGACATATGTTTTTGTTTTTCAATTGAAAACAATTTTTCAGCCATCCTTTTTTTTTAAATTTTAGGTTTTCCAAAAGCCGCCCAACACCTGGTAACAAAAACGATGAAACAAAAAATTTACGAAAAAAAATTTGCAAAGAAAATTAAAAACATTTTTTTGTTCGTCGTTGAAGAAAGAAAAGGCACAGCTTCGAAAATTTTTTATTTTCTTTAAAATAGACAATTTAATAATAGATTATTTGTAAATAATTTTGATAAATTTATTCTAGTTTTGAATATTTTAAGCTTATTTTAAATTTAGATTTTTTGATTTAAAATCTTTTAAAATTTCTTTTATAAAAAGTTACAAATATTTGAAAATTTTGGTGATTAAGATATGGCAATCCTATTCAACAGATTAATGCTTTTTTTAAATATTTTTTTTAATCATGATCATCATTTTTAACTTCTATGATAATTTCAAGTCGTTTCAAAAGTTTTTTCGTTTATTTATTTATATTATAAGCCCGAAGAAGAACATTTCGCCAAGTGTAAAAAAAGAAAGAACTTTTGCAACGACTTCATATTTGCATACCATTTTATTAATCATGTTTTAAAGATATATATTTAAAGAAGTTCTGACGGCAACAAAGAAGGACCTCCACTGCTAATTATCAAAAATGATTATTTTTTAAAATTAAATTCGAATTTTTTCGATTTTGATTAGCTCTGATTGGGAGCCAATGATTGGGTGTTAAAAAGCTTTTATTAGATCATTTTGAATGGCATTGCCTTCTAAAATTTTGTAAGTATGCCGACCGATCAATATCTCTCTTTATTACTCTTTTTTTAAAACATTTACATTAAATTAATTTGTTCATGTTTATTATTTTGAATTTTCTTTTTTGAAACAAAAAATTCTTTATCATTGTTGTTATTGTTGTTGTTGCTTCCAGAAGGTTCACGTCGATTCTTTCGTTTTTCATGAACAACAATAAATCCATTTTCCGGGGCTTCGGTT
Source organism: Panagrolaimus superbus (assembly GCA_964035985.1). Classification (NCBI taxonomy): domain Eukaryota; kingdom Metazoa; phylum Nematoda; class Chromadorea; order Rhabditida; family Panagrolaimidae; genus Panagrolaimus; species Panagrolaimus superbus. Next base: position 3,154,214 of record OZ038357.1, read on the forward strand.
GGTTTTGTAGGAGATTTTGGGTGATTATCTGAAGGTTGTTTGGTTGCAGGGTTGCCTTTGCCTTTAACAATAATAAATCCATCATCATTTGGCTTATCAGGTTTATTATCATTGGGTGAATTTTTACCAGGTTTCAATGGCTTTGAATTATTTTCATCAGGTTTGTGTTTGTTTTCTTTGCCTTTGACAATAATAAATCCATCATCATTCGGCTTATCAGTTATTGTCGGCTTTTCATTTGATGGTTTTTTGTCAGGTTTTGAATTTGGATTTGGATTATTTCTATCAGGTTTACGGCTGTTTTGTTTAACAATAATAAATCCATCATCCGGATTACTCTTTGGACCATTTGGATGTTGTTTTCCGGGATGGTTGGGGTTACCATTTCCACCAGGGTGACCATTAGGATTTTTAGTTGTGGTTTTAGATTTAAGCAAATCAATTTGTTCATGTCTTTCATTCTTTTCCTTTTTACTGATAACAATAAATTCTTCTTCAGGAGTTGTTGGAGTTGTTTTAGAAGCATTTGGACATTTTGAAAAATTCACACATTTTCCAGCTTTATTTCGAACAAATCCAAAATCACAAATACATCGAGAGTTTTGTCCACAAATATTTTCTTTTTTACATTGTTCTCGATTTGGATCTTTACAACTTTGTTCACAAATTGAACATCTTGAACGACGTTCATTCGGGCCACACGCTTTACAAATTTTATCTGGAACACATTTAGGCTTTGATTCACAATTTTTTGGGGCAAATGATTCAAATTTATGCGGAATTTGGCATTCATCTTTTGTCATAATACATTTATGTCCGCCACGGCATTTTACAGTATTGCATGAAAGAAGTGATCCACCATGAGCTAAAAGAGGTGAAAAAATTAACATATAATATACTGTAATACAGTATCAATATTTTACTGATTTTATTTAAATTTTCTTATCCCCCCTTTTGAACTTTTGCGTTAAATTTAACTCAAAAAATTTTCTATAATTTTTTTTCAAAATTTTAATTTCAATTTTAAAATTGATTTTATTTAATTCATTTTATTAAAAAAATTGATAAAATGATATTTGTAATTCCGCCATTTCATTTTCAACAAAAAATAAGCATTTCCAAAAATACATACATATAACTGGTTTAAATAATAATTTTGCAGAAATAATGCAGCACCAAAAACTTAAAAAATAAAATTGAAGCCACCGCATTTTTTTGTTATTTTAAAAAAATACAATTTTTTGTTAAACTTTTTTTGTGCAATTTTATATTGTCATTAACATTTTTTTTGTAAAACATTGTCTCAAAGTGATTCTCATCATAAAAAAAATATATAAAAACAGACAAAAAAGAAAGATTGTCTGTAAAAAATACATGAAAATTTTATATATGTATTTATGCTTAAAACAAGTCTCACGTTTCAAGAAACATATTAAATATATGTGAACAAAAATTAGTTTATGTTTTTTTAAATTTTTAAAGGGGGAGACCCACCTTGAACAATTTTTTGTTCAGGGTTCATTGGAGCTGCTTTTTTTAAAACCTTTTGCAGCTCCAACGAATAAAAAAAGCAGCTCCAATGAGTCTGCGATCGCGTCGAGACCATCAAGAAAATTGCAGCAAAAAATTGTTCAAGGTGGGTCTCCCCCTTTAAAGATTAAAATCGATAAAAATTTCAAAGGGAGATGCTTATAAAATTATTGAAAATCAGGCAAAAACTATTATTATTTTTTCATTCAAATTTTATTATGGGCGGAGAATCAAAAAAAGGAATGAAAAAATACAAAAATTTTTATAAGCAAAAAACTGTTTGAAATGGAAATCCCCCTTTAAAGGGAGCCTGCACGTTAGTTAAAATGGATTTTTTTACACCTAACATTTTTCTTAACACGAAATCGTCTTTCTTTTTTTACACCTAACATTTTTCTTAACACGAAATCGTCTTTCACTTATGATAGGGAATGCAAAAATTTGTATTTTTATGTCAATCATTCACAAAGCTTGCACAAACAAATGCATTCTTGCTGTCGGAGGGTACTAGTGCACTTTTGCTCCCCCCAAAACAAAAGCAACCAAATTTTGATCCCTTCCACCCACCCTTTTAAAATCTCAACCAAAAGTCAATATTTTTATGCAAATTTATGATAAAAATTTTTCATTTTTGTTTGGGGGGAGCAAAACTGCACTAGTGCCACTTTTTTAAATAATTTAAATCAAAAAATCTATTATGGCATATCAGTCCACCTTATCACAAGTTGATTCTAAAAAAAAGATGAGATTCTGAAAAATAAGCAACACCTCAGAAACGGTAATTAACCGAAATCAATCGATAATTCGGTTTGATTTCGGTTAATTGCTGATTTCGAGACAATGAGAACCTTTCAGAATCTCATCTTTTTTTTAGAATCAACTTGTGATAGGGTGGACCGATATGCTATAATAGATTTTTTGATTTCAACAATATAAAAAAGTTATAACCAAAAAATCGAAAACCGAGTACCAGGCGAACCGACAGCACTGTCTCACACATGCCATTTTAACTAAGGTGGACGCTCCCTTTAATTTGGCATTTTTAGTACAGTATATAATATCTCGTTTAATTTTTATACAAATGCTAACCTTTTGAATTTGAAACTGCATTTACGCTGGGAATTACAGGATTAAAATTTTCGTTGTGCTGAAAATTACCCAACACTGTTTCCCTTTGTTGTTTTTTTGGAAGAGAATTTGATCCTGGCAAAAAATTTATTGGAATTTCGTTAAAAGGATTATAAAGCTTTTGAATTCTTTCTTTCGGTTGAACCATCTGTGATAATTTTAAGGGAGAATTATCATCAATTGATTGACGCTTCAGTTGATGAACATCTTGATGGAGATGCCCTTCCATGGATATTGCAAAGATGCAGAGGAGAATCACTGCCACAATTTGATGATACATTTTTGGGAATAAAATTGAATTTTAAAATGATTTCAATTTTATTTACAATTAGCTTTTTAAAAAGTTTTTTAAAGCAATTTCTCACATTTTTATTTAATTAATTCTGTGATTTTTTTTTAAAATTTTTTGCTGATAATTTATGTTGTAAAATTTAAAACATAAATTATTTATTATAAATGTTAATTTTTTTATTGATATACAACAAACAGCACCAGCCCAAAAATGATTATAGTAAAAAAAGTTGGAATTGTTTCAAATATTTTAACAAAATAATTATAGTAATTTAATTATGTATTAACAATTTTAATCAATTTCACTTCGACGGGTTATTTTCAAATGTACACCATTTAAGGGTCTCATAACAATGATATTTATACGGCTTAATAATGGATCCTGAAATTTAATAGGGATTATATATATTTGAATTTCATTTAATTAATATTACAAAATTTTGTCATTTGGTAATTTTTGTTGTATCAGCCCAGAGGGTAGAAGGGAATAACACAGGTGCCATTTTTAATACACCAAAAAGTGTCTTTAAAGGGAGCGTTTTTGGGATTGACAAAGTTTTCGTTCATTCCGTCGCACGGGTGCTCTTAGCACGAAAATATGTAAAAATCTTTAAAATAGTGAATGTTACTAAATTTTGACTATTTTTTCTGTCTTACGATTAAAACTAACCTTAGGATAAACTGTTTTTAAAAAAATATGATTTAAAAAAAATTCTTTTGAGAATATATAACGGTTGTCAAAAATGTGTGAGTAATCAATAAAATATTCAAATTTCGTATTTTCCTGAATTGTTTCTTTTTTTTTGTGGGCACATGTTTTAGGGTTAATTTTAATCGTAAAGACAGAAACAACAGTCAAAATTTAGCAATATCCACTATTTTAAAGATTTTTGCATATTTTCGTGCTAAGAGGACCCGTGCGATGAGATGAAAAAACTTTGTCTGTCTCGGCCAGAGTTGGACAAAATTTCATTTCGTTTTATGAAATTTACGTGCATTTTTTTGGAATTTGTGCAGTGCCCCCCCCCCCCCCCTCCTTTGAAGTTTTGCTTAACTTTCCAATCTTACAAATTTGCATACCTCGGAATTTTTATGCATTTCAAGTTTAAATCTTCGAATTAATTCCACCAATGTCATTTTTACTTCCATTTCAGCAAATCTCATTCCAACACAATTCCTCGGTCCAATTCCAAATGGAATCCATGATAATGGATCAAAATATTTTCCATCAGTAAATCTTTCAGGATCAAATTTAAATGGTTCTGGCCAAATATTTTCATTCCAATGTACCCCATTTACCGCAAGCCCGACAGTTGTGCCAGGAATAAATTTATATCCCTTTATTTCAGTTTCTTTTATGCAAGTTCTCATTGTAAAGCCAACAACAGGAGGATGTAATCGGAGAACTTCATGAAAGATTGCATCAAGATATGGTAGCTTCATTGCAGTATCATAATCCACACCCCTATCTCCAACAGTATCTTCAATTTCTTCATATAGCCGTTGTTGAACTTCAGGATGTTTTGCAAGAAGCCATGACGCATATGCTAATGCGGTACTTGTTGTTTCATATCCGGCAAGTAAAAATCCATGACAATTTGAAACTATTGTATCCATGTGCATTGGAGGCTTCTGAAAATTGTATTTTATATTTTTTTTCGCTTTCAAAGTTTTAAAAATGTCAGTTATATCTAGCTAAAAAAAAGGGAAAAATTTTTAAAAATGTAACGTCCGAGACATTTTGCCAAACTCTTTGTTTTAACAGTTTGGTAAAATGTAATTTTTAGTAAAAACTTAAAAAACGCCAAAACCGAAATAAAATCGAAATGCCAAAATTCTTCTGGCCTAAAAAGTATTTTTTTAAATGTTATTCCAACAATGGCACAATAATGGGAATGAAATGATTTTTGGCACTTTTTAAATAACAAAAATAATTCCGCACTTTTTATTATTAATTATTCTTATAATTTACAGTCAAAAGTGCAATATCAGCATTAAACCTTTAAAAATTATATCTTCAATTTTGCCTTCAACAATGACCCCTTTTATATGTGCCATTGTACGAAGTGCCAAAAATAATCGTCATTTTTTTAAATTACCAAAAAATAGTTAACTTACATTTTCACGTTCTTGTCGAATTTTATCTTGTTGAAGTAAAAGTTGAATTAAATCAATCTTTTTAAAATGATCATAATTTTTGATACGATATTCAACAACAGCGCTAAGATTTCGTGCCAAGACCATATTATATTTATGAAGGGTTGAAAAAAATCTCATGCTACCAAGAATTGGAAAAAGTTCTGCAAAAAAAAAAATTTGTTTATTTTTTGAACATTTGTTGGAAGTTTTTGTGATTTTTCAAATTATTTAAGTTAATAACCATTGTTAAAAGACTATAACAGTAATTAATGAATTTATTTCAAAACAACTTACTTGAAAGCCAAAGTCCGGGGGATTGTTTAAGATTAAAAGTGTTGAAGAAATTTCGAGCATTTACATAAAATTCATCATTTCTATTATGTAATGAATCCGGTTGAATCCCAAATGCCGTTCTTCCAATTACATCCAATGTTAAAGCTTGTAATTCACTAAAAATATGCAAATTAACAACATTTTTTTTTTAAAGTTTTGGTCAGTGTTGTTGCGGCTCCGGTCCCGGAGTCGAAAAAATACTCTTTTCGGAGTCTCGGAGCCGCCTCCGGAGCTGAAGTCGATAAATAATATTCGACCCAAACACTAGTTTTATTTTAAAAAAATTTACTCATAAATATTTATGCAATCATTTTCTTTACTTTTTTCTTCCAAAACTTTTGTAAATGTTATAACTCTTTCATGAATTGTATCATGCATCTAAAAAGTTTTAATTCAATTTCTCAGTTAGTTACCGTATAACCAAAAAAAACAAACCATTTTCATTTTACCAGTTGTAAAAGTTGGAGATGCAATAGACCGAATTTCTTTCCATCCATATCCATGTGGACCTTCTTTATCCACTTGTAGCAAACTCTCCCCAAGGGGATATCCTTGGGTAAAAGTAGAAAACTAAAAATTTAAATTTTAAATAGCAAATATGATCACAGTTTTTTTTCCAAAAAAAATTAATTCCACAGTTTTTAGAAAAAAATCAATTTTTATTTACCTCTCGATTAATAAATGATGAAAATTGTTTAATAAAAATTTCTTTAATCATTTCTGGATCATAAACATTTACACTAAAATGATTCCCAAAATAGAAGCTAAAAAAGAAAATAATTTTACAAATTCTCAGTTAAAAAAAAGATAATTTAGTTAATTTACCCAAAAACATCACCATGCTCTTTTTGCCATTTCAAAATAAAAGATGGCATTGCAGATTCACCAAACTAAAAAAATTTTTTTTGTAAAAATTGGAAGAAAAATTTGTAAATTTTTAGGCACACAAAATTAGTTAGAACCAGTTTCATTATGAAAGATTATTTTTATGTAACAGTTGACACAAAAATAAGCTTTGGAACAGGGATAAGAAATCTGGCCGAAATTTGATGGCCGGATTTTAAAAATTTTTTGGCAAGCTGTGGCCCAAGAAAAAACTGAGCTGAGTTGGGAAACAGTTAAAAAAACATCGAAGCTGTTTCTCTGAGATCATTTGGAAAATTTTAAATTACTTTTGACAATTGCCAACAGTTAAAAAAATTTAAAAAAAACCCAAAAATTTCAAACCTTCATTGCATGTTTCATAATGTCATAAATATGACCAATAAAAAATTGTGGTATCCCAATTGCTGGCCCTTTAAAGCCACATTTTTCACGTAATCGTAATTGATTGATTCTATCCCTAAAATATTTTTAAAATGAGTTTTTAAGTTTTTTACAATTAAAATAAATTACCATATCATCATGGAAATAAAGATGAGCAAAAGCCCAATAATACTTAACATAAATATATCCATTGTAAGGCTACAGTTTATTTTTTCATAAAAATTTTAACAATGAACAGAATGTTTTAAAAAAGCTATAATAATTGATTAAATAAGAGCGTGACAATTATTTTTATTGGTAACAACCTTAATATATCAGTAATTAAAACTTTTGCGATAATTAAAAAAATGCAAATTAAACGAAATATATAAACTTATTTAAAAAAATTCTAAACAAAAAACGCAAATAAAATCAAATTTAAAGGAAACGGACGCTTTAATTTTTTCGTTTTTTTCTCGAATGAATAAACCTGATGATCAGGCAAAAAACAAAAGAAATTTCCATTATTCTTTGCCTGATCGTCAGGTTCATCTATTCGAAAAAAAACGAAAAAAGTAAAGAGTCCACTTCCTTTAACACTTTTTTTTCATAGATTAAATGTGAAAAAGAATGCAAAAAAAGTTGTTTGTCGCAGTTACAAAAAGCTTTATTTTTTTCCGGATAAAAAATTGTTTTTATTTCATCTTTTACAATAATAATAGGAAAGAAAAAAACGATAAAGAACCAAAAAACAAAAGAAAATCCTTTTACATTATTTTTTTTCAAAAACAACAAAAAAATGTGTAAAAAATGATCAGTTGAAATATTTTTTTTCCTTTTTTAAAGCAAAATAAGCAGTGCTAACAATTTTGTAGCTTTATCAGTTTTTCATCATTTGCTTTTTTTTGTTGTTGCAAAATTTATTTGAATAAAAATATATATCTGAAACTAGAGTCTAGTTTTTAACAACGGCGTAAATTCAAGGGTTCAATGATTCCAAAAATGAGAAAAATAGCTTATTGCTTAAAAAAACTGTAGTAAATTTTTAAAATTGTGTTCAAAAAACGGAAATAAAATATGTTTTGTTTTTGAACAATAAGGAAAGTTCTAGTTTAGTGTATGATAACAATAATAAATGATGTGGGATAAAAGTGTTGAGAAATAAGTTTTTTTACGCCGATTCATCAGGGCCGTATACAGAAAATAATTTTGGACCGTTTCGGGGGGGGGGGGGCACACCTTTGATCTTTTGCCGCCTCCAACACGAAGCGGCAAAAGATCAAAGGAAGTTCCTCAGTTTCGGGGGGGGGGCACGGGCCCCAAGTGCCACCCCCCTAAATACGGCGTTGCGATTCATTTAAACTTGTAAAAATATATAATAAACAATGCAATACGAGCGGAACAACATTTCAGTTTTTTAGTTGAATAACTATTTCGCCATGAATTCTGTTGAACTGTTTCAACAATTTAACGCAACTTTTTATCAGTTTAGTAAAATAATGCTAAAAATTGATTATTGTATTTTATTAAATATAATCTAATTTTTAAATTTTCAATTTTATCATAAACTCAGTTTTTAAATATGCAAATTAATTTGGAGTCTTTTAGAGCTTTTGCAATTAACAAAATTTCCACAACACTCTTCATAAATATTTTATGTTGACAGAATTTCATAGTTCTTTAAAAGCAATGGTTTTTTAATAATTGAAATCTTGTATTGCCTGGCTTAACAACAGTTAATCGCTTCAAATTTTTAAATTTGGTTTTTTAAAAGAATTTCCAAATTTAAAAAATTATCGTGTTAAAAATGGCTAAATATTTTGGGTAATTTAACTTTAAAAAAATAAATTTATATCATCAACATTTACAGTTTTTATTACAATTTAACATTTTTGTAAGCTTTTTATAATTTTCTGAAAATTTAATTGATAATTATACCAGCATCTTCAACTCCAGTCTCTTAAAATAAAAATAAAAATCTCCCAAATTAAAATATGATATTAAAATCTGGTATTTATCAAAAATTTCCACATTAGTCTTCATAAATGTGGACATTTTATTAAATGATATTAATTCTAATTTGTCTCATTTTAAAATTCCAGTTTTTGCCGCTTTTTAGAAATTTTATTTTTAACAATAAACATTTAAATGTTTTTATTTAACGCTTTTAAATTTTTGGAGCCGAACACATCACACGCGCACAGTTTTTAAAATCAGAAAAAAATATGTTATTTAAAAAAACCCCCCAAAACTTAAAGAAGATATATTGACATGCAGTTTCTTCAAGTTTTGTAAATATTATTTAGCTGCAAATTAATGTAACATTTTTTTCGCATATATTTTTGTACATTTTACTGACATGCAACTGTATATTTAATTATTTAAATATTTTATAAATAAATTAATTAAATTTTTTTTTTAAAAATAAAGCACTTTTATTTGTTTGCTTTTAAATAAAATAATAATAACAATTAAAAAAACATCAAAGCTGTTTCTCTGAGATCCAAAAAAAAAAGAAAACAAAAAATTTCAATACAAAAGAAAAAGCTGACCAAAACCATTAAAGTCTTAAAGGGAATGTTTTGAGATAATTAATCAATTTTTTAACAAAAAATATTAAAATTTTGTTTTTAAGATGCCAAACTTGATGACAGTTAAACCAAGAACTTTGATTCCAGCATTTAATTTGAAACAGTTTTTTTCAACAAACATTCCCTTCAAAACTTAAAGCAAAAATATAAAAATACAAAAAAAGAAAAAAACCCTGAAAATTTAAATGTAACAATATGCGTCTAAAATAGAATAGGTGATATATAAAATCCAAACAAGAATAAAGATAGATGCAGAAATATATTTTGTAGAAGTAGGCCCACCAAGTTCAGCTTTAATACTTGGAGAATAACGACGAAATTGTAAAACTGCAAAACAAATAATACTTCCCAAACAGAATAATGCCACCGAAGGAGCAAGGGTTCCAGCGGAGACACGAAAAACTGTTCCATTCCAAGCGTGATGACATGCGGCAATTGCCCATGCAACACCAAGTCCCAAAAATATATTTACTGCATTGGAGCCCGTGACATTTCCAATTGAAGCATCAGCTGTTTTGTCATGTATCGCCGCAGTTTTGGAGGCAAATGTATCTAAAAGTTTGGTTATTACAATAAATATCAGTTTGAAAATTCTATTACCCAACAGTAAATTTATTCCCACCAGCAAGGCCGTATTTAGGGGGGGGGGGGATTCGGGACCTGTGCCCCCCCTGAAACAAAAGAATCTAGGTCAATTTTCTTCTTCTTGCGCATTTCGAAATTTGCTTACTTTGCTTAAAAGGCAAAATTAACACAAAGATTTCAATGTTTATTTGGCTCAATGGTTAACACAAAAAACACAAAGCGATCAGTCGATGGTTCGAATCCCATAAATTTTTGGAAAAAGCCTTCGGGCGGAAAAAAATTAGCAAAAAAAATAGGTTTTAAAATTTGCTAAAAAGAAAAAGATAGAATTAGCAAAAAAAATAGGCTTTAAAATTTGCTGAAATGAAAAAGAAAGAATTAGCAAAAAAAATAGATGAAAAATTTTGCTAAAAATCAAAGAACTTCAAACTTTAAAAAAATAGCAAAAAATAGAGATAAATGGATTTTCTAAAAAATGTTGCTATAAAAAAAAGGTTTCTTGAAGTCAAAATTATCGGACAAAAAATCAATCATTTTTAGCTTTTTATGCTAAAGGTTTTTTTCATAAGCTTATTTGTTGTAAAAACAGTGTTTTTTGTAACTCAAACATATTTTTACAAAACGTTAGCCAATTTAGGAGAAATATCGTTTTTTCAAAATTTACTAGCAAAAATATCTCATTTTCTCCTTTTTTTTAGCTGTTGGAAAAAAGTTTTATCTATAGGCGTCTTATATTAATTCTAATTTGTTTCATTTTAAAATTTAAGTTTTTTGCCGCTTTTTAGAAATTTTACTTTTAAACAATAAACATTTAAATGTTTTTATTTAACCCTTTTAAATTTTTAGAGCCGAACACATCACACCAACACAGTTTTTAAAATCAAAAAAAAATATTTTATTTAACCCCCCCAAATTTTTATTTAACGAAACTATTTTTACAGTTTATCTGATTTATTTTGTTAATAACAGTTTCAAAATTTAGAAAGTTAATTGATAAACGTTATATGACATTTAAATTGTATGAAAAAAAAGGAAAATTTTCTATGCACTCCTTTAACTAATCTAAATAATCAACCTAAGATTTTTTTGTAATGGTTTTTTTTTGAAAAACAACGAATTTTAAAAAAATCGTCGGCCGCCCGCATTTGACATCCCTGTGTGCAGTTTTAAAAATTTAATCCCTTACATACCTGGTAAACTTGTTCCCATTGCCACCAATGTTATAGCGGTTACGGCATCTTTTAAGCCAATTGTGCAACCAAAATGTGATGCAACATCTCCAATAAATGCTGTTAAAATTCCAATAAAAAATATTGAAACAATAAAACATAACCATCCTAAAATATTTTTTCTTTCATTTAAATAAAATAATATTTTTTATTCTATTTTTACCATGTCCATAATCAGTTGGTGGAATTAATGAAAATAAAAGTTTCCATGGAAGTGCAATATAATGAATAATAAATTGTAAAATGCTTGGCTTATGTGGTGGTCCATCTGGGACATCTTCTTCATCAATTCCAACGGTTAAAGCTTCAGAAAATTGCTGCTTCCAAGATGATGTTCCAACCATTACCGAGCAATTAGCTTTTGTAATTAATTTATCAATAAAATGCTAAAAAATGATTATTAAATTAATGTGTCAGTTTTTTATGCTAATTTTTTATTTTTAACAAAAAAACATATGTAAAAATAAATACAGTGTCAAAAAATACAGCTTTTTAGCGGATATTTCTATTATCAAAATTATTCCAAATCTGGCACTTCCAGCTTTAAACGTATTTTCACAAAATTCCAATTAATTTAGCGATATTTTTGAATTTAATTTGTATCTTTTTTTTAAAACACCAATAAAAACACGCGTACAGTTTTTTTAATATAAAAAATTTGATTGAAATAAAATATACTCAAAATTTAGTTTAAAGGGGGAGACCCACCTTGAACAATTTTTTATTCAGGGTTCATTGGAGCTGCTTTTTTTAAAACCTTTTGCAGCTCCAATGAATAAAAAAAGCAGCTCCAATGAGTCGGCGATCGTGTCGAGACCATCAAGAAAATTGCAGCAAAAAATTGTTCAAGGTGGGTCTCCCCCTTTAAAATAAAACAATTTTTCGCTCTTCTTGCTTTTAGCTGAAACTGTTATCTGCCGCTGATTATAATTATGTATTAACAGTTTTTTTAAACATATTTAAATATTTAGTTTAATCAGATAACAAAAAACGCTGATTACTCAGTTTAAAAATATTGTTGTCATTTTTAGATACAAATATTTTTTTTAATTTTCGCGTTTTGAATTTTTGGAATCAGAAAACAAAGGATTACAGGGCTCGTTTTTTATTCAAATTCACAACAAAACGGTGGTTCTTTGTATTTTTGTTTGATTTATATAAACCTATTTTTAAAACATGTTTAAAAAATTATAAAAGTTGTTGAAAAGCTATTCCCCATTGTCGTTATCTTAAATGGAAATTTATTTTTTGTATCCCCCCTTTTAAAAAAATTAATTTTAATTTAATTTAAAAATTAGCAAATTTTACCTCACAAATTTTTCGCGCCACAGTTTAATTTTCTTACCTTAAAATCTTGATCTTCAGTGACAACAATTTTTGCTCGAACATGTGCTCCCAAAAGTGGTCTTCCATCCGCACCATTTTCACCTTCTTGATCAGCTTGATGCCAAGTTGGAGTACCAAGAAAAACAAAAAAATCTTCAGATTTTTCATATTTATCATCGTTGATAATTTTAATTGGAATATCCATACTAAAAATTAAATTTATATATTTTTTTTACTGTAAATCAGTTTTGTAAATACAAACCTTGTAATGCCATCCTTAAAGTGTAAAGTTCCAGATGTTGGAGCATCCATATCAATTCCAATTTTTGCTGTACCTTCTGTAATCGTATATGGAATAGAGACATCACCGCGGGCGCCCCGGGTTCGATTAACTTTAAGTTTAAAAGTTCCAATATTTTCTGTAACTTTAAAAACTTCTGATTGAAAACTAAATGCTCCAGCATGATCATCATCCACAATGATAATTGTTGCATCTGAGGCAACCCCAACCGTTGCTGGATATTCTTTATCTGGATCATTTGCTGAGACGGCTTTAGCTTGATAAATATGAACATGAAATTTTTCATCAGTTTCATATTTTTGACAATCAATAATTTGAATTGGAACAGATAATCTGAAATTTTTTTGGGGTTTTTTTCGAATGTTAAAATCAGGAAATGCAGTTTTAAAAATAAGATTTAATGAAAAAAAGAAATAAAATAGTTTTAGCCTTAAAGCGAGTGTCGGAGATAATGAAAAACTTTTTATGAACGTTTTCCGTCGTTCCGAGCGATGGGGAATGCATTCGTTGCGTGCGGGCGGACAAACTTTTTCATTCCCCATCACTTGGAGCGACGGAAAACGGTCGTAAAATTTTTTTCACTATCTCCGACACTCCCTTTAACATGAAGATGTTCTAAATAAAATTAAATCGTTTATCAGTTTCAATAAAATCAGAAAAAATTGGGCAGAAAAAATCAAGCTGTAAAACATTCTATAGCCCCGTTTAACGGGGCTGTCCAGATGTCACGTGACCAAAAAAATTGCCTTTTTTGACCCTCTCCCCCCCCCCCTTGTGATCAGCCGTGATTATTTTGTTTACCCCCTCCCTCCCTCGCGTGACCAAAAAAGTGACCAAAAATTTTAAAAATACAAATAATTTATTTTTTCAAAAAGCAAATTAAATTTCAAGATTCGATAAATTTTGGAGTGCTTTATTTTGGACATCTTCAAGACCTATAAATAACAGTTTTATAACAAAAGAAATTTTTATGCAGTGTCTTTTTTTAACAATTTTATCAACATTATCAAAATTTAGTTAAATAAATAAACAAATTTGGTGAAACATTTTGACTCATTTTCCTATAAAACCTAATTTTATTTTGTGAACAAAAAACAAAGTTACGTTGAAAAGTGATCACGAGACAAACGATCGACCCCCTCCCCCCCTACTCATGGTCACGTGACATCTGGACAGCCCCTTAGAAGTTTGTTATGTTGAGAAATTATTAGCTTCATTTCTTTAAATCACTATTTTTGGCAGAAAAAATGGCACTTTGGATAAAATAATAAACAGTTAAATAAAAAAAATTAAAAGCATGCTCAATTTTAACCTTGATATCGAAATTTTAATGGCTATTCTATTTTTATCAGTTTTAAAAAAAAGCTTAAACTTACTTGACTTCATGGGGTAAAAAAGTGATAATTCCTTGAATAGGTTCATAATCTTGTCCAGCTGTTGCAGTATCGGCGATAGTTTTATAATGAACAGTTATGACTGTTGGCTCTTGAATTGAGCCACGATCCACTTCAACATGAACCAAAACTTTTCCAATATTTTCCATGCATATATATTGTATGGGTGAAAAAGATACAGTAATTTTAGTTTCCTTTTCTGGTACCAATGGTCCAATGAAATCTTCAGCTTTGGAATCAAATTCTCGAAAAAGTGGCACTCCAGCCGTTAATTGTCGAATAGCTTGTACACGACGAATGGCACGAGATTTTGGCATTTGTTCCAAGGCTTTCCAAGCTGTTAATTTTCCAACTTCTTTAATATCAAGATCAGGATGCTCTGCCCGAGTTTGAACAAAAGTATTCCAAAATAATTGTTTATGTTCTTCAAATGCAAGAATATCAGGATCTTGTACGGGCGCAATAAGACTGTCACTAAAAAAATTTCATCAGTTCGTTGTTCCAGTTTTGAAAAAAAATATTGTTTAATTTAGTTTTATTTAACTTTGATTCTGCCAGTTTAGTAATATAAAATTTCTTCAAAAGCTTCTCAATTTTTAAATTTATCTTTGCGGATTGATGATGGCAGTTTTGCTTTATGTTTTAAAAACACTAACAGTACTTTTTTTTTTTAAAATAGTGTAAAAAACTTTTGTCATTCATGTAGTTTGCAAGTCATGAAAAGTAACGCATTTGGCTGCGTTCTTCATCGATGTATGAACCGAGTGATCCACTGAATAAGCTTATACTTATTTTTCTATGACTTTATAATCAAATAAAACTCTATCTGGCGGATAAAGAAACCTCATTAATTCTATATATCTAAAAATTTAAAAGACCAAATTTTGCTAGCAATTAGATCTGAAAATTAAAACCGTTACAAATTTGCAACTTTATTAATTCGCTTAATTTAATTTGATAATAACTTTTATTTCAATTTAAATAAGTTCCGCAACAGTTTATCTGCCATAACAAAATTCTCTTATGAAAAATGATCTTTTAAAAAGACCCAAAAAGTTTATTAAACTTACGTTTGTTCCGCAGGTGTTCCATCACCATTTTCTAATCGAACTTCTCCACCTTTATTATTATATGCTGCAGATCGAGGTGAAGTATAAGAGGTTACAGCTTTACCCTTTAAATATCTTGTTCCAAGAGATGGAAAATATCGATTTGCAATATATGCATTTATTACTGTCAAAAAGAAGAAGCCAAATGTCAGCAAACCTTCCCATGCCTACAAATTTAATAAAAAAACAGTTTTGAATTTTTATCTATCAAAAATGTGATAGTATCCGTATTAATTTTCAGAACCAATAACGCAGTTTGTTTTTTTTAAATTTTAATTTTTCCAGCTAATTTTAAAAAGTTCATCAAAAATTAATTGAACAAAATAAATAATTTAAATGGTAAAAAAAATCAACCATTGTGTTTATTATTAAAAGTTTTTACGAACCATGATTTATAAAATAACAGTTTTGTTTGTCTAACAATTGCAAAAAATGACTTAAAAATGGTTATTTTGAGCTTTAATAATTTAAAAAAATGAAAAATTTTCAGTTTACTTTTTCGCCTTTGAAAAATTTTACTTAAAATTTGATCGAAAAATAATGTTTTTTTAATGCAGTTAAAAAAAAAGTAGTAATATTATGTGAACAATAAATTTACCTCAACAACATTTGGAGAAAAGACTCCCAAAATTAGATATAACCAAATATATGCAAATGTTGACCATATTACAGTAACCCAAAATACATCATTTCTTTGAATTCTTCGAACCTCTCCATTTGGAATTACCAGAATACAAATTGCAATAATTACAAAAAGATTAAAGGCTGCCGAGCCAACAATCGTTCCAGGACCAAGTTCACCAGCTTCAAAATTATTTCCAAAAATTTCGATAATACTTAATAAAATTTCTGGTGCAGAGGAGCCAAGAGCCATCAGAGTTAAATTTGAAACAGATTCATTCCAAACTCTCACCAAAATAGTGTATGGTTCTCCAGTTGGCTTTTTTAGGGTTACTTCCCGCTCTTGAGAAGTTATCACTTCAATTGCTGCCATAAATCTGTAAAAAAAAGAAGAAAAGGTAAATATTGTAAGAGTACAACCACGCTCAGTTTAAAATCTGTAATTTCCAATTTCCAAATTTTTAATTCAGCTCTTTTTAGAAACAATAACCTGTTTTCGTATTAAATTATATTACAAGGCTTTTAGGGGCGCCGCCTTAGCGGCGCCCTCATGCTCAAATTTTTGCAATGCATTTTTTTCATACTTCATATTTCATACCCTTTCATTTCATGCTTTTTTAGCATACCCATGTTGCATGGCATTATTCTACCATGAGCAGTGCTGGCGGTCCACCGAAATTTTTCAATGTACGGTTTCGGTGGACCAGTCCGGTACTTTTTTCTTTCGTTTCATTTTTCCAAAATATGTTTATTTTTTGTCGCAATTTCATCAATAGATACATGATTCGAGCGATTTTTATGACAATTTACTGATAAATCAGTGAAAAATTTCTGACCGGACCGAAATTTTTTGGTATACGGTCTCGGTGGACCGAAAAACCGGACCGAACCGGACCGATAGACCGGACCGTAGACCGAAAAACGCCAGCACTGACCGTGAGAATAAAAATCAAACAAAACAATCAGTCAAAAAATTAATAAAATCTTATTCTAATGCAAAACTCAAAAACAAAAATTTAAAAAAAAGATGTTGGTTCCTTTGGTACCAACGCATTTTATTGTATCACACTGACGCAGTATTTTACTTGTCATAATTTTTTACCAAAAACTGTACAATTATCACATTTTTCATTCAACAAAATTTACAGTAATTCAATAAAAAAACATATCCACGCCACAAACCCAAAACCCTAACTTTGCACCAAGCATGCACCGAAAAATTTTATTCTCATATTTTTCGTTCTTAAAAATTATTCAGCAATCCCATTTCCATGCAAAATACTTTTTTTTTGCATTTTTCATCCCATAAAACCTCAAAATTGAGCCAAGCATGCACCAGAAAATTAATTAATGCATAGAGCAATCTAAACTTCAACTAAAAAACAACATGTGACAAATTTTTATTTTTCATCCCAAACAATCCTAAAATTGCACCTAAAAAAGTCCCAAACATTTTTTTCACGCACTTTTAAGCATGCCTAAATTTCCATGCTTTTTAAAAGTTTGATGTTCACATTTTTTCATCGAAACTTACAGTAATCTTAATTCATAAAAAACATTTCCACCCGACAAAACTAAAAATTCCAACTTTGCACCAACAATGCACCAGAAAATTTAATTCTCATATTTTTCATACTTAAAAATTAAGTAGCAATACCATTTTCATGCAAAAAAAACCAATCATGAATTTTGCAAACATTCATGTTTCATCCCACGTACCCCAAAACCCATACACTGCACCAACCACACACCAGGAAATTTAATTCTAATATTTATTCACTCACTCCTAAAATGCATACAGCAATCACAATTTAAAGAAAAAACAAAAATATTGCAAACTTTCATTTTTCATCCCACAAACCCCGAAACCACCACACTGCACCACACTGCACTCGAAAAATTAATCCTCATATTTTTAATCCTTAAAAATTATACAGCATTATCAATTTCAAGCAAAAACAATCATTTTGCAAATTTTCATTTTTCATCCCACAAAACCCCAAAACAGCACCAAACATGGACCAAAAATTTAATTTATGCATTCTACAATATTCCCAAACCCAAACAACCCAAAATAAAGCATTTGCACTGAAAAAAATTCGAACCCACGACCTGCTGCACGTAAGCCATCCGCACACTCCACTGCGCCAAGTTTTTCAAGAGAAACATTTTTAAACAGTCGCACGCGCATATCTCGCCCAAATGGCAACCTCCGGAAATCAGTTAAAAATTCTTCATACTCCCAAAAAAATGCGCAACCTTTTCATACTAAACATGCCCACAAAAAAAACACGTGTAGCTGAAAACGGACATTGCCAAATAACATAGTGGGTGATTAAATGTTAATTTTGAATGGACACAAAATTTTTAGGACAGACAAAAAAGCTAAAACTGCAACAAGTTCATTTTTATGCTCCTATGTTTGGCAAAATGTCTTTCAATGCCATAAAGAAACCTTCTTTTTCTTCGTTTTTCAATTTTTTTCCAACAAAGAAAATTCGAAATAAACCAAGATTTTTCCTTCCACATGGCATTGAAAAGACATTTTGCCAGATTCTGCGCGTAAAAATGAACAGTCGAATTGATATTATTTTCTCCTCAGTTTAAAAAAATCATATAAAATTTTATTTTAAAGCTTTAAAGATCAGTTGTTTTTCGCAACAGTTTAAGTAAACATTTCAAAGATGTCTACAATATATTAACAGTGAAGAAACTATAATAATTATAATTAACAAAAATAAAACACGGCAAACAGTTTTTTTTTAAGAACAGAAAAAACTCAACACTAAATTTATTTAATACTCATTTTACAATGGCCTTATTGAAAAAAAGAAGGGATATAAAGCTTTAAAATCAAACTCTGACTAATAACAAAAGACCTCAGTTATGCTAATATTTACAATATCATCAGTTTGGACCATCAGTTCTGAGTCAAATAAGGATGCCCAGTTTATTCAAAACTTTTAAAATTAACTTGCATTAATTATTTACTCCATTAAAAACAGATAAAAATTAAATGGCATTTATACTCAAACTTTTTTAATTTTGCAAAAAGATTCAAGTTTTAAATCACAAATTATATCAGGATTTTTATTGACTCAGTTTCCTATCATTTTTAATAAAAAATAAATTTTTACCGATCTGCAACAATTGAAACTCCAAGAAATAAATAAAATAGACCAAGAAGATAAACAACTGCTCGAAAAATGATATCACCAGTTGATAAGCCAATTTGGGGTTGCCACACTGGAAGAATTAAACCTGGTGCACATGGTTTTGCAGGGGTGCATGTTTGATTTAATAATTCTTCAGCAGAATTCACTGAAGCTATTAAAGCTGCTATCAAAAATATTGAAGGTAATATCCTCGTCATTACCTAAAAATAGCGAATATATTTTTGCAAATGTAATTAAAATAAAAATTTTGTGAAAAATTTACAGCGACTAAAAACGCGAAACGGTTTTTTTGAGAAGAAATTTAACGCATTTGTAATAAAAATATTAAATTTAAAAATCCCATTTTTAATGACATATATGGCCCAGTTTTAAAAAAGTTATAATAATGCTACACAGTATGGATCAGTTTAAAATAATAATAAAAAACTAATATTTCAAAAATAACATCATCATCAACTTCAGTTTTGAAATAAAAAAAATTGTTCAATTTCATTTAATACCCCATGGTACAAAAATACAAAAACAGAAGATGGACTGTCACTAAAAAACATTCCATTCCAAGTTCCAATCCACTCCACTAAAACCCATTCCACTCCACTAAAACCCAATCCACTCCACTAAAACACATTCCACTCCACTAAAACCCATTCCAGTCCACTAAAACACATTCCACTCCACTAAAACACATTCCACTCCAAAATTTTTAAAAAAATCAATTTTTTTTAATTATTTATAAAAAAATCAATTTTAAACTTTTTCCAAAATTTATTTTTCATTTCCTAAACTCGGAAATTAGGTACTGAAAATCGAAAAGCCATCTTGTCCGTTTTTTCTTTTATTCCCAACGCGAAAAGACCGCAGAATGAATTTCAAAAGGAAACCAGACAACGAAAGAACTGCACTTTTTTCACTAAAAAAATTGCTGTTAAAAATCCAAACATTTATTTTTTAGTGAAAAAAGTGCAGTTCTTTCGTTGTCTGGTTTCCTTTTGAAATTCATTCTGCGGTCTTTTCGCGTTGGGAATAAAAGAAAAAACGGACAAGCACAGGTTTCTGACTTTGCAAAAAACTAGCAAAAAACTGAATTAAATCAGCAAAAAGTTGTGATTTGAAAAAAATCAACAACAAAATGATTTAAATCAGCAAAAACTTAAGATCCGAAAAAAATCAGCAAAAAAAAGATTTAAATCAGCAAAAAGTTGTGATTTGAAAAAAATCAGCAAAAAAAGGATTTAAATCAGCAAAAACTTAAGATTTGAAAAAAATCTGCAAAAAATGAATTAAATCAGCAAAAAGTTTTTAATACTCATTGGTGCACGCAAAAAGTGCGCTTCTTTCGTTCTCTGTCAACATTTTGAAATCTCTCTTCTGTCTTTCTTTTTGTTTCGCACAAATAGACGCTCTTTTCCTTTTTTCGTTGGCCCTTTTCAGGTTTTTTCCTTCCCATCCCTATAATGCGCGTTTCTATGCCAATGGAATTAATTCCTGAGGCATAATAAATTTTGGATATCACTGATGATATATATCATCGGTGTTTGAATATATATTTTATCTAAAATTAATAGAAATTACCCCAAAAAGCATATTTTAACTTTTTGCTGATTTAAATCATTTTTTGCTGATTTAAATCAATTTTTTTTGCAAAAAATCAACAACAAAATGAATTAAATCAGCAAAAAATGATTTAAATCAGCATTTGCTGATTTAATTCAGTTTTTTGCAAGTTCAGAGACCTGTGAGATGGCTTTTCGATTTTCAGTACCTAATTTCCGAGTTTAGGAAATGAAAAATAAATTTTGGAAAAAGTTTAAAATTGATTTTTTTATAAATAATTAAAAAAAATTGATTTTTTTAAAAATTTTGGAGTGGAATGTGTTTTAGTGGACTGGAATGGGTTTTAGTGGAGTGGAATGTGTTTTAGTGGAGTGGATTGGAACTTGGAATGGAATGTTTTTTAGTGACAGTCCAGAAGATGAATATCTTTCAGTTAATAAAACAGAAAAATAGCACATTTAATGATCATTGTAATCGTTAATTGTTAGGCAACAAAAAGCATTTTTAGCATAAATTTTATTTAAAAAATTAAACAAAAAAAGGATGTTGTAGCCCGTGTTTAATGCCGTCAATGGCAACGGCAATGTTAAAGGTAAAAAAACAAATACTCTAATTTAAATACGATTAAAAACGTTACCATCAGAATAAAACAAGCTCAGTTTTTATTTCCACGTATTTATTTTATAAACATTGTCATTACTTATCCCAATAAAAAAATTTGTATCTAAAATAGAGAGAAAAAAAAGAAAGCTTGCCGAGAGAGAAACACAAAAAAATAAATAAATATACGTACAACACAAAAAAACCAGGGACTTCCAAATTTAGTTGTTTTGCGCGCGCATACATTTTTTTGCATGTATATTTTTATTACAGGAATGATTCAAAGGGGGGGGGGGGGAAAGAATGCACCCATAAAATAATTTCCAACGACCTCCTCCCATCCTATTCTTCAATTCACCTCTTTTTTTCGAAGAAAAATAAATTTTTTTTTGCCAATTGTTTGAACAACCGCCATGTATTTTTCTGTCTTTCTTCTTTCACTTTGGTGTTTTTCGATATATATTTTTTTTTATGTTCCTTTTTTTTCTTTTCTTTTTCCATCAAAAAAAAAAGAGAAGAAAGAAAGAAATGTCGCACATGCATTCATTCAATATCTCACAAATTCGTTCCTTCCTCACTTTTATATTCGTTCAACCTCATTTTTTGAGTAATATTTTTTGCGCACCTTTCTGCAACCTCAAAAATTTTTTTACTATGGCGGCAGAATTCGTTCGTTGAGTGACGGACTGAATTAAAATGTTAGGTTGCAAGTGAAAAGTTTTTTTTTTGTAAAATATTGTGTGAAGTTTTTTTTGATATTTTTGTAAGAAAAAAATATTGAGGGAAAAAAAGAGAGGTGTTGGTTGACCTGTCTGAAGTTGAGGAAAAGAGGAGAGAGAAAAAAATAATATAAAGTGAGAAAAAAAGGTGATGAGGAAAACAACTTGTGTTCGTTCACTTTTTGAGATTTATGCTTTTTTGATATTACTAAATAAACCGCAGTTTTTAAAGATAAAAAATTAAATAATTTAATCGTTATTTATTCAAAAAATACCAAAATAACGCATAAAATAGTGCATGTTTTTCTAATATTAAAACTAATGGCTTTATTAAATCTTTAATAACTTGTCCTGTAGAGTTCA
The DNA here is from genome assembly GCA_964035985.1 of Panagrolaimus superbus. Classification (NCBI taxonomy): domain Eukaryota; kingdom Metazoa; phylum Nematoda; class Chromadorea; order Rhabditida; family Panagrolaimidae; genus Panagrolaimus; species Panagrolaimus superbus. Next base: position 3,176,448 of record OZ038357.1, read on the forward strand.
TTAACCGATCACAAGGATTAAATTTTACATAAATGAAATATTCAAGCAAAAATAAAGCTTTTTAATAAACGGAAAAAAATCGCAATTTGTTAATTCAAAATTCTTTCCAATCATTGTTGACTTTAATTTGCGTATAAAAATGTTTTTTTCAGTTTAATTTTAAAAATCTTTATCCGCAAATATATCTTTTGAGCCAAACATAATCACAGAGTTGCAGTTTAAATTTTTCAAAATATTTTTATAAAAAAACTCATTATTTTTTTTTTATAAAATAATAAACTTTTCCGAAAGTAGTTTTTGTAATTATTTATTTACTTTTAAGTTAAAACATACAAATTTTGTAATCAGCTTAGTTTTTAAAAATTGCAAAAAAAAATTCCTTACAATCAGTTTTAGCAATATATGCATTTCTGCATTTTTGTGTTCTCAATGTTTTAAATCCATGTTTCTGTTTAATCTGCTTTTTTTACATCGAAAACATTTTTACGCAGCATTTATATACATATTGAAAACACATGTGTATAAATATAAACAAAATTTATCTCGGATTAATCTCATACTTTAGTCATCCATCACCCAGTCACCTCCAGTTTTTAATTTTTTATTTAAAAAAGTAAAAAACGTAAAAAGTATACACTAAAAATTTTAAAAAAATGTACAAAATTGATGATTCATTGAAACAATTTAAGTTTTAGATTAAGAGACGGTGCACCAGATTATTTGAATTTTTGGAATAAAAGCGTTACATCAAAATTTTGTTTTCAATTCTTTTATAGCCATTCGATAAAACTAGGTGAAAAAACGTTATTCCTGGAGTTTTGGAGCATTCTACCGTGTGAAACCGATTTCGCAGATTTTCAAAGATTGAATATAACCAAAAATTCTAAAAATCGGGAAAAATCAGGAATGCAAGCAATCAAAAAGTTGTGCCCCAGGATTGTACACATAAGTAAGGGCTATAAAATGGCTATGATAAAAAAAATTTATCTGACCTCTAATGCCGAAATTTTGATATCTGTAATTTTCGACCCTTGTAAAAAAATGGCAATATCGCTCGCGTTAAGCTAAATAATGCACCGTTTGATGGCCCAGCATGTGGGGATGCCAAAAATATATGCCTTGAAACCATAGCGCGTGAAACCTGCAATTGCAAAATTGAAAAGTACGCGCAACTAACATCTCCAACATCAATCCGGAGGTATAACTTTTGTATTTCGTAATATATCGACTTCCGGTGACTTGCGTTATGAAATATAATGGTGTTGGAGCATCCAGGGACAGTTTCAACATTTTTGGTAATGGTTTCGAAATATGGCGGATGATTGAAATTTCGAAATTCGACAACATAAAAATATCAAGGAAAATCGGGGTTTTTCTGGCATAATGAAAAGGATTATGAATTTTAAATGTAAAATAGATGTAACAACACTGATATAAGGTGATAAAAAATGACGGGGGGTCAAAATCGGTTTTGTAGGATTTTTTAAATTTTGCTTGTTTTTGATCAATTTTCGAGATACCAAAATATTGGGAATATCGGAATATATTAATTTTTTGATATTTTCGGGTTAAAATATAGCTTGTTTTAGATTTTTGGGGCTCATTTCAACATCTTGAAACCACTAGTTTTCGTTTTCCATTTAATCGAAAATACGGTAAAATATCAGGGAAAAATATCCAAAAATATTACAGTTTTTCCTATACAAATATACTAAAAACTTTTTTTTCAGTTTAAATGACAATATTTCATCACTTTGACAGGGATTTCAACACCAAATATTATCAGATCAAATTTCTGAAATTTTGAAAAATGAGTAATTTTCGAAAACCTTATAATTATCTGAAATGGCTTTTAAAAATTCATTTCATTAAAATTAATCATAATTAATCCGAAAAAAAAGTTTTTAGTATATTTGTATAGGAAAAACTGTAATATTTTTGGATATTTTTCCCTGATATTTTACCGTATTTTCGATTAAATGGAAAACGAAAACTAGTGGTTTCAAGATGTTGAAATGAGCCCCAAAAATCTAAAACAAGCTATATTTTAACCCGAAAATATCAAAAAGTTAATATATTCCGATATTCCCAATATTTTGGTATCTCGAAAATTGATCAAAAACAAGCAAAATTTAAAAAATCCTACAAAACCGATTTTGACCCCCCGTCATTTTTTATCACCTTATATCAGTGTTGTTACATCTATTTTACATTTAAAATTCATAATCCTTTTCATTATGCCAGAAAAACCCCGATTTTCCTTGATATTTTTATGTTGTCGAATTTCGAAATTTCAATCATCCGCCATATTTCGAAACCATTACCAAAAATGTTGAAACTGTCCCTGGATGCTCCAACACCATTATATTTCATAACGCAAGTCACCGGAAGTCGATATATTACGAAATACAAAAGTTATACCTCCGGATTGATGTTGGAGATGTTAGTTGCGCGTACTTTTCAATTTTGCAATTGCAGGTTTCACGCGCTATGGTTTCAAGGCATATATTTTTGGCATCCCCACATGCTGGGCCATCAAACGGTGCATTATTTAGCTTAACGCGAGCGATATTGCCATTTTTTTACAAGGGTCGAAAATTACAGATATCAAAATTTCGGCATTAGAGGTCAGATAAATTTTTTTTATCATAGCCATTTTATAGCCCTTACTTATGTGTACAATCCTGGGGCACAACTTTTTGATTGCTTGCATTCCTGATTTTTCCCGATTTTTATAATTTTTGGTTATATTCAATCTTTGAAAATCTGCGAAATCGGTTTCACACGGTAGAATGCTCCAAAACTCTAGAAATAACGTTTTTTCATCTAGTTTTATCGAATGGCTATAAAAGAATTGAAAACAAAATTTTGATGTAACACTCGATTTAAAAAATGTGGTGCATCGTCTCTTAAATAAAAAAAATCAAACAAAAATACGTAATAAAATTGAATTTTATTAGGTAAGCCTTTATTGGATGAGTAACTTTAAACAAGTTTTATTAAAAGTAATTTTTCACAAAACGCAACGAACGCAGTTTTTTAAAGCTCAATTTTTGTAAAACTACAGCAATTTGAACGATTTTTGGAACAGGAAAAAAAAAAGTTTGAGGAAAAAAGGTAAAAACTTTTTCCTGGGGTAAATAGGGCCCAAAAACCTCATTTTTGAGGTCAATTTTGACATTTACGCACCAGATTTGGAGATATGAATTAAGGGTCATTTTTTTGAAAAATTTTCAGTTTTTGAAATAAAATTATAAATTTGGTGTCATTCGATAGCCCTTGACGAGCTGAGTCTGGAACATTTGGGATTTAAGACATTTGATCATTTTAAAGAGGTGTTTCGGTCCACACAACGCCAAAAACTCGTTTTGGTTACGGTAATGAAGCAATAACTTTTTTTCCCTGCGACAATAGATGATTTTCTCACCGGAATCGGATTCCCCGCTATTTTTTACCCCTAGGGCCCAAGATATCGAACTTTGGCAGGGGGTATCCGGTACTTTTAAAAATTAACAAAACTTGTCGATCATGATGTGTAAAAATCCAAAGTCTGGAATTTTTACTGGAGTTGACTATATTTTGATTCGAAATGATAAATCTATGTTAGAAAAAGTTTATCCAGCATATTTTATGTCTAACCAACTAATTTTGGATTTTTTTTGAATTTTTAAAGGTCAAAATTCACCAAAGTTGCATCATTTTCGTTTAAAATTCCTTAAAACGTTTCGGTAAAATGAAATTGCCTCTAAATGATTTTTTTTACATTTTTATAATGTTTTTTAACCATTTTATGTGTTTTTACTTAATAGATTTTAAGTTTTTCAAAAACAAAAACAGTTAATTAAAATAATTCGCATTTTTTCAATTTTCGGTCATCGACACTTTTTTAAAATGATCGTATAGACTTGAAAACTTAAAACATAGGGTAATATTGGTCCAAAAAAACGATTGGTAAGGGTTAAAAGTCATGAAAACTCCCCGAAATTTCGATATCGTAACCCAGCTACAGTATACCTTGAAAAATCGAAACTTCCAGATTTTTCCAAATTTGTATAGAGAATCGATTAAGGGACTCCATCTGAGTATAAATTAGTAATTTCAGATTTTTTGGCCTTCTAGAATTAATTTCCCATCAATTTAAAAATAACAACAATTTTGATCCCTGAAGAAAATTTTTTTCTACGACTTCGGCGGAGTTAAAAAATACCTCATATAATGCGTCATTGTCTAACACTTTTTTTGGTATATGATTTACTCCGATAAATGAGGGGAAACATTTTTGTTTTTTTTGAAAAACTATTAAAATGAACATCTTCGACATCAACAAAAGGGCATAACTTTCGAATTAAGTAAGATATTGACTTCCGGTGACTTGCACCATGGTATACCATGTCTGCGGAGCGTCCTGGGAAAGTTTGAGCATTTTTTATAGCGATTTCGAAATATGGGATGAATGTGAAGTTCGAAAATTGAGCAAAACAAAAATATCGCTTTAATTCGGGTTTTTCTGGATAAACAAAGGCAAACGTGTATTATTAATGACAGATACATGTAACAACACTAAAATTAGCTAACAGAAATTGACGGGGGGTCAAAATTGATTTTACCCGACTTTTGAAATTTTAATTATTTTTGACCAATTTCCGAGATATTAAAAACTTACGAATATCAACAAATATCAACTTTTTGAGACTTTTGCGATAAAACCCGGTATGTTTAATAATTTTTGGCAACATGTCAACATTTTGCGGTTACTACTTTTCATTTGCTGATTATTTGAAAAAAAAAGGCTAAAATATTAAGAAAAAAATTCTAAAAATCAATGTTTTTCATTAAGAACATCACTAAAAGTGCTTTTTTTTCTAACACAAATTTATTATTAATGTTTTCTAACATAAATTTATCATTTCGAATCAAAATATAGTCAACTCCAGTAAAAATTCCAGATTTTGGATTTTTACACATCATGATCGACAAGTTTCGTTAATTTTTAAAAGTACCGGATACCCCCTGCCAAAGTTCGATATTTTCCGCCCTAGGGGTAAAAAATAGTGGGGAATCCGATTCCGGTGAGAAAATCATCTATTGTCGCAGGGAAAAAAAGTTATTGCTTCATTACCGTAACCAAAACGAATTTTTGGCGTTGTGTGGACCGAAACAACTCTTTAAAATGATCAAATGTCTTAAATCCCAAATGTTCCAGACTCAGCTCGTCGAAAAAAATAAACGAGACGACACAGTTTTTGTTTTCATAGATTTTAAAATATTCATAAATTTAGAGCCGCTGTTTTAGATCCTAATAGGCCTCTCAGCAACTGGAAAAATCCTTCCAATTTTTAGAATGGCCTCCAATATTTGGAATTGAAAAAAAAAATTTTTATTTGATAAAAGTGTTTGTTAAGTGTTTAAAAAATGATTCGCACTAATATTTTTTTTATTCTGACGCTCCTGCGCCATTCCATATATTAGAGTGCCATTCCAAAAATTAGAGTGTTATTCCAAAAATTGGAAAAAATTTTTTTTCCAATTTTGTCATATTCGTGATCAGAAAGTCATATTAGGTGGGCAAAATGTGTTTTTATATGTTTTTTATGAATTTAAAGCAATTCCAAAAATTAGAACGCCATTCTAAAAATTAGAATAACATTCTAATTTTTAGAATGACATTCTAATTTTTGGAATGTCACTCCTGTTCGCTGGAATGGCTATGTTTTGACGTTGTTTTTGCATATAACTAATTTATAATGATTATATTTATATTATAATCACAAAAAAAAGAAAATTTGATGGATTCTGAAGTCGGATTCTGGGCGGATTCTGGCGCCGAAAATGTTTTTTAACATTTTATTATGTTTCATGGTCATTTTTTGAGCTGATCACGATAATAGAATCCATTTTTTGATTTAAAGATTCTGAAGGCGGATTCTGATGCCTTTTTTTTTTCTTCACACACAAAATTTTTTTTTGCAAATCGACTTTTGCAAAAAATAATTTTGTGAAAAATAATCAAATAATATTTCCTTAAATTTTTAAACCTTATTCAAGGTCAAACATGACCTACATTATCGTGATATGCTCAAAAACGACCTTGAAACATAGAAAAATGTGAAGAAAAAAATGGCATCAGAATCCGCCTTCGGAATCTTTAAATCAAAAAATGGATTGTATTATCGTGATCAGCGCAAAAAATGACCATGAAACCTAATAAAATGTTTAAAAAAATTTTTGCCGTCAGAATCTGCCCAGAATCCGTCTTCAGAATCCATCAAATTTTCTTTTTTTTGTGATTATAATATAAGTATAATTAGTATAAATTAGTTTTATGCAAAAACAACGTCAAAACATAGCCATTCCAGCGAACAGGAGTGACATTCCAAAAATTAGAATGTCATTCTAAAAATTAGAATGTTATTCTAATTTTTAGAATGGCGTTCTAATTTTTGGAATTGCTTTAAATTCATAAAAAACATATAAAAACACATTTTGCCCACCTAATATGACTTTCTGATCACGAATATGACAAAATTGGAAAAAAAATTTTTTCCAATTTTTGGAATAACACTCTAATTTTTGGAATGGCACTCTAATATATGGAATGGCGCAGGAGCGTCAGAATAAAAAAAATATTAGTGCGAATCATTTTTTAAACACTTAACAAACACTTTTATCAAATAAAAATTTTTTTTTTCAATTCCAAATATTGGAGGCCATTCTAAAAATTGGAAGGATTTTTCCAGTTGCTGAGAGGCCTAGATCCTAATAAAGCAAAGCAAGGATGAATATTATGCAATGGCTGGCATAAAAAATCTAGATAAAAAATTAGACTGATAAAAAATACTGATCAAAAAAAGTTATGTAATAAAAAAGTGAAATCATAAAATTGTATAATTTTTAACAAAAGAATATTTAAAAAACTATAAAAAAAATTTTTTTAATAATAAAGTTATTTAATTTTATCGACAGTTACTAAAATGTGGGGGGGAGGGCAGTTAATTACCAAAAAACGTAGACCTATACAGTTTATTTTAAATTTATTATAAGACAGTTTTCAGTTTTGCAAAAATGAGATTTAAATGAGGCAAAAAAAAGCACCACAAGAAACAAGTCTTCACAAACTGGAGATTCCAAATTTTAAACATGAAACAATATTTATAAATTCCATCAAAAAAAATTATTTTGGCATTTAAAGGGGGAGTCCCACCTCTAACAATTTTTTTACGACGTATTTTATGCAAATTTGGACGAGAACATTAGAAAAATGGGTAAATGATGTGTATTTCCTTTGTTCTCGTCCAAATTTGAATAAAATACGTCGAAAAAAAGTTGTTAGAGGTGGGACTCCCCCTTTAAACGCTTGATTATAATAAGGTGACAAAATATTTTTATTTTATTTTAAATTTTTTAAAAATGAAATAAAGCAAAAAAAGACAAAAAATATTGCTTACTTTTTTTTGCTGCTGCTGCAGCAACAACAAAAAAAGTAAGCAAGCAAGCCAACGAAAAAAAAAAAAAGAAATGACTCCTCATTTTTAACAACAGCAAAATAAAAAGAAAGAAAAAAGAAATTCCAACAAAACTCTTTCAATTTTTTTAAAAATATATTTTATGTTTCTTTATTGTTTTTTTATTGTTTACTCAATAGCTCACCTATCTATTCCTATTCCTATATATTATTGTGTGGTTCAACGCAGAATTTATTTTTTTTTGACAAAAGAAGAATAAAAGATTTCATCATCAACAAAGTTGCCATGGAAAAAAAAAGAGTTTTTTTTATAAAAGTTTAAAGGCATAAAATAAGCAAGCAACAACAAAAACGCAATGAAAAAAATGTTTCTTTTATTTAGCAAAAAAGAGAAACAACAAAGCGCCGCCACCCATGAAACTATTTTATTATACTTTGTAGTTTGACTTTAATATTTTTTAAATGCCAAAGCTACCTTTTATGTTTTTTTTTTTTGGGGGGTGGATCAACAATGAAAGAATCAACACTATTGTTTTTTATGAAATAAGAAAAGTTTTAGTGAATAGAGGAAAAAATTGACGGAAATAAACGGAGATTTTTAAAAACATTTGATACTGTATCCAATGAATTTTTTTGAGATGGAATTTCTATTAAAACATTTGATATATCAATTGGTATATCATATTCAAAGGTGACAGTATTTTCATTTGATTCTGTATCATTTGAATTTTTTTGAGAATGGGGTTCAGAATTTTATTTTTATTTTATTTATTCGATCGCTCCCATACGTAGCGTGAAAAAGTACAAATAAAGTAAAATACAATAAAAAATACAATAAAAAATACAATAAAAAATACAGTAAGAAAAAATGGTGGAAATGTACAAGTACAAATAAAGTAAAATAAAGTAAAATACAATAAAAAGTACAGTAAGAAAAAAAAATGGTGGAAATGTACACATAAAGAAAAAATAACAATATAACAGTGGAGAGGAAAAATAGTGAAGGTATACATACAAAAGAGAGGAAAATAACAAGGATAATAATAATAACAAAGATAAAACGATTACTGTATTAAATTTTTCTTTTTGTTCGTGGTGAGTTTGAGGCGAATTGAGTCAGTTGAGTGATCTTTTAATATAATTTTGGACATTTTTTAAATGCCAAAGCTACCTTTTATGTTTTTTTTTTTGGGGGGTGGATCAACAATGAAAGAATCAACACTATTGTTTTTTATGAAATAAGAAAAGTTTTAGTGAATAGAGGAAAAAATTGACGGAAATAAACGGAGATTTTTAAAAACATTTGATACTGTATCCAATGAATTTTTTTGAGATGGAATTTCTATTAAAACATTTGATATATCAATTGGTATATCATATTCAAAGGTGACAGTATTTTCATTTGATTCTGTATCATTTGAATTTTTTTGAGAATGGGGTTCAGAATCTGGAGTTTCATCATTTTCGGTTGAAACAACTTTGTCTGATGAAACATTTGAAACAACGTCATCAGCAATTTCTGCAATAAATTCTTCGTCAATTGTTAATTCTGATTGATTTTCAAGCGTTGGAAAATTTTCATTTTGATTTTCCGCTGAAGAATGTTGTTCTACTTTTTCAGTGTCAAATATTGCATCATCATGATTATTTTCATTAAGCAATTCCATAACTTTTGGATCAAAAACTAATGTTAAATTCAAGTCTAAATTTTGCATAACAATAGTGATGATATTGTAATCTTCTTTCTGACCTAAAATATTATTTAATATTAATTCAAGTTTCAACAAAAGTTTTGTTCATTACAGTATGAATAAATTTTAAAATATTGTATAAAATTAAACCAAAAAATCAATCAAACTTACCATTAATTTGAATTTTATGTGGATTTTTGACAGTAATTTCAACAAAATCTTCGTCAACTTTTTTAACAAAATAATCGAGCTTGTAATTTTCATAATCAGCAATGGTAATTTGGTCCTGATAACATTCAAAAATATTTAAAAATTTTAATCGATCTGATGAAAAGCTGAGTGTGGTTGACCAAATTGAAGAAGAAACAATTTTATATTCAACTTCACATTCAATGACAAAAGAATAAGAATTTTGAAGTTGAAATGCATCGGTTTTGTATGTTTTTGTGGTGTCGTTAAAAGGTAAATTAAGAGGAGAAGCTGCAAAAAAAAAATTAAAATTATTAATTATTAAATTTTAAAAACTTACTTGTTGATGCAATTCTGAGATTGCTAAAATTTCCTTTAATTTTTTCAATTTTTAAATCAAAATTGTAGGTATCTTTGTTACAAATAACAGCAACAAAAAATTCAATATTTTCATTAAAAACAACTTTTGTCTCTGAATTTAATGAAAGCTTTGAACATTGACGTAAATTTGAAGTAAGAAACATCTTTTTTAGCAATAAAATCAAAAGCAGCAAAGATAATGAGAAGATGGAAATGAATGAATGAATAACTTTAATAATATTTTTGTTGATCAAAAAAAATTCTCTATCTATGACCTTGTTTTTCATGATCATAGTTTATTTTTATTGCAGGCTATGCATTTTATTGATTTAATGAAAAATGATTATCTGCTTTGTCTTTCTTTAGCAATTTATAAAGGAATAACAAAATCTAATAATTATCGATTATCTTTCTCATGGTCCCTTGACAGGATTGAATTTTGAAGAAAGAAATTTAAATTTTGGGGGCGATGGGGCACACTTTTGGTTTTATGTAGCACAAAAATATTTTTACTTTTTGAAACATTGACTCTTAGCCCGACATTATTTTCGCCTAGTTTTTAAAGGGGGAAACGCCCCTCTAACAAATTTTTTTGTTTGACATTGATTGGAGGTCTTGACGCGAATCTTTGCTCATTGGAGCTGCTTTATTTATGCAGTGGAACTGCAAAATGTCAAATAAAAAAACAGCTCCAATGAACCCTGATAAAAAATTTGTTAGAGATTCCTTCTTCCTCCTTTACCATCAGTGTTATGCTTTTGTGTTTTTCGCAGTTTGCGCCCCGCCCCGCGCCCTTCTCTTTTCAAACCATCGCCCCGCCCCGTGCCCCGAAATTTCTAAAAGCCGCCCCGCGCCCCGCCCCGTGCCCCGTTGTTTTTTTAAATGTTTTTCCTTCATCAATTTTCAATTTTGTTTAAAAAATTTATTTGTTTATATTTTCAAGCACAGACAAAGAAGTTAAAAAGTTTTATCACGAACTAAAATATTATATAAAGATTTATTATTGCTAAGCAAAACACGTAATCTTGTAAGTTGTGATTTTGAATTGCTTTTTTGTCCATCATTTCTTTTTGCTGACATGTTAAAAAAAGTCCAATCCAGAAATGTTGAATCCAGTAGAATATTAATAATCAAGTAGAAACTGCAGCAAAAGTGAATATATCAGAGCAAAACACAAAAATGCTTTTATGAAAATTTCTCGAAGCAAATTGTTTGCTTGTTTATTTTGAAAGGAAAAAAGTATTTTCGTTTGTGACTGATATCCTCAGAGGGCATCAAGTTAGTCCAAGCCAGTACAAACATTTTGTTTTTCTTCTACGAGCTGTTTTTTCTTCACATTGGAATTGTAATGCCGTGTATAAATTGTTCTCCAAAAAATGTTTTTTCTGCTTCAAGACAAAAAATAAATTTGGCAATGAAAAATTTCTTTTTTTCTCAAATATTTAATCAATAAAAATCGAAAATGTTTGTCCATTAAATGTTCGCCCCGCGCCCCGCCCCGTGCCCCGGAAATTTCTAAAAGCCGCCCCGCGCCCCGCCCTTCGCCCCGTCGGGGCGCCCCGGGGCGGGGCAAAATCGGGGCGAAGCATAACACTGTTTACCATCCATTTTTATCTCGACTTTCAAAGAAATTCGAATATGAAAATGGTAAAATGAATATTTTTTCATTGCTTACTTTCGATTGATTTTCATTTTCAGGAGTTCTGAAGGAAAAAAAGGTGAAAAAACAAAACCGAAAATAATCCGAAAACAAAAATACAATGTGTATTGATTGTTATACTGTAAAAAACAAAAAAGTTTAATTTCGGAACACAATAGTTCGATAAGAAACATTTATATTATTTCCCAAAACGTTTGTTGACATAAAATCGATAATAAAAAAACATGTAAAATCAAACATAGAAAAATCGATGATGATAAAGGATAAAAAAGAACAAAAGTTTTACATTTTAAGAAACATTTTTGAAAGTTAAAAAAGGTGTTACAAATCTTGACAGCTATTTTTAAAATCATATCGGAAAAATGGAAATTAGAATAAAAATCAAATGATAATAATTAAATATGATAGAAAACAATAAAAAAAATCTGGGTTACTGCTGAAAGCGTTATAAAGTACAATAAAAATATTGATTATTTAATTGTATTTAACGGCATTTCTTTTTCTCAAATTATATCCTCCAGAAATCTAAAATATTTTTAATGTTACATGGCATGAATACGTGGTGACGTCGTAATTATTGGTATGAAAATTACTATCAAAAAGAGAGCTTACTTTATCATTGTCATCATCATCTCCATTTCCAGCATTATCTTCAGAATTTTTATCTTCTTGTTTGTCATCATCATCACTTTCTTCCCTTCCAATTTCTCGTTCCTCTTCTTCTTCATCATCATTTTCATCATCTTCTTCTTCTTCTTCATTAAAAAGTTTACCTTTATTTGATCGCTTCCAAAAAGTTTTTTTTATTTGTTTTTGTGATGATAAATTCTTCTTCATAATTGATTTGAAGCAATTTGATCCATAGAATCTTTCAAAATTTTCTTCTAACTTTGTAAATGCTTCATCAGGAGAAATTTTTGTTCCACTAACTTCACGTAAAGTTTCCCTGAATGTATAATTTTGTTTTAATTAAGAAAGTTTAAAAAATAAAATTACCGATAAAGTTGTTGTGCTTCAACAAAATCTTTTGTCATTGGTTTGCAACAATGATGTTCAGGAACAGAGGGATCAGATTCAAAAGTATCCCCTTGAATCTGATAAATTTGAACTGCACGGTTACTATTTTTGCATAACCATCGGCATTGTACGCATTGCGCTTCATTTCTTTCATCACGAACTACAAAGACAAAAGATTGATGTTCTCCATGATAAATAAGGACACCATTTTTGTTGTAATTTTTTGAAATTCCTCGTACACCGCGGAAAGACATATTGGTGGACTAAAATTTTATTATTTTTATAAACGGTTAAAATACGTGATAACAAAATAAATTTTTTTAAACAAAAACGCGGGCTTTTAGAAATCTTTTAAAAGACAGCAAGTCTCTTAATTAGGAGATCAAAGGCTATACAAATATGTTTTGTGGAGTCTTGATAACGGATATATAAAAAAATTAATATCAAAAATTCACTTTGTTGGGTAAAAATTTGTACATTTTGCCAACCACTTTTGGTGTTCAAAAAAAACTATCTGCCTCTTTCTAAATTTTATCGACCAGTGATGTTTCAAAAAAAGATAAATCACATAAATTATTATTTAATTGAAATATATATGGTCACAAATTAAAGCAGAAGATCTAAAATTTGTAATTTTTACGAATGTTTTTTCAGTAATTTTTTCATGTGGTAAAATGCGTGTTTTATCTTAGTCAAATAAAACAAAAAGCTTACTTTTTTTTAAAACTTTTATTTTTATCATGTTCAGCATCAAGGCTGGCTGGAAAAAAAATTTTATCTGGAATCCGGAACTTCCGGATTTTTTTCTCCGGAACAAATTATTTAAAATGTGGCAAAAAAATTTTCGTAAAACAACGAGTTTGATTACTGTAGTTTCAAATTGAATTAAATTAAATGCGCGTTTAAAAACTTTAGAAAAAGTAGAAAATATTTGCTCTAGAAAAGCGAAGATGCACAAAATTTGTTTTTCTCTTTTTAATTTACCCCAGAATTTATATTTTCAAAAACACCAGCAAAAAAATTAAAAATTTGCAAGCGAAAACAAAATTTTTTAGCGAAAATGCATGTACTGTATAATTCCGGATTCCGGGCCAAAAAACCTGGAATCCGAAACATGATCAGAAATTCCGGCCAGCTTTGTTCTAGAAATCGAAGTTTAGTAAGAAAAATTGGTACTAGTGCACTTTTGCTCCCCCCCCCCAAAACAAAAGCAACCAAATTTTGAAATACTGATGCGAAAATAATGATATATACAAATTTAATGGTTCCAAAGTTCTGATGCGTTTTTGTTTTTACGTCAAAACCTGTATGTCCAACATCAAAAAATTTAGTTCTTGCTGTTTTTCACGAGCTTTTGCGGGGAGCACTTATGTGTTCACTTTAGATCGTGAGTGTTCCCCAAGTTTTTGGTGTGACCGTTTTTTTGGGATTTCATTTATTATAATGTTACGGGGAGTTTTTATGTAATAAAAGAAATACCAAAATTTCATATCCCCAAATATCCCGTCCCGAAAAAAAAATCCTGAAAAAATCATCCCCAAAAAAGCAATCCCTAAAAACGGCCACGCCCTCTAGATAAAATGAAAGCATATTATTTTTATGAAAAAGACAAAGATAGCTAAAGGCTTTTTGCAAAAAAAGCATTTCCAGATTTTAAAAAAACAAATCTGCATCATTGGGGAATTTTTTAAAAAATCAATTTGCAGAAATTGTTATTATGTTGGTACATTTTCCAAATTTTTGAATTATAAGCAAAATATGACCCACCGAGCGACCAATTCCAGATCGATACGTATCAGCTTGTTCATTTTGATTATAAGGTTGTTGAATAACCAAATTTGTTGATGATGCAGCAGGAGCTCTTCTAAAAGCTCTGGTATCATTTCCACTTATTTGATTAGGATTGAGTAATGTTTGGGAAGCATGAAATTGTGCAACTTCTGGGAGGATTTTAGTTTTTTCATTTTCTTGTTGTCTTGGAAATTCAAAAAGATTCTAGAAATTTTTAAAATAAAAAGAATCCCATTAAATTTGTTAAAAATTACATGAATAATTGTTCCAGGATTAAGAACAAGTTGATTGGCATTTTTCCATTTTTTGATTGTTAAACTTTCATTTCCATTGTAAGCTGAACCAGTTGAAGTTTCAATAGAATTTTCATAAGCTGCAATATGAAGGGAAAGGGTGCTGCTGTTTGTTTTTGTGTTTTTCAGTTTTTTCAATTCATTTTTGTCTTCAGAATCATCTTTCAAAAACATTGCCATTAAATTCTTGTTGGATTTTTTCCATGAATTTGAATCTTTTCTTGGTTTAAAATTATTTTCAACAGTGTAATCTAAAAATTTGATACTTATTTGATTGAAAACAGTATTTTCGTGCCGTCGCTGTCGACAGCGACGGCGGTGTTTAAAAAGTGTTGACGGCGCCGTCAAACTTTTTGCCTTGGATCCCCTGTTAAAAAAGTCGAAAATGGTAAAAATTTCAGTTTCGGAGAAAAACGTTTCTAAACTTATTCTGAAGCATTTATAAGTGATATAGAACTAATTTTGGCCATTTTCTGCCCCGTTTTCTAAAACTCAGTTTCTATGGACGGTTCTTGACGTCAGTGCCGTCGTTGTCATCTAAAACGTCAGTGCCGTCTGACGGCGACGGCGGTGTTTCAAAAAATCGAATACACTGTTGTGCAAATGTTTTCAAATTGAAAACATTTGCACAAGTAAGAATGAAAAAAAAAGAAAAAAACTGGAATATTTATCTTACCATGTGTTACAGCTTTCTTTCTTTCATTTAAATCACTTTTTAAGAATAAGGCTGGCTTTTCATGACTTTGTGAGGCTTTGTTTAAATTAAGGCTACTGTATTGAGGATCAACAAGAACATCACGTTTGTAGGACAAACAATAATCCTTTGTTGCCATCTAAAATTGTTTTCAATTTTGTATAAAAGAGATATGTATGAAACAATCGGACAAAAATATAAAAAATGCAATGGGGTGAAAAAGCAGCGCGACTTGTTTGCAGAAAGAGAGCTAAAAACATTTTTTTTTTTTTTATCTGACATATTCTTATGCGAAGACATTGTCAGACAGCACAAAATAAAAAAATCAAAATGAAAAAAAAGATGATGCAACAATGCTGTTTAAACTGCCACTAATAAAAAATTAGTGTAACGAAACAAGATGCGAAAAAGGTCATTTTCGAAATTTATGACAATTGCAAAGTTCTTTGTTTTACAAAACATTTTTTTGGAAGAAGAAAAAACAACAACAAACATTTTGCTTTTAAACAACTAAATTTAAAAAAACTAAATGCTTTATTTATTTTGCTTCTATATTTTCATTTTTTGCCAAAAGCACGTCGAATTAAAAGCAAGTAGAAAATTTATTTTTACGGCCAGAGTGTTGCCAAAATGTTGCTATTAAACTTTTATTTAACTTCACGAACAAAATATAAAAAACGATAAAAAATGTTAAAGCAGAAAAAAGAGAAAAAATTATAAACGCTAAAAAGTGTCATATAAATGATATAAAACTAAAAGACAGTTTTTACTATAAAAAATCCCCCGCTTAAAGCGGAAGCTTCGCAGATTGCGATTTTTGATAAAACGCATTCCGCGACACTTTTTTTTCAAAGTCTTTTTTCTTAAATTTGTATGATTCATCTTTATTTTGTTCCAATTTTCTTTGTGTCTTTTTTGGGAAAAGAAAACACGCCAATTTTAGTGCCAGTCTGGACTGAATTGCGAAAGCTTCCGCAATCGCTCTCTATGGCTCGACCCTCTCTTTTTGTTGGGCTTTTCTCAAAATTATGGCCAGGAGAGGCAGGTCAGTCAGCAGAGTCAGTCAGTCATTCAGGGGATGATTATGGAATTTTTTTTGCTGTAGAAAGTTGTTGATTGTGAAATAAAGTTTGGATTTGTTTAAAGTTTGGAAAAAGGGACAAAGGGCAAACCACACGAGAAGGACGCTGGGACATTTAGAGAAAAAACAAAGACTCCATTCGTTTTCAAGAGTCACAGAAAAAAATTTCAGGGCGGCACGCCTTTGATCTTTTGCCGTTTGCGGCTGAGCTGGCATAGGAAATCCTCCAATTTCGGGGGGTGTGCCTGATAAGAAGAAATGCATTCCTTTTGTATTTTGTGCTCGTAACGTTTTATCAATTCGTTCATGCTGATCATTATGAAAATATCAGATAGAAAAAAATATCGTTAGTTTTCAGAAATCTGACCGCTTTTTAAATAATTTAAAAAACGCAACAAACAAAACACTGTGTATACACCTTTAGTGAATTTCATACTTTCCATCAGTGTTTACGTGCCGTCTGACGGCAGACGGCGACGGGTTTTTTTTTTAATTTTTGGCGGCGCTTTTTCTTTGATCCTATTGGAAAGTTCCTTTTTTGTGAAAAAAAAATTGTTGAGGGTCCATACATATCAAATTTTATCCTGAATGCCTTTTAAATATATATTATAACGCCTCAAAAATTGATCAAAAATATACACTATTTGAAAAATCAACAAAATTTGCTGGTATCTGTTTGCATCATTGTTTGAACAAAAAGTCTAGTTAAACAAATTCTTTTTATTTTTTTAACAGATCGAAAAGTGCTGCTCAACAAATTTAATAATTTAAGCATAAATGGTTGTTATTTTTTGTATATCAATGTCATGACTAATAGTACAATCATTAATTTTGATCTTTTACAAAAAACTTTTATTCCAAAAAAAATTTTTTTTCATCTAAACGAAATAGTTGTTTTGCAACATTTAATCAATTAATTAAAAATTTTAACCGTAACATTAATAATAATAATAATCAAATTTTGCACATAAATTTTTTATCTTTGAAAAAAGAAAATGAATACTTTTATTTTGATCAGCGGCATGACCGGGACAAACCTTCTCTCAAATTTTCGGTTTTGAAAAAATGACCCACTCGCGGATGTTTTTTTCCTTTGTTCTAAAAATGGAAGAGATAGGTGGCTGCTTGAAAAGTGAACAATGGCGGTTATATTTGGATAAAAATAATGTTCCTCTTAACGATTTCATTTTTTGCTGAATTTTTTAATAGAAAAATAACATCATCTGGCCTTTTTTTTGGAAAAAAACCCCAAATTATTGTGTTTTTTTGCTTCTCTTTACCGTTTTTTTTCCTCCCTTTTATATTCTTTTTCGTTATATATATCGATATATAACTAAATGTTTTTTGTACTGTCATGTTTTTTTGGGAAATTATCAATAGACAAAGACGACGAAATGTTTGAAAATGAAACAAAATTATTTATTTGGATTTTACTTCGATCAAAAATTATCTTCTTTTTATATATTATAAAATCTGTTAATGGACAGCCACCGTCCTGAATAATGAATATGGATCTCCACTGGACTGATTCCTCAGTTATAACTGAATTATGTGCAAAAGTAATAATTTTAAAAGTAAGTTATTTTGTTATTCTTATAAGATTTGTATAAATATGTATATAAAAACGCTTTTAAAATTTAAAAGATGTATACTATAATTCTTTAGCAAAGAATTACATCTTTTTTTTAATTTTTATTATACAACATTAGCGCTTCTTCAGAATCCACCACTTTTGCATTCGTTTTTTTTGGCACTACTGAAGTTTTGTTCCCCGCAAACAAAAAAGAAAATTTTTTTCCGGAAATTTGCATAAAAATATTACCTTTCCGTTGAGATTTCAAATGGGTGGGTGGTCGCGTTCAAAATATGGTTTAGAAGGAACAAAACTGCACTAGTACCCGTTTTTTCATAAAATAATTTTTAACAATTTAAGAAACTTAAAAAAGTAAAAAATGTATCTAACATAATTTTTTTCTTTTACTCTTTTTAGATGGAATTATCTCTTCGAAATACAACTGTTAAAAGAAATCTCATTATTATATGTTTTTGTATGGATGTTACACACAAAATGGCACGGATTTGGAATGCTTTTTTTTTTCTTTTACTTAAGATTATATTTTTTTAACTGCTATATTTGGATCAATCCTTAATGTAACCTAAAAAATAAACAACTAATTGGAGCACCATCAAAAATGGAGAGGCAAGCAATATCTAATCATCGACTTCTGAAGTTAACTCTATAAAAAGTTGGAAACTCTGAAAATAAAGTAAGTTTATTCTTATTAATAGTATAATATGTATATTCCCTAAAAACATTTAGTTTTTAACATGTGAACATAAGGAAAATTATATGATACATGAATACTTAGCAATATCTGGAAGCCATGAACAATACATTATATTTATTATCAGGAAACTTCTCACCTGTTATTCCACAAGTTTTAAAGTACTTTTATCAATATTATCAACAATTCCAGCTGTATATGGTCATCCAAACTTTTTAAATGGAATGGTCGTATCAATACCCTGCTGCTAAAAGAAACTCACTTATTATTTATTTTTGTATGAATTTTTTATCTTCTCTTTTAAGTGCATCATTTAATTATAATACTAATGAAAAATATTGGTCAACGGGGGCCTTCTTTTTTGGTTTATATGTGCTATTCACATGTTATCTTGGGTTCGCTTTCGCGACATTTCGTTGTGGAGCCACAGGATGGCATGGATTTGGAATTATTGTTCTATGTTTTTGCTTCTTATTTCGGATTTATTTTTTCTGGTATGCTTTTGACCAGACACTAATAGCAGTAGGTAGTTCTTATGTTATAGCACTGTTTTTTATTGTTTTGAAATCATTGTAAATTGTTTTTTTTTTCATTGTTATATTTAGATATATATTTTTTTAGATATTTAGATTTTTCTTGTTTCATATTTTGTTAAGATTTTTCATTCTTTCATGTTTATTTTTGGATTTTTAGCAAAAAAAAGAAAAGTTATAAACTTTCTTTTTTTTTGCTTTTTTTAACGAAAGATAAAGAGAATTTTCTGAAATGGTTTGTTTCGTATGTCAGTGAAAAAATTGACAGAAAAAGAAAAACAACCCTAATAACTTGAAGAAGGTTAAAGACCAAATGAAGAGAATGAGGAAATTTCTGAATATTTGAAGTTTTTTGAATTTATTAAATCCAAATAACACATCTATTTTTTTAAGGGGGGGGGGAGAAAGAGAAAAAACGCACTATTTCTTTTCTTTGATTCGGCAGCGTTGTCTCTTTTTCTTTGTTCCCTCTTATAAAAAGTTTATGAGAAGTGCGACTCCCCCTTTAAACACAGCCAATATTGATATCTAATAGATTCACATTTACATTTTTCTAACAATTTTTAACTGCAACCATTTGGATTTCTACCGTAAGCCTGTAAAAATTTGAAAACTGCCAAATTTGATAAATGAAACTGTAACTAAAAATTGAAACAGTTATTTTTTTCAGATATCTGAGAACATTGATACTTGCCAATTTAGTCATTTTTAACCAAAGCTTTTGTAATTGATAAAATAAAATTTCATTGAACTAATAAATATACAAAAATAATAATAATAAATCAATCACAAAAAAAGTATTTAAAAAATTTCAGAATAAATTTCTTTGGGAACACCTTTGAGTTCAGATTCATCAATTTCTTCCGTCTTGCTACGAATCATTTCAATACATTTTAATTTTAATTCTTCAAAATAATTTGCATATGCAATTTGAATAATTTCACATACATTTTTGGGACAAAGAATTTCATCAAATTTTTTGCAGCAAACATTCTAAAAAAATAAATGTTAAATAAATATTTAATACAGTAATAAATTTACGAACTTTTAAATCTCGAAGAGAATATTTTTCTGCAAAATAATAAAGTTGAAGTTCTTTATTTTTTATTGCATCAACTTTTCCGTTCAAGAAATCCAAAGCTGCATAAATTGTTTCTCCATCAAATTCTTCAATATTAATTTTAACAGGAGATTTTTTAATTTTCTTTAAAAGAGTTGCAAAAATGTATGAATTTCGAGTAAGAATTGAAGCGAAGCTGAAGATTCGTTTTCCATCTGATGAAATAAGGATGACGTAATCGGTTAGTTGGAAAGATGTTGCATTTTTGTTGATATTTTGATCATTTGTTGTTATATCATTTGGTTTATCATCTTCAAATGTGACAGTATTTTCATTTGATTCTGAATCATTTTTTTGTGATGGATTTTCATGACTTGGAATTTCATCATTTTCGGTTGAAACAACTTTATCCAATGAAATAGTTGAAACAACATCATTGGCATTTTCAGCAGCAACTTTTTCATTAACAATTGAAATTTCATCATTTTCGATTAAACCAGTTTTATCAGATGAAACATTTGCAAAATCGGAAGCAATTTCATCAGTATTTTCTTCGTTAATTGTTAAAATTTCATCATTTTCTGGCATTGTACAACTTTCATCTTGATTTTCTATTAATGAAATTTGTTTTGATGTTTCTGAATCTGATATTGCATCATCATGATTCTTTTCATTAAGCAATTCCATAACTTTTGGATCAAAAACAAATGTTAAAGTTAAAGTTAAACTTTGTGTAACAATGGTGATGACATTATATTCCTCTTTTTGGCCTAAAATATTATTAAATATTAATTTAAGTTTTAACAAAAGTTTTGTTTATTACAGTATGAACAAATTTTAAAATATTGTATAAAATTAAACCAAAAAATCAAAAAAACTTACCATTAATTTGAATTTTATGTGGATTTTTGACAGTAATTTCAACAAAATCTTCGCCAACTTTTTTAACAAAATAATCGAGCTTGTAATTTTCATAATCAGCAATGGTAATTTGGCCTTGATAACATTCAAAAATATTTAAAAATTTTAATCGATCTGATGAAAAGCTGAGTATTGTTGACCAAATTGAAGAGGAAACAATTTTATATTCAACTTCACATTCAATGACAAAAGAATAAGAATTCTGAAGTTGAAGTGCATCGGTTTGGTATGTTTTTGTGGTGACGTTAAAAGGTAAATTAAGGGGAGAAGCTGCAAAAAAAATTAAAATTATTAATTATTAAATATTAAAAACTTACTTGTTGATGCAATTCTGAGATTGCTAAAATTTCCTTTAATTTTTTCAATTTTTAAATCAAAATTGTAGGTATCTTTGTTACAAATAACAGCAACAAAAAATTCAATATTTTCATTAAAAACAACTTTCGTCTCTGAATTTAGTGAAAGCTTTGAACATTGACGTAAATTTGAAGTAAGAAACATCTTTTTTAGCAATAAAATCAAAAGCAGCAAAGATAATGAGAAGATGGAAATGAATGAATGAATGAATATTTTTAATAAAAAGAATTTATACTATTTTGTTTTGATAACCAAAAAAAGTGAACTTCATCTGTGACCTAATTTTTCAAGATTTTTTGTGCATTCATTCATTTCATGCCAGGCTATGAATTTTATTGATTAAATAAAAAATAATAATTAGCTTTGTCCTTCTTCAGCAATATTTTAATGAATAACAAAATATGATTATCTTTCTCATGATCATTTTAGAAAAGGCTGCCCGGCCCGGCCAGGCCTGGAAAATAAGGTTCGGAGCCGGGCCCGGGCCTGGCCTTTTGAATTTTTTGAAAAAAATTTAAAAATTCCACAGGGGGGACCAAGTCTTGTAATTTTTGTAAAAAAATTATGGTCACCAAGACAAAATTTACAAAAATTTTAAAAATCAGGGCCCGGGCAGGGCCGGGATTTTTGAAATTTTGAGGGGCCGGGTCCGGGCCTGAAATTCGGGCCCTTGTCCATCCTTACATAACATATAAATTGTTTATTATACTATATTCAATCACAAAACAAAAAAGTGTTTAAATCGAAAACGGCCAATTAAGTATTACTGTAATTAAGAATTTATTTCACATTTATATTTTACAGCTTTTAAAAAAAGCTATTATTTTTAACTTATTTTTTATCAGAAACAAAGAAAAATGCAAAAATTATTTTGGTAATAAAAAACATGAAAATAAAATTAGACGATCCGGATAAAGGAAAGAAAATTATTAAAAAAATTTGATGATTTTCTTTGCATTTTTTTCTACCTCCAAAAATGGTGTCCATAGAAAAAGTTGATTGGATATCCGAGATCCGACTTTTTTTTCATTTTTTTGATGATTTTTGCCTGATTCGTAACAAGCTGGTTACACATTTTTTTTTTGCTTATCGTCGATACTCCCTTTAAGAATCCGCGAGAACGCACATTAATACTTTTTGCTGTAAAAACCAACAGAGACCAAAGTGGCCAGTAAGACTTCATTATGCATAAAATCAAGCACAGTTGACCTAAGCCATTTTTTTTTTTTTTTTGTCCTCCTTTCTTTAACCTCCAAACAGCAGGACTTGAAAAAATCGTTTGGCTTTATTTTTCATTGTTTTTTTTGCTGAATACTGATTAAAATATGCAAAAAATGGAGTTTACTGATACATTTCCTTATTTCAATTACAGAAGTCAAAAAACTGTTTTTCCTATTTTGATGTTCCCCATAATGCTCATCTATTTTGTTGCATATATGCGGCTGATCAATAAGATTTACAACAGAAATAAAAAAGATTATAAAAACGTAAGATTTCTCCCTCTTTTTTTAGTAAAATCAAAGGGTTTAATATCGTATATACGTATGTAGCTAATATGCAATAATTGTTTTATAGAATCAAACTTTTGCTATAACAACATCTGATAATTTTGTTTTACCTCAAACTGTTCGAGATAAAGAAGTTGAACCAGGAGAGAGATCAGTTGGTGAATTGATTCGGTCTCTTATCGTAAGTTTTGAATAAAAATACTTTTTCATCTTTTTGGTGATCAAAGGGGGAGGTGTAAAGTAAAAAAGTGCAATGCAGCACTTTTTTGAGTTTCCTACCCTCATTCATTTTTTTAAAATTTATTAAGAATTGTGAAAATAGTTTTTTTTTTTCAAAAAATCATTTTAGAAATATTTCCTATTTTCTCTTATCTCCTGGTTTGTGTGGGATAAATTTTTGGATGCCATTTTAGCTGAACCATAAAAATGTCTGGAACCTGGAAGAGACGATCTTACTTTATCATTCTCTAATATTTTTATGATTCAATTAATTATAATTATCCTGGAACTGTCATTTTTAATTATGCTTCACAGTAAAAATAAATAATATCTATCTTTTGTCTTTTTTGTTTGAATACAAAGATATCACAATAAAAGATATGAACCTTTGAAAATAAAAAACGCAAGCTTCATATCATTTTTTAAGTTACTATCAAATTGTTTAGCAATCAACAAAAACATTTCTTCGGTTTTTATATTCTTTTATTATAAATAAATGAAAGATAATGCAAAATACATGTTTTTATTTGATAAAGTTATCTTGGTTAAAATTTTGTAACACCGTATTGCAAGGTCGTATTTAGGGGGGGGGGGGGGATTCAAGACCTGTGCCTTGAAATTAGAGGAGGAATTTCCTTTGAAATTTTGCCGTTTCGTGTTGGCACTGGTCGATAAAATCAAAAAAACGGCAAAGAGACTTTTTTTAACGCCAAAAGTTTTTGGCAAAATGTACAAATTTTCACCGGACTAAGTGAATTTTTAATATTAATTTTTTTTATATATCCAATATTAAGACTCCATAATACATAGTTTTGTAGCCCGTGATCTCCTAATTAATAATATAAAGGAGTATTTTTACAAGAACTTCTCAAAGTCTCATAAAAAGACTTTGAAATTTTGCTAATATTCCCCACCTTGGACCTACATAAAAATCGTTTTTTCACAATTAAATCTCATCTAAATAATTTTATAACCTGGCGTTACATAACTTTGTAGTATTTTTTGTGCTGATTATTATTATAAAAGAAAAATATATTATTTTTAAGCTCAAAATCTCAGAAAAAGACTTTTAAGATTGAGAAAAACAATGAAGCTCAAAGAAGGTCCCAAACGGAATAAAACTTTTTTGAGAAAGTCGTTTTGCTGTTTTTTTAAATTTGTCGACCAGTGGTTGGCGGTGGCAAAAAATCAAAGGTGTGCCCCCCTCCCCAAGAGAAGTAGACACTTCGTTATGAGGATACTTCGTTACGGACAGTTCGTTATGGACACTTCGTTATAATGTACACTTCGTTATTAGGGACACTTCGTTATGGACAGTTCGTTATTATTTTATCTATATTGCAAGTTTGCTTT
The DNA here is from genome assembly GCA_964035985.1 of Panagrolaimus superbus. Taxonomy (NCBI): domain Eukaryota; kingdom Metazoa; phylum Nematoda; class Chromadorea; order Rhabditida; family Panagrolaimidae; genus Panagrolaimus; species Panagrolaimus superbus. Next base: position 3,200,922 of record OZ038357.1, read on the forward strand.
ATACAAAACCTTTATATCATTAAAGGGAGTGTCGACGACAAGCAAGAAACGCACTACGACGGTAAGGGCGTCACGGAAATGATGGGGAATGAAAAGTTTGTTTTTTTTGTCATTCATTCCCATCGGTTGTCGGATGAATTTTTGCAAACTATTTATTCCCTATCACTGGCGCGACGCCCTTACCGTCGTAGTGCGTTTCTTGCTTGTCGTCGACACTCCCTTTAAACATTCAATTTTTTTGATTGTTGATAACAAGGAACCGCGCGATATGATATTTATTTGAAGATTTTCTGGTAGATAGTCTCTTGGGTATTCAGAATCCTAAAAATTTTAGCTTTACATTATTCTATAAAATAAATTAAAATAAAATGTTTTATTTAAAGGGATAACGAAGTGTCCACAATAACGAATAGTCCATAACGAACTGTCTATAATAACGAACTGTCCATAACGAATAGTCCATAACGAAGTGGCCATAACGAAGTGTACGCTGGCCCCTCCTCTATGGTCGGTACCCCCTATACGGTCTTGCGGTCACAAAGATATTTGGCGAGAATCTTAACACGAAAAAAAAAATACACTAATTTGTTTTTCGCTAATAAAATTATAAGCCGTAAAAAGTATGCAAAATACGCAGAAAAAGTGTAGAAAATCGACACAAAAAGTGCAAGTTGCAATTTTTGCGCACATTTTAGCCACTTTTTTAATTTTTCAATTTTCCCTACTAACAAAATACGCACTTTTTAAATAAGCCATTTTTCTGTGAAAAGCCGTAACAAAGATATTTAGCAAGAATCCTAACACGAAAGAAAATCCACCAATGCATTTTTCGTTAAAAAAGATTTTAGTCGTTGTTTTTTTGCAGAATATTTGTTAAACTTTTGCAAAAAATGCAGTTTACTGATACATTTCCTTATTTTAATTACAGAAGTCGAAAAACTGTTTTACCTATTCTTATTTTCATAGAAATTTTAGCGATTTTTGCTTTGTTTACGTGGTTGGAGATTAGAAAAAACAACAAAAATAAAAAAGTTTATACAAACGTAAGCTACACTTTTATCACGTGCTTATAATTCAATAATTGTTTTAAGGATCCGACTTTAACAACATCTGATAATTTAATTTTACCTCAAACTGTTGCAGATAAAGAAGTTGAACCAAAAAAGAAATCCGTTCCAGAATTGATTTGGTATATTGTTGTAAGTTCTTTTATTAGATTTATTTTAAAAGGAAAATTACAATCTTCTCGATACACCAGGGCCGCAAATTGGTCAAAAGTAAGGGGGTGGAACTTCCTTATAAAAAACCAAAAAATCTCATTTTATCTAGTATGAATTTAAATTTTCCCCTTTTATTTAGTCCGACAAGGGGGGGGGGAACTTTCCCCAGTTCCACCCCCCTATTTGCGGCCCTGCGATACACTATTAAAGACTTTTATTGGTTTTTAAAAACATGTTTTAAAAACCCAAAAGGTCCGCGGAAACCGCCGGTGCATATAGTAAAAAAATCAGGGAACTTGAACGTGTAATTGTAAAAAGTTCTAAGAAGATCTTATGAAAATATATATATTTTTATTACAGTAAATAAACATCTCCGGAACCGCTTTCGGATCCGGAGCTGCAAAAAAACTGAACTTATATGAGAAGACAACTTAAAAAAAATTATTTTAGAAAAATTTGGTCATTTATTATTTTTGTGTGAAGATGGTATCTATATGCATTGAGATTGTTATCCCGGAACCATAATTATTTCCTGAATTTCTAAAAGCAATGTTATTTTATCACACTTTAATATTTTTATGGCTTATTGTTGCGGAAATGTATCTTCTTCAATTATCCCCTGCAAAGTTAGGGATTCTGTTTTTTGTACAACAACAATATAGTTATTCTGAATAATTATATATTTCTCTCTCATCTCTTACTACCTCATATGGTTTCAATCAACATTATACCTTCACTTCGAAGCCAGAAGCATTATTACAATGGTAAAAGATAATCAATTTTTTCACAGCGCGACGATTTCCCTTTCTTTGGCCACTTTTGCAAAAAAAGGGTCAAAAAAACGAAGAAAAAGGTGCGCGTTTCAAAAAAAAGATTAAATATATAAATTATATTTTTATTACGATATTTTGGTCGGAAATCAAAGTAGAAGACCTGGGGAATAAATTGATACCGAATTTGTAATTTTTGGTATAGTTTTTACAGTAATTTTTTCTTGTGGTAAAATGCGATTTTACCAGTCAAATAATACAAACACCTTGCCTTTTTTTAAAAAAATAACATTTCCATCGTGTTGAGCATGTTAAAGTATGCCAGAAAATGGGTTTTTGTAGAAAAAAAATCGTTAAATTTTTTTAAATTTCATTTTGAATATTTTTTTATATGGGAAAATTACTTGTTAAAAAAATTACAAAAAAACCAGGATCTAATTTAAAAAAAGGCTCAAGGATTCGGAATCAGCATCCTCGAATGTACATATGAGCAAATTAAGGGATTTTTAAACAAAATATTCGCCAAGTTATTAAAACATTTCATTTATGTGTGAAAACTTCTATCTCCAACACCAAAAATTTTTTTGTTTTTTTATTTTTTTTTCTAATTTAACAACAACAACTATTAAAAATCATAAATCAACAAACAAAACTTATTTCTGAATATAATTTCGTGCAATTATTTGATTTGTATTTGTTTGTTTTGTAAACGTCTGGTCCATTTTATTAATTCTTGATATTTTTTACAGATGGGTCGTGTAAGTAAATCTCGTTGTAATCTTCGAGCATGTGCAGCAAAAGCTCGGTTGAATCGTCACAAAATTGCTGATAAGTTCTCTGTTGAATTAAGCTCTATGTCAAATGATACATTAAAAGATTGTGTTCAAGAAGCAAATAACGCTCGCAAAAATAAGAAAGCAGATATGAAATCGAAATTGAAGAATTTAAAAATCCATTCAAAAGTGATGCATAGTTCAAAAAGAAGCATAAAGAATAATATTGAAAAAGAATTTCTTGTTGAAGAATTAAATCGATATAAAGAAAAGGAAGCTGCTATGAATCTTGAAGAACAAACAGAATCTGGATTGGAAGAAGATACGTGTGAAATAATGCAGTTGGAAAGAAGGGATAAAGTTGTTGCCACAGTCGAAGAAACTAGACGTACTCCAAGTTTGTTTCTGTTTTCTTTTTATTATTGTAACATATCATTTTAGCAAAACGCAAAGAATCTTCTTCTACAAAACGAGAATTCAATACTTTGAGCCGTAGTGGCAAAAAGAAAAGAATATCAAAATTTAAAAGAAGTCTTTCTCAGAATTTACCTCCTTCATATAGAATCACAAAAAGTCCATTGAAGGAACCAACCGTTGAAGAATCAATTAATCTTTTAATTAGTGGCAACGTAACCGAAAAAACTTATCAAAAAGTTCGAAATTTATCTACTAAACCAGGTTAGATAATTTTTTTCGTAAAATAATAGAAACAAACATAAGGTTCTAGTTGTTTCTCGATATTCTGTAAGAAAAGAAATGTTGAAATTGCAAAAAGAATATGGTGAAGCTACTGAGTTTAAAGTTGGAGAAAGATTAGGATTATATTTTAAGCCAAAACCGGTTATAATTTCGAGAATAAAGTGGAAGAATCAAACCTTCACCAAACTTCAAATCGTTTTATCAGGCGACTGTGGTGCAGGAATAACAAAATTTTGTTTGTTTCTTCCACATGCTAATATATCTCAGTCACCATTTAATATTTCAATTTTGGGGTATTACGGAGGAGGAGATGATTATAACAGCTTATTAGAGTTGCTAAATTATATTGGAGATGATTTAGAGGATATTAGCAGAAATGGAATTATAATTGTTGGTGAAAGAGTTGAAATTGAATTGTAAGTTCATTGATTTTTTTTTTGAGTTTAAATTTACTATAGCTTTTTATAGCCTAGCTGTTGGTGATTTAAAATTTTTACCAGCATTAATGGGCTTACAAGGTGGAAGCTCTGATTCATTTTGTCCATGGTGTCACATAACACGAAATCAAGTAAAAATTGATGGATTCCGTGCTGGTAAAAGAACTTCGGAGGATTTGATATTAAATGCACAACAGTGTGAAAGTGAGCTCAAGACGAATAAAAAGTCAAAAGCTGCTAGTATTCGTAGAAAATATGGGTCAGTCAAAGGAACTCCGTTGATAAAATTTATTCAACCAGAACAGTTGGTCCCTCCTCCATTCCACCTTCTGGCACAGTTGGTCGATTCGAGTATCAAATATGTTACAAAGAATTTAAATAACACCACCCTTGAAGATGCAATTGTTCAATTAAATCTTAATATTCATTATCCAAGTCAATCGTTAAATGGAAATGAATCAAGAAAATTACTTGAAAAGATTCGAAAACGCGAAGTTGTAATTGAAGAGCCAGGACTTGAACTCTTTCTTGCTGCTGCGGATGTTGAACAGTTTGCTGTAGCTCGCGTGTTGGAAGAAGCTGAAATTGACCAGCTAGAAATATGTATTGGAAGATTATTCAACATAATTCGTGGATTCAAAGATTTCCCAATTGGAAATAAACTCCATGGTCTTGAATGTCATGTTGTAGATTTTGTTCGAAATTATAAGAGTTGGGGATTATATGGAGAACAATGTAAGTTTATTTAAAGAATAAACAAAAATAATTTTTATGTTTTTAGCGACAGAAAGCATTCATCATGTCTGCAATGTTCTTGAAGCTCGCATCAAAGGAAATAACGAAGAAGCTGTAAAAAAAAAACAAAAATTTGTAACAAATCAAATAATTGCACGAAATTATATTCAGAAATAAGTTTTGTTTGTTGATTTATGATTTTTAATAGTTGTTGTTGTTAAATTAGAAAAAAAAATAAAAAAACAAAAAAAATTTTTGGTGTTGGAGATAGAAGTTTTCACACATAAATGAAATGTTTTAATAACTTGGCGAATATTTTGTTTAAAAATCCCTTAATTTGCTCATATGTACATTCGAGGATGCTGATTCCGAATCCTTGAGCCTTTTTTTAAATTAGATCCTGGTTTTTTTGTAATTTTTTTAACAAGTAATTTTCCCATATAAAAAAATATTCAAAATGAAATTTAAAAAAATTTAACGATTTTTTTTCTACAAAAACCCATTTTCTGGCATACTTTAACATGCTCAACACGATGGAAATGTTATTTTTTTAAAAAAAGGCAAGGTGTTTGTATTATTTGACTGGTAAAATCGCATTTTACCACAAGAAAAAATTACTGTAAAAACTATACCAAAAATTACAAATTCGGTATCAATTTATTCCCCAGGTCTTCTACTTTGATTTCCGACCAAAATATCGTAATAAAAATATAATTTATATATTTAATCTTTTTTTTGAAACGCGCACCTTTTTCTTCGTTTTTTTGACCCTTTTTTTGCAAAAGTGACCACTCGTCGCGCTGTGAAGCCAGAAGCATTATTACAATGGTAAAAGATAATCAATTTTTTCATTCGTTTTTTATAAAAGCACTGATTTATTTAAGCGAGCTTTATCAAATGATTTTTTAAAACTTACTTTTAGTTGTTATCAAATGTTTTAGCACACTATAAAAACATTTTTTTAGTTTTTGTATTCTTTTACCATTCATTAAATCAAAGATAATTTGAAATGTTTTTTTGAACAAAATAAAGTTTGTCAAAATTTTTTAACATTGCTTTGTATCCGGTTAATTGTAATCGACTATTTTCAATGACAGTTTAAAACTTTTTATTTTACAAAAACATTTAATTAATTCATGCAAAAACAAGAGCAACCCTTTTTTTAAATTTATCAATTTTTAATACAATTTTAAGCAATGTTTTTTTAATAAATTTAGAAACCGGGTAAAATGCAGTATGCAACACAGATACTGTAAATAACATAAAAAAACCATACAAGTAAAAATATTGCTACAGAAATATATTTTTGTTTTTTTGGACCTCCAAGTTCTGCCTGAACATTTATATTATATCTCCTCCAAACTAATACACCAAAGCAAACAACTGATCCGAGTAAGAAAAGTGTAACACTTGAGGCAAGACTTCCAGCTTCCACACGAAATACAGTTCCATGATATGCATGATAGATGGCTGCAATAGCCCATCCAATTCCAATCCCCAAAATTAATTATGATTTTTGGGTATTTTGCATACAAAAAAATAAGAAAACATATAGTGATTCAGCAAAAAAATTGAAGATTGGGATGTTGGCGACCTGATACAAAACACTTTGCCAAAGTTTAAAATGCCGGATTTGACAAGGTTAAAAGATGTTTCAAATTTTAAAGGGTGGAAGTGTAACATTAATTTTTTTAACATTTGTCAAAATTAGAGTCAACATTCCATCAAAAACCTTTTGAAGATCAAAACGTTCCTTGGGCAAAAAAATATACATTGTTGCTTCTCCATTTTCATACGGTAACCCAATAATTTCATGTTTCCATAATATCCCAAATTAAAATATGTTTTTTAGACATCATTTCAACTTTTGTAGTTTTTTCTGGAAGAATAAAAATCTGCTCCAGGCTTAGGCTTATTTTCCTTAAAACCCATAAAAGTTACACTATTAAACTGTTTTAAATAATTAAAACAATTTTTAAACTGAAATATTGCAACACCTACATCTGTTGAGTTTGAGTATGAACCATTAAAAATGATTATACGGGCAATTTTTTAAGGACAATTTCTAATTCCTTTAAGAGATTTGAATCAGGATTTGGAAGGAGACTTCTTCTAATGTAACAACCCTCAGAAGTTATTGAGCTCAAGTTTTTTCGATGATCGTTCAAAAGATGCTAAGAAATGTAGGTATTTTCCCCTTTGGACTTTTTCTCATGCTATGGAGTTATTCAATTAAATAGGCACGATCACAGGGCAATTCAAAGTAAAATTTGTTTAAATACAATATAGGCGAATTCGTCCGACGGATTAATTAGCCAATCCGCGTTACCTAATTTTCTAATCCGTAATCCGCATTTTTGCCCAGTGGAGCGGATTCAAGTACCCTAATACTTTTCCTGTAAAACAAATCGAAATTTTTATTTCAGGGATGCACATCCACAAAGTTATTTTTGGATTATTTCTATGATGTAACAGTAATTTTGATCATTTGCCAGCCTTTGATTTCAAACTGTATCTTTTCAAACACCTAATGAGCCCGTGTGCCCACATATTTCACTCACTTCAGCACATTTGTCAAGCATCCCTCAAAAACACACATTAATACTCTTTTCTGTAGAACCAACAGAGATCAATATGGACAGTAAAACTTCATTATGCATAAAACCAAGCAGAGTTGATCTCTGTCAAAATGCCATTTTGTCCTGTTATTGTTCCTCTCTTCTTTGACCTCTAAACAGCAGGACTTGAAAAAATCGTTTGGGCTTTATTTTTCATTGTTTTTTTGCAGAATATTTGTTAAACTTTGCAAAAAAAATGCAGTTTACTGATACATTTCCTTATTTTAATTACAGAAGTCAAGAAACTGTTTTACCTATTTTGTTTTTCCTCACAATTTTCATCTATTTTGCTTCATTTATATGGTTGAAAGTTAAGGATAACAGCAAAAATAAAAAAGATTATAAAAACGTAAGATTTCTCCCTCTTTTTTAGTAAAATCAAATGGTTTAATATCGTATATATACATAGTGCTAATTTGCAATAATTGTTTTACAGAATCAAATTTTTGCTATAACAACACCTGATAATTTTGTTTTACCTCAAACTATTCGAGATAAAGAAGTTGAACCAGAAGAGAAAACCGTTGGTGAATATATTTGTTTCGTTGTCGTAAGTTTTTTGTCCCTGTCTGAAAATATCCCACTTTTGGCAAAATAACAGCCCCTCGACCATTATTTTGCCAAAAGTAGGCTATTTTCCGATAGATCTGTTTTTCCCCAAATTTGAATAAACCTACTTTTTCATCTTTTTGATGATCAAAAAGTAGGGGTTGTTCATTTCCCGGGAAATCGTAAAAAAGGCGGGAATTTCCCGGGAAATTTCCCGCCATTTGCCGAAATTTCGATTTGGGCAATTTTACGAATTTAATGTCAAAAAAACTAAAAATTTCTATTTTCAGGATTAAAGGGAGTGTCGGAGATAGTGAAAGAATTTTTACGACAGTTTTCCGTCATTCCAAGTGATGGGGAATGCATTTGTTGCGTGCGGGCGGACAAACTTTTTCATTCCCCATCACTTGGAACGACGGAAAACGTTCATAAAAAGTTTTTCACTATCTCTGACACTCCCTTTAAACATTAAATTTAAGCATTTAAAGGACTCTTCAACTATTTTAAAAGCTGAAATTTCCATTTTTAAATAAATTTAACACAAAAAATTTCTGTTTTTATACAAAAATTTTCGGGAAACGGAAATCATTTCCCGCAAAAATCGGGAAATTTCCTGGGAAATGGAAATGAACAACCCTATCAAAGAGGGAGGTGTAAATTAAAGAAAGTGCAATGCAGCACTTTTTTAAAGGGGGCGGACGTTTTAGTACTTTTTTCATAATTTGGGTCTCGCAACGATTAAAAAAATGTCCGACAAAACATTGGAGCATGCAAGATCCTGATTGTCAGGATCTTGCATTTCCCGAGTGCAAAAAAGTCGCAAACCGTCCGCTCCCTTTAAGTTTCCTCCCTCATTTTTTTTGATAAAAAAAAGGAATCTCGGATTTTAGTTCTCATCCCAGCAAACACTAATGTTCTTATCAGCTAAATTTTTTTAAATATCTTAAGAATTGTAAAAAAACTTATTATGCAAAAGAAAACTAAAATCATTTTAGAAATATTCCATCTGTTATGTTATCGGCATGTTGGTGTGGAATGAATTGTTTGATGCCATTTTCCCTGAACCATAAAAATGTCTTGAACCTGGAAACGACGATCTTACTTTATCACTCTCTAATATTTTTATGTTAATTAATTATAATTATCCTGGAACTGTCATTTTGAACTATGCCTCACAATGAAAATAATAAATAATCAACCTTTTGTTTTTTTTGCTTGAATACACAGATATCACAGCAAAAGATGTGAACCTTTGATAATAAAAAAGCTAAGCTTCATATCATTTTTTAAGTTACTATCAAATTGTTTAGCAATCAACGAAAACATTTCTTCGGTTTTTATATCCTTTTATTATAAATAAATTAAAGATAATGCAAAATACATGTTTTTATTAAAAAATAGTTTGAAAATTTCTTTTCAGAACCTTGATGTTGAGAGACAGTTTTGAAAAATAAAATTTATTTTAACGACGTTTCGGCGTTTTACGCCTTCGTCAGGTTATGGTAAAATATTTTACAAAGAAAAAACATTCACGGAAAAACAAAGATGAAAAACCGAGAATGAAAAAGACGTGATATGTTAATTTAGTGGCATGAGAAGTGACAAAATTTGAATCATTTCTAGTTTGTTGTTGAGAATTGGGTGTTGCTGGCGGATGAGATTCGCTTCTTTGATCTTTCTTCTTGTTATATTTGGTTCAAAAGCTAAAATTTTAATGGACACTGTGGGCATTTTTCCATTGTGTCCTGAAGTCCTATGTATTGCTAATGGATAATCAGCATAATTGGGATCGCTTGGATTTTTTAACGCTCTTATATGTTCTTGAAACCGGGTAATACTTTCTCTTCCAGTTTCCCCAATATATTCAGCCCCACATTCATCGCATTTTATACAATAGATTGCTCCTTTTCTTTTGCGATCTCCATCCTTGTTGGTGGGGCAAATAAGGCAATCTTTTCTGGTGCATTTTTGATCGTAAAGCCGTGATTTTGTTAAAATCTTTTTCAGATTTGGTGGTGGACAAAAGACAACCGAAAACGGTAATCCCGATTTTTTTACGGCATGGGTTATTTCACGTGAGAAATTATCACAGACATATGGAATTTTTAATACCGTACCACCTTTTTTAAAACCTCCAAAGCTAATCGGCTTTTGAAAGTTAGGTCCCACGTATCCATTTTCTTTAACTATTTCTATCAATTGTTCTTTAGCTAATTGTTTTTGTACTTCTGTTGTACTATTATTCATTGCTCTTTTATGCAAATTTTGGACAACATTGTATTTCATAAAACTAGGATGAGCCGAATTTGCATGAAGTAAAATGTTTTTACATGTTGGTTTACGGTACCAGGAGGTACTGATTGAGTCCGAAGTACATAATACTTTACAATCCAAAAATGGTAAACCTGTTTCACCAGGGTTTTCTCGCTTTATTTTAATTGTTTTATGAGCTTTATTTAACTCTTGAAAAATAGTGTCCAAAGTTTTTGCTGTTTCTGAGCCAGCAAAAATGTCGTCAATATAACGACCAAAGATGGATGGTTTTGTGATTGAGACAATTTTAGATTCGAGGATGTACATAAATAAAATTGCCAATATTGGTGCCAAACGGTTTCCCATTGCTAACCCTCTCAGTTGCATATAAAACTGATTATTCCAACAAAAAATGTTACAATTTAGGGTTGCTTTTATAAGAATATATATGTCTTCTTTGCTTAAACCAAGAAGATTTGTAAAATCTGGATTAGCTGATATTATATCCATTACAGCATTTATTGCTGCTTCATTTTCCACATTTGTGTAAAGACTTTCAACATCAAAACTACAGTAATTTTGCATTGTTTTAGGATCAAGTGAATTTAGTCTTTGCAAAAAATCTTGTGTGTTGGTCAAATGTGATGGTACTAATTTTAAAAGAGGAGAGAGTAACTTTGTTAGTAGCCAGCTGATTTTGTCCGCTGGTCCTCCGCAACTGCTGATAATTGGACGAATTTTAAAATCTTTGGGATTTGTCGATTTCAGAGTGCTTTCTGACAGTTTATGAGTTTTAATGAGAATGTATAATACTGCCGGAGTAGCATTTGTTGTTAAAAATCTTTTTCCAAAATCTTTTGTAAATTTATATTTGTTACATAAATTTTTCCAAGTTTCATTGAGCTTGGTTAACCGACTACTGTATTCGGTTTTGGTTGATTTTGAGTATACTGTATTGTCAGTAAGATGCAGTTTAGTGATTTCTTTATCAAGTTCAGGCTTGATCACTACAAATTCTCCCCCTTTGTCAGAAACTGATATTTTTATTTCTTCGTTATGGATCCTTTTTTGGATTGATTGAAGAGCCTTTTGTTGGCTGTCATCGAGATTCGATGTATTTGAATTCTTGCGTTTTTCAAATATTTTTTGGATAGAAGTCCAAAATAGTCCAAATCTAGTTTCAAATGCTGGTACCATAGGTGGTAAGCTTTGATGACTATTTGTAAAAGGAGACTCTGTTTTAAGAGTTTCAGGCAAGGTCTTCGGACCTGCTTTGTAACACCGTATTGCAAGGCCGTATTTAGGGGGGGGGGGATTCAAGACCTGTGCCCCGCCCTGAAATTAGAGGAGGAATTTCCTTTGAAATTTTGCCGTTTCGTATTGGCGGCGGCAAAAAATCAAAGGTGTGCCCCTCCTCTATGGTCGGTACCCCCTATACGGTCTTGCGGTCACAAAGATATTTGGCGAGAATCTTAACACGAAAAAAATTCACTAATTTGTTTTTCGCAAATAAAGATATAAGCCGTAAAAAGTATGCAAAATACGCTGAAAAAGTGTAGAAAATCGACACTAAAAGTGCAAGTTGCACTTTTTGCGCACATTTTAGCCACATTTTTAATTTTTCAATTTTCCCTACTAACAAAATACGCACTTTTTAAATAAGCCATTTTTCTGTGAAAAGCCGTAACAAAGATATTTAGCAAGAATCCTAACACGAAAGAAAATCCACCAATGCATTTTTCGTTAAAAAAGATTTTAGTCGTTGTTTTTTTGCAGAATATTTGTTAAACTTTTGCAAAAAATGCAGTTTACTGATACATTTCCTTATTTTAATTACAGAAGTCGAAAAACTGTTTTACCTATTCTTATTTTCATAGAAATTTTAGCGATTTTTGCTTTGTTTACGTGGTTGGAGATTAGGAAAAAGTATAAAAATAAAAAAGTTTATAACAACGTAAGCTACGCTTTTATCACGTGCTTATAATTTAATAATTGTTTTAAGGATCCAACTTTAACAACATCTGATAATTTAGTTTTACCTCAAACTGTTGCAGATAAAGAAGTTGAACCAAAAAAGAAATCCGTTCCAGAATTGATTTGGTATATTGTTGTAAGTTCTTTTATTAGATTTATTTTAAAAGGAAAATTACAATTTTCTCGATACACTATTAAAGACTTTTATTGGTTTTTAAAAACATCTTTTAAAAAACCAAAAGATCCGCGGAAACCGCCGGTGCAAATAGTAAAAAAATCACGGAACTTGAACGTGTAATTGTAAATAGTTCTAAGAAGATTTTATGAAAATACATATATATCTTTTTATTACAGTAAAGATAAATTCATAAACATCTCCGGAACCGCCTTCGGATCCGGAGCTGCAACAACACTGGACTTATATGAAATTTTAAAAAAATCATTTTAGAAAACTATGGTCATTTATTTTTTTTGTATGAAGATGATCATTAAATGCATTGATATTGTTATCCCGGAACCATAATTATTTCCTGAATTTCTAAAATCAATGTTATTTTATCACACTCTAATATTTTTATGGCTCATTGTTGCGGAAATGTATCTTTTTCAATTATACCCTGCAAAGTTAGGGATTCTGTTTTTTGTACAACAACAATATAGTTATTCTGAATAATTATATATTTCTCTCTCATCTCTTTCTACCTCATATGGATTCAATCAACATTATACCTTCACTTCGAAGCCAGAAGCATTACTACAATGGTAAAAGATAATCAATTTTTTTATTTGTTTTTTATAAAAGCACTGATTTATTTAAGCGAGCTTTATCAAATGATTTTTTAAAACTTATTTTTAGTTATTATCAAATTTTTTAGCACACTATAAAAACATTTTTTTAGTTTTTGTATTCTTTTACCAAACATTAAATCAAAGATAATTTGAAATGTTTTTTTGAACAAAATAAAGTTTGTCAAAATTTTTGTAACATTGATTTGTATCCGCTGAATTGTTATCTACTCTTTTCAATGACAGTTTAAAACTTTTTATTTTTCAAAAAAACAATTAATTAATCCATGCAAAAACAAGAGCAACCCTTTTTTTTAATTTATCAATTTTTAATACAATTTTAAGCAATGTTTTTCTTTTTATAAATTTAGAAACCGGGTAAAATGCAGTATGCAACACAGATACTGTAAACAACATAAAAAAACCATACAAGTAAAAATATTGCTACAGAAATGTATTTTTGTTTTTTTGGACCTCCAAGTTCTGCCTGAACATTTATATTATATCTTCTCCAAACTAATACACCAAAGCAAACAATTGATCCGAGTAAGAAAAGTGTAACACTTGAGGCAAGACTTCCAGCTTCAACACGAAATACAGTTCCATGATATGCATGATAGATGGCTGCAATGGCCCATCCAATTCCAATCCCCAAAATTAAAGGAGGCGGACTCTTTACTTTTTTCGTTTTTTTACGAATGGATGAACCTGACGATCAGGCACAAAACAATAGAAATTTCTTTTGTTCTTTGCCTGATCGTCAGGTTCATCCATTCGTAAAAAAACGAACAAAGTAAAGAGTCCGCCTCCTTTAATTATGATTTTTGGGTATTTTGCATACAAAAAAATAAGAAAACATATAGTGATTCAGCAAAATGTTTGCAAAAAAATTGAAGATTGGGATGTTGGCGACCTGATACAAAACACTTTGCCAAAGTTTAAAATGCCGGATTTGACAAGGTTAAAAGATGTTTCAAATTTTAAAGGGTGGAAGTGTAACATTAATTTTTTCTAACATTTGTCAAAATTAGAGTCAACATTCCATCAAAAACTTTTTGAAGATCAAAACGTTCCTTGGGAAAAAATATACATTATTGCTTCTCCATTTTCATACGGTAACCCAATAATTTCATGTATATCCTTTCCATAATATCCCAAATTAAAATATGTTTTTTAGACATGATTTCAACTTTTGTAGTTTTTTTCTGGAAGAATAAAAATCTGCTCCAGGCTTAGGCTTATTTTCTTTAAAACATATAAAAGTGCTTTTTAAAAGTCAATTTACACTATTAAACTGTTTTAAATAATTAAAACAATTTTTAAACTGAAATACTGCAACACCTACATCTGTTGAGTTTGAGTTTGAACCATTAAAAATGATTATACGGGCAATTTTTTAAGGACAATTTCTGATTCCTTTAAGAGATTTGAATCAGGATTTGGAAGGAGATTTCTTCAAATGTAACTACCCACAGAAGTTATTGAACTCAAGTTTTTTCGATGATCGTTCAAAAGATGCTAAGAAATGTAGGTATTTTCCCCTTTGGACTTTTTCTCATGCTAGGGAGTTATTCAATTAAATAGGGGGCTGTCCAGATGTCACGTGACCATGGGTAGGGGGGGAGGGGGTTACCCGAATTGTCACGAGCTTTGATGTTTTCGGCAAAAGACTTTGATGTTTGGTCACAGAGAGGGGGAGGAGGTCCAAAAATCTTGACTTTTTGGTCACGTGACATCTGGACAGCCCCTAGGCGCGATCACAGGGCAAATCAAAATAAAATTTGCTCAAATACAATATTCTTCCGGCGAATCCGAGTTACCTAATTTTCTAATCCGTAATCCGCATTTTTGCCCAGTGGAGCGGATTCAAGTACCCTAATACTTTTCCTGTAAAACAAATCGAAATTTTTATTTCAGGGATGCACATCCACAAAGTTATTTTTGGATTATTTCTTTGATGTAACAGTAATTTTGATCATTTGCCAGCCTTTGATTTCCAACTGTATCTTTTCAAACACCTAATGAGCCCGTGTGCCCACATATTTCACTCACTTCAGCACATTTGTCAAGCATCCCTCAAAAACACACATTAATACTCTTTTCTGTAGAACCAACAGAGATCAATATGGACAGTAAAACTTCATTATGCATAAAACCAAGCAGAGTCGATCTCTGTCAAAATGCCATTTTGTCCTGTTATTGTTCCTCCCTTCTTTGACCTCCAAACAGCAGGACTTGAAAAAATCGTTTGGCTTTATTTTTCGTTGTTTTTTTGCAGAATATTTGTTAAACTTTGCAAAAAAAATGCAGTTTACTGATACATTTCCTTATTTTAATTACAGAAGTCAAGAAACTGTTTTACCTATTTTGTTTTTCCTCACAATTTTCATCTATTTTGCTTCATTTATATGGTTGAAAGTTAAGGATAACAGCAAAAATAAAAAAGATTATAAAAACGTAAGATTTCTTCCTCTTTTTTAGTAAAATCAAATGGTTTAATATCGTATATATATACATAGTGCTAGGCGCCATCTTATTTGAGTACCGCTCATTTTAGTCCCGCTCATTTGAGTACCGTTTATTTGAGTACCGCTCATTTGAGTACCAAAAATGTAACATTTGAGTACTAGTTTAAGCTTAAAGGTTTAAAGAGGCTCTTTTTAACACATAATCTGTTTGGGGGTGTACAGATGACCTAGTAAATACAATTTACACCAGATATACTGATTTTTTTACATTTGATTTTGGAACTGGTACTCAAATGTTACATTTTGGTACTCAAATGAGCGGTACTCAAATAAACGGTACTCAAATGAGCGGGACTAAAATGAGCGGTACTCAAATGAGATGGCGCCATAGTGCTAATATGCAATAATTGTTTTACAGAATCAAATTTTTGCTATAACAACACCTGATAATTTTGTTTTACCTCAAACTATTCGAGATAAAGAAGTTGAACCAGAAGAGAAAACCGTTGGTGAATATATTTGTTTCGTTGTCGTAAGTTTTTTGTCCCTGTCTGAAAATATCCCACTTTTGGCAAAATAACAGCCCCTCGACCATTATTTTGCCAAAAGTAGGCTATTTTCCGATAGATCTGTTTTTCCCCAAATTTGAATAAACCTACTTTTTCATCTTTTTGATGATCAAAAAGTAGGGGTTGTTCATTTCCCGGGAAATCGTAAAAAAGGCGGGAATTTCCCGGGAAATTTCCCGCCATTTGCCGAAATTTCGATTTGGGCAATTTTACGAATTTAATGTCAAAAAAACTAAAAATTTCTATTTTCAGGATTAAAGGGAGTGTCGGAGATAGTGAAAGAATTTTTACGACAGTTTTCCGTCATTCCAAGTGATGGGGAATGCATTTGTTGCGTGCGGGCGGACAAACTTTTTCATTCCCCATCACTTGGAACGACGGAAAACGTTCATAAAAAGTTTTTCACTATCTCTGACACTCCCTTTAAACATTAAATTTAAGCATTTAAAGGACTCTTCAACTATTTTAAAAGCTGAAATTTCCATTTTTAAATAAATTTAACACAAAAAATTTCTGTTTTTATACAAAAATTTTCGGGAAATGGAAGTCATTTCCCGCAAAAATCGGGAAATTTCCCGGGAAATGGAAATGAACAACCCTATCAAAGAGAGAGGTGTAAATTAAAGAAAGTGCAATGCAGCACTTTTTTAAGTTTCCTCCCTCTTTTTTTTGATAAAAAAAAGAATCTCGGGTTTTAGTTCTCATCCCAGCAAACACTAATGTTCTTATCAGCTAAATTTTTTTAAATATCTTAAGAATTGTAAAAAAACTTATTATGCAAAAGAAAACTAAAATCATTTTAGAAATATTCCATCTGTTATGTTATTGGCATGTTGGTGTGGAATGAATTGTTTGATGCCATTTTCCCTGAACCATAAAAATGTCTTGAACCTGGAAACGACGATCTTACTTTATCACTCTCCAATATTTTTATGTCAATTAATTATAATTATCCTGGAACTGTCATTTTCAACTTTGCCTCACAAAAATAATAATAAATAATCAACTTTTTGTTTTTTTAAATTTGAATACACTGATATCACAACAAAAATTATGAACCTTTGATAATAAAAAAGCTAAGCTTCATATCATAAGTTTTTTTACTGATTTTAAGTTATTATCAAATTGTTTAGCAATCAACGAAAACATTTCTTCGGTTTCAATATTCTTTTATTATAAATAAATTAAAGATAATGCAAAATACATGTTTTTATTTGATAAAATTATGTTGGTTAAAATTTTGTAACACCTTTTTAAACCAAATTCGGCACTCTTTAACTTTATTTTTAGTTTTCTTTTGCCATAAATTAAATCAAAGATAATTTTAAATGTTTTTTTTTTGACAAAATAAAGTTTGTCAAAGTTTTGTAACATTGATTTGTATCCGCTGAATTGTTATCTACTCTTTTCAATGACAGTTTAAAACTTTTTATTTTACAAAAACAATTAATTAATTCATGCAAAAACAAGAGCAACCCTTTTTTTAAATTTATCAATTTTTAATACAATTTTAAGCAATGTTTTTCTTTTTATAAATTTAGAAACCGGGTAAAATGCAGTATGCAACACAGATACTGTAAACAACATAAAAAAACCATACAAGTAAAAATATTGCTACAGAAATATATTTTTGTTTTTTTGGACCTCCAAGTTCTGCCTGAACATTTATATTATATCTTCTCCAAACTAATACACCAAAGCAAACAATTGATCCGAGTAAGAAAAGTGTAACACTTGAGGCAAGACTTCCAGCTTCAACACGAAATACAGTTCCATGATATGCATGATAGATGGCTGCAATAGCCCATCCAATTCCAATCCCCAAAAATACATTTACAGCATTGGATCCAGTGACATTTCCAATTGATGCATCAGCAGTTTTATCTTGGAGGGCAGCAGTTTTGGAGGCAAAGGTATCTAAAAGTTTTGAAATTTTAAAGTTTGATTTTTGGTAATTTTTTGGTAATATAAAAAAGTTGGATAAATTACAAAAATTTTGTGTAGAAATTAAAATAATTAAATTTTTAAATTCCTGGTTTTATCTTTTTTTTTCGATTTTTTTACCATTTTGTTAGTCGAAAAAAATCATTAAAGCAAAACATTTTTTAATTATTACAGTTTTACATAACGCAACCAAAGTAGTCACGCACAATGCAAAGTGCAAAAACTTGTTAAAGCTTATTAATTTTTACTTTAATCGATTCAATTTGTCAGTGAATTAAATTTTAAATTTGCATTTCAATGAGATTGTTATCAGTTTTTCCCTTCAAAAAAACCTATAGCAAATTACATACCTGGTAAACTTGTTCCTAATGCAACAAGTGTAATGGCAGTAATTGAATCTTTTAAACCAATTGTACATCCAAGATGTGATGCAACATCACCGATAACAGCTGTAACAACACCAATAGCAAAAATTGAGACACAAAATGAAAGCCATCCTAAAAATTTTGTTATATATCATAATGATTTTTTCAATCAGTTAAATATAAAAACATACCACTAAAATAATCTGTTGGTGGAATTAACGCAAAGATAAGCTTCCATGGAAATGAAACATAATGTAAAAATTTTTCTTTTCCACTTAATTGTCCATCTTCATCAAGATCTTCAATGGTAAAAGCATCACGAAATTGTTGCCTCCAACTATGTGTTCCAACCATTAATGAGACATTGGCATTTGCAACTAATCGATCAACAAAACCCTAAAAAATATAAATAATAATTTTTGGAAACATTTTAAACTCGAAACCTTAAAGGCAATATCTTCAATGATATCAATTCTGCAACGAGTATGTGCCCCAAGCACGGGCCGACCATCTGCTCCATCTTCTCCTAGCCCATAATCCGTAACCCAAATAGGTTCCGAAAGTTCAACATAAAAATCTTCAGATTTTTCATATTCATCATCATTGATAATTTCGATTTCGATTAAAGCTCTAAAAAATATGATTTATCATATATGATAAGATTTAAAAATTTAGTTTTCAATGTCAAAATTTGAACATATATATAAATTCCCTTACTTTGTTTGCCCATCTTCAAATGTTAAACTTCCATCATGATGTCCAACATAATCTTCCCCATTTTTTGCTGCACCATCAATTGTTCGATATGGAATTGTAACCTTTCCACGAGCGCCTCGATGTCGTGTAACCTTAAAAAAAAATATATATATATATTATTTTTATAGTTTTTGAAGAAAGAAAAAAAAAGTAATCAAACCTCCAAATTAAAAACTCCTTGACCTTCAGAAACTTTAAAATATTCACTGTTAAAAGTGAATGCGCCACCATGATCATCATCAATAATTAAAATTGTTGCAAAAGTATTTAGTCCAAGTTCAGCTTTAATGGTTTGCTGTTCATTTGTATCACAAACAGCTTTAATATTTGATAAACGAACATGAAATTGTTCATCTTCTTCAAAAACATCATTATCAATGATTCCAACTTCAATATGCTTTCTGAAATAGTGTCAGTAAAAAAATGATACAATGTGTAACGATAATCTTTGGTCTGATCATGATCATGTGATCAAAAAAAGAAGCGCTTCGGTGCAAAAAATTCTTAAAACGAAAACTTTTTTCCTCTTTTTTTTTGCACATGCTGCACGAATCTTTTTTTGATCACATGATCATGATCAGACCAAAGATTATCGTTACACATTGTATATCAGTTTTTTTAAGTTTAGAAAATTGACATTCGAAAAAAAATAGTTTTTAAAAAATTTTACTAAAAAAATAAAACTATTTTGGCTCAAATTTTAAAATTATTAGCTCAATTAATAATAATTTTTAGTTTCAAATTTTAAATGGAGTTTTTAAAATTAAAAGGAATAAAAGTTATTTGCAAAAGCCTAATTTTGTAAGCCTAAAAATGTTTGCCCCTTTTATAATTTATTTCAAACAATTTTGCCCAGCTTTTTTGGATTCAAAATATGGGGAAACAATTTTAAAACAAAAATTACTTACATTGTTTCACCAGGCTTAAAAATTAGTTCTCCTTCAACGGGAATAAAATCATCATCTTCTTGCGCGGTATCCGCAACCGTTTTATAATGAACCGAAACTCGCGTTGGAACTTCAATAGATCCTCGATCACATTTTACAGTTAATTTTAAAGTTCCAATATTTTCTAAGCACATGTAATTAACGGGATCAAATCTGAAATTAAAATTAAGAAACATAAAAAATATTATTAAAAAAAGCTTACTGAACGGTTATCACTTTTGGCTTGTCTGGCATATAACTATTTTGTGATTGATTACTTTTTTTTCGAATTAATTGCTTTTCAGCTTTTAATGTAAGATCACCAGCTCCCATCATTTTATGAGTTGCCTATAAAAAACCATAACATCAATTTTTTAGGTTACAAAAAAACAAATTTTACATAATTTTAACATGTAATAATTTCTTAAACAAGACAGTTTTGGGTTTTAAACTCATAAAATTCTTTTATTGTTAACTAAACACTTTAGCTTTTGCGAACCTTTGAGCTGAATTTTAATTTTTTTGATTATTGATGAAAAAGAATAATAAGAAGTCAGTTTTACAACATGTTTTGCAACTGTACAGTTTCAAAATTCTTTTTTTAGTGTAAATTTTTTTGAATTTAGACTTTTAGTTTTTCGATGTAAAAAATGTTATTTTTTCCCTGATAAAATGTTTCACAAAATCCTAAAAAAAAGTTTAAAGGGACACGCGAACTTTCAGTACGAAGAATTTTAGTTGCCAGTTCAGTTGCAAAAAGGTTGCAACAAAAAACTATATCTTTTTAAATATTGCGGGTATGCTTAATCGATAAAATTACCGAAAATATATCTGAAAAAAGTATCCGCAATATTCTTTTTGCAATACTCTTTTATTGCAACCTTTTCGCAACTGAACTGGCTAAATTTTTCATACTGAAAATTTCCGTGTCCCTTTAAAAATGACGTTGCTTTTGTCATTTAAAAGGGATTTTCAATGATTACGAGATAAAAAATAAAATGTATAATTTCTCAAAAATTTTAATTTATGGAATCAATACTTTTTTTTTCTTTTTCGGTGGATTTTGTAAGGGATTAGAAATCAGAATCGGAAAAATACTGATATAAAAAACTTTTTCGTTGGACGAAAAGGTGCAAGCTATCAGTAAAAATGACAGTATTGAAATTAAAAAAATAATTATATTTGTTAGTTTAAAATATTTTCGCTACAAAACAATTCTCTAAGTCAGTTAAGATTATTTAAAGAAACCCAAAATCAACTAATTTTTCAACATGGCAGTTTTCTTCTTGAAATTATTATCTCTTTTTTTTATCAAAAAATTCTTTTACCTGGATTCTATAAAAAGCTCGACTTTTTGGGGCTTCTTTAACAATTTGATCAGTTGCTAAAATTTCAAGATCATCAATTGTCATATCAGGATTTTCAGTTCGAAGTTGTCGAAAGATATCCAAATATCTCTTTTTATGTGTATCAAATGCAACTTCTTCTTTTTGTGACGAACGATTTCCCATTAATGCAGTACTTAAAAAAGATGTCGATCAATTAAACTCAATTTAAACTTTATTTTTTGAAAAAAAACATACTTGAGATTTTCACCTTTTTCAAGTGTTACATCATTTTTATCTTTATCAGGAACTCGATTTGGACTTCTTCGAACAAATGATGCCATTGGAGTTGCAAGAATTCTTTGACCAAAATTATGGGTATATAAATTTGCAAAATATGCGGACATTACGGTAAGGGGAAAGAATAGAAAGGTTAAAACTCCTTCCCAAACCTATAAATTGTTTTAACTGTTTCAGTTTTTTATAAAAGCTTTCTGCAAATATAATAAATTGATTCCAGTGATTTATTTTGAAAAACAGTTTTAAAACAATTTAAACAAACCGCGAAATATTGGGGCTGGTTTTAAGTGAATTTTTTAGTAAAATTTGTTTAGTTTTTTTTAAGATTATTTAAAGAAACCCAAAATCAACTAATTTTTGAACATAGCAGTTTTTTCTTGAAATAATTATCTTTTTTTTTATCAAAAAATTCTTTTACCTGTATTCTATAAAAGGCTCGACTTTTTTTTTTGTTTTAAACACAATAGTTTTAAATGCTCAAAATAAAGATTATTTAAAATAAACTAAAAAAAATAAAGCATACTTTTTCCAAATTTAGCGTTTTTCAAATTTAAATATTGTTAAACTCACAAAAAATTCAGCTAAACTTTTAAAAAGAATTAAAATAATTTAGAGCAGTAATTTTTATTTAAATATTTAAACAAAAACCGTTTTTATTAATTTCTGCCTGACAGTTTTTATTTAAACTAAAAAAAACACTCAAATTACCTCAACAACATTTGGTGAAAATACTGCCAAAATTAAATATAACCAAACATATGCAAAACTTGACCAAATTACAGTAACCCAAAATACATCATATCGATGTATTCTCCGAATTTCTGGCTCCGGAATTACCTAAAAATCAAAAATGATTAAATTTTAATTTTTTAAAAAACTTTTAAAAAAACTTACATAAATACAAATTGCAACAATTACAAAAAGATTAAACGCTGCCGAGCCAACAATCGTTCCAGGACCAAGTTCACCAGCTTCAAAATTATTTCCAAAAATTTCGATAACACTCAAAAGAATTTCTGGTGCAGAGGAGCCAAGAGCCATCAGAGTTAAATTTGAAACCGTTTCATTCCAAACTCTCACCAATACCGTATATTCTTCACCATTTGGTTTTTGAAGCTTCACAACTTTTTCTTGTGAAGTAATGACTTCAATTGCAGCCATGAAACTAAAGTTTTAATATTATTGTTTTTAGTTTAAATTTTTTTTTAAAGAAAAAAGCTAACCGATCTGCAACAATTGAAACTCCAAAAAATAGATATCCCAAAGCTATAAGGTATACAAAAGCTCGAAACCATCGAGTGCATTCTGGAATTTCCTGGAAATAAGGAGGTTATTTAAATACAAAAGTAGTTTAAAAAAATATAGGATTTTTTTTAAAACTAGCTCTTTACCGGACTCGAACCGGAGACCTACCTCCTGTTGAGCCAGCGCTTGACCAGTCGACTACATGACCCTCTAATTAAACCAAAATAACCAACATTTCCAGTTTGATTTTCTCAAATTTATTAAAAAATGTTTAAACAGTTTTATTACCCAAATTATACATTTTAGACTCATATTTTAATTAAAAATGAAAATTTAAAAAAATTGAGTTATTTTAAGCCCAAAAATAAAACGTATTTATAAATTTTTTTCTTTTTTAAAGTTTGTTTACCATTTAAAAACATCTATAACAGTTAAAAAACTCTTAAATTAAAATTTATTCAATTCGAAAAAAAAGTAATAGTTTGAATGAAAAAAAATTTCTGATTCTTTTTTTTTGCTTTAACAGCAAATACAAATGACAGTTTTTACCATCCTTTATATAAATTTCATTTATGCTGCTCTAAATTTACTAAATTTTCGTTTTAAAACAAAATTTGATTTTTGAAAATTTCTTTGCAAGAAAAATTTTTTAAATATATTATAAGAAAATGTCCTATATCAGTCTTTTTTTTAAATTATTATAAAGCCTTTCTAAACTTCTAAACTTTTTTGATTAAAGATAATTAATTAAAAATTAAAAAATTTACCAGCGGTCTCCAAGCAGGAAGTAATACGCCATCAAAGCATGGCTTCGCCAATGTACACGTCGCCGATTGTTCCGTAACTAATACATGATTATGTGCAGTAATATTTACAATAAAAATTCCATTATGATTTGGTTCTATTGATATTGT
The DNA here is from genome assembly GCA_964035985.1 of Panagrolaimus superbus. Taxonomy (NCBI): domain Eukaryota; kingdom Metazoa; phylum Nematoda; class Chromadorea; order Rhabditida; family Panagrolaimidae; genus Panagrolaimus; species Panagrolaimus superbus. Next base: position 3,224,548 of record OZ038357.1, read on the forward strand.
CAACGATATCAAACATAAAATTAATGATAAAAATAACAAAATTTTATTATTAAAATTTGTTTTCATCATTTTTTTTTATAAATATTTATTTATTTATTTAATAAATAAAATACGGTAATATTATTACAGTAATTTCTGTTAAAAATCAGAATTCATAATTTTTGAAATATATCGAAATTGTCAGTTATGATTTCGTTTGTTTTTTTACCTATAAATTTGAAAATGGTTTTAAAAAAACGTACAAATTTGTAAAAAAAGGAAAATTGAGGAAGTTAAAAAACGTAAAACATTTTAAAAAACGCGTAATTTTTTTAAAATTTTTCGAAGAATTTCAAAAAAACAGTTGACAATAATTTTTTAGTTAAACAACAAAAGCTTTTAAAAGCAGTTAAAAAATTATTTAAAGTTTACTACCCGTCTCCAGTTTTTTACCCAAAAATAATTTTTTTAAATTAAAAAAATACTAAATTTTTCCAAGTAACACTCAACCAAAAATTTTACTAAATTTTTTTTGAAACTATAAAAGTACCACCAAATAGTTGGGGGGGGGGGGGGGGGGGGGGTTCTAACTCTCTCTCTCTCTCTCTCTCTCTCAAATAATGACTTTACAAAAAAACCCCCATAAAAAAAGAGAGTAAATGTGTGAAGTACTCTTAATAGACTTAATAGAGTTATCAAAAAAAAAGTACATTAAAATGAAACAAGTTTTTTTTAAACAACAAAAATTTTATGTTCGAAGATAAAATTTGACAAAAAAAAAAGTAGAGAAAAAAAGAAGGATGAAAACAAAAAAAAAGTTTTAAATCAATTTTATTCCGTCTAGTGAAGTTCAAAATATACATATATATATTTTTTAATGGTTTTAAATAAAATGAACAAATTTATTTGATATAAATTTAATTTAGTTAAAAAAAATTAAACGGAACTAATTTGAAAGGTTGAAAACAAAATTGGGTGGTTTTAAAATAAAATTATTGAACAAAAATTATAAGAAAAAATTTTCAAAACAGTTATTATAAAATGATATAAAATAGTATTTTTCATTAAAATAAAGAGTATAAATCAAAACAATGTTTCCTCCGCCAGTTAAAAATCAAGGAATCCAAATATTTTATTTTTGACATTAAAGGGAGCATTTTCGGGATAGACAAATGTTTTTTACATTCCTTCGCACGGGTCCTCTTAGCACGAAAATATTCCAAAATCTTTAAAATAGCGAATATTACTGAATTTTGACTATTTTTTTCTGTTTTTACGATTAAAATTAACCCTAGGAAAAACTGTTTTTTAAAAAAAATGATCTTTAAAAACTTTTTTTGAGAAAATATAACGGTTGTCAAAAATGTGTGACTAATCAATAAAATATTCAAATTTCGTATTTTCCTGGATTGTTTCTTTTTTTGTGGGCACATCTTTTAGGGTACTTAAATTGAATCATAAAAATTAATTTTATTCACAAAATTCCATGAACAAAACTGAAAATTTTTTTTAATTTAAAAAACTATTAAATTCAATTTTAATTCAACAAATGAATGGTTTTTTTTTGAAATTATTCCAAAAAATATTACAAAAAAAACATTTAAAATGCCCTTTTTTAAAAAAAGGGGTATCAAAAAAAGTTGTATTATTTTACGAAAAAAAATTTAAAACCAAGAGCAAAAAAAAGTAAGAACGAAAACAATTGGAAATTATTCAAAGTCAAAATCAAAAGGTGTGGTCATAAAGACAGATAGAGAGAGAGAGAGAAAAGAGAAAAAAAAGTGATGAGACATTCATCATTTTTAAGGGTTTAAAAAAAAATAATTGATGAAAAACAAGGTTGTATTCCCGTTTTTTTTTTCATCGCTTTTTTTTAAAGGGAGTGTCGACGACAAGCAAAAAAAAATTTGTGTGGACAACAAGTATGTTTTAACACGAAAATGAGTTAGAGAAAAGAAATAGCATAGAAAAATGTCTTATTCGTGTAAAAACATACTTGTTGCCAAAAATTTTTTTTTGCTTGTCGTCGACACTCCCTTTAACGAAAAAGAAAATAAATGCACATCGAATTTAGTGTTCAATTTTTCCAAGCTGATGTTTGGGCCAAGCATCAGCTTAACAATTTGGCAAAATGTTTTTCAATGCCATGTTTGAACAAAAAAACATTAAACATTTTTATTATTTCTCCAACAAAAAAGTCAAAACTTTTTTGCCACATGGCGTTGCAAAAACATTTTGCCAAACATTCGCTTGCAAAATTCAAACTTTTTTTTGATTTAAATTCGACTTGGATGGATACGAAGACAGTTAAATTAAATTTTCTAAAATAAAATGTATAAATGTTCTAATAAATCACGATTATTATCAGTGCCAGTTTACACATTATTTTTGCTTTTATACAACAATTTCAACTTTAAAAAGTAGTCACAACTATGTTTACTAAATTAATACCAAAAATGTAAATCTAAATTCACTTTTTATATTTTTATTTTCTCTCTTATCTTATGCAGTTTTAACAACATTTTTTTAAGAGAAAATAATGTTTTTCCAAATTAATTTAAGAATTATTAAATTGCAGTTTTTAAAATAGTTGTTAAATTAGTATTTTTTTTAAACTTCCCCAAATAATCATATCAGTTTTTATAATTTAGCTTTAATTTCAAACCTCCCAAAATATACCAATGTTGCAACCTTTGTCACGGAAACTCATGATTTTTTTTATATCAAATTTGCATAAAGAACACATTCTTCAGTTTTTTTTCTCATTAAAATGTTTAGTTTCTATTATTTTTTTTGTATTACTTTATTGGCATATTTTAAGTTTATCAAATATACCCGAATAATAAATTTTGGCCATAAAAATAGTTTAATAATTTTTCTAAAAAGAAGTTTTAAAAATAATTGATAGAAACCAAGGTTATTTCTTTTCCGTTTTTTTTTTCTTCTTTTAACTAATATATTATTTTTTTGGTGAATGAAAAAAGACATAAATAATTATATTACACTGAAAGAAGAAGAAAAAAAAAAAGAAAGAAAAAAACGGGAACTATTTTGCACAGATTAAAAAATGTAAAAAAAACAGTTTAAATCGAAAATCATAAAAGTTATATAAAACCCGCAAAACTAAGTGACATCATAAAAAAATAAATAAATCATATAAAAAAGCTATTAATCAGTTTTTTTTCCTTAGCTACAGCAGGGTTTGTCCAGATATGACGTCATGGTTTAGCAACATGTGAATGAATGCCGCAAGCCTTCAGAATCATTTTTACCCCCCATAAATACCCTACTCTGTGAATCAGACGTTCAAAATGCTTTTCTATCGTAATATAAAGCATTCAAAATCTGATTATTAGTTTTTTGTATGACGTCATATCTGGAGAATCCCAAATACTAAATGATCTCAGTTTTAAAAAATCAGAAATTTAAAAAATATATATAAGATTGTCTAAAGTGATAATTATTACAGCCAGTTTTTAAGTATAAGCTGAAATCACACTTTCCGTTTAATATACTGGTTGAAAAAATCCAGTTACCAATTATAAGGACCAAAAGAAACACACAAGACTGCCAGTTTAGGACTTTTCCTGATATAACGTCATACAAAAATCAGGGTTTTCGGACCCCCCCCCCCCTCCCCGTCATACTTTTTCGTCTGATCTTTTGCTGCATTTGAAAGGCGGGTCATATTTGCTTGATCCCCTCCCACCGTACAACTGTATGACGTCATATTTGGACAAATCCCTTATCATTCTTTCAAAATAATCAAATTTTTTCATAAATTTTCTTGCATAAAATTACCAAACAAATATTTCCATTTTAATTAACATGTAAAAATATATCCGATAGAGAACTCTACTTATCAGTTTTTTATTTCCAACACGACCGATATCGGCAATAAACCATCATTTAACTACTCCCAAATACAACAAGAAAAAAAGGGAATATTTTCAAAGTTTATTTTACAAAAAAAAATGTGTCATTGCCGATTTCAAAAATCTTAAGCCAATTTTATGTCTTCTTTTAAAAAAAAAGCTTTTATATAAACAAAAAAATAAATAATAAAAAGTTTAAGAAAAAAAGGAACATATGGTTTCACACTTTTGCAGAAAAAAAATAGATATATTAAACATAAAAAAAGCGTGTCATAAAAAGAATAAATGTTTATTTCAAAGAAAAATGTAAAAAAAAAAATGTTGAAAAAAACCGACATCAAAAAAAGGCAAAAGTTATGTCATAAAAAAATTTGATATTTTTTTGCATTAAAAAAAGTCAAAAATTAAATTAAATTTTTATAAGAAAAAAAAGCCATTAAAAAGATTAGCCGACAGTATGTGCACCAGATTGCTTCCTATCAAAATTTCCGGTGCCTCGTTTTAATATTGAAAATATTTTTTTGGATTATAAAAAAAATGTTGTACATAAGTTTAATGAAAAAAAAAATAATGCTTGAAAAAGGGATTTTTTAAAGGGAGTATTGACGGCAAGCAAAAAAAGTCTTACCACGAAAATTTAAAAAATATATTTTTTTTAAAATATTACTTAATTTAAACTATTTTTCTGTTTTTTAATCGTAAAAGCAAAAAACAATGACCAAAATTTTATGATATTTACTCTTTCAAAACTTTGTTAAATTTTCGTTGCAGGAAACTTGGTTACTTTGAAATAAGAAAAAACTTTGCGTATCTCGGCGCTCCCTTTAATTAAATTTGAATTTTTAAATCAAAATACTCAAGATCTGCAGTTTGCAGTTATTAGAAAACTAAAAGGCTTAAAAATGCCAAGAAAAATTATGAATAAATTACCAGTTTAAATTTTGTATTATATCTGAGTCAATCATTTTAACTTTTTTTACCAAAAACTCACTACCTCCGCATCAGTTTCTGAAAAAATACCAAAAATAACTTAAAAAAAACTTTTTATATCAAGTAAAAATTTAAATATTCTCTAATTTTTACCATCCATTTGAATTTTAATATATCTGATCTCTGAAATACAGTATATCAAACATCTTTTATTCTTACAAATCCAAATATGCAGTTTTCTTACATCCATTAAAACTTAAGATTGGCAAACTTTAAGTAAAGAAATATATATTTTTTTTAAAGAAAACAACATCAAAAGTGACAAATGTTTGGGTATTTTCTTTTGTCAAGAAAAAACTACTACCATTTGTTCGTTTTTCTAATTTTTCCAAAACGGACCCTTGGGGGGGGGAGATGCTTTTATTTAAAAACAAACTAATGTGATTCTTTGATGGCGGCATTGTTCGAAGGAAAGAAAGGAAAAAAAACAAGAATGTAATCGCTGCCAATTAAAATTCTCAAATTTAAAATATATAAAAAAAACTACAAAAGTTTGTTTATGTCTAACTTTTTTTTTAAAACTTTTTTAAAAACTTTTTTTAAAAGTTCTTTTTTAAAAAAATTGATTCTTTGAAGGTCATTTTGCTGCTGCTGATGAAAATAGATTAAAAAAGCATTATTTATTCTAAAAAAACAGTTAATAGTATTTATATTTATATTTTGTGTTGCGGTCACAAATTTGAAGGGGGAATCCCTTTCCCATCAGGGCTGGACGAAAATTTCGTTTCGCGCTGTTTCGTAGTTATGTTTTTGCGAAAGAGATATCAAAAAATTTTTTCTGATAATTTTTGATAACGGGGATTAATAATATACCCAAAAACCAACCCAGAACCAAAATATTTATTTTTTAGCAAAAATTTGCATACCTCTTTCGCGATTTTTCAAAAATTTCCTTTGATCTTATGCCGCTTTTTGCGAAAGAGGTATGCTAATTTTTGCTAAAAAAATAAATATTTTGGTTCTGGGTTGGTTTTTGGGTATATTAATAATCCCCGTTATCAAAAATTATCAGAAAAGATCTTTTGATATCTGTTTCGCAAAAACGAAACTACGAAATAGCCGCGAAACGAAATTTTCGTCCAACCCTGTTTCCCATCTCTAAAATGCCTAATTTTTCAGCGCAAAGTCAAAAATAAAATGTTTTTTATCTTTAAAACTTTTATGTATGCATCTATTTATCTATGAATTTAGCATAAAGTGCTTTGAATTATTAATATATTTTTACATAAATATTAGTAATTTTGGCTAAAATTCTTAAAGATGCCAAAAAAAATCAGGCAATATTTTGTTCAAATGCGTAAAATAACGCTAAAAAACATAAAACTACTTGAATGGCATTTTTTAAATTAATAATTTTGATAAAATTTAAAATTTTATGGATTTTTGTGCTTTTTTACACGTTGAATCAGAATATTGCTTAATAATTTTGGTATCTTAAAGGATTTGAATCAAAATTACTACTGTAAATTTGGTCAGTTTTCTAATAAATTAAAAAGAATTTTTTTTATATACCACTAAAAACAATACAGTTTTAAAAAAGCAATAATAATTAAACAACAAAAAATTAATTGAGTACTTACAACCACTCCAAAAAATATATAAAATTCCGTTAAAGGGACTCCCAAATTTTTAGCATACAACAAAACTTTTAAATTTGGCGGGATTTAGCCAGTATGACAGTTTGCTCTTTGCATGAACTTGCTAAATCCCGGCAAATTTAAAAAAGAATTATTCGTCGCAAATTCTTATATATCCCTTTTAAAAAAGTAATGAAAAAAGTATAAAAAACTTGTATTAAATTAAAACAGTGACAAAATACATAAATAAATAAATTCATTTTTCTTCTTTTTGTGGTCGATTTTTTTTTCTTGCCTTTTTTCAAGGTCAAAAAGACGCCATTAAAAATAACAGCCAAAAATGGGGTACAAAAATGAAAGATGTTAGAAAAAAAAATTATAAAATAATCTTTTCAAAAAAACGTAAAAGAAAAAAGTTTTTGTGAATAATAATTGCATAAATAGATAAAAATGGGAACAACAGTAAAAAAAAAAGACTTAAATTATTTCTTTTTGGCAAAAAATAAAATAGCGACGATTTAAATTATTTTAAAAAAGGTATCCAATTTTTAGTATGATAAAATGATGATACTGTCACATTCAGTTTTAAAAATCTGTTAAATTTTTACAGCTCTTAAAATTTTAAATGATATCATTTTTTCAGTTTAAAATCAAATAACGAAAAAATCATTACATCTAATCAGTTCTCAATTAGGAAGAGAATCCACTTCTATGTTTTTCGTAAAAAATATATTCTATTTTAGTTTTCAGTACAAAAGTGGGAATCGATTCCTTTGATTCCGATTCCGATCCGATTCCACCGATTCTCGTTTCCGATTCCGATTCTATTCGATTCCCTTATAAGGAATCGGAATCGGAATCGACGAATCGGAATCGGGAACGGAATCGGGAAAACACTGCATCTAATCCACCATTTTATAGAGCTTGTTCAGATCAGAAGTCGGCAAAAAATCGAAATTTTTAAACCTGCTCTAATCCATCAAAGTAGCATAATACCGTATATAAATATAATGACAAAAGTGCCGACGTCGAATCTGGAGGCTCCCTAAATATAAAACATAGATTTCTTTTAAAAATATAATCTTTTAAAAAACGCATCTTCAAAATTCTAAAAATTGTTGTCAATTATTCCCACCCCCGTTAATTAGCATAATCAACACATGATAGCTATTTCTATATTTATCCGTCGGGAAACCTCTCATTGATTTTTATCATCTAACGTAAGTGATAAAATTAATCATCAAAATTCATAACTTTATTTTTTATTGTCGAGATTAAACATTGATAACCTTTATCAGTTAAACCTTTGTTATCAGGAGTTAATTCCCTTTTTGTTACTATTATAACAGTTTTACAAAAGCTAAAATTAATTTGGGCTAAAAATTTAGCTTTTTTGGAGTAACAATTGTTTTTTAAATTAATTCTTCCTTGGAGAGTCAAAAAAGTATTTTTTGGAGCCAAAAAAAAATAAGATCCAAGAGTCAATTATTTAAAACAGTTTAATAGTGTAAATTGACATTTAGAAAGCACTTTTAGGTGTTTTAAAGAAAATTTGGAATTTTGACTCCGACTCTGGAATCGATACCAGTGACTCCGACTCCGGATAAAAAAAAATATCCGGCACATCACTGCCATGAGCCGTCCTCCTTTTTAAATATAAAATTGTAAATGTTATTTTCGTTTTTGGTCATAAAAGTCTCGTAAAATACGGCAATAATTACTTTAAAAGCTTATTCAAAAACAGTTATAAAAAATCTAAAAAATAAAAAATATGTTGCTCAAAATAACTTTAGATTTAACAGCTCATGTTTATGATGCCATTGGCAATTGACACAAAAAATTTAGATAAACAATATCTCTTTTTTTACAGACACACTTAAATTTAAAAATTCAATTCTGTCACTATTTTTAAGCATGTTTTTCTAGCGCTTAAATATTTGTTAAAATAAAAAAACAACAATATTAAAAATAATTTAATTCTTCGTTGCTTAGTGCCAAATTTTATTCTGGGATTTTATAAAAAAAAAGTATAACAAAATTTAAATATTATACTAAAAACAAATGTGGTCGTGACAAGCTTTCCCCCCCCCTTTTTTCTAACTCAAAACATTTAATAAACAAAAACAAATTATTATATATTTAAAAATAGAATTCTTTTTTTCCTTTTAAAATTGACATGGTCAACAAGGAGCAAAAAAAGTTGTTTAAAGGGGGAGACCCACCTTGAACAATTTTTTGCTCAGGGTTCATTGGAGCTGCTTTTTTTAAAACCTTTTGCAGCTCCAACGAATAAAAAAAGCAGCTCAAATGAGTCTGCGATCGCGTCGAGACCGTCAAGAAAATTGCAGCAAAAAATTGTTCAAGGTGGGTCTGCCCCTTTAAAAAAAGAAGAAGATTTTAAATGAGTGCAAAAAAAAAAGAAAAGTTTTTATAAATCTTTTAAATATATATATTTTTTTCAGTTGTATCCAATTACATCTTCCCCCTTCTTTTTTTGTTGATGACTTTTAGCAATGTTTAAAGAATAAAATATATAAAGATTTTTTTGAATGAAAAAAGGGATTAACAAAAAGGAAGTTAAAGATCCTCTCGAGAACATAGAAAGTATTATTATTGGGTGGTTTGATTCATGTATATATTCTTCAGTTTTGATAGAACAAATATTTTTGTATATTTTTTTACATAATGTAAAAAAAATTAAAATAAGAAATAATTTAATTGCAGCTTTTAACTTACAAAAGCATAGATAAAAAGATAAAAAGTTGTATTTCAATAAGAATAATAAAAAAAAAATTACCACAGTTTAAAAAAATTTCAGCAAAACAAAAAACAGTTTTTTTGGCACATAAAATTTCACTCTGCATTTCAGTTAACAAAATTACAACCAACAAATGTTTTGTTCCCTAAAATTATCGAAAATAATAGATTAAAAGATAAACTTTGTAATCCTTAATTTTGATTTATCAGTTGTTATCATTTTAATTAAATTATAATAAATTTTTGATTTACACAATTTTATAGCACAAATCAGTTTAAACTTTAAATTAAAAGATTTTTTAAAAAAAAAGTAAATAAAAAATGTTACTCTTTTGTAAAAAATAAAAAATACATTTAAATAAAAACAACGACGGCAAAAGATAAAACAAAAAAAGGAACCACCAAAAAAAAATAATTCTTTTCTTTCTCCTCCTTTGTCATAGCTCATTTCATCGTTCACAAAAAAAAACAGAATATATAAAAGAGTCAATTCTCTGACAAATAGCCAATTTTTTTTTGGGAAGAAAAAAAGAGCTATACTTCAAAGTAACAAAACCAAGCCAAGCCTAAGTCGAAAAACTAAGAAGAAGAAAAAAAAGAAGCTGAAGAGTGAAAAAAAAGGAAGCAGCTTGTCGATTGTAGAATTGTAGAATTGGAGGAGCTAAGAAAATTGAAAGAGTTTTTTTTTCTTCTTCTTCCATTTTTTTTGGCAGTCTTAAAAAAAATGGAATTTATGATAGAAAATGGAGTAACGAAAATGAAGAAATATATATATCTCTATATATTTATGTATTTATAATATAATATTAAAGTATTAAAAAGAAGTAGCCGCCGATATATATGTAATAAATAACAAATTGAATTTTTTAAATGTTAAAAGCTTGAAAACCCAGTGTATATTTTTATAAAAAATGCCCAAAAAATGCTTAACTATGATTTTGAAATTATTTTTAAAATTTGCTGATAAAATATTTTAACGCGCCAGTCACAAAAATAATTTCAACAGGATAATTTTACAGAACAAAAAACGAAGAAATTTAAAATTATTAAAATAAATTCAATGAAGAAATATATAAATAAAAATTACGTAAAAGTCTTCTCTCATTTCAAACTCATAAACCTGAAGGAACTCTATATGGAAGTTTTTAATCCTGTTTTTTTATTTTGTTTTTGTAATTTACGCCATTTTAAAAGCGGAATAAAATTAAATTACTGTTCAGTTTTAATGATTAACTGAACAGTAATTTAATAGACTGTTCAATTTATCATTTAAAAAAAATTATTCTATAAAAAAATTCAAAAAAGTTTTTTTCTGGCGTAATTATTTTTGGGTTTAAAACATAAAATATATCGGTGCTAACCACTTAAAACCAAGAAAAAAAAGGGAAACAAAAATTGATTTAAAATTTAAATTTTTAAATACTTAACAAAATTAAGCCTAAAAAGTGTTTTCTTTGAAAAACTTTGGAAGAGAATAATAAACAGAGAGGCATTAAATCTTGTTGTTTTGAAAAACTAGAATTTTTAATTTTGCAGTTTAATTTTTTTGAGTCTCTATTTTGGATTAGCGATATTAGATATCCATTCTAATATCGCTAATCCAAAATGGATTGCATTAAAAAAATGGTTTCAGTTTTAGCTTTGGTGCCATCAAGCACTATCTCCAGCTTTGTTACGAGCTTGACTCTAAAAGGTACTTGGTCGAAACCACAACTGTTTCAGTTTTTTTTAAAATTAAAGTATTATATATTAACTCAGTTTATGAACAAATATTGGTCTTAATTTTACCCGAAACAAATTTTTTGTTACTTTTTCTTAACAAATGAAGTTTAAACACACTTTTTTTCGTATCAAAGTTGGGCAGCTAAATTAATAATGGATAAAAAAATTAATCAAAAACATAATTTTCGAATGAAAATAATCGATTTTACATTAAATTTAATCGAGTGTTTTAATGGTTTAAAAGAATTTCAAAACATAACAGTTTTTTTCAGAACCTTTGAACCTAAAAAAGAATGCAAGACAGTTTTTCAATATGAGCAACAACTACAGCTGTGAAAGAGTTATTCAAAACTTTTTTAATCACTTTAAAATAATTAAAACTTTGGCAAAATTATTCAGTTTAGTTACGACAAAATTTGCGAAATTTGTGAATATGTTTTTTTAGAGACGTGTTAATTTTTATAAATAAAGCATTTCCAAAATATTTAAAAAAAACTAGCAGCAATTTATCGCAAACAGAATATTTTCATTTTTAACAAATTCCTAATAAAAATTTTAAAATATTAGTATTATTACCGTTAATGAAATGTTTAAAAAAGAATTTTAATTGTTACAAACAAGGGGCGATAGTTTATTAAAAAATATTTTGAAAAAAATGTAAAAAGACTTTTTTTTTAAATACCTTAAAAAATATTGCGCGAATTTTTGTAGTGAAAAAAATATGGAAACAATTTTATTAGATTAAAGAATTTAAAAAAAATGACACAAAAAAACAAATCTTAGTCATTTTTTAAAATATTCTATCCCAGTTTTTTTAAAGAAATTTAAAAACAAAATAATCATAAAATTAAACTTTCAGTTTAAAATCAATTTGTTCAAAACACATATCCCTGATTCAGTTTTAATCCTATTTTTAACATCATCAACAAGTAAGTGTTCATAGGATAGAAAAAAAAGTTTATAAACAGAAAACTAAAAAAAAACTCCCACGAAAAATAAAATATCTCTCTACTTTTTTAAACTTTGTAAAAATCTTTTTTTTACATATAAAACTCTCACACAAAGATAGGGGAAAAAAGCTTTCTGCTTTTACTTTTTTTTTATTCTTTTTTTTTTAATTCAATGCTTTCTTTTTGTTTGAACGAAAATATCTTCTAAAAAAATCTTTAATCAAGTTATCCCCCCCCCCTTTTTTCAATTTTATATTTTTGTGTGACGCATCATTTTTTTCTTCTTCATATTTTTTTTACTCGTTAAAAACTTTATTCTTCTTTTTTTTTCAGCTTTTTTAAATTTATTTATTTCTTATTTCTTCAAAAAATGAAATACTTTTTTTTGTTAACAAAAAAATCATTATCCACTTGAATTTTTTGTTCAAACAAAGGTTTCCCCTTCTTTTTTTTCCATTGAAGCTGAAATTTGTAGGATCTCTGTAGTTCGTTTGTGAGATCTTAGATTTTTAAAGATTAGCTTTTTGAGAAAATGAAACAATGTGGAAAGTAATTAATTACATTAAATTAATTTGCGGTGTTTAAAATTTGTTTGTTAAAAAACTATAAATATGCAATTTTAATATTAATTGATTTGAAATCCACGTCAGATTGTTCCCATTATCGTAAATGTATAAATATAACTATAAATTATTATTCATAAAAAAATTATTATGTGAAAAGCATTAAAAAAATATTGATTTTAATTTTCCCAAATGTCTGCATTAAAAAAGTTTTTAACATTGTATTTTTTTTTTCTGTTTAAATCTAAACATTGAAATTAATTTACCAAAAAAAAATGCGTTTGATTTTATATTTTATTTTACTTTTGCCATTTTTTTTGGAGACAGTCGCTGTCGAAGCTGAAGGAATTTTAACAACAGAAACAAATGGATGGCGATATATTGAGTATGTTTTTTTTCTATCAAACATTTTTCGAAAAAATTGTTTTGTTAATCCCATTTTTCAATCAGAAAAATACGCAAAGAAAGAAAAAAATATTAGAATTTTTTGATTCAGGTTGAAAGAAACAATCACATCTTTTATTTGCTCGTCGACACTAGGTTTTTAAAAAATCATTATTTTTTAGAAACAAAGACACTGGAAAATGGGAATCTTTACCACCACCATTAAATGATCCAAGTGATTATGATAACCCTGGACAACTTAAAAACAGTGGAGATCCAGGTCCACCATTGTAAAAGCTTTACATTATTTCATTTTCTGGCCTTATGCCGGTAATCGTCGTAATTTTGATGGGGGAGTGTTGAAGAATTTTCAATAAAATATTTAAATAATTATTTATTTTTAAAAAACTATTTTTTTGTATTTAAAATAGAGCTACAAATTTGGGAGTGGGATAAGAGAATTTTCTGAGAGCCTACCTAAAATTTTACATTTTAGGGCTTGGTTCAATTTTTATAAATCAAAAAACCTCAGCATTTTTTTAAATATAAAAAAATTTTAATGGATAATCAAATGTCGACAGTAACCTAACTAAAATGTTTCAAACATAAATTATTATTTTTATAATTACTTATGTTTTATTTATTTACACCCCAATTTAATTTTCCTTAAAATCGATCTGTTTTACAATCAACGACAAATGATAACGTTACATTCGCAAACTATTAATATTTTAAAAATGTGAAAAAAGCAAGATACATCTACGAACTCTAATTATGAAACAAAATCTCAACATGGGGCAGTTTAAAAATGACATCATGTGATAGGGGGGATACAGTAGCTGACAATGTTCTTTGATATTTTGGCGTCACTTCAAAGCGCCAAGTATCACGGAGAAAGTGTCTCAAAAATCCTGATTTTTGTATGACGTCATATCTGTACAGCCCCTATCCATGTAAACAGCCAAATACGGTACTACAGCAGCAACATTTTGCAACAAAGATTTTAGCATTTCACAATAATAATTAACTTTATTTTGCAAAATTTCCCAGTAATTCAAGTTATTTTATTTTATTAGTGTAACACTTTTTTGGCACAAAAGTTTTATTGCCTTTACATCTCTTCAATTATTGCAGTTTTTTGTCTAACCTTGATACAGCTTTCTTTAACCACATTGGACCAATTGGTAAATTCCATTCATTTTTAATTGCTCCTGCAGGGACATCCATTTCAAACCAATGACATATCCAAAACCACCATACTTTTGAAAAAGGAGCCGATTCTCGAAGATTTCTTGGAAGTTCAAAAATTTGATGATAACCCCAAAATACATGTGTTGTTAGCCAATATGCAATTAATACATCCATTGTATAATGTATCCCAGATATAACCAATGCAGCAATACCAAAAAAAGTTATTGGAGTTGCAATATATCTGTAAAATAATTAATGTAAAAATAGATTAAGATGTAAAACACATTTTTTTTCAAATTCGAGGGCCATCGGCAAAAAAAAAAGTTGGATTTTGAGATAAAAAGCTGAAACTTGGCAAATAGACTAATATTGGGCCAAAAATGACCAAGATGGAGGCCATTTTCGTTTAAAATGCCGTAGGGGATTAGGGTGGATATCATATATCCCAAATCCGGATATCCCCCAAAAATAATTTAAAAGTATCAGGATGTGTTCTCCTAACCTATTTCTACTATTTAATAGTTAAAATTTCGAATTTGGTCTTGTAGAAGTGAAATGCCATTAATTTGAAATATGCCAAAATAGGTTCTTGGCAAAAATCTCGAAACTTTTGGTTTGGGCCGAAGCTGTATTTTTTATCATTGATTACCATCCCCATACTGAACATATCCCCCCTGGCAAAATTTTTTAGATTTGGGGGGAACAATTTTTTTTTTTGCAAAAACATCATTTTGAAAAATTTTTCACAGGGGGGACCAAGACAAATCAAAATTTTCGAAAAAAAATTTTTTTTCTAAAAATTGTTCGATTTCCTATATAAACACCTATAAACATGATTCTGATACTTTTTAGTTGGCAAAAGAATCTTAAATTGGCTCAAAATCAAAATTAAATTCTCATAAAAATATGCTTTTATTATCACATTGAAAATAGAGTTTAAAATAGATTTTATCAACTAAAAAGTATCAGAATCATGTTTATAGGTGTTTATATAGGAAATCGAACAATTTTTAGAAAAAAAATTTTTTTTCGAAAATTTTGATTTGTCTTGGTCCCCCCTGTGAAAAATTTTTCAAAATGATGTTTTTGCAAAAAAAAAAATTGTTCCCCCCAAATCTAAAAAATTTTGCCAGGGGGGATATGTTCAGTATGGGGATGGTAATCAATGATAAAAAATACAGCTTCGGCCCAAACCAAAAGTTTCGAGATTTTTGCCAAGAACCTATTTTGGCATATTTCAAATTAATGGCATTTCACTTCTACAAGACCAAATTCGAAATTTTAACTATTAAATAGTAGAAATAGGTTAGGAGAACACATCCTGATACTTTTAAATTATTTTTGGGGGATATCCGGATTTGGGATATATGATATCCACCCTAATCCCCTACGGCATTTTAAACGAAAATGGCCTCCATCTTGGTCATTTTTGGCCCAATATTAGTCTATTTGCCAAGTTTCAGCTTTTTATCTCAAAATCCAACTTTTTTTTTTGCCGATTTTTTCATTTTTGCTCGACTTTGAAAAAAAATGTGTTGTAAAAGATACCGTAATAAAAGACCACGAGGTGCATAATGTAGTTGAACAAGCCACATTAATGATAGCGTTAAAGTATGCCCAGAAAACATTAAATCTCCGCATAAAACTTTTTCTTCTCCAGATGTTAAACCAAGTGTTACAACATAATTAACAAAACGATGAACAATTTCTGTTGAATAAATTCCAGTTCGATTAATTTGTGGTAGGCATACTTCATCAGTATTATGAAATGGTGGAGGAAGAAATGTTACACCAAGTACAACGGCACCTTAAATATATATATTATATATATAAATGTTATTTATCCAAAAAATACTCACGTAAAGCATACAAAATTGCACCAAGGATAAAAATTCGTCGTAAAATAATAATTCTTTCTTTATGAAGAAAAACAATCAAAAGTCCGATTGAAGTGCTATGAAAGAAAGTTTAAAAAACCAAAATATAAGTGTTTAAAAAAATCTTACTTGATCGTCGTCATTGCATCAGCTAAAAATGAAATGAAATTAACAATCTAACAATTATAATAATAAATATTAAACTAACCAAATTTCCAAGCCCATTTTTGTTGTTGTACAAACATGAAAACTAAATCTGGTAACGGCTCCCTTGGACTAATATCATGAATAACAGTGAGCAGAAAAAAATTGAGAAATGATGAAATTGAAAGACAGACTAATGAAAGTGCTAATTTCAATAATTCTGAACGAAATTTCTGAAAAACTTTTATGAAATATGTATAAAGCATTTGCATATGTAAATGTTACTTACTTCTGGGGGTATCACAGATTTTGGAAATGTGCCATCTGAATGTAAAGAAAAAAGAGATGCTGATTGATTGATACATGATGAAGTTCCACGAATTGAATTAATTCCACCACCAGCAGAAATAGTGTCATTATGAAATTCCGCACTTGATGACATCAATCGCAGCCTGGGTACTGTAATCGAAATCTGAAAAATAACCATTTTTATTTTTATTTTAAAACTGAATATAAAAATGACAAATAAGCTTACCATCAAAGCTGTCAAATATCTTACCTTGAAAATGATTTAGTAGGAGCCGTTTTTTTGGCAGAACAAAAAGAAGCAGCAATAAAAAAAATGCAGCTTACTCTTTTGAACAAAATAATAGAAATCAGAATAGTAATTTTACTATCAATTCAGTAATGCTTATTTTTCTGCATTTCATTACTTTCAAAAACAAAAAATAAATAAGTGTTATTAAATTTGCATAAAAGTCAAATAAATTTTAAGTGATTGACAAATTTTTTTTTGGAAGAAATGGTTGACAAAACGATGCAAACACTTGCAAAGGGAGCTTTTGCGTTTTGCTGCATTTTGCTGCGTTTTGTTGCGTTTATTGATTTTATTAAATAAAACTTGGTTTTAAAGGTTAACAAAGGTATCAGAATAGGGTAACAAGGTATGGGGCATCTGAAAATAGCAGAAACTTTATTTTATATCGGATTTTGAAGGCTACAATTAACGGATTCTGAAGTCAAAAATTTTTTTTTCGATTATAGAGGCGGAGGGGGGTAATCGACCACGGGGAATCTGAAAATAGAGTCCGTTTTATTTTTAAGGATTCAGAATCCTGGATTCTGACCAGATTCTGAATTTTAAAAATTTTATTAAATAAAATTGTTTTTTTTTGTGTTTTCAGAATTCAGGATTCTGAATCCTTAAAAATAAAACGGACTCTATTTTCAGATTCCCCGTGGTCGATTACCCCCCTCCGCCTCTATAATCGAAAAAAAAATTTTTGACTTCAGAATCCGTTAATTGTAGCCTTCAGAATCCGATATAAAATAAAGTTTCTGCTATTTTCAGATGCCCCAAAGGGCAGCCCCATACCTTGTTACCCTATTCTGATACCTTTGTTAACCTTAAAAACCAAGTTTTATTTAATAAAATCAATAAACGCAACAAAACGCAGCAAAATGCAGCAAAACGCAACCGGGATAGAAACATGTTTAAAATGGCGTTTGAAATTTACTGACTGAGACAAAAGTATATAACTATCAAATTTATGCAAATCCAAGGTTCAGTATTTTGGGTTGAGGCAGGCCCAATTTTTCTGAAACATTTTTTACTATATTTTTTGTTGGATTCAAATTAATTGTTCTTTGTTTTTGCTCCAAAGTTTACTTGTAAACCAGTTATCAAATACGAAAAAAAGTCATACTTCATGTAAATTTACATAATTGCTTATCTAATACCACCACTAATTCCAAGCATGCTGATTTTGTTATCTTTAATCAAAAAACAATTAAAAATTGATGTTTTTTCAGTCAACTTTTAAAAACCACTCAAAAATGACGTTGTCTTGTCTCTTTTTTTATCCCTTGTTTTTCTTTACTTCCATTTTTCTTTTCCTTGTGCTGACGTGGTCTTACTTTCTAGTAATGTTTTTTACTTACTTACTTGCTGTTCTGCTGCTGCTTCACTCTTTCTCTCTCTCATATTTTTTTTTGCGCGTTATCCTTTTTTTCTCTTTAGCTTTAGCTTATAAGCTTGTTTTTTCTGTGGCCTTCCTTTAGGATATACTTGAACTAAATTGTGTCTCCCCTTCTGTTTTTTCACTTATCATCTTTTTTTACAACTGTTCTTTTTCATCTCTCATTTCCTTTTCTTTTAAATCTTGTTTTGCGTTTTCACGCAGCTTTTTTTTCCTCCATTAATTAATTAATTGATACCGGTCTATTATTGTGGGAGACATTTAAAAGTACTTTTTAAACGTTGCTATTAAATTTAGATATCCTTAAATTTTATCTCTTTCAATATACCCAAATTTTGAATATCTTGTATACATACCATTGGAACATTAATGACCTATCGTCATCAACATGGATGAATCTGTCGATGAATTAAAAAATTTGATGACCTTTCGAAAACATGAAGGTAAAGAAATGCTTGATACCAAATTTGGTGGAGTTAAAGCTTTATGCAAAAGGCTCAACACTGATCCAGAAAATGGTATTTCCAATGATGGAGAAAGTTTAAAGCAACGAAGAGAAAAATATGGTACAAATGAAATTCCACCACAACCTTTGAAATCTTTTCTTGAATTAGCATGGGAGGCTATGCAGGTTTGTTCTTATCTATTTTTTTTACATGGATTTATCATTAAAATACATTAATTTTAGGATACAACATTGGTTATTTTAATTATTAGTGCAATTACATCTTTAATTTTGTCATTTTATAGACCACCTGATGATGGAACAAATGGTTTGTCTTTTCTCCCTTATCTTTGTTAAAACAGAGTTTTAGATATTGTTGATGAGTTTGAACAAGAGACGCAATGGATTGAAGGTGCTGCAATTCTTATTTCAGTTGTCGTTGTCGTCTTAGTAACAGCTTTAAATGATTACACCAAAGAACGACAATTTAGAGGTTTAAAAAACTTTTTATATTTTACATAATCCTGCAAAAATATATTTTAGGATTACAAACAAAAATAAAAACTGAACAAATGTTTTCTGTTATCCGTGAAGGATTACCACTTCAAATTCCTGTAAATCAATTGGTTGTTGGTGATATTGCACAAATAAAATATGGCGATCTCTTGCCTACTGATGGCGTTGTTGTTCAATCAAATGATCTCAAAATTGATGAATCTTCACTTACCGGAGAATCAGATTTGATAAAAAAATCTGTTGAAAATGATCCAATACTTTTATCGGGGACAAATATTATGGAAGGAAGCGGTCGAATGCTTGTTACTGCTGTTGGAATTCATTCACAAACTGGTATCATTATGACTTTATTAGGTGCTGTTGAATCTAATGATGACGAAGATGGTATATTTGTACTTTTAAATCTTTTTTAATATTTCAATTTTTAGGCTCAGATGATGAAACAGATAATGGTAAGCAACGGAAAAAACAAAAATCTGTCCTTCAAGCAAAACTTGAAAAACTTGCAATTCAAATTGGTTACGGTGGTTCCATCTTTGCTGTTGCTACAGTACTTATTCTGTGCTTCCGATTTTGTTTATCACATTATTACTTTGATGGAAAATCTGTACATTTGGCTGATATGCAATATTTTATCAGCTTTTTTATTATTGGAATTACTGTTTTGGTTGTTGCGGTTCCAGAAGGTTTACCACTTGCTGTAACACTTTCTTTAGCTTATTCTGTTAAAAAGGTTTTTTGAAATACCGTAATGCTTCTCTTTTTTTAAACAATTCAATTTTAGATGATGAAAGACAATAATCTTGTTCGACATATTGATGCATGTGAAACAATGGGAAATGCAACAAGTATTTGTTCAGATAAAACTGGAACTTTGACAACAAATCGAATGACGGTTGTTCAATCATATCTTGGTGGAAAACTTTACAAAAATAATGAAAATGTTACTTTTTCAAAGATTAATCCTTTACATGCAAAACTTATTATTGAAGCTATTAGTATTAATTCAAGTTATACATCTCAAATTTTGCTCCCAAAAAGTCCTGGCTTTCCAATTACTCAATTGGGAAATAAAACTGAATGTGCCCTTCTTGGATTTGTTCTTTCTCTTGGTCAAAGTTATCAAAAAATTCGTGATGAAATCCCTGAAAGTTCTTTCTTCAAAGTTTATACATTTAATTCTGCTCGAAAATCAATGGCTACTGTAATTGAGAATAAAGAAACTGGTGGATATCGAGTATATGTAAAAGGGGCATCAGAAATTATGCTTTCTCAATGTAAATGGATTATTGGATCAAATAACAAAATTCAACCATTTGAATCTGTTGATAAAGTTAAAATGAATAAAGAAGTTATTGAATCAATGGCTTCAAAAGGACTTCGAACCATTTGTGTTGCTTATAAAGATTATGTTCCTAAAAAGAGTGATGGTAAAAATGATGTACAGTATTCTGGAAGTATTGATTGGGAAGATGAAAAGGCTGTTTTAAATGATTTAACATGTTTACTTGTTGTTGGCATTCAAGATCCTGTACGTCCTGAAGTTCCAGATTCAATTCGAAAATGTCAAGAAGCTGGAATTACTGTTCGAATGGTTACCGGTGATAATATTAATACTGCTCGGGCAATTGCAAATGCTTGTGGAATTTTGAATGATGGCGAAGATTCACTTGTTATGGATGGAAAAGAATTTAATGAACGAATTCGAGATGAAAATGGTGAATTCTCACAAGATAAATTGGATTTAATATGGCCAAAGCTTCGTGTTCTTGCTCGTGCTCAACCAACAGATAAATATGTTTTGGTTAAAGGAATTATTGACAGTAATATTTCACAAAATCGTGAAGTTGTTGCTGTTACCGGGGATGGAACAAATGATGGACCGGCTTTGAAGAAAGCGGATGTTGGATTTGCAATGGGAATTGCTGGAACAGATGTTGCAAAAGAAGCTTCAGATATTATTTTAACGGATGATAACTTTACTTCAATTGTTAAAGCAGTTATGTGGGGTCGAAATGTATATGATTCAATTGCAAAATTCCTTCAATTTCAACTTACTGTAAATGTTGTGGCAGTTGTTGTTGCATTTGTTGGAGCGTGTGCAATTCAAGATACTCCATTAAAAGCAGTTCAAATGTTATGGGTTAATTTAATTATGGATACTTTGGCTTCATTAGCTTTGGCAACGGAACTTCCAACTGAAGATTTACTTAAACGAAAACCATATGGTCGTACAAGTTCTTTAATCTCTCGAATTATGGTCAAAAATATTGTTGGACAAGCAGTATATCAACTTGTAGTTCTATTTGTTTTAATTTTTGCGGGTGAAAAATTCTTTGATATTCCATCTGGTCGTTGGGCAGCATTTGGTTCAAAACCCTCTCAACATTTTACAATTGTTTTTAATACTTTTGTTATGATGACTTTATTCAATGAACTCAATGCAAGAAAAATTTATGGTGAAAGAAATGTTTTTAAAGTTTGTTTTTATATTTTGAAACCTTGGTGACATTAAATTTAAATATTTTAGGGTCTTTTTACAAATCCATTATTTTGTTCAATTTGGATTTCAACAATGATTGGTCAATTTTTAATTGTACAATATGGTGGTTCATGGTTTTCAACAGCTTCCTTAAGTTTTGAACAATGGTTTATTTGTTTAGCTCTTGGAATTGGGACACTTCTTTGGCAACAAGTTTGTGATATTTTCTTTTAAATCTGCTTTTTAAACATTGTTTTTAGATTGTTACATCCATTCCATCAACGGGTCTCTATGATATCTCAAAATGTTTTATCAAAAGTGTTAAAATTAAAATGCAATGATTTCATTTATTTATTTATTGGTAGTTTTGTTTGTAATAATAAAATAATATTTTTATAAAATTCTGCATTATTTTACTGTTATGGAAACTTTGCCGAATCTGTTTTTAAAACTTAGTTTGAAAACGGAACAGTGCCCTGTTGAATTTCTTGAGAATTTGTTTAGTGTCTACTGTCACATTTGGGCAAGGGATGTGATTATCACACCCAGGATCGCGACACATTCAGAAAACGGGTCGAGGGTTCGGAGCGACTGCAAAATGATTTTAAAAACTTTTAAAAAATGAAAATTTTTTTTATATTTTTTTTTATAAAATAACTTTTTTTTGATAAAAAAATCAAAATGTTTGAGATCGCGTTTTAAAAATCTACCAAAAGATAGCTACTGAATATACTTATTGTATTTGATTTATGTTTCAGACGTTCGAACAAAATAATTAAAATTTTCACGATAATTTTTCAGAAAAATCCAAGAAATTTAATAAAATGAATTCACTTGAAAGTGTTGCCAACCAATTCAAGTGATTATTTGTGATTTAGATATCATTTTACTGATTCCTTTAAAATTCAAATTATCAACTGTTTCAGTGTCTTTAAAAATGTTTTTTTGGTTTTATTGCAGAATTTTTTCTGCAAAAAAATAATTAATATTTTAGCTTAAAAAAACGATTATTCATTGTTTTTTCTCTCCAATGACTATGACGAAAATTTTTGCCCCATTTAAGACCAAAAAAGAAAAAAATTGAAGAAACTATTTTTGCGTCAAATTTTAAAAAAAGAAAAAAAAATCCATGCCTAAATTTTTCTTTGCTTTGGTTTTTTCTTCTTCTTTTTTGCTACCAATTTTAATTGCAGTTTTTAAAATAGAAAACAAACGTGTAATAAAATAATATAGAGAGAGAGAATGTCAGTCAGTCATCATTAAAAAAAAGAAATTATAGCGCCCAAAAAAACAAACAAATAATATCATCCATGAAAAAAAAGAAAAGCGTGAAACTTGTTTGATGTCTCTCTTTTTATTATTTTTTATGAATATTATTTTTTTCTTCTTCGTTTTTGCGAGTTTCTTTTTTTTTAAAAACGTTTTTTGTTTTGTTTAAACTTTAAAGGGAGCATTTTCGGGAAAGACAAAGTTTGTTTTCATTCCATCGCAAGGATTCTCTTAACACGAAAATATGCCAAAATCTTTAAAATAGTGAATATTACTAAATTTTGACTATTTTTTCTGTTTTTACGATTAAAATTAACCCTTAAACATGTGCCCACAAAAAAAGAAACAATCCAGGAAAATACGAAATTTGAATATTTTATTGATTACTCCCCACATTTTTGACAACCGTTATATATTCTCAAAAAAAGTTTATATAAATCATACTTTGTTTAAAAACAGTATATCCAAGGGTTAATTTTGATCGTAAAAACAGAAAAAATAGTCAAAATTCAGTAATATTCGCTATTTTAAAGATTTTAGCATATTTTCGTGCTAAGAGCTCGACGGAATGAAAAAACTTTGTTTATCCCGAAAACGCTCCCTTTTTAAATTTAAAAAAATATTTTTGTTAAAATTCTTTTTTCTTGGTTGAAAATAGCATCTTGCATTTGTTGCTGACAAATCACTGCGCGTTAAAAAAGGGGGGAGAAAAAAGTGTGCACACGTTTTTAAAACCAGCAACAGTCAAAAAAAAAAAGAAGCAGCAACCAAAAAAAAGTTTTGTAACATTTTTTTCATTCAAAAAAATCAAACAAAAATTTCTTTTGCTGCTTTTTTTTAAAAAATCATTCATTTTTTTAAACGTAGCTTTATTTTTAGATTTTTCTCTTTTTTGTGATCATTGCATTTTTGCAATATGAATATATTATTATTATAATAATATTAAATGTCATTTTATATTCAATTTGGAGCTAAAAAAACTATAAAAAATTATTCAATATTATTATATTTTTATTGTGTTTGAATAAACATATTTTAATCAGGGACACCGACAACCCCAAGTTTCAGAGGGGGTTAAAATTTTATATTTTTATGGGTATTTGTGCTTGCTGGGGATTTGAAGGTTTACCTCATCACATTTTTGCATATCCTCTTAATGTTCAAAGTATTTTTAAAGTTATTATTCAGGTTCGTTTTTTTACCAATTTTAAAATATAAAATCCATAAACTTTGATTTTATTCATTTTTTTTATTAAAGCAGTTTTGTAAAAATTACAAAGATAAAAAAATAATTTTTAAAGGGACACGGAAACTTTCAGTACGAAAAATTTAGCCAGTTCAGTTGCAAAAAGGTTGCAACAAAAAGCTATATCTTTATAAATATTGCGGGCATGCTTAATCGATAAAATTACCGGATATATATGTGAAATAAGTATCCGCAATATTCTTATTGCAATACTCTTTTATTGCAACCTTTTCGCAACTGAACTGGCTAAATTTTTCATACTGAAAGTTTCCGTGTCCCTTTAAAAATTATTTTTATGTCTTTTCAATTTTATAGTTGTTTTAAAGGCGAAACAGCACATTTTTTCTATTTTTACACTTGTTATTCTTCTTTCATCCATCATATATTTTCTCTTTTATTTACAAAACTTTTTTAATAAATACAAATTTTAAATAAGCATTCTTTGAGGATGAATAAAAATCCCAGTTTAGTTTTTATAAAAGTTTTATTACCATTTTTATTAAATATACAATTAAAACAAAGCCAAATTTTTGTAGCAGCAAAATAATTGCAGAAAATTCTTTAACAAAAAATTTTTATTTTTCAGTTATTTATTATTTCATCATTTCATTTTTGGAATAATTTACGACCATCGTTGTGAGATTACAATGCCTTTTTAATTGTTGCAATATTTATTTCTTTAATTTTATTATCAAATTCAATTTCTATGGTTTTTATTGTACAAAAATATTATTGGTCTAAAGTTGTAGGTTTGGTTGAAAGAATGCTATTCGTTTAATCTTTTCACGACCAATTGGTGGTCTTGAAAAGATAGAACGAACTTATTTTATAAAAAGTTTCATGGATTCCGATCAGTTTCACATAGAATTTAGCGTTGAAGGGCGGGGGGGGGGGATTCGGGACCTGTGCCCCCGAAATTAAAGTATTTCCTTTGATCTTTTGCCGCTTTGTGTTGGTGGCGGCAAAAGATCAAAGGTGTGCCATCCAAAATTTTTTTTCTGTACAGTGCTCCTCTTAAGTTTAGAGCCACCCCAGAATATGCAAATATTGAAGTTTTGATTAAAGATGGAAACCTGCGGTGGTCATATTCGGATTCAGCATCCTAAAAAACCTATAAACCCCCGGAATTACCCAAAATAGAGATCCAGTAATATTTTTACAGTAATAAATGTTAAAAAACGGTTTCTCTTAACTTTAGAACCACTATAAAAAAATTTGCATATGGCATTTTTGTACTTAGCGAGCCGTGCCGGCCGCCGGCGAAAAAAACCTTGCCCGCCGGCCGCCGTCGCGGCTGGCGACGGCGGCCGTCTGTATTTGACATCCCTGGCCATATGCAAATTTCTTTATAGTGGCTCTAAAGTTAAGAAAAACCATTTTTTAACATTTATTACTGTAAAAATATTACTGGATCCTTTTTATCATAATTCCGGGGGTTTATAGGTTTTTAAAGATGCTGAATCCGAATATGATCACCGCAGGTTTCCATCTTTAATCAAAACTCTAATATTGGCATATTCTGGGGTGGCTCTAAACTTAAAGGAGATTCGTTAGTTGATGCATTGCGAAATTTTCTCTTTTTCAAATTATAAGGCGTTTCCCGCATTTTTATCGGGTGCTAGAAACTTTTTTAGATTTCGCAATGCATTAACTAACGAATCTCCTTTAAAAGGATCACTGTATACGGCCTCGAATAGAACCCGAGACTTTGACATAAACAAAAACTTTGAACTTCCATTTAAATTTGTTATTTCAACAAAATATTCCAATTTTTTTAGGAAGCAGTATTATCATTTTCATCAATATTATTCGGATTTGGAAGTATTCTTTCCCTATTTTCTTTACCCGTTGATGATACAACTCAACATGATTATTCCTTGTTAAAAGTAAGTTATTTCCTAATTTTTAAAAATTAAAAATAAAATTACATAATTAATTAATTTTCTTAGATATTACTGGTATTAATGTTAATATTAAATATTTTTTGTGTTTATTGGGCTTTATGTCGAACGCATAATAGTGTCAGTAATCGATATATTTCAAATTGGGGTGAATCTGTTGCAGAAGTAGAATTAAATGCATTTGGGAATGATTTTGATAATGCTGAAGGTTTTATGGTTTGATATTAACCCTTTCAAAAAGTGCCGTAAAACAAAAAACATATATATATGTTTTTTATTTCTGGCAAACCTTACCCTTATTTAACAGTTAGTTACAAAAGCTCAAATGTTTGAAAACTTAAAAAATTATTTATTACGTAAAAATTCTTTTTGATTTTTGATTATTGGCTGTAATTATTCTCCCCCATATAATTTTTGAAGTAATTTAATGACTAACTTTTGTAATAAATGCTTTGGATACTGTATCTTTTTTTGTGAAAAAAAAAATTTTATATTTGTGTTTTTTTTTCGTTGTGAAATTTCAATTTCGAAATTTGTTTTACCAAAGAACAACTAATTTTGTTGTAATTCGCAGTTACATGTCTAAAATTAAATTAATATTATGAGGCATTTTTCTTAGAAAAAGTTGTTAAAAAAGAAAGGTGGAAATTGCTCGAAAAGAGTTGAAAGTTCTTTCAAAAAAAGTGTCAAAACAGTGCCGCAAAAAAGTGGTAAAATGAAATAAAAACACAAATTTCATTTTTTTGGTCTTTAACTTTTTCTTTTTCAACAAAGATGATTTGCATAAATATCATTACTCAGGAAAATTCTTTTTGCTTGTAATAAATAATTATTTAAAGGGGGATTCCGGATAGACACAGTCATTTTCATTCCATTCCATCGCAGGGATTCTCTTAGCACGAAAATATGCAAAAAATTTTAAAATAGTAAATATTACTGAATTTTGATTATTTTTTCTGTTTTTACGATTAAAATTAACCCTTAAACATGTGCCGTTAAAAAAAAGAAACAATCCAGGAAAATACGAAATTTGAATATTTTATTGATTACTCCCCACATTTTTGACAACCGTTATATATTCTCAAAAAAAGTTTATATAAATCATATTTTTTTAAAAACAGGTTGTTTTAGGCTTAATTTTAATCGTAAAGACAGAAAAAATAGTCAAAATTCAGTAATTTTCATTATTTTAAAGATTTTTGGCATATTTTCGTGCTAAGAGGACCCGTGTGATGGATTGAAAAAAAACTTTGTTTATCCCGAAAACGCTCCCTTTAAATTTACAAAAATTGGAATTAATTTGCACTGTTCTAAATCATTATATAAATTTTTGATCAATTTTATTACCGCTTTTATTTTCACAGTTTTGGCATCCTTTTCAAAATAATTGTTTTTCACTTTTGTCACTTTTATAAAAAAAATTACAGTATATTTTCTAATTCCAAAGAAAAGCTTATTTAAAAATACTATTTTTTTCAATCCCTTGTTTTTTGTTTTTTTATCAAAAAAAAGCGCTTACCCGAAATGAAAAAAAGCTTTTAAATCCTTTCTACCGTATTCCTTTTTTTTCATTAAAAAAATTTGTATTTTTTCATAATTTTTCTAATGCAATATTTATGCGTTCTTTGTTGCTTGATACTTATTTTTTGAAATGAAATGAACTTTACAAAAACAAAATATATATAATTTGTATTTTAAGAGTAAAATTTGTAATAAAATTGTAGCGATTCTGTCTTGGTAAAAAAAGGGATAAAAAAAGTAAAAAAACAATAGTTTTTACGGAATCTCTCTCTCTCTTTTTTTTCCTGAGTTATTCGGTTTAAGAGGGAATAGAAAATGATAAAAGTAAAAATGTAGATATTTTTGTATTTTCACGGAATTTGAACAAATGTAAACATTTTTAGCAAAAATTTTTTTCGTGTTAATGTATGACGTTTTGAAAGCTTAAAAATAATTTTGCGGAATTTTAAGATATAAGACGAGGATATAAAAAAAAAGTTGTGGCGAGGGACCCAAAAAAGCACAAATTATGAAATATATGACACCTCTCTTTCAACTTCACTTTTAATAATTTTATATGAAAATATTGACCGCGGAATTTTTCAAACCAGATTTTGTTCCAATTTTTTAAAAATCATGTCGTTTCTCCATTAAAATTCCCAAAATATTTCTGGCATCAATTTTGGCGCAATCAACATCAGCAATCGGAATTCTAACATTTTTGCTTACTTCAAGAGGTTTAAAGTGTTTCGCTTTCTGTTTGACGCTTTTGATCTCTTCTAGCAGTTTCACGATTTTCTTGTAATTGTTCTTGATGTTCAAGCAAAATATCCACTGTAGGTCTTTCAGGTTCAGATTCATCATCAGCTGCATCAACTTCTAATCCATCAACTTCTGGTCCATTAATTTAAGCAATTTGATTAGAAAAATCTTATGGTTAATTATCCCATTAAAGGCCATAGAGAGAGTGAGGAAGCGGAAATCAGGTAATATACGGAAGATTGACACTTCGTTACTTAATGTAACGAAGTGTCATTGAACCTAGCTCACGTTGGTAACGAAGTGTCAATCTTCCATATAGGCATGGCACGGGCCGACTTTTTCCCCAGCCCGGGCCGGCCCGTCAGATCTTCGGCCCGCCCGGCCTGCTTTAATTTTTGCCAGGCAGGGCTTCATCAAATTTGTCTTGGTCTCCCCTTTTCGTTTTTTATCGAAAATATCAAAATTCTGGGCCCGGCCCGTTGACTTCTCGGGCAGCTCCGGTCGGGCCGAGCCGACTTGCTTTTTCCATATATGCATATTCCTTCCAAACTTAGCAAATTCTTAGGATCTTCTACAAAAAACGCAATATCAAAGCCACTCCCCCCCTCCTTTGAAATGCTTGGAATTACCTTGAAATGTTTTTTCTAGATACTACCGTGCATAGGCCCTTCTGCAAAATTGGCAAATTCTTTTGTTCTTTTGCCAATGGCGGCAAAAGAACAAAAGAATTTGTCCACCTCTAAAATTACTTCTATCTAATTCCCGCCAAATTTTCAATATGCACTTTTTGAAAATTCTCTCAAATAAAACGTGTAATATAATTGTGCACTTTTGCGTTTTCCTTCTTTCCTGTCTTTTTTTGATGTTCCCTTTTTCTCTTCTTTCTCCTTTTTTCATTTTTCTTTCATGTCTGATATTTTGTTTTAACTGATAAATATTTTTACTGACATAAAACTCTAATTTTTTTTTTATTTCACTTTTTTTTATTTTATATTCAATGATTGAATCTTTCTTTCTTTCATTGAAAGTTTTAGACATGAAACTTGAAGAAAAAAAATAATGTAAAAGATTTGTTCGATTTCATTCATTCATTTTTAAATTGCATTGAAATATCTTTTTTCTGTGAAATATTTGTGATCAAAGAAAAAAAATACAATGATGATGGAAATGTTGAACTTTTTGATATATATTCCATTGTAAAATAATAACCTTGGGGGCATTTTTCTTTTTGAGAGAGAAATATTTAATCATCGCAGCAGCAGCAGCAATTAGGTTAGATAAAAGACTTTTTTTTTAGGTGTTCAACATTTTTATTTTATTGACTACATTAAAACTTAACATATCTTTTTTATCTATTTATTTTTTTTGCATCTTTTACAATTTTAATGATTAAAAATTTGTATGAATAAAATTGAAGTTTAACGGATTAGAATTTTTTTTCCATGTAAAATTGTGAAAATTCTTTAATTACTACAGCGGCTAAATATGATAATATTCTTTTCTAAAATCAAAATACTCCTCTTCTAAAATTCCAATCCTCGCTCTAGCCCCAATAATTATTTTTTTATTTTTTTTATTGCTGATATCAAAAAAATTTGTGTTAAAATGCATTTTATCTGTGTTTTTTTAAATTATTTTTTGCCAATTTAAAAATTTAATTTTTTAAGTTTTAAAGGAGGCGGACGCTTTACTTTTTTCGCTGTTTTTCCAATGGACGAACCTGACGATCACGCAAAGAACAAAAGAAATTTTTATTGCTTTTTGCCTGATCGTCAGGTTTATCCATTCGAGAGAAAAAACGAAAAAAGCAAAGCGTCCGCTTTCTTTAATTAACTTTTTGGAAGCTTAAGATAGAGACCGGCAGCCGAAAATTAACATTTACAAAAAAAATTTTTTTGTCTTTTTATTCTGGTAAATTTAACCCCGAATAAAATAAAAAAAACTTTTTAAAAGTGCCGAAAATGCCTTCTGAAAATTTCAGAAAACAAAAATTTTTCGTCGTCGTTGAACGCAAAAAATTTTTTTGAAAAAAAATTGCAGTGTAAAAAAGTAAAATTATTATTACACATTTTGCCAAACGACAAAAAAAATTGTTCGAACAAGCTAAGCCTTAAGATTAGTTTTCGAAAATTTGTTTAATTCTGTTTTTTGTATTGATCAGTGAATTTGAAACGATAATCCTATCAAAAGCTTTTATTATTCAAATTTTTACTTTTTTGAAATAGAGATTCTTTGATTAATCATATTTAATAAAGAACAGTTCATAGATCTTTTTAGGGTCCCAAAAAGTATATCATTCTTCAATCGATGATGAAATTCTTAAACTGCTAAGATCAAATATATGCCCAAATTGTTTCCTTCTAACATGCCATTACACGTACAGATTTTTGGGAAATGAAAAAAAAAACATTTAAATTTTCTGGGAGGGCAAATATGGATAGAACAGTTGGTTAGCGCGTTTTCGTTGCATGCACAACGCTGAAGAGAAGCCAGGTTCGATTCCCCGCGAGAGCAGTTAAAAAAAATTTTTTTTTATAAAAAGAATACCTTTGGTTCAAGTAATCATTGTAAACATATTTTTGAAAAATTTCTTGTAAAAACAACAAAAAAAAATTAGTGCTCTCGCTGGGAATCGAACCTGGCTTCTCTTCAGCGTTGTGCATGCAAAGAAAACGCGCAACCAACTGCTCTATCCATTTTTGCCCTCCGAGAAAATTTCAAGTGTCTTTTTTTTCATTTCCCAAAAATCCGTACGTGATTAAATTTGTTTAAAAAATTTTGTAATTTTTTTCTCGTAATTTTGTAGCTTTTAAAATGACTAATAAAATTTGAGGACTTCAAAAAGTTACCTCTTTTAGCTTTCAACTTTTTTTTCCTCCCTTTCATTAAAAAAACTTTCCTCTGTTTTTCTCCCTGTTTTTTTTTCTTTGATTAAAAACTAATGACTCGAT
This sequence comes from Panagrolaimus superbus, assembly GCA_964035985.1. Classification (NCBI taxonomy): domain Eukaryota; kingdom Metazoa; phylum Nematoda; class Chromadorea; order Rhabditida; family Panagrolaimidae; genus Panagrolaimus; species Panagrolaimus superbus. Next base: position 3,255,608 of record OZ038357.1, read on the forward strand.
AATATTATTTTGACATGTATTTTAACGGTCAATAATCAAAGTTTTAAGCTTTTTCTTTACTCTTTTTTCTTCTTCTTCTTTTCCGTCATTAACTTCTAAATAATTTTTTACTGATAAAAAAAAACGGGCAAACAAAAATTTTTTTTATCATTTGATTTTAAAGCAAATAAAAGAAGAAAAAAAAAGTTAGGAAATATCACTCATATATATTTTTTGCATGAAAGTTTAATAGAATATAAAAAATATTAGCGGAAAAAAAGTTTTCCTATTTTTTTTTCTGCACTGATAACAGAATGTCAAAAATGATTTTATCCTTTTATTTTTTTTAACACAAAAAAAGGTATTTATTTTGTTTTGTTAAAAAATATTTTTTAATGAAAATAATATTTTTTTTGCTTACGTGGCACTTTTTTTTTGGATACTGTAGAATTTTATGTCGATGGAATTTTGTAAATTTATTTTTTTTTATATTTAAATTTAAATTTTTTTATTATGCCTAAAAAATACGGTAATAATTTCGATAAAAATTAGTAAACTTTTTATTTTTCTTTTTTATTTTTTTTTAAAACTTTATTTTTTACCATTACCGTAACCCTACTTTCTTCTGATATTTTTAATTAAATGCCAAAAAGTTCCTTCTTACTTTTTTTTTAAAAAATTTGTAGTTTTATTATTTAAAACGTAGTCAGAAAAAAAGAAAGAAAAAAAACTTTGGCACAACTTTTTGTTTTTATATTTTTTTATATAATACTCAAATATAGTTAAATATTATGAATTTGTAAAAGTCACCAATTAATTTTTTTTGCATTATTTTTTAAAATAAAGTTTGCAAAATTATGAAAGTAATAGTTAATATTCTTCTAGAAAAAAGCTTAAGTTAAAAACAATTTTTTACAAATAAAATATTTATATTTAAGAAGTTAAATAAACAACAATTTTTATTAATGACATCATTTTTTTTGGAAAAAAATTGTTAATTAAAATTGGTTTATTTTTAGTCCCTAAAAATTTGAAGAAAAAATACTATAAAAATGTGCTGCTTTTTTTCTTCTGCAAATTTGTTGGAGTGATAAGAGAAAAAGTAGCAAGCAAAAGGGGGAAAAATTGAGGATTGTCAAAAAATAGGAGCTTTGATCAATTAGGGCGTAATTTTAGGATGAGAATTATAATTTCAGAAATTGTTCTAAAATAAGCACGTCGAATTTAAACGACGCGATCGCAGACTCATTGCAGCTGCTTTTTTTATTCGTTGGAGCTGCAAAAGATTTTGAAAAAAGCAGCTCCAATGAACCCTGAGCAAAAAATTTGTTAGAGGTGGGTCTCCCCCCTTTAACACCTTGTATCGTGCAAAATATCACCCCCCCCCCTGTAACAGCTGTAAAATATAATTACTACTTTTATGTAATTTAAATTTTATTAAAAAACATACACATTTTTAAAAACTTTTAATCACTTTTTTTTCAAGCATGTTATCCTCTCTGATCTATGAAATACAACTAAATAAAACATAGAAAAGCGATAAATGGATAAAAAAGAGATTCCAAATCAGATACATATTTATATTTATTTTTTTTTCCATTCATTATTCTTTTCTTTTTTCTGTCACGATAAATGTTAAATTTTCAACAAAAAGAGAGAGCGGGGACGCTTTAAAGGGAACTGCATTCACGGCTGATATGTATGTTCACATGGTTCCACGTTCAAAAAAAAGACACATTAGAAGCAATGTTTCCATAAAAGAACAATTTTTTTGTTGATCAACAAAAAAATTGTTCTTTTTTTTCAACAAAAATTTTTTTTGGTAAAATTAAATTAGTAATAATAAAATGGTTTTAAATAATAAAATTTTGTTGAATGAATAAAGAATGAAAGAGAAAGAAAGAAAAAAAGGTGTTTAAATAGAAATAAAAATATCTTTAAGCAGAAATTAAAAAGTGGGGTGCTTTCTTTCCACGTTTTTATTTCTTCTTATTGGTATATCTCTTTTTTGCTCATTGGAATATATAAATATATATAAATAATTTTTGGTATTTTTGTTCTTTCCTCTGTTCTTTTCTCTTTCTTTAATTTTGTGCAAAAGCAAGAAAAGACGACGCACAAAAAGGAAAAGAAACCCACCTATAAAAAAAGCAAAAAGCAAAAATATAAAAAAAGCAGCAACTTAAAAAAAAGGGGGAGTTGAGCAGCAACGATGAATAACAACAACAACATCAGCAGCGGTAGTAGTAGCGGCGCGCGATCATCACCATCGTTCCTGTACATCAAAAACTTTTTTTTTAATATTCAATCTTTTTTTCTTTTGTCAACTAAGTCAACTAAAAACATTCTTTTTTTTCTCTCTCTCTTTCTTTCTCTTTAAAATCTCCTATCTCTGTCTCTCCCTCCCTCTTTCTCCTGTGTTTACCATTTTTTCTCCATCTTTAATATTTTTTTTTCCTTCCTTCCTTCCTGCCAGCGTACAACAGCCAGCAACAACATCAGCAGCAACGACACCAGGTAGCAGACAAGCCGGCAAGCCGGCAACGACCGACATCGAAAAAAAAGAGTCGTCGAGAAAAAAAATATGTACGTCAAAAAAATATTTTTTTTTTGATCATGTAATATTTCGTTTTTTTTTTCAAAATTTTTTTTATCCTAAATTTTTTTTTGATAAAAAATTTGTTTTTTTATTCATTAAAACCTGATTTAATTTTATATCCGCTTTTTTATTATCCGTTAAATTAAAAAACCTTTTTATTCATTTTTAAAAACATTCGTTTTTTCTTTTTTAATGACATGTGGCTCCACTAAAATTTAAAAAGAGAAAAAAAGATATTTTTCTCGTTGGTATTTTTTATTGATTGATTTTGATTGCCTGTGATGATTGCATGATTTTTTTCTGCCATTTTTTTTCATAGTTTTTTGTCTGCGTTTCTAAATGTTTTATTTTTCGGGTGTGTCTGTTTCTCATTAATTTTGCTAAAAATTTTTTCCTTAAAATTTTTTTTACCTTCATTTTTAAGTTTTTTTGAAGTTTTTTTAAATCTCAAAAACCGGGATGAAGGGATGAAAAATACGGTCAAAAAATTTCGCGGGATTTTAAACAAAGAATTTTCCTAAAATTCTCTTTGTTTTTCGGTCCAGATCAGCCGGCGACATTTTTCATTCCTGCCAAATATTCATATTTTAAGGTTAAAAAAAGGGAGACCCCCCGAGATAACAAATCTTTTTGCTAGTTTTTTCTTGTTGGTCTCAACGCGAATAATCAGGGAATGCCAAGTCCAAAAACACTTTTTAGTTGTCCTGCTAAAAAAGTTTTAACAAGCGAATACCCAATTTGGCAGGGATGAAAAATACAGCCAAAAAATTTCTCAAAAAACCGAAATAAAATGGTTAAACATTTTTTTTGTTTAATTCGTGTCGAGACAATCAAGAAAAATCTTGCAAAAAGATTTGTTAGAGGAGAGTCTCCCCCTTTAATAGTCTAATCTAAAACCATAAAAATTATAATTACAATTTTTTTGTAATTATAACAGTTAATTAGTCTATGTTGAAACATGCTTGCCGCCATTTGTAGATATGAGTCATGTGTAAATCTGTTTTTTTTTGCTGCTGCTATTTTTTTTGCTATTTCTTCAGCCACTCTTTTTTGCTTGCTCTGTTGCTATTTGTGCTTGTACTTTAACGAGGAAAAAAGAATTTTTTTAACTACCTTTTCTTTTCGATTGGTGGTTAGGACTTACACGTAAAAATAAACAAATAGTTGCAATTTCGTGATAGTTTTTTTTAAAGAATTTATTATTCGTGGTAAGAGAGACTAAAGTGTGTTCAAGAATTGAGCTAAAGTTTTTTTTTTGTTAAAACTTTTAAATTAAAGTTTTCTCTTTTTTTTAAAGAGAAAAAAAAACCCGGATATGAGCCAAATCTCAATTTTTACACCGCAAAAAATAAATGAAAATTGTGTCAAATTTTTTTTTCTTCGTGTATTCTCTTTTAGGATGTTTTTTAATTTAATATAGTCATTTTTTTTAAAAATGGGGTTTTACCACGAAAAATTAATTTTACTTTTCTTTTTACTTTACCATTTTTTACGTTGTTGTTTTTTTCTATCGGGGATGTCAAAACTTTAGAGGTACGACAGGAATATCATTTAAATAACTTATATAAATCAATGCCATTTCTCCATCACCCATCACGTCACTCTTGCTTTCCGATACTGGTACTGCTACTCTCTCAAGAAAATGTGATACCTTTAAGCAAAGCAATGAGAGAAACGGGGGGGGGGGGCAGAATCAGATAAGCCCTTTGCGATTTCCTTTCCGAAAGTCCTTGGAAAATTTGATTTACCTAAAAAAATAGCTCGAATCTTCTCCATTTTTTTTCTCTTGATTACTACTTTCTTTTTTTCCAAATTTCTTTTTTCCACGTATTTTGCTAAATTTTATTTACATCAATTTATTTATTTAATTTTTACTTCAACATTTTTTTCGACGATTTTATTTTGATTTCTGTGTTTTGTAATTGCATTCTTTTAAAACTTTTTAATATTAACTTTTTAGGGTTGAAAAGAAAGAAGATCAAAACCTGATAGGATACAACGAAAAACAAAAGAATGACAACAACGGCAACCTCTTTTCCTACTTCTCTATCTTCAGAAGCCTTGCTTCCAGTATTGACAGCACAATTGGGTTCGGAGCTACTAGCAAAACAAGTTATTAAAACTCTTGAAGAAGCTGCCGAAAAAGAAGCAAGAAAAAAGCTTCTACAACAAGCTACAACTACTTCATCTTTTCCATTGTCTGATTCACCGATGATTGTATCTTCTGTTACATCATCTCCAAATCAAAACAATAATAATTATAATAACAATAATAACAATTATCATCATCATCAACATCATTATAATACAATATTAAAAACAACAAATCAAAAATCAGCATTTTTGCCTGTATCTTCGACTACCACCACGACTTCCTCCACTCAAATAATACGACCAATTCCAAAGCCTATATCACCAATTTTTTCAACATCTTTTATTCCTTCTACTGAGGCATCATGTAGAGGAGGAGCAGCAGCAGCACCAATACCATCAAGTCCATCCGTGCTATCAGCATCAAATATTCTCAATGGTATGTTTTCTTCTTCTCTTTCATCTTTCATTTTCCCCTCTCCCATCATGTGTACGTACATATACGGGCGTGCCATGCATAATATACAAGGCCACACCTTTATATATTTAATCACATTTATTTCATGTCGAAAATGCATTAATTCATTTCTACTTTTTTAAAAACATATACGTATATATTTATTTTTGTGTATTCTCTTTTTCTTTTGGCCTCCCAAAAACATATATGTATATATATACCTTTAAAGTGTAATTCAATCTTGACCTTTTTTCTTCTATGAAGATTTTTTTCTCGTCTTTTGGTCTTTAAAATTTGTCATAAGGAAGAAAATAAAGGAAAAAGAAAAATAGAAAGGTAAAGAATTTTCTTTTTTTATTGCGCGTCAAAATATACTCGCTCTAATGCAAATAGAAGGCCCCCCCCCCCCAATGTTTAGAAAAGAAGAAAGAAAAAAAGGTGGGGCGTTTTAGTTATTTGGGTTGTTCGCGTATATTTCTTCTTTCTTCTTTTTTTTGAATAAAATATTTAACTTCAACTTTTAAGAAAATAGTTAAGAAAGAATTGTTATGAAAAAAAGTTTGCGGTAATCTTTAAGCTGTAAAAAAATTCTTTTAAATTTTATTATTTCTTTTTTTTGTTGAAAATTTTGTTTGCTTTTTTTTTGGGTACGGTAGTTTGAAGTGTGGAGAGACTAAAAAGACTAAAGGAAATTATTTTAACGCTGTAGATTAAATTTTAGTGCGTATAGTTAAAGTCCATTACCGTAGTCATCTTATAAGATTTAAAAAAAAATTGTAATATCTCTGAAAGGAATGTTCTAAAAAAACATTCCTTTCAGAGATATTACAGTTTGACGTAGGGAAATGAGCAGGCCTAAAAAGCTTTTATCTTTTTGCGGCGGCTTGACGCACATTTTTATCCTGCTTCTGAAAAATATTTTTTTTTACATATTTCTTCAAAAAAGAGTGTCAAGATACGGTATTATTGTTTAAAAAAAATTATGACATAAATATTATTTTAAATTTACCAAAAACCAACTTTTTTTCTGAGAGAAATACCGTATTCTACAATCATCTTGCTTTTTTCCATATCTCTTTTATTAATTAATCTGTGTTTTTTATTTGTAAAATATCCGCGTGCAAAATTATTACAACTGTTATACATTTACTTGTGCCAAGACTGATTAGAAAAGGTTAGGCCCGAAAGATTTCAAAGAAGTGTTTTAATTTTTGGTAAGATAAGCGGGAAGTTTCAGATTGAATGGAAGCAGTTTTATAGGGAAAAAAGAGGAGGAACTATGTTTCGAGTGTTTCAGAACATTTCGCCAAAGCACTTTTTCAAATTTTGTTTTAAAACATGTTTGTTCGGCACACCATTAAAAGAAAATATATCTGGCACAAAGGGCGTGCCTGGGGTTTTTTGATGTTCCTTATCAGTTGAAAATAAAAGGATTTTTTCGTCATTTGAAAAAAAGAAGCTTTTATAGTTTTCAAAGTTATATAATTAATTGCATTTTAGTTAAAAGCATTTCCATAAGCACAAAGACAAAACAATTTTAACTTTTATTTTGACTAATTATTGAAAGAATGTTGTTCTTTCATAGGCTACATTTGTTTCTTTCAAATTTGCTACAAAGCTAAAATTAATTGGGCTTTCTACTTTTTTGGAAAAATAATAATTTTTTTGGTGCGATTAAAAAAATATAAATTTATATGAATTTGGAAGGTTTCAAAAAATTAAAATTAATGATTTCATTTGTTTTTTCTTGGCATTGGATAACACCTTGCCACCGACCGCCTAGGCGGCCGTCTCTTAAATCTCCATTCTTTGTGACTTAAATGAAAAATCACTAAAAGCATTATCAAAATTATGCAACTGAATTTTTCGCGCTATTGTGATAGTTTTGAGATAAGCCTTTGCACGTTTCGTCTAAATTTCGAATATTACGTAATCGTCAAAACAGCATTTTTCTAATAATAAAATATAGCAGAATTTAACAATAAAAAAAAGCTGCAACATTTTTCTGCATTCTTTTTACCGTATTTAAATATATGTGTTTGTTTCAAAAAGAAACGGAATCTTAGAAACATAATTTGCTTTTTTTTTGAGCTTAAAAAATATAATTAAATTAATTGGTTGTTTAATTAATCTTTGAGACAGATGATCTTTTGAAACTTAAATTATCGGGGAGTGGCCATCTTGGGGGATAATTGAATGAATGAATGTTTGTATCTATCACACCAATGGTGTAGTTTCAAATTTTAAAAATTTGCCAGAAACTTTTAAAAAAGGACAATACATTTTTTCACCCCCCCCCCAAAAACATGAAAAGAAATGTCTTTCTTTAAAAGAGCATCAACGTCATTGATGATGATGATGAATAACCTTGACGTAATTTGTTTGTTCTTCTGTCTGATAAAATGTTAATTTTTTTTGGAGAGTTGGTGATAGATTCTTTGAAGAAATTTATTTGTAATTGTGTTTGCTGATTCTTCGTTGAATCGTCGACATTTTTTTAAAAAATAAAAAAGTAGTTAGTATACTGTATCATTGGTTTTTTCTGAAGGTTTATAAAAGTTTTTCATTGAAACTGATAATTTTGAGCTTCTGTGGCTGGGATTACTGTAACATTTATCTATCATTTATTGCAATTAATTAAAATGTAAAAATGTTTTTTAATTGGAATAAATGATAGACCCTTCTACATTGAAAAAAATTGGTGACGAAAACTCTCTCATGTGTGACGTTTTGGTGATGAATTCATTCATCACTTTTAGTCACATATTCATCACCAAATCGTCACCAGTGAGGATTTTTTCATCACCCATTTTTCTCAGTCTACCGTAATAAAATGTGTACTTGTCTTATCATATCTTTTCATTTCATCATACATCTTTTAAAAAATGTTTAAAGGGAGTGTCGCAGCCAGTGTAAAATTCATTTTCACTATCTATGGCGGTACCTCCTAGCGCGACAATTTCTCCCCACTGTTTTTGATGAAAATTTGTTTGGCTGTCATCAAAAAAAACATTTGCAAAAAAATTGCAGCAAAAAACAGTGGGGAGAAATTGTCGCGCTAGGAGGTACCGCCATAGATAGTGAAAATGAATTTTACACTGGCTGCGACACTCCCTTTAATGATCCTTTAAAACAGCCTTTTTTTACCTTATCGTTTTTTGAATGAATTCCAACTTTAAAACTCTTTTTTTTATCAATACCAATTATTTCAGTTCCATCTCGAGCATTTTCTCGTCCCCCAACTCCAACCTCTTCTCGAAGATCATCTTCATTTCGACAACCTTCTCCATCTACAAGTGCCTGCTCCATTAAATCAACTTCTTCAACAATCAATAGTAGTAGTGATAAACCATTTGCAGTAAATACTCGAGGTCGAAAACGTGTCTATACAGACGAAGAGAGAAGACTTAGAAAAAATAATTCATCTAAAAAATCTCGTGAAAAGCATACTGAACAAGTTATGGAAAAAAAGGTTAAACTTGAACAACTTCAAGATAAACATCATGAGCTTATTGAAAAGCGCCTACAACTTGATAAAGAAATTCAAGAGCATCGACAACATTTATGCCCATATTGTTTGAATGTTGTCGAAGAAGCATTAAGAGAAATTGGAAAGGGACAAGATATTGTCGTTTTAAAACGTGTAAATTTTTGTTGTTCAACATATCATGCTCAACAAAGTCATCAATCTTCCCATGAACATCATGACGATGAATTACATCATCATCATCATCATCAACATCAACCATCTTGTCCATTAACCGGTAGCGGAAATGATAATGATGTAATTATTGATAGAGTTGTCAAACATGAACCATCTGAATTCAGCTAAAAAAAATATATATAAATACATATATCAGTTTATCATTATTATTAAAATTATCTTTTTTTTTTAAAAAAAGTCTTTTGAAACCCTCGAAAAAAAAGAGACCCATATCTTTCTAACTTTAAAATTTTTTTTTATCAGTTACAACAATCTTTTTCTTTTGTGTGTACAGGTGCCATTAACAAATGCTTCAAAAAAATATTCTTTTATGAATTTTAAAATTAAATTTACTGTAATTTTTTGTTTTGTTTAAACAAAAATGGATTAAAAAATTAAAAATTAAAAAATTTTGGCTTTTTTTTCGATTTAAAACCCTAAAATTATTTCTCTAAAATTTTTTCATTGATTTTTTTGATTAAATATTTAAATTTGTCAAAAGCTTTTTTGGGGTATACACCGACAATTTATTGGTGTAATTTTTTTTGTTTATTTTTTGTCAGTTCGAACAATATTTTTAGCGTTAAAACTTGTTTTTAGAAAGTTAACAGCGTTCCCAAAATGATAAAATACAGTATCTTTACAGTAATTTTTCACAAAAATTTATTACTTTTTTTTGCCTTTAACTAATCATTTCTTTCTCTTTTTTTTGAAAAATTTTATGATTATTATTTTTTTGTAATTTGCCTCTTTTTGAATAAACTCAGGATTGTTTTTATTGGATTCATTGTTTTCGAATCAAGCAAAAAAAAGATTGGAAAAAATTGAATTTGAAAAAATATAAAAATTGATTGGGTTATCAGTTATCACCTTTTGGAGTAATGCCATTTTATCAAGATTACAGTTTCGGCTTTCTGAATTTTGAATTAAATGATTTTTAATAAAAATTATTATTAAATATTTTGTTGCAAAAAAACAGAAATAATATTTTTTTGCCATTTTTCGAAACTCAAAGCATAAAATTTCACCACATTTCAATGACCATAAATTAATAAACAATTTCGAAATATATTTATAATTACTACAAATTTTTAGCAATGATTAATTGTCAGTATTATTTTTTTGATTAAAAATTAAACCAGCTATAAAATTAATCACCTTTTTTATTATTTTAAAATATAATTTAATAAACTACAAAAAAAAGTATCAAAAATAAATAAGCTGATATACTGTATTTTAAAAGAGTTTTTATTTTCTCAAAATTTTTCGAAACACAAAACGAACTTTAAAAATGATGTTTAATCTTTGAGACTCTATTTTTGTAAGGGTTATATTTTTAGAAATATAGCTTTGGCGGATTTTAAAAGGGGGACTTCCATTTGTAACAAATTTTTGCTTATAAAAATTATTGAAAATTAGGGAAAAGTTATTGCTGCAATTTTTTTGAATACCAACAGAAAAAAAGATTATTTTGGCAAAAAACCTTATATATATTGGGCAAAAGTTTAATGCAAAACCCGCCATATTTGAAAGCTAAAAAACGATGATTTCGTAGAATAGCAAAAAAAAGTAGTTTCTAAATTTTTTTATAATTATTGTTTATACCAGAACTAATTTTTTTCGTGGTTAAAAAAAACTCAAAATTACAATTTATTGTTAGGCGCCGAAATTTGTGTGCCGATGTTGGCGGTCTTTCAATCGGTCAGGTTCAATTCAGTTTTTTGGGTCAACAGAAACCGAAAAGCGAAAATTTTCTGTTGACCTCCCAACACTGCCGGTTGCACCACCTGTGATAATGGTGACGCTACTCTTACAGCTTTGAATAAATACTTTATTAAATAATAAAATTATGCTTAATTAAATAAACAATTGAAGTGCTCTATTTTTAATCCTTTTGTTTAAATCATTATCTTATTTAATCATCAACATTCATCAATAGATACATCTATAAAGTAAAGAATGTACGCATCATCAAAAATTTTTATTCTTTGTCAACGATTTTTTAACAAAAAAAAGTAAAATATTACTTTTTTGTTAAAAAACAAATCCATTTTAAATAAAATGTTTTACTATTAGGTCGTCCTAGTGTTGGACGGTCAATTGACCGGTCTAATCTTTGTTGACCGGTCAAATTGCACATAGGGGCGGTGCACACGAGGCGACAGAATTTCAATATTTTTTGCAGTTTCTAATGCAATGAATCGGATTCATTTTTATTACGTTAATAAAGCTATATATTATTCATTTTCGTATTTATATTACCAAAAAAGTTACTTTAAAAGTTTTTTCAGCATAATTACTACTTTAGGATTTTACGGTCAATTGACTTGTCAATTAACCAAAATTGGTCAATTGCACAACACTCAAGCCTGTATTTAGGGGAGGGGGATTCGGCACCTGTACCCCCCCCCCCCCCGAAACTGAGGAATTTCCTTTGATCTTTTGCCGTTTCGTGTTGGCGGCGACAAAAGATCAAAGTTGTACCCCCCCAAAATCGCTGTGCGCCCTCCGAAATTTTTTTCTGTATACGGCCTTGTCAACACTACTCACTATCCAAAAGTTGGGCATTTGTTATGTCGCTCTCGAATAAATTATCATAAAAAAAAGGACTATTCAAATTTTAGATGAGCCATTTTCGCATTTTTTGAACTCTCATCAGCTCCAGATTCCACCGAAACATCTTTTAATTGATAATTTTTATTCTCCAATAGCGTGATACAGTTTTATACCCTTTTTTTAAAAAATCACTAAAAATTCCAATAAAATTCTATTTTTTGATACAGTATCCGCGTCGTCATTTTTTCCCTAAAATCAAATTTTAAAAAACAGATTCAATTTTGTTAAAGGGGGAGACCCACCTTGAACAATTTTTTGCTGCAATTTTCTTGATGGTCTCGACGCGATCGCAGACTCATTGGAGCTGCTTTTTTTATTCGTTGGAGCTGCAAAAGGTTTTAAAAAAAGCAGCTCCAATGAACCCTGAACAAAAAATTGTTCAAGGTGGGTCTCCCCCTTTAATTTGTTTTTGATTTTTGCGAATGCATTTTCTTTGGTAACAACTTTGATCAAATCACGCGGAGTTTACTTTTTAAAAATGGCCATGACAAAAAATTAAGAATAATTTTTTTCTTTCTAAATCTCAAAATTAAATTATTGAGACAGACACATTTATTTTCTCGTGACTTTTTTGCATTTGAAAAAAAGTCTCTTCTAAAATTAGATGACCTATAACAGAAGAGAATTCTTTTTTGTACCTTAAATTGTTTTATTTCACCTTTAATGAATCTTTTGAACGTTTTTTGATTTTTATTAATTAACACAAAAAAACATTTTTAAAATTAAAAACTTGTTTTTGCTTAGGGGGAGTGTCGACGACAAGCAATTTTTTTTTTGCTCAAGGTTCATTGGAGCTGCTTTTTTTCAAAACCTTTTGCAGCTCCAACGAATAAAAAAAGCAGCTCCATTGAGCGTTGATTCGTGTCGAGACCATCAATAAAAATTTAACAAAAAAATTTGTTACAGAGGTGTCTGTATCTTTAATTAAAATGCAGATAATTGATGTATTAAAAAATATACAGTATTTAAAGTTTTATATAAAATGGAAAAAAATATATTTTACAGACACCTTTTTTTTGCATTTTTAATTTTTAAATTTTTAAACATGAGAACAAAAATTTATTAAAACAATTTTGTTCAGACTTTCTCAAATTTAATTAATACAGCTGAATCCGCTTTTTTAAAATGTATTTAAATAAATCTTTTTGTGTTAAAAATATGTAACAAAAGCTTCAAAGATGCAATCATTTGTTGCTTTTTTGATTTTGTTTTCCTCCATTTTAGTGTTGGGATTCCAATTGAAGAAAGTGAAGATTACAAAAACTCTAAGATTGAATATGAAGCTTTAATTGCAAAGTTAAATGCTACTGATCGTAAGTTTTTATATTACATATATACAAGGCCGTATACAGAAAAAAATTTCGGAGGGGGCACAGCGATTTTGGGAAGGCCGCCTTTGATCTTTTGCCGCCGTCAACACTAAGCGGCAAAACATCAAAGGAAATTCCTCAGTTTCGAGGGGGGGGGGCACAGGTGTCGAATCCCTCCCTAAATACGGCCTTGCATAAATATATATTATTACTGTAGTAATATTTTAGCATGTCAATTAAGTTTTGAATGTAATAATCGAGAAGAATGTGTAAATTTTCCAAAATGCAAAAATGGTGAAAAATGTCCTCGAACCAAATGTGTTCCAAGAAAATGTAAGTTTAATCAATTTTTTTTGGTTTTTGGAAGTTCGAAGGGTTTGTCGTAAACAAATAATAGATTAGACTTTCAAATTAGCATATTAATTTTTAAAGTTTCAAATTGGCCATTTTTGTGCGCATAAATTTGGGGCTGGGAATTTATGGGATTATTTTTTTGGTTAACAACCCCCGTAACACTAAAAAAGAGAAAATCCCCAAACTTCTCGTCACTAAAATTCCCATCACCAAAAGTGGCCAAATTTAAGTATGTAAATCAACGATATGCCCACCGGGAACAGAATGTGCAGAATTTGGAAGTTCACTCGGTGATTGGACCGAACATAAATACAATTTTAAACCACCAATTAATTATATTGGTGATACCCGTGGAATTCGACCTACTTGTGTTACACGAAAAGTTCCAAGTGATGGAAATATATGTGGTGAAAATGAAGAAATTTTAAGCAACAAATCACCCCTTGGTAAATATATATATATTTTTAACACCACGTTTTATGCAAATTTTCTGATTTTTTAGCAATGTCCGAAAATACTTGTACAATTCAAAATAGATATGGTCTTGTTCAACCCTTAAAACGTCCATATATAACATATTGTCGATGTAAAAATGATTTTGTTCGAGATGATACAAATGGAGAATGTATTCATTACAAAAAATGCCCAAATTTTAAATCAACTCAAAGTCCTCCAAAATTTGAAAGTCAAAAAAAAATGACACAACATTTTCGTGGAAAAAGAATTACAATTAATCCAAAAAAGATTATAAACTTTTCTATCGAAAAAAATGATTTAACAAAAAAGCCTTTTGAAACAACATCAATGAAAAATGTCACTCCTCAAAAGCTTTCAACTGATAAAAAAAGAATTATCAAACAATATCCCCAGGATGTGCACCGATCCCTGGGACCTTGTCGAGATTGTATTTTTTACGCAAAAGATAATCCAATGGATGAAGAATTTTTACCAGAATTAAAACCTTTTTTCCCTGCAAAACTTCCTATCAATGCCCTTCTTCCAAATCAAAGCAAAAATGTTCCAATTAAAGATGGAGAAATAAAAAATGAAGAAAAGTATTTAATTCCAAAATTTCGTCATACAGTTTTCACTAATAAACAACAAAAAACTGTTACAAGACACCCCAAAACATTTCCAAAGGAAATCAACATCCGGCAATGATGTTGTATATTAATATATTTTTCATATTTTGCAAATAAATATAACATTTTTCAATATAATTTGTAGCATAATAATCTTTGCAGCGCAAATGAAATAGTTGTTTAGAAAGTTAAGACTCTGTCCCGTTAAACATGGGAGTGTCGAAGATGGTGAAAAACTTTTTACGACCGTTTTCCGTCGTTCCAAGTGATGGGGAATGAAAAAGTTTGTCCGCCCGTACTCAACGAATGCATTCCCCATCATTTGGAACGACGGAAAACTGTCGTAAAAAGTTTTTCACTATCTTCGACATTCCCTTTAAACAGGGGGAAGCCACAATTTTAATACTAATTTTAATAAATTTTTGCTTACAAAAATTATTGAAAATCATGCAAAAATTATTGTTATTTTTTATTCAAATTTTTTGGGAGCTTTAATACAAAAAGATAATGCACGAAAAAATTTGAATAAATAAAGAACAACAGCTTTTGCTTGATTTTTAATAATTTTCATATGAAAAAATTTGGGAAAATATTAATTTTATCCCAAAATTTTAATGACTTGACCCAAAAATATTTCAGTACCCAAAATATTAATTAAATTTACCCAAAAATATTTCAGTACCCAAAAATATTTCAGTACCCAAAATATTAATTAAATTTACCCAAAAATATATAATACCCAAAATATTAATTTAATGACCCAAAAAACACAGCACAGTCACCCATTTGGGACACATTTCGCCAAAACCATGTTTTTCAGTGTTGAACATCAACATTGAACAGTGTTTTTCTGTATTTATCACCGATAAATTTAATTACTGTTTATGTTTTTTTTATAACTTAATTATAAGGAATATATGGGAAAGGTGCTTAAGTTCACCGCTTACATTTAAAAGCAGTAGCGGAGAAATGCGAGCAATTTTTAGTTTTTGCTCGATTTGGAGTGTTAGTTTATTTTTTGCATCAGAATTTTTTGCTTGCTCCTTATAAATGTTTGTCATTAAAAAATATATTCTGTATATCCTAAATATATATGTGGTGTATTTGATCTGTATTATCGATCGTCAAAATATACAATTTTTGCGTGATTTCTATATTTTACAGTATATTTGTGCTTATAATCTCACATTTTTTAATACGTTTTTTATATATCGCACAAAATAACTATAAATCAACTTTATTTGATCATCTACATGAGTTAAAATCAATAGGAACACCATACAACTTCAAATATTCTCTACAGAAACTATCAAATTCATCAACATCTCCAACATCAAAAAATTCACAAAAATCAGCAAATATTGTTATCTGAAAAGAAAGTACACCATCTGAAGACGAAGAAGTTGTTGCTGAATCTGCAGCAAAGAAAAAAACGCGGCAAATATACCAAATATGTTTATGTGGAAGAACTTGATTCTCTCGAAGATGTTTCCTACCAATAAACAGTGATTGTTCGTTTGTTGGTTGGTTGGTTGGTGGTCACCACGTAATTCTCAAACTGCGAAAAGCGCGCATGTTGCATGAAAAAAATGCATTTTTTGGTGACTTTTTTTGTGGTGAAAAAAAATAAAACAAAATTTGTTTGCGGATCGATTCGTTTAAATTTTTTTGCAATTAAATGCATTTTTTAAACATAAAAAGTATGGAATAAGCAATGGCAATAAGATGAGTAATTTATTATTATTTTTTGCATGGGTTTTTTAGCTTTATCAGAAGAAGAAAATTATAGGAAAATTTTGTTAATCTGTTGATAGCACCAAATTTAAACTAATTATGACTTAAAAACAGTTTTGTTTTTAATCTTTCAACTTTCTTTTACAGCAGAATTATTTAATAATGTTAAAATAATTTTGCTGAAAAACTATTATTATTAATTTTTGGCAGAGATATCAAAAGCGTTATTTAATACATGCAAAAGATAGTTTAGAATTTTTTTTGCTTTATTGGCAGCACCTATAAAAAAGCAAAATGAAAATATATTTTATGATTTTGGCAAAAAATAAGCTGAGCTTTGATAACAAAATTTGATTAGCTTTGATAAATCGAGGCAAACACTGTGTAATACAAAGGAATCATTTTATCATAATTACGAGGATCTTTGGACAACACCGCCGAAGGCGGTGTTGTCCTCTAGTTTCAAAAAGCGAAGATGGCTAGTTTAAAACTGTAAGTACAATTTCTTTTTTATACTTTTTTATTTTTTTAAATATTAATTTTAGTCATGATCAAAATGATGGGCATCTCTACTTACTTTAAACATAATCATGGAACTCGAGAACGCTTAACAAATCAAATGAAAGAAATCGTCGATCGAAGAATTTACCAACTTCACTTCAAGTTAGAAATTACGTTCATACAGCAGATAAATGTGCTTTATCAATAGCTGAATATATACTTGTTCAGTTCGTTTATTCGTTTAAAAATGCTATGGTATAATGATAATTATCAATATTATGCATCAATTATTGTATTAATGTCTGTGATGTCAATGTGTTGTTATTGTTTACATAAACGTTTTGTGTTTTTTGGGTCATTAAATTAATGTTTTTGGTATTAAATATTTTTGGGTAAATTTAATTAATATTTTGGGTACTGAAATATTTTTGGGTCAAGTCATTAAAATTTTGGGATAAAAATAATACTATGCCAAAAAATTTGTTAAAAATGTGACCCCCCCCCCCCCCCCCCCTTCTTTAAGCACCTACAGATTTGTAAAAAGTAAAACATTTTGATTTTTAAATCAAAAATAAAAAAGATAGTTTTTTTTTCAACCATTTTATTACCCATTTTTCAAACTATACTGAAATCCGTAAATCATTTATTATAAAATTAACATAAATTTTTTTTCTTTTTTTTTATTCAACATTTTTTTTCATTGTGCACAGTGTGCACTGCACACCTGCTGTGATATTTACCAGTTTACCTATTTTTTTAATCCAAAAAAAAGTCATAAAATCCCAAGCACCATGTCTTTAAAGGAATTTCTCTTCTTTTTTTACAATCAAAATTTTTGAAAAATGCAATAAAAATTTAATTTAATTCAAATGAATATCCTGAAAACCGTTGTCTTTTTTTTCCCAATCCCTGGGATGCCTTCTTCCAATTTTTATTTTGAGGATGCGTTAAACTCATTTTTTTCGGATATATAAAAGCTCAAAAGATTTTTCTATTTTACTTCATTCATTGAAAAGTTGTTCAAACAACGAGAAAAAAAAAGAAGTATGAAAGTGATTTTTGCCAGCTTTATTGGCACTGGAGCTTTGGTAATTTATTTGTTTTTTACTTTTAATATTATTTTGGAGATTTATGATATCCAAATGGAATTTGATCAAGAAATTGAAAGATTCAAGGTTTGTTTTTTTTATCAATATTTTATCAGTGATAGGTGTCCATGGACATATTAATCAAGTGCCAAAAACCCCTCTAATCTTTTTTTTATCAATTTTAGAATCAAACCATGAAAATTGAAGCTGAAACAAAAGAATTTTCAATGCTTTTAAAGCAAAATAATATCCATGTTGATCGGATTAAGCGTCAACAATCTTCGGCATCTTATTACCAAAAATTTACATCTTATTTTCCTTCCCTTGGTGTTGAAGAAGCAAAGCCGCCATCAATTATGCCCCCGGCATGTAACTGCCAAATTCCATCTGAAAATAAATGCCCTGCAGGGCCTCCTGGTCCTAAAGGTTTAACAGGACATCCTGGCAACAAGGGATCGGATGGTTTTCCAGGATTAAAGGGTGAAAATTCTGAAGATGTTGAAGCAATGATTCAAGAGTTTGTTGGATGTGCCACATGCCCTGCTGGAGAACCGGGTCCCCAAGGGCCAAAAGGAAGAACTGGAACTCGAGGAGCTCGAGGCCAAAAGGGATATCCTGGAATGCCGGGTCGGGATGGGACTCCGGGAAGTAATGGAGAAATGGGATTATCAGGGTTAACAGGTAAATGGAATTATTTTTAACTAAAATTATGCTAATTTTCGGGATTTAGGAAATCCTGGACCTGAAGGAGCTGTTGGAAAGCCAGGAAGAAATGCCAAAAAACTTCAAGGTTTGTTTTGAAATCATTTTTCTATCCCAAAATTAAATTAAATTTGTGCCATATTTTAGGAGTTCGTGGCCCAAAAGGACTTCAAGGACCTCCTGGAGATATTGGATATTCCGGTGATAAAGGTTCAACTGGATCATTCGGTGATATTGGACCAGTAGGCTTCCAAGGCTCCCCTGGATTAACAGGTTTTCGAGGAATTGATGGCCCACAAGGTGAATCAGGATTCCCGGGTGTTCCTGGTCAAGATGCCTTGTATTGTCCATGCCCTTCTCGAACCTATGAAAATCATGAAGCTTCATATCCTCGAAAAACGCAATAAAATTAATTCATTTATTTAACAAAATTTGCATATTTAAATTTCAACAATTACATTCAAATAAATAAATATTTTTACAGTATATCTTTTCGTGCATTAAGGTCAAATTTGTGTAAAAATTGCAAAAAAAATTCAAAAGTGTCAAAAAAAAACACCCGTAAAAAACAATGGCATTTTTTTTTGCCATGGCATGGCATATATATGATTTGGTGTTGTGACAATATTATATTTATGCAGAGCCAAAACTTTGTTGTGAAATAATTTTTAATGTTTGTCGTCGACGTTGTTCATTAATGATATCAGCCTGACTTGAAACAATCAAAAATGTTTGTTCATTTGGAATTAATTTTTCCATTGAAGATTGTCGAAGGATTTTTGAGCATCCAAGACAGTGAAGAAGAGATTTTGAGGACTGCAAAAATACAAAAATGTGCTTTAAAAAAAATTGATAAAACTGGTGCAAAAAAAGGCAAAAAAGGGGAAGAAAAAAATCAAAAAACTTGTGACTTAGGGATCATCCAGGCGTGACGTCACGCATTGGGGGGGGGGGGGGGGGGGTTCACAAAGTGTGACGTCACTTTGAAATGCGGCATGCGGCATTAGATCAAAGGAAAAAATGTGACGACAAGGGGGGTTACAATTTTTTGATTTTTGCGTGACGTCACATCTGGACAATCCTGTAATAAAAGGTAATACAATATCTATCTCTTTTAGAGATATTATCTCAAATCCCCCCCCCCCTTACAAGAACGATGGCCTCATCGCCAATGCTGTGACTTGTTTTGTTGCATACGGTAATGCAGATAAATAACAAGATGTGGTTGGCTGTGATGAAGAACGTTCACGAGTATTTGGATTTAGGGATGATGGAAATGTTATCCGTTTTAAAGAATCTCTCTCCCGTTTACACAGACAAAAGCAACAACTATACCACACCTTTAAAAATACAGTACGATATTTTGAGCCAAATGTTAAATAAATTATTATTGTTGTTGCACCATTTAAATTGACGAAAAGGGTGGAAAGTTCTATCAAAATTGTAAATGAATCAGAATGTTCACCCGCAAGTTCAAGGATATTATTGAAGAAGGCGAGAAGATTAAAAAGTAAAAATCCCGTTACCATTGCCACAAGCATTATCGTAATTCCATGCTCTTTTCGTTCTAAAAAATGGAATTAAAAAATTTTTTTAACTGATAAAATTTGCATATTAATTAAGATTAACTGATACATTTTTTGCCAGTTTTTTTTTAATTATTTGCTTACAAGGTTAAAAATACTGTACTATAAAATTACAATTTAAAGACTAAAATTTAACTAAAAAGACCCAACTCGCATTAATTAATTTCTATTTTTTGAAATAATCTTTCAAAAATAAAATTTTATTCAATGTTTTTTTCATTTTTAAATTTATTGCTAAAAGCTGTAGTGCCGAAAATTTTGTTAAAACTAAAACTGTGTTGTGCCAAAGACATAATTTCAATTTTTTTTAAAAACATAACCTGAGTTTAACTTTCTTTTTTTTTACCGGACAGATTCAAATTTTGAACTTTAATTAAAATTCGTGTTAGAATTTTGAAAAAACCAAAATTTGCCTAAGTAAATAAATATAAATTATATTTTTAAATGAAAATATTTTAATTAAAGGGAGTGTCGACGACAAACAAAAAAAAATTTTTGACAACAAGTATGTTTTTACACGAATGAGACATTTTTCTATGCTATTTCTTTGTTCTAACTCAATTTCGTGTTAAAACATACTTGTTGTCCACACAAATTTTTTTTTGCTTGTCGTCGACACTCCCTTTAACTGCCATACTGCACCCGCCAACAACCTATACAAATTTTAGGCAGCAAGAAAATTATATAAAATAAAACTGTTTACATTCCCTCCCACGCATTTATTTTTTTTCCAAAGCTTGAAAAAAACATGTTTTTTAAATTACTTTTTTATAATAATAAAACTTTAAAATTTCCAACATTTAGCTAACATAATATATTTAACTGCTGCTGGGAGGCATAGCTATCATATTACAAATCTCTCAAATATCATCTTCAAATCCTTACTTACCATTAATATCTTGTTTACTCAATTTTCGTGTTATCAATGACATCCTTGTCACAGATGCATTTCCAACGCTATCCCGTGCCATTGAAACATCTTTGCTTAAATTTATTGGAGTTTCAGTTGTTAAACTTCCTTGTTGATTTGTCATTCGTCGACGGATTCTAAAAGATAAAAAAAACTGTAAAAATTGCTTTTATTTTAGATTTTAAAAATCCCTGTCACGGAGATTGTAAACAATCTCGTGAATTTGCATAAAGCTCAATCATTCTTTCTAAATCTCTATAAAAGATCTTATTGACATTCTTTTTGTATGCTCATTCTTTCTTCTTTTTATATCATAATAAACACGCATTCTTATATCTCTCTCATATCAAACATCATACATATCAAAGCATTTCTGTTACCTCGATCAAGGATCGTCGTAACAATTGGTGACCCCGACGAGTTACATTTTCACATGGTGAGAATTTTCGTCCAACGCAAAAGAATACAACAAACTTTTACATGGTAAATTTTTGTTACTTCAAACTCGAGTCATTTTCACAAGGTGAAAATCTACACAAACTCCGACGTTTATTTTCACAAGGTGGAAATTTTGGACAAATCAAAGCAACAAAATCAATAAAAAGTTTCAAGGAAACTTATCAACTCCAATCCAACACATCAATATCAAAATCAAGCTTCACAAGGTGAATGCTTTAAATATCAATTATTCGTGCAAAACCAACTAAAAGCTTCACGGAAACTTTTACCATTAAAGAATCATGTCAGACCGAATACAAATAAATCTTCAAAGAACATACAAAGAAGTTCTCGAAACACGTGATGAATACAATGCATTACTTGGACTTCATCCTGCTCCATGGTCTCCACAAGTAAAAATTGATATGGAAGCCTTACTTCAACTTATTAAACAAAGTCATGAATATATACTTCAATCTTTAGATAAATGGGAAGATTTAGCAAAGAAAACAAAAGATGCACAACAAAAGAAACAAGAATATGATTCATTCGATACATGGAGGGATGCAGATACTCATCGTAAATTGTTAAAAGAACTTGCAATGATTATTATAAAAGGTGAAAAATATTTATTGCTTGAATATGATGATACAAATACCTCAATCAAAAGTGTTCCAACACAAGCAAAAAGTGAAGATTCTGTTAATATTACAGTACCCAAAATTGCTCCATCAATTACTCCACAAATGCTAAGAATTCCAACTTTAAATATCCAAAAATTTAATGGAGATTATTTAAAATGGAAAACCTTCTGGCAACGCTTTGAATTAAATGTCCATCATCATCCTTTTTCAAATGTTGAAAAACTGGATGCACTTATTGGATTACTTGAAGGTGATGCTTTGGATGAAGTGGCTGGCTTCGAAATTGCTGGAGAAAATTACGACACGGTCGTTCAAACACTTACACAAAGATTTGGAAATCCAAAAATTGTTTTAAAAGAACTATACAATAAACTTCGATCAATCCAACCTTCAAATTCTGATGCTAAGAGCCTCAGAAGTACAATTAATGCAATCACAAACATGTGCCGTCAGTTGACAAATTATGGTGTTAATATTGATAATGATGCACTTCAAACTGAAATTATTGATAAAATGCCTCCAAGGGAGAAGAATGAATTATCGTGGTTTCAAATAACAACAGAAGATGTAACAACTGAAATGATTCTAGAAAAAATGAAAGAAATTGCATTAAAGGCTGAAATGTTTTTACAAAATCAACCAAATACAGATCAATCAACACAACATTCAAATAATAATACTGGTTTCCGAAGCTCAGACAAAAAGTTTGTTTGCAGTTTTTGTGATCAAAATCATCCATCATATGATTGTCCAAAATTCGTATCAGCTGATGAAAGAATTCAACAATTACAAAGTAAAAATTGCTGTACAAAGTGTGCAAGAAGCAATCATTCAACAGAAAAATGTTCTACAAATACTACATGCAAAAGTTGTCATGGACAACATTACACGTTTTTATGCAATTCCAAGGGAAATGCAACATCAAATTTTGAACCTCTTACAAATCGATTTACATCAAATCCTTCAAGCAAATCAAAAGAAACAAATACGTTTATTTCAGTTGAAAAGCAACAAGGTTGCCTTTTAGCAAAGGAAGTAACCGTAATGAATCGAGTATCAAAAGAAACTGCTAAAGCAGTTATATTTTTTGATTCTGGATCCCAAAGAAGTTATATCACAGACAAACTCATCAATCAGCTAAAGCTTCCAACACTTCAAAGAGAACTTCTTAATATTCGAGGAATTGGTGGAAAAAAGATATATTGTGATTCAAACCTTGTTGAACTTCGAATTGGAACAAATGAAGGCTATCAAGATATATTTGTTAATTCAATGAAAACAATCGCACATACAATTCCTCTGATTAAAATAAACGAAACTGATTCTACCACATTTACTGTCAAGGACAGAACACCTGATATATTGATCGGCATGGATTATTTTTTTAAATTCATCAAATCAATCAAACAACAAAATGAAACTTTTATTGTTGAATCATTAGTTGGCAACATGGTTGCTGGCGAAGTTCCATTTACAGAAATTCTCACCGTGTCACAAACAGTTGAACAAACACATACAACATCTTTTCCAACAGTAACAAATTCAGAACAACAAAAAGCTCGTCCTGGCGGGGAAGGTTTCGCATGGCGAAAACGTTACTCAATGGTTGATTGGTGGAAACAACTTCAAATAAGTTATAGATCTTATGAAGATCAACTTGAATCAGTTGATTTGTCTCAAACAGAAGCTCCTGATTAACCGCCGTCGGTGGGGAGTGTCACGGAGATTGTAAACAATCTCGTGAATTTGCATAAAGCTCAATCATTCTTTCTAAATCTCTATAAAAGATCTTATTGACATTCTTTTTGTATGCTCATTCTTTCTTCTTTTTATATCATAATAAACACGCATTCTTATATCTCTCTCATATCAAACATCATACATATCAAAGCATTTCTGTTACCTCGATCAAGGATCGTCGTAACAATCCCCCCCTTTTTTAAACATTTTTTTTTCAATTTTATAAATCTTTGAAAAAAAGCGGAAACATTTAAAAAAAAAGTTTTTTGGAATTCCAGAAAGAAAAAAAAGTAAATACTTACTTATTTGAAGTTTTAAGTGTGCTCACAATTTTACAATTTACCCATGTTAAAGTAATAAATGGAAAAAAGAACATGACAATTGTAAAGCAGGCATTTCGATATAAAATTGTATAGGTGGAATTCATGAATAAATATGTTGGAACAACCATTGAAGATTTGGTATAAAATGTTTCGGATAAACAATCCATAGCTTTTATTTCAAACCATCGAGGAAGATTAAATAATACTGAAAAGATTAAAGCTGATGCCAGCACACATTTTACTGCCGTTTTACTGCTAATTCGACGAATCTGGAAAAAAAACATGATATTAAAGTTGTTTAACGGAAGCATTAACTGTTTGAAAAATGATTTAAATTTAAATAACAGAATGCATAAAAAAATGCAAATTTAAAGATTTGCATAATCAAAAAACAACTACAAAATTACAAATTTGCATAATCAAGGTTCATTAAAAAAAACTGTTTATTTTGAGATTTATTAAATGGTGATAAAAATGTTTTCTCAAAGCCAAAAAGAATTTGATCACTTTTGTTTTGTTTAAAACAATTTTTTTTACATAAATGATACAGGGATTTTTATAGTTTTTTATTTTTTTTAAATTTTATTAAATTTTACCTTTTTTAAAAAATGAAAAAGTTTTTTGCAAAAAAAATTATTTCCAAGGTTTTAAAATTAAGCTCTAAAATTTGTTGTGATATTTTTTTGCAAAAGAAATTGAGCGAATTATTTTTTACATTTTTGAGGAAATAAAAATGATATTTCTTTCTTTTTATTTTGTTGCACGTGGTATTTGAAAAAATATAATAATGTGAAATGCTAATAAACAGTGGCAAAAAAAAGAAGCCGTCTAGTCGCATGCTTTTTCTTTCTTCTACTGCTGCAGTTTTATAATAATAGAAATAATAATAATTGGATAAGTGAGTCATCTTTAGAAGGGACGGCCTCCCCCTTAAAATTGATATCTTCACTTTTTTAAGTGGACGTTGGTTGCCAAAAAGTTGAACTTATTTTTGAATTCGTTTTTTAAAAAAATTGAATGAATTTTTTAAGGGTTTCAAACAAGGCCGTATATAGAAAAATATTTTGGAGGGGCACTGACTGTTTGGGGGGGGGGGCACCTTTGATCTTTTGCCGCTTCCAACACAAAGCGGCAAAAGATCAAAGGAAATTTATCAGTTTCGGGGGCACCGGGTTAGCTTAAACTAATTCGAACTTAAACTGATCAATTGAAGCAGTTGTTGATACTGTTGTAATAATTTATTTTAACTAATATGCTAATTTTTGCCATTTACAATTAAAACTGTCTTCTTCTTCGCTATAAGAAATTTTTCAGAAATTTCCATTAAACTATCTTTGTTTTTTTGTGACTAATATATTTTATAGTAATTATCATGCATATCTAATCTCATCCAAATACTTATCCCAAAAAATGAAATATTAATTACGGAAGTATTTAACTGTCACCAGTTTTTTTGACATAAATATTTTATATGTTTTTTTCCTTTAACTTTTTTTCCTTTAACTTTTTAACTTTTAAAAACATAAAAGTTTAAAGGGGAGAGAAAAGTCAGTGTCAAACATCCCAAATACATCATTCTTATTCATTATTTTTTTTAAATGGCTTTTTACTGGAAAAAAAAACATTTTTAGTTTGAAAAAGAAACATATTTAAAAATAGAAATTTTAAAAAATGGTAGAAAGTGTCTTAATAGCTTTTAAGAAAAATTTGTTTTAATAAGCTTATTTTTAGTTGGTCAAGTACATTTAAAGAGATTTTTGAAGGTTTAAAAGTAGGATTATGGAAGGAAGATATTTTTAGAAGAAACAAAATTGAACGATTTTTAAGAAAAAAATTTTGTGATTTTTCATTAAAAATGAAAAATTATAATTAGTTTAGATTTTTTGGGATTAAACTGGGAGTTTTTTTTCTTTTACGATTGTTTTTTAAACTGTGACGCGATATTATATCACCCAGTAATTAATATAAAAAAAAACTAAAAAAATACATTTGGAAATTTTTCATTATTAAAAACAAGACCGAAAATTTTAGTTTTTTTATAATTTTTTTTTCCTAAACTTAATTTCTTAATTTACAAATCTATAAAAAACTGTCTTCTATAAGAGAATCATTTTGTTTAAACATTTAAATTTACATATTTCTTTAAACAACGGTAATAAAAAAAACTGTCAAAAAATTTAATATCAAAAATTAAAGCTTACCAAAAATGGATGACAAACCCCCAAATATCGATGTACTGAAACTAATATAGTTAAATATACACTTGTTGTATGTGAAATATGTGCAAATGGATATATTGAAACTAATATCTTTGGGGAAAGAGTTACAAGATATTCATCCCCAAGATATTCGGAGATTACTGGAACCGAGAATACAAAGAATGATGACAATAGCACGCATAAATCACTGATTGATAAAAATAGTAAAAACCAATTAACCAATTGTGAACGCATCTAAAAATAAATATTAAAGCACTTTTTTATTAAACTGATTTCATTATTTTGTTTTTTTGCAGGAATAAATTTTTCTAAAATCAGAATAAAATAATGATGTGTTTGTTTTAAGGGAATTTAATTATTATTATTATTATTAAAAGTAATACTATTATTAATATTAGCTTTAGTTTGAATTTTGAATTTTGTTTAAAAAAAGGGATATTTATTTTTTTTAATACGTGGGATTTAAGACTTTTTTTGCGTAGGCTTTATTAATGATAAATTTTTTTTAAAAAATGTATCCAACATAAAAAATTTAAATATAAATAATACGTTAATTATGAGTTACATGGATGTGAAAAAAATACAGTAAACTTTTTGTTTAAAAAACTGAACAAAAAATTTTTTTATAAAATTTCGAATTTTAAAAAAGCAAAAATAAATAAACTACAAAAATTCCGAGCATTTTTTTGGGTTTTTTTAAATTTTGTTAAACTAAAACTATAATTTTGTAAATTTAAAACTGGTGCAGTTTGACAAAGTTGAAGATTTATTTTCAATTTTTTGAAAAACTGACAACTAAAAGTGCAGCTCAAGTATCACCAAAAACCTTTTTTAAAGCAATATTAAGAATTTTTTTTAAAACTGCCTTCATTTCTTCAATTCCATAGCCCCCTCAAAAATAAAAACCATTACCTGTTTATGCGAAAAAACATAAATATTACATAAATTTCCACAAATTCCAAAAAAATATGTTGCTGGCATAATATAAACTCGAAAGATTACTTGTGCCGTAGTAAATCCAGCTCCATCATCTTGTATATGTGAACATCCGGGGATATTATTTTGGGACGAAATTTCCATATTTTTATTAAAATTTGTTAATTTTTTTGACAAAGTACAGTAATAATAAATAAATAAATATTACACTTTTAAAACATTACACTATAATTATGGAAATTTTTTATTAATAAACAATAATTGTTTAAAAAATTAGATTAAATTTTTAAAAAAGTTCACGAAAAAAAATAACAAACAAAAAAAAAGAATAAAAATTGAAAAAAAAAAAAGAAGGCGGACCAAAAAAAAGAGAGAAAAGTGTGAAACAATTTTTCCTTCTTTGTAAAATTGCACTTTCTTTTAACTCTAAAAAAGGCAGAGATGAATGAAAAAGAAAGATATATAAAAATATACATTTGTGTTTTTTTCTACTCCAAATTTTTGTTTTTTAGACTTATATTTAAAAAAAATTCTTTAATCGTCACATTTTAAAACACATTTTTTTTATTAAAACAACAGATGACATTTTTTCTTCCTTTTTTTTCCGGCTTAAATTAGAGACAAGGAATAAAAAAAATTTGTTTAATAGAGTCATTCTTTTTTTTTGTTCTTTAATTTTCAACAAATTTTCATCAAATTTTGTTAAAAAGTAAGTATTCGAGAACAAATTTTAATTAAAGACAGGTGCTTCAAAAAAAAATATTAATTAAAAATAACAAAAATGTAAAAACTTTTGTAAAAAATGCATACGTAGAAAAAAAAGGGGGGGGGGGGTTGTTTTTTGAGTATTTTTTCTGAGTTTTTTGTTTATTAAAAAAGGGGGGCGAAAAAAATAGGAAGGAAAAAAGGGGGGAAATAATTTACTTTTGAAAAAATAAATGTTTTTTTTTGAGTTCCAGATGTTTTAAAAAAGTGTTTCATTTATTGTCTACGTAAGAAGTGATTAGGTCAGAAAAAGCTTAAAAAAGTAACTCAAATTTCAAATTTAAATCTAAAGTTTGTATATATTTTTTTTAAATCTCTGGAGATTTAAGAGAATATAAAAAGGTTGCCGTAAAAATGACATTTAAAAATGTTAAAAAAAGATAAAATATAAATTTTTTATGCCTAAAAACTACGGTTATAAAAGCTAAAATTTGAAGCGGGAACCTTTAAAAATACTATTTTTTGAAATTTCAAGCTTTTTATATAATTTTGAAATAAAACATTCTTCTTCAACATTTCATTTTAAGCCAATAAAAAAAGGTTAAAAGTCGTAAATTTAAAATAAAAATGTTTTTAAAGAATAAAAAAATTCTCTTTAAAACTGGCACTAACAAAACTCAAACAAAAAATACTTCTCCGAATTGGGAAAAACAAAATTATTATTAACAGAGAAAAAAAGCAATTTATCAAAAAAAAGAAAGGCATTTTAAAGGAAACTTCAAATATAATTTTTTGTTTTTAAGTTAATAAAAAAAGGGGTCATAAAAATGATTATTTTTAAAATTAAATTTAAAAGTACAAAACTGCAAAACTGAAAACGCAAATTTTGGTGGCATTATTATTATTATTTAGGGATATTTAAAATCCTAAAAACAGTTTTAAAGAATCTTAATTTTATCAAAGATAAAACAAACAGTAAATCGTGTAAAAACTGAATTGACATTAAGCTTAAAGGCGGAGATGCACATGTAACAAATTTTATTATTTGACATTGATTGGAGGTCCCGACGCGAATCAACGCTCATTGGAGCTGCTTTTTTTGCTCATTGAAGCTGCAAAACGTCAAACAAAAAAACAGCTCCAATGAACCCTGATAAAATATTTGTTAGAGGTTCCTCCTTTAAATATTAAAGAATGTCTTAGAAAACAGAGTTACATCTGGAAGATAAAAAAATTATTGTATTTGATTACGAAATTTCTAAAAATGATATTACTCATAGCTATGAGCTCAT
Organism: Panagrolaimus superbus; assembly: GCA_964035985.1. Taxonomy (NCBI): domain Eukaryota; kingdom Metazoa; phylum Nematoda; class Chromadorea; order Rhabditida; family Panagrolaimidae; genus Panagrolaimus; species Panagrolaimus superbus. Next base: position 3,284,617 of record OZ038357.1, read on the forward strand.
AGTTAAATTACAATAATAGAAATATGTCTTAAAATTAAAGAAAAGTTTTTCAACCGAGTCTAAGCGCCCTTAAAATTTGATAAAAATTTTGATTTTAATTAAATTACAATCTTAATTATAATTTTAATATTTGTGATTCCACTTCCTGTTTTCACTTCTAATAAATGACGTTAAATACAAAAGAATTATTATTATTTTTTTGTGAAATAATTAAGGCTTTTAAAAAAATGTTGTAACAAAAATTTAAAAAGAGAAATATATTTTAATTTTTATTAATGGCATAAAAATAAATTCTTTTATAAACTGGTTCTTTAGTTGCTGTTAGTACTATATTACTAGAAAAATTCCAAGTCCCATCGCCGGGACAAAAGTGTCCCAAGCCATGCCTAGTTTTCGAACAGGAATGGGCCAACACCAAATAAAATTTAATGTGGCATTCGACCATAAAAGGAAGTGTCGCCTTTTTTTTGGCGACGAAAAAAATTCAACGCCTTTTGACGCCTGGCGAAACATTTGGCGTAAAAACTGACGCCCAACTGCATATAAAAAAATTCTTCAGATCTTTTTCAAATGCTACTCAAAAAAAAACTGGATAGTGCATTTTTTTTGCAAAAAACTGTCGAAATTTTTTACCATTATTTTTTTAATAAAATTTCACCTAACTTTTTGAAAGTTAAAAGTTTAAAAAACCCAAAAACTTTTCTATCAATCAAAGAAAAATAAAATAACCTTTTTTGGAAACATATTTTTTCAATGGTAAAAAAAATAAAGATACATCAAAAAAAATGTTGGAGGCTGTTTTTTAAAAAGCATAAATGTTTTTTTTTCGACTGTTTTCTTTAAAAAAAGGAGAAAAAGCAAAAAATTCAATGATTAATGTAATAAATAAATACAATGGGTGCAAAAACTTTCAGTCACTTTTTCCCATGTTTTCCCATGTTTTTCCATGTTTTTCCATGTTTTCCCATGATTTTTTATTTCAGCTAAATTTCATCCAAAAAAGTCTTGTTTGATCGAAAAAAGTGTGTAGAAAATAGAGGACACCAATTTGGAAGATTAATAAATGATATTTTTCATAGATTCTGAATCATTTTTGAGGATTCTGGGACGGATTCCGATGAAAAAAAATATTTTTTAAATTGAACTATTATTTGGGGTAAAAAAATATGGGGAATCCGAAAATAGAGACGCTTTTTTGATTTGAGGATTCTGAAGGCTGATTCTGAAGCCAAAATTGGTTTTTTCACATATAACTATGTTCAGGGTCCATTTTTTCTGCTGATTACAGTAATAGAGGCCATTTTGATTAGTAATAAGTAATATGTGGTAAAATGTTAAAATTTTTATAAAAAATTTTTTTTATTTTTATATATGCTATCCATAAAGTTTAAAACGATTACATAACCAATTTTGCATGTTACCGTAATCTCTGCGAAAAAGCAGTTAAAAAAAATAAAAAAATTTTTTATAAAAATTTTAACATTTTACCACATATTACTTATTACTAATCAAAATGGCCTCTATTACTGTAATCAGCAGAAAAAATGGACCCTGAACATAGTTATATGTGAAAAAACCAATTTTGGCTTCAGAATCAGCCTTCAGAATCCTCAAATCAAAAAAGCGTCTCTATTTTCGGATTCCCCATATTTTTTTACCCCAAATAATAGTTCAATTTAAAAAATATTTTTTTTCATCGGAATCCGTCCCAGAATCCTCAAAAATGATTCAGAATCTATGAAAAATATCATTTATTAATCTTCCAAATTGGTGTCCTCTATTTTCTACACACTTTTTTCGATCAAACAAGACTTTTTTGGATGAAATTTAGCTGAAATAAAAAATCATGGGAAAACATGGAAAAACATGGAAAAACATGGGAAAACATGGGAAAAAGTGACTGAAAGTTTTTGCACCCATTGTATATATACTTGGTTTAATTTTTAATTAAAATGTAATAAAAATGTAAACGAAAAACAAACATTCCAAACATTTTCACAAAATTCACTTTGGTTGTTTTTTTTTTGCAAAAATAATTTAATATTATTTTTTTATAGTTTTTGTGGAAAATGAAATTTAAAAAATTGTGTGATTTAATTAATTATAAAAAATAACTGATTTTAGTTAAGTGCAGAGGGGTTCGTAAAAAATACAGTAACTGAAACAACATTTTGGCATTCAAGAACATTTTGAAAAATTTAGTAAAAATTTTTTAACTGTGATTTTGCAAAATATTTTAACACTAATTTTGATGAAAAAATTCAATCCAACCCAACTGATAACGGCCAAAGAAAGACAACTTTCAAAAATTTTTACAGCAATCAATTTAATTTATGCTTAAAATTGACTCTTTATACCTCTTTCAAACAACTTTTTTTTCCTTATAATTATTATTATAATAAAAAAAACTAATTTCAAATACGTTTATTTTGTTTCCAAACAACTTTCTAAACTACAAAACTGACGCCTACTTTCCATATATTTTATTATTTTTTTTTCATACTCTATTTGGTTTTTGAGTTTCAAACAAAAATGTCAAACAAAACAAAACATTAAAGACCAACATTTACAGTATGTATTTTTTTCCTGTAAAAATGTTTTAACAAGAAATATAAAAACCATTAAAAAAAAGCTTTTTAGAAACAATTCAAGCAAAAACACATTTTAACGGTTGTTGTTAAATTAAACGTATCTTTTTTTCTTGGTATTTGCAAAAAAAGTTTTTGGGAAAAAATAAGGATATATATTTTTTAGGATATTTACAAAGAACTGCGATAAAAAAAAGTTAGAAAACTGTATATTCTGTTTTAAAGGGAGTGTCGAAGGCAGACAGAAATTTTTATTCATTCTTTAGTAACCAAATATCTTAACGCGAAAGCGATATTGTCAGTCAAAAAAAATTAATGATTTTAAAAAAAGTTGCCTAACAATATTGCTTTCGCGTTAAGATATTTGGTCACTAAAGAATGAATAAAAGTTTTTGTCTGTCTTCGACACTACCTTTTTTTAAAGGGAAAGAGTGTTAAAACAGAATACAGTTTTGAAAATTCAAAAAAACTGATCTATTTGTTTCCAAAAAAAATTTTAAAAAACTGGCGGACATAAATGATTAGCAATTAACAATTTTGAAAAATGTAAGAAAAATACGGTAGTTCATCAAGGGTATACAGGAGCTAAAACAACATTTTGGCATTTAAGATTAAATTAATAAACTGTCACCAGAAGTGATCGCTTCCCATCCCGTTTTCGGTAAAATCCACCCGGGAAACGGGACAGGAAGTGATCACTGATCACCAGTAAATCTTGAAATCAAAGGTGCAAAACAAATCAGAAAAAAAGTAGATTTTTTATAAAACAATTTTTAATTTATCTTTTAATAAGCGAAAAAATTTGAAAAAACTATATTTAAAAACATTTTTTGAATTTTTTATAAAAATTAGCGGATTATCTCTAAACATGTTTTTGAATAAAAAAAAAGTGGGAGATTTATGAAAATTCAAATAAATATAGTAACGGGATTAAAAAAGGATTACGAAACAATTGTGAAAAAACAAATGTTTCTAACTAAATTAATTTTAAAGGGGCGAGACCCACCTCGAACAAATTTTCTTGATGGTCCCGACGCGATTGGAGACTCATTGGAATTGCTTTTTTTAAAACCATTTGCAGCTTTAATGAATAAAAAAAAGCAGCTCCAATGAGTCTCCAATCGCGTCGGGACCATCAAAAAAATTTGTTAGAGATGGGTCTACCCCCTTTAAAAATTTGTTATTTTAATGATGCTTTAATTAAGCAAAAACTTTATAAACTGAAGTAACAATATTGTTCCAGATTTTGTAAACTATTGTTTTTGTATAACAAATTTTAAAATTATTAATTTTTGGTAAAGATTTTACTAAAAATTGAAAATACTGTAAAAATTAGTTCACTTATTTTAGTTTAATTATTTTGTTTCATATAAAATTGCGATCAACACAAAAAACTGGTGGGGCCTTTTTTAAATTTAATTAAGAAATATAAAACAAAAATGTAAATAAAATTATTTAATAAGCAGCTGGGATCAAAATATTTTTCGAGCTAATTTTAACACCGAGCTATTTAAAAATACGCAAAATGTAAATAGATTAACTCAATTCAAAACAGAAAAAAAAATTGTCTAAATTTATTTGTTTTTTATATATTGTTTTATCTTAAAGGGGGGGGGGGGGGGGATCTCATTTCTAACAAATATTTTCTTATAAAAATTAATTATTGAAAATCAGGCAAAAATTATTGTTCTTTTTAAATTCCTTTTTTTCGTGCTCCGCCAAAAAAAATTTGAATGAAAAATTTAACAATGAATTTTCCCTGATTTTCAATAAATTTTTATAAGCAAAATTTTGTTATAAATGCAACTCCCCCCTTTAAACACTGTGATATCTGAATATTCAATTAAACTTTTCATTTCTTATTTTAAATAACAAAAAAAGAAACGATCAAAGCTTAAAATTTTCAATTTAAGCAATATCTTTTCAAAGTTTTTTATTGAAAGTTAAAGAATTTTTAAAACAAATAAATAAATAAATAAATAACTTTTATATAAAAATAATATTAATAAATAAATATTATTTTTCCCACCGAGACCATAGAAATCAAAAAAATGTGCCAAAATTGAAAAAACTGTCTATATTTTGCATAAATTTTTCAGATTTCTATAGCAAAAAAAAAAGATTTTTCTTTTCTTTAAAAAAATATAAAAAATAGACAAAAGTGCCATCTTATTCTTTTATTTTCAAAGAAATAATTTTTTTTTGACGCAATCTAATGCATTCTTCTCTTTTATCATATTTGAGAACGTTTGAAAATTTATATATTATTTTTTTTCTATTATATGCTTTTTTTTCAATATAAAAAACAAAGTAGCAGCAGATGCATACTTTAAATTTTTTAAAGAAGAAGAAGAAAAAAAAGCGGGGGGTTCTGAAGAATAAAAAAAAACGGTAAGGTCCATTTGTTTTTGGACTTTTTACATTTTTTTAAAAAGCTTTTTTAATAGAATTTTAAAATTCCAAGATTTACAAAGAAAAATGTAATTAAATGTTGTCAGAATTAAAGGTAATAAATAAGATTAAATTGATCTCTAACAAAAGTAGTACAGAAAAAATAGTTTTGATTAAAAAAATTAAATTTTGCAAAGTGCTTATTTAAGTGGTATATATTTTTTTGTAAAAATGATCAAATTAATATTTTAGGGTAATATTAAAACTGTAGTACCAGGGTATACGAAATTATAACTTATAATTTGTAATTTATAAGTTAAAAATTTTAACAATTATAAAACCTGGTTGGGCATAATAATATATGTGTTTTAAAATTTTATTAGCAAATGCCAATCTAATGTACACAACATTGTACAAAAATATAATTTGTAAATATTTCGAACAAACTTTGGTCAAACCCAAAGATCAATATTGAAAAATTTATGTTTCAAAATTTTTTGTAGTCCTAAAAAATGTATTTTGATGGGAAACTAAAAAGCAGCGTTTTAAACTAAGTTCCGGAAGAAAAAGTAAAAAAATTCAAGCGATTTAGAAAAATATAATATTGTTTTAAGCTTCAATAATTCTGTAATTTTGGGGTGCCAAAATTGTATTATATTGCAAAAAAATAGAAATCAATCCTGGATATTTTATTTTTGAAAACGAACAGAAATTAGAAGAATAAAATTAAGTTTTTTATTTAAAGGTTGTTGGATAAAAGACTTTAATGTTTGTCACAAAGAGGGATTCAAAAATCACTAATTGTTGGTGACGTGATCAGAGCTTGAAAGCTTCCACTTTTTAGAAGCCTGACATATGACGCTACATTTTAATCCTGTTCCTGAATTTTAATATTTTTTTAAATTTTTCTTTAAAAAAAGTATGTCAAAAAACGGTATCATTCTGTAAAAAAATAATAAAGTTAAAAAAATAAATATCAGAAATGATATTGAAATTTTGGCGTAGCGCATCACTCAGCTATTTAAAGCCCTTGCACGCGATTTCTGGGCAGTCCTCTAGATTTATCTAAGATAAGATAAGATAAGATAAGATTTATACATTTCGACAACTATTGCTAGAAGTGAAATGAAGCAAAACAAAAAAAAATAAATACAAAACAAAACAAAAATAAAATACAAAAATTACAGTATACAAAACAAAAATTAAGAATAATAATTTTCAACTTGGTTGCTTGATAAATGTTGTTTGAATTGTTTCTTATTGATAAATTTAGAGATGTTGACATTTTTGATGTTGTTTAATAAGTGCCAAGTTCTAATTGAGAAGTGGCTGAGTCTGTATTTGTTGGTCAGTTTTTCTTTTGTTGAATATACTTTTTTGAATCTGGTATCATAAGTTGGATTGAATAGAAGAGAAGAATCATTTGGAATATTTGTATGAAGATATTCAAAAGCAGTCTCGAGATCAATAATATTTCTTCTTTCGTGAAGAGATTTCAGATTGTATTTTTTCAGTCGAGAAGGATACGGTGGAATAATACCAAATTTATTTTGACGTCGATACAGTATTCTTGTGAAGAGTTTTTGAGGTCTTTCCAAATAATTTGCAATAGTTTTTTGTTGAATATTGAAGAGTTGAGTGCCGTATTCCAATATTGGTCGAACATAAACATTGAACAGAAATATCATTACATCTTCGGATGAAATAAGGACACGTTTAATAATAGTAAACATTGAAGCCATGCAGTAATTTATAAAAGAACAACAAAAAAATGAAAGCAAAATTCCATACCCGCCTACCACTAATCAAAAAGCCCAACAAATTAAAAGGTTCTTTAATAAAACTGAAGAGGACCAGGATCTTACAATTTTTGTAATTTAATTTTTTTTAAATATTTTTATTGAATAACTCAGTTCAAAAAATATAAGAAACTACATTTGTTTTAGGTTTTTTAAAGTTTTTTTTGCAAATTTTGCAAAACAAAAATTTAAAAAAAATAAAACTGAGGGCCTTTATTTCTGACGCTACAACTGTCTATCAATGTCAAAAACCTAAAAAGAAGACACCAAAACATGAAAGAAAAACAATTTTAACAACATTTAAAGAAATAATCCACGAAAATTAAAGGTCTTTTTTTCTCATACCCTTGGAAAAAAAAATTCAAAGATCTTTTCGCCTCCTTTTTATTTAAAAAGACTTAAAACTTTCAAGTGCTTAAGCACTTTAAAAACTAAATTTTATTTTAAGATATATTAAAACTAAAAGGATAAAAAAAAATTTAAATTAATAAAAATTTGTAAAAAAAATTTACAAAAAACATTTAAATATGCAAATTTGTAAATGTCGGCTACTTTTTGAAAGGAAAAGTAACTGGAAACAGGTGAAACAAAAATTTAAAAAGGTAAAAATTAGGAAATGGCTGGAAAAAAAATATCAAATCTTTCAAAAGATTAAATTTTAAAAAAAGTTGTAACCTTTGATTTATTTTTGAGAATTTCGTAGAATTTATGCAGAAAAAAATTTTTTTTCTATAGTCTATAATTTTTGTTGAAATTTTTGAAATTTAATTAATGATTAAAAACACGCCTCTAAAATGACATTCTTTTTATTCTATTTTTTTAAACTGTTGCTTTGTTTTCAAACGGATCTTAAATTTTATTTTTAAACACAAAAAATTTGAAATATATTTTAATGATAATTTTACCGAAAAAAATGAAAGAAGGTGTAAAATAATATGTATAAAAGACAATGATGAAATAAATCTTTGAGATTTGATAAAACTGTCTTCGTATTCATTTTTTCGATAAAAGAAGTTATTTTAAAAAGATGATTTATAGCCAAAAAGTTGAATGTAGAAATAAAAATATTATAAGATTAAAAATTTTGTAGCGATATTTTTTATCATTGCCATATTTTTTGATTCTAAACACATTTAAAATGTGTTAATTTTTTTAATTTAATGTAACATTAATGTTTTTTAGCTTTGATTAATACAAAAAACAAGATTTTAAAAACCAAATAAAATGTATTCTTGGTTTAATAAATAACAAAATGCTTTCAAATAAAACTAACTGGTGATAGAATGAAAATATTATTTTTCCGATATTTTGTAGCAAAAATCGGATTAAATGGTTTAACAAACAAAAACGAATAAAAGCCGGAAAACATAAACCTTTTTAAGAAATATATTTTTAAACATGAATAATTTGAAAAACAAAAATGATATCGATAAAATATTTGGACATTGATTATCATATCAGTCACTGAGATGACTGATATGAGATATGAGATGTGCAAAAATGCAATTAGATTATCAAAAAGATGATGCATAAATGATATTATTTAATTAAAAAATTCTTTTTTAATTTATAGGCTTAAATTAAATTAAATAAAGTGACGTCTGCAACAAAAAAAATTTAAAATACAAATTGAAAAATGATAATAATAAAACAAATAAAACTGAAACCTTGTTTAAAAATTTTTGCAGAAAATCTTTTGAATTAAAAAGATAAAATTTAATTTTAATAAAACTGTGTTTTAATTTTATTCCTCGGGTAAAAGTAAATATTTAGATTTATGCCACCTATAACTGATACAAAAACAAATAATAAAAGATTTAGAAAACTGTTAAAAAATAATTTAAATATACACAACCTTCAACAACAACATCAACAATAACTGACCCTTAATTTTCTTTTTTATGCCTAAACTTTTTGATGTCCCTTTTTTGTCCATTTTTTGAATGGCCCTTTTTTCACATCCTTCCGTCGCCGCCCAATTTTTTTTTGCCCCAAAATTGGATTAAATAATTTAAAAACTAATTTTTTTTCAACAAATAAAAAACCTAAAAATAAACATCTTCACGGAAACCATATGTTTTGCTGAGAATTTTTTAAGTTTGAAAACAACACATATATTTTTTTTGACTTTTCCCAATTCCAGCTAGAAAAAAAGAAGAAATAATTTATTTAACCTAAAAAAATTGAAAAAAACAAAAAACTTTTTCACAAAATTGCTTCGAAGAACGGCGACATTCCAAAATAAAAAAACAGTATTTTGCCATCTTTAAAAAAAATAATTTTAATTTTTAAAATCTTTTTTTTTTTGAAAAACAAACGTTTTTTTTGCTATCGTCTACTAATTTTGTGAAATTAAGCATATATAAAAAATATGTACGTCACGGTTGAAAGACTTTTAAAAAAAAAATAATGTTTCAAGGAAAGGTTGCTTTTTTTAAGAGATATATAATATCTCATGCAAAAGGAAAAAAAAGTGGAATGAAAAAAAAAAATAACAACGACAATTTAGTTCAAAATTTAATCCCAAAAATTAAAAATGTTAAAGCTTTTTTTGAAAAAAAAGTGTTGTGTATTCGACAGCTCTTTTTTTTCTTCGGCTGCTTTCTTGCTTGCTTGCTTGCTTGCTTGCTTGAATAGGCTGCTTCTGCTACTTTGACTGAAGAAAAAATGAGAGAGAGGGAGGAAAAAAATGAAAGACTTTCAAATCACTTTTCAAAGAAATAGATTTTAAAAAACTTTTTTAAAAAACTTTTTTTGCAATTTTTTTTCATAAAAATGTAAGAAAATAAATACGTTTTGCATGAAAATAATAGAAAGTAAGAAAAAAATTATTTGACGTTATCAAAGCCTTTGATTCAAAGGGCATTCATTCAAGAATGATTAAATACAGGGAGCTTCGAAAATTTTGAATAAAATTAAAACTCTTTTAAAGCAGCTTTTTTAAACTATTGTTGTAAAATGTGAATGCAATTTAAAATATCTTTTATGGCTTTGAGAAAAAAAAAGTAAAATTTTTTAAAAGGGGAGATCTAACAAATTTTTTGCTAGTTTTTTATTGATGGTCTCGACGCGATCGAAGACTTATTGGATCTGCTTTTTTTAATCATTGGAGCTGCAAAAGGTTTTAAAAAAAGTAGCTCCAATGAACTCTGAACAAACGATTTTATTAGAAATGGGTTTTTCTTTTTAAAGAGTAGCTGAAACGCTGTTTCCATTTAGGACAATTGTTAAAATAACGGTAAAATCTATATTAAAGGAGGTGGACTCTTTACTTTTTTCGTTTTTTTACTAATGGATGAACCTGACGATCAGGCAAAGAACAAAGGAAATTTCTATTGTTTTTTGCCTGATCGTCAGGTTCATCCATTCGAGAAAAAAACTAAAAAAGTTAAGAGTCCGCCTCCTTGAAAGGGGGAGATTTACCTATAACATATTTTTTTGCTAGATTTTTCTTGATGGTCTCAACACGAATAATAAGGGAATGCCAAAGACAAAAACCTTTTTTTTGCTGTCCTGTCATCAAGGCCGTATACAGAAAAAAATTCGGAGGGGGCACGCCTTTGATCTTTTGCCGCCGCCAACACTAAGCGGCAAAAGATTAAAGGAAATTTTTCAGTTTCGGGGGGGGGGGCGGCACAGGTGCCGAATCCCCCCCCCCCCCCCCGTAAATAAGGCCTTTCCTGCCATGATTATCCATTTTTAACACGCTAAACAAAATGATAAAATATTTTTTGCCGGATTCGTGTCGAGAGCATCAAGAAAAGTTGTTCAAAAAAGTTTGTTAGAGGTGGGTCTCCCCCTTTAAAGGGAGTGTCGACGTTCAGCAAAAAAATGTACAGCGAGCTTGTTGTTAGTCAGGCAAAAATTTTCAAAAAAATGAAGAAAAAAGTCTTATTTTGGCTTCTATCGAACCAATTTTTTATATGGACATCATTTTTGGAATCACAAAAAACTCAAAAAAAATCATCAGATTTTTTTGATTCGGATTCTGGAGCACTTTTGTGTTGAGAGTTACATTAAACTTTTTTTTGCTTGTCGATACTCCCTTTAAGTAAATTATAAAAATGGTAATAATAAATTTTTGAAAAAAACTGGGAAATTTAATAATAATGTTACAAAAAACTGAGTTTCACACTATTTCATTTAATTTTGCTTTTGGTGATTTTAATTAATTATGATACCCAAAACAAAAAAAAATCAGACTATAAAAGGTTGAGCAACGACAATCCTTCTTTTACTAAAATAAATGTAAAGTTGTATATAAAAATAATTTTGGGGAAACCACAAAAATCGCTAAAATTTAAAGGAATGGCAAATGTAAAACCCTACATTAAACATGCCATCAAAAGTAATGATTAAAAATTAAGTTTGTGAGATAAATGAATACAAAATAATAAGTTTTAAAAACATCCGTTACAGTATATTTTTAAAAAAATATTATTTTTTAAATTTATATCGTATAACAAAGAGATTTGCCATTGAGAGCTGATGATCTTCCTCTTTTTGAAAAATTTTTATTAAAAACTGAATGAAGCATTTTTTAAATAAGAATACGGTAGAAAATTTTAAAAAAGTCATTAAAATACATGAAAAAATAAATAAATGGAAACATTGATAAAAAGATAAAAATTAAACAAAGCGGTATGTTATTGATTATAATATTCTAGTACTACAAATTTAACTGACAAAATTATGCTAAAACAATCAAAAACAGATGCGGTTTTTAACCATTATTTTTTTAAAAATTCGAAAAATCAAACAAATGTAAAAAAATTAATTACAAATTTTTTTTCCTGCTTTTTTCCAAGAACTAATTTTTAAACTTTGTTTTGAGAGAGACACAAGCAAGTGTTGGGGCTTCAATTCTTTAAAAAAAAGATGAAGAAAACATAAAAAATCTTTTGTTTTAAGAAAAAGAAAAACCCAGAGTTTGCATGCCAATAATTTTCAAAAACTTATTTATTTATGTGTGTTTTTTTTCTCGCTTCAAAGTTAGTTGTTCATCAAAAGTCAAAGCAAAAAAATATATTTTTGCAACAACAAAATTAAAGTTTTTCTTGGAAAAAATAAAAGTAATTTCTTTTTTTCTTGCTTTTCCTTCTCAAATTGTGGGTGAAAATAGAAGTCAGAATAATGTATGTTTCCGTAAGAGCTAAAAATTTTTTTAGGGTGATTTGGTCAAAGCTGTTACGTCAGTCAGTTTAAAAAAAGTGTTTTTAAAATAAACAGTTTAAAATGAAAAAAAGTAAAAGACATTTGTCTTGTCCCCCCCCCCCCCCCCCCTATTTTTTCATTCATAAAATTAATCGCTCATTAATACGGTTGCTCATTTTCCTGGAAAATCGAAAAAAAGCCCAAATTTCCTGCTATTTTCTGAATTTCGAAAAGAAAACATTTTTTAAAAAATACTGTAAAAATAAATTTGTTGCAGTATTTTTTTGAAGAATAAAAATGTAACTTATCTAAATTTTTGGATATTTTTTAAAATCTGTAAAAATTTTAGGGTGATCATAATATTATGTATTCATAAACTTTATAAATTAAAAATGCGAACAAAATTAACATAAATTACAGTAACATTGTAACTGATAAATTCCAATCTTATTTGTTCCCAAAACCCTGAAATTTTTAACATTTTTTTGCAACAATTACTTCCTGAAAAAAGAGGAATTAAATTATTCAATTTTTAAAAGTATTCATATTTTTCAAATTTTATTAACCGCTTTTCTTTATCAAAAAAACTAAGTCCTTCTTTGATTATTTTTAACAAAAGCTCGAAAAATAAAACTGAAAATTAGATAAAGAAAAACTTCTTTTAAATTGGCACTCAGTCAAGATATTTTCAATAAAACATATATCTATTTTTTTAAAGCTTAAAATTAAAATCCAAAAACTTAACAAAAAACTTTATTTTCAAAAATGCAATTAACAAATACAAAAATATGGTTATAAATAAAAAAACAATTTCAGGAAAATAAAATTTGCACAACGTACAAGTAAAAATCATCCATGACCCGTTCTTAATGGGAGAAAGAAAACAAACATTTATATGAGATTCATATTTTCATGCAATACATGGAGTAAATCGAAATCCAGGAATATAATTAAATCCAATTAATAAACAATTGTTTGAATCAAAACAAAGACATAATGAATTCTTTTCAACGTAATCAGGTAGTGAAATACAGCGATGTTCTAAGCGATGATCGGCCCGACGTGTTGTAATTAAAAGGCATTTATCAGAGAATGTACACTGAAAATAAAAGAATATTAATTAAAGAATACTGGAGTATAAAGAAGTAATGGAGGCCAAGGTTATTGAATATCTATAGCAAAGCTACTGTAGTTGGTAGCTATATACCTACAGTTTAAACACATAAAATTTAACAGCAAATTTTTATTACAACCAAAGCAAACTTCAAAGCAAAATGCTTCCTTAAAATTTATACGGTGGCAACTCTATCTTTATCCTCATGGTTCCACAAATACCAATCCCACAAAACCCCAAAACTTACATCAACATTATCTCGAGCACTCGGATTCATCTGAAATGACCAATTAACATCCAATTTTCTTACATCATCCGCACTAACTTCACGTCTAAGTAGTTTTCTTGGAGCTGGTTCAAAGGCAAAATCAAATTCATCAGTAATAATTTCTTGACTTTTTCTTTTTCGTGAATTCAATAATGATGACCCAGAATCAGATGAAGAAGAAGCAGTAGATACAAATGCAGTATTTGCAAATGTATAATCCATTGGTGATTCAATTAATACACTCATTACTAAAAAAATAAAAAATGAATTAAAAGTTTTGACAACGTTTTTGTGTTAAAAGACACAAAAAAAGATGAAAAAATAGTATCAACGAAAAAAAAAGAGACAAAAACAAAACACATGGAAGTTCTCGATTTTTCTAGTCGTTTGTTAGAGATCTGAGAAAAAAAAACAGCAAATGTTCTTTTTAATTCTTTGGTTTTTTCGTAAGCACAAAAAATACATCTAGAAAAAACTATAAACGACATACCTTAAATAACATTTTTTGACGATTTAACATGTCATAAACAAGCTTTAAAGATCATCTTTAGCTTTGAAGTAATAATACCAATAATACACAGCTATTAAATAATACAAAAAAGTGTTAAAAACAAAAATTTTTTTGTCGAATTTCTTTCTTTCAGTCACATTACTTTCGTGTTAAGAAATTAAAAAACATTTTAGTTAAACTGCCACAGGTACTCAAACGAGATTATTTTGTTTGAGGGAAGATTTGAGCATTTTGAGAAACTATCAAACCATGAAACTTTCCATATATATGTAAAAAGAGTAGGACAAAATAATTATCCAGGCGGATTTTTTAAATAAAGTATTTTAAAACGAGAATCTGAAAAAAAACAGCGTAAAAATTCAAGATTCTGTGTTTTTTTTTAAAAAAAGAGCTCAAAAATTGTTTCTGGCAAAGCGCGAACAATCTCGTTTGAGTACCTGTGCGTGCTATTCCTATTGTTAGAGACCTCCAAGTACAAAACGCCAAACGAATTTTTGAGTAAAAAAATGGTCACAAAATCCAAAAATAATGATTTTCGCTTATACTCAACGTGAAGATATGAGTTATAGCGCAAATAAAAGCCTGCAAAAAAATCGGAAGGTGTTTTTCTTCTGATGTTTGAATGAGGTTCTGGTTTTTTTACAATTTTGAGACAAAGTTGGCAAAAGTGCCATTTCGTATGGCACACTGGGACAGCACATTTCTCACCACGAAAGTTTTTTTTCGCTGTTTGCGATTTTTTGTTATTGGACCTGTGAAATTTTGTGTTGTAATTAAAATATAATGTTTTTATTTTTTCTTCATATTTTTTTTCACAAAAAATGCTACAAAATGATATATCACTTTCCACAATTTGATCATGGGAAGTATGAAAAGTATCGGAGGTGTTCATACATATATAAAGTTTTTGAAGCCGGTTCTTATCCGTTTTTTCTGATTTTGGCACAGAACATAGATTACATGCCAAAGATGGTCCACACAAGCCAAATTTTTGATTTAAGGTCTTGTCTTTAAATGGCATCAAAAATTGTGCCGAAAATGAATAATTAACGAAGTAATGTTTTTTTTGTATACAAAAACTTCTGGAATCATCCTGTAATTGAACTATTTTTTGGTGTAAAAAACTATAGGGAATCCGAAAATAGAGACAAATTTTTTGACTTAAGGATTCTGAAGGCCGATTCTGAAGTCGAAATTGTTTTTTCACATTTAGCTATGTTTAGAGTCCATTTTTTCTGCTGATTACAGTAATAGAGGGCATTTTTTGTAGCGATTACGATTATGGTATATGGTACCGTAATCGCTACAAAAAGCAGTTAAAAAAAAAGAATAAAAATTTTGTAAAAATTTTAACATTTTAAAACATACTACTTATTACTAATCAAAATGGCCTTTTTTGTTTTTCGCTGTTGAGGTCCCTAGCTTTAAAAAAGCAAAATCATTTTAAAAAACAAAAAAAAACAAAACAATGGAAAGCAAATGTTAAAATTAGTTTATTCAAAAATCGTAAAAAAAAGGAAGAAAGAAAGGACACGAACTGAAAAAAAAACCAAAAAATCGTCTAAGCAATCTGTTTTTGTTCCGTCAAAAAAAAGACTTTAAAAAATTTTGAATCAGTAAAATTTTATTCAATGTCGGCTTTGCTTAGTCACAAATATTTTTTTCTTAAAGGAAAGAGACGTAAGGATGGACGAGGGCCCGAATTTTCAGGCCCGGGCCCTCAAAATTTCGAAAAGCCCGGCCCGGCCCTGGCCCTTATAAATATAAAAAAAGCCCTGGCCCGGCCCGGGCCCTGCTTTTAAAAATTTTTGTAAATTTTGTCTTGGTCCCCCCTGTAGAATTTTTAAAATTTTTTTCAAAAAATTGAAAAGGCCCGGCCCGGGCCCGACCCTGATCCTCAATTTCCAGGCCCTCGTCCATCCTTAAAGAGACGCACCTCTAACAAAATTTTTTTGATAAAGGTCAAAAAAGCGCTCATCAGCGCTATTTTTTTTGGTTTATTGGAGATGCAAAAAGTTTGAAAAAAAGCAGCTCTCTGAAAAAAAAATGTTTGTTAGAGACGCGCGTTTTTTCGCCTTTGAGTTTCCTATATTTTTTTTATGGTTTTAATCCATATTTATCTTGGATAAATATTTTTGAATATTTTAGCTATTTTTACTATGTTGGGAACTTTTTCCGCCCACATTTTTTGATCCATCAAAATCCAAATTCCCATTATCCAAGTGTTGTTCCTTGTCGTACTCCTGTTCCCCGCCTCTTGTAGATCAACATACAGCATTCAGTAAATTATGTTTTATAATATTGTATATGATCGATTCGATGAATTTCTGATTTCCACTCCAAAAAGACATCGATGAATATTATTCGTCGATGTCTTTTTGGCGCAAAGCAAATATTATCAGTGATTTGATTAAATAAATTTCATGAAAGACAATTTTTTGCTACAACAAAGAAAAAAGTTTGTAAGATCTTGTAAATCCCATTATCTCCAGTAAATTTCTTTTATTCATTTAATTATTGATTGCTTTATAAAACTACATTTTTTCATTTTTGTAATGCTTTTTTCGTTTAATCAAAAACAGAAGGAAAGTTTTTGAAAAAGGATATTTTTGTTTTTTTGATTCAAAACAAATGTTACACCTTTTAAAAAAAACATTGCTTTCTTTCTCCTTTTTTTCTTTCTTTGCGTTTTTTTAGCTTTTCAATGATTGCAAAAATAACTTTTGAATATTTTATATCCTTTTTAAATAACCTTTAAAGGGAGTGTCGAAGATAGACACAAACTTTTTTCATTTCTTAGTCCTCGTACTCCCACCGCGAAAGGATGAATGAGTAAAATTGAAAAAAAATTTTTCACGTTTTCGTTTTTCAAGAAACGTTGATAGATTTTTTCAATTTTTACTCAATAATTGTCCTTTCGCGGTGGGAGTACGTGGACTAAGAAATGAAAAAAGTTTTTGCCTATCTTCGACACTCCCTTTAACAATGAAAAAATTCATTTGTTTTATTTATTTATTTATATATCTGCGACCATGTTTGATTGGCGAAAATCATTGTACAATTTGATCCCAAAAAACCTACGACTGATATTATTGTTTCTGGTAAAACATATAAATTCGATTACGTATTCGATGATAAACAAAATACTGTAAGAACTTTATACAGATACAAATCGATCATAATTTACAAAACGATAATTTCAGAATCATATTTTTCAAAAAGTAGTTGAACCTCTTGTTAATGATTTTTTCACATGAAGGATATAATTCAACTATTTTTGCTTATGGATTAAGTGGAAGTGGAAAAACTTATACCCTTTGTGGTAAACCAGAAGAAGAAGAAGGGATCATTGTAAAAACAGCACATTCTCTTTTTGAAAAATTGCAAATTATAAAAGTTAGTTTTTTTTATCTTAATAAACCAATGGCAGCGGTTTTTTTTTAAATTTGAATTTTAACCATAACTAGTGCCGCAAATCAAAGGGGTAATTAGAGGGAGGGTCTGACATCCCTTATAAATGGTCTAGAATCGAACCTTTTGATTCAGGATAGAAGAGATGAAACCAAGTTCTTTCAAGGAAAAGAAATGACAAATCATAAATAGACACTGGCAAGTGAAAAAATAAATGAATATTCGAAAAAATAAATTTTTTGGTTTGATTATAGTTCTTTTGGGCCTGAATAAGAATAATATAAAAACAAAAAAGTAAAAAAGTAAAGTTAAAGCGCCGAAAATGCCATTTGAAAATTTCAAAAAGCAAAATTTTTTGGTTGAAAAAAAGACACTTCACTTTCATTCTCTTATAAAATTCGCCAAAAAGTGTCAAATTTTCCATTTTTTTTGCAAAAAATTGCAAATTGCAAAAACTGAATTGTCTTTGCACGAAAATAATTTTTGAAGGACGCTTTGCCAACGATTACCTGTTTTAGCCAATTTTGTATGGAAAAATGGCGGTTTTTGGGGTATTTTATTTTTTCGCTCACATTCATCATCGGAAAAAAAATACCATAGGAATCAGAATTAAATTCTCTATTGAATTATATAAAATTGATGCTCGCCCCGCTAGGACCCAGCTTTTTGTAGTTAAAAAGTTAATTTGGCATCCTCAGCGCTTTGTCCTCAGTAAAAAAAAATTTTATGTTGCATTTTTGGAATCAGCGTAAAAAATAACATCTAGTTTTAGTTCACATATTTTATAAACGACAACACAAGGAATGGATGAATCAGTTAACTCAAAATCGTTACTGAAAAAAATCTTATTATTAGTGGCTGTTTTAAACATTTTAGTTAAACTGTATTATTCCTATTGTTCACCATAAAAATAAAATTATTTGCAATAAAAATGAAAATACTCAAAATAATTTGGAAATGAATCGGAATTATATCACTGACATATTTAATTGTACTAAAAAGGCAACTGCCAAAATGACAAAAAACGGATATTTTGCAAAAAATTGGATATTTGGTCAGTCATATCTAATCCCATTAGATTCCCCATGTTTGAAAACCTATACAACCGAGAAATTAGTTTTTTAAAAGCTCAAACTGCTTTTAAAAATTCTTTTCAGCAGAATTAACATCACGTTTGGATTCAAATGGAGATTTTTTTTGCCAAAAATGTACATTTAATCTTTAAAAAGCCCTTTTATATTAAAAAAAACAGTATACAAAAATATAACAGAGATCAAAAAATAACAAGCACCTGAAAATAAATTACAAACTTATTTTGGTTTTACTTCAAAATCAGTAATCTTTCGAACCATAACTTCTGGATCTGGAACAGGCACCGGTGGAACATCTGATTCATACATGTATGTTGTTGCAAGAGCAACAAATTGTCCATCAGAACTAAAATCAAGTGAAACAACTGATGTGTTGAATTTTCGGAGTTGACAAAGTCGTTTTCGATTTGATGGATCCCAAACATTTACTAAACCATCAGAGCCACCGGTTGCAAAAGAATTAAATTGTGGATGAAAGGCAATTGCATTTACAGGATAAATAAATTCACTATCATCAACTTTTTGACGATGACATTTAAATGCATATTTATTCTTTTGAATTTCAGGATTAAGATCAAAATATTCAACAGCAACTCGGCCTTCAATTGATGACATAGCAAATGCATGACCATCTGGGAAGCATTTAATTGAACGAGTTTGATACTAAAAAGATACATGATTAATGTAATTGAAGAAAGATAAAACCAAACCTTCAATGGTGATTCACGATTTTGCAGTGCACCACGAAGATTTCGAAGATCATATACTAGCACTCGACGATCACTTGTTCCAATAACTGCTCGATAATCAACTGTTGATAAAGCATAAATTTTATCTTCCATTTCTGTGGCATGTACAGGCATACTTGTTCGAACATCCCATAACTAAATTATAGAATATAAAATATAACCCTATATTCTAATTAAAAAGCACAACCTTCATCAATTTATCCCAACTTCCAGAAACTGCCCATCGCATTGTTGGAGAATATTCCAAGCATCGAACGCCCTTTTCATGTTTTCCCATTGAATTATCTCGACCTGCTTCAACATTATATAGTTTTACATTACCATCTGTATCACCACTAACAATAAAATCAGAACCTCCCTAAACTTTCAATATAACTAAATGTATCTCTCTTTATATCCAATAAAACTACAAACCATAAAAGTAAAAGCTAGCACCGGCTTTGTATGATATTGATTTCTTTTGTCCACGGGAGCATTTGGATTCGTTACATCAAGAATTTTTACAAATCCATCCCAAGTTGAAACACCAAGAATTCGGTTATAGTTATCATTTGCAAACTAAAATATAAACTTATTAATTTTTACAAATTAATACATCATAAAACTTACTTGAACTTTTGTAATTCCATTTTTAACTTTTACATCAACAGGAAATTCATTTGCAGATGCAACGTAATGAGCCATATATCCTTCAATTAATTTTAAAACAAATTAATTAATTTGAGATCCAAAAAAAATTTGAAATAAAAAAATTTAAAATTTTAGAAATTTGGATTTTATCCGCCACCACTTTTCTTTCGTGTAGGGACATTTTAGCTCTGAGAAAGAAAAATATTTTTATTTTATTTATTTATCATAAATAATTTATGCGATTTGACTCACTTTAAGAGACTGTCTACCAGAAAATCTTAAAATTTCATATATGAGCGGAACACACCATCTCAGATTTCAATTATTTTTTGTATTTTGGTAGAATATGGTCCAAAAACGTTATTCTGAAAGTATTACCAGTTCTTATAGTGCTAGTTTTGGATTGCCACGATGCCAAAGGTCATAATTGACCAAAATTTCATGACAAGTAAAATATTTTTGTTTCTTAACCGAATAATTTGAAGTTTTCCCAGGTGATACTAGTTGGAACAAGGTTTAAAAATATGTATCGCTTACATTTCTATCATATTTTTGAATACAATTTTTTTCACTTTGAATATTTCACCCCCTGAAAAAAAATTTCATTTTTCGTGGGGGGGCTGAGCTGAAACATGCAAAAATTGCCTCAGGATCTCAGCTTTTAAGTTTTATGTGCATTACACCAAAATAATCTGTACTTAGCGATTCCCATCCAAAAAACTTTTGTCGAACAACATCTATAACATGGAATAATAAATATATTTCATGAATGGGGGCAGGTATCGACTTCCGGTGACTGGCATTATGGAATATCAATGTTGTGGAGCATTCTGGGACAGTTTCAACATTTTTAGTAGCGATTTCGAAATATGGGACTCCTTTGAAAATCAAAAATTTTACAACTTAGAAATATCGCAAAAACTCGGTTTTTTCTTTCATAATAAAATCAAATATGCATTATAATTGTAAAATATATGTAACAACATCAATATAACATGATAAAAAATGACGGGGGGTCAAAATCGATTTTTTATGATTTTTTCAATTTTGCTTATTTTTAATTAATTTTCGAGATACCAAAATATTGGGAATATCGAAATATATCAACTATCTGATACTTTCGGGTTAAAATATAGCTTGTTTTAGATTTTTGGGCAATATTTCGACATCCTGGAATCACTAGTTTTTGTTTTCCACGTTGCTGAAAATATGCTTAAAAATTTGAGAAAAATCATCTGGAAATCAATGTTTTACCGATACAAGATCACTAAAAACATTTTTTTTGGCTTTAATGTTAATATTTTAACACTTTCTGAATGATTTCAACACAAAATAAAGTAAAATAATTTTTTTCAAATTTTGAAAAATCAGTAATTTTTGAAATTCTTAAAATTTTTCAAAATGATTTCAAAACGCTTCACCCCACCAATGTAAATTATAATAAATCTATGAAAAATGTTTTTAGTGATCTTGTATCGGTAAAACATTGATTTCCAGATGATTTTTCTCAAATTTTTAAGCATATTTTCAGCAACGTGGAAAATGAAAACTAGTAATTCCAGGATGTCGAAATATCGCATAAAAATCTTAAACAAGCTATATTTTAACCCGAAAGAATCAGATAGTTGATATATGTCGATATTTCCAATATTTTGGTATCTCGAAAATTGATCAAAAATAAGCAAAATTGAAAAAATCATAAAAAATCGATTTTGACCCCCCGTCATTTTTTATCATGTTATATTGATGTTGTTACATATATTTTACAATTATAATGCATATTTGATTTTATTATGAAAGAAAAAACCGAGTTTTTGCGATATTTCTAAGTTGTAAAATTTTTGATTTTCAAAGGAGTCCCATATTTCGAAATCGCTACTAAAAATGTTGAAACTGTCCCAGAATGCTCCACAACATTGATATTCCATAATGCCAGTCACCGGAAGTCGATACCTGCCCCCATTCATGAAATATATTTATTATTCCATGTTATAGATGTTGTTCGACAAAAGTTTTTTGGATGGGAATCGCTAAGTACAGATTATTTTGGTGTAATGCACATAAAACTTAAAAGCTGAGATCCTGAGGCAATTTTTGCATGTTTCAGCTCAGCCCCCCCACGAAAAATGAAATTTTTTTTCAGGGGGTGAAATATTCAAAGTGAAAAAAATTGTATTCAAAAATATGATAGAAATGTAAGCGATACATATTTTTAAACCTTGTTCCAACTAGTATCACCTGGGAAAACTTCAAATTATTCGGTTAAGAAACAAAAATATTTTACTTGTCATGAAATTTTGGTCAATTATGACCTTTGGCATCGTGGCAATCCAAAACTAGCACTATAAGAACTGGTAATACTTTCAGAATAACGTTTTTGGACCATATTCTACCAAAATACAAAAAATAATTGAAATCTGAGATGGTGTGTTCCGCTCGATTTTAAAAATCTGGTAGACAGTCTCTTAAGTGTGGGCTTTTACAAGTATAGAATACAGTAATAAAAATTACAATAGTAAAAAAATAGGGATAAAAAGTATAATAAAAAATAGAATTTTGAAGTTTGTAAAGAAAATTTGAAAGAGATTTTGGTAAAACATGGTCCAAAAACATTATTTTAAAAATATTACCATTTTTACATTTATTTAAAAATTAATTGTTTACAATTTTAACAAATAAAAAAGGTTTTTTTCATGACAAATATTTATCTTGTAACTTTTCATAAACTTTGTTCCATCTATAATTAATTTTTTTTTCTTCTTACATATATTTTGATTGTCTGATTAATTTTTCTTGTGCTCTCGTGTAATAGTTTTTATCAGTATAAAATTTTAGAATCTAATTGGGTGATATAATATAAAGCATAGACAGCTTCCTTTCACATTGATATGATTACACGATGGCACCCGTCGACTGTCACACTGTCACACTGTCAATATAAAAGTGAATCTGTTCCATTTTTTAATTTTTCACTGTTCCAGTTTTGATTGAACGCTAAATAAAAGAGTTGTAATCATTAATTTTATTTTTTTTAAATTTCAGTTCCCTTACATTTTTCTGATAAAAGTTAATCAACAAAGAAAAAAATGGAAAAATTAATCTTTATTTTTGCTGCTTGTGTTGCATCTGCACCTGGAGGGGGATGGAAAATTCCAAATATTTTTTTCCCACCTCGTCTCCCAAATCCATCACCACCACCTCCTCCTCCAACTACCGTTCCAACCTATGTAAGGACTTTCTTTTTTATAAAAATTTACAGTAGCTTTTAAAAATCTTTGGTACAAAAGGTTTTTTTTTTCTTCAAATAATGAAACCCTTACAAACCTTGATTATATATATTTACTGAGCTAACTTTGTACCCTGTGATTGCTTTTTTCTAAAAAGTAATTGCCAAAAATTTAAATATTATCCATTTTACAGTCTGCCGGAACCGTCAAAAAATGAAATTGTTGCAACAAATGAAAATGGCAGAGTATTTATTAAAAGTCAAAATTACTATTTTCAGATAATGCATTTTTATATTATTTTTTTCTAAATTTTTTTATGTAAAAAGTAATTAGATGACTTCTGAATTTGTTAATGCTCTATAAATTATTGTACTTTTTTATAAAATAATAAATAAATAAATGAATAAATTTCAAAAGTAGTTTTAAAATTCTTCAAAATTTAAATCTGAGAAACTTGTCCACAATCGAAGAGTTCCTCATTTCCGGTAAAAAGATAAGAAAAAAATGTATGAAAAAGGATTCCATCTTCATTGATAAGCATGATTGGGGCAGATTCCTGGATGCTACAAGCAATTCCATAAATTTGGCAATGATTTTTGTATTCTTCAAGTGTTGGTAGATAAAATTCAATGTTGTTAGAACTGAAAAATAGATAATGGAATTATGTACATTCAAATTTATGCTGCTTAAAAAATTAACCGAGATTTTTAGCGAAAATGTCTCCCAAGAGGTTCGAACCGGAAAGGTACCGGGTCAAAAATTCACTGCGCTAACCACTCGACCATTTACACATTTTTTTGTTAACGGAATAAAAAAAAATTTTTTTTCGCCTGATCAGCTAATTTTAAAAATTTTAAAACTTCTTTTAAAAATTCTAATAGCTACAGTAATTTTTCTTACCAGATTGCTTTAATTTGACATTGAAAACTTCCAATCCAAACTTTCATTTCAGAAGAAAAATTTTCACCCATAAACTTAAAAAACCATTTTGAATGAAATTGTTTTGAAAAAAAATCAAAAATATGTGGAAATTGTTTAATACAAAATGCATCTTGTAATTCTTTAATCGGATAAAATTGTTGTTTAATAAAATCCGCAGAAACAATATGCCATTGAAATTTCGGAAGTTCGCAGCTTGTAGAAGTTTGAAATTCAAGGATTGGCTTTGTTGGATCTGATAAAGTCATGTATCCATGAGATTTATCAGATCCATTAAATCCAAGACATTCAAAAATGCAAAGTTGAAGTTCACTAACAGGAATTTTATTATGGTCTTTAATTTTTGTGAATTGTGTTTGAGTAGTTTTAATTTTTAATAAAGGTGAACAAATTTTTGTAAAAATATCTACCAGGATTACGGTAGATTCATAGGTAAGTTGGGCGAATTGTTCGTAGATAATATTTCCATCCTGATCAAATGGGTTTGATTCGTTAACTGAAAAAAGATAAAATTACAGTATGATAATTGAAAGATCATTGATCCACATGTACAGTAAACTTTTTACAGTATCATGGTGATATAGCCATCTACCGTAACCCGAAAAAATTCAATTCAAACAAACCTTTATAAATTTCAAAAATACTCCATTGATTTGAATCTGCAGAAAGGCTTTGATTTTCTGTTGTTAAACAGGACGTTACAGTAGCCTGTCGATTAAAAAGTGCAATTTTATCACCATTTTTAAAATTTCTTGGATAATTTGGTGAACTTTCATCACATAAACTTGTACTTTTTGAAGATTTTGAAATTAGGGTAATTGTTCGAGATTTTAGAGATCCAAATTTGTGTTCCCCAAAAAAGGTATTAAAATTAAGAAAAATTTGATTTTGTTTGCTGCAAGAAACATTGAAAGAATTGGACAACAAAGTTTCAGAATTTTGCTAAAAAAATAGGGATTTTAAAATAATTTTGACAAATTTTAATAAAATTTACTTTTATCGATTGAAGTTTTGTAGATTTTATTTCATTAGAAGTTTCGAGGTATTGTATTTCTGATGTTGCATTAAATTCTTGTAGCAATGTTGCTGCTTCAGGATTCATGGAAAAAAGTTGTTGAAATTTAGGAAAAAAATTATTCCATCCATTTCCAATTAAATCTAATTTAGGTTTTGGGGAAAAATATCTGAAAAAACAAAATTTAATGCATTAAAAATATTTGTATTTTTATAAAAAAGGACAATAAATAATTTATTTATTATAAATTTTGCTTGATTTTTAATAATTTTTATAAGAAAAAATTTGTGTAGGATAAATTGATAAATCGTTGCGAGACCCAAAAAATAAAATATTACCAAAACGTTCGCTCCCTTTAAACATTTATTTATGGGAGTGAAAAAAAAGAATTTTTTTATAATATTAATTCTAAGGTGTATTTTCAGAGATTTCATGAAGGAAGTATACGGTACCCAAAACATATAACTACAGTATCCCAAAATTTGTTACAACTATGTATTTTAGGACTTACCGTTTTTCTTCTTTATTTGTTGTATATGATTTAAAAGCAGCTTTTGGAAAAAGTAATAAAAAAGTACAATCATAAATTTCACGATTTTTTAAATATTCTATCATTTTATAAATTAATTCATCTCGTTTAATATTTTCAGCTGAATCATCAATTATAGGATTTAAATTTGGCAAATTTACATTTCCAACACAAACAAAACCATTTCCAGAAGGTTGTTGGATAATGTTAGTTTGGGAATCATAAAGTTGAATATTTTTTTGATAATTTGATTCACCATTGTAGTTATCTGCGACTGTTGTTGATGGATGGGTTGATGAACGCAAAATATCAAAATTTGGATATCGATTTGCCATAATAATGAGAGAAAAAAAAATGATAGCAAAAATAAATATTGGAGGATGAGTGAAATGATTTTTTCGACTACTTTTAATTATGAGAAAAAATTCCTTCCTTTTTTTTCTCGCTTTCTCTCTCTTATTCCTTGAGGTCATGCTTTAATAATAACCATTTTTATAGTAAATGAATGACCCAAAATTGATTTTTTTGTCAGTGAAAGATGTGATTTCTTTTAAGCATCTATGAGCCCTTGAGATTTACCCAAAAATTATCAATTTTTTAAATTTTTATTTTATCAAACAAAATCAATTTTTTTGCCACGCCTTCTATTATTGATATGCTATTTCTTGATTTTTTAATATATTCTTTCGGAGCCGTGGATTAGCAGTATCAACGTAGTATGGCAAAATCGCTCATGAATTAAATCTTTGTTCAGACTAGGAATGGTTTAAAGAAAGTTCGTATAAGTTTTTTGTTTGTTTTGCCGCTCTTTTGTGCTGATTTAGAGAGATTGAATTATTTATATATCTCTGGTTTTAGATGCTGTTTCCCGTGATCAGAACGATGTACAATTTGGAAAACCTGGCTTTGCTCAAGGATCTCTTTTTTGTGTTAGTGTCATATAAATTTTAACGAAATCTCTCCTTTATATTTACAACTATTTTGTTTTTTAGTTACCCAGAAAATATGTGCCTTCTATGGATGTACATATCAGAATTTGCACTTGATTCGGAAATGGTCTGTTTGTGCTTTTAAGGTTGGAATACATTTTTATATTGTTTCATTGTTAATTGCCTCGCCAAGTAGAAAAATTATCAGAATTTTTCGATTCGGATTCTGAAGCGTTTCCACGTTAACAAAGTCAATCTCGTTTTACATGCCTTTTTGTCGTCGAGAATTCCTTTAAGACGCATTCTCTAGAGAAATTTTACAAAGGCTAATAATCTCGGCACAAAACACCCAAAGTTGTCGGGGAGATGCTATTTTCCGTCCCCTAGGGTAATTTTCGTCGTAGAATCCGAATTTTTTGGTTTTGAGACCCCATCTTGTACCTTTCGAAAGTTATCCACTCGGGACCCTCAAAATTTCGAAAAATCGCCAAAAATCGAAATTTATAACAAATTGGCTAATTCCCCGGTTTTATAGGTTTTCGACCATGCTGATTCCGAATAAAATATCGGCGACTCGAAAAAACGGCGAAAAAGCGCCGAAATCGGACTTGTGCCGAAATTTTTTTCGGTTTTTCCACGCTTTGTCCGCCTGAAATTGTCGTGCGCGATCGGTTCTCGACGGATTCGGAAAGAGCATGGTCGATTTGGTATATATCTTTTGATGACGTATTTCAAAGCTGTACCAACCGAATACAGTAAATTTCGAAATCGAAATTCACCACAGGGGGGAGTACGTAAAGATTTTATCAGAATCGAAAAAATTTAAAAAAAATGTTTTTTCCAAAACTGTCTTATTTTTGTTTCTAATCATCCCAATAGACATTAAAGATAATTTTGGCAAATATTTACCAGTAATAAGTAATATTTTTGGTAAAATTTGTGGTAAAATTGAATTTTTTTTTCAAATTACTGTATTTTATAAATAAAATATATCAGTTTTGTTAGAAATAATATTATTTGATATCTGAAGTAACTTTGGCTACTATTTTTTACAGTAAGTAATATTTTGGTAAAATTTTGCGTTAAAAATTAATTATTTTACCAATTACAGTATTTTTTCTAAAAATAATTTATTATTGCTTTAGGTGGGGGATTCGGGAGTAGGCATGGCGCGGGACCACTTTTTCCCAGTCCCGTCCCGCCCGGTACCGTCCCTTAAAGATAAGTCCCGGTCGGGACGGTACCGGGACCGGGACCGGGATTTTCTCATATTTTTCAACAAATAAAAAGTTACATATAATTTATATCCAGCAGAATTAGGCATTTTTAAAATATCTAAAAATGAAAACTGTGTATTTTTAAAAAAAATTTAGTTTTTTAGTGACATGCAATTTAATGTTAGCTTTTTTTATTTGGAGTTTTGTTTCCAAATTTTTTTTACAGTACCTTATTAAAAAACAGGTTTCTGAAAGTGAATGAATGCAGTTAAAAAATATCCATTTTACGACGATTTTATAAAAATTAATACTAAAAATATAATTAAATAAATCCCGGGACCAAAATTTTAGTCCCGATCCCGTCCCGTCCCCCTCGAATTCAGTCCCGTCCCGTTCCCGGACGGGACTAAGCGGGACCGGGACCAAACGGGACTTGCTGTCCCGGCGCCATGCCCATTCGGGAGCTGTGCCCCCCCCCCCGAAATTGAGGAATTTCCTTTGATCTTTTGCCGCTTTGTGTTGGCGGCGGCAAAAGATCAAAGGTTTGCCCCCCTCCCAAAATTTTTTTTCTGTATACGGCTTTGGAAGGATCGAACATTTAAATTGAAATAAAATAACGGTTTATGATTTTGATTATAAATTTTTTTTTAAAAAATTATTTTATTTTTTTCCCTTTTACAGAAAACGTTTAAATTGATTCAGTCGCTCAGAATCTAGGTTTAAAAATTTAATATGGAAAAGAAGTGAAGAAAACTGTTCTCTCATGGGCAAGCTTTGGTCGCGTTCGACAAACCGTGTTTTCCATAACTTTGCAAAAACATGTCAAGAATATGAAAAAAGCTTTGCAGGAGCTATGTAATGTAATTGATCAAACCTATGCTAACAAAGCACCTGTTTTAGCGGGGGCGCATCTTGTCTATTACAAATTTCGAAATAAAGATTAAAATGACGAATCTCTTTTAAGAATAAATCAAAAACATAATTAAAACCATACCCCAAGGTTTCAAATACGGTAGCCATACAATATGCGGTTTTAAGTCCAACAGCTTTTGAGCCTACCGATGTTCCAAAAGCATTCGAAACATCATTGGCACCCATACCAAATCCAAGTAAAAATGCCAAAAATGCTCCAACAATTAAAGCCCATAATAGTGAAGATTGAAAATGTGAAAGTGTCTCGGATGCCACCGTCGAGGTTAAAATTCCTGTCACCGTTGACAGTGTTTTATCCATGGTTAATTTATTAGAAATAAAGTTCGTTGAAACTGAGAAAAAAATAAATCAGAAATTGAACTAATTGAAACTGAAAAGTTTTGCGATAAATAAAATTTAAATTGGCTGAACTAAAAGTTTTGGAAAATTAAAATATCACGATATGAAAAAGTGGAGAATTCTTGCTGTAGTTTCCTACTGTAGTTTATTATAATATATTGAAAACCAAAAAAAAATTATTTTAATTTTTACGGATATTCACTGATCAGTCGCAACGCCGTATTTAAGGGGGGGGGGACTTAGGGCACATGTACCCCCCCCCCCCCTGAAATTAGAAAAGTTCCTTGTAAGCCTTTGATATTTTGCCGCAAAGCTAAAAACTGAATCACAAACCTTTGACTAATTTTCTAAATAAAATATTTTTTCAATTGTTCTTTGAAAATCTGAAACTTTGCATGCTTTTTTTTCAACCTTTAATAAATGTTTTTGAAAAAACAAAATTTCTCCGCCCATTTTTTGCAAAAAAAAGGGTTAAAAAAAGAAAACAAAAAAAAGCGGTGAAAAAATGATTTTTTTTGAAAACAATGATTTTTAAACGTCGCCGAAAAATGGGTTTCCTTCATTGTCTTTTTTTTTCAAAAGTCTACAAAAAAAGACAGAATTTTACAGAAGGATTTAAAAATTTATTTTGATTTTGTGTATGAAAAAAGATAAATATGGAAATGAATTTAGAAATGAATACAGTAAAAAAAAAAAAAGAAACGAATTTTTTTGTAAAAACTGCATATACAAAGTAAAATATATATTACTGCTCTACATAAGTTAAAACATCACCTTTCATTTTATGATTCGGAGGTTTCTGGAATGTGAAATGGTCTCATTCATTCATATCCAAATTCAGCATGTCAGAAAACCTATACAAAACGAGATATATATGTTATCGCCCGTATTGTGAAACCGCCGTTTTTGTGAAAAAGAACAAAAATAATTTTAAAAAAACAATGAAAATAAAGGTGAGAAAAGAATAAAAAGAGAGTAACATACATGTGTATATAGAGTTTTAGATGAATGAAAGCGCCGTTATTCATAATATGAACAACGGCTAATTGCACAGCTTATTGGCGCTGAGTTACGGACAAGTCGTCACATCTCCCATGTACAACTTTTTTTCAAATCGAGAAAATTTGGAACTTGGGAAATGATATTTTTGTTATGAAAGAACTTTTCACGTTTTTATTTTTTTATTTTTTTGCGCTTTTTTTGATTTCTTTATTTTTCCTGATTTTTTTAAAGAGATTAATTCCCTCCCTTTATAAGATAACAAAACAAACACTAATCGTGTTTGCAATTTTTTTGTAGCTGATAATCAACTGCTGATTCTTCCTTTAAATTAAAGGGTTTAATCTAAAAAAGCTTAAAAAAACATTTCCTCAATAAATACTCCAAAAAAAACAAGCGTTGAAAAACAAATTTATTTGTTTGTGTTTTCGTTAAAAATACGCATGAATAAGAATTCCCCCCCCCCCCCCCCCGTTTTTTTCACTTACTGATTAAAATCTAAAATCATAGTAAAATCTAAAATATTTTTTCCTTCCAAAAAAATGTCTCCTGGCACTTATTTTATTTATGGATGATTCTAATCTAAATAAACAAATAAATAAATATAGAAGAGTACAAGTGTTTGATCATTAATGCTTTATCAAAGCATAAAAAGATTGGAAAGTTTGAAAGTTGTTTGTTGGTTTATTTTATGTTATGTTATGGGTGTTGATGTTATTGACCCTGAAGATGTTGATTGAGGGTATCACGGAAATGAAAGAAAAATATTAAAATGTGAAGCTTCATAAAAGATGAGACTTTGAATTTAAAAAATGTCGTAGAGCGTCTCTTAAAAAAAGATAAAGCGGATAAATTATTAAAATGCAAATGTATCTAATATATTTCAGGATCTTAAAATTTAAAGGAGTTCAATTTGTTGATGCATTGTGAAATTTTCTCTTTTTCAAATTACAAGGCTTTTTCCGAATTTTTAGTCGACGCTAGAAACTTTTTGCGATTTCGCAATGCATCAATTAACGAATCTCCTTTAAAGCTCACAGAAAAAAGAAAAATATTTCTTTACAAATATGGTTTTTGCGAAGAAAGATTATGAGGAATTACTGAGGTATCTTGGGCATATCGACTGATTTGTGGTAAAATCTTAACTTCATCATTTTTAAACTTGCTGCCTTTGGGAATGTTATTGCTGTCAAATTCTGCTATGACGCGTTCTATGGGTATCAATGATTTATTTATTAATACAAAGCATGGAGCAATCCACGGTTTCTCTAACTTGGTAAGACGTTTATTGATTCAAGTTTTTTAAATATATTTTGATATCACAAACATGTTTTTAGGCAAAAACGTACCCTTGGAACATGGAGATCATTTACGCGTTTGCCGCGCCTTCTATTATTGACATGCTATTTCTTGATTTTTTAGTATATCCTTTCGGAGCCGTGGATCAGCAGTACCAACGTAGTATGGCAAAATCGCTAATGAATTAAATCTTTGTTCAGACTAGGAATGGTTAAAAGAAAGTTCATATATGTCTTTTGTATGTTATGCCGCTCTTTTGTACTGATTTAGAGAGATTAGCTTATTTATATATCCCTGGTTTTAGATGCTGTTTCCCGTGATCAGAACGATGTACACTTTGGAAAACCTGGCTTTGCTAAAGGATCTCTTTTTTCTGTTAGTGTCATATAAATTTTAACAAAATCTATCCTTTATATTTACAACTATTTCGTTTTTTAGTTACCCAGAAAATATGTGCCTTCTATGGATGTATCAGAATTTGCATTTGATCCGGAAATGGTCCGATTGTACTTTTAAGGTTTGAATACATTTTTATATTGTTTCATTGTAAGCTGTCTCACCAAGAAGAAAAATTATCAGAATTATTTGATTCGGATTCTGAAGCGTTTTTACGTTAACAAAGTCAATCTCGTTTTACATGCCTTTTTGTCGTCGATAATTCCTTTAAAACAAGTTTTTTATTGTGAAAAAATGCATTAAAATACAAAAATATATATAAAATATCAAAAGTAATAACCCGTATATTAATATTAACAATTTAAAAAGCTTCTTAAAAGTATTACAGTTTGATTGTAAGTTTTAGCAGCAACATTATTAAAGCTGCAATTACCCCGGAGACGGGTAACGTGACAATCCATGAAAGTGCAACATTTCGGAAAAGTGCCCAATCAATTCCTTCCCCAGATTTTACAGTTCCAACGGAAACCACTGATCCAACCAAACAATGCGTTGTTGAAATTGGAAGGCCAACTTTCGATGCACAAAGTGCAGTAACAGCAGCTCCAAATTCAATGCAAAAACCTGATGCTGGATGAATTTCTGACATATCTTCTCCAACCGTTCGAATAACTCGATGTCCAAGAAGCCAAAGTCCAACAACAATGGCAAAAACTCCAAAGAGAAGAACATAAATTGGAGTTTCACCGTTTTGTTCAACATTCATATCATGATAAATGCTCCAAATTGCAGCAAGTGGTGCAATAGCATTACTGAAAATAGGATACTATATTAACAAATTATAAAATGCTATAGATTTCATAACTTCCGGATATATCAGATCCGTTTTTCTTAAAAAGGCTTACCTAACATCATTTGCACCATGAGCAAATCCAGCAAAGCAAGCAGTAAAAACTTGAATGGAACCAAAAAGTTTTAAAGTTTTTGGATCCTCAATTCTATCCCGAACTGGAAAAAGCCATGCAACAAAGCCCCGGGGATGAAGTTTAAATTCTTGAATTTGTCTTTCTTCTTCTGGTGTCATTACATGTTTTTGAGGTGTTGTTGTTGATGATGGAAATGGGGCAACTTTATTTGTTCCATATTCAATATTTTCATATGTTGGACGACGTTGTTTTTCATTTGTATTTCCTAATTCCAACGAAACATTCGATGAAGATTCAATGGATTCAGTGGAAGCTGAACAGGCTTCATTTGTATACGCCTTTGGGATTTCGTCATCTTTATTTAACCATTTCATTAAAAGTGGACGAGCAACAAAGTGAAAGATTACTGCCGCAAGAAGGCCAACAAAAAATGCAAGAGTAAATGCAAGCCAAAGTGGAACTGTTGCGAGATGAAGAACTGAAAAAATGGGATATTACATACATTATTAATCTCTTTTTAATCTCTTGTGTTCGATATTTTGAAAAAATAATTTGAGGACAGATTTCATATATCGGATATATGAAATCTGTTCGAAAAAGAACAAGTTTTATCTATCCACACAATATATTTCAAAATATAATCACTTACTTTTAGAACCTTGATAGCTGACAGCAAAAGTATTAAATGCCAAACAAACAAAATAAAAGAATGGCAAAACTCGAAAACCTGCTTGAACGGGATTTGGTTTTCGAAGAACAAGATGATCAACAATTACATATAAAACTGATGAAATTAAACCACTTAAAGCAGGTGAAATTACCCATGATGCAGCTAAAAAGATTTAAAAAATATATTAAAGAACATTTGTATATAAAAAAATGCTTACCAATTTCTCCAACTTTGCCCCATTCAATTCCATGAAAACCTTTCATAACAATTGAAAATCCAAGTGTTGCACCAACAACCGAATGAGTTGTTGAAACCGGTAATTTTGCAAAAGTTGCAATAAATAACCAAGCTGATGCCCCAGCAAGTACGGCAACTTGTCCCAATAGAAGTGTCTTTGGTTCTGCCTTGTATAAATCTATATCCACAACCAATTTCCTCATTGTATCTGATACATTATATCCCACCAGCACCGCCCTAGAAAAATATAATTATTGACAATAAATTAAAAACATAATTAAAACCATACCCCAAGGTTTCAAATACTGTAGCCATACAATATGCCGTTTTAAGTCCAACAGCTTTTGAGCCTACAGATGTTCCAAATGCATTTGAGACATCATTGGCACCCATACCAAATCCAAGTAAAAATGCCAAAATTGCTCCAACAATTAAAGCCCATAATAATGAAGATTGAAAATGTGAAAGTGTCTCGGATGCCACCGTTGAAGTTAGAATTCCGGTTACCGTTGAGATTGTCTCCATGGTTAATTAATTAGAACTAAAAATTTTGGTATTATTGGTAAATTTCGAAAAAATTATGCAAATTTTGTGATGAAAAATAACGCGTTATGTTTTTAATAAAATTTCAAAAAATTAAACGAAAAAAGAGGGTTAAATATTTTTTACTAATATCTTTTTAAATTTTTAAAGTAATTCATTAAAACTTAGACAAAAAAACAAATTTTCGTAAATTGAAAATGCAAAAATAAAAACATTTTTGAGATGAGTAAAATTAAACCTAATTGAAATTGAAAATATTGGAAAATTTTAATTTCTCACAACGGTGAAGGGAGAATTTTTACTGTAATTTCCTACTGTATTTTTATAGAATCAAAACTGGGGCCTGGAATGTCATTTTTATTTTTGTCGATTTAAATTGAGCTAGTTGAACAGGCGGTATTTTCAACTTCTTTTTAAAAAATTGAATGAAAAAACACAAACTTTGAACATTTTTTTTTCTCTTTTATATCCTATATTTTTATATTTCACCATTAATCTCTAAATCTAAATCTGAATCATCAAAAAAAAGCACTGATTCTATTTTATTTTTAGTTTTTTAATAACTTTTTTTCAACCCTTTTCAATTCAAAAAAAATATGTCAAAACAAGAAAAAGTTTTACGTCACTCCATAAAAAAAGGGAGGAAAAAAAGTGACTGATTTTATTTATTTTTTAAAAACAACTTTGAAAAAATGAAAATTAAAAATGAGGTTTTCTGTTTTTTTCTTCTTTTTCCGTTGTTTCTTCTTTTTTTTATTATTGAAGCATCGAAGAAGACAAGGAAAAAAACATCGATGAAAAAAAATATAAAAATAGACGAAAAAGATAAAAATCAGCTTCTTTGAAGACAGTTTTTGAAACTTTTTTCAAATTGAACGTTCGAAGATGAATGAGGAAAAAAAATATATGTATAAATAGAAACATTTTGGAGGGGGGGGGGGGTAACTTTTTCTATATTGTCTATTTCCTCATTGTAAGTTCGTTAAAAAATAATTAGAAATTGACAGATTATTAAAAGAAGCAATTTAGTGGTAAAATTTAATTTTAATTTATATTTAAAAACTGAATTTGAAAAAAATTTGCATAGAAGCTGATACACACTTAATTAACATGTTTTTAGAGCAAGAATTTAGTCTAAATAATGGGCGCTTCACAGAAAAGAGTGATATTTTAGCAGATATTAACTACTCTATAAACTGATAAAAACAGTAACATCTCCTAAATCTCATAAATCAAAAAAAGTATTTTAAAACTGATCCATAATTTACTTTAAAACAAAGCTAAAAACTGAATCACAAACATTTGACTAATTTTCTCATTAAAAAATTTTTTTCAAAATTGTTCTTTGAATCTGAAACTTTGCATGCTTTTTTCCTCTCTTTTTATAATTTTTTTTGAAACAATAAACTTTCTTTAGCTCCGCCCATTTTTTCTTTGCTAAGAAAAAAGGTCAAAAAAAAAGAAGCAGAAAGAAAAAAGCGTTGAAAAACTGATATTTAAAAAAAAATATGATTTTAAACGTCGTCGAAAAATGAGTGTCCTTCATTGCCTTTTTTCTTCAAAGCTCTACAAAAAAGGCCCGAATTTTACAGAAGAGTTTTTTAACATTTGTTTTAATTTTTTTGTATTAAAAAAAGATAAATATGGAAATGAATATAGTTAAAGAAAAAAAACTGGTGAGCTTTCAAATAAGTTTTTATGTAATAACTGCGTGTCGGAAATAATACGGAAAGTTTAGTGCTGCCAAAAAATCTATTAAACATTAATAGTTTAAAAAAGTAATTTTACAAACTATTGCAAAAATAAGCATAAAATATTTTTTGTAAACTGATTGCGGAGAACATATTTTTAAAAAATTTGGTTAAATTAATATTTATTTAATAATTTTAATTTCAAAAATTTCGCGAAGATAAATAATGAGATAAATTTTTATCATTATGGATAAACTGTAGTTAGTCGTTTCAAAATTATCAAGCAAAAGTAATACAAAAAATTGTCATCACTAAGACCATGATAAATAATTATACATGATTATTTAGAGACTTCTTCGATGGCAAAAGTTTGTTTTTTTAAATATTCAAACATTAAATTTTATAAACATTATTTTTTTGGGGAAACAATATATATTTGCTAACTGTGGCCAAACATTTTACCATATGATTTTTTC
This sequence comes from Panagrolaimus superbus, assembly GCA_964035985.1. Classification (NCBI taxonomy): domain Eukaryota; kingdom Metazoa; phylum Nematoda; class Chromadorea; order Rhabditida; family Panagrolaimidae; genus Panagrolaimus; species Panagrolaimus superbus. Next base: position 3,320,688 of record OZ038357.1, read on the forward strand.
ATTATTTTTACGCTTTCTTTGATTTCATTATTATTTTTCCAGATTTTCTTTAAGAACGTAACACCCCCCCCCTTTAATGAGATAATTAAACAAACACTAATCTTGTTTGTTTTATTATTTTTTTGTAACTGCTTCTTTTCGTATAAATGTTTATTTGGAGGGGGGGGGAGGTAAAAAACCCCCAAATAAACATTTCCTCAAAAAATTCTCAAAAATAACCTGCGCGTACTTGAAAAACAACTTTCACGTTTTTCGTTAAAAATACGCATGAAAAAATAATTCCCCCCCCCCCCCCCCCCCGGTTTTTAACTCACTGATTAAAATCTAAAATCAAAAATACTATTTCCTTTCAAAAAAATGTCTCCTGGCACCTTTTTTTTAAATTTATGGATGATTCTAATCTAAATAAATAAATAAAAATATACAAAAAAGTTCAAATGTTTAATCATTAATGTTTTTTTACCAAAATATAAAAAAAATGAAAGTTGTTTGTTTTATTTTTAAGTTATAATTTTTTAGATTTAGAAGGGAAGAAAATATGAAACTGCGACGCTTGATAAATGATAAGATATTGGATTTAAAAAATGGATATATGCCTTTAAAGGAGATAAAGCGGATAAATAATTGAAATGCAAATTTATAAAATATAACTGACAAATATAAAAAATTTTTGGCAATACTTAAAGGAGCCCAGTCAGCCAGCACAATTCTCTCGTTTTTGTCAAGACGACAAAATCAGGCAAAAAAAGAACGAGTGCGCACTATTTCTTTTCTCTAACGGGAAAAGGAATGTCTCCTTTTCTCTGATCCCTCTGTTGGGAGAGTTGTGCTGGCTGACTGGGCTCCTTTAAAAACAAAAATTTCGGTTATTTTTGTGCCTGTAAATAAAACTGAAATCATTGTTATAAGAAAAATTAACTTTTAAACTGATAAATTGAGATTACTGAAATTCTTTAAAAAATACTGTTAAAACTGTCTACCATGGTTTGTGAAAATTAAAAATTATAAAAACACGGAAAAATTCTTTTAAAAAACAAAGTAAAATACCTTTTATTAATGACAAAACCCCGAAAGATTTATAACTGTAACGCTAAAAAGGAACTGAAAAATCGAAAAAATCAGTTAAAGATTCGCTTTCAAAGAAAATAACTATACGAAAAATATTTATTTTAACTTTTTAGTGGGAAAAAAAGTGTTAGCTTGTTTTGAAAAAAAAAGTTTTCTTTTATCAATCAAAAGAAGGAAGGAAAAACAAGCAAAACAAACAAATATGGATGCGAAAACAAAATTTTATCATGGGATAGAATATATTTGTTAGCGTTTCGAAAAAATGTACAATTTTTTTTTTTCGTGATAAAACATGTGGCAATCGTAAAAGTAAAATGGCTATAATAATAGTATGGAAAGGGAGGGCAGCGCCGTATTTAAGGGGGGGGGGGCATTGGGGGCCCGTACCCCCCCCCCCGAAACTGAAGAATTTCCTTTGATCTTTTGCCGCTTCGTGTTGGCGGCGGCAAACGATCAAAGGCGTGCCCCCCTGAAATTTTTTTCTGTATACGGCCCTGAGGGAGGGGGGTTGAAATTGATCTGTCGATGATCAAAAGCATGTTGTTGAAGGTAAGATTTTTGCTGCTGAAAATAAACTAATAAAAAAATTTTAAAACTGCAAGAATATTTTTAAAAAGCACAGATTCAAGGAAATATTGTTCATAAAATATAGTAGAGTTTACATCAATTGATCAAGTGATAAAACAATTAAAAACTGTTTTCTATTTAATAAGAATAATATTCGAATTTTGCAAAGCATTTTTTTGTTGCTGGAAATAAACTAATAAAAAAAATTTAAAACTGCAGATCAGTTTCCATTTGTAAAAAAAATACTTTTGAAGTACTGCCATCCTGTAATTTATACCAACATTCAATTAATATAATAATAGAGTTTATTTAAGAACTACATTATTAATTAAATTGGAAATACTTAAAAAAAAATTGTTATATTAAAGGAGGCGGGCTTTTTGATACGTTTTTTTGGATGAACCTGAAAATCAGGTTAATTCATGCTTTTTGTCGAATGAGTTGCAAAATCGCTGTGAGACCTTCCAAATAAAAAAAGGATCAAAGAGCCCGCTTCATTTAAGTAAATTCATAAATATTAAACTGTATCTGTTTGTTTTGTCAAAAAATAATTTTTTTTTGCTTTCAAATTTTTATCTTTAAAAAAACAAACATATTCCTGAAACACGGTTTTAATTTTGTTTATTAAATTGTCTTAAATTAAGAAGAAATAAATAATTAATTAATTTTTTGAAACTGAAGATGTTTTACCTATTTTATCAAATAATACATATAAATTATAGACTTATCAAAAATGTTTATTAATTAACTTTCAATTTTTTTCTTATTTAAAACATATTTTTATACAAGTACGGATTTTTGAGAAATGGAAAAAAACATTCGAATTTTCTCGTAGGGCAAATGTAGATAGAGCAGTTGGTTAGCGCGTTTTCTTTGCATGCACAACGTTGAAAAGAAGCCAGGTTCGATCCCTGCGAGAGCAGTTATAAAAAAAATTTTTTTTATAAAAAGAATACCTTTGATTCAAGTGGTTCAGCAATCATTTTAAACATATTTTTGAAAATTTTCTTGTAATAACAACAAAAAAAATTTGTCAAAAAAAATCAGTGTTCTCGCTGGATTCGAACTTGCACTTTTTTTGCCCATTGCATTTAAAGAAAACGCGCAACCAATTGCTCTATCCATTTTTGCCCTCCGAGAAAATTTTAAGTGTCTTTTTTTCCATTTCCCAAAAATTCGTACGTGGATATAAATATAAAACGTCATTATAATATTATAATTTTAGTTTTTTAGTAAATTTCCCCAAAACTACTTTATAAAATCTTTTACCCCATTGATAAAACGAGAAACAGTTGCCCCCGATTTTTAATTCATTTAAACTTTTATTGTTCGATCAAAAATCGAAAATGACTCATCCTTTCTTTTTTTCCTCCTCTCTCTCTTTCACCTGTTTTCATAATTCGCCAAATATAATAACAAAAAGTTTTAACGATCTAAAAATAAAACATATTTTTTTTTCTATCAAATTTTTCCCTCACTTTTTTTTGCGTGTGTTTGCATTATTTTTGATCTTTGAATTAAAAAAAGAGTTGTGTTGAATTTGGTACCTTTTGATATGGACTAGTTTCTATTTGGTAGGGTAAAAAAAAAGTAAAGAAAGAAATATACACGATTGATAAACTTTTAATCCGATTGTCATTTTTTTGAGCATTTCTACATTTAAACATTTAATTTGTTTTTTGGCAGAGTTAATGTTGAAGGAAAATATTTTTGGAAAAATTGTTGGATATATACGGTAACCAAAAATGGTAAAAATTTTAATTTTTTTAAATTTTTAAAACTGCAGAGGCTCATGTTGATGATTATTTTTTTTACATTTATTACTAAACTGTAATTCAGAAATTACAGTAAACTATTTATTAAAAATTCAGAGGTGTCGTTTTAAATTTTATGAAATAATAAAAATTAAAAAGAAAATTTGAAAACTGAATGTTTTTTCTCAATAAATAATTTAAAAAAATTTTCAATCAGAGTTTTAAGGAAATCACATTGAATTAAAAGCAAAGCAACGGCACCATTTTCCGGGTCAATGTCTGGCAAAATGTTTTTCAATGCCATGTAGCAAAAAATATGAAAAACGGAAAAATGGCATTGATAAACATTTTGCCAGAAGACTTGAAAAACCGAACTTTGAGTTCCATGAAAAATGTGTTTTTAGCAGCTACTTTATTTATTACCCCTTTAACTGATACCCAATTAAATTACATTTTAAAACTAAGCAAAAACTGAATTTATTAGTATTATAATATTATAATTTTAGACAACTTCAAATTTCAAAAGATTCTATTTTACATCCCTTTTTGCGTTCTCTTTGTCCTTATCTTAATCAGTGTTGTTGCGACTCCGACTCCGGAGTCGATGGAGTCGACTCCACATCGACTCCGACTCCGGAGTCGGAGTCGGAGTCACTAATTCCAAAAGATCAAAGAAAAAGATGCCGCTTTTCGGAGTCGGAGTCGACAGATTCGACTCCGATTGAATTTGACCCCGGAGTCGGAGTCGATAAAAAATGTCGGGCACATCACTGATCTTAATCATTTTTTTTTTGTCTGCCAAAAAAACTCGGTGCTTCTTTTTTTCCCTTTCTTATCAGTGATCGGGAATACCGAAAAAGTAAGAAAAATTGTAGTTAGTTTTATACATTCTTGACCCTTTTTTTCAAAGATATTTTTAGCAGAGTCTTTTTCTTTCCTTTTCAAAAAAAAAGCGCATCTTAAAAATTATATTTGTGCGAAAATTGTGTTTTCTAACCTCAAAAAAAAGTACACATATATAATTTTTTATTGCAAAATTTTTGCAATAAATTTTGTTTTAACTGCCGTAAAAAAAGCGAAAAGAGTCAAAAAAAATGTTGAATTTTTCGTTGAAAAAAATATGCATTTCAAAGCTCAAGATTTTTGAACTTGAAAAAATGAACGTTCATTAAAGTTTTGAAAGAACCCCGGAACAATTGGCGTCTGACTGTTTTTTTATGTATTAAAAATTGCCGCCAAAAATCATAAAAAAATGGAATGCTTTTGATTCCTTTTTTTTGAGGAAATAAACTGAAAATTAAGTTCAAATTTTATAGTAAAAAATTTTTTGTTAAATAATTAGTTACCGTAATATAAAAATTTGTTCATTTTTAATTACACAAAAATAATGAGCTAACTTTAAACAAAAAAAATTATGTTGAAAAATTGAAAAAACTGTAATTTCATCATCTCCATTTTATTAAAAAGTTATTTTTTAACAGCTGATATTTTTCCCCGATAAATTTAAAAATATCAAAAATAAAAAGAATTACATTAAAAGTTAACCATCAAATATTAATTATATACCCGTAAACATTGGTAAAAAGCCAAAAATTATACAAACAAAGCTATGTTATTTTGTGACATAAAAATTTCAAAACATATTTTTTTAAAGATTCAACAAAAATATTTACAGTGTAAATTTAAGAAAATACATAATTCCTGCGGCAATTATTCCACTGGCAGGGAGGGTGATAAACCAAGAAAGAGCAATATTTCTGAAGACACTCCAATCCACGCCTTTCCCGGATTTCACAAGTCCAACCCCCACAACAGATCCAACCAACGCATGAGTGGTTGAAATTGGAAGGCCCAATTTTGATGCAATCATTGCGGTAGTTGCTGCACCAAATTCAATTACAAATCCACTTGCTGGATTTACTTCTGTCACTTGATCTCCAATAGTTTTGATTACCCGATGTCCAAGACACCAAAGTCCAATACAAACGGATGCCGTTCCAAAGAAGAGAATATAGAGGGGAGTTGGAGAAGTTTGAAGGACATTGAGATCAGAATATATGGAAATTAGAGCAGTAATTGGAGCAATGGCATTGCTAAAAAAAAATTAAAAATTAAAGTGATATTAAACTGGTTTTTTTTTTTTAAAGTTTAGAATTTATTAAATTAGGTAAATTAGCAAAAAATTCTTTTCTTATTTCATAATTTTAAAAACAAAACTGAAATAAACTGTTGTTGATTAAAGGTTTTTAATTTTTTTATATTAAAAACATGTTTAAACTTTGCAAACATAATTTTAATCAGTGTTGTCTAGCTCCGGTTCAGACTCTGAAACTCCGAAAAGTGGCGCCTTGATATGTTGATAGCCGTGAATCCGGCTCCAGCTCCGGTGCCGCGCAACAACACTACTTATTTTAGTCTTTATTAAAAGCAAACGAAAAAGTTTCTTTAAAGGGAAGTTAAAAGTATCAGTTTTTTTTAAAAAGAAAGTTATCAAATTTTTTAAAACTGTCTATTATTTGCTGAAATTTAATTGATGCTTTTTGCTTCAAAACTAAAATAAAACTGACACTTTTTTATAGTCTTTTATAAACTCTAAACTAACCTAACATCATTTGCGCCATGAGCAAATCCAGCAAAACATGCTGTAAAAATTTGTAACGACGAAAACATTCGAAGAGTTTTTGAATCTTCCATTCGATCTTTAGTGGGAATTAACCATTTCCAAAAACCTTTAATTGAACATTCAAATTTTTGTTTTCTTGAATATTCTTTTGTTGACATTGTTATTGGAATTTGTGATGAAAGGGAGGGCAAATCTGCGGCACTACTGGCAACAGAACTTGGAGCAAGTGATAATCTTTTATCACCACTTCCAATTACAATTCCACTTCCAAGTCCACTTCCAGTTCCACTTCCAAGTCCACTCCCAATTTCACTTCCACCTTCAACAATAATGGAAGAATAATTTTTGCAAGTTTTTACAACAATTTTTTCATCGAAATTGTTTGCCTCTTTTCTTTCAACCCATTTTCGAAGCCATGGTTTTAGCAGAAAATGGGATAACGCAGCTGCCACAATTCCAACCATTATCGATGCAATCGCTGTAAATTCAATTGAAGAACCCGCAAGTCCAAGAACCTTTGAGCCATTGTAAAGAACGGCAACAGAATTGAAAGCAAAAACGGCAAAAAAGAATAGCGGAAGAATTTGATATTCACATTCAAGGGGATTTTTTCGGCGAAGAACAGCAAAATCAACGAATAAATAAATTAGGCATGAAATTGTTGCAGAAAATAATGGAGAAATTATCCATGAAGCAGCTAAAAAAGATATATTATTGATATGCTTGATAAAATAATAAGAATTAAAACTGTAGAGGAATAATAGGGGTTTTAATAAATATCACTGCAGACATTTTGATAGCGATAATTATTAGCTTAAAAAACTGTGCTGTAGCATATTATTTTGTTTGAGTTTTTAAAAACTGGATGGCTGTGTCAAGAACAAGTTAAAGAAATTAAAGACAATTTTTATAATTTATAACCTGATGATAACAGTCATGCAAAAGCTTAAAAGCTTAAAAAATTAATATGAAAAAAAAGATTTTTTTGTTTTTAACTGACTTTTTAAAGAGCTAATGAAAAATAATTTTTAGTGCAAAAAATGTTTATAATCTAATTAATTATAATAAACTGTGTCATGAGACTCTGCGATCTTAAATTTTAAAAAGAAAATTTTTCTTGTAAAAACTGAAAATTATTCAAGTACCAATTTATTTGGATATATGACAATTCGTTACCAGCTGTATTTAAACCTAACTCACTTTGGTAACGAAGTATCGATCTTCCATTTATTTACCCCGGGAATTAAAAATATTTGTTGCGAAAATAGCTGATCAAATTTGAGGTAAATCTTTGAAAATTTAGTGAGAAACAGAAGCAGAAAATAATAAAATTAATAAGAAAATAATCAAAATTTTTAGGAAAAAATCGTTTTTTTTGTTTTGTAACTGGATTAGAAAAACTTAAAAGAAAGGTTTTTGCGTTTTTTGAAAAAAATAAAATTAAACAAACGGCAGTAAACTGAAGTTCATAAAAATTCGTTTTAAAACTCTTCAAAAAATAATTCGCCAATTTTTGATGACTTTAATCTTTTTAAAAAAAACTTTACCAATTTCAAGAATTTTATTCCAATGAATTCCATCGGTGCCTTTCATCATCAATGAAAATCCGCATGTTGCTCCAACAATTGAATGGGTGGTTGAAACAGGAAGTCGAAGCATGGTTGCAATAAATAGCCACGCTGCACCACCTCCCAAAATTGCAACTTGTCCAAGCATAAGTGTTTGTGGCTCAGATTTATATAGTTCAATATCGATTACCCCTTTTCGCATTGTATCTGCAACATTATATCCTAGTAAGATTGCTCCAGCTGTTTCAACAATTGTTGCAAGAATATATGCTTTATAAATTGATAACACTTTTGAGCCTACAGATGTCCCAAATGCATTTGAGACGTCATTAGCACCCATACCAAATCCAAGTAAAAAAGATAAAATAAATCCAATAATTACCGCCCATAAATAATTTGATTGAAAAGTTGCTAGATCAAGGGAGGACAAAGTGGAGGAAAGAATGGAAATGGTGGAAGTTAAAGTATCCATTTTTGACTAAAATTGCTAAAATATATTTTTAAAAAAACTGTAAAATCGCGCAATTTTATTTAAAGAAATTCTATTGTTTTTAACAACGGTAGCGAATATTGTTGTTAAAAACATCGTTGAATTTAAATATTTCAACAAATTTTAAAAACTGTTGCTGTTTTTCGGGTTGTTTGGGGAGGATTAAGTTGGTAAAAATTTAAATATATAAAATTAGGTCCCATTTAGTTAATTATTAAAAAACTAATACAAAAATTTATATCAAAAAATAACTTTAATAAAAATGAAATAAAAATTTTTAAAACTTTTTTGTTTCTTCAAAACGCGAAATTTTTTTAAACGATTAATAAAATGATTAATTCTAACTAATTAACTGTTACCAAAAAATTATAAAAAAACAATCTTTAAAAATTATAGCTTTTTTATTTCAAAACTGCTGATATTTAAGCTTTTTTTCAGAAATTTTAATTTTTAAAAACTGTACAAAATCAGTCGAATTTTAAAAAAACTGCAGCGATTAATCAGTCGTCACCCTTTTTACTAAAAACAATGAAAAATATTTTAAAAAAACTTTTATATCATTTATAAAACCAATATTCAAAATTTAAATTTAAACCATTTACGTCACTCATAAAAAATACCGCCTCCAAAAAAGGGATCCTTCAAAAATTTCGGAAAACAGTCACAAAAAAAATTATGTCAAAAAAAGGAAAATCCTTTTTTTTCTGTCCTAAAAAAATATGTCTGATTCATAGTTTCTAAAATAGAACTCAAGTTTTGTGATCATTTTTTTTGAAAAAAAACAAAAGAGGTGTGATAAAAACAGATTTTTCGAAGAAATAAATCAAAAATGCAATGACATTCTTTTTTTTGGTTGTTTTTATTAGAATCGCATTTTTATCGATGTGAAACTATTTTTAATGAACGCAAACAGCAGGAAAAAAAAGGTTTTTTTTAGTATTAAACATATTAAAAATAGGATTTGTTTTAATAGCCCCCCCCCCCCCAGTGACATCGTTAATTTTATGTTAATAAATATATAAGGTTACTAAACAAAAAGATGAAATTAATAAAATTATTTAACGAAACTGCAATCCCTTTTTGGACACTAGATTCAACAAAAATCACACATATATAACTGTACAAAAATTTGTATTTTTTAAAAAAGCAAAAAAAAGTCTCAAAAAATCTTTAACATTTTTAATTTTTTTAAAGTTTGTTAAAATTTAAATTTTAGAATTACCAAATAAATATTTGAGAAACTGTTTTTGTTTAAACCAACGATGTAAAACAAATGTTTATAAAAGTAATCGGAATTTTTATTTTTTGAGCAGCGAAAAATAACAATTTATAAAATTTAGGCTGTTTTTTTATGCAAAGCCTGTTTACTGTTTTTAAACACAAAAATTTAGTGACACAAAAAATTATATTAAAAAAACAAAACTGCTAAATTAGATTTTTGGTTTTTTAATGGTAAAAAAATTATTTAAAGGAGGCGGGCTCTTTGCTACTTTTTGCCAAATAATTGCTTTTTGAATTTCGCGCGCAATAGGTGGAGCATGGATGAACCTGACGCCTGAGGGTTTCAACACGAAAATATATCCCCGAGGAAATTTTTTTTTTCCTATTGAAATTTTTTATGGATATATAAAAGCTATGCATTTTTGTTCTAAATATTGCTTTTTTGTCCTTTTTTTGTTATTTTTTATCGCGAAATTTATTCTGATGTTGTCTTTGCTGTTTTTGTCTGTAATAAAAGTAATTTTTTCTTCGTGGTTTGATAATAAAATGTTTCGCGTGTATATTTTTGTTTGTCTGTTTCATTATTTTAGGATCTGGTGGCTGTAATGGATGGATGAATCAGGTAAGTTTGGCATAACAGGTCAGTTAAACTATGTATTTTATCTATTTTGAATTAATGATGGTTGTTTTTAGATCTCTGATGCTGAAATACCAAAAATAATATGATGATGATGGAGAAGGGGCAGAAGAAAATATCTGTTGAAGCATCGGTTATCGATGCTTCAACAGATCGCTGTGATGTATAACTTTTTTGAAGTTTTTGTTGTCGGTATATAGTTTTTTTGTTTAATAATAAAGTATTTTGTAAAAAATATATATGATCTCCATCACTTTTATTGGTGTATACATTTTAGAGCAATGATTACAGCGATAATAAAAAACAAATACCAATTTGCTTGATATTTACGGCCAGTAAGTTCGAAAAAAATACTGATTCCTCGTCCCAGAATTGAAAAATTCAAAGCATCAAGCTATATATACTCCAAAATAAGACTCACAGCAGAAAAATGACATCATAGAGTTAAAAGAAATAATAAAACCAAACACATCAAACTAATTAACACGTAAAAATCATTTGCGTTGTTTTAGTTCTGTAAAACCTAGCAAGGTTCAGCTTTATTGATTGCCCTACGTCAAATTACCAAAGAAGCAAACATTTTGAGCTGCATCAACTTTTTAAATCACATATAGCTTAAACCCATCCCCAATATTGTTACAACCAAAAAAATTGCAATGGAAACCAGCGTTATATAAAAACTTTATTATTAAAAAAAAATTATATACGGACAACACAAATTTCAAAAAATTTATATATTCACGACGATCTGATGAAGCATCGATTATCGATGCTTCAACAGATTTCTTCTTCTGCAGCTTCTCCATCACATTTTTCTTCTTTCTTCAGCATCAGAGATCTAAAAACAACCATCATTAATTCAAAATAGATAAAATAGTTTAACTGACCTGTTATGCCAAACTTACCTGATTCATCCATCCATTACAGCCACCAGATCCTAAAATAATGAAACAGACAAACAAAAATATACACGCGAAACATTTTATTATCAAACCACGAAGAAAAAATTACTTTTATTACAGACAAAAACAGCAAAGACAACATCAGAATAAATTTCGCGATAAAAAATAACAAAAAAAGGACAAAAAAGCAATATTTAGAACAAAAATGCATAGCTTTTATATATCCATAAAAAATTTCAATAGGAAAAAAAAAATTTCCTCGGGGATATATTTTCGTGTTGAAACCCTCAGGCGTCAGGTTCATCCATGCTCCACCTATTGCGCGCGAAATTCAAAAAGCAATTATTTGGCAAAAAGTAGCAAAGAGCCCGCCTCCTTTAAGCATTCACAGTAAACAAATGAACAAAAAATTGATCCCGATCACAAACTATATATTAGCTCAAACAACTCTTAAAACAAAACTTCATTTTACCCGAAAAGGGTACTTAAAAATCTACTCAATTACGAGAAATGATGCAAAAAAAACTTGTTGACGCTCAAGATCAAAGAAATAATAAAAAAAGTATTTGCAAAAATTGTTGTACTTTTTTTAAATTTTATTTTAAAACTGCATATTATTGTCAATTTAATTTGTCAGTTCTTTTTTGTTATTAGTAAATTTAAGGCAAAAAGTAACTGTTGCATGGTGTTGTGTTTAGGATTATTATCAAAAAAATGAAAAATTACTGTAACTTTTTTTATCTTATAAAAATGTATGTTTATTTAAATTTCGACAAATTCAAAGATTGCCAAATATATTTGGTCATTTTTGGAATCTTTAAAAGACTACAAATTTTTCATTTTTCATTGTACCTTGGTCTTTTAAAGACATAATCTTTAAAAGTATTTTGTTTCTTCTTTTTTTTAAACAAAAGAAAAAAGAAATTAAGCTGCTCATTTTTCTCTAAAAAAATCAACTGATAAAAGTGATTAACTTTTAAAGGATGCCATGCTTCTGTTTTTATTTTAAGCTATGGATGATAAGAAAACTAAAAAAGAAATGAGAGAAAATCCGCTTCTTTTTTTTATTGATAAGAAAATATTTGAATGTTGTACTCAAGTGTCCGACAAGACAGAATTTTCGTACAATTTAAGAGCAGCCGCCAACAAAGAAGAAGTAGCAGCCGATTAATGTCTTTTTTGTTGTCGCTAATAAGGAACCAAAATGATTGATTGACTACAGAAAAAAAAGAAAGTAATAAGGAACAAAAAAAGGGACGTGCAAAAAAAAATATAATGTAAAAAAAATTTGAACAAATTTTGCAAAATAAAATATTTTTTTAAGAAACTGATGTATGTGTGTATGTGTATAGAGTAGTTACATTTTACAATAATATTCGTAAAAAAACAATTAAAGATACTTTTTCAAATTTTTATAAAAACTGTTGCGACGCGTTGGTTAACATGACATAAAAACTGCAGGGTTGTGAATTGCATCATAAAATAATTTGAATATAAATCCTGACGCCTTTTTTCGGTATCAGATTAAAAGCCAAAAAATTATGTTTTTAAATATAAATATAAGTTTTGGCAAAATTGAATGAAAAATAATATTTATGTTATTTCATCGTTTTTTTAAATTTTTAACTGATTTCCATTGTTATACTTTAAAATTTAAAGTTTAAATTAATAATATTTTAGGTGCAAAAAAAATACAACATTTTAACAGTCGCATAATTAAAGGGAGTGTCGAAGATAGTGAAAAACTTTTTTCCGTCATTCCAAGTGATGGGGAATGCATTCGTTGCGTGCGGGTGGACAAACTTTTTCATTCCCCATCACTTGGAACGACGGAAAACGGTCGTAAAAAGTTTTTCACTATCTTCGACACTCCCTTTAAATGAAAAAAATATGAATCAAAAAGAAAACGAATGTTTTTTTAAAAACTGTTTTTTAATTTCTCTATCCAAAAAAGTGGAGAAAATTCTTTCTGCAAAAAACAAATTTGTATTTTCTTTATCCCATTTTTTTTATCACTATCACTTTCATAGTTTCATTCATTAGACATTTTGTCTGTAAACAATTTTAATATTTTTAAAAACTCGAAAAATCAAAAACTTTATGAATCAAAGAAAAATTTAATTGAAAGAAACAAAAATAAAATTTATTTTTGCACGTTTTCAATTTTTTTTTATTTCAAAAAACAAAAAAGAGTCATTTTGGCTAGAAGTTTAAATGATGCAATTTTTTTCAATTTTTGTCTAAAAATGATGAAAAAAAGAAATATTTAGTCTGAAAAAAGGAAAAACTGTTCAAAAATCAACCAAAAAACAGAATGAGACGGAGGAAGCGGTGATTAATTTTACTAAAATTTATAACAAAAAAAATTTGATTAAATGACAAAAATTGTGTATTAAAAGTGTCAAAAATTAATGGTATTTTAGAAGTTTTGGGGATTCCAAAATAGTGTTTTGAAAGTAATGGAAAATAAATCTGAAAATGCCATTCAAGATAGAATTTTTGATGAATCTGAAATTTTAAAACCTTCCACCAATTTATTAAATACATCTGAATCTGATTATGAAAGTGCCACAGATGAAGATTATGATATTTTTGAAGAAAAAAGAATTAAAGAACTTCAAAAAAAGTGTCTCAAGTTGGAAGAGAAAAATCACTTTGTAAGTTCTAACATTTTTTATTTTAATTATTTAAAACTGTAAATTATAAATAAATATTTTAGCTTAAAACAATTTTATCAGATACTTTGATAAAATTGCAGCTGACAATAGTTGAACCGTCAAAGATTCTTCCAATTTCATTTGCCTTAATGGATGAAAATAAAGGATATTTTACAGAGTTTTGTAATACTGTAATTGAAAATATTAAACAACAATATTTATCTGTTGTTTTTTTCAGTGAAAAAATTGATTTTTGTATTCTATGTTTTTCAAATGAAGTAAGTGATTTTGAAATATTCTTTAAAAAACGGTTTTTCTGAAACTGCAGCGACTTCAAATGCAGCGTGCAATTTTATGGCCCAATTTTTGGCAAAATGTTTTTCACTGCCATATGGGAGAGAGAGAAAACGTTTTTTTTTGAAAACCTTTTGTCCGAAAATGGAATCCAAAATCAAACATTTTCTTTGCTTCAGATTTGATGTGGCAGTCAGTTATTTGACGAAATTGTCTTTTTTTTATTATTAATTTTCAAAAACTGTGAAATAATTGGTATTATTATTTTTTTTTAGAAAAATTCAGCCTTTCTTCCATGTTTTCATGCGGTTGCTTGTAAAAAATGTTCTGAACAATGTGAAGATTGTCCAATTTGTCGAAAACGTGTTAAAGGTTTACAAACAATTTATTTTAATTGAAAAACATTAATTTTTTTGGTATATTTAAAATTAGGCAAAGTAAATTGCGTAAAAAAATAAATCATTTTTAACATGTTTGATAAAAAAACGCTTTTTCATACACATTTTTTTTAAAACTGTCACCTTTTTTTTCTTTTTAGTTTTTAACTTCAATTTTAACTGATCTTAATTTTACAATGCTTAATCAGCAAAGATTAATTAAAAAATGCCATTTAAAAAACTGCTTTTTAATAAAGGACCACATTTTTTGTTCGAACAAATTAGAAAGAAGAAACAAAATCATTAAAAATCAATTAAAAGTATTTATATTTAGACAAGATTGATAGAGACAAAGAAAAAGAGACAAAGATTAAGAACAGCTGTATGTATGTACCTTGAAATAAAATCACCACCCTTTTTTTTCTGTGGTTAAACTTAATTTAATTTAATTTATATAAAAATTGTGTGCTGAGACATTTGTTTTTTGACAAAATTGATCTTTGTTTGTAAGAAAGAATGACAACAAAAAAAAAGACGGATAACAAATGGGATCCTTCCCGAGAGGAATGAGAATGAGAAAGATTTCTTTTTTTAATTAAAGCTCGAAACCTAGGAAATAATATTATTTGAGACAATGAAAAGCTGCAACAGCAAAAAAAAAAGATATGTTTGTATTCTTCTTCTTTTTTTTTTGTTTAATTTCTTTGTAAAAATCAAACAAAACATTTTTCTTCTTTTTTTTTATATTTAATAAATAAATACAAATTGAAGAATATTTTTTTTAAATAAATAAATAATAATAATAAAAAATTGCTGATTTTTCTTTTGTAAAAAAAAAATATTGTTAAGTTTTTGTGTTAAACAAAAAGATTGAATGAATTATATTTGTTTAAATTGAACGGTTTTTTTAACAAAGGCGAATCGTGTTCGAACAATATCTTTTGTATTTGTTTTTTATTTAATATATATAACTGAGACGATGCAAGCATTTTTTAAGTGAAATTTTCTTTAAATCAAAACTGTTGAGCTTGTTCGGTGGACTGTAAGCTTCAATTTCTGCAACTTCTGAAAACAACCCTTCGATTACTTTTAAGCTTTTCACGTACGGATTTTTGGGAAATGGAAAAAAAAACATTCAAATTTTCTCGGAGGGCAAATATGGATAGAGCAGTTGGTTAGCGCGTTTTCTTTGCATGCACAACGTTGAAAAGAAGCCAGGTTCGATCCCCCGCGAGAGCAGTTAAAAAAATTTTTTTTAATAAAAAGAATACCTTTGATTCAAGGGGTTCAGTAATCATTGTAAACATATTTTTGAAAGTTTTCTTGTAAAAACAACAAAAAAAATTGTTAAAAAAATCCAGTGCTCTCGCGGGGTTCGAACTTGCGCTTGTTTTTGCCCAGCGCATGCAAAGAAAACGCGCAACCAACTGCTCTATCCATTTTTGCCCTCCGAGAAAATTTCAAGTGTCTTTTTTCATTTCCCAAAAATCCGTACGTAGTTATAAAAAAACTTAAATAATCGCAGAATCTAATTTTCAATATTTTAGTTTTAGCTAATTTTTAAAACTGACATATTGAGGATTCTTTTAGCTCGAATAAATTTTTATTTTTGCCTAATTTATTTAATTACAAGCTTTAAAGGTGCAAAGATTTTTTAAAATGTAAAATATTTTGTAACACGTCTTTTTTGGAGGGAAATAACAACTTTTTGCGATAAAAATTCCAAAATTTTGCTATAAATTTTTCGCAAACTAAATTTAAGAAATTTTCTTTTAAAATTTATTTTTTATTTTTTTTAAAATGCTGCATTGAAAATAATTATTTTAATTGTTATTTTCCATGATAAAAAAACTGACCAGTGTATTAATTGCATTGATGATGTTGATGCAAAAAAAATTTTAATCTATGGAAAATTTGACCATTTTAATTTTATCATTTTTTAAAAAAAAGGTTTGTTTCACTGCCTAATTTATTTTAACTTTTCTGGAGCTAATTATAGCGATTTTGCTGCAAATATGTTAGAATAATATTTTTCATTTTTTAGGGAAAAAAACTGTAATAATTGCGTTGCCAAGAAAATTGTTTTTTTACTGATTTAACAAAAAATTTGAATCAAAAAAATTTGAATTTATTTAATTTTATCTTTTCATTAACGCTAATCTGAAACTGTTTGCAGAAAAGTAGGAACCCAAAAATAAATATAAACCATTTTTAAATTTCAGGTTTAAGCCACGGCCACTTCAATGGCATCAATAAAACAGCTAATTTTTTTAACAATTTTCTTACAAATTGTTTTTTGCAAAATTGATTATCCAAAAATTGAAATATATCAATCAAAAAATGGCCGACCACTTAGAATTATGACATTTAATACATGGTTATTTGGGGGAGTTGTAAATGATGGATTATATAAATTATCAAAACATATTAAACTTATGCAACCTGATATTGTTGCATTACAAGTTTGTTTTATTATTTTTTTGATTAACTGACATAAGCATATTTCTTTTAGGAAGTTCAAACACAAGAAGGTTTTCAACAATTATTGGATAAACTTGGTCCTGAATGGAATGGTGTTACATCACCATCAAAACCAAATGCCAATGTTGGAATTGTAACAATTCATCAAGTGAGTTTTTTAAACGGCATTTTTCGCCAATAAACATTTTGTTTCAAAATTTTATCTTTTTTTTATCCGAAATGTAAAGCAAACTTTTAATTTCTTCAACTATTTTTAAAATTTTTTTAAACAATACTATTCTTTTTTTTAAAAACACTCTTAAAAAAGTATTAAAAAAACTGAATTGATGAAGAAATGCAAAAAAAACATGTTTTTTTTTCAGATTGATAATTCAACAACAACGGTTGCCGCAAGTAATACAGCGATTGGCGTTAATATTCATTTAAAGGATACCCATGAAATTATATCATTTTGGGCCCTACATTTGGCATATCTTTCATATGGTCCTTATGCGGCAAATAATAAACAAGTTACAAAATTAGAACAAATTATGGAAGGTGAATATCCAAATGCTCGAGATGGACGTGGTGATAATATTGAAGCCCTTCTTAAAACTCCAGAATTTCGAAGTGCTGTAAAAAATTCTGATAAAAATGCTTTAATTGTTTGTGGGGATTTAAATTCTCCATCCCATCTTGATTGGATTGAAGAAACTAAAAGTCTCCATGGTGGATGGGTTGTAAAATGGCCAGCAACTTTTCTCCTTCAAACTAAAACAGGATTAAAAGATTCTTTTCGAGAGCTTTATCCTAATCCTCGTCAAATTCCTGGAATTACATGGTCAACTGTCAATCGAGCTTCTGGAGCTCAATGGGATTATATGATCCCGGAACCGTTGGATCGAATTGATTTTATCATGTTTAAAAATCCAAAATTGAAACCTGTTCATAGTTTTACATATTTTGGGAATGAACCTTTAAAACAAATTCCAAATCATAAAAATAATGATTATCCATCTGATCATTTTTCTGTAATCACTGATTTTAATTTTGATATATAATAACTGGAGTTGAGAATAATCTGTTAATAAATTTGTAACATTTCTTTAAAAAGTAATTTTCTAATGTCAACAAAAAAAACATACCCAATGAACCTAGGCAACAAAAAAAATGTTAGAGATGGGGCTCCCCCTTTTTAAATTGTTGGAAAATAAAGGGATACCTTTTTTCACTGCCTTGGGGGCCGACCTTATAAAGGTAAAGAAAGAAAAAAGTTATTAAATGACCCAAAATTATTTAATATAAAATTAAAAACTGGAAAAAAAACTCGAACAGATACTTATCACTATATTTTTTAACTGGTCATTTAGAGCTTAATTTGATGTTTATATTTATGGTTAAAACAAAATCGCGAAAAACATATTCAAATTTTATTTTTCATCAAAAATTGATCTGACAAAAAAATTTCTTTAAACTGTTTTGTTGCACACACTTTTCTAACAAAACTGCATTGATTTAGCTATGAATCCATATTTGATTTTTTATAAATAATTAAAATTAAGTAAAAAAAGTCTTTCAAAAGTTTAAACTGCTTTTAAAATGCCAGCAAATTGGCATAATATTCTTTGTTAAAAATTTCAACGTCAGTTTTCTTTGAAGCATTAGCTTAGACTCCAAGCCTTGGAGTTAAAAAAATAATTTAAAAAGACCGTTTTTCAATCTTTGCTTTTTTAAAGTTTATGTTTTTATCAAATGTATTTTATAGTATTTAATTTAAACTTTTTCCCGTGCTTTATGTGTCGAATTTTGTCTTAGTTTTGACAAAAATTTTCTAATTTGTTAGTTTTGAAACTGACAATTTTGAATCGAAAATCCATCTAACAAAAAATACGTGAAACCGGCCCCCTTTAATTATAGAAAGTAAAAAATAATCATATATCTGCATTGTCTTTAAAGTAAAGCATGCATTTGGTTTCATACATTTTTAATAGTTTTAAACTGTCAATGATGTAGTCATAGAATAAATTTGAAACCTTTTTTTTAAACTGCCACGGACATAGAGAGGTCTTTTTGTTAAACTAAAACGGAAGCGGAAAATAATACAATTTTGTTAAAAATTATAGAACTTTTCACAAATTTTTAAAAAAATATTGCTACTTTAAATGACCCACTTTCTTTCTTTTTGTTAAAACTCAAAGATAACTGCTAAATAAAGGTTGGTTTCGTTTATCAATTATCAATCAATAATTTTTTTTAAGTTTAAAAACCTTATTTTTCGGATAATATTTTTTTACAAATAAATTTAAATTTTTTATTTAACACTGTTACAACATTTTTATCTTTTTAAATTAGACAAAAAAGTGAATTGTTATCAAACTTATTGATTGATAATGAAAATAAAAAATGTGAACGATTCCGAATCATTAATAAAATCTTTATGATTATAAAAGGCATAAAATTATTTAACTTTTTTTTATTGCTACTCTGTCCTTCAACGTTCTGCTCTTTTTAACCTTTGCATTTATTTAAAAAAAAGAAACTTTCATTCAAAAAATTTGTCAGTTATCAATTATTTGTTAATTTTTGTTATCACTTTTAAAAACAATGTTGACAAAAAGAATTAACTATTTTATTTTAGTAATAATAATAATATTTGTGATAAAAAGTTATCAAATTCCATCAAATCTTAAAATGGAAGTACTCGAACAGGAATTACCAAAAATTGAAATGCTTAAATTTAATAATGGAAAATCGTTAAGAATTTTAACATTTAATATATGGTTAAATGGGGCAAAAGTTGAAAATGGAATATATAAAATTGCTAAACATATTAAATTTCTTCAACCTGATATTGTTGCTTTACAGGTTTGTTTGTATTTTTACAAGTTTAAAATAAAAAAAATTTAAATATTGGGTTAAATTGTTTTTTTTCGACGGTTTGATAAGTGCCAAAAATGTATCATCAGAAAAAAAATTTTAAATTTTTAAACCTTATAAATAGATCAATTCCTTTGATGTTTTACCGCACTTTAAAAAACTGCATCAGTTTTTATCTAAACTCTTTTTCTTCTTTTAAAAGTGTTGAAATCAGAAACCGAATATAATCTTTTAAAATAGGAACAAAATAAATTCAATTTTTTTCACAGTTTTAATCAAAAAAAGCAAAACTAATCAGTTACATTTCAAAATACTTTTCATTTTTTATTTTCGCAATTTTACGACCGTTTCAAAATTTGAGTTTTTGTTTTTTTAACAAATTTTTTTACAAATTTTAAACTTTTTTTTGAATTTACAAATCGCAGTTTAATATTGAAAAAATTGTAGGAAGTTAAAACCGCTGAAAATTTAACTGAAATATTGGAAGAACTTGGCCCAGAATGGAGTGGAGTAATTCCACCTTTTGAATATCCGGATAATGCCATTTTAACACCGCATATTGTACGTTTTTAATTTTAAAGATTTACAGTTTACAGTAAACTCAAATATTTGACAGTTAAATACTCATTGTGAGCGAATTTGTAGATTGATAACTTGCAGACAACAATTACCCCGAATAATGTGGCAGTTGGGGCAAATATTAAACTTCGAGGTTCAAAAAAAATTATATCATTTTGGGCCCTACATTTGGCACATCTTTCATATGGTCCATATGCGGCAAATAATAAACAAGTTACAAAATTAGAACAAATTTTACAGGGCGAAGCTCCAGAAGAAAAAAATGGTCGACAAGATAATATTTATGAAATTTTAAAAGTTCCAGAATTTTCACAAGCTATTGAAAGATCTCATGAAATTCCGGTTATTGTTTGTGGGGATTTAAATTCTCCATCCCATCTTGATTGGATTGAAGAAACTAAAGATCTTCACGGTGGATGGGTTGTGCAATGGCCGGCCACTTTTCTCCTTCAAACTAAAACAGGATTAAAAGATTCTTTTCGAGAGCTTTATCCAAGCCCAATTGAAAATCTTGGAATTACTTGGTCAACTGTTAATCGAGCTTCAGGATCTGAATGGGATTACAAAATCCCGGAACCTTTGGACAGAATAGATTATATTTTTTATAAAAGTGAAAGATTGAAACCTGTTAATACATTTGTCTATGCCGGATCCGAACCCCTTCAACAAATTCCAAATCAAACAACAAATGATTATCCATCTGATCATTTTTCGGTAATCACAGATTTTTCTTTTGATCTCAGTTAACAAGTTTCCATAGTTTTTATTTGACCGTAATTAAATAAATTTTATTCTAAAAAAAATACGATCAACTCACACAGTTTTAAAATAGATTTAATTTTATTGAAAATTTTCCGAAACTTTTATCAGTTTAAATCAGTTTTTATTGCTATCAATTTAATTTTAATAATAATAATATCATTTTTAAACATATTTAGAACACTGATCAGTTAATTTGTTTCAAAATAATATTAAAATTACTCTTGGTTCGGAAAATTTAACAAAATTTAATAATTTTTTTAAAAATGAAAATTAGTCTTTCACAAATATATTTGTTTTTTACTGATTAATCATGGAGAAATATCCTCTAGATCAATATTTTTAAAGCTTAAAACTCATAATAAAATGAAGTTTTGCAGTTAAAAAAATTGCGCAATTTTCAAGCGTAACCAAAAAAAATTGTAGAAATTTTTGTTAAAAATTTTGTTGCAAAATTATTGAAAATAAACCAAAAAACACGTTTTTTTCCATCACCAAAAAATTGACTCCAAAAGCGCGGCAAAAAAAATATACATTTAATAAATTATATTTGTATGGCGGAAATAACAAGGGAAAAAAAAGAGAAATCTTGTTTTTTTAT
This sequence comes from Panagrolaimus superbus, assembly GCA_964035985.1. Taxonomy (NCBI): domain Eukaryota; kingdom Metazoa; phylum Nematoda; class Chromadorea; order Rhabditida; family Panagrolaimidae; genus Panagrolaimus; species Panagrolaimus superbus. The sequence goes on from OZ038357.1 coordinate 3,342,122, forward strand.
GATTGATTACAGAGGAAAGAAATGACAGCAGCAAAAAAAAGAAAAAGAAGAAGAAGAAGGAGGAGATGAAGATAGAGAGAGATAGAATGAAAAGCATTGTTTTAAATTTGTTCCAGATCCAACTTTTTTTAAACTAATTTTAACATTTTTTTGGGAGGTCCTTTTAAACGCAAAAAAAAGAAAACTGCAATAAAACACTGGTCAATAAAATCAAGAAAGCGGCAAAGAGACTTTTGTAACGCCAAAAGTTTTTGGCAAAATGTACAAATTTTCATCCGACTAAGTGAATTTTTAATATTAATTTTTTATATAGATCCAATATTAAGATTCCACAATACATAGTTTTGTAGCCCTTGATCTCCTAATTAATAATATAAAAGAATATTTTTACAAGAACTTCTCAAAGTCTCATAAAAAGACTTTGAAATTTTGCTAATATTCCCCACCTTGGACCTACATAAAAACAGTTTTTTCACAATCAAATCTCATCTAAACAATTTTATAACCAGGCATTTCATAGTTTTGTAGTATTTTTTGTGCTGATTATTATTATAAAAGAAAAATATAGCATTGTTAAGCTCAAAAGATCAGAAAAAGACTTTTAAGATCTAGAAAAATAATGAAGTCCAAAGATGGTCCCAAATGGAATAAAACTTTTTTGAGAAAGTCGTTTTGCCGTTTTTTAAATTTGTCGACCAGTGAAAAGGAGGCGGGCTTTTTGCCACTTTTTTATTTCGAAAGTCTTACAACGATTATGCAACTTACTCGACAAAATTTTGGAACATGAATTAACCTGATTTTCAGGTTCATCCTAAAAAAAGTATCAAAGAGTCCGCCTCCAAACATGAAGAAGAAAAAAACAATTGTCATTGTAAAAAATTATTATATTATGACCAGTACCTAAAAGGTGGACAAGAATTTTGGAACAAGAATGAATGAACAAAAAGGCAGAATGAATGAACAAAAAGGCAATAAAAAAATATGGACTGAAAATTTAAAAAACATGTTTTTTTTCAACACCAGCAGGAAAACAAAGAGGTAAATATACATACACTTTTGTTCATTCATTCATTGACTTACTTGTATTGAGTGGAACAAAAGTGACATATATTTTAAAATTATTATTATTATTACATTTTTTGCAATTAAGTTTTTGAACTGATTTTTGTATCACTATTTTTTTTAAATTTAATTACAGTTTATTCCAAAACTTTTTTATAAATATTTTCGTCACAGTTTTACTTTAAATTATCTTTACTTTTTTTATAAAATTTATCAAAGTTATTATTTACGAAAAAAATCAGAACAGTTTTATGAAATCAAGACTTTAGTTTATTTAAATTTGTTTGCTGAATTATATATTAATTAATTTCAACAAAATTTTTGAAATGGGTAAGTATTTAATGATTTAAAGAGAATTTTAAAAAATATTGATTGCTAAAATTAGAAATATTTTTGTAAGCTTTAAAATTTTTTAAAAATGTTATTAATAGAGTTGATTATTTTCCCGTACAATCACCCGGGAAATTTTCGGATTTTTGCGGAAAATTACTTGCATTTTTCGAAAAATTTTTTTATAGAAACAGAAATTTTTACGTTAAAATAGTTTAAAAATGGTAATTTTAGTTTTTTTTAAACAGTTTAAGAGTTAATAAATGTTTTAATTCAATGTTTAATACTGAAAATAAAAGGTTTTAGTTTTTTGGCATTAAATTAGTGAAAATTCCAAAATCGAAATTTCGGAAATGGCGGGAACTGTTTTTTGGTAAATGAGCAATCATGTGATTTATATCCTGTCAGTTTTCCATTAAAAAATTAGGATAGTTTTTCCCTATAATTAATAAAAAAACACTTTCTTTATTATACCTTTTTTTATTCTTTTAACTCACTTTCTTTTGTATTCATGAATCACAGTTTTTTTTTCTGACTATAAAACAACAATCCATACATATTTATATTTTTATATACGTAACAATCTTCTTGACTTACAACTTAACTATCATATTTATCTTTTATCCATGTCACATCTACTACAATCATATCATATATAGAATTTACCTTTTCCCCGAGATTAAAAATTTTTAATCTTAATCTATAATTTTCTTCCTCCCAACAAAAGTCAAAAAAAATTTATCAAATGTTCTGTAGTTTTTTTTCTCCTTTTAAAAAATAAATTTTCGTTCAAAGAAAGTATGCTTTTGCGTCACAAAAAAAAAAGAAGGAAAAAATAAGCTTTAAAGATTTTAAGGATTTTTTTTAAAGACGGTTTTTGACGCCACCAAAAAAATATTTTATTTAAAAGTGATAAAAAATAATGAAAATTTTTTATTGTTTTAAAAATATTTGCCCCATTTATTGTTGAATAATAAATAAATACAGTAATGGATTATTTGCATCCAACTTATACATTAGCAAAAAAAATTCATGGACTTCGTCGAAAACATGGTAAGTTCTTAGCTTTATTATTTGAAGTTAAATTTTTTAAGATTTATAATTATATTTAAAATAATTGATTTTATAATTTTTTTGGTTTTTTTATTTAAATTTTTGAAAAAAGTTTTGCATAAAAGTATATACTTTTTATTGTCCAGTTTCTCCTAGTTATCTTGTATTATCAGTCATCTTTAGTTGTTGCCTAAAAATTGTATTCTTCAATTTTCCCTTTTTTTAAACAACTTTTTTATTGTCGTCACAAGACCGTTTTAATATAAAATAGTTTTTGTAACAAAAAATATATACTTTTTTAAATTTTCATTAAAGTTTTAATAATAAAAATTAAAAATTTGTATTAGCAGCTTCGTTCTCAAAATTTTAAATTATTGAATTCCCTTTAATTTTTTTTATTCATAAATCTTTTTGTTCCCCAAACAAAAAACACATTCATTCGCAGAAAAAAAAGAAGGACAAAAAATAGTTGCAAGAAAATGCCATTGAAATTTTTAAATGAATAAGGATTAAAAGATTAATAAAAGTCATGAATACCGATGATACAATTGTAACAAATTAGAATTCTTATTTAAAAAAAGTGAGACTACGGGGTTCCACCTTTTTTTTCATTCATAAAATTTTCAATTCCTTCTTTCAAAAATCTTTTTTTAAATGTTTATTTTATTTTATTTTCAGTTTTAAAATTTGATTATTTAGTTAAAATTTGTTATTTTTATTCCAAAAAAATGTAAAATATGGATATAATTTTTAAACATGTTTGCTTTACAAAGATTTGCAAAGATTTATTGATTTTAAAAAGTGCAATTTTAAAATAAATAAAAAATCTAAAATGGAAGCAGTTTTTTTTAGTTTTTATCATTTTTTGGTTGTTAATTCTACAAATTAAAATCAACATTTTTATTTCTAAATTTGCCCATATTTACCTTGAAAAAATGAAAATTGTTGTGACCTTTAACAGACAGTAAAGTAAAAGGAAAAAAGTTAAAAATTAAAAAAAGGGAAGAAGAACAAGGAGGAAAACCTTTTCCCTTCCCTTCCCTTCCCTAACCCCCCCCCCCCGATTTCCCTTCCATCTATAATCAATTTGTATTTTTTTTTTTGCCCAACCTTTCTTCTTTGTTAAGAATCATCGCTCCCTTTTTTTTCCGCGTGTAACCACCAACAAAGCAGTTCCTTCCTTCCTTCCATGGAACTGGTTTTTCACTCCTTATTTTTTTTTTCAACCTTCTTCTTTGTCAAAAATAGAAAGAAAAAAAAAAGTGAAAGTGTCAAGCTTTTTTCCCCCCGTTTGATTGCGCAACTGATCATCATCAAATAACAACAGAAACGTGAAGAAAAAGGGGAAAAAAAGGAGAAGATCAAATTGATGCATATTTTCTTTTTTTTTAATAATGCTATTTTTGACTCACTGCTTTCTTTCTTTTTTTTATTATTCTTTGTTTGGATTGTAAAAAGCAATAATAATAGAATGGGGGCCCTCCTTTCAAAAAAAACGGAGGTTAAAAGATAAGATTTGGGCAGGTTTTTGCTGCTACTTTCAAAAGTTATATAACAATTTTAACTCTTTAAATATTTTTTTAACTTATGCTTAAAATCATCAGCCAGTTTTTGATGCTTGCAATTTTAAAAACATTTATCAGTTTTTTTTACAGTATCGGCCCAGGTTGTAACAAGTTTCTTTTAAATTTTTTCCATACTTTTGCTTAAATTATTTTTAAAATTTTTTTATCGTAGTATTTGTACATCTAAAAATCCCTCATTATTAATTTTCTGAGTACAGTTTAAATTATTTAATGAACATCAGTTTTATTTTTCAAAATTGAATTATATATTTTTGATTGAAATATTTTTACTATTATTCTGGGTTAAAATTTAGCAACAATTTTTCATTTCCGCAGTTGCTACAGTTTTCAAAAATGACCTTCATGGAATTATTTTATTCCAAAAATTTGATCAATTTTTTTCCAAATCAATCTTTGAAACAACTTTTTTTGATACTTTACTTTTCCCAAAAAAAACAACAACAACTTTTTACGAATCCAGTTAATTCAAAAACTTTTCTATCGATTCTATTTTTCACAAAATAACAACTTTTACCTGAATAAAAAACAAAATTAAATCATTTTTTTTTTAATAAAGCTCCCCATAACTTTTTATTTACTTTTTTTTTCTTTCTTTCTTTCATTAATTTCGGTTTCAAACCTGTTCAAAGTTGTTTCACATTGCATCCACCACCGCTACTACTTTTTTTCCTTGTTCCATTAATTATTTAACTTTGATTGGAACAGAATATATATATATATATATTTTTATGAGTATTTTTCTTAGCTTTGTTTAATTAAACTTTTTTTTGTTTCATAGTTTTGCAGATGAACTTCGATCATTTATTTAACCTTGATAATTTTTTGATGCTAGAAGACTAAATCGTTATCAGTTAAAATTTAATAAAATTTGATTGTTTTTGAAAATTGCATTTCTGACAGTTAAAAAAAATATTATAATTGCTTATAGATTTATGTAAATTTTTTTCATCAGCTCTCCCATCTGAAGAAGACAGTTTAAAATATTTTAAAAATATTTCTTATCAATTCTTAATTCAATTTTTTTGTTCCACTTTTTTTAACCTTTTGAAAACAAAAATTAACTATCCCTTTTTTAGCAGAAAAATATTTATGTAACAATTTTTTTATTAATTTCAAAAAAAGGATAAAAAGATTTAATAGGGATTAAAGAGAATACATATACACAGTTTTTTTACGTTATTTATTCACTTTTAAAAATAGAAACAAAAACCTTTGTAAAACAATTTTAACATGATTTCAGTTTTTAGCGGTTTTTTTTGAGAAGTTTTTGCTTACAATTTTATCACTTTTGTTGATCTCTTTTTATCATAAATTTTAAATTTTGTGACCAATATAGCGTCTCAAGATTTACTATTAATGTTATAGTTTAATTTCACAAATTAGTTTCCCAAGAAACAACGTGATCCAGTTTTTAAAAATAAATTTGCATAAAACATTTACCTAAAACTTTTTCTAACGCAGTTTTTTAACAACTTACTACCTTTATTTATTTCTTAAATTTATATTAACAAAATTTTGACGTAACTTTTTAAAACGTAACAAAAAAATATTCTTTTCACATACAATTTTACTTCTTCAAACTAACCCCCCTATATTTGTAAGAAAGAAGGAGTCCCCCCTTTTAGGAGGAGAAAAGATCTTTTTACAATTTGTTTTTTTTTTCTCCTTTTTTTGCTCATTCAAATTTCCCACGTTCTACTTTTTCTTTAATTTTGTTCCTTTTTTTTCTCAGAAGCAACGTAAAAATTTAAAAAAAAAGAATTAAAACATCATTTTTTAATTTTTGGTGCTTTTCTTTATTTATGTAAATTTATAAAATCTTTTTAACTGGTAATAAATAGTCACACAGCTAAAACATAATATTTAATTAATATATTTTTCTTGCAAATTAAGTCTTGATTCGTTCTTCTCTTTTTTTTATATTTAATCATTCTTTTTTTTTGCGTGATGAAATATAGATTATTGCGCAATGATTTTTGCCCCTCTCTCTGTTTTTTTTCCCTCCCTCCCTTCTGGCATCCATCCGGTTACGCTATAAATTATTTTTGATGGTCATAAAATAAAAAGCAAAAAAGTTTTGAGGGATAAAAAATAATTGTACTAAAAAAACGGTCCCAATTGACGTAAACTGGATATTTATTCTTTGTTGTTTTAGAAAAAAAAGGAAAGAAATGTAATATCACATTATTACTGAATTTTTAAAAATGCACAAAAAAAATATGTTTGACAGATACAAAAAAAAAGCAGATTAAAGCTTAAAATTCTTTAAAGCTTTTACTTAGTTTTAATTAGCAATTTTTTTCTTATCAATCTCAGTATAAAATTTGAATATTATATGAACATGGCAGTTATATTATTAAAAATAAATAAATTTCTTAAAAATTCAGTTTAAAATTATAAAAAAAACTTTAAAAAATTATTTATTCAAATTTTTTTTAAATATTTTCTTTGACCACCAGAAAAAATAAACAGTTTGAATTTTTTCGAAGCTTAAAAAATTGTTTATTAAATTTTTATATTTATTTTTTAAACATTTCATGATCCGCTTTTAGCCAGTTACTTAATTTAATAAATTTAATATAATAATCAAACTTTTTTTTACAAATATTAAATATTTTTCAGTTTTTATTCCCCCAAAAACTTCCAATCCATCATCTTCCAACCCTTCAACACCAATCTCACCACCACGAAAGTTTCAAAGATTTCCATTAAATCAAAAATGGCAACCAATTTCTAATAATTTAATTAATGAATCATTTTTGCCTTTAAATCCGCCTAACCAACAACATACATTCTTTAAAGTTTCAACATCTGAAGAAAATTTGCATATTGTTGACGGATCAACTGGCACCAATAATAATAATAATATAATTGGTGAAAATTTGATTAATTCAAGAATAAACAATTCTTCAACACCTGGAATAATGTGGCCATATCAAAGTTATAAGCCAATATCATGGGATAAATATTATGCACATGATATGCAAGATAGTAAGTTTAATTTTAGCAATAGTATTTGAAAAAACAGTTCAAACTATTTATTTTTTAGAACATGTTTCTATAACATCTGGATTAGCAGCGGGTATTACGATAGGAGTATTTTTTGCTGTATTTTTACTTACATTTGGTTGTCGACTTTATTCCCAACGATCAGATTCACGGCATCGTAAGTTTCTTAAATTTTTCCTTCAATTAAAAGGTTACTGTTGAATTAATGAATTTAACAAAATCAACACTCAGTTTTTTATTTAAATTTTTTTGAAACTCATGTTTCATTTAATTGTAGCAAATTGCTAATGAAATCTTAAGTGCTGCAGTTTACATTTTTCCAATATTTTAAAAAATTTCCGATATATCATTTTGTTAATTATCTCTGCTATCTAAGATATAGATTTAATAGTTTTTTTTTAAATTTTAAACAATATTTTTATATTGCTTTTTATCAATGCTTTAATTTATGTATTTGATTCTTTTCAAGCAAAAAACAGATTAGCTCAGTTTTTTAAAGAATAAATTTTTAAAACTTTCCGATATATAATTTTGTTAATTATCTCTGATATCAAAAAAAATTTAGTAGTTTTTTATTAAATTTTAAACAATATTTTTATATTGCTTTTTATCAATGCTTTAATTTATGTATTTCATTCTTTTCAAGCAAAAAAACAGATTGGCGCAGTTTTTTGAATGATAAATTTTTAAAACTTTCATAATAAATTTTCATTCATTCATTTCCAGGATCTCAAAATTCATCCCCCCGAAGAAGGCTATCAGTTAGTGATCTCTTGGGATGGCCCTCACCTCCAACTCCATGTCGTCCACCACCCCCATATGAAATTGCAATACAAATGCCTGCCCCATGTTCTACCACAACCCTTTCGACCCTAGTTTCAACACCCTGTGAACCTCCAGCTCCAACATATGAAGATAGTTGTCGACATGGTTCACCCCAACATCATTCTTCTTCTTCCATATCACCATTTTATTATCCAACAATTACAGAATCCCAACAACGACAACAAATATCTCCTCAAAGATTTCAACAGTCACATTCTGAAATACGTACAGTATAAAAATTTGTTATTGTTGAAGTTTGTAAATTGTACAGTAATATTCTGCTCAAACCTTTTTTTATCATTCATTTTTTTCCCGGTTCTGCACTTTGCAAAAAACAAAAAATTTAATACGTGTTTGCATTATTTCTTTTCTAAAACTCTAATTTTATGCGGGATATTTAATTTTTTATTGATTGTTATCATTTGTTGTTCTTCAGATTATTATTTTAAAAAAGTTGTAAATAAACAAAATATTTAAATTGCAAAAAATTTTTGTCTTACAAAAAATGGGGAAAATGTTTTGGTGCCGAAAATGAGAACAATTTCAGTATTTTTTAAAATACTGAAATTTTAAAACAATATACAACAAATTTTGTGTTGAAATAAGCTTGGGTTGTTGCTTTAAACCGGTGACATCTTCGTTCTTTTAAAAATGAAATATTGCATCATCGCGATGATGAAATTATCTTCTTTTTTATTTTCAAAAATTGTAATGTTTTATGATTTTAAATCTACGAAAGCAATGGTTTAATTTTTCAAAAATTAAAGAGAATGTTTTTTGTTGACGATAGACTTTCTTACGTGTTTCACATTTCTTTTCTTTTTAGAGTTCGGATAAAGTTTAAAAAGACAGTATATTATGTAAATTGTTTTAATTAAATAAAACTTTACAAATATTTTTAGATGTCAACAAAAGATGATTATTTGTCTTTTAAAGATAAGCAAAAAGAATTTGTTGACAGAATATCTGATAATCAATACAGTAATCTCAATTTAAATAACCAAAATCATCATTGTGTTTTTGAAGAAATTTTTCGTCCAAAAAGTGTTGCATCTGATAACAAAAAATTACAAAATTACGGTAAAAAAGGCTGCAATCCTTTTTAAAATATTAAAATAGAATTTATTATCGCTTTTTTCCATGTTTTGATAAAATTTCATTAAATTTATTTAAAAGGATTGCAGTCTTATCAGAATTGTTAGATTTATCTTCTTCAAATGATTTACGAGCAAAAAAAAATTTAAATTCATGGAACAAATGTAGCAAAGAATTATCACCAAATTGCTTAAATATTGATCGAAATTTGAAAGAAGAAAATGAATTTTCAAAAGCAAAAAGTGCCAACAGCAGCACCCTTTCCCTTCATATTGAAGCTTATGAAAATTCAATCGAAACTGCAAATGATTCAGGTGGTTGTGAAAAAGAAGTTAAATCTTTAGCTATGGTTAAAAAATGGGAAGGTTTAAATCACTTCTTTGATGGTTCAACATTTATCGCTCAAGTAATTTTTAACATACATATTTAATGAGATTTTATTGAATTCAATTTTTCTAGAATATGTTTGAATTTCCAAGACAACAAGAGGATAGAAAGAATCGCCCAGAATCAATGCAATTTTCAGCATCCCAACGTTTACTTAATCCTAATCAAATGAATGCAAATAATCAAGGTAGAACACCTACAGTAAGTCTTTTTATTATGTCAAATAACTTTGTTGAAATAAGCAAAGCATAGGAAGCGAATTTATTTCAATCACCCGGGCTAGGAAAACGTTTTCTCTCATTTTCTTAAACTTTTACACCCAACCCTAATCAGGGCTCTTTTGGTGTTTTAACAACAATAGTGATAATACATTGTTTAGAAATTTAAAAAATAATTCCGCAAAAATATTTAAACCTCGGTTCGCAAAAGCTTTGTGCACCTTTGATCACGATGCATTATTGGCATAATGTCCGCTTTTGCTGCACACGCATATAATATCCAGCTCACAAACGTTTAAGAATGGATAAACTTTAAACTCCCAACTTTGATACAAGTTTAACCTTTTACATCATCAATTTGTTCCAACTTTTGCAAAAAATTATTACAATTTAATTTGTAACTTTCATTTTTTCATATTGCTCATATGTTATCTTCACTTTTTTCACGTGATCCTCGTGCAAATTTTGGCTTTGAACTTCCAGCAGACCACTTTTATCAAAGGAATGGTATCTATCTTGGAAATAGTTTTAAAAAGGTAAGACCCTTTTAATATTAGTGTTAACAATAATAAATTATTTAAGGCAGAACCAAATGAAAAAGCAACATGCATTTGGACTTCCTCAAATATGCAACTTCGAACTCAAGCACAAAAGCTAAAAACTTTACGTCATCCAAATATTATAACTTTTTATGATTCTCTTGAAATTCAAGATACTTTTTATCTTGTCACAGAACCTTGTAAACCTTTAAGCACTTATTTTGAAGATACAAAGCTAACTCCTGCTCAAAAAGAATTGGTAGTTTCATGGGGATTGCTGCAGATTTTGGTAAGTTTATTATCGTTAACGTATTGTTAACAATTTTTTATATTTTAGAATGGCTTAAAGTTTTTGCATAATGAAGTTAAAATTACTCAAGGTTCACTTCGAGAAGCTATTTATGTAACAGCATCTGGTGATTGGAAATTAAGTGCTTTTCATCAAACTGAAAGTTTCAAGTTTGTTTAACTTTTTTACACGTATTTGTTAAACCTTAAAACATTGCTGTATTTTTTTAGATCTGCAAAGAAAGATTTCAATGATTTGGCAGTAGTTATTTGGCAAATTTTTAACGGTTTTAATGAAAGTGTTTCTGATTCTCGAGAAGTTGGACGTGTACCAAAGCGTCTTCATCCATTATATAAGAAATTAGATTCAAAAGGACAAATAATGGCTGCATCAGATTTGTTGACAGAATGTCGATCTGTCGGAGGATTTATGAAAAATAAATTTGTTGATACTTTACTATTTTTGGAAGAATTTCAATTACGAGAGCCAACAGAAAAACAAGCATTTTTTATGCAGCTTAAAGATAACCTTGATATGTTTCCTGATGATATTGCAAAAAATAAAATTTTGCCTAAACTTATACATGTAATTTTTTGCTAAAAAATGTTACAGTTTATTACGTTATCATGTGTAACTTTTAGACATACGAATATGGAGATGCAGGTTCACATATTTTAATTCCGATGGTAAAGCTAGGTAGATTATTAGACGAAGAAGAATATCAACATCGAATTGTTCCATGTTTGGTAAAGCTATTTTCTTCACCAGATCGAACGACAAGAGTTAAATTATTGGATAAGATTGAAGAATTTGCTCCACATTTAAAGCCACAAGTCCTTAATGATAAAATTTATGCGTAATTTTTTTTTTTATTTTTCACATTTTTATTACTTAAACAGAGCAAAATTTGCATATAAGAAGAATTACTACTGTAGTTTAAAAAAACATATTTTTTCAGGAATATAGTGACTGGTTTTCTTGACACAAATCCAGCTGTTCGAGAAAGTACCGTAAAAGCGATGGTATTATTAGCTGAAAAACTTAATTACAATAATCTTAATGTTGATTTAATGAAATATTTGGCACGACTACAAGGAGGTGATGATCAACCTGGAATTCGAACGAATACAACAATTTGTCTTGGAAAAATTGGATGTTATATTGATCCTTCACAACGTCAAAAAATTTTAATAAGTGCATTTTCTCGAGCTTTAAAAGATCCATTTCCTCCGGCCCGAATGTCTGGAGTGTTGGCACTTGGGGCAACTCAACAATTTTATACTTTGAATGAAGTTGCTACAAAAATTCTACCAGCTCTATCATTGCTTACAGTAGATCCCGAAAAACAAGTTCGTGATCAAGGTTTTAAAGCATTAAAAGGATTTTTGGAAAAACTAGAAAAAGCATCAGAAAATCCATCACTTATTCCAGAACTAGAAGCTCAAGTAAATGCAGGTGGCAGAAGCGGGCTTTTAAGTAGTGAAAAAGTGCCTGCTTGGGCCGGCTGGGCAATTAAAGCAATTTCTGGCAAATTTTATAAATCAACAAATCCAGCAGTTACTGAAGAAAATGTTGCATCTGCTACAGGTGCCACTGGTACAAAGGCAATAGAATCCGAAAAAACTTCAAAAGCAGAAGATACAATCAAAAAGCCAGAATCTTTCCAAAAACCTGTTGCTGATGGATGGGGTGATTTGGATGATGAAGAAGAAGAAGTGGATGAAGAAGCTGCATGGAATTCTACTACAGCTTCAACGGGGACAACGACAGATCGAGCAAAATCAACAGAAAAATTTGCATCTTTACAACGAGATCCAACAGCGACGGGATGGGATATTGATGACAAAGAAAGTACAAATGATCCAGATGATTGGTCAACAGGGTGGGAAAATCCAAAACCGAAAGCTCCAACTACTGTTGCGGCTGCTAAAAAACCAATTTTAAGTTCAAAAGCTAAAGGTGGTGGAACATTGAAACTTAAAGGAACTGCTAAAAGTATATTTTACAGTATCCATAAACTGTTAACTAATTAGAGTATTTTAAGACACAATGGATGATGATTTAGAGGCCATGCTTGGAACAGTTCAATCCCCCCAAGAATCACGTGGCTCTACACCAAGCCGTCCAACAGCTTCAAAAGTTGAACAAGTTTCAAGTAGCGGATGGGATGCTGACTTTGATGTTAGTGGTGATACAGATAATTTTGGAAGTAGTAAAAATTCTGGTAATGGCAGTGGATGGGATGATGGTGGTTGGGGTGCTACAGAAGGTATGGTTATCCTCAAAATCTATGTGAAAATTTAAAAAAAATAATTTCAGAAAAGCCTGCTGCATCACAACGAGATCGCCGGGCAGAGCTTGCAGCGAAAAATGAACAACGAAAGAAAGAACTTGCTGCAAAGAAAGCTGGAAAAGGACTTGGGGCACTAAAACTTGGCGGTGGTGCTAAAGGTGATTAAACAATAATTCTGTGTATCATTCCATTGTTAAAACATTCTGATATTTTATCGTTACTGCCTAATACGGCTTCTTTAATAGCGTCATTTTTGCAAAAGTTTTCAAATAAAGTTTAATATTTTTTTAAATATGGTTTAAAAAAACAGGTCATTATAGTTCAAATAACGTTTTATTCCCAAGATTATATATATCCTGATCAAACTTTTGTAAAAATAATAATAACAAAATGGAAAAAAACCAAAGAAAACTCTGAATCTTTTTCCCCAACAAAAAATATACCTTTTGATTTTTAATTCGTTTCCATAACTTCTTCTCCTTCTTTGGCATCGACTTGTTCGGTTTCTGATTCGGATTCCAAAACAGGAGCACGAAGCATGTGAATCTTTGTTTTTGCTTTTTTGATCATTCCATTCTTTACAACATTTTTTCCAGCACGTTGTTTTTGTTCAATTAAATGCGCGTACCGTTTATGTTTAATTTCATGCACTTGTTTAATAATTTCAACTAAAATTTTGTTAATTAATACTTGTATAGAGAAAAAGATGAACAACGTACTGGTTTTTTGAACAAGTTCTGGGCTAACTTTAACAGGAACATCACGTCGAGATTCAATAAGTTGAGTTTTATCATTGACAAGTTCCTTACCACGAAGACGTCGAGAAGCTTTTGTCCAACGAATCTTTCTTGGATTTCTCTTTTTCTTGAATAATTTATGACATTTTGATCGACAAAATTTGAAGACTGTACTATCATTTCTTACAAACGTTACGCCATGTCCAGGATATACTGTTGAAGAACAAAAATAACACTTTTCAAGTCTCATCTTTGTAAAATTTTACCTAAAATAAATAATATAGTTGAAGTGAAGACAGAAAATATATATGAACACGACAATCATGTTGATTTAAATCGACTATTTAAATCCACATTTAAAATATGAATAAAAACATCCCAAAACACATTTTTTTGGTCAAAAAATGTCAAACAACAGCTAAAATTGTGTGTAAATGGAAAATTAGATTATAAAACACTTAAAACTAATAAAACGGGTAGTAAATAAAAGAATTAAACATATTTTATTGAAAGCATTCATAAAAAAACTCTCCCAAAAAATTTTCCATTTTTGCGAAAGCGAAAAAAATGTTGCACAATATTTGTCAAAAAAGAACACTTTGCCAAAATTTTTTGTAATTCAATTTTTGCTAAAATTTTTTTTTGGAAATGCAACGTAGATTTACCGTAATGAATTTATAAATCAATAACATTTAATATTAATTATTTTGTATTTTTGGATGAAAAATATGTATATTTACTTGATGATGTTTAGTCTATTGTAATGTTTGACTTATTTTTTAATTGTTGAACCACATTATGTTTTTTGGTTATGATAAAAAAAATTTGTAATTTGTCCCAATTTTGTATTTATATTTTGTTAAAATTGTGAACATTGGTAATTTTTAGTTTTGTAGTTTTTTTAACGGGATTTTTGTTCGTGTTTAAGGTTGCTCATTTCCATTTCTAGACATTTTCGCGGGGGAAATCTCCTGATTTTGGGGGGGGGGGGGGGGACGGGATTCATTTGAGCGTTTTAAAATTAAAATTTCAAAAACGAAATTTCTCGTGAAATCCCCGGCTTTTTTTTTGAGTTCCCCGAAAATTAACAACCCTTTTCGCGTTTCTCGATCGAACTTTAAGAATTCAACGAAAAGATTGCCGTAACCTTAGATCCTTTGACAGAAACAGAAACGATGACATTTTACTTTTTCTTTCCTGTTTTTGTTGTCTTCGTTCCTAATTAAATGCCAGCTTTTTGATCTTACCGAATTTCTTTCTTCATATGCAAATTATTCATTTCTCACCTTTTGGCTCTCTCTCTCTCTTTCTTTCCTTGCGGTGTTCTCTTTTTTTCTTTTCTTTTTTATTTCTCGTCCTTGTCAAAACTCAAAATCATCACACCAGATGTGTGTAAAAAGAATGCAATGAAAAAAATATGCTCAGATCGGTGTATCAAAGAAACATTTGACTGATTTATTATTCGCAAATTTTTTTATCTCTTTTTTATTAACCTTGTTGATGGCATTTTTTTGTTGACCTTGAAAAATGGGCGTTTGAAAAAATACTTTATTTTAATAGAAAATTATTTCAAAAGATTGACAATGGCATTTTTTAAAAAAAAGATTTCGAAATTTTTAAATTGAGTATGCTTGAAAGCAATTTTTGCCAATTTTTTTGGCAAAAAACTAAGATGAATCATTTGAGAAAAAAAACTGCTGTTTAAAATTTTTTGGGTTTACATTTTTTTGAGCTAAATTTGTTTCAAAATTCTTGCCTACTTTTTTTTGAAAATCAGTCTCTTTTTTTTGCTATGATTCACGTATGTCCATTAGCTTGTGTGGTTTTTTTTGTTGATATAAATGATAAACATATAAATACACGCTTCTTTTTTTCTGTTGCCAATTGACACTGATCATTTTCGTTCTACGTTTTTTTTCATCATCATATCTTTTTTAGCCGTTTTTGAACAGCATTATTGTTATCAGTAACATTAATCTTTTGCCAGCTGTTCCAAATATTTTTTAAAATAGCAGCAGCTTTATTTTATTACTCTAAACTTTTTTAAATTGCTTTCTTTTAAAATTTTTATGGATCATGAGGTCAATAATTTTTAATTGCCATTTTTAATTGTTTTTTTTCGCTCATATGTTTTTAAAATTTTAAAAAGTTATATAAAAGCTTGCTTGCTTATCGCTGCGAGATGCTATAATTTCATTGTCGTTCAAACATTGATGAGATTTTTGTGACATTTGTCATTTTTTGAGGGATATCTTTTTTACTTTTGAGATGTGAAAAATGCTTGGTGTAATTTTGTTGCAAGAGTAAATTCATTGATGAATGTCAAGTAGTGATCGTTTGATAATTTTTTTAGTTATTATTGTTAGGTTTAATTTTGTTGGACAAATTGTTTGTATAATTTTACTTTGGTAAACTTCGGTATACAAAAGTAACAAAATTTTGGTTTTTTGACTTGCGAACAAATTTTTCGCCGCGATTTTAAAGCTTGTAAAAATTTTAAGATTTTCAGAGGGAGTCTCATTTTTAACAAACTTTTGCTTATAAAAATTATTAAAAATCAGGGAAAAAAGTTATTGTTTTTTTTTATTCTCCGCCCACAGAAAAATTGAATAAAAAAAGAACAATAACTTTTCCCTGATTTTCAATAATTTTTATAAGCAAAAGTTTGTTAAAAATGAGACTCCCCCCGAAAATCTTGGAATTTTTTAGAAGCTTTAAATTGCGACAAAAAATTTGTTCACAAATCAAAAACCCAAAATTTTGTTAATTTTGTATACCAAATTTTACCAAAGTAAAATTATACAAACAATTTGTCCAACAAAATTAAAGCTAAAATAATTTTTACAAGAAAAAATTTGTTAGAAACGAAATTTCACCTTTAGAATATTTTTTTCTTGACTGCTTTTGCTTTTTTTTACCTCCCCTCAAACTACCGTAGCTGCTGCTGCTGCTACATCTTTAACAAGCACTTCAACTCAGATTTATTACTATCCATCCATCTTATCCTTTTGCTAATCCTTAACTGTGAAATTTCACTCATACATGCACTTAAGTATTCCTTGTATTACT
Organism: Panagrolaimus superbus; assembly: GCA_964035985.1. Taxonomy (NCBI): domain Eukaryota; kingdom Metazoa; phylum Nematoda; class Chromadorea; order Rhabditida; family Panagrolaimidae; genus Panagrolaimus; species Panagrolaimus superbus. Next base: position 3,358,614 of record OZ038357.1, read on the forward strand.
TAACTTATTTTTTCAAGCTCAAATTTATTGCTTTTCTTTTTTCAAGGATTTTTCTGTCACTTTTTTTTGAAGCGCATCTCTCTCTTTAATTAAACCCAAGAAAAAAGAAAAAGATTGCAATCTTTCCTTCTTTTTTTTTACTAATTTTCAGACTGTATTTTTTTTTATTAATTTAGGTTTGGAGCTTTCTTTTAATTAGAGCTATAAAAATGTCAACAATAAATCACTTCAACCCTTACAAAAAAATCTTTTTGCCGAAATATAATTTTAATGGGGTTTTTTATATTTATTTTTATTTTACTCTTTTTGTGATTTCACTTTTGTCCAAAATTTTGTCAAAAAAAACTTGCAACAAAAGTGGACTCCAGAAAAAAGAGAGAGGAAAAAGTGTTTTTAAAAATCACTTTTTTAAAAAGGGATAAAAGCGATATTTAAAAAAAAGAAAGAAAGAGACATGATCGGCTTGGTTCCCCCTTTTTTTTTGATTCTCTGAAAAAATTGAAATTATTTTAAAAGGATAAAAGAAAAGCGATTTAAAAACTGGATAAAAGAAGCACAACTTTACTGGTTCCCTCCCCTCTCACTTTTTTTTATGGACTTGATTTATCCATTTTAAAAATAACCTTTTGATCGGCGAATTTTAAAAATGTATATTTTTGGAATAATTTTTTATTTTGTAATTATTTTGTAAAAATGAAAAATATGTTGGAGGTTTTGTTTTTTAGGGACAAAAAATTAGTGACTTTTTAATTTACTTTTAAATTTGAATATTAAAATTTATTAAAACTGCACAGGTACATAATTAAAAATAATATAAATAAATAATATTTGGGAGGTTTTAACTGCTATTGAATATTTTGCAACGGTTACATTTTTACAGTATTTAAAAAAAGGTTTTTCTCTTTTAAACTATCAATTAAAAGTTTTTTAGCATATTTTTACAAAAATTATTTATAAGTTGCACCAATTATTTTGCGGTATTGAAAGGGGTTCATTTTTAACCAAATTTTTGCTTTCAAAAATTATTAAAAATCACGCAAAAAAACTATTGTTCTTTTTTTATTTAAATTTTTTGTGGGCGGATAATAAAAAAAGACAATGCATGAAAAATGTGAATGAAAAAAGAACAATAAATTTTTTCCTGATTTTCAATAATTTTTATAAGCAAAAATTTGTTAGAAATGCTACTCCCCCTTTAACGGTGAAATTAACGATAAAAGTACCGTATCTCAAAATTCTTCACTATTTTTTAAACGGAAATTTGCAAAAAAGATTTTGTATAATTAAATGAAAAAAATGCTTTGATATTATTTTGTAAAAAACTACAATGTGAACTTGAATCTCTGAAAATTCTTTAAAGCCCAGATACAAAATAGAAGCTATTTTTGTGTTAAAAGAAAAAAATACAGGGAAAAAGTTACATGGAAAAATATGTTACCCCCAGTTTTTTTTGCAACAAATGTTGTTGTTTTTCTTCTTTTTTATTTTTGCTGCTAAAATTGCCTTCTTTTATGACACATTTAAATACATATGTTACACCTTTTTTTTATATGCATTATAAAAAATTTGTTTATTTACATTTCTTTTTTTTCTTTTTATTTCCGCATCATGGAATATTTTTTTTACTGTTGCGCATTTTTCAATATAATATATTTTTTTAACAACTTTTTTTAATATCTTTTTTTTGGTGTTATTTTGGTTTCCTTGGCAAAACTCTTTTTTTTTAACCCCCTTCTTTTTTTGGCTACTATTTTTTTGGGCTGTTGTTTTTTATTGTGCTGAAACTTGTTGTGTTCCATCACCTTTGTTCTTTTTTTTTTGAAGTTAAATATTTCGGTTTTTTATTCCTTCTTTTGCCATCTGTTAAACAACAAAAAGCAAAATAATTTCAAGTTTAGAAAAAAAGAAAAAAAAGTTTGATGAAATTGTTAAAAGATGAAAAATGACAAGAGGGGGGGAGGGGGTTATTTGAAAGATGTTTTTGGTTAAAAAACTTTTTTTTAAATTGTTATTTTTTTAATTGTTTAATTTTTAGTTAAGTTTATTTTTTTTGAAGTTTTGGCAGTCACTTGAAAATTTTTAAAACTTTAATTTTTCATTTAAAAAAAGGCAGATTTAAAATTTTATTTTTATTTTATGTCTTTAAATAACTGCAGGTGTATTCAAATCTTGTTCAAAATTTTTTCTCTTTTAAAACATAACATCTGTTTTGTACAAAATAATATATATATATATATTTAGTAACAAAAAATTAATAAAAACTTGAAAAAATTATACTTTAAAAATTATTTTAACTGGTGCATGTATGTTTTCGGTGTTAACGAATAACTGAAATTAAAAGATTATATGTTATTAATTAACTGGGTAACTGGCTTCGAGCAATTCTAAGTCATATTAAATTAATATAAATAAAAAACGTGCTTCGATCACAATTTATGAAATTTGTTTAAAAAATTTTTTGAAGAAAATTTTTAAACCCAAAAAAACTGCATTCAAGTTATTCCAATCTTTTTAATATTATTTTTTTTGTTTTTCCACTTTAATTTTTTGGGGGGTGTTAAAATTGATGTAAAACAAAAGTGAAAAGTAGTTTTTGCATCAAAAAATAATTTGATAAGAAAAAAGAGAGAGAGAGATATATATTTTCAATTTTTTATGCCTTGAGCAGCAGCAACAACAGCAACAGCAAAAGGCAGGCCCGTTAATGGGGGAAAAGAAATGGAGAATGCAGGCGTGCGCAATTCCTTCCTTTCACTTTTATTTTATTTTATTTGTGACTGATTTTGATCATCATCATCAGCATGTTTCCTTTCTTCCTTCTATCTTCTCCTACTACTACTTCTTCCAAGTTTCATTCCCCCCCCCCTTGTTTCCTTCCTCGGCCACTTCTTTTTTTTTGTTGTTTTCCTTCCTTTTCAACTGCAAAAAAAACGACCTTGGCTTTCACAAAAAAAAAATAAAAAAAGAATTTATTTGAAACAAAAATTTCTTTTCTATTTTGTTGTTCAAATATCATCTAACTTCATCTTACATATTTTTTTCTCTTGTTTTAACCCAACCATATTTTTTGTTTCTTAAAATGCAATTGTTTTTCTTCTCTTTTTTTTGCATGCTTGTAGTTAACTTCTTCTTACTCATTCACTTGCTTAAGGGGCTTTTTAAGAAAAGAAAAAAAAAATAGAGCTCAGTTGCTTTTTTTTTCCTTTGTCTTTTTTCTTTTCTTTTTCCCGTCATCCCTCCAAGTAAAGCCCTTTTTTTCGCTGTCTCTCTTTCTTCCCTCAATATTTTGCATCTCCCATATTACCCCCCCCCCCCCCCCGAAGTTGAAAGCCAGTGGCCACAGTTTTTTTTCAAAAAAAGAAAGAAGCGTTAACATGCTTTTTGCTCTTCTGCGTGTTGTTGTCCTTCCTTTATCGCCGCCGCCGCTGCACCGCCGCTACAGCAGTAGCGCCCATGCCCAACGGCAATAACCAAAAAAATAAAACTAAACCAAAATAAAAGAAGGAACTTTTTTTTGTTGTTATTTTTTTTTCTTCTTCAAAAAATGAAAAAAAAGCTTTATCAGCCGAAAAAAAAATAAGAAAGCTAAACAAAATTTGTTTTTGGTTACAAAAAATAAATATAGAGCAGCCTTTTTTGAACGTGTGTTTTTGATTGAAAAAATAAAAAAATATAAAAAAATGAGATACGAAAAAAAAAAGATATGTTTAAAAAATTTTTAGCTTTGATCGTTGGTTGATTTTCTAAAAAATATTGTACGAGATTAAACTGTAGCGTGTTCAAACTCTGGACACATTTAATTTTTAGGCATTCACTGAAAATTAAATTTTTATTATTTTCGATTGTTAAAAACTATTTTTAAGGTGTAAAAAAATTTAGATTTAAGAATTAAGCTATTTAGATTAATTTTATTGTGGAAACTGTAATTTCCATTTTAGATTATTTATGATTTAAACTTAGCGGTGGGGTTTTTTTTGGTGGAAAAACTGTCTTCATTTTTATCAATGATTTTTTAGTTAATTTTTAACTGAAATGAAATATTTAATTGATAATTTTTGTTTTTAAAAAACTGTCAAAAGTTTGATACTACTGATCATTTTTAAAGATTAAATGATTAAAGAAAATTAATTTAATATTTTTTTTAAAAATTAAAACTGTCAGTCTTATTAGAATGTTGCACCAATTTGAAAAATTATTCAAATTTAATTAGTAGTATTTTTTTTTGCTGATAACATTTGTAAATTTGTTACGTTTTTTATCAAAACTGATATGTGGATTGATATAGAAAGCAACAAAAAAAATTCAAAAAATCCAAAAAGCCACAAAAAAACTTGTTTCTTTCTATTTTTTCCCGCCTTTCCCCCTCCATTTTTCATTTATTTTTTTTTGTATTTTTTCGTGTAAAATAATCCTATTAGTGCTAGAAAAAAATATATAATATATTTATTTATGACTTTCGATCGTTTCACACATTATTTTTTTTTAAAAAACTAACTTTTTTTTATGTTCATGACAAATTGGAAGTTGCTTCTCTTTTTTTTCGCTGTTTGAAACGTGGAAAAAAAAAGAAGAGGAGATAAAATGAAAAATGGATGATGGTTGAGGGTCGGGGGGAACTGATTCTTTTTTTTTCTCTTCTTTCTTTTTTTTGACAGTTGTTTTTGTAATTATATCTCTTTTTTTCATCTTCTTCCTTCCCCCCCCCCCCCCCCCCCTCAGCTCACTTACATGTCTGTCACATCACCACCAATATTTTTTAATCTATCGTGTGTTACTTAAAATATCACCCCTTGTTGCTGCTTCTTCTTTTTTTCATGTTTTAAAAAAAGGAAAAGCAATCTCAAAAAAAAAGTATCAAATTTGAAAAAAAAAATATATTATTACATTTTTTTTCACAACTTTTTTTGTTAAATTGTTTGAATCCTTCTTTTTTTGTTATTATTGTTGTTGTTGGTTGTTGTATTGTTGTAAGACAAAAAAAAGGAGTACCAAAGATATTCCATTCATTCATAGTTGCGAGACAATGCTTTTATAAATTTTTTTTGTTGGCTTTAAAAAAGCATAACAAAAATTCAACGTTTTTTTTTGTTTGACGTTTTTGTTGCTTCTTCTTTTTTTGCTGTTGTTAAGGAATCCTTTCTCTTTTGTTCCAGCTCAAAAAAAAAAATGGGATATGCCAACTTAAAAATTTGAAAGAAGGCAAAAAAAACGTTCATCTTTTTTTTCAAAAAAAAATATGCGAGAGGTTAAAAATGGAATAAGATAAAGCGTTTTTTCATTTTTTCTTTGTACGAACTGGTATGACATTTTTTATCGGCTCTGAAGCCGGCCTCGTAGCTTCAAACCCTCGAAAAGCGGCACTTTTCTTTTGATATTTTTTGATAACAGAATCGGCTCCGGAGTCGCCTCCGGAGCACCAGAATCGGCTCCGAAGCACCGGAGCCCCCAACAATACTGTTTGTAAGCGTAAAAGCAGATTAGGGGTTGCAAAAATATTTTTTATTATTATCAGTGAATTTTCTGCTGAATTTTTTTTCTAAAATCTTAAAAAAATTTAGTTACTTTAAATGTTTTAATTTTCAAGGTTTTTGTAAAACTGACATAGAAGTACTTATTTTTAATTTTTATTTAAGCTTTTTTTATATAGTGCTAAACTGGGTCAACAGGATTTTCTGATAGTCATATTAAAACTCTTTTTTTTAACGGTTTGTTACGAAATAAAGGTCACTATCTCAACATTTAAAACATTTTTTCTTGATTTTCTTGATGCCCAATTTTTGCAAAGTGGCATATTTAAATACTAACAATTATCAGCGATATTTTACTTTTTATCTTAAATTTATAAAAATTTTAAAAAACTGATTTCATTTTTAATATAAAATTTTTTCACGCTTTTCATTGATAATTCTAAACTACACTGTTGTATCCGAAAGATAAACAAGTAATAAAGTTTATTGAAGAATAAACGTAGTTGCGTCGAAGCAGGAATACACAATAACAAAAGCGAAGAGAGAAGGTTTGTCAAACCTTATATACGAGAAATGGGGAACAATAAATTAGCATGCAGTGGCAGTTTGCCAAGCAATAACAGTTGTGGAACTTTGGTTACAACGGTCACTGCACTCCTCCCCCCTTAGCTTTAAAAGTTGTTAAAGAATTATATAACATAAAAGAACTGTGGTGAAGAAAAGGAAGGTGTATGAATGAAAGAGTGTGGGGCACGGAACTTGATCAGGGCTTACACATTAATCAAGAACGGGACCACCTTTAAGCACTCAACCTTGCCGTTAACTTCAGTTCAAGTTATACAAAACAAAAAATAAAAGAGCTAAGGAGAAGAGAGGGAAAGAGTAACGAGCAGCACCGACAACAACACATATAAGAGACAACATAAGACAAGGACAAAAGGAAAAGAATATATAAAAAAAATTATACAGTTGGTTTCTTTTTCGGACGATTGAACTTGAAATGTTGTGGTGGAGCATGAGAATGTTGAGCAGGAGGTGGATGTTGAGCAGCAACATTTGATGAAGATTCACCAGCATGAAGAATTTCTTTAAAGCCAAGAGCAAGTGGAGAAAGTTCTTCCATAACATCACAAACATCGTAAGGTTCATGAAGCTGATGTGAATCAGGTGTGAGAACATGTTGAAGTTTCATTGAACATGCGTGGCTGATCCTTTCTTTTCCAGGCGGCGCGACATCTGTTGGAGATTCGGCATTTTGAAAAGAATCAGGTGTTGGAGCATGAAGAGAAAGCGTGTAAGGAGTCACCGACGTTTCTTTCATACGACCAGGATCATCAGCATTCATATCTGAAAAACAATCGAAATTAATGACCGACATACGCTTACCTTTATCTCGAAGTGTAGCAGTTACATCTTCAGCAAGAGCAGCATTAATTTCATGAGCAGTTACAGGTGCTGTAACAATTGTGTTTATGCGGCGGGTCGATAAACATTCATCCATTCCGTCTTTAGCATCAGCAAATTGACCAAGAGCAGGTACAATCAATGGAGCAAGTTCTTTTTGAGTGTTATCAATCGGACGTTGACTAACAGCAGCAATAACTTTTGCAGATCCATTTGAAGCTAACGGTGGAGCAGCAGCAGATTCAGGTGGAATATTTTCTGTTGGTGAAGAAAAACATTGACCAGCTTTAGAATCATATTTGCTTTGAGGTTGAGTAACTTCTGCAGGCGGAGAAGAAACTATTGAAGAGCATTGTTTAACAAAAGGAGCAGCAGCTTCAATTGGAACATCAGAAACATTTTGACACAATAATACATCAGCGATTTGAAGATCAAAGCTATGCCAAAAATCCAATCCAAGTAGCGCAGAAGCAACATCTGCAACATATATCTCCAAGGATTTTGTAGTACCACGAGCAGTAACGTCAGCTACAAAATATCCATCAAGTTCCAGCTTCATATTTCCGACAGCCTTGACTTTGATTTGAGGAGGAGATAATGTTGGAGCACCAAGTTTCTGATAATCATCACGAGTAATGATGGAAATATCAGATCCGCTATCAAGTTGAACAGAAAAAGCAACGTTACACATGGCTATTGGCATAAATAATCGACGACGTCGAGCCAAATTGGAAAAGTCTAACGAATAAACATTAACAGAACCTACATTTCGAGCATTCGATGAAGTTCCATGACCACGAGTATTTGAAGGAGTTGCAGAACCACGAGTTGCAGAACCAGCCTTCTTTTCAGATTTGCAAACTTTTGCAATATGTCCAACCTTATTGCAATTATAACAAGTTGCGTTGATCCATTTGCAATCTTTCTTCCAATGATTACCACCACAGCAAGGACAAGGTGCTTTAGGAGCGGAATTAGAAGAGGAGTAGTTATCCTTTGACTTTTTGCTTGAATTCTTATTGGATATCTTCTTCACAAAAGCAACGGAAATTTGTTCAGGCAATTTTTGATCACGTTGAGTCATAAGTGCATTATCAACCAGAGTTTCAAGAGCAGCAAGATCTTCCTTTGGCTTTGTAATAAGAGCATTTAAAACTAAGGATCGTATAGATTCAAGAGCAGGAGCTTTCATACCCATAAGAAAGCGAAGAGTAGAAACTTCATTTTCTGAAAAATCTTTAACAAAACATACGCTAGTTTCTCGAATGCGGGAGATATAATCGTGGATAGATTCATATTCTGGCCCACGCCATTCAATTTTGAAAGCATTGTATCGTTGAGCAAACATAGATTCACGGATATCAAATAGATTAACAAGATCATCTTTGAACTTCTTCCAATCAGCAAACGTTGTTATATCTGCAGGCAGCAAATGACGTGCAACACGTTTAAAAGTAACAGAATCAAGTGATGAAACAGCAAGACCAACCTTATCAGCATCTGTAAGATGAGCAAAGAAACGGAATTTTATTTCACATATTTGAAGCCATGTGGTTGCAGATTGAGGATCACTTGAATCAGGAACGAATTGAGGAAGTTGTGGATAAGATTTAGCAGCCATAGGTTGTGGTTGAGGATTTGTAGCAGCTTTTTGAGGAGTTCGAGTCATCAGGAGGAACGTCGAGCAACTTGAGGAAGAGCAGATTCAATAATCGACTCTCGTCACCAGATTTGTTGTATCCGAAAGATAAACAAGTAATAAAGTTTATTGAAGAATAAACGTAGTTGCGTCGAAGCAGGAATACACAATAACAAAAGCGAAGAGAGAAGGTTTGTCAAACCTTATATACGAGAAATGGGGAACAATAAATTAGCATGCAGTGGCAGTTTGCCAAGCAATAACAGTTGTGGAACTTTGGTTACAACGGTCACTGCATACACTCTCAATGGAAAAGTGTGATTTTTTTTCTAAACTGTTCTTCAAAATATTCGCCGATATAAACCTGCAAAAAAATGGGCATTAGCAAAAGTGTAAACATTTGTTTGCACTTTTTTTTGATGGGTAAAGGATTAGGGTTTTTCTTTTTTCTCCTTTAGTTTTCCCATGTGAATTTTGAACAAAAAAACGCTTTATTTTTTTATAAATACTAGGGCAAAAGCGGGCCTTCGGCCCGCCTGCGACTACTTTCATAAATATTTATATATATATTTTAATGTTAGCAACCCTTAAACAACAACAAAAACATTTATTAATAATTTAAAAAAACCTGAAGAATAACACCAAAAAAAAGAAAAATAAGTAATTTAATTGAGAATTGCCGTGATGCATGCCAGTTTCAGCTGATAAGATAGGAAACAACTTGAGCATTTTTGTTAGAGCACTGATGAAAGAGAAAAGCAAAAAAAGTTTTAAGCAGCTTTCTAAAACGCTCAAATTAGTCTTTGTATATCTTTAAAAACATGCTTACCTTTTATCAACTTCCATAAAAATTAGACCAAATGATAAAGCCATTACTAAATATGGATCATACAAAAAAATTAATCTGAGAACTATTGAGATTCAAGTTGGATTCACAGAATTGTTTCAGTTGATAAAACATAATTCAAATTGATTTTTCTGGCTTGAGTTGATGAGATTGAAAAAGAATAAAGCGGAAAACATAGCATTGAGGTGGAAATGGTTAACAATTTTCTAAAATATCATGTATAAAATAATGTTTGTAACTTTTTTAAAAATGCTTACCATTTATCAGCTTTCACAAAAATTTGAGATTAATATTTGACCATGTGAAATTGTCAACTCTAAAAAATAAAAATAAAAAAACATTTACGAAAAAAAGAGACTTACTTTGGTGTTATTCCTCAGGAGTTCTAAAGTGCTGCATTTCCCTGCAGCAGGGCCACCTTAATGGTGGATTTTATACCATGGAAGGCATTACCTTCCAAGGTCACCTGCCATTGAGGACACAAATTATAAATATAATAATTAATAGAAGAAAAAGTTAAAGAAAAATGATTACTGAATAATTTCTTTATATACAAAATTTTTAATTTTTTTGTTCAATCTTTGCTTTCCTAAGTAAATTTTTAATGCAGATGCTCTTTTAACACGTGAGCATGCAACATATAGTTGTCCATGATTAAAGACATCTTTACGCAAATCCAATCCAACTTTTTCAAAGGTACCACCTTGGCTTTTATTAATCGTCATGGCAAATGCAATTTTTACTGGGAATTGTCGTCGAGCTAAAGTGAAAGGATAATTTTCTTCATTGTAAAGTAAAATTCGATGAATAAAAACAGTTTCACCTTTTTTATCACCGGTTAAAATTTTACATTGCAATGTATGATTAAGTAGTCCGATAACTAATAATCTTGTTCCATTACAAAGACCTTCAGCTTGACTCAAATTTCGAATGAGCATTACTACAGTATTAATTTTTAAATCCAATTCATGTGGTGGCAAAGATGCTGGATTTAGGCTATTCAAATATTCTTGTGTTAATAACTCCTGTAACGCTTCACCGTCAAGAGCGTTATCAACACTTGAATATTTTTTTTCACCTTCACTTGGAAGTAAATTGACAACTTGTTTGTTAAGTTCATCAACATCAGCATTTCTTGCAGATAAAATTGCAGAAGTTGCAACATCTTCAAATCTTTCTTGAGCAATTAAATGCCCAAAAACTTCTTCAACTAAATCTGTTTCAACTTCAAAGCCTTCTGGAAATTCAATATTATCATTACTATCATTTACTTTACCTTCACCAATTTTTAGCAAAAATTCTGCAAATTCAACTTCATCTGAATCTGCTCGCATATTTTGTGTCAAAGTTAATGTTTCAAAGTGTTCCCAAAGTTCACTATTTTTTATTGATAAATTTACACATTCTGCTCTTGTACCATTTTTTCGAACTGGTAAAAGTTGTCGGAAATCTCCACCTAAAAGCAAGATTTTTCCACCAAATGGTTCATCAATTTTTGTCAGATCTCTCAAAAGACGATCCATAATTTCAAGTGCATATTTTGGTGCCATTGGAGCTTCGTCCCAAATAAATACATCAGTTCCCAAAAGTTTTTTACCTTGTTTTGAATTTGGCGTAATTGTTGAATTAGAATCCGAATAAAGTGGAACTGTTAAACCCAAAGTTTTATGACATGTTCTTCCTTCTGGCAATAAAATTGCAGCAATTCCCGTAAATGCCATTGTAGCCACCTTTTTACCAGAAGCTCTTAACAAATGCCACAAAGTTGTGTATGAATAAGTTTTACCTGATCCTCCAGGACCATCAAGATAAAAAAGTTTTTGATTACTTTCACCTGAACTTGCATCTTGAACTTTTTTAATTACTTCTTTTTGTGCATCATTCATTGTATTAAACATTTGATCCCCAATTTCTTGGTCATAAATTGGATCATAAACATCATAATCTCCATCAAAATCAACATTTTGTGGCATTGATGGAAAATCGGTTAAACTTTTATTTTCAATTTCAAGGATTCTTTGGATTTCTCTGTAACTTTTTTTAATTGCTCTTTCTTCAGACATATGTCTTGCAAAGTCATCAGACATATCGCTTTTAAATGTTTCCCAAAGATCATGTGGTGCCAAAGGACTACAATGAATTAAAAGTCTGACAAAAAGCATCCTCATTTGGTAAGGCATTAAAGAAAGTTTTGCCTCATTTAAAACTTTTTCCCATTCTTTATCATCTTTAACTAATCCTAATTCCAAGCAAGTTTGTGTGAAAGTTTGACATGGATCTTGTTGTCCTTCAACTCTTTTTAAATCATCAAAACTTGTTGCCCCTTTTACGTGATTTAATAAAATCCTTAAATGGAATAATTCCTGATTTGTCGGGGAAACAGAATACATTCTTCCAATGACATTAAAATGTGATTTTCTTTCACACCATTGCATTTTTGGAGTTTGTCCTTGTTCGGTAACTTTTTTCCAAGTATATTTTTCTGGAATTTCGTGATAATATAATTCTCGAGCTTTTGGATCCCTTGAATTTAATTCAAAGTATTCCATTAACATCGACATTTTTTCCATAGCTGCTTTAAGTTCATCTTCATTTTCGGCGTCAACAAAAGAAACCCTTTGTTCTCCTGGAAGATGTAGAGGTAAACGTGAAATTGAATGGCTTTGGCCATGCAATTCATATCCCAAAATTCTCCAACATGCTTCTGCTGATCCCATGTATCTGCTATCCAAAAAAGATTCGCATTCATCATAAACAACTGACCCGTCAACAATTTTCATTGCAGCAGAATCGTGTCCTTTAAAAATATATTTGTAAAGATATTTTACTGCTTTAATGGAAGAAACAACTTCAACGTTAATGTGGCAATTCAGTTCAAGTAACAAATTTGGACAATGTGGGACAACATAACGATTGTCGACTACAAATCCAGAAGACTTGGTTACTGTAATTCCATTATCTGGCCTTGCATATGATGGATATCCATCTTCATCCAAAGATGTTTCTTCTTGGAATTCATGTGGAAAATGTTTTGAACATTTTCCATCCTTTTCACATCTTGGACCACATGGACCATGAATCATATGTTTTACAACTAATTCATGCAATTTTGGATAAAGTGTAGGATCAGGAAGTTGAGCACTAATATATCGATCAATGACTTCAGCAGTCCGCATTTTATAATCTCCTTCCAAAGTTACCAAAATATGGGCATGAGGGAGACCTCTTTTTTGGAATTCAATTGTGTAAACATAAGCTTTACACTTTCCAAAATACCCTTCTTTTGATATTAAATTTATCAAATAATCTTTTTTTTGCTTAAAAACTCTTGCAACCAAATCTGGACGATCAGCAGGTGTTTGTCCTTCCAACAAATTTTCAAGAATTTCTTTCCAATTTGGATTGCAAGTCATTGTAATGAAAAGATCAGGTTTCCCAAATCTTCTTACAATTGCCATTGCATCTTGGTATAATTGTTCCATATTTCGAGGAGAACCTGGATGTGAAGATGGTAAAATGAATTTCGCCCCAATTGAATTTGCATTATTATCTGTTTGAAATTTTTTCATAAAATCATCAATATTTTTATACGAATCTCTTAAAAGTTGTTTTTGATGAGTTTTTAAATAATTTACTCTATCTTTGAGAACTTTTAATGCAGTATCAACTAACCACTGCTGGAAAAGTCTTCCACCATGTAAAATTACATTAAATTCTCCATCTCGAATTGAGATCATATATTTTGCATATGCTGATCTTGTTAATCTTTGGTTAGAGTTAATTTTTTTAAGATCTGGATGCCAAATATATTTTCCTGTCGGAAAAAATATTGGATATAGCCAAGGTTCAACATTTGGATCCATTGCATTTACAGTTTTTAGCTTTTTTTGGTCTTTGTCGTAAATTGTAATGTATGAATCTGGAATTTCACCATCATCTGTTGTAGCAAAAACTGCAGCAACTTCATTTGAAGCTTGCAGATTAAATCTTCTTTGATCTTGCCCTGGTTTAATCCCAAAGTGCAAAGATAAATTTAAAGGATCAACTCCCATTTCTTCTGCAATTTCCTTTTGTAGTTTAATTTCTTCGTAAAGCATTTTAAAAGCTTTTGCATGTTCGTTAATTTCGCTCAAAATTGTGCTTAATTTTTTAACAATATCAGGATTTAAGTTATTAAAAATGCCTATTCGATTTTCAACTGCTTCTTCTGGATCAACAATATATAATTGTCCATGACTTTTTAATTCATTTGGGTCATTTGTAATAGCAGTATTTATTTGATAATAAACTTGTCCTTGAACAACAAAAGCATAAGGACCTGGTCGATTTACACCAAAGTTTACAACATCTGCATTAAATGAACCAAATGAATGAACATTATTTAAAGGCCTAATAGTTTTATTAAATTCTGGAAGATCAAAAAGTTTCTTTAAATCTTCAGGATAATCAGGGATTTCAACTTTAATTGTACCATGTTGGCAACAACCATAGAAAGATAATCCTTTATTTGAAACCTTTTCATTTTCAAAATGTTTACTTCCACAATGAGTGCAAATAAAATTTAAAGGTCCACCATAATGGGCTTCACCATTATCATCGACCTCAAATCCCGCTGCACATAGCTTTGTCGTTTTATTTCTTTTTAATTGCATTCGCAATCTTGCTGTAGCATTTTCAGCTCGAGCTTCCTGTTCATCGAAATTCGACCTGCGATTTTGTGTTCTTGCTCTTTGTTCAGCATTTTGTTCTGCTCTTACAACTGCAGATAACTGTGCTCTTTGAGCCTCTAATCTCAATCTTTCTGTTTCATTTCTTTCAGCCTTTTCAGCTTCAGATAACTGTGATCTTTGCACTTGAGCTCTTTCTCTTTGTGCTGCATTTTGTGTTTCTCTTTCAGCTTCAGATAATTGTGATCTTTGTGTTTCCAGCCTTAATCTTTCAGTTTCATTTCTTTCAGCTTTTTCAGCTTCAGATTGTTGAGCTCTTTGGGATTGAGCTCTTTGTCTTTGTGCTGCATTTTGTGCTTCCCTTTCAGATTCTGATAATTGTGCTCTTTGAGCTTCTAACCTTAATCTTTCAGTTTCATTTCTTTCAGCTTTTTCAGCTTCAGATTGTTGAGCTCTTTGAGCCTCTAACCTTACTCTTTCTGTTTCATTTCTTTCAGTAATTTCAGTATCTGATAAATCTTGGCGATTACCTGACATCCTTTTTCTTTGTTTTTGTTTTGTTGCTTCTGCTTGTTCGTCTGTTTGATCTAACCGACGTTTTCTATCTCTTTCTGCTCTTTTTTGCTTTAAATCAGCTTTATGAATCGCTTCTTGAGAAGGAGTCCTTTCAATTTTTTTCCTCCCCATCTTATGATTTAAAAACACAAAATGCAAGAAATGTATGAATTTAATGAGTATATAATTTATTTTTATATAAATATAAAATTTTCCTCCGTTACAATATAAATATTATAACGGCAGTATGTACAATCTGGAATTAGTTAACTCCGAGAAGGAGGCGTCTAAACTACGCACAAAATTTATTAGCAAAAAGCTAATGTTTTTAACAATAAAAAAATTGTTAAAAAAATATAAAAAAATAAAATAAAAAAATTTAAATTAATATTTATTACAACAAAAAATTACAAAAAAATTGTCATCATTTTTTTTCAAAAAAACTTTTTTTGTCATCAAAATGCATGCAACATGCGCGCTTTTCGCAGTTTGAGAATTATGAGGTGAGCACCAACCAACAAACCAACAAACCAACAAACGAACAATCACTGTTTATTGGTAGGAAATGGACTCACAGAAATAAAATACACAAAAACTGTCTAGCTTTCAAAATTTTTGAAGGTTGTTTTATCTTTGAAGTTTAAAGCTTTTAAAAGTCTTTCTTTTTAAGCCTTCTGAAAATTGAAGATTTTTGGGCGTGAAAAAAAAGGGTTCAGCGAAAACAGAGATTTATCGCGTGAAAATAAAAAAAATGATTGCTTTTTTTTTCGTTTTTTGGCGCGAAAACATTTTTTTCGAGCGTTTTTTTTGTGTTACAAAAACAAGGTGGTCGCTTTTAAAATATTGTTAGATGTCACCCGGGTGGCATTTATTATTGTGGTGGTAAAACTGTATAAAATTAGAAGTGGATGAATTTTATTTAAATTTCAGAGTGGAAATCATTCTGAATATACTTTTAATAGTCTTACAACAAGTCTTACAATAATTTATTACTGTGATATCAAAACTTTAATAAATTATTGTAAGACTAGTTTTACAATTTTAATTAAATTATTGGTAAAAAAAGTATTTAAGATACTGTCAAAAAGCCGGCATGTCTTACACAGATAGACATAAAAAAGATTTTCGAAATTCCACAAAAATTTTCAAAAAAATACGTTTTTTTTGTGATTGTTGTAAAAAAACTTTGCTTCAACTTTTTTAGGTGTGCTTTGATTTTTTAAGCTGCTTTTTATTTACGCTTTGACTTTTTATCCTACGTGTGTGTTTTTACTATTGGTATTGCTGGAAATATGTTTTTGTTGTATTATATTTATTGCTCATATTTTTCTGAGGTTATGAACTGACGGTTGTTGCCCAACGTTGGAAATTTATGCTGAAAAGTTTTGTATCAAAAGTGCCCTTTTTGGAATCTGTAAATCCCCACTTTTATTCATTTTTTATATCCCCAAAACTTTTTTTTGGGCCAAAAACCCTTTTATTCGTGTTAAACTGATTTCTATATTTTTTTTTGCTTATCATTGTTAACAGTAACTATTTTTTTAGCTCAATAAGCTGCCATATTTCGATGAGATTTAAGTAATCTCAATTTTATTTCTTCTTCTTTTCTCTCTATCAACCCTATTTGTATATCAACACTTTTAATCGATTGAAATACACAAAGAATTTATATATATTATTTTTTTATTTGCGAACGTCCGTTTAAACTTTCGAAACAAAAGAATGTTTATTAACACTCAACTTTTAGGTAAGCTCTTTTTTAGGCCACTTTTTTTAGTGATATAGAAGAGCCACTTTCCAAAAAAGCGTTAAAAAATTTTTGTTGAATCAATTTCACTTTTTTTTTAAAATCAATTAAAAGTTGAGTCATTTTTTAATCGAATTACGTAAACTACTTTTTTTTGTTGTATATGAGATGACTGGAAAATAAAAAAATATGTGGCCTTATTCATCCACCCCCTTTTTTTAAAATTGATTCAGACAATGTTTGACCTTTTAAATTGGAAACATTGTTGATTGAAAAATATTTGGAGTATATTTAATTGTAATTTTAACAATAATAATGTTTTTAGTTGTGTGCATTTTATTATTATCTTTACCAGTAACATTGAGCAAACAAACATTTGCACAAGGAAATTGTAAGTTTGCTTTTTTTTGTTTCAATCATTTTTCTTTTAACTTGAATAAATGTTTTTATAGTGGCAGTAATTTTGAATGTTTCCGAAGGAATTGTAACACCCCATCATGGAATTAAAGGAGAATTTAGTCAACAAAGTTTATGGTGTCAAGCAACAGAAGATGGTGAAACGGCATTAGAATTACATAATGCATCCTTTCAACGAACATATTCTCCTCATCGACATGAAGCTGAAATAGATAATGGTAATCGAGCATATTTTAAATTTGGTAAACCTTCAACACGTGATATTGGAAAATATAAATGTGATATGGTAACTGCGGATGGAAAACGTGCATGGGGAAATCTTTTTGTATACAGTAAGCTTTTTTTTAACCGTTTATATATCGATATATTTGAGTTAATTTTAACAATTTTCCTCATTCTTTAGTGAGACCTGTATTCCATACAAATGGTTCTATCAGACTTGAAGTTCCGGATGATGATGATAAATTTACTGTTACTGCTACATCAATTAAATTTAGTGAAGGTGATACCGTAACCTTAACTTGCCCAGCTGTTTCTTATCCTACTCCTGATATTGAATGGTTTAAAGATGATAGACCCGTTGGTAAGTATTTATTTTCTTTAACTAACAAATTAATTTCAAAAAAAAGATTATACATATTTTGTTACTTTATTATTTTACTGATTCAATTGGCTTTGAACTTGGATTAAGATTATCATATCCTCCATCATCTTCTGTTGTTGGCTTTTTGGACTAAAGGATAACATTTTTGAATGATACGAAATTTAAAAAGTATAAATAAGAACTTACTGCTTGACTTTGTTGTGTTCCGGCTTGGCTTTGTTGAGTTTGAGTCATATTTGAGGTTGCTGGCATTGTAGATTGATTTCCAGTTTGTTGTGCAAAAGAGTTAGCCCCTGGTGGTACACCTGATACTTGACTTGTTCCTGCACCAGCTTCAGATAGTCTAAAAATAGAAGTTCGCGTTCTGTTAAACAATAAGAGCTGAAATGGCTGACAGTAATCTACTTTAACCCAAAAGAATTGATTTTAAAAAGAATTATTTCCTCTTCAAAATCCCATCTTAGAAAAGAGAAAACTTACCCAGGTTTTGGTGGAGCTGTTGAATTATTTGTTGAATATGATGATGGTTGTTTCATTTCACTTCGTGATGGATGTTTTTTATCATTTATTGGTGGCTTTTTTGCACATTGAAAAATTAGAATCCATACAAAAGTTAATCCATGAAATAAAGATAATAAAGCTATACTTTCCAAATTTATCAATAGCGTTGACATTTTTTGTATGCTTCAATTTCTTTCAGCTGCTTTCTCTCGAATTTCAATCAATCAAAAAATGAATAAAAGTTATTTCATTTTTAGGAAAATAAAAAAAAATGAAAAAAAAGTTATGAAAGTTTATTATTTATGCTAATTTTTTTCAGATTCTGATAATGGAAGAATTAGTAAACGTGATCCAAATCTTTATATTGATAAAGTTACAAAAGCTGATCAAGGATCTTATCGTGAGTTTATTTAAAATATTGTAATCAATATTATGTGGAATATATTATATATTTTTAGGTTGTCGAGCAACTAATCGATTCCCTGTTGGAACCGTTGATGAAACAGAATTTCATGCTGATCTCATTCAACAATTGAGAATAAATGGTAAGACTTTTTGATGATAAATAGTTTTTTGTTGTGGCATTTCTTTTAAATTTCTTTTTTTAGGCAATCTTGGATGGTTATATCCATTAATTCTTATAATTGTTATTCTTCTTTTACTTTTCCTTACAATTTTTGTATGTTCTGCTTTGAAGAAGCGTAAACAAAATCAATATAATGTTGCAAAAAGAGAGAAAACTCTTCGAACGGTTGAAGAAAATGAACGCTTGAAAGAAGTTGAAGTTTATGAAGAATAATTTCTGTGCCTACTATTTTTTTAAAAGCTCTTTTTTTTAACTCAGATGTTCTATGCTAACTTTTTCAAATCTGCCAATTACTTTTTTATTTTTCATTTTGTTTGAGGAAGTTTTCTCTATTTTTTTTTTGTTGTAGTCAATTGACTCTAACTTTTTCTAATATCATCGATCTCTTAGTTTCCGGTCTTTTGTTTTTGTCTAGAAATCTTTTATATTCTTTTATTAATTTCAAAAATATTTTGAAATTGTTTGAATTGAAATGGATAGATTATTTTTAGTTGATAAGAGTTGAATTTCTGATTTTAATCATTGATTTATCTCTTTTCAACTTCTAACAATTTCCATTTCATTCAATCTTTTCAACATTACTAAAAGCCACAATGCGCCTTTTTTTTCATACTTTTTTCGCTTTTTTTATTATTATACCAAAATTTGCTCAATTTTTTCGTCCCCCCTTTTTTCTATAAATTTCTTACTTTTTTTTAATTTTTTTCACTTAAAAGATTTCTTTCTTTCTTTTTTTGGTTTGTTATTGTTTTATTTTTCATTATTGTCAGTATGTTTTTTACTGGAAAAAATATAAAAATTTATAAAATATTATTGTGATTACTGTAGATTTTATAATTTCCCAAAAGCTCGAAAATTTACGGTAATTATTATTGTAAATGTAAATGAATAACACACACCAGTGTTATAAAAATATTACTTTATTATTAAACACAAAACTACCAATAAATAAATAAATGAAATCATTGCATTTTAATTTTAACACTTTTGATAAAACATTTTGAGATATCATAAAGACCCGTTGATGGAATGGATGTAACAATCTAAAAACATTGTTTAAAAAGCAGATTTAAAAGAAAATATCACAAACTTGTTGCCAAAAAAGTGTCCCAATTCCAAGAGCTAAACAAATGAACCATTGTTCAAAACTTAGGGAAGCTGTTGAAAACCATGAACCACCATATTGTACAATTAAAAATTGACCAATCATTGTTGAAATCCAAATTGAACAAAATAATGGATTCGTAAAAAGACCCTTAAATAAATATTATGTCAACAAATTTTTAAAATACAAAAACAAACTTTAAAAACATTTCTTTCACCATAAATTTTTCTTGCATTGAGTTCATTGAACAAAGTCATCATAACAAAAGTATTAAAAACAATTGTAAAATGTTGAGAGGGTTTTGAACCAAATGCTGCCCAACGACCAGATGGAATATCAAAGAATTTTTCACCCGCAAAAATTAAAACAAATAGAACTACAAGTTGATATACTGCTTGTCCAACAATATTTTTGACCATAATTCGAGAGATTAAAGAACTTGTACGACCATATGGTTTTCGTTTAAGTAAATCTTCAGTTGGAAGTTCCGTTGCCAAAGCTAATGAAGCCAAAGTATCCATAATTAAATTAACCCATAACATTTGAACTGCTTTTAATGGAGTATCTTGAATTGCACAAGCTCCAACAAATGCAACAACAACTGCCACAACATTTACAGTAAGTTGAAATTGAAGGAATTTTGCAATTGAATCATATACATTTCGACCCCACATAACTGCTTTAACAATTGAAGTAAAGTTGTCATCCGTTAAAATAATATCTGAAGCTTCTTTTGCAACATCTGTTCCAGCAATTCCCATTGCAAATCCAACATCCGCTTTCTTCAAAGCCGGTCCATCATTTGTTCCATCCCCGGTTACAGCAACAACTTCCCGATTTTGTGAAATATTACTGTCAATAATTCCTTTAACCAAAACATATTTATCTGTTGGTTGAGCACGAGCAAGAACACGAAGCTTTGGCCATATTAAATCCAATTTATCTTGTGAGAATTCACCATTTTCATCTCGAATCCGTTCATTAAATTCTTTTCCATCCATAACAAGTGAATCTTCGCCATCATTCAAAATTCCACAAGCATTTGCAATTGCCCGAGCAGTATTAATATTATCACCGGTAACCATTCGAACAGTAATTCCAGCTTCTTGACATTTTCGAATTGAATCTGGAACTTCAGGACGTACAGGATCTTGAATGCCAACAACAAGTAAACATGTCAAATCATTTAAAACAGCCTTTTCATCTTCCCAATCAATACTTCCAGAATACTGTACATCATTTTTGCCATCACTCTTTTTAGGAACATAATCTTTATAAGCAACACAAATGGTTCGAAGTCCTTTTGAAGCCATTGATTCAATAACTTCTTTATTCATTTTAACTTTATAAACAGATTCAAATGGTTGAATTTTATTATTTGATCCAATAATCCATTTACATTGAGAAAGCAGGATTTCTGATGCCCCTTTTACATATACTCGATATCCACCAGTTTCTTTATTCTCAATTACAGTAGCCATTGATTTTCGAGCAGAATTAAATGTATAAACTTTGAAGAAAGAACTTTCAGGGATTTCATCACGAATTTTTTGATAACTTTGACCAAGAGAAAGAACAAATCCAAGAAGGGCACATTCAGTTTTATTTCCCAATTGAGTAATTGGAAAGCCAGGACTTTTTGGGGACAAAGTTTGAGATGTATAACTTGAATTAATACTAATAGCTTCAATTATAAGTTTTGCATGTAAAGGATTAATCTTTGAAAAAGTAACATTTTCATTATTTTTATAAAGTTTTCCACCAAGATATGATTGAACAACAGTCATTCGATTTGTTGTCAAAGTTCCAGTTTTATCTGAACAAATACTTGTTGCATTTCCCATTGTTTCACATGCATCAATATGTCGAACAAGATTATTGTCTTTCATCATCTAAAGTTTAATTGTTTAAAAAAAGAGATGCATTACGGTATTTTAAAAAACCTTTTTAACAGAATAAGCTAAAGAAAGTGTTACAGCAAGTGGTAAACCTTCTGGAACCGCAACAACCAAAACAGTAATTCCAATAATAAAAAAGCTGATAAAATATTGCAAATCAGCTAAATGTAAAGATTTTCCATCAAAGTAGTAATGTGATAAACAAAATCGGAAGCAAAGAATAAGTACTGTAGCAACAGCAAAGATGGAACCCCCGTAACCAATTTGAATTGCAAGTTTTTCAAGTTTTGCTTGAAGAACAGATTTTTGTTTTTTACTTTGCTTACTATTATCGGTTTCATCATCTGAGCCTAAAAATTGAAATATTAAAGAAGATTTAAAAGTACAAATATACCATCTTCGTCATCATTAGATTCAACAGCACCTAATAAAGTCATAATAATACCAGTTTGTGAATGAATTCCGACAGCAGTAACAAGCATTCGACCACTTCCTTCCATAATATTTGTCCCCGATAAAAGTATTGGATCATTTTCAACTGATTTTTTTATCAAATCTGATTCTCCAGTAAGTGAAGATTCATCAATTTTGAGATCATTTGATTGAACAACAACGCCATCAGTAGGCAAGAGATCACCATATTTTATTTGTGCAATATCACCAACAACCAATTCATTTACAGGAATTTGAAGTGGTAATCCTTCGCGGATAACAGAAAACATTTGTTCAGTTTTTATTTTTGTTTGTAATCCTAAAATATATTTTTGCAGGATTATGTATAATATAAAAAGTTTTTTGAACCTCTAAATTGTCGTTCTTTGGTATAATCATTTAAAGCTGTTACTAAGACGACAACCACAACTGAAATAAGAATTGCAGCACCTTCAATCCATTGAGTCTCTTGTTCAAACTCATCAACAATATCTAAAACTCTGTTTTTAGGAAGACAAACAAAAGAACACAAACCATTTGTTCCATCATCAGGTGGTTTATAAAATGACAAAATCAAAGATGTAATTGCACTAATAATTAAAATAACCAATGTTGTATCCTAAAATTAATGCATTTTAAGGATACATCCATGTAAAAAAATAGATAAAAACAAACCTGCATAGCCTCCCATGCTAATTCAAGAAAAGATTTCAAAGGTTGTGGTGGAATTTCATTTGTACCATATTTTTCTCTTCGTTGCTTTAAACTTTCTCCATCATTGGAAATACCATTTTCTGGATCTGTGTTGAGCTTTTTGCATAAAGCTTTAACTCCACCAAATTTGGTATCAAGCATTTCTTTGCCTTCATGTTTTCGAAAGGTCATCAAATTTTTTAATTCATCGACAGATTCATCCATGTTGATGACGATAGGTCATTAATGTTCCAATGGTATACAAGATATTCAAAATTTGGGAATATTGAAAGAGATAAAATTCAGAGATATCTAAATATATAGCATCGGTTAAAAAGTACTTTTAAAAGTCTCCCACAATAATAGACACGGTATCAATTAATTAATTAATGGAGGAAAGAAAAGCTGCGTGAAAACGCAAAACAAGATTTAAAAGAAAAGGAAATGAGAGATGAAAAAGAACAGTTGTAAAAAAAGATGATAAGTGAAAAAAACAGGAGGGAGACACAATTTAGTTCAAGTATATCCTAAAGGAAGGCCACAGAAAAAAAAAGCTTATAAGCTAAAGCTAAAGAGAAAAAAAGGATAACGCGCAAAAAAATATGAGAGAGAGAGAGAGAGTGAAGCAGCAGCAGAACAGCAAGTAAGTAAGTAAAAAACATTACTAGAAAGTAAGACCACGTCAGCACAAGGAAAAGAAAAATGGAAGTAAAGAAAAACAAGGGATAAAAAAAGAGACAAGACAACGTCATTTTTGAGTGGTTTTTAAAAGTTGACTGAAAGAAAACATCAATTTTTAATTGTTTTTCGATTAAACATGACTAAATCAGCATGCTTGGAATTAGTGGTAATAATTAGTTAAGCAATTATGTAAATTTACATGAATTATGATAGGATTTGACAACTGGTGAAGCAAACCTTGGAGCAAAAATAACAAACAATTATTCAAAAAATGGTAAAAAATGTTTCAGAAAATTTAGGCCTGTCCACATCCTGGACCTAAAATACAAAACTGGCATAAATTTGATAGTTCTATACTTGAATGTTTTTCGATGACAAAATCAGCATGCTTGGAATTGGTAGTAGCTAAGTAATTATGTTAATTTACATGAAGTATGATTTTTTTGGAATTTAAAAAAAATCGATTAACAATTTTAAACAAAAATGCCGTATGCAAATATAACTAAAATTATTCATTCATTTTTTTGAAGCAAAATAATGATATGCATTGATAGTAACTGATAGTGATTAGTCTGATTTTTTTTTTATTAATTCTTTTTGGAAAAAGTTAATCTACATTTAATTATTGCTGCTTCTTTTTGTTTTGCTCAAAACGGCTTCTACTAATTTATTTTCAAGGTATGCTTTCTTAGTATTTTAATTTTTCTA
Organism: Panagrolaimus superbus; assembly: GCA_964035985.1. Classification (NCBI taxonomy): domain Eukaryota; kingdom Metazoa; phylum Nematoda; class Chromadorea; order Rhabditida; family Panagrolaimidae; genus Panagrolaimus; species Panagrolaimus superbus. Next base: position 3,382,566 of record OZ038357.1, read on the forward strand.
ATTTCAATTACAGTACCCTGGCTGTGATTGATTGATGTCATCAAGTGCGGAATTTCATAATGACACTATTTCTGCTGGAGGAATTAATTCCATTCGTAGAACTTCTTCATGTATTTTGATAAATCAAATCGCATCACATTTTTCTTTACATTCAGATGGCACATTTCCAAAATCTGTGATACCCCCAGAAGTAAGTAACATTTATGCAAATGCTTTATATTTCATATAAAATTATTTCAGAAATTTCGTTCAGAATTATTGAAATTAGCACTTTCATTAGTCTGTCTGTCAATTTCATCATTTCTCAATTTTTTTCTGCTCACTGTTATTCATGATATTAGTCCAAGGGAGCCGTTACCAGATTTAGTTTTCATGTTTGTACAACAACAAAAATGGGCTTGGAAATTTGGTTGGTTTAATATTTATTTTTATAATTGTTAGCTTGTTAATTTCATTTCATTTCATTTTTTAGCTGATGCAATGACGACGATCAAGTAAGATTTTTTTAAACAATTATATTTTGGTTTTTTAAACATTCTTTCATAGCACTTCAATCGGACTTTTGATTGTTTTTCTTCATAAAGAAAGAATTATTATTTTACGACGAATTTTTATACTTGGTGCAATTTTATATGCTTTACGTGAGTATTTTTTGGATAAAATTACATGTATATATATAATATATTTAAGGTGCCATTGTACTTGGTGTAACATTTCTTCCTCCACCATTTCATAATACTGATGAAGTATGCCTACCACAAATTAATCGAACTGGAATTTATTCAACAGAAATTGTTCATCGTTTTGTTAATTATGTTGTAACACTTGGTTTAACATCTGGAGAAGAAAAAGTTTTATGTGGAGATTTAATGTTTTCTGGGCATACTTTAACGTTATCTTTAATGTGGCTTGTTCAATTACATTATGCACCTCGTGGTCTTTTATTACGGTATCTTTTACATCTTAATCTATTTTTACATTAATTGTTTTACAGATATATTGCAACTCCAATAACTTTTTTTGGTATTGCTGCATTGGTTATATCTGGGATACATTATACAATGGATGTATTAATTGCATATTGGCTAACAACACATGTATTTTGGGGTTATCATCAAATTTTTGAACTTCCAAGAAATCTTCGAGAATCTGCTCCTTTTTCAAAAGTATGGTGGTTTTGGATATGTCATTGGTTTGAAATGGATGTCCCTGCAGGAGCAATTAAAAATGAATGGAATTTACCAATTGGTCCAATGTGGTTAAAGAAAGCTGTATCAAGGTTAGACAAAAAACTGCAATAATTGAAGAGATGTAAAGGCAATAAAACTTTTGTGCCAAAAAAGTGTTACACTAATAAAATAAAATAATTTGAATTACTGGGAAATTTTGCAAAAAGAAAACCGTTTTTCGTTTCATAATAATACGGTAGTTTTAAGTTGTTTTTTTTCATTGGCAACAAATTGTGCTCTTTTTTCCAATTTTGTTTATGAAAATTTTGTCCGTCGGTGTTTCCCCTTTGATTAAAATCATTGTTTTTTGTTATAAAAAAAACTTTTTAATAAAAAGTGAGTTTATTAAAAATTAGACGTAAGATAAATTTAATGATTAAATATTTAAAAATTTGAAATTATCTTTTAGTTTATTTAGTTAAACTAAATTGAAATAAAATTGGATAATTATTCCAAGAAATCAAGTTCAAATTCTTCTTCCCATTCAATATCAATTTCATTTGGATGTTTCCAACGCCGAACTTCAACATGCATGCAATTACCAATATCAATTGGAACACCCAAATTATATAGACAATAAACACAATAAATACAAAGATCTTTATTAACGCCCAAGATTAGCTCCTCTGGCGCAATTCCATAATATTTTGCAACTGCTAAAGCAACAATTTCAGCGTGACCAGAATGTGCAAGGCGATAGTTGATGCGACAATGATCAGCATGATTTTCATTTGGATTATATGGATATGAGTGTCGAACAAATTGAATTCTTTGAATTCCTTCGCGTCGTAATTGTTGGCGGTATTTTTTATAGATTCGTTGTACTATATTTCTTTGTTGTGCAGGGGTTAGTTGTCCTGCACCATCTGTGGATGGATGAATGTCATGTCTTTCATAATGCTCAACTTCAGAGTAATAATTATAAGCAACATAAAGGGTACCATTGTCAGCACTGAAAAAAAAATTGTTTCGATCATTTTTTTATGTTTAAAAAATCAAAGAATGATTGGATTGCCGTTTACTAGGTAAGGCCGTATTTAGGGGGGAAGGAGATTTGGGACCTGTGCCGAAATTGATCTTTTGCCGCTTCGTGTCGGCGGCGGCAAAAGATCAAAGGTGTGCCCCATCCGAAATATTTTTCTGTATACGCCCTTTTTACTAGGTAATGTAAAATCATTTTTTATCTATATATGTAATGAGATATAACTCCTTTGATAATAATAATAAAATCCCTAGGGCACTTCTGCAGTTTTGCACCCAATTTGTTTTTTCATTCACAAAAGCAACCGTTCACTCTACCCGCCCATCCACCCTTTTAAATTCACAATGCAAACTCAATGTTTTTATGCAAATTTCCAAGTGAATTTTTCAAAAAAAACAAATTGGGTGCAAAACTGCAGAAGTGCTATCCCTAGAAGAAATATTTTTTAGTTACCTTGAAAATACTGCAAATGTTGCATTAGTTTGTCCAGGAGTTCGTGAAAGAGTATTTGTTTCACGACGGAAGGCAGCACCTTCTAAGCTGCCAATAAATCGAGCAATATCTTGATAAAAATCAATCATTCTTCTGTTTGAACTTGCAGGGAAGCGGAAATTACAAGTTTGTAAAAATGCTATGAATTCTGTTGTTGGAATCGCATGAATTTGATTCAAAAGTTGTTCAAATCTTTCATCATCGATAGTGCTAATGCTGTTTGGGCTTTTCATGATTGGTGAAAGAATTGATCTAATCACATTCAAGCATCTCTTGTACATCATTTTTATCTTTTTAACACATTCGAGAAAGGCTTTGAGCATTTTTTTAGTTCGTTCGGTAACAGTATCAGTAAGACAAAATAACATTTCATCAACAACCACAAAATGAAGCATTTCATTCAAATTTTTCATTTCTTGTTCCACTTTAATAAGTTCTTCTCGAGATAAGCGATGTCCCATTTGTAAAACAAGCTTTCGCCATGCTCTTATACAATTTTGAATATCTTCCACCAATCCACTTCTTGTCACATTTGAATTTCTTAAGGATTTCTCCGCTTCAGCGTTTAAGCGTTTTGCTGTAACTCGCTGTTGTTTTTCATTTTCGTCTTCTGTATCCGTTGTTTCGCCACCGCATTCCTTTTTATTATGTCGATGTTCATCCTCGCTTTCACTACTATTGCCATTTTGGGATGCATTGTTTGCAGTATTTGTTACAGCTGCAACATTATTGGTTGTAGCGGTTCTTCGAGGTGCAGAGGTTCGATTGCTCTTGGTATAAATTGTGCCGGAAGATATTCTCCCTTTTTGATATGTTTGTTCCTTTACATAAGTAACCGGAGCTGCTGGGAGGGGACTTGCTTGAACCGCAACTGATCCACGCCCTTTGGGACCAGGTACATCTAAAATATAATATTAGAATGCAACTGTATTATTTAAAAACGAATAAAATCATACAATGAACACCTTTTGCATTACTAAGCTTGGAATCCAATTGCATCATGTTGTCACCTAATTTTAGTGCTTCAGCACCTGACATTTTCCCCATTCCATCAGTCATCTGATTTGACATTTTGTCAAGTTTTTTTTGCATCGATAATACATTCATTTTGTTCACCATTTGACCTCCTGCATGTCCTGCAAACCCATCGCTTACAGGTATTAAAACAGCATCAAAAATATTTCCTCCATTTGGATTATTGACAGCTGTATCAACAGCTTGAAAAAGTCCTTGCGGCCTGCAAAAAGAAAAAATGCAAAAAAAAAATTATAAAAATTCCAAATTACTTATCAGTTACTGCACTGTGCGCGGTATCGTAGGCTGCACCGCCATAAACTCCTCCAGCAACAGCTCCGACAGGTCCCCCAATAAGAAAGCCACCAGCTCCTGCAGCTGTAACTGCAGTGGTTCGCGTTGCTGCTTTCATAGCTCGATCACCACCTTCTTCATCGTTACAAACATAATGAGCAATGCCTTTAAAAGTTTTTCAATTTATTAATTTATAACAGCCCAAAGAATAAATGCATAATGGTTATCATACCTTTCACATGTCCAACAACTGGAATACCATCAGCGACGTCACTAACCGTTCTTAAACATGCTTTTTGCGTTTCTACAGCACCTTTTGTATCACCAGCAACAAATTGTACAGTTGAAGTAACCTAAATAATTTGATATATTTACTTTAATTAATTAATTAATTAATTAATTAATCACTGATCACCTGTGAAACAACAGGACATCTCTGAAAGAATTCTTTTTGAGTTTGAGCAGCTCCTTCAACGTCTCCAGTAACTAATTGAACTGCAGACTTAAGTTGTGAAATTCCAGGAATCCAAGACATTTTACAAGTTGCAAAGTGAATGAAAAATGAACAAAATTTTGCCCGCTTTTATATCAATTTTTTTCATCGTGTAATTTTTTCTGGTATTATTGACGTAGAAATTTTCGATAACAATTTGTGTATCTTGAAATTTGTGTCATCAAGAAATGAATGCATAAAAAACAAAGTCTGATAAATGATAAACAAAAAAAAGTTTCACAAGAGACAGCAAAAAAAATATTGTATGAATAAAAAAAGGGAAGTTATATTTGTGTACAAAATGAAAAATTATATAAGATGAAAAATAGATATAGATCTACATTTAGCATTAGATTAATAATAGCAATATACATACAATTACGGAAGTGAGTCACCCCCATATGTTACTGTGACCGGCGCCGACCTGTCGGTCATGTAACCTTATCAATTTGGAAGGAAGTTTATTATTTTATTACCTATTTTTGTTGCTGATAAAATTACTCCGGCTACAAAACTTCCGATCACAGCAAAAAGATGTTCAAATTTTGAATAAACAAACTTCAAATTCTACATACGTCCAAAAATAAATTTTTTTTATGTTTTCTTAAATTTTATATTTTTAAATAATTACATTGTGTTGGGATGTGACCGTAGGAAAAAACTGAACAATGAATTTTAAAGACTTTCATTTAAAATTAAAATTTTAATACAACTTTTTTGTTTCTGAAGAAAGTAAAATTTCCTATAACTCAAAAATTATTTTTCTTACACTTTTGTTGTAATGTTGTATAATTTTCTAACAAAATCTCAGGGTAAACATTAACATTTTCAAAAATTCCCGGCCATTTGTTAGAGAGAAAAAAAGTGTGGTGAAATATCTCTTTTTTTTCTGTATTTGCTTTTTTCAAAGTTTTTTAAATTACGGTTTTTATTTTCTTCTGTTATACTGTATTTATAAATTTTTAACATGTTTTAGGGCCTGTAAATAAAGAATTAAAAACATAAAAAAATATTTTAATTTAATATCGTTTTTTTAATTCCATTGTTCATTTAATGCATCAAAATATTTATCCACTGAAACATTAGCGGGTAAAGATTTCCCCCATGGACTTACAAGCTTTGAAGCTTGCTCAGTTTTTAATGCCGTTTTTCGCTCCGAATATAATCGATAAAGCATTATCGCCAAAAATGCTATTAAATAAAACTAAAAAAAATAAATTTGTGATTAAATAAAAATAAAAAGCTGAAACAACTTACAAGATGAAAAACTGCTAGCGGAGCTAATTTATACGGTGTCAAATGGGTATAAATACAAGCAACAATTGGTCCCAGCGGTGCAACAATTGAAAATATAACAATTGATGGCCAAAGATATTTTAATACTTTTAAATTTACAAATATCTGAAAAAAAGAGTGTTCAACATTTTAATAAAAAAAGATTTGACAAATGTTGTTGTTTTAAAATTTAAGGATTCAAATGATGATTAGGGATCGGATACTGTAACGTGACAAAAAATCACAATACAGGATGACAACGGAATAATATTGATTAGATCCAATCAAAATTATTTGGGGATATTTTTGACTATACACTCTACCATAGACACTACCTTAAAATTTTTTTGAATGACTTTGAACCCGAGGTATCGATTATGGTAATTTAAAAATATCGTAAAAATACCGCGGTATTTTAACTTACCATAATCGATACCTCCGGTTCAAAGTCATTCAAAAAAATTTTAAGGTAGTGTCTATGGTAGAGTGCATAGTCAAAAATATCCCCGAATAATTTTGATTATATCCAATCAATATTATTCCCAGGTCATCCAATACCGTGATTTTTTTGTCACAGTACGGTATCCGATCCCTAATGATGATTCAAAATTAAAAACTAAATTTTGAATAATTTTTGATAAAAAGATAACGAACCTGATATCGTCGTTTAAGCGTGACCCGATAAACCAACATTCGATACATTTGTTGATTTTTGATATGTAAAATTTTACAAATTACTAACGTTAAAATGTGCATAGTTATTACAAAATATACTGTAAAAGAGTCCAAACTATTATCTTCAATAAAAAATAATCCTGAAAAGAAATTACTCTTTTACATAAATATGTAAAAAATTCTTACTCAAAATTAATGGAATATTAAATAAAAAAGAAATAAAATAATTAAAAGCAGTAAAAAATCCAAAGGTAAGAAAGCCACCAAAATGTTTTGAATATTTTTCAAGGTATACGGTAGCAATTGTTCGTTCAAGGATTAATATAAAAAGTGATAGGCGAAGTTGTTGGGCGGAGAAAGATAAAATTATACGAATTAATTTAAATATTATTCCATCAATTGTTTGATACATTAAATAATAGAATGAAGCGGTAAATGATCCCAGGATCATTATAGCAACATATGGAAGCCAACAAGAAAATAAGAAAAATCTTAAAAATTTATTATTTATTTACATTTTTCATTTTTATAAATTTATACCGTAATGTGGTTGGTAAAACTTTAGTATTTCTATGGTATCTTCTGATATAAACAGTGGACATTAAAATTGCAATTGAAGATACAATAAAATTGATAAGATATGATAACAGATGAATTTTCTGTTCTACCGTATCCATTTTTTCATACCAAAATAAAAACATTTTTTGTTCTTCTAAAAGTAATATAATTTTACAGACAAAAACAATCAATTGAATTACAAAAAACACGAATAAATTATGGTAATATGGTAATGTAAAGCTCTAAAATTATTAATAATGTTTATAGTTTCAAAGAAAGAAATCATGGGGCGGGACTATGTTTTAAGTCCCGGTCAGGTCCCCCTTATAACTAGTAGAGTCGGGATTTGTCTTTTTGACACCAACTAAACGTGTCCCATACCGGGACGGGATGAGGTTAAGCGAGACTGCCAACCCGGCACCATTCAAAAGAGGATGCATGAGATATGTTTTTGACGGACTTGTTTAAAGGGGGGAGACCCACCTCTAACAAAGTTTTTGCACAGGGTTTTCATTGGAGCTGCTTTTTTTAAAAAACATTTTGCAACTTCAATGAGCAAAAAAAAGCAGCTCTAATGAGTCTCCGATTGCAAGAAAAATCCAATAAAAAATTTGTTAAGGGGGGGGGGGGGGTCTCCCTCTTTAACAAGACAAGACAAATTCATAGAAAAAATAATCTTAGAATTTATTCACATGTGCAAAGGCGTATACAGAAAAAAAATTTAAAAAGGGGCACCAATCGTTTGGGGGGGGGAGGGCACACCTTTGGTGTTTTGCCTCCGCCAAAAGAAGCGGCAAAAGATCAAAGGAAACTACTCAGTTTCGGGGGACGCGGACCCCGAATCCCCCCTAAATACGGCCTTGTGTGCAAATGAATATGGATAACGAAACTAATATATCTACATTCGGGCTTCTCAAGATTTAATCAACCTTGCAGTGCCCGAAATGTATGATGCTGTCAATTTCGTTGCATTGAATCGCTATTGAGTAAAACATTAAAATTGCAAAAAAAAAGCTTAAAAAAGAAACCATTTCCAAAACACACATTTTTTAAACCACATGCTTTATATATATATTTAAAGACATAAATGGATGCCCATGTGACCGAGATAAATGACATAAAAGAAAAACATCATCATACGTTTTTTCACTGTTGTTTTTAACTGCAAAAAAAACCGCCTCATGGATGACTTTAATTAAAATTGACTTTTATTAAAATTTGTCAATTCTCTTTTTTTTTGTTTTAACCCATCCGTTCAAAAAAAAGAATTTCTTTTCTTTTTCATTTTAACTTATTTACTCTGTGCCAATTTTGGATAAAATAAAATAAACATCCCAAAATCCCAGAAGGGATGGGATAACAGAAATAAAAAAAAAACGTGGAAATGTTTGTTTTTCCATTCTTTAAAAAAAATTTTTTTTTGAGACAAAACTAAAATTTGAGCTTTTGAACGGAAATGCATCAATGCTGGTTATACAATGAACCAGCATTAATGCCCTGGAACCATATCAAATTTTTTAAAATAGAAGGCAGAAAGGGTTTTATTAAAGGACAAATATCAATGAAAACTTTGCAATTGTCAGAAAAAAACACTTAAAAAACATTTTTAATTTTTAGTCCAGAAAGGTAGCTGTTAAAATCTGCTCGAAATAAAGATGACCACTTTGGAAGTGGAAGTGGCACTTCTCCACAAACGAATTTTTCAAAGAAAATAGCTATGATTAAAATTCAAAATCCCGGATCGGCATTGTACCTTTTTGTATTGAAATGACTCCGACTTCGGTCAACACCAGTATAATTTAAAAATTTTGCTGGAGTCAAGACTCCATGACTCCGAAGTCGGAGTCGCAATAACACTGGTGTTGACATAATTGGCACTTTTTTTTTGACAAATTTAACTATTTTGTCAAATATCATATCATTATATTCCCTTTTAGTGTTCCGTTACCGTACCGTGACGGTTTCATTACTGTGAAATTACTGTCTTACCGTTCCGTGGATATAAATTACCCCTGCTTAAAAACTTCTTCAAAATAAGAGTAACGCAAAAAAAGAAATGTTGCAAATAAAACGAGGAAAAGAAAAAGTTTTCGATTTTTCAGAAACAAACCTTAAACCCTGTAAATCACGAAAATGTTTTTGAAAAGTCAAAAAAGGTTACATTATTAGCTGGGTGTATGTTCACCTCTCTTAAAATGTAACTAAAAGTTATAAATTCATTTATTTTCAATATACAACAAAAAATGTAACTGCAGTTACATAAATGATCGACAAATTATGTAAATGAAAAAAAAAGAATTTTTTGAATTTCCCGCCATTGCATCAGGATACTGTATGCGGGTGGGAGCCCATTTCTTCCCTTTTTGCAAGAGAGCGGTAATTCATTCCTTTTTTTTCCTGCGAGCTGGTGGTTTTTTTTTCACAAATTGTATCTTCACATAAAGATCTTGATAAGAAATTTTCAATTATTCTGATTATCTTTTATCTATAAAACTCTTCATTGTGCTATATTTTTTTACAACACTCTTTTTTATAATCAAGAGTCGCTCCTCTCTTTTATAATATATAGTTTTACATTCACTACTTTTTTAGCCATGATTGAATTTCTTGCAATCTTTAGTAAAGGTGGTCTTCTCTTATGGTATTTTTCTGAAGGAAAAGATCTTTTCAAAGGAACCATCAATGAATTTATTGCAAATGTTCTTCTACTTGTAAGTTGCCTTGGAGAAAAAATGAATAATTTATTTTGTATTATTTATGGATATATTGTAGGAACGTACTGTTGAAACATACAATCACGATGGGATGACTGTTAAGTATAAGCTCGACAATGAATTAGATCTTGTTGTTTTGGTAAGTTTTTGTGGATTTTAATTTTTCATTAAAAGTAGTGATACTTCTTTATGGTTAAAACATTCATTTTTGCTATTCTTCATGCAAAACCCAATTTGTTATATTTAACGGTTAAGCTCTTTTGGTTGTAAACAATTTTAAAGACTGTATACTTTAAGCTTTTAATCTTTTTACATTGAAACTTGATCAATTTTTAATTCTTCGTCATTATGTTACATTCATTTATTTTCAGATGATTTATCAATCAATCATAAAACTCTCCTATGCTGATCATCTTTTATCTGAAGTTCAGCTGCGATTCCGTGATTTATACAAAAATACTGTGGAAGAAGGTCGTTTTTTTACTGCTGGTCCAAAAGTTTTCAATGGTTTTAATGGAGAATTTGATAAGTAAACAATTTTTAAATTTTCCTTTAGATTATTAATAAAATAATTATTAATGCTTTAGAATTCTGGCTGAAATTAAAACTTCGTCGAAAATATCTCAAGAACCGTCAAAGCCTCGTACATTTGATGTTTGTTTTTCGTTATTATTTAACACATATGGCAATACTGTACTTTTTTATAGGAAAGTGCAAAGTCAAAGAAAACCGTTAAATCTATGATTGAAACGGCTGCTGATCGTCAAGCAAAAGCTGCTGAAAAAGTTAAAGCTGATCAAAAAGCTGCTGCTGAAAAATTAACAACACCTCAAACAAGTCCACCAAATTCACCATATTCTGGACAATCTGAAGAAGATGAAGAAGTTTTAAAAAATCTTGAAAAACTTAAAAATCGTGGAAAGAAGCCTGCTGCGAAGAAGTTGGTGTTCATTATAACAAAAAAGGGATATTAATACTTCATTTTAGAGAAGAACCAAAAAAGCCAGGACCATCAAAGAAAGGAAAAGAAGGTCGCAAATGGGATCTTGGTGGAAAAGCTGCAGATGCTGCAGTTTTAGATTACAGTGCTGCTTCACCTGATGATTCAAAAATCACTGCGGAAACATAAGAAGACAAGAAATTTTATGAGCAAAATGTAAGTTCATAAAATTTCGTTATTATTTGTGGGGTGTGATAAAAACTTGTTTTACGTTATTCGAAGAGTGAGTGTCTGACTTTCTCAATTTTTCAAGAAAGGAGCGGCAAATCGAAAATTTCAAAATAGTTCTAGCGAGCTGAAATTTTGCAGGAAGATTCCTTATAGCATCAAGAGTGGACGAATGTTTTTATTTTTTTGGTCCTGTGCACCGCTGCTCCGGCTCGGTGCCTGGGTTTTTGGGTGGGCCAAAAATTTTGAAAGTGGTATATTCTTGTAGCCCTAAGTCAGGCACTTTTTAATTTTTAGGTACTGACACGAAATTTTGAAAATTTGCCCTAAAAACGCCGGGTCCGGAAAAAGTTTTTGGTACTAATTAATGCCCTATTACATGGGATTTATTAATATAGAAACAAAATATGCAAAATCAAAATGCGCGATATCATTCATTTGCCAAAACTGAAATCGGCATTAAAACTGTGTTTTTTAGTTAACGCACTTTTCGCAAACCAAACCACTGACACCGGCCGACAAATTTTAAAAAACGATTATTGTCTAAAAATAGTCGCCAAAGAAAAGCTTGGCAAAATGTATTTTTTTAAAGTTGATATATCAAATCTTAAAAACTTTTTTTGAGCATTTGTGGACACGATATCGGCATTTTTAGTATTGAAAATCGTTTTTAACGTCCTCAAAAATGGGTATGCGCCAGCTTTTTTGATTTGGTTGCGTTTGGCCGATTTGCGATCATTTTTGGTTAAGTATACGTAAATGTATATATAAGTTTATCCATAAGCGTTGCCAATAAACATCACTTTTAAGCATTAAACGGGTATATATTAGTTGTAATCTGAAATATATATGCATTAATATATGTTAATAAGCAAAAATAAACATACCAAACTTACCTGTAAAGATACAGACAATACCACGTATATATGTGAAAATATTAACAAATAAGCAAAACATTTGCTAATTAAGTATAATATATCTCACAAAAACCTTAATTGCAAGTTTATTAAGCTTAACTATGGAACAAAAACTTATATAAAGCTTTTAACATAGTTAAAATAGCTGAAAAGCTAATCATTTACGTCTCAACCAAAAATGATCGCAAATCGTCCAAACGCAACCAAATCAAAAAAGCTGGCGCATACCCATTTTTGAGGACGTTAAGAACGATGTTCAATATTAAAAATGCCGATATCGTATCCACAAATGCTCAAAAAAAGTTTTTAAGATGAGTTGCAAAATTAGATTTTAAAAAAGTGTTCCCGAACGGAAAAAAATTATTTCTTTTTCAGTCATAAGCGTTTTTTAAAATTTGTCGGCCGGTGACTGACGTCTATGGTCACGCGCCGCGTTCATTTTTTGTCTCAGGTTCGAATCCCCCTCCGGGCAGAAAATTTTTTTTATTATTATTTTTGCATGTTTTTTGTTAACAAAATAGTTAATTTATTTGTAACATATTTTACAAGTATGAAAAAACAAAGAAATATCAAAAATATAATATTCAGACTTTTTACCGGTTTTTTTTCATATTGTTTTTTCCACACATTATTTAAATTTGTGCCAAAAAAACAACTGAATTTAAAACAATAATTAATTTAATTTTGTTAAAGGGAGCGTTCGGGATAGACAAAGTTTTTTTTCAATTTACACAGGTACGCTCAACACGGAAATATATCTAAATTTTAAAATAGTGAATATTACTGAATTCAGACTATTTTTTCTGTCTTTACGATTAAAATTAACCCTAAAACATGTGCCTACTAGTGATCGGATCCCGTCCCGTTTTCGGTAAAACCCGGGAAACGGGAATTCCCGTTTTTTGAAAATGGACACGGGACGGGAACACGGGATTCCCGCGGGAATCCCGTGATTCCCGTCGGTAACATGTAATATCCAAAAATTTTAAGTAATTTTTGAGCAGAATCTGCAGATAATCTATTTTTTTTGTTTGTTTCCATATATTAAAGTATCATCAGAAAGAAAAGCTTTCAGATTAATCAGAGCTTGAAGTTGTTAAGAAACAATATTTTGCAACTTAAGCTATATATGGCATTCCCGTTTTATGAAAATGACACGGGAACGGGAATACGGGATTCCCGTTTTTTGAAAATCTGCACGGGACGGGATCCGATCACTACTCTGGACCATAGACGTCAGTGGTTTTGTTTGCGAAATGTGCGTTGATTAAAAAATAGTTTTAATGCCGATTTCAGTTTTGGCAAATGAATGATATCGCGCATTTTGATTTTGCATATTTTGTTTCTATATTAATAAATCCCAAGTAATAGGGCATTTATTAGTACCAAAAACTTTTTCCGGACCCGGCGTTTTTGGGGATTTTTGCCAAATCGAAATTTTCGAAATTTCGTGTCAGGACGTTAAAATTAAAAAGTGCCAGATACAAGTTGTAGCCCTTAGGGCTACAAGAATATACCACTTTCAAAATTTTTCGCCCACCCAAAAACCCAGGCACCGAGCCGGAGCACCGACCAAAAAAAATAAAAACATTCGTCCACTCTTGATGCTATAAGGAATCTTCCTGCAAAATTGCAGCTCGCTAAAACTATTTTGAAATTTTCAACTTGCCGCCCCTTGCTTGAGAAATTGAGAAAGTCAGTTTTATTGATCATATCTCTGTTTTTAATTATTTATTTTCTTTAAAGCGTCATATGGTTGAACCATTGGTGGAGCTTGAATTGATGAAAATGCACAGGATTAAGTATTTGTTGATCCTGTTGATATGTTTCCTTATCCAGTGAAACAATTTGATGAAAATTTCGATGAAAGTTCACAAATTCAACATCCAGCACGCGAAGTTCTTCAACTTCCACCACCGCCCCAGAATAAAAAAATAATTCTGTTGTTTTGGATGATGAAAGGTGCGATACACCTTTCGAAATGATTGATCGCCGTTTTCATGGACGTGCAACAAGAAAAGATTATAAAAAGATTTTCACGGGGTATTTAAAAACTGAAAATAATAAAATACTTTGTCCATATTGCCAAGTTACTCCGTGTAACAAAGCTAATATGAACAATCATATAAGTTCCATGACGATGAAGTTCGAGATGATCTTGACTTTATTGAAGATGAAGAAGAAAATGAAGCAGAAGATGATGTAGAAGATGAAGCATTTTTGATTTTTTTTATTTGTATTTTTGTATTAAATTTTGAAATAAATTTTTTTTTCTATTTCGGTTTATTCGATTATATATACAGCTATTTTTTGGTTAGTTACTTCTTACTCTTTGAATTATTTTTATCTATCAGGATATTTCTAACATCACTTATCTGAGACAAAAAAACACTACAAAAAATGACTCAAAAGTGATACCAATGAATTCTCGATAAACAACCGAGATTCGCAAAAAAGGAAAAATCAGGATTTTAGCATAAACAAGCCAGGGTTCCTAAATTGGGTTCTCTTTACCCAAATAAAGAGATCCTATTTTCCAGACCCAAATAAAGAGATCCTTGGCTTAGCCTAAGCTATTTTATGGAGGTTCCAAAGAAGTCAATATTTTTTAAAACACTTTTTAATTTAAACTTTAATATTACTTTTGAAAAATTTTTACAGTAATTTACTTAAATTGTAAGTTTGTGGTAAATACGAAAAATTTAATCCAAAAAATTGATAAAGTATTTTAAACTGATATAAATGAGCAGAGTGGAGGGGCGCTGCGAGACTTATAGAAAAAGGGACCGCGAATCCCGGAGGGATTCGCGATAGCCACTTTTTCTGTGAGTGCCTCTATAGTTCCCGAATATTGTTTTAGTTAACTAATGTTACAAATGTGTTCTTGCAGACGGAAACTGAGATTGGCTGGGTCGATATAAACATGGTTTAAGTTACGCTGGTTGTGGTCAGCTTTTAACTTAAATGCTAGACGTGTATCGAGAGGCTGTATCTACTTTCAGTACCATTTTTTTTAGTACCACTCTTTTGAGCACCACTTTTTTTAGTACCGCTCTTTTGAGCACCAAAAATCGCTCTTTTGAGTACCACTTTTTTGAGTACCTCTCTTTTGAGTACCAAATATGGGATTTTTTTTAATATGCAAATTTTTTCGAGGATTCTGCCTTCAGAATCCTAAAGAAATCAAAAAATCAGATTATCCATACAAGGAAACGTCGAATCAGACAATTTTTTTATCTTTAACCGTAAAAATCCCATATTTGGTACTCAAAAGAGAGGTACTCAAAAAAGTGGTACTCAAAAGAGCGATTTTTGGTGCTCAAAAAAGTGGTACTCAAAAGAGCGTTTTTTGGTGCTCAAAAGAGCGGTACTAAAAAAAGTGGTGCTCAAAAGAGTGGTACTAAAAAAATGGTACTGAAAGTAGATACAGCCGTATCGAGATTCCCCCCGCAGACGGGACCGGCTTAATATTAGACGAGTTCTGAGATTATTCAACTCGGTTTTTATTAAGTTCTAACTTTTTTTATTCAAATTTTACAACAGCCGATCGCGTCTGAGGTACGACCCCCTTATTATTTTATCTATCCCTAACATTTTTATCTTAAACTCATTCTTTTTGAATTTTTCTTTTAATTTTAAAAAACTATAAAATAATTACTTTTTAAAAATTATAAAATAATTACTTTTCTAAAAAAGTTACTTGAAAAAGCAAAAAGAACACACGCACTACAAAGTTATTATTAAAACTTTTTTTTGGGTGGCTTGGTAATAAACCCAGTAACCGTAAATATTTTAAAAAACACGGTAATTATCGTTACCACGTTTTTTCGAAAACCGTACGGTAACGGAACACTATTCCTTTTAGAGACTTAATAAATATACAAGTTTGACATTTTTTACCTCCAACGATGAATAATAAACAGCTACTGCTAATTTAAACATAGAAAAACACAGGATGTTCAAACAGAAAAGATGACATGTTCCGGGAAAGAATATATGATGCATCAAAGTACAGAATTTTACAAAACTTTTCTCTTTTTTTTATGTCATAATTATATATCAAATTTTTTTTGATAGGTGAAACTTTGTTACCACCTATGAAGAAATAAATTTAATATTTACCTTTTAAAATTTAATTAAACGTTTCAAAAAACCACATGATGAAAAAAATTTGAATGAATTATTTTCATTTTTTCTTTCTAAAAAAATGCCTGCTTTATTAGGTGAAATTAAATATTGGATAAATTTAATTATTTGTCCGATCAGTATTACTTTAAATATCATTTTATTTTTTCTTATCAAATATAAATCATCAAAAAATTTAAAAAATTATAAAAAAGTACTGTATCTTGGATGTATTAGTGATCTCTTATCAGCGGCATGGTTTTTTATTGCAATTCCTGTAATTTTTTTTTAAAAAAGAGATACTGTAAAATTTAAGAAATTTTAGGATGTAACTATAATTAATGATTTATATTTTATTTTTAATCGTGGAATTATGGGATATTTTCCATTTCCATTTACAACTTGGAGTTTTCCAATAACTTTATTTTTTACATATTTTGCTTTGGTAAATGTTTTAATTCAATTTGTTTATCGATATTTTCTTATTTGTCGGTAAGTTAGTTTTCTGTTTGGCATAGTGTTCTCATCTCAGTAAAACGCCGAAAGAACATTTAGAACACCTGAACCAGGACTGTCCGGGAGCTCAGCCATGGGAGTTTTGTCCCGGATCGGAATCCCGGATTTTTTGTCTACAAGGCCGTATTTGGGGGAGGGGGAATTCGGGATCTGTGCCCCCGAAACTGAAGAATTTCCTATGATCTTTTGCCGCTTCGTATTGGCGGCGGAAAAAGATCAAAGGCGTGCCTCCCTCTAAAATCGCTGTGCCCCCTCCGAAATTTTTTTATGTATATGGCCTTGTTTGTGTGGTTACAAAAAGCTCAAAAATCCCGGATTAAAAAGCCAGTCCCAGGCAGCCCTGGCCGGAACATCCTTATCACTTATCACTATCTTCTTTTTTTTAGCAAAACAGTTTTAAATTTAATTAAATTTTTATGTCTGCTTGGTTTTGGAATATTTGTTGTTTTATTGTATTGTATAAACTTTTATATCCATTTGATTACCCGTAAAAATCTTGAAGAATTTTATGCATCAAATCTTAGAGGAAGTGAATGGGAAATTAATGGTAAAATTCCACCATTTGGAGTTTTTCCAATGGTAATCTTATTTTTAAACATTTATAATCATTTTTTAAAATAAATTTAGATTGAATTTCCAAATATTTTTTATTTTGTCTTAACAGTTGTTATTTTATTGTATATTATTGTAATATTTTGTGGAATTCAAATTTATTTTCAAATTAAAAATGATGAAAAAATGTTTAGTCAAAATGTAAATAAATATCAAAAACAAATTTCTATTGTTATGACAACAGAAGTAAGTAAATAATTCTTTATAGCTCACGTACGGATTTTTGGGAAATGGAAAAAAAAGACACTTGAAATTGTCTCGGAGGGCAAAAATGGATGGAGCAATTGGTTGAGCGTTTTCTTTACATGCGCTGGGCAAAAAAAGTGCAAGTTCAAATCCAGCGAGAGCACTGATTTTTTTTAACGAACTTTTTTGTTGTTTTTACAAGAAAATTTTCAAAAATATGATTACAATGATCGCTGAACCACGTGAATTAAAGGTATTTTTTTTATAAAAAATTTTTTTTTTATAGCTGCTCTCGCGGGGATCGAACATGGCTTCTTTTCAGCGTTGTGCATGCATGCATGCAAAGAAAACGCGCAACCAATTGTTCTATTCATATTTGCCCTCCGAGAAAATTTAAATGTTTTTTTTTCATTTCCCAAAAATCCGTACGTGAGCTTTAAAAAATATGTGTAAAAACGTTTATTTAAGGCTTGTATCCCGATTATTACAATTGTGTTACCAATTTTATTGGATTTATTAACAATTATTACTGGAATTTCAATTCCATGGGGTGGTCAAATATCATTTTTAATTATCGGATTTTTTCCAGTTATTAATCCGATTATCAAATTATCAGTGATTTCATGTTATCGGCGATGTATTTTAAAATTTTTACATTTCAAAAATAACAAAAAAGTTACAATTCAAAATTTGGTTTTTTTGCAACAAATTAGGAGCTCTTCAGATATTACGTAATACAGAAATCGGCTATTTTATTTGTTTGAAGTATTTCTTCAAGTTTAAAAATCAACAGTTAAAGAAAAAGAACTAATTCAGAAATTTCTATCTAAAAATCAATGATGGTAATTTTTTCCACAATCAATGATGATAATGTGCTATCATTTTAGGACTCTTTCGAGTGATTAGTGATACAAAATCTCGTCAAAAATGATAAGTTTATAATGGAAATGATAGCAAAAAAACCAGACAAGAACCAGAAGCTCAAGTTGTTGAAGTTCAATCAACTGAAAAATATAATATTTTTACACCTTTTTTTAAATGTTAAAAAAGTTGCATCAAAAGTAACACCATTTTCATTTGAAAAAATTGACAACTTTTATATAATTTGTTTCTAATGTGCCATCGGAAAAAAATAAATAAAATATTTGAATTTCTGCATATTTCTTAATAACAAATTTCAAGAAAATATAATTCAATTTAATTACCCTTGAATTTTTTAAAAACTATTAAATATTCAAAAAAGTGTAAGCTTCTGGGACATTGTTTTACATATTTTATTAACTTTTAACTCAATATCTTTTGTATAGAAGTAATTGCACCAGGCAGATAACGAGTAATACAACATCAAAAAAAGATTTTTAGGCCATTAAAAAAATTTACTCTTGCCATAAGTGATTTGGCTGCGTAATATGGCTTTCTTGTTCCATTTATCAATGATTTATCTTGAGGCTTGCCCCCTTTCTCTTTTTCTTCCATACATTTATTCGTTGTTTGACCGGTGCAGCGTGGCGTCGAACGCTAAGAAAATTGTCAAGTGAGAAATTTTGGGGGCTCTCAGAAAACATTTAAATTGCTACAGTTTATCAGAAGCTGGGTTCAAAAATTTAAAAAGGAAAAAATGTAGAGAAAACTTTTTTCCTTTGATCTTTTGCCACTTCGTGTTGGCGGCAAAAGATCAAAGGCGCCCCCTCCCCCAAACGGTCGGTATCCCCTCCGATGGATTTTAAAACTTTTTCATTTCAAAAATAACAAAAAAGTAATAAATCAAAATTTGGTTTTTCAACCCGTGATTTCTGAAAATTAAAAAAGCTCTCGAAAGTAAGTTTCATTTTTTGTCAAAAAAGGTATAAATTAAATTAATCTATCTATAATTCATATCGATTAAAATTTCAAAATACATTAGTAACAATAAAACAAGTAAAAAATAGTATTAAATATGACAAGAATAATCTAGCAAGTGAAATATATAAAAATAAGTTAGCAAAATGTCTTTGGTAAACAGCTTAGTCAGAATGGCACTTTTAATTTGGCAATAAATCGTCGAGTCCAAGTTAGCTTATTTTCATTATGTGGTGGATAACGCATAAATAAAAGCTTTTCAAGGCCTGCAGCTCGATGAAGTACAGATTTTTCATGTGTAAATGTATCAAATGTAAATTTGCCATGACTAAAAACAAAAGCGTAAATTTCCCAAAAAAAATTATTTTAAGTTTATTAAACGTACTATCTTCCCATGCCACTATTTCCAACACCACCAAATGGAAGAGTTCCTACTAAAAAAAATAGTGATGATTAACAATTACAAAAACTACAGTATCCAAAATTAAGAGAAAAACACTTACATGACATATGCATAATCAAATCATTGATACAAACAGCTCCGGAAGAAGTATTTTTAACAACTTTATCAATTCTTGAAGAATTTTGGGAAAACATATAAAGTGCTAAAGGCTTTTCTTTGCTTTTGATATAATCAATTGCTTGTTCAATCGTTTCCATATCAACAATAGGTAAAATTGGTCCAAAGATTTCATCTTTAAGTAAAATATCATCAAGTTTAACATCAACAAGTACGGTAGGTTGAATATATTTTGAATCCCGATCTTTTTCTCCACCATATGCAATTTTACCCTTGGTTGTTTCAAGAAGTTCAGATACACGACTAAAAAATAAAAAAGTAACGGAACAATACAAAAAATGCAGCAGAGCTAGAATATCCCGAGGATAATAAATCTAATAAAACTTACTCAAAATGTCTTTCATTAATAATACGACCATAATCTGGACTTTCTTTTTGATTGGCACCATAAAATTCAATAATTGCTTCAGAAAGATATTTAACAAGTTCATCACGCTTTGGATGCAAATTTAATACATAATCACCGGTAACACAAATTTGTCCAGCATTTGCACATTTTCCCCAAACAATTCGACGTGCAACCGTTTGAAGATCAGCATCTTTATCAATGATTACAGGACTAAAAGTATTATTGTTAATGTTGTTTAAAGATATGTACAAAACTTCAGAATCTTACTTTTTTCCACCAAGTTCAAGCGTGACTGGTGTTAAATATTCTGCAGCAGCTCGCATAACAATTTTTCCAACAGCTGGATTACCAGTGTAAAAGATATGATCAAAACGTTCTCGAAGAAGTTCTCTATAAATGATATGAATAAATAGTAGTTCCACAATTTAAATATAATTTTACGTTGTTTCTTTAGCACCTCCTTGAACAACTTTTATAACATCTTCACTCAGATATTTAGGTATTAGTTCAGCAATAAGTTCTGAAGTGGCAACACTAAGTTCAGAAGGTTTTACAACTACAGTATTTCCAGCCGCAATTGCACCAATAATTGGACCAAGTAATAATCGAACAGGAAAATTCCATGCACCAATAATTAGGACAACACCAAGAGGATCTTTTTGAATGTAGGCAGCATCAGCAGCTTGGAGGATATATCGGGTAACCTTTGTTGGAGATGTCCAAGATTTAAGATTTGAAATTGTTTCTGAGATTTCACCAAGAAGAAAATCAGTTTCATGGGTTAGTCCTTCGATTTTTGGCTAAAAATGTAAATAAGTTAGACTAATGCGTATATAAAACGAACCTTATGTAAATCTTTCCACATGGCTTCACAAAGTGCATCTTGATTTTCACTAACAAGTTTATGAAAAGCTTGAAGTTGTTCCTTGCGACTTTCAATAGAACTTAAAACTCCTTGATTAAATTTATCTCGAAGATTTTGAACAAGTACTTGATAAGAAGCCATGTTTAAGATAGGCTAAAAAAGATACTATTGTATGCATATATTAGATATAGTTTGGATATATTAACACACATACAATGTCTAACGATAATCTTTAGTATGATTGGCAATCACAATAAATGCGCGCAACATGCGCACACAGAGAGAAAATGAGTTTTCTTTTTTTTGTTGCTTTTTTGCACCAATGTACCATTTTTATATATCTTTAAACCATTATTATATACTTTTGATAAGAAAATCACAGTGTTGTTGCGGCTCCGGCTCCGGAACCTCGGAGCCGGTTCCGGAGCCGGCTCCGGAGCCGGAGCTGGAGCCGGAGCCGGAGCCGATGAGGTGGAGCCGATGCATCGGCTCCGGAAAGAAATTTTGTTAAAAATTGTTTCAACTTATTTTTATGTTAGAATTAAGATTCCAGAATCAGTTTTGTGTCATAAAAACTCTAAAAAGAAGCTCAGAATGCTTTATAAATCGTTTGAAAAATAGTTTTAAAAAAATTGAAAAATTTGGAAAATTTTTAAAATGTGCTGTAAGACTTTGAAGTCATTATTTAATAATTTAAAACAGTTTAATAGGGATAATTTACATTAATAAAGCATATTTACAAGTTTTAAAGAAAACTTTCTAATCGGAGCCGGCTCCGGAGTCGATTCCAATGGCTCCGGCTCCGGAGCCGGCTCCAGTGGCTCCAGCTCCGGCTCCGGAGCCGGAGCTGGAGCCGGAGCCGATAAAAATTATCCGGCACAACACTGGAAAATCATAAAATAATTAAATTTGTTGCAAGAATATAAGATAAAAAAGATTGGTGCAAAAAAAGCAAAAAAAAGAAAATTCATTTTCTCTCTATGAAAATTGATTGTGATTGCCAAACATACCAAAGATTATCGTCAGACATTGTACATATACGGTAAGATAAATGCTAACGAAAACGAATGCCCAAAAAGACACCTATCTCATCTACATTACCCAATATAAGATAAAATATGCAAGTAACATACAATAAAACAATTTAAACGCAGCTATAACAAAGGAAATTAAAAGATAAATCAAAATGTAGGCACGACCTCAACTGATAACAAATATAAGTCTGAACAAACTACACAGTTTTTGGATAACACAATCAATAAAAAATTTCTTAACAAAAAAAAACAAGAAAAAATGAACTAATGAACCAACAAAAAAATTGTTGTTTTTTTATAGCAGCATTTTGTCATCAAAGAACAAATTCACTTCCGTTTTGTTTGATTATTATCCCCTTGAGGGTTTTAAACGTTGATGGAGTTTTAATTAAAGCTTTAATTTCAATTCGTATTAGCTATTTTGCATATATGCTAAATTGACTTTTAACAATTTTTATTCAACAAAAAATATCGTTGCAAAGGTCTCTGACATTACGCAAAACTGACAAGAAAATGAGAATTCTCTGCACATGTAGAGAGAACTCATTTTTTGAGAGAGAAAACTGATTTTTTGGTAGAGAATTCTCATTTTCTTGTCAATTTTTCTTAAAAAATATTTTTCAAAAGTAAGAATTCTCTACCAAAAAATGAGTTTTCTCTACCAAAAAAATGTTTTTTATTAATTACGAAATTTATAAAGAATGTATATAACGCTGTTTTTTTCAAATTCGAGCTAAAAACAAAAATTCGTCCAACACCATTTTTTTAAAATGATCGTATGAACTTGCTACTTTGTACATATACAAACAAAGATCAAAAAATAACATTGGAGAGGTTTTTGGACCAATATCATACCTATGAGCTACGGGAGATGATCTCAAAAATCCTAAAATTTCAAAAAAATGCCAATTTTTGACAGTTTTTTTGATCTCAATAATTCAGTTTTTGAGTGCCTTCTATGAATTTTTCAAAAATGCTTTTAAATGTACAAATAAACATCTTTTATTTTTATATGGTTGAACGACATAATCTCGTGCTCGAAGAATATTTAATGTAATTAAATCCATTCCAGAATTAGGTTCACCTCGTCGACCAAAAAGATGATTTCGGACAGCATTGGTGATATGACGATCAAAATCCGTTGAAGATGTTCCACTATAAATTTAACACTAATTATTTTTTTTAAAGAAATTACAGCAATCCTTACATTAATCCCAAAGTAAAGAATCAATTCCACCATTTTCTTTATCATAAACTGATTCCACATTGTTAAAATTTTGAACCAAATCAACTGGCTCAGAATGATTACGGTAGAATGAATTTAATCGACAAAACATTCGTCGAATCAAAGCATGACCAAACCGGAATGCAGCTATAAAATAATTCATTTATAAAACTTAATCAATGAATCAATAAATACCTGTTGCAAAGGGATGAGAGATGGAGGCATCACAAGTTGAATCGTATCCATGAAAGTATCCTGCCTTCTTTGGTATCAAATCATATTTTATATGCTGAAATACAGCTCCAAGAATTCGCCGAGTTTCAAGATATACTTTTTCATCTGACCAAAAAGCATTAATTGATTCAAGTTGTCGAGCAATTCGATTATGTTCTCGCATAAAAATTGTATGAATTGTTGTATTGAAGAATCAGAAACTAAAACTATTAATAATTAATAATAAAAACGATTGTTATTGTACAAATAATCGTGAAGATAAAAAGAAACGTACCAGTCCACATATTCTTTAGTTTTAAATTGAGGTAGTGTATTAAAAGAAAAAATGCTAAGATGGACCAAAAATATTAATTAACATCCGAAAAACAAATGTATATATATATTACTCGAATATCAAAGAAGGAGGACGAGTATTTAAAAAAATTGAATTGAAAACCATTTTTTTTGGAAGATTATATTTCAACAACAATAAGAAACATAAAAAATGCAAATATTAAAGCTTTGCACACAATTTTCCCCTCACAAATGAATACCAGTAAGTTTTTCTGCAAAACGGAACATGCTTTGATCCGCTGGCGGTGTTAACATCGCTTAACATCGGACATCTACAATCTTGACAAGTTTCACTATTATCATCAACAGAATCATGTGCTCCATGCATTGAACTTATATGATTGTTTAAATTTGCTTTGTTACACGGAGTAACTTGGCAATATGGACAAAGTATTTTATTATTTTCCGTTTTTAAATACCCCGTAAAAATTTTTTTGTAATCCTTTCTTGTGGCACGTCCATGAAACCGGCGATCAATCATTTTGAAAGGTGTATCGCATTTTTCTGCATCCAACATAACAGAATTGTTTTTTATTGAAGGTACTGTGACCAACAAGGGATTTTGGGGCGGTGGTCGACGTTGATAAGACATACAATTATCTTTTGTTGAAATCTAAAATTACCTTTATCACCCTCAGTTTATTTTATTCGGAGAAAAAAATATTTAAATAATACGCGCTAATTTTGGGACACACAAAAATGAAAATAGAAAAAATCATTGACTAGTCTAGGAAAAACGATGACTAAAAATTGTCTTTTAAATTTCGTTACCGCTCAAACAAGAAGAACATAATAATGATGCAATATAGTTAAGACAAATCTAATGGTTTTTTTTCTGTCGCTCAAACAGCATGTGTAGGTTAAAACATATTTTAAAAAAATATTTTTGATGGTTTATTTATTGCTTAACTTTCGAGGTATTGTTTGTTGCAACAATTTTCTTTGTTTTTAATTTTTTTGGTAGAGATTCTCTCATTTTCTTGTCAATTTTGCATAATGTAAGAGACCTGTCAAAGGTCACCTGTGTGAGCTTAAAAAAATTCTAGCAACATTTTTTTCATTTGTTTTTTTAAAATTAAAACGCAAAATGCAAATATCCCGGGTCCTTTGGCAAAATGTCACTTAAAAATGTCAAAAAAAAAGTTTTTCAGCTGATCAATTTTTTTTTGTTTGTTGCAATTTTTTTTGAGTTAAATAAAGTTACCAGTTTTGTTAATTATATAAATTTGTTTATTTTAACAACTAAAAAAATACAAAAATGTCATCACCACATTATTTTCCAGCTGATGACAGTAATAATAGTAGTTTAAGCAGCAACTTTAGCTCTGACTCTGGAATATTAGAAGACGACAATCCAATAAATCTTTTGCCAAAGCTTACCCCTCGTTATATCCCTAATTTAGCATCAAATAATCCAAGTAAGTTTAAAGCTTTATGATATTAAAAAATTTCAAAGCTGCATCTACAGGTAATTTAGGCACATTTGAAAGCTATTTAGCTGATACAGATGTACGTGCCGATTCAGAAAAAATTCATGGCCTTGTTGTTGATTTTTTAATTTGTGAAGGATATCGAGAAGCTGCAGAATTACTTTGTGCTCAATCAAATTTAGACTTTCCTGAAGATGAAAAGGTTTGCTTGGATATACGATATGAAATTCGTACTTCAATTGTTAATGGAGAAGTTGATAAAGCGATTCAACAAATAAATGATTATACTCCCAATTTATTAAAAGAAAATCCAAAAATTCATTTTCAATTATTGCGGCAGCAACTTGTTGAATTAATTAGAAATAAGTAAGTGAAATGTTTTAAGGTTTTGGGGTAAAAATATGCAAATTTTGGCTTTTAAATTAAAACTATTTTAACTAAGACTTGAATGAAAGTTTTTGAAGCAAAAGGCATTATAATTTGAGGTATTGGGATATCTGAAGATCAACCGGACATTTGTCTTTAATCCCATCTTAAGCAAAAGGATTTTACATATCCTTAACAACTTTGTTTCACTTTAGTTCACTTTGCTTATCATAAAATATATAACTTTTCTTTTTTTTTCAGGAATGTTGAAGAAGCACTTGAATTTGCACAAAAACATTTAATTCATATGGCTGATCAACCTCCAGAACTTTTACAAAAGCTTGAACAAACATATGGTTTATTAGTTTTTGAAAAGCCTGAAGTATCACCATTCGGGCATTTAATGGATATGAATCAACGAAATATTCTTGCCGCAGAAGTTAATTCTCTTATTTGTGGAAGTAATGGCCGAAATCCAACATCAAAATTGGAACAATTATTTCGTTTAATTGTTTGGAATAAACAACAAGTTGCATCTCGGGGGGAGGCGGTTAGCCATCCAGATAATGTTGCAGCTGGACAAATTGCTAAAGCAATGTTTTGCCCGGAAGATGAATTGCATCGTGGAATTGCTGATTTTTAAATATATATATTTTTTTGTATCAGAGGTAACAATTTTATTGTCTATCAAGAGCTAAAGTTTCAATTTCATTTTTTGGGATAAAGGATTTACAGTATTTATCCATTTTCTTCCTCCTGTAATTTTTTATGTTCTTTTAAAGTATGAAAAAAAGTAAGTAAACTTTTCTAACAACTTCATATTTTTCTGTTTTTTTTTTAAAACATTTTACTTTTCATTAAATTCTATTACTGTATTAAAAATGTATATCACTGTGTTCTTTTTTGATTGTTTAAATATATTTTTTACTGATACTTCAAAAATAAATGTATCTATTTAATATTTAAAATTTTATAAATCTGAAGTGCTTTCATTGCTTGATTCTTTTAATATCCGTTTTGTTGATGGAGATGTCGTTGGATTGCTTTGAATGCCAAACAATGATAGACAAGATTTTTGAATCTATAAAAAATTTTTATTAAAAAATTATGCAAATTTTCCACTAACCTGAATATCTGTAAAAAAGCTAATAATTGGATCAACAATAATTCGGGCCATAAGTCCAAGCCTTATAATGCCAAAAATTTGCATCATTGTTGGATAATTTCTTAATGAAAAACATTTATCAGAACCCGCAAGAATTATAAAAGTAATAATTATTCCAACATATGCCAAATTAAACAATGCAAAGGTGGCAACATTGAGGGCTAATTTCCATAAAGGAAATTTTAAACGACTGCTTTTTTGTTTTGCTTTTTGACTATTTTGAAAAGTTTCAACAAATTTTTTGGCACGATGAACATAGATTACTGTAAAATTTAAATTTTAACAAAAATAATTTATATTATTTAATATTACCTGTTAAAATAAAGCATACAAGTGTAAAACAATAAATGCCAATAACAAATAAATTTCGAATTCGATACATCATTCTTAGGCATGTTTCAACTTTGCATTGAGACCATTGTTGTAAAAATGGTATTCTTGTTAAAGCTGTTGCTCCAAGGGCATATGAAAGTACAATCAAAAATACTATCCAACTTCCAATAACTAAATAAATACAACTTTTCATTGTTACAGTATTTCGATAATGAAATGGTCTTGCAACGGCAAATAATTTTAAAACTGATAATGAAACATATGAAATCATTCCAGACCAAAATGATGCAATAAAAAAATTTTCAAATATATGTATTACATTTTTGCTGAAAATGATTATCATTTAGTTCAATGATATTGACATTCATAGATAGGGTTTAGTTAAGTTACGGTAAGTTTTATCTATAATAAAAAAAATTATTACTTTGGTACATCTTTTGTTATCACATATACAGTAAGAATATTCGCCATTAAACATGAAAGTGCATCACCAATTGATCGATTAATAATTAAAACATAACATTTTCGACTAACTCGATATTGTTTTACAGCTTTTATTACAGCAATTATAAATAAAATACTCATTATTAAACCAAGCCCCGCAAATGGAATTGAAAGATATCCATAATATAATTTGAATATTTTTGTTACTCGTTGGCCAAGCTAAAAATATATAATTATTTTAATTAATTAAAAACCTTAATTTTACCTGAAAATTAAGTTCTTCAGCACTAATATTTGCATAACATGAAGTAATATTAATATCCTTTGACATTTTAAAAACAAACTTTTTCCTTTTTTTTGTTCAATCAAAAAAATCAATGCTTAAAGGCTGTTGTTCTGCCTGCCGACCAGAATTATACAATCACAACCTTAACCCTATCTTTGAATGTCTATGATTCAAGAACTTGTTTTTTTATTTAAAATAATAAAGAAAACCAAATAATTTTAAGTAAGAAACAGCATTGATTAAAAACAAAAGAATCTAGAATTTTAAAATTAAAATGTTTGTTAAATTCCATTTTTTTGAATTTAACAAACATTTTTGTGACGTAAAAAAGTTTATTGTATTTAACAAATTTGTTAATTTTTGTAACATTTTTATCTCCATTTATTTACTTGTTTTAATGTGTTCATTCTATATCATATTATTATTCTTAAAATCAAAGTTCAATTAGCAAATTTAATTAATCTTCTTACATTTCTCCCCAACAGAGGCGGCAGAATTTTTCAAGAAACGCCCCAAAAAAGTTGAATAATTTTTCAGATTTATCAGACATAAATAAAAACTGGTTTTACAAGGACATCTAACAAGTGATGTCTTTCAAAAACAAAATCTTTTTAAAACCAATTTTTCATTTATCATTGTTAAAATAAAACGAAGATGCGGTTTCTGATGATTTCTATTTTTATTTTTTATATTTTAACTGCAGTAGTTTTTGGCAAGCCGTAAGTTCAATTTAAATTTCAGGATGTCTTAAATAAATAAAAGATTCAGATTTGAAAATGTTGGCAAATTTTTTTGATTAAGTATTTTTAAAACGGGGTTACTATAGATTTATCAGCTTCACAATGATAAAAATTACATGGTGTAAGATTAGAAATCGAATTTGTTTGTTTTTCGCTTAACTATTCGCCTCTATTTTAATATTTAAAAGATCGTTTCACAAAATTTTTGCATCACCTTCACGTGAAGGCGATGTCATATCCCCTTTTTCCAATCAATATATTTTTAAAAGCCTTATTGATGATTTTAAAACAGCTAAATAAAATTTTTTTCTTCTTTTTTTCATTTTTTGACAAATAGATTTTTTCTGTCACAGAAATTCAGTGAATCTTTTTTTATGATAATAGATAGTAACATCAAAAAAAAAATTAAAATGTTTTCTTACTATCACTTTGATAATAACGTTTAAATTGAATATCAAAATTTTGAGTTACTATCATTCTTCAATTTCTGCCAATATTTCAAATTTGAATATCACAGATATTTTAAAAATTTCTCTCGTGCAAAACCTCATTTAATACTGAAAATTGCTGCGATACCCGTTTTCTAAAAATATCAATTCAAAATAATTTAACAGTATTTTTAAATCTGAATATTTATTTGGGACTTTAAAATGTCTCGGAAAAGTATGACAATTATTACCCAAAAAAACAACAAAATCGTTGTATTCTTTTGTAAGCTTGGATTGATTTGATCAGGGCCGTATACAGAAAAAAATTTCAGGGGGGGCACAGCGATTTTGGGGGGGCACGCCTTTGATCTTTTGCCGCCGCCAACACGAAGCGGCAAAAGATCAAAGGAATTTCCTCAGTTTCGGGGGGGGCACGGGCCCCCAGTGCCCCCCCCTTAAATACGGCGCTGGATTTGATATTCAAAGCACAGTTATTTTTTTACATTTCAAAGTTATCAGTTTTTTGTTAAAAAAGATACCATTTTACAAAATCGAAAAACCACCTTTTTAAATTTTATTTTTAACCAATTAATTAAATATTTTAATATCAAATATAACAATTAATTATTATTATTTTTCTAGATTTAACAATGATGTCGCTGTAAGAGATAGTAAACTGCCAAATCGCCATTTGCAAAAACGAACTCCTCAAGACCCCCTTTTTGATAGAGTTAAATTACCTAAAACAGGTTAAATATGTTGATTTTATTTAAAAATGTAATTTTAAATGTAATAAATAATATATTTTACATTTTAATAAACTACAAAGAAGCCAATTACAACATGTTATTTTAATTAAAGGAGATTCGTTAGTTGATGCATTGTGAAATCTCAAAAAGTTTCTAGCACCCGATAAAAATGCGGGAAACGCCTTATAATTTGAAAAAGAGAAAATTTCGCAATGCATCAACTAACGAATCTCCTTTAACCATTTTTTTAAAATGTATACATTTTAAAAATTCCATGTAAAAGACTACTAAAAAGAAAATATTTCTAATTTTTTATCACAATTTTTTGGCTCTAATGCACTTTCCCCGTCCATAAAAATTTTTGAGCTTAAATTTACTGGGTAAAGCATGATAAGGACGGGTAAAATATTTATGGACGGGGAAAGTGCAATAGAGCCAATTTTTTTCCAAGCTAGGGGTGTTATCAGCGCCGTACCCAAGGGGGGGGGGGCTATTGGTGCTGAAGCCCCCCCCCCCCCCCCAAATTTTTTTCTGGGTACGGCCCTGGGTGTTATAAATGAAATACGTTCAAACCAATACAATTTTGTGAAGTGGCACATTTTTGATGTCCGTCTTAGAAAAAACAAAATTAGAGATAAAAATTAGTAATAAATAGTAACACATTGGCATCTGAATATACATTATGGAAATGTATATTGGGGTCCCGGGGCCAATAATTCTCATTTTCGTTTCTCGGGGCAGCTTATCATCAGGGATTTAAAAAACAACGTTTTGTAAAACGAAACGAAATTACATCTTTCCTTTTTACCTTGTCCTATTCCGTGAAATTTTGCATAAAAAACAACAAAGATGTAAAAAAACTGTTTATTACATTTTTTTATTTACGATATTTTCCAATATATGCTTTACATTTTGGGCAATGATGTTCAATATCTTGAAAAGAATCCAGACAAAATGGTAGCAAACAACAAAGACAACATCTAAAACAACTCTGTTTAAAAACTTTAATTAACATAAAATTACAAACCCCAAACACGCAAGTAAACAACAACTTGCCCATGCTGATCCACCTGATTTATAGGTGACTTTTGTTTTAATTTGTTTATGACAATTTGGACATATCATTCGTTGAGATTTTCGATCAAGTTCTGGTTGCGGAACTGGAATATATACTACAGAATTTATTGGAGCTGGAGTAGGAGCAGGAGCAGAAACTCGGGCCTCATATTGTGGAGGGGGTTCATTTGATTGAGTAATTGATGTCGTCGTTGTTACATGGGGATTATAACCGGGACCTAAATTGATTTATTATAGTTTTTAAAAATCTTCACAATTAGTTTTTTTATTTTCATGTTTAAAGGAGGCGGACACTTTGCTACTTTTTCTAGGATGAACCCTGAAAATCAGGTTAATTCATGTTTCAAGGTTTTGTCGTGTGAGTTGCATAATCGCTGTGAGACCTTCCAAATAAAAAAATATCAACGAGCCCTCATTCTTTAATGTAAATTAACACTTTTTAAAACAAAAAAATATAATATTTTTTATTTTTATTACATTTTCGAGGACTCAGAATTTTTCGTGAAAGTTTTCCAAAATGTCTGACAATCTCTTTTTTATTTGTTAAATATTATTTTATTAAAATTGATATTTTTGCAGTTTTAAAACAATTTTTTTGAAAATGCAAAACAATAATAACTATTTCAACTTTGTAGAAATTTAAAAAAAACAACTTACGTGGTGCATAAATAGGTAAATCAGATTCGTACCCCATTTTAAAAATCAAATATTAAAGTGTCAACTTTTTCATTCAATAATCTTAAAAAATGTGTTTATTTAAAAAATTAAAAAATCGATTTTAAAAACAAAAAAACATTTTTTTTTCAGGAATGAAAAATGCCATCGATTGGGCTTTCCGCTGAAAACCTTTTTTTTTGTAACGTAAAAAAAGGTTTTTAAAAAATCCTGTTTCTCCAAAAAATATTTGTAAATAATATTTTTTGTTCAAAAATACAAACACATGCTTAAAAAGTAATAGAAAAAGTATGAAAAAATGAAACAAAAAATTTGTCAAGGTTGTGACGAAATAAATTAAGGCTTCCCGAAAAACATCATAATCTTAGCTTAAACCTTAAAATTTGTCAAAGGTAAGCCGCAGTTTTTGGCCGTCCGATTTTTTTCTTTTGGTTTTCTTTTGTTTTTTTAAAGAGAGAAAAAAACAGATAAGAAAAAACGATAAAAAAAAGAAGGAAAAAAATATATATGAATGACGCACCCCTTGAATCGCCGAAAAGAAAACTCTTTCTTTTTTTTTTGTTAAATTTTTTTTATTTTGAAAGAGCAACGATTCTCTCTCTCTCTCGCTTTCTGCTCTCCTCTGCTCTGCTCAATTATGAGTCACCTGAGAAGTTCAATGTTTACACAAAAAAAAAATAGGACACCGTTGGAAAAAAAACTGGCTTTTTGTCGTTGTTGATGAAAACAGAATTATTTTCTAGCAGAAACAACATGCTTTTTTTTTGACTCAAATTGAGATGCAAAAAAAAGATACTTATTTTTTTTAAACATTTTTTTTCTCTATCATTCTGGCTCTACCAAAAAGATTTTGCCTATCGGTCGTAATATTTTTTCGGGGCGGGAAAACACCGTTGTTGGCTCTGCTCTCCAAGGCCGTAGCCAGAAGAAAATTTCGAAGGGGGCACCGACTATTTGGCTTTGATCTTTTGCCAGTGTCAACATGAAGCGGCAAAAGATCAAGGAAAAGTTTACCATTTCCGCGGATAACAGGTCCCCCCTATCTACGGCTTTGCTGCTCTAAGTTTATTTTGAAAAGAATTAGAGGCAAAATCTTTTAAATCAGTAACAAGTAATATGTAGTGAAATGTTAAAATTTTATCCAAAAAGTGGCCTTTAAAATATATAATGCCCTTTTTTGGGGATGTTAAGGGGATGTCCAGATATGACGTCATACAATGAGGGGGGGGGGATCAGCCAATTTATGCCGTCCTTTAAAGGCGCATCTTTAATAACGTCGCAGAGGGGAGGGGAGGGGGGGGGGTCCCGATTTTTGCATGACGTCATATCTGGACAACCTCTAATGACATCATAATTTTGACAAGATGCAAATAAACATCGATTGGTTTCAGAAGTATTTTAAACGATTCTTCTAGAAACAAAGAGAGTACTGACTCTCCCATATAAATACTCCGATTGTAAAGGTTTTCCAAACATTTTCAGAATGCTTTCATTATCGATATTACATATCTTTTTTTTTAACATTAAGATCCCTATTATCGCAGTTCTGACAAATAACGGCTCATTGGAGCTGATTTTTTTGCTCTCAGTTTGCAGCTCCATATACAGAAAAAAATTTCGGAAGGGGCACAGCGATTTGGGGGGGCACACCTTTGATCTTTTGCCGCCCCAATGCAAAGGGGCAAAATATCAAAGGAAATTGCTCAATTTTGGAGGGGACACGGGCCTCCAGTGCCCCTCCCCCTCCCCTTAAATGCGGCGCTAGTTACCTCCCCTTTACTACCCTCCCAATTAGCGGCGCCCATGCACCTACCCTTTATTTTTTCCTGATAAAAAATATCAAATGCTTAATCCTTAAAATTAAGGACCAAAAAACTATAAAATAATATTTTATTTGGAAGAAGTGAATATACTGCAGCAAATAAAGATAAGTGTTATCAAAATAGTTTTATGTCAAACAATATAAAAGACATCCTTAAAGGTTACCATTGATTTATATTTTGACTTTTTAAATAAAGTAAACAATATGTCAAAGAGTTTACAGAGAGCTGCGGGAATATGTGCTTTATGTGCTTTATGTGGCATTTGTGGTGGAGCATGTTTTATTGTCTTCATTGTGCCTTTTATAGCCCTTGGATATTGGTACATCCTTTATAAAACTACTTACATTTATGAAGCAGCTATCTTTTCAATCATTTTCTTTTCAATCATTATTTTTTATCATTTTATTATGCGAATAATCGTAGATATACTTATTATAAAAAATGGTGCTTTAAAAATTGTACAAAAAATTCCACCAAAATATTTTAAAGAAATTCCGATTCCTAAAATTACTGTTGGTGATATTATACATATTTTAATACAAAATTTGATATCTGTAAGTTATAAATTATTTAAAGGGAGTCGTCGACGACAAGGGAAAAAAACAGACGTCGTTAATCGGGCAAAATAAAATAAAAAACGTGGAACTCCACGGCAGACCTGAACGGAAAGTGACAAAAAAAGAATGCGCATGTTGCGCGCATGCTTTTTCCACAAAATTTATGCAACTTCTCCAGAAGCTTCCATATGGTGATTTTTTCTGTTTTCTTTTAATATACATTTATTTGGTCGGGAAAATAAAAATGACACGAGTTTTTAACGTTTAATTAAGTCTAAGAGGAAATATTTCAACTTCAAATTTTGCTTATAATTTAAAATTGAAATATCTCCTCTTAGAATTAATTAAACGCTAAAAGATCATGTCATTATAATTTTCCCGACCAAATAAATCTATTTTAAAAGAAAACAGAAAAAATCACCATATTGAAGCTTCTGGAGAAGTTGCATACATTTTGTGGGAGAAGCATGCGCGCAACATGCGCTTTCTTTTTTTGTCACTTTTCTTTTTTGTATGAAGCGGGTCTGCCGTGACTCGGACGGATTTAATCCAACCAATTTTTTACGTATTTTGAATCAAAAAATAATCAAAATTTTTTGATTCCGATTCTGAAGACTTTTCGTGTTGAGAGAATCAATCTCCTTTTAATTGCTTCTCGTCGACACTCCCTTTAATTTTAATTAATACCTAAAAAAAGGTTTTTCACTTTTTTAGTCTCTCACATTTGCTGCATCAATTTTTGGAATTCTACTTTCAATTCATTTAATAAAATCAGAAACTAAAAGCTGCGCTTCTGATGCCTTTGCATGTGATTGGCTTTTAACTTTTGTAACTTTCTGCTGTTTTCACTTTTTAATTGCATCAATTGTTACAAAAATTTTTGATGTTAAGAATGATATTACTCAAAAATATATTGATCAATTTAAAGAAGAAGAAGATTCTGAAGAAGAAAATGTTGAGATGGAAGAGCGCGAAAATTTAAGGAATTGTAAGGAATTTTTTTTAAAATTCAAATTATTCTTTTAATTATCATAAATTTTTAGCCCAATGGCACAACAGACATCTTTAATCAAAGCAAAAATTTTTGTGCCCAAATTATTCTTCGTAAAAAAATATATATGAAAAACTTTGATCAATATTGGATAAAATTTTTTGTATTAATTTTTTAACAATATTCGACACATTTCAACACATACGAAAATACATAGTAATATATGTACAAAAAAAATTAATGAGATCTTTGAAAAAAAAGGCAAGAAAAAAAAGAGTGGCAACCGTAACCGACATTGGAAAAATTTAAATTAAAATTTACATATTATTTTGAAAGATTTATATATCCGTGTCACTTTTAGCTGCTGATAATGAATTTTCAATATTGGTTATTGAAGTTTTAATTTTGCTTTGACAATCAGATGATGAAGTCTCTTTTCGGAAGGGTTTACTGGAATCTGAAGGTTCAACCTTTCCATGAATTCCAAATATGTTAAGAATTGATTTTTTGATCTAAAGATTAAATATTTAATTATCAAAGTTATAAAAAAAAGATGTTAAAAATACCTGATAATCCATAATAAAACTAATTATTGGATCAACGATTATTCGTGCTAAGAGAAATAATCGAACAATTCCAAGTGTTTTCATCATCGTTGCCTTATTATTTTGCCAAAAACATTTATCTGAATTACCATAAATTAAAATTGCGACAATTCGAATAATATAAAATAAATTGAAGCCCGCAAAAGTTGCAACATTTATTGCAAGCTTCCAAAGTGGAAATTGTAAAAATTTTGGTTTCACTGCTGTCGGATGTTTATGTTTGTGAAAGCTGTGAACGAATTTTCTGGCTCGATACAAGTAGATCACTAAAAAATAATATTAATTATTGGTTTTAGTTTTGTCCAGGGATGAGAAATCAGGCCGGCCAGTCGCGGGCAAATTTGTAAAATTTTTTATTTGCCAAAAACAAAGAATTTTTCCAAAAATGGCAACGTCGAATCCAAAGGAATGCAATTTTCTGGGTCCGATGTTTGGCAAAGTGTGTTTTTTGCAAACACGAGTTGCGGGATTTTCAAATTTTGTCTTGGAGCAAATTATTGATTATTTCTTTGGCACTTTTTAAAAAGATATTTTTCAAAGAAAAACTAATGGCACCATCAAGGCCGTATACAGAAAAAAATTTCGGAGGGGGCATAGCGATTTTGGGGGGGCACACGCCTTTGATCTTTTGCCGCCGCCAGCACGAAGCGGCAAAAGATCAAAGGCAATTCCTCAGTTTCGGGGGGGCACAGGTGCCGAATCCCCCCCCCCTAAATATGGCCTTGGGCACCATTAAATCATCAATGCCCGAAAGCTCATATATGCCAAAAATCAGTTTTAACGGAGCCAAAAAATGTTTCAGTGTTTCTCAGCCCACTTGAACTTTTACTCTTTTTTTTCAAAAATTCGAACATACGAAAATTGCTGAAAATTTTTATGTCTCCGTTTGAGCTGAGTTTTGGCATATATGAGTCTTCGGCCATTGAGAATTTAATAGTGCCATTAGTTTTCCTTTACCAAAAGTGCCAAAGAAATAATCAATAATTTGCTCCAAGATACAATTTGAAAATCCCGCAATTCGTGTTTGCAAAAAAACACATTTTGCCAAACATTGGATTCGAATGCCCACGGCTACTATTTAAAAAATCCGACCCGCCACATTTTCTAATTCCTAGTTTTAAAAATCAAAAATAAATACCAGTTAAAACAAAACAAATAATTGTAAAAAAATATATTCCAACGGTCAGAGCATTTCGGGTACGGTATGCCCCTCTTAAACATGTTTCAATTTTGCAACCAGACCAGTGACGAAGAAATGAAATTTTAGTTATAGCTGTTGCGCCAAGGGTACATCCCAAAACAATTAAAAATACTATCCAACTTCCAATAACTAAATAAATACAACTTTTCATTGTTACAGTATTCCGATAATGAAATGGTCTTGCAACGGCAAATAATTTTAAAACTGATAATGAAACATATGAAATCATTCCAGACCAAAATGATGCAATAAAAAATATATCATAAACATGTACAATGTCTTGACTGGAAATATGTAAATTTTATTTTGCAAACTTCAATTTTATCTCTTACTTTGGCTCTTCTTTAACTAATACATAACCAACAAGCACGAGGGCCATTAAACATGAAAGTGCATCACCAATTGATCGATTAATAATTAAAACATAACATTTTCGACTAACTCGATGTTGTTTTACAGCTTTTATTACAGCAATTATAAATAAAATACTCATTATTAAACCAAGTCCCGCAAATGGAATTGATAGATATCCAAAGTATACTTTAAATATGTATTTTACTTTTTGGGATCTTTCAAACTAAAAAATATAAAAATTAAATTTTGAAGGGAGATAGACGGTTTGCAACTTTTTTAAACTCAAAAAATGCAAAAAATTGATTTTCAGGATCTTGCATTCTCCAGTGTTTTGTCGGACAATTTTTTTAATCGTTGCGAGACCCAAATAATTAAAAAAAAGTATTAAAATTTTAGAACGTCCGCACCAGTGATGTGACTCCCCCCCCCCCCCCCCGACATCGTTTGAAGTGCTCGAAGCCGGGGCGGGGTGGTGGATGGGGCGGGTTTTTAAAAGTGCCGTGGCGAAGTCGGTGCGAAATAAAAGTTTTTTCATTTTTTAAGCAAAATTTCAAATAATATAACGATGAAATAAATTTTAATTGCTAAAAATTACTAAATAATGATTGAAATCCGTTAATAATCATAAAATAAATCACTTTTTTCGTTTTTTTATAGCAGAAATTGCTTTTTAGAAAAATAATTTCGGGACGATTCGGGGCGAAAAAAGAGCACGGGGCGGGGCGCGGGGCGAACTTTCAAAAAAGCCGGGGCGTGGGGCAGGGACTGGGCGTCTTTTTAAAAGTGGAGCACGCCGGAGCGGGGCGACAAAATAGTCAAGTCATATCACTGATCCGCACCCTTTAAATTAGAAATACAGTTAACAAATTTAAAGCTATCATTTTAGCCATCTGTTTATCACTATATTTTTTAATTAATTGCGAATAAAATTTGCATAAAAGCTTTCTCAACTTACCATTTCCTTTTCGGCATCTATGCCATCTTTAAAGCAGGCTGTTGTCGTGTCATTAGACATTTTGTAACCGTTCAATATTTTCGTAATACCCGTAAAGCTTTAAAAAAAATATAAACAATAATTTTGAACAAATAAAGTCCACAAATAATTGAAAATCTGAAAATATGGTGGCTGTTCTCTTCTTTTTTTTCTAGTTTTTGCCTAAAAATTAACAACAGTAATTTATTAAAGTTCAAGGTTACTTTTTCTTTTTTTTATCAATAAATTTAAAAGTGATATAAAATTTGTTACATTTGTTATACAAAAAACTTTAATGATAAAATTCACGGCGAAATTTTATTTCTTCAAAAACTTCTGAAAATTGGAGAACAGTTAAAAAGTATCAAAATTTGTGGTAATTCATGGAATAATAAAGTTTTAAAAAATATTTTTAAAAGATTTTAAAATCACGTTTACTGCTTTTTATTTTATTTTTTTTTCTCCAAAAAATACGATCATAAAATAAAAGACGTTTTGGTGTCAGCGAAAAATTATTACAACAAAAAAAATTAAATTAAATGAATTTTATTTTTTGGAGAAAATGATACTCAAAAATATTTTCAGTTTTTTTTTCAGCAATAATTTTTATATCAGTTTTTAGTTGTTTTTTTTCAAAACCGTGGAACAAAACATGCCAGTTTAAAATATAAATTATAAAATACCGAAAAAAAATGCCAAATTTATTGCTACCAATAAAGGCTCATTTTTAAATTTAAAAAGATTAAAAAATTTTTTTTTTCAACTTTTATTTAAAGCGAGAGTCCCACCTCTAACAACTTTTTTACGACGTATTTTATGCAAATTTGGATGAGAACAATAGAAAATTGGGTAAATGATGTGTACATATTTCCTTTGTTCTCGTCTAAATTTGCATAAAATACGTCGTAAAAAAGTTGTTAGAGGTGCAGCGCCGTATTTAAGGGGGGGGGGGGCACTGGGGGCCCGTA
Organism: Panagrolaimus superbus; assembly: GCA_964035985.1. NCBI lineage: Eukaryota > Metazoa > Nematoda > Chromadorea > Rhabditida > Panagrolaimidae > Panagrolaimus > Panagrolaimus superbus. The sequence continues at coordinate 3,421,440 of OZ038357.1, forward strand.
GGACTTTCCTTTGATCTTTTGCCGCTTAGTGTTGCGGCGGCAAAAGTTCAAAGGTGTGCCCCCCCCCCCCAAAATCGCTGTGCCCACCCCTGAAATTTTTTTCTGTATACGGTCCTGTAGAGGTGGGACTCCCCTTTTAAACCATAAAACTGCCAGCAGCAATTTAAAAATTCGTTGCGCGAATTATTCAAAAAAATAATATTGATTTAAAATTTAAAAAAAAGAAGAGAAATTAAGATAGAGAAAAAAAAGAAGTTTAATAGGGGCACATGGAAAATGAAAGTCTGAATAAACAAAAAATAAAAAATATATATTCATTTTTTATGTTTATTGAAAAAAATACCTAAAAAACAGTGTATAACCAGTTTAAGATTTTTATTGGGAATGGGAAAATAATTCTTTTTTGTTGATCTCCGCCTCCGGAAATTATGCCCCCGGAAGTGTGAAAGATTAATTTATTTTAATAAGCGTCAAAGCTAAAAATGATGACTTTTATACGTCAAAAATATTATGGTTCCAAACAGTTAATAAAAATAAATGGAAAAAAAGAACAAATCAGTTTTTGATCAAATTTAACCCATGAAAAAAAAGAGAAGAAATGATTTTTGCCCTTTTTTTTCTTCTTTCTCTTTTTTTCGACATCTTGTTTTTATTTGGTGATGGTATTGCTGCCTGCGATTGTCGTCAAATGCATTGTCAAAAAAAATTAGTCTTCAAAATTCTATTCAACTATTCTTTTCTTTTTTTGTAAAATATTGCGCAGTCAGGTTTTTTTATTGTTAGTTCAAACATTTAAATGGAAATGGAAGGGGGAAAGGAAGGATGAAAGAATCTAAATCTTTTTTTGTATGCTTTTTTTATTCAGGAACACTAAAAAACTGGAAGATTCAATGTTTTGCAGAAATAGTTGTTTATTCCATTTCTGTTAAAGAATCGAATTCAGCTTTCATTTTTCTGGGGCAGTTGTCGTCTGGCAAAATGTCTTTTTTTGCAACAATAAATTATACTCAAAATTTTTTTGCTGATTTTTTTCCACAATTAATACCAAAATGTCCTACTGTTAATGTCAGTTATTTTTATTTTAATTTTTTTAAATGTTTAAAAAATTCATTAAAAATATACGTGATTTAGCTGCTGATTTTTGACCTTTTAAGGATTTAAAAATCACTGGTATTTGCATGCAAAAAGTATGCAAATACCAGTGATTTTTTTTCTACAGGATGCTGCAGTTTAAAAAATCTATACAAAAAAAGTAGCAATTAATTTTCAGTTTCTGTTAAAAATTTTTATTACTGTAAAATTAAAATTTATTTATTAGAATTTTTATGTCTCCGTTTGAGCTGATTTTTGGCATATATGAGCTTTCGGCCATGGAGAATTTAATGATGCCATTAGTTTTTCTTTAAAAAAAGTGCCAAAGAAATAATCAGTATTTTGCTCCAAGATAAAATTTGAAAATCCCGCAACTCGTGTTTGCAAAACAAACACTTTGCCAAACATCGGACCAAAAAAATTGCACCTTTTCGTTGCATTGGATACGATGTGTATAGTTTTTGCCTGATTTTCAATAGTTTTTATTAGAAAAAATTTGTTAGAAATCAGAGACACCCGATTTTTTTCATAGATTTAAGAACATTCACTTTTACTCCGTTCGTTTTTATTATAAAATGTTTTCAAATTTGCCATTATAGCAATCATTGGTATTGCAGTTTCCAAAATTATTCATCAAAAATTTGATTACTACAGTTTGATAAAAAAATTTATCATTTAAATTTTGAAATTAAAATGATTTTTTACTTTAATGGCAGTTAATTTATATTATTTTAAAAATAAATCTTTAATCTATTAATTTTTTTATCTTTCTTTTTTTTATAAAACACTCGTAAAAAACCAACAATTTATAAGTTTAAAAAAAATACATGAGATCGAGAAAAAAAGGCAATCATATAAAAAGTTTAGGAAAAAAAAATAGGTAGATGATTTAATTAATTTTTAGAGAGGAGAAAGTTCAGGATTTTTGTCAACACTTTTTGATGTTTTAATTGTTAGCCGATCTTCAATAGTTGTGGAAGAGGGCTTAGTTTTGACTTCATAATCTGATGAAACTTCTTCACTAATTTCTTTTCTAAATGGTCTTCTGGAGTCATATGGTTGCACGGTGCCATGTACGCCAAATATTGATAAAAATGATTTTTTAATCTGTAAAAATTAAAATTTTTAATCAACATCAGTTTAAAGTTACAAATATAAAACTTTACGAAATTGAAAATTTCGATATTTTCGATTTTGAACAAACCCAAAAATATTTGGATTTTTTCAACTTCGATTTCTCAGAGCCATTGCTCCTATAATCAGTTTAATCAAAAAAAATATGGTAATAACTTACTTGAAAATCAGTTATAAAACTCATAATTGGATCAACAATAATTCTTGCAAGAAGGCATAACCTTACAAGGCCCAAAGTTTGCATCATTAAAGGATAATTTTTTTGAAAGAAGCATGCATCTGAAGCTGCAACAATTAAAATGGTAACAATCCATCCAATATAAAATAAATTGAAGCCCGCAAACGTTGCAACATTTAAGGCTAATTTCCATAGCGGAAATCGATTTCGTAAAATTTTTGGTTTTGTTGCAATATCTTTATTTTGATGAAAGCTATGTACAAATCTCCTGGCACGATTGAGGTAGATTACTGTAAAAATTTAAATATTTTCAGTTTTTAATAATCAAAACTATTATTACCAGTTAAAACAAAACAAATAATTGTAAAACAATATATTCCAACAGCAATACCATTTCGAATTCGATACATTCTTCGAAGGCATGTCTCTAAACGGCATCCAGACCATTCATGTAAAAATGGAATTTTTGTTATTGCTGTTACTCCAAGCGCGTATGAAAGTACCACCAAAAATATTACCCAACTTGCAACAACCAAATAAATGCATCGTTTCATTGTTATCGTTTTTCGATAATCAAATGGTCTTGCAACGGCATATAATTTTAGTACGGATAATGAAACATATGAAATCATTCCAGACCAAAATGATGCAATAAAAAAGTTGTCAAATACTTGTACCATGTCTCGACTAAAAAAAATATATATAATGCATTAATTTTAAAATACAAAATGAACAAGTATTTTTTAAAGAAAAAAAAATTTGCATAAAGGAGCGTCCAGATCGGCACTTTTAATGGGGGGGGGGGGGTTGAATTTGAATAAAATATTACTGTAGTCGTCAAGGCCGTATGCAGAAAAAAATTCCGGAGGGGGCACAGCGATTTTGGGGGGCACGCCTTTGATCTTTTGCCGCCGCCAACACGATGCGGCAAAAGATCAAAGGAGATTCCTCAGTTTCGGGGGGGGAGGGGGGCACAGATCCCGAATCCCCCCGCCCCCTAAATACGGCCTTGGTAGTCGTCACAAAATACGGTATTGTACGAAATTTTTTAAACTAAATTAGATAGGTGGGCTAAAAAATTTGAATTTTTTGGTGACGTCGGATCTGGAGGCTCCCTAATTCAGAAAAACCAAAAAAAATTGACTTCAGTTTTTTTTGTATTATTATCTGCGATTCATTTAATTGTTTTTATTTTTAAAAATCAAATAATTAACAATTTCTAATTTATTTTTCAGATTTTAAAGGCTTTTTAAAGTTCGAAGAATGCCTTATCGTTGCAGTTTTTTATTTATAATTTATTAAAAAAATTTACCCCATTTCTTTTCTCGAATAAATTAAAGCTTCAAAAGTGATCTCCTAAAATTTTTATATTTTCTCTTATCTAATAATTCACTGCTCAGTTTAAAAACCAAATATTATATCTAATTTTTAAATAGTCTTTTTCACTCGACATCAGTTTTTCACAAAAAAATAATTCAACAAAAGTTTATTCCCCCCCCCCTCCAAATAACTTACTTTGGTTCATCTTTTATTAGGACATATGAAATATTTACAAATGCCATAACACATGTTAAAATATCTCCCACTGATCGATTTATAATTAAAACATAACATTTTCGACTAACTCGATGTTGTTTTACAGCTTTTATTACAGCAATTATAAATAAAATACTCATTATTAAACCAAGCCCCGCAAATGGGATTGAAAGATATCCATAATATAATTTGAAGATTTTTGTTGCTTTATGAGCTAATTTTATCTGAAAGTAGAGGGTACAGGTTTGTAAAAAAAATAGAGAAATTTATCAATCGTCAGTTTTTGAATATTTTAAATTTAAAATTATTTTTTTTTACAAATTTCAAAAAAAATGCTGCACCAGTGTTAAAAAACAACAAATTTGAATTTAATAAAAAACAGTTATATCAATTTTGATTCGTATACTGATAAGAAATTTGATCTTTCGGTTCTATCTTTTAAATTATAAAATTTTTTAAACTTTTTAATTCCATCCATCATGTAGTTTGCACTTATCAATTTTAATTACCGTATCTTTTCGATAAAAAAATTAGATGATCAAAATCGTTCAAAAAAATATAAGGATGATAGTGACGTGAAAAAAACAAAACAAAAAGATAGAAATCACTTTTTTTCTCGCTGATGTCATTGAAAAAAAGTTTTTTTGCAGTGTGTTTTTTTTCTTAGAAAAAAAGAAGAAAATAAAATAATCGGTCACAAAAAAGAGCATTTTACGATCACTTTTTTTTCTTTTAATTAATTTTTTACTAAAATGAATCACTTTTTTTATTATTGAAGATCAGTGTTGTTGCGGCTCCGGCTCCGGAACCTCGGAGCCGGTTCCGGAGCCGGCTCCGGAGCCGGAGCTGGAGCCGGAGCCGGAGCCGATGAGGTGGAGCCGATGCATCGGCTCCGGAAAGAAATTTTGTTAAAAATTGTTTCAACTTATTTTTATGTTAGAATTAAGATTCCAGAATCAGTTTTGTGTCATAAAAACTCTAAAAAGAAGCTCAGAATGCTTTATAAATCGTTTGAAAAATAGTTTTAAAAAAATTGAAAAATTTGGAAAATTTTTAAAATGTGCTGTAAGACTTTGAAGTCATTATTTAATAATTTAAAACAGTTTAATAGGGATAATTTACATTAATAAAGCATATTTACAAGTTTTAAAGAAAACTTTCTAATCGGAGCCGGCTCCGGAGTCGATTCCAATGGCTCCGGCTCCGGAGCCGGCTCCAGTGGCTCCAGCTCCGGCTCCGGAGCCGGAGCTGGAGCCGGAGCCGATAAAAATTATCCGGCACAACACTGTTGAAGATGGATTACAAAAATAATTACTGATATTTAAAAAAATATTTTTTGATGACATAGAAGAAAAATTTGGCGATGCAGTTAATTTTGGAGAAAAAAAAGATTAGATAATTCAAAAATAAAACATGGATAACAAAAAAAACTGTCGATCTGTTTGTTGATCTTTTTAGTGTTAAAAAAATTTCATCCAAAAAAAACTAGTTTCGATTTTGAATTTCGAACAAAAAATGCCAAAATCAAATTTTTTTTTCGATTTCAGTTTTGCCCGGAGCGCATCCTTAGGAAATTTTGTGGAGTAAAAAAAATCAATATCCTCTTATGGATGATCAGTTTAAACTAATTTTTAAAAAGTAAAAAGATTTTAACTTTTTTTTGTCTCAACTTTTGTCGCTAAATTTAAAGATTTCTGTCGTTTAACGAAATTTATAAACCTTCTCAAATCTCAAAAATTTATATATTATTAACACCAGAGAGTTTTCTCGTTAGCAGTTTAAAAAAAATTAATTTCTTACCTGTAATTGTTCATATTTTTCTGAAATTGTAATATTTGAAAAGCATGAAGTTAATGAAGTCCTATTCGACATTTTTTGATTATATTTTTCAGTTAAAAACCCGCGTTTTTAATGTAAAAAAAATAGTAGGTAATATAAATAAAGATGATTTTTCACAAAAAATTTGTACAAATATAAATGCACAAACAACACAGTCAAAATTTGTGAGGAATTCTTCTGCCGGAGGGCAATCAATTAAATTTGTTTCTTTCTTTCCTTTTTTTTCTGGTGTTTTCTTTTTTTTTTTAAGTTTCCTAAAAAAACAAAAAAAATATTATTATTATTATGTGAAACTCTCAAGGTTTATTTATTTTTTATGTCATCTTTTTTAAATTTAAAGGGACACGGAAACTTTCAGTATGAAAAATTTAGCCAGTTCAGTTGCGAAAAGGTTGCAATAAAAGAGTATTGCAATAAGAATATTGCGGATACTTTTTTCAGATATATTTCCGGTAATTTTATCGATTAAGCATACCCTCAATATTTAAAAAGATATAGTTTTTTGTTGCAACCATTTCGCAACTGAACTGGCTAAATTTTTCGTACTGAAAGTTCGCGTGTCCCTTTAAAAAAGAGAACATAATTAACAATACTTATCATTCAATTTTATCAAAGTTATCAATCACGTTCGCGGATTTTTTGATTTTTTTTAAAAATTACTTTAAATAAAAAAATTTAAATTAACTTTTGGAATTTTTAAAATATTTATAAATTTTTTTTAAACAATTTTGCAAATTTTCGTTCTGTTAAAACAATAAATTTCGATCAAAAATAAATTAAAAATCTTCTGGCACGATTTTTCAATAAAATTTTCAGACCTCATTTAAAAAAGTCAAAAAACTTAATAATTTTTTAAAATTAAAAACACATTGTGATTTTAAACTTTAAACTATCACAGAAAATATCACGTTTTTCGTAATTTGTTTTTTTCGAAATTTGGTCATAGAAAAAAGGGTCATTTCGTTGCAAAATTATTACAACATAAAAAGAAAAACAAGTTTTGGAATTTTAATTATTATTATTTTATCGACAGTTTTTAACTTGCTAATTTGATTACGGTAATCAAAAAAATATTTAATGCTTATATCAGTTAATAAAAAATATTTTTTAAAAATTTATCCAAAAATTCAAACTTATTAGGAAATTTTACGGAGAAAAAAGGGGGGTAATTAATCACGTGAAAACAGCAAAGAAATAAAAAGAAATTAGCAAAGTTTAATCAAGTTTAAAGTGTTATCATTTTTTTATTAAAGTCCAAAGATGCAAAAAAAAAAGATTTTTCACCGAAACGAAAATTGTTCAGTTTGTGTAAGTAAAAGAAAAAAAAATGTAGGGTACTGTAATTGTTATTGTCAGCATTTTATATAGTTTTAATATATTACAAACTTTTTGAAACTCCAACAGTTTTTATACGCCCCAAAATTAGAAGTCAAAATTTTCTATCAGATTTTTTTTGATGATCTCGACGCGATCGGAGACTTGTTCAATAAAAATTTTTAATAATTCTTGAAAATTAACAAAAGTTGTTTCTTTTTTAAATTTGCAAAAAAAGCCGTGCTCAGTTTTAATGGAATAAAATATTAAAAAATTTAATTTTCAAAAAACAACCATTTAAAATAACAGTTTAAAAAAATTAGAATCAATCAAAAAAAAAAAGAAAACTTCAAACAAAAAAGATTCTTGTCTTTTATTCAATTTTTATGAAGTTTTCCTTCAACTTTTTATTTTTTTTGTCAATGATGGGCCATCGTCATCTTGTTTTTTTGTTGACGGTATTTAAATGGAAACACACAGCATCCCCATTGTCAATCAAAAAATATTATTATTATTTAAAAAATATCAAAAAAAATATGTATGTAAGAATGAATGAATGAATGGATGGATGGATGGGAAGAAGAAGACTCCCTGCCTATTTTTTTTTCGATGTTGTTGTTGCTGCTGCAAAATTAAAGCAATATTGCGCAGTCAAGTTTTTTAGTTTAACTTTTTTTTTATATTGGTTCAGTTGTCGTTTTTGGTACCAAAATATAGAACAAAATATTTACAACAACTTGTTGTTTTTACAGTGATTTGGAGAGAGAGAAAAATATATGTTTAAAATGGATTTTTAATTCTGGAAAAAAAAGATGAAATATAAAAGGATTAAATTCCGGACCGACCAAATAAAAAAAAAGTTATTGTTAGCTTTTTGGGAGAAGAAAAAAATGGAATTGCTTTTTTTTGGGAGAAATTCGCGGTGATGAAGTTTTTGTAAAAATATTTGTGTAAAATAATTGCTTTCAAATAACCAAAAAAAAGTTTGTTTGGCGAAAACGGGTTGAATTTTTTTGTGACGTTTCAAAAAAATTCTTTATTTTTTTGCATGAAAAATAAAAAGAATTGACCGAAGTCTGAAAAAAAAGAAAGAAATCAGGGTAGAAAAATAAAATTGTAAAAAATCAAAAGGTCAAGTTTGTAATTATACTACAATATGGTGATATAGTGATAAATTGCGGGAAAGTTTAAAGTTTAAAGAAGGAAACCCACTTGTAACAACATTTTTTGCTAAATTTTTCGTGATGGTCTCGACGCGATCGAAAATACATCGGAGCTGCTTTTTTTGTTCATTATCACCATACTGTAGTAAAATTACAAATTTGACCTTTTAATTTTTAACAATTTTTTTTCCTGCAAAATTACGTAAAAAATGATACGTAATCAAAAAACACTATTTTACATCAAGGCCATATTATTTTGTTGATGATGTCTTACAAAATTTGACAAACAATTAAATTTTAACACTTTTTTTTCCACCCCCACTTTGGTCATTAATTTTACGTTAAAAAAAACCGTGACTTCTTTTTTTCGAGTAAAACGTTTCCCAATCACTATCGTTTCATTCCCTTATAAAAGTCGCCAAAAAGTGTCACAAAAAAAACTTTTTTTTCTTTTTTTTTGCAAAAAAACAGTGCAAAAGCTGTATTGTCTTTGCACGAACACAATTTTTCCGTTGTGACACTTTTTGGCGACTGTGAAACGATAGTGCAATGAAAAATTAGAAATTTCATTCTTTGATCTTGCAAAAAAAATTTGTGATATAATTGTAAAAATTATAGGGCAAGAATAAAACTTTAAAATAGAAATGTTTGGTATGCAGTCTTTTGTTTTTTGCTTTTCTTCGCTCCAGTCCCGTCAGGGCATCCCGGGGCACCCCGGGACGGGGGAAATTGGGGTGAAGCAGAAGAACACTGTTGGCGACTCTCCTACATTGCTCTGCTTCACCGCCGATTCAATGGAAAGTTAAACAAAAATAAATAATCAGACTCTGGCATCCAATTTGATTATCCACTAGAATTTAAACAAATCCAGTTATATTTTGTTTTTTTCTCGATTTTGCAATTTGGAAGTCAGTTAAAAAAATTTAAAAATGAAAAAAAGTTGTGAAATAAATTTGTGAAAAAAAGTATAAGAAAAAACATGGTAGTTTTTAAAAAATATTTTAGTTAAAAATTGATAAAGAAATAGTTAAAAATTCATAAAAATTTTAAATATTAACTCAAAAATTTTCATAAAAAAAAGTTTATTCTTGTAAAAAAATGAAACCAATTAAAAAACTTTTAATTTTATTTTTGAATTTTTGTTCACAGTTAAAGTTAAAAAATTATAGGGCAACAAATTAGAGAACAAAAAAACAAACAAATATTTGGGATATTAAAAACAACAAAAATATTTGGTTGTTTTCGAAAACTTTTTTAAACCACTTCAAGAACAGTTTTTTCGTTAATTTTTTTAATTTAAACCACTTTTTTTTCGCCGAAAATCAAAAGTTAAAGCAAAAAAAAGCTCACAAAATACACGTAAGAGTGTGATATATATCATCACCTTTTTTTAGTACTATTATAAAAATATACACAACTTTTCTTTCTTTTTTTCGACCTTCGGCAACGTTGATTTTTTTTAAAAAAATATAAAAGTTTGTTTTTGAAGCAAAACGTTTAAATAATAAAAATTTTGAAAAAAAAAAACCCGAAAAGAATCAGAAATCTTTTTCGCGTCAATGCTCCTTTTTAGATCACCAAAAAATGGGAAAAAGTGATGAAGAAAAGAAGGAGAGAAGAAAAAAGAAATATCAAAAGCATCACCATCAGCATCACCATCAGCAGCAGCAGCAGCAGCAGCATCAGAAGAAGAAAGAAAAAAATACACACCTAAGGTTTAAAAGAAGTTGAAAGACAACAACAAGAAAATAGATGGAAGAAACCTGTTCTTCTTTTTTTTCCCAAAGGCACTAAGAAAAAAGACCCGAAATAGAGAGAGAGAGAGGTTATACGATTGTTCGTATTTCAAAATAACAATATTAAATTTAAAAAAAGCAGTTATTTTTGGTGATTATTTAAAAGTTCAAACAAATTATGATGGAATTAATTAATTAATGAATTTTACTTTTAAAAAACTCAAAAACAACCAAAATGTGGGTGTCTTTACGTGGGGAGTTTTAAGATTTGAAATAAAATTAGCATAAATATTTTTCTTTGAAAGAATCTCCAAGGAAATTATAGTTCAAACATGTATTTTTAAGTATTTTTTAATTCGCAATATTGTGTTGGCTCCAGTTTAATCAAAATTATCAAAATTATTATTTTATGCTACTAAAAAAGGGAGGAAATTGTGATCCGCAAATAAAAATTAATTAAATCAAATGTAACAATTCTTTATGCAGTGATAGATAATTTGCATACCCATATATATTTAATTAAAGAGATTACCCAAAGGATCAGGGTTTTAAAATCAAGTAGTCGATCCGGGGTCGAGAATTTGGCGACATGAGATTTTTAAAACCGCAAAAATAAAAACGGAGAATTTTAAAAAAAACTTTTAAAACGGCATTTTTTAAAACGGTAGATTTTTAAAAGCATACATTTTTTAAAACGGAGAATTTTAAAACTTTGTACAAATAAAAACAAAACAAAAAAAGATTAAAAATAAAAATACATAAGTTAATTTCCACCAAATTTGATTTTATTGGAACATTGAGTTAAAAAATGAACCATTGAAGTTGTTCCAGCCATAAAACATAAAAAAAAGGAATGGTTCTTTGAGTCATTAAGAATTGTACACATGGCTTGAAAGATTGACCGTTTTGTGCATGAAGTGTGTAAAATTGCATGAAACCTGGCGGGGATCTTGAAAATGAACCATCACCACCAATACGATCAGCTGAAGCCAACATTTCCAATGTTCCACGACTTCCCAGGATTATAATTCTACCATCAGCAATATCATTTGTTGTTGCACTATCAAATAAAACGAATGGAGTACCATCATTATTTGATAAAAACATTTCTGGAATATCAAAAGTCGAAGTTGTTGGAACTGGAGGTTCAACACGAGTTATTGTCTTCTATGTCTAATCATTCTTGCTAAATTTTCCCCAAGGCCGGCAGTTCTTAAAACATCAGAAGCAGCACCTGTTGCTTGAGCAATAATTCGTCTAGCTGGAAGACTTGGATTTTGAGATGCGATTTGATGAGCAGCATTGCGGACAATTCGACGTTCAGCAGCTAATGAATCTCCAATATGACTGTGGAAGAATTTTATTTCTGTTACAGGTGAACCATCTGCAATTGAATCTGTGTAAATCACTGCTTTACAATTTGAAGTGACATTTCTAAAAAATTAAGTTCAGAATCATTTAATAATGCAAATATAAAAAGACTTACTTTATACATCTCCAGTAACATTTGCCAGTTGATTTAGCTGCATGACTGTATTTATATTGGTAACCTCCGATTTGAGCCACGGGCTTTTTTAATCGAATATCAGTAACTTTAATAATATCATTAACAGCGAAAGTGTCCTCTTCTAAATCCATAGCAGCATTCATAACTGATGATAAAAAGTTGCAGATGATTGAATTTAATGAATTGAAAGTTTGAATAATTTAATTTGAACAAGTTCATCGCAAATGTGCGAAAATATTCTTTAAGGGTTTATTAACAGCCAATATAATTATAAGTTTTAAAAATCTCCGTTTTAAAAAAATGAGTTTTAAAATTATCCGTTTTGAAAAATGTATGGTTTTAAAAAAATACGTTTTAAAAAAATACTGTTTTAAAAAAATACTGTTTTAAAAATCTCCGTCTTTTTTTTTTAAAAACCTCCGTTTTTTTTTCGGTCGTTTTTATTTTCTCCGTTCACCGAGAATTTTAGGAAAATTCTTTGATTTTTTTTCCATCCGAAAAATTATAAAAAGCCGGCCCAAAAAAGCTGTGGCCTCATACCCGGGACATAGCATTTTCAACTTCGGCGGCCCTATTTTTCAGCTCTATCAAAGATAACGGGCCCAAAAATGATAATTTATTTTTTATTTTTTCCAGTTTCTTAACATTAAATTAATGTAAGCTTAGGTGCTAAAAAATTCAAATTAATTATACTTTTTTAACTCGGAATACAATCGATCCACTGCAGTTTAAAAATTTCTCAAAAAAATATTTTTATGTAACAAAAATAAAGTGAAATTAAGGGTAACGAAAAAAGATATAATTTAATCAGAAATTAATTTTTATCCCATTCTTTTTTGATTGACAGATAGATTGAAAAAAAGTAGTGTTCAAAATATACTCTTTTTTTACGCGATTTTTGACGAAAAGCTTTTTCTTTTTCAAAAAACTGGTCTCTTTACGCAGTTTTATCCTATAAAAAAAGAAGTTTTAAAAAAAGTGAAAATATAAAAAACTCAAAAAAATAAACGAAAATAAAAATTTTATAGACCCAAAAAAGGGTGTTAAATTTCAAAGATAATTAATTTTTGAGTTTTATGCAAACAAAAGAAATTCAAGGTTTTTGCCCTTTTTGCAAATATTTTTATTCTTTATTTTTTTCAAACAAAGATCACAAAAATTTTTGGACGTAAAAGAAATTTGAGAAATGTGTAAAATTTCAGTAAAAATTTGCAGCAAATATTTTTAATTGAACTAAACAGTACCACACAGTTATTAACTACCTAAAATACGGCACAGTTTTTATGTACTAAATGATGAGACTATTAAAACGGTTATTTTCATGCCAACTTATATTACATGAAAATAGCCATGTTTTTATTCGTATTTAATTCGTGTACGGTTATTGCAACCTTGACATCTTGTGATAAACAATTATTTTATTTAATAAATTATTAATTACAAAAATTCAAATTTCAAACTGTTTTTTTTGTTGTAATTTTTAAAAATCGACAGTATTTCACATTCAGACTTCGGGGGTTTAAATAATTACGAACAGTTTTTTTCAAAAATTAAATGTCTTTTTGTCTTCTGTACCCCAAATTACCGTTTCTCGAGTGTTAAGAACAATTTAAATTTTTTATACATGATTTTTTTGCTAATTTTTACAATCTCCAACAATATCTGAAAAAATTTAACTTTATTTTAATCAAATTATAATTGTTTTTGGAGCAAATTTATGCAAATTTATTATTATTAACAATGAAAATTACACAAACACAAAGAAAAGACAGTTAAAAAGGTTATATTCAATTTTGCATAGGTTAAAAAGATACCAAGGTCAGACAGTTTACTTGGCACTTCTTTACTTTAACCCCCCCCCCCCCCCTCAAAAATTTTTATTCATTTTTCATTCACAAACGCAACTAAATTTTGAACTCTCCCGCTCACCCTTTTGAATTTTCAACCAAAAGTCAATATTTTTATGCAAATTTAAGATAAAAATTTTGGGTTTACTTGATATTCTCACAAATTATCAGCATTTTTTAATATTTTTTAAAATTTTAAACAGATCCAAAATTTTCTCCATTTTTAAAAGCCATTTTTTTCAATTATTAAATGTCTTCGTTCTTAGAAAAAAAAATTGTTAAATATCTCATTTGAAATAAATCCGATTTAACGGATAATATATATATGAAAGTAAAAAAGAAGAAAAATAAAAACCACCAATTTTCTTTCAATTTATGCAAAAAAAAATGGACACATTATTAGATCCATCAGCCAGAAAAAAAAGAAGGAAAAAAAAGGAAGATACCAAAAAAAAAACGATAATGGATTTTTCCAATTTTTTTTCTTATATTTATTTTAGATTTACCAAAAAAAGAGCTTTTAATGTTGAAATAAAATTGTGTTCTTTATATCAGTTTAATTATGACTATTCGAAAATTTCACATTGATAAAAATGGTAAGGTGTAAGTTTTTTTAAATTTTTTAATTGGATCTCAATTTTTTGGTCACACAATTTAATGGCAAAAATGATAATTGATCTCACTAAATTATCAGTTTTATTGTTAAGCGGTTCAATCCTTAGCTTAGCTAGTCGATACTTGTTAGCTTATATATTATGTTAGCTAAGCGGCCTCATTCTTATATTGTCCCTAAATTGGCAAACTGTTATTGAATGCCACATTGTTTATTTGTATTTGCTTCTCCTTCTTTTTCATTGTAATATCGTGGACTCGGCGGATTGCAGTCGTGTTTTCCACGCTCCGTATTTATTTATTGTGTTATTATTATTTTATGCTGGTAATAAAGTATTGTGTTTAATATATCTTTTGGATTTTGTGATATAAGGTATGGTTTTTAAGGGGATTATTGATGTTGGTTGTGGGGTAAATGATAGCTTAGGGTGTTCTCAAGCTTTATCTGGAGTTACTGGAGTTGCCGAGTATAACATGGAGGGCCCACCTCGTCGTTCTTCCTCTCGTCCGGCGGCTAATGTTAATTGCTGTTATGATGATGATAAACGAAACGAACTTGGTGATATAAAAGAATATCGCGTTAATGATAATTCTGCTGTTATGGATCCGGCGGCCAACCAAGATACTCCAGAGCGTACAACTGATGCTGTTATATTTAATAATGGTATAAATATGGATAATGATTATGGTGATAAAGCTGTGGATAGCTTCGATGATGTTAAAACCAATAAAGCTGATGATATATATGAAATATATGTTGCACCTCATGGATTAGTTGGCACTGATCATGGATTTGTACATATTGGTAGTCTTACCAATGATGAATCGGCGCTGCAAAACAAAGAAGAATCACAACCACTTGATGAACCTGTTGTTGCAGCTTCTCAATCAGATAGGGCAAATGCTATCTTGGACATTCATAATCAAGCACGCGGCATTGTTGATGGTGCTGCTGAAGTATATAAAAAGCTAAAATCTGCTGTTTCAATTGCTAATGCTGATTTAAAAAGTATTAATCATGTAAAGAAAACGATATCAGCTGATCTTATGTCAGGGATTGAAGTTTTTCTAACGGATAGCCCAGGATGGTTCTTATCTGTATTGAATGAAAGAGATAACAGCATTGAAGCTTTACGTCAACGATTGGAACAGTGTGAAGATGAGTGCAACAATATAACACTTGATCGACAGCAGCTACAAATGAAGCTTGAGGAATCATCCAGTACCATAGGATTGAGTATGGGTGATAAAATAAAGCTTAAGTCTTTGGGGGTGGATAACCTTTCTGAACTTATTAATAAATGTCGTCAATTACAGGTTCAAATCTCTGGCTCGGCGGCTGAAAATTCTATTGATTCAAGATTATCTCGTGCAAGTTCGTCGTCAAATCTGGATCAGAAACAAGAATGTCAAAAACAGAAGCAGATGCAACAGGAAGTGTTGGAACCAGGTCGGTTATCTTCTTCTTTTTCAAATATAGGTAACAGTGGTAGAGCTCATTGCACACCTATTCCTATGCCTGATATATTTACAGGAAAGACTCGTATTGAACTAGATAGATATATGAGATATTTTGATCAAGCAGTTTTGTCCCGTGGATATAGTGATTCTGATAAAGCAATCATGATAGGCAACTACGTTCCATCCTTGCAATATGAACATGATAAGTTGATGCAAGAAGGTTCATCATATGCTGAGGTTAAGGCTGGTCTCTTAAATGCATTAGGAAGTGATAGTGATGTCACCACTTTTGCTCTTCGTACATCATTAGATAGGATTAAGAAATCAGATGATAAGCTTTATAAGGATATACTTGCTGATGTTGAAAAGCTAGTTACAGAAGCTTTCAATGGGAATATTCAGCAAGGTGACAATGAATTAAAGAAGATCTTGATTCGGCTGACTGAAGAAGATTCAAATTCTATTTTTGGATCAACAATTATCCCTCATATTCATGAAAAATATTCTCGGTTGAAAGAATTAATTTTGAGTGTAGAAAGAGGTTTGCTGATCAAAAAAGGGAGTACTCATCAACTTACAGTTGATAATAAATCTTCTTCCAATCACCATTATCCATCGTTTCAAAAACGTTCTTATCCTCCAAGACCTTACGGCGGCAATGAACGAGATCAAGATAGGATAACTGGTCGTAAGGCTAAAGTTGAAAGGTATCCTCCTATTCCTCCTCCTCTGTCTTCTCCAGATGAGCAAAATATTCATCAAAGCTCTTATGTTTGTTATAACTGTAAAAAGCCTGGACATTTTGCAAGTGACTGCACAGAATCTCAACCACAAGGTGTCAGACAAGTCAAAAATATCGATGAATTGGGAATGAATGGATTGATGCATATTGATAATATTGCTCAACGGGTGGAAGACATTCAGATGTTTGGTAAAAAAGCTATGATTGATATCTTCCTTGATACTGTTAAAGTTAATGCTATGCTTGATTCTGGAGCTTGTGCATCAGTTATCAGTGAATCAGCTATTGGCAAAATTTTGCGGCAACGTCCAAAAGATGTTCGCCAAATTACTGAAGAAAATCCTACAACTTTTATACATAAAAGATTAGTGGATGCAAATGGATCTGCACTTAATGTGGTCAATTGTATTCGAATGCCAATCGCATGGGGTTCATATCCATCGAAAATTGTTAAATTTTTCGTTGTTTCAGGTTTACAACAAGATGTATTAATCGGTACAAACGTTTTACAAAACGATATTTGTTGGATTGAAGCACTTGAAATTGCATTAGGATATAAGACGGCTAAACGAATTGTGATTTTCGGATCGAATAAATTTGTGCACTTTTTTTCAATTTTTGCAATCGTCTTTTTAAAACGTAAAATGCAGGTTTTCCTCAAAACAGCCTCACCAAAATTTAAAAAAACCACTCTTTACTTTTTTCTGACAAACAGCCTCAAAAAAAATTTTTTTGAGGCGATTTTCGCAAAAACGCTGTTTTTGATTTCTCTAATTTTGAAAATTGAAATTTTTCGGTTTTTCTCATTTTCAGCCTCAAAAGTGAGGCTGTTTTAGTGTTTTTTCTAAATCTGCCTCAAAAGTGAGGCTATATTGAAGTTTTATCACTTATAGCCTCAAAAGTGAGGCGACTTTGGCTTTTTTTTTGAAGTCCGCCTCAGAAGTGAGGCTGCTTTCATTTAAAAAGCCATTTTTCTATTTGTTAAAAAAGTGAACTTTTTTTTCCCGGAAAAATAAGTTCGGCAAAAGTGAACTTTTTTTTCCCGAAAAAATAAGTTCAGCAAAAGTGAACTTTTTTTCCCGAAAAAATAAGTTCAGCAAAAGTGAACTTTTTTTTCCCGAAAAAATAAGTTCACTTTTTTGTAAAATTTACAATAAAACCGAACATATAAATTGAATTAAATCATTAAAAAAATTATAATAAATTAACAACAACAACAACAAATAACCACAGCGTAAATTAACAGTTAAATTTCAAAAACATTATTTTTAATGTGTATTGATGAGACTTGATTTTTCAAACACGGGTGCAGCGAAAAACGCTTCTATTCCTTCTGTTAGAGCATATAAAGAAGCTTCACGCTGAAGAACATTGCACCTGAAAGCTTACAAATATATATGAATAAATAAAATAATGATAAAAATACCCATCAAAACAGTATTCTTCGAATAACTTTACAAATTAAAAGTTTTATCAGAAATTAATAAAAAGAACACCAACAGCATTACAAATAAACAAACAAATAAAAAAAATAAGAGCGCGAAAAAAGAGAGGAAAAAAATCAAGTTGCAAAAACAAAAGCAAGTGGCTTTTTGGCAAAATGTTTTTCAATGACAATTGGTTTTTTGATTTATTTTTTTTCAAATTTCCTCTCTTTTTTCGCGCTCTTATTTTTTTTATTTGTTTGTTTATTTGTAATTTTTTACCACAATTTTTAATATCGTTTCATTTTAAGGTTCAATTATGGAAAATCAACAATGTCTTGACGCTGTGGCCGCTGTTGGTGATCTTTTTTATACTGTTTTGATGGGTATTTTTATCATTATTTTATTTATTCATATATATTTGTAAGCTTTCAGGTGCAATGTTCTTCGGCGTGAAGCTTCTTTATATGCTCTAACAGAAGGAATAGAAGCGTTTTTCGCTGCACCCGTGTTTGAAAAATCAAGTCTCATCAATACACATTAAAAATAATGTTTTTGAAATTTAACTGTTAATTTACGCTGTGGTTATTTGTTGTTGTTGTTGTTAATTTATTATAATTTTTTTAATGATTTAATTCAATTTATATGTTCGGTTTTATTGTAAATTTCACAAAAAAGTGAACTTATTTTTTCGGGAAAAAAAAGTTCACTTTTTGCTGAACTTATTTTTTCGGGAAAAAAAAGTTCACTTTTTGCTGAACTTATTTTTTCGGGAAAAAAAAGTTCACTTTTTTAGCAAATACAAAAATGGCCTTTTAATTGAAAGTAGCCTCACTTTTGAGGCGGACTTCAAAAAAAAGATAAACTCGCCTCAAAAGTGAGGCTTACAAAGAAAAAAAGATAAACTCGCCTCAAAAGTGAGGCTAACAAAGAAAAAAAGATAAACTCGCCTCAAAAGTGAGGCTTTCAAAGAAAAAAAGATAAACTCGCCTCAAAAGTGAGGCTAACAAAGAAAAAAAGATAAACTCGCCTCAAAAGTGAGGCTAACAACGGAAAAAAAGACAAACTTTAAATTTTAAAATTTTTATAAAAAAAACATGCTGTTTCTGGAAAATCGCCTCAAGGAAAATAAAAGTGAGGCCGTTTACCATCTCTAACAAAATCCTCCTCAAAAAAATTTTTTTTGAGGCTGGTTTCATTTTAAAAGCCGTTTGACATTTTTAAAATTTTTTTTGAGGCGATTTTCCGCATTCGCTGTTAAAAAAAAATTTTGGACCAAAATTGAAAAAAAGATACAAATTTATTCGATCCGAAAATCACATTTCGTTTAGCCGTCTTATATGGTGCACAAGATGCAGATCCTGACAATAAAAGAAACGGTACAGGCATTGGGTATATTGCGCCTCAAAATAGTCTTAATAAAGCTTGTTTTTCTCGTGAAAAGGCTAATACTGTATCATTGTATCGGAATAATTGTAAAACTGTATCATTGTCTCGTGATAATTTTAATATTGTATCGCGTGCTAGTAAAAATTTTATTGTAAAAGATGGGAAGTCGGATTCTCAACGCCCTCCAAAAGAAACAACTACCGTAATGCAAGGTGCCAAGAAACTTCAAATCAAGAAAAGAACTAAGAAAGTTACTGCTCCTCCATATGTTCCAAAAGAACCTTCTCGTGGAAATCCTTGTCAACAACTGATTAAGAAGCCTACAGAACTATCTACTCGTGGTAATTCTAATGTTAATGTGAAGAAATGTGATGCATCTGTCTGTCGTGTTCATCATTATAAAAGAAGAACTTACTTTAATTCAAATTACGTATTTTCTCATGGATTATATTATATGACCGCTTATAGAAATGATTACCCTAAAGATCGCGGAGCCAATAAAGAATCTATTTCAAAATCGTCTGTTGAGGTTGATCGAAATTGGCGAAATCGTGTTCCTGTTCGGGGTGGATACAAACCAAAATGGAGAAATGAATCGGCGGATGCTCATCATTCAAATCAACATAATCGTCATCAAGAAGAACAATAGCGAGGACGCTATTTCTATCGGGGAGGGGGCATGTTAAGCGGTTCAATCCTTAGCTTAGCTAGTCGATACTTGTTAGCTTATATATTATGTTAGCTAAGCGGCCTCATTCTTATATTGTCCCTAAATTGGCAAACTGTTATTGAATGCCACATTGTTTATTTGTATTTGCTTCTCCTTCTTTTTCATTGTAATATCGTGGACTCGGCGGATTGCAGTCGTGTTTTCCACGCTCCGTATTTATTTATTGTGTTATTATTATTTTATGCTGGTAATAAAGTATTGTGTTTAATATATCTTTTGGATTTTGTGATATAAGGTATGGTTTTTAAGGGGATTATTGATGTTGGTTGTGGGGTAAATGATAGCTTAGGGTGTTCTCAAGCTTTATCTGGAGTTACTGGAGTTGCCGAGTATAACATTATGTAAATTCTATCAGTTTTATTATATTAATTTTATGTAGTTAAATAGAGTGGGGAAAAAAAGGGAGAATCTTCTGAATGCAGAAAGAAGAAAACTATTATCTCAACATAGCAGGTACAGAAAAAAACAGTCGGATACAGTTAATTAGCGATGAATGGATATCATAAATCCAAATATTTATAGTTTGAATTTTATGTATCAATTTCATGTAATTTTTAAGAAATGCTTTTGGCACTTTTTTCACGCATATTTTTGCTTCCGCATTTAAACATATTTTTTATAAGTTTGTGACGACTGTTTTTGCTTACCATTGCAATTGTGCTCAAGCAAGATCAAGATCAAGTTGACAGTTTATCTCTAATAGGATATCATATATCTTGTTTTCAAGAGGGCATGCCTGAAATTTTAGCTTAAAGGGAGTGTCGAAACCTCTGAAAAAATGCACTACGACGGTAAAGGCGTCACGGCAATGATGGGGAATGAAAAGTTTGTTTTTTGTCATTCATTCACATCGGTTTGACGGATGAATTTTTACAAACTTTTCATTCCCTATTATTGCCGTGACGCCCTTACCGTCGTAGTGCGTTTTTTCAGAGGCTTCGACACTCCCTTTAACAAAATATATCAATATATCAAAGGAATATACCAACGGCTGACCAAATGCCCTCCTCCCTCCTTCCTTCCCGGTATGAGCTTGTCAAATACTGTTTTTCTTATCATTATTAATTTTGGTCCTTCTAAATTAGCCACAAAAAATTTCATGTATTAATAGGGATAGTCCAGATCTGACTTCGGTCTTTTAGAGGAGGTAGGAGGTCAAAATCTTTTGATAGTTGCGGCATAAGATCAAAGGAAAAATCTGATGGAGGCAAGGCCGTTTTAGTATGGGGAGTCGGGACCTGTGACCCCCCTCTGAAATTGAGGAAGTTCCTTTGACTTTGAAATTTCGGGGTTTTTCCCTTTAACATGCATAACAGGCTTACAGTTTCAAAACCCAATTTTTTAAAATCAATATTTTTCACGTTTTTTTTCCTCTCTAATTTTTTTGACGTTGTTTGCTCGTTGAAAAATTTCTCGCGCAATTTTTTTTCTTTTGACCCAAAAAAAGAGATGCAACGTAACCCCTTTTATTATTCCATCCCCCCCCCCTCCCTCCCCTTTCTTGTTCAATGTCATCATCCTCTTCTTCCTCTTTCCTTCTCTTCTCTTCCCATCCCATCCCATTTTTTTTTCTCTCGATCGGGTTGACCAGTTTTCTTTCTTTCTTTAATGGGTTCTCATTTTGATGTAATATATTTTTTTATTGTAAAAGATTTTATTTTTCAATTTTGTATGAAATTTTCAATTCATTTTCTCATTTTTAAAATATATCTCTTTGTTCATTTTTATCGGTTTTGTATTAAAATAAATGTTTTAAAATTTCTTTTCATTGAAATATTAATTGTGTCATTCCCATTGATGTTCCAATTTTAAAAAAGCTAAAGACAGTTTATGTTTTTTAATTTTTTGAACACATATTTTTGATAAAATGTATATTATTTTTAAAAAAATACGCGCTTCTTTTTTTGCTGCTGATTCGCGTCGAGACCTTGTTTCAAAAAAATCTGTTCAAACTGAGTCTCACCCTTTAAAAATGATATTTTTTAAAGAATTAGTGTTAAAAAATTACCTTTTTGTCTTTCACAACTTAATCGAATCAAAAAATAGTAAACAATTTAAAGTTTTTATTATAATATATTGACCGTTACTATCTATCTATACAGTTTCCATTTTTGCATAATTTTTTAGTTCGTTTTTTGCAATTTTTGTTCCAACTTTTTAGTTGAATGCAGATTTTAAATTTAAAAATATCAAAAATAACTTACTCAGTTTAATGCATCTGTATTTCCATGTCCATTTCGACCCCCCCCCCCCCCAAATGCTATAACAGTTAATTAACACTTTTATATATATTAAAAATTTTTCCAGATTAATGTCAGTTATATCAGAAATTTGTGCAAAAGATTTGGAAGCAATTGAGCAACTTCGTGATGCAGTTCGTGAATATTTAACACCATATTATGATACAAATTTTAATTTATTGCGATGGCTAAAAGGACATAATTATAATTTTGATGAAATTATTCCAAAATTAAAGAATCATTTAGTTTTTCGAAATAGTCATTGGAAATTGGATGAAGTAACTTTGAAGCCACGAAATCATCCAATTCATCAATTTTGGATGTCTGGGCTTACTGGTAAATTTATAATTTTTATTATTATTGATGTCGAATATAAGAAAAGAAGATAACAGTTTATAAAGAATAACAATAAAAATAGATGTTGACATAATATTAAGGAGACCAGTTTATTGTCAGTTAAAAAAAATTTTAAAATAACAAAAATATAATGTAGAAACATCATTGTGATGAAAACTTTGAAAAAAAATTTTACAAAGTTTCTAAAAAACCTACTTCTCCAGTTTAATTTAAAAATTTTAATATAAATAATTTGCATTTTAAAGGTGTCAAATGAATTTCAGTTTTAGAAAATCAAAGCAATTAATTTTTACAAACGTATTTGTCTTTCTAATTAAGCAATGTAAAAAACATTTTTTCAACAAAATTTTTTGTGTTAATCCTATTTTTACACTTTTCATTTATTTGAAAATGCACAAAAATCAGCTCTTTTTGAAATTGTATACATCAGTTTTTGTTTTATTTATAAAATATACACAAACTTTTAAATTTGACAAACTAATTATTATTGAGCAACTTCATGAGGAAGCGGGCTCTTTGCTACTTTTTTTGGATAAACCTGAAAATCTGGTTTATCCATGTTCCAAGGTGTTGTCGAGCAAGTTGCATAATCGCTGTGAGACATTCCAAAAAAATAACGCCTCATTTAAATTTTAAGGAGAGTGTCGACGACAAGCAAGTAAAAAGTGATTGAATTTTATAAAAATGCTTGAGAATCCACAGCGGAATTTTTCGGAAATAGAAATGAAAAACGTTCAAACTTTTGGTGCCGTTTTTTCAGTTTTAACCTATTTTGCCCAAAACTTTGCCAATATCTTCTCTAAAGTGTTTTCTATAGTTTAGATTTCACTCAAATTTTTTGGAAGCCCATCCGCAAAGTTATAACCAATGAAAGGTGCGCGATCGAGTTTTTAGGCGAAATTAACTTTTGCTGCCATTTTTTTAAATTTGCATATTTCAGCTTGAATTTTTTCTGGCATGTTGCCGATATCCATATCTGCATTTTTAGTTTCAATTATAGCATTTGGATATGATGCGGCTGAGTTTGTGCCGATCGAAAAACACAATTTTTCACTCGTATTTCCAAAATCTCCTATAGCGATTCTGATGTGATTCCGAATCAAAAAATTCTGATAATTTTTTCTTTCTTTGAGTATTTTTTAACCCCTAAATGGTGTTCACAAAAAAATAGTTTGAATTGATTTCCATGTTTTTATTTGCATTTTTGCCCGATTTTTGATGGCAAACGGCTATTTGTTTGTCGTCGGCACTCCCTTTAATCTTTTGAAACCAGATAATATATACTTTTATTTAAATTTTTTACAGGTGATGCCGTAAAAACTCCAAATGCTATAATTAATGTTGAACAAACTGGAACAAATGATTATTGGGGAATGTTACAAACTTTTCCAATGAATGAAATAATGAAAGCTCGAGTATATGATCTTGAGGTGATGCTTAAAGCCGTTATGGAAAAAGAAGCCAAAACTGGACAACAAACTTCAATCCTTTATATCATGGATTTAGATGGTTTAACATTTGATACAAAACTTTTTACCCTTGTTCGAGGAGCTTTGGCATCTATCTCAAATTTTATGTCTGAACATTATGTTGAGTTAATTCATAGCTTTGTTCTTGTAAATGCACCTACTTTTATTTCGGCAATATGGTAAGTGATATTTTCAAAAAAATAATTTTTTTTAATATAAAAGTCACATCAATTTTGGATAAATCAGTTTGATATGCTTTACACTTTCAAATAATTAAAAGAAAAAATTGATAAAAAAAGTGAATAAAAAATTTTAAATCTAAAATTAAATACAGTTGTTTGCAATTTTTTTTACCCAGTTTGATCATGTTTTAAAAATAAATTTAAAAAATTTAAGGATTTCAGAAATCCTATTTGGTTTTGATTCAATTTACTTATGGCTTTATCAGTTTTGTGCCGAAATCTTTTTGAAAATTCGGTTAATTATAAAAAGCCAGTTTTTAAGTTTTTTGTAAAACAACCTCCATTAAAATATATGAGCTTTTGTTTTTTCAAATTTTTCTTTATAGCTTAGTAAAAAAATATGGTATACCTCAGTTTTCTTAGCGTTCGACGCACCGTGTGGTATGGCAGTTCTAGAATTATGCTTGAGAAAAGAAGACATTTTTTTTGTTATCTTAGAATTTTTTTATAAGCAAATACAAACAAAATTATTTTGATTAAAAATCCCTTAAAATAGCGGATAATATTTCAGTTTTTTTTTCATTTTAATAAACAATTTTTAAAACACGATTTGCAGTTTTTTTAAAACATTTAAATAAGCTTTTTATCTAATTTAAATATTCAATAAATTTTAGGAAAATTGCACAACCACTTTTACCAGAAAGAACTCGAAATAAAGTTAAAATTTTTGGTGCAAATTGGAAGAATGAAATCCTTGACCTTGCTGTCCCGGAATCCCTTCCCGCATACTGGAATCAACCTGGTGAACCCGCGGTACATTATTCACCCAGTTGATAATTACTTTTAATAATTACTTTATTTTTTTGCAGATCTTTCATGCAAATGTTTTACGGTCAGTAAAACTTCCAATAAATGAATATTACAAAGGTGGAATGCTTGATGAAAGAGCTAAAACCCTTGCCGTTGCAGCATCAAAAACTGGATTTGTTGAAAGAATTGGAAATGAGGTAAGAGAAAGAGATAGATAGAGAAAGAGCTTTGAAAGAAGGGCTATGCAAAATTCAAAATGTTTTTGAATAAAACTTTTCTCACCCGTTTAAGAGTGTACCGAAAA
Organism: Panagrolaimus superbus; assembly: GCA_964035985.1. Lineage (NCBI taxonomy): Eukaryota > Metazoa > Nematoda > Chromadorea > Rhabditida > Panagrolaimidae > Panagrolaimus > Panagrolaimus superbus. Next base: position 3,446,506 of record OZ038357.1, read on the forward strand.
TAGTATTTTCAATCATTTTTATCCTAACCTAAATACCCAAATTATTTAAAGCTCTTGAAGCACTCTGGCAGTTTTTTTGTTATTTAAAACTTAAATCAATTTTCAGGGACAAAAATTGAAATGGACTTTTGAAACTGATGGCCATTTTGCATACGGTATTTATTTTAGCAAAGATCCTGGAGAATTTGATACAAATAAAATGGAATGTGTTTATCCGCGTTTTAATGTAAGCTAATTATTTGATATGTTTGCATACATAAAAACTAACAAAATCTTTAGAAAGTCCCCGGACCAACATATGTTCCACTTCGAGATGAAATTGTTTTACCTAAAACTGGAACATACAAATTTTGGTTTTCCAACGAACATGCATACTTTCATACCCTTAAAATTCGACATTTTATTAATGTTGAATAATGCAAACCTTGAACTCTCATCGACATAAAATTTTCTGAAAAATCAAATATATATAAATATTGTATTTTTGGTGTAAAGTTTTATTAAATGTTTTTGAAAGGGATTTTTGTTCAAATTTATTTATATTTTGTTTAATAAAACAAATTTTTATAATGGTGAAAAAATAAATTGCAATAAATTTGCAGAATGTTTTTATTTTGGTATTTCGACAAAAAAAGGCTGCAAAAAAAATTGCATTTCTTTTTGCTCGCATTTTTAATGTTTTACAATTTTTCAAAAAATGATCGATAAAAGTTGCGATTTACAAAATAAATAAAAACGCTGCTAAAAAATATTTTTTAAATAGTACCAGGGTTGGACGAAAATTTCGTTTCGCGCTGTTTCGTAGTTTCGTTTTTGCGAAACAGATATCAAAAAATTTTTTCTGATAATTTTTGATAACGGGGATTAATAATATACCCAAAAACCAACCCAGAACTAAGCGTGGCACCGGGCCGAGTAAGCCCGGGCTCGGCCCGGGCCCGGCCCGGCCCGGCCCGTCGGGCTCAGGCCGGGCCGGGCTCAGACTTTATCGGGCCGGGCCGGGCTTTGAAAAGTCGGCCCACGGGCCGATAGATAATTTAATGGATGGAAAAAAAGGGAAAAATTTGAATTATGAAAATACAAAAGTCTAAAAAATATTAAATTTGAAAAACTTATCTTTTTGAGAGAAAGTTTTTTTTTGTAAAATTCAGCATATCACCAATTTTTTGAATTATTTAAATAGGTTTTTATTTTAAAAAATTTTTTTTTTATGTTTGTCTTTGTTTGTTGTTTCTTGTTTCTTGTTGATATTTCAGAAATAAAGTGTATTAAATATAACAAGAGAAAATAATTGTAAAAAAAAATTTTGATTCAATCAGAAAAATAGATTTTTTTGTGAAAGCCCGAAGCCCGGCCCGGGCCGGGCTCAAAGGTGGTCGGGCCGGGCCCGGGCCGGAAAAAAGTGGGCCCGTGCCACGCTTACCCAGAACCAAAATATTTATTTTTTTAGCAAAAATTTGCATACCTCTTTCGCGATTTTTCAAAAATTTCCTTTGATTTAAAAAGAGGTATGCTAATTTTTGCTAAAAAAATAAATATTTTGGTTCTGGGTTGGTTTTTGGGTATATTATTAATCCCCGTTATCAAAAATTATCAGAAAAAAATTTTTGATATCTGTTTCGCAAAAACGAAACTACGAAATAGCCACGAAACGAAATTTTCGTCCAACCCTGAATAGTACGTTTTCTTTAATTGAATTTGAATATTTTAAATAATTTTTAATGAATAATATTAAAAAATACTATATCTTACAAAAAGGATACATATGAATTTGCCAGAGGATTGGAAGATGGAGACATTGAACATGAAATTCATTAAAAATGGAAAACTTTGAAAAATTATTCATCATCATTCGTTAATGTAAATTTTTATAATAATTGCAAAATTTGTTATATTCTCAAGAAAACCCAACACTGTTTTACTATAAATACTTATTTTTTACGAAAAAAGATATAACAAAAAATGTAGTTTGAATGCAGCCATGTTTTTTTTCTTTGAGGTCCAATATTTGCTTGAAAAAAATTACATAACTCTTTTTTTTCTTCTTTCAAAAAAAGGGGGGGGACACATTTTTAAAAAAAAAGGATGACATTTTTTTTGTTGCTTTTGAAATGGTATTTCTTAAACACTTTTTTTTGGTTGAGTATTTAAAGGAAAAATTTCAAAGGTTTTTTTTTCCTTTTTTTTATTTCAAATAATTTTTTTTATTTTTAAAATTTAAAATATGAAAAATACAATTTTTTGAGGCTTTTCATTTTTTACAGTAATTTTTTTTTGAAAAAAGTTGTTTAAAAAATTTAAATTATTTAATGTTTTGCGAATTTTTACAGTATATCAATTAATCTACTGTATTTTTTTAATACTTTTTATTTAAATAATTATTTGGGCATTTTTTAGTACCAAAAAATGGCTGAAAAACTTATTATTCCAACTGCCAAGGGTTCCCTCGATGCTCTATTTTACAAAGTTCAAGCGTCCACATCTGCTGTAATATTTGTTGGAGGTGCTGGAGGAGGTTGGAATAGCCCAAATCAAGCTCGAATGTATCCATCAATGTGTGTAAAGCTTAATCAAATTGGAATTTCTGGCTTACATTTAAAGTATCGGTATGGTGGAGATCTGGAAGAATCAACCTATGACATTTTAGAAACAATAAAATTTCTTAAAAATAATGGATTTCAAAAAGCTGGAATTATTGGATGGTCATTTGGAGGAGCAATAGTTTGTCAAGGGGCTGGAAAAGCGGAGCCCGGCTTTGTTAAAGCTGTTGCAACATTAGCAACTCAATCAGCAGGAATTGAACCAATTCAAGGGGTAAAAGATTGTGCAAGTTTATTTATTCATGGAAATGCAGATAGTTGTCTGCCAATGAGATGCTCAGAATATACTTTTAAATTAGCTCCTGATCCTAAGAAGCTTATGATTGTCTCTGATCATCATGGATTCTTTTCAACCGCAAAAGAATGTGAAAATGCAATGATTGAATGGTTTTCAAAATATCTTGTTTAAAATGATAAAAATTCCAAATGTTTAAACTCGGACGCTTTTTGATATATTCGTTTATTTTTCAATATTGTAATTTGCATAAGATAAAAAGTGTACACTCTAATCTTGGATTTTTTTTGATCCAATTTTTAATTTCATTATTGTTGATTTTAAATAAATAAAAATATTTTTTTAATAAAACAATTCAAACATGGTGAAAATAAATTGCAATATATAATAATGAAAAATCAAATATATATAAATATTGTATTTTTGGTGTAAAGTTTTATTAAATGTTTTTGAAAGGGATTTTTATTAAAATTTGTTTATATTTTTTTTAATAAAACAAATTAAAAATGGTGAAAAAATAAATTGCAATAAATTTGGAGAATGTTTTTATTTTGGTATTTCGACAAAAAAAAAAGACAGTCAAAAAATTGCATTTCTTTTTGCTCGCATTTTTAATGTTTCACGGTGTGTCGAACGCAAAGAAAACTGTCCAATGAGAAAAAACTTTTTTTTACATTTTTCCATATTAAATTTTTAAACCTAGATTCTGAGAGACTGAAGCAAGTTAAACGTTTTCTGTAAAAAGAAATAAAACAGTTACCACCACATTAATATATGTGACTTAAAAAATTTGAAAAAAAGGATTCAGAATCCGATGGATTCAGAATCTTGGAAAAAAATATTGTCCAAATTCTACAAAATTGCTATCATTCGAATCGTCTTGATGAGTAGATTACACTAAATGCAAAAAATAGTGTTGTATAGGATTCAGAAGCTGGAGAAATAAAAATGAAAAAATGAAAAATAAAGTTTTTAAAAGTTGTGAATCTTTTTCCTGACTTCTAAAAAACATTTAATTTTACATTTAGTGTAATCTACTCATCAAGACGATTCGAATGATAGCAATTTTGTAGAATTTGGACAATATTTTTTTCCAAGATTCTGAATCCATCGGATTCTGAATCCTTTTTTTCAAATTTTTTAAGTCACATATATTAATGTGGTGGTAACCATTTTATTTCTTTTTACAGAAAACGTTTAACATGCTTCAGTCTCTCAGAATCTAGGTTTAAAAATTTAATATGGAAAAATGTAAAAAAAAGTTTTTTCTCATTGGACAGCACAACACAGCGTGTGTTTTACAATTTTTCAAAAAAATGATCGATAAAAGTTGCGATTTACAAAATAAATAAAAACGCTGCTAAAAATATTTTTTTAAATAGTACGTTTTCTTTAATTGAATTTGAATATTTTAAATAATTTTTAACAAATGTAAAAGTTGCTGCGATTTACAAAAAAAACTGTTCGGATGTTTCAAGAGCGAGCTTTAAATAATAAATGATCATCCAGGAATCGATGCAATTAATATGGTTACGGTACAATCTCCTCTTGTTGAATGATCAGATCATTCAATAATTCATGACATATCTTTTGACTCTAGATAATCAATATTATTGTTATGTTATGTTGACAAGCCGGTAAAAATTTCCTTTCAAAATGAATTATGGATACACTTTTTCAAACAAAAAAAAGATATATGATTGTGCAAAGTTGTTTCCTCTTTATCTCTTAAATCTCGGCACTTGACCTAATTTCATTCAAATGTGCCATTTTTGTTTTGAAGAAATGCCGTTTTTCATTTTGCAATTCATTTTTACATTTTTCATGCAACAATTTTTCAAAGCAAAAATTTCTTGCAACGAAAAAAACAAATTTTGAAAAAATCCATTTTTAAATTTTTTTTTTTCAAAGCAAAATTTAATGGTAATTTTAATAAAATGGAATTTCTTCAATTTTTGTGGTGTATTTAAGTCAATGTTACGTTATTTTGTACTTTTTTAGTTTTTTGTGATTCAATTTTTCATCAAAATGGATATTAAACAAAGCCAATATCCAGTTATCAAAATCATAAATTTGAAGGATAAACCCTATGAAGTTTTTATGATTGAAGCAATGATTTTGGAACTTGGTAAGTATCTTTTTTTCGTTGAAACCTTTTTGAGAGAATATGTCACATTTTTTATTAAACTTATGTATGCTTGATCGAAGTTGTTTGCAAAAATATATATTTGTGCATCAAGTTTACTGATAAAATATATATATATTTGTTGCATCATTTGTTTCTTTATAATTCATATTTCATTCGTCTTTTTTTTTCAGGTGAAATCCGATCTAAAGGTGCTCGAGAATTTCGTGAAGTTGTTATTGGTGATGAAACAGCAACAATCAATTTAATTGTAAAAGGTGAAGAATGTCATTTTGTCAAACCAATGGATATCATTTTAATTGATCGCGGATATGCATTTCCTGATCGATATGGTAATGGTTTAAAGCTATGCTATGGTGAAAATGGAAAGGTTCAAAAAATTGGTGAATTTACTCAAGCTGTTTGTTGTGATATCAATCTTAGTAAAGGTGATGAAATGGCGCCATCAGAATTTTATGAAGATTTTACTGAAATTAAGAATGAAGTTTGAAATTGATATCTCTGTAAGAATGTGTTCTTTTGTTAATTTTTTTTTCTTTTTTATAATACTTTTTGTAATAAAAATTTTTTTATGCTGAATTTCTTGTTTACTGAGATGTTACAGATAATATGAAGGCAAAAGATGAAGTAACAAGAAGATAGTATTATTAAGTATAAACATTGTGTAGAAGTGCTCTAGATAATCATTCATATTTTCCATATTTAAGATTTTTCGTATTATTTTTTATTTAAAACATTCCTTTTTTTTAAATCTTTTTTCGCGCCCTTTTCTCTGCTCTTTCTTTGTTGCCTAAATTTTAACCTTTATCGAAGAGTTTAATGTTTCATTTTTTGCCGATTTCTCAATTTTGATTTTCTGCGCTAAATTGATCCATTTTTTTACACTTCTTTTTTTCCACTTTTTTATGTAAAAATTAATATAAATGACACTTTGAATTTTATTTTTGATATTTAAAATCAGTGTTGTGTCCCGACAAATTTTATCGGCTCTATCTCCGGAGTCGGAGCGACTGCGACTCAGCCGTATTCTTTGTCCTGGCTCGGGAGCTAAATCCTTTATTTTTAGATTTTAGAAGCGTCAATAGCGTAAAAAGTTTGCTATTTATTATAAATTATTTTTAAATTTGTTTCGAAAAAACAAATTTTTCTGCGGAAAAATACCGGTGAAGGGTTAACGTGAAAATTGTAAATAGTTCTAAAAAGATTTTATAAAAATATATCTTTTTTTACAGTAAATAATATACAGGGTGTTTCAAGAAAAATGGCCGTTTTTATAATTTGCATAGTGTTAAAGCATAAAATGTGCGTCACAAAACGACCATTTTTCTTGAAACACTCTGTATTTTCTATGAAAAAAAGATTTTATGAGCGCCTCCAAGGCTGTGTGGTTCCTGGCAGTGCTGTCGGTTAATCGAATTTTTTCGGTTTTCGGTTTCGGTTAACCGAACCGAACCGAACGTTTCTCGGTTTGTCGGTTCGGTTAACCGAACCGAACCGAGATGATCTCGGTTTTCGGTTAACCGAACCGAGCATTTTTCGGTTTTTTTCGGTTCGTAACGCCAAAAAAAACACTTTATAAGTCAATTCACGCTGGGACAGCACAATTCTCACCACGAAAGTTTTTTTTCGCTGTTTGCGATTTTTTGTTATTGGACCTGTGAAATTTTGTGTTGTAATTAAAATATAATGCTTTTATTTTTTCTTCATATTTTTTTTCACAAAAAATGCTACAAAATGATATATCACTTTCCACAATTTGATCATGGGAAGTATGAAAAGTATTGGGGGTGTCAATACATATGTAAAGTTTCTGAAGCCGGTTTATATCCGATTTTTCTAATTTTTGTTGGAAAACATAGCTGACATATCGGGGGAGACCCCCACAATCCATTTTTTTGATTCGAGGTCTTGTTACAAAATGCCCCTAAAAATAGTGCCAAAAATGGTAAATTTCTGATGTAATTTTATTTTTTTTGAGTAAAAACTTGTGAAATCATTTTTTTTGATTAAAATATAATGCAATACTGTTAGAAACACAAAAAATAAAAAGTTTCATGTATATATTAGCTTTGGCAAATTTATTTTGAAAAAAATTTACCCTACTGTACACAAAGTTTTACCCTATTGTACATATATGGGTTTAAGAAAGAAATTACATGAAACTTTTTATTTTTTTTGTGTTTCTAACAGTATTGCATTATATTTTAGTCAAAAAGAAATGATTTCACAAGTTTTTACACAAAAAAAATAAAATTACATCAGAAATTTACCATTTTTGGCACTATTTTTAGGGGCATTTTGTAACAAGACCTCGAATCAAAAAAATGGATTGTGGGGGTCTCCCCCGATATGTCAGCTATGTTTTCCAACAAAAATTAGAAAAATCGGATATAAACCGGCTTCAGAAACTTTACATATGTATTGACACCCCCAATACTTTTCATACTTCCCATGATCAAATTGTGGAAAGTGATATATCATTTTGTAGCATTTTTTGTGAAAAAAAATATGAAGAAAAAATAAAAGCATTATATTTTAATTACAACACAAAATTTCACAGGTCCAATAACAAAAAATCGCAAACAGCGAAAAAAAACTTTCGTGGTGAGAATTGTGCTGTCCCAGCGTGTGCTCCCGAAACATTGAATTTGAACGTGCCAAATCGTAGAATCTTCTTCCGGCAATAACGATTCCCTGAAGTCCAGGATAAAGAACGACATGTTGCATCATATCTTTATTACGTTGCATCATTCTCATATTTTCATCACGAAATTTTACTTGAATAAATTTTTCTGCGCCACCAAGAATTCGAAAAGCTCTTGAACTCATAAGTTGCATCGGTGGACAACATATTTTTCTCATTGGAGTTATAATAACCTTTATTTAAATACCTTTATTAATGGAATGATTGATATTTTTTAAAAAACCTACAGTACGCATCATAACATAATCTTCTCCAAAATTTACAGTAATCGGTCTTGGAGCTTCAATTACTTCCATCATTGGTTGAAGTTTAAGATTTGCACGAATAGCAGCAAGGAAAGCTAAAGCATCATCAAATTTTCGCTGTTCAACATACTTTGACACAACTCCAATGTAATTTTGTTTTTGAAAATGATAGGAACCAATATCCCCACAATCCATAATCATTTGAATACCATATTGAATTTCCCATGGCCAGAATGAAACATTTGGAAGGATCAAAGGCAAATCAGGAGCTTGTATTTCAAGTGGCTGTGGAAGAAAGACAATTGGACATGTAACAGCTGAATGGAGATGACTAAGAAAATCGCGGCATTTTTGTTCTTCCTAAAATATTACTGTAAGTTAATCATCAGAATTCAGCAACGAAATAAACTAACTCCAAACGAAAGTTTGACTTGAATTGCAGAACTTCGAATTAAAGTTTTCCAAAAAACTTCCTGAGGTAAATCATACACTCGAGTATATTTAATTTCTTTTCCACAAAGAAAAACACACGGAGAATAACCAATGGCAATGGTAAAGGTCAATTGATACGTATTATGTTCTAGAGACATATTTCTCATAAAGGCAGTGATATCGTTCATATCTGAACCAGAAGCTCCAGATTGTTCTTTTCTTGGTCGATGAACATATATTTTCAAAAAACTTGAATAATCAAATTCAAATTTTAACTGTTCAGAGCGTTTAGGAAGAGTAAGACGTAAAATTCCTTGATCATGATACCAATTTGTATGCGGATAATTGACATAATTAGAAGTATAATTGGAGGTACGCGTAATATCTCGTAATATATATGAATCATTTTGATTTTCCAGGAGAGTAGTTGTATGCATAAATTTGTAGCTATAAAGAAAACCACTGAAGAAGGTAGCAGTTTTAACATTTTCTGATGCACATCTAAAAATGAGTCATACAGTTAACTTTTTATACAATTTGTAAAAATGCAAAAACACATTGGCAACGGTTTAAGTAGACATCTCGAAGAATATATTTCTACACCCATTGAGGATCGACAAAAAGTGTTCTTGATTATGGAGTAAAACAATGCTTTGCATCGCTCGATATCTCGACAATAAACAAATAAGTCAAAAACTTACTCAACTTCAGCAGGAAATAAGATATCATGAGGATATTGAAGGTGAATTTTACAAATATCATTAAAACGAGGAAAGTAATCAATAAATCTTCTAAAATCATTTTCTGCAGTACAATCATTTGCATCAATCACAATTTTTGAAATTAGAGCGCTTCGAATTTTAACTTTTCCATGTTCTCTACACGCTTTACGAATAGCCTAAAAAAGTTATTTTTAAATGTTTTATACTGGAATAAAACTGCTTTCACCTCTTTTAAACTTTCAACTTTTTCCTGCTGCAAAACAATAACTTCAAAGATTTTATCGTCATAACAAATCATTTTTACACCAATTCAAAGGTCAAGAAAAAATCAGCAATCTTTGCTTTCTCTTTATCGTTTATGTTTTTCGGGGTAAACGGAGAAAAAATAAACGGAGAAAAAATAAACCGGAGAAAAAATAAATTTATTTTTACTGCGGAGAAAAAATAAACGGAGAAAATATAAACGGAGAAAAAATAAACTTTTAAAACCGAAAAAAAATAAATATTTTCTCCTAGTGCTTTTTTAATAATAGCTGTGATAAATAAAGCTAATAAAAGGCCATGAGCTTTTTTAAAAAGTTTTTAAATAATTTTAACTCCGTTATTTTTAATTACAAATTGTTTCCACTGCTTTTTGAAAGTTGAATAATGGATGGTGAAAATATTCAAACTTTTGCTGTCGGCGATAAAATTCGAGTTTCAAATGAAACGTACAAAATTCCTGTTGCTCAAATTGGTGGGTACGAATTTAAATGGTCACATGTTGGTAAAACTACTGGAATACATTACTGGAGGTGCATAAAGTATGTTTAACGTCTTATCTTTCATTATTTTTATAAATATTCCGTTTTTAGTAATTTTAGAAAAGATTGTTCAAAATGTCCAGCAGTAATATATACCGATGGCAAGACAAATGGTTCTGAAGTCGTGGAAATCAAAGGATCACACACACATTCTGGTGATGCCATTGCTTCTGAAAGACGTGCGCGGAGAAATGCTGGAAGGGCTCTTGCAACTTCAAATCCACAACTTGCTACTCGTCGCGTTAAGATTTTTCTCAACATATCCGTATGATTCCATGTTTGGCCTTTTTACCACAGGATCAAATACCTTTCGGTTTTGCAACTCTTTCAAATGTTATTCGTGAAAAATTTGGAGATCAAATGGATGCATTATTGGATTATTTCGAAGAAAATTATGTTGGACGATTAAATGCTGATGGTTCTCGTCGCGCTCCTCGAATTCCTATTGCTCATTGGAATGTATTTATGCGTGTCGCAAATGATATGCCAAGAACTGGAAATTCATATGAAGCTTGGCATCGGGCTTTAAAAATTTCTCTTCCATCAGAACATCCTGGAATTTGGAGATTTTTAGAAGTCATGAAAGAAGAATTTATTTTATCAATTAATGCTGCAAGTGAAATCGATCCTCGAAATGCTCGATTGTCAAAATATCAACAAATTTCTGCAGATCTACAACGATATCAACAAGGTTTTATGGCTGGAAATATAGCAATTATTCGATTCCTTGCTCAATGTGCCCATAAAATTAAATTTGGATCAAATTAAATATTTTTTGTTTTTATTGTTTTTTTTTGTTCCGCTAAATAAAGTTTATTTTTTCTCCGGTTTATTTTTTATCCGTTTATTTTTTATTTTTACTTTTTCTCCGTTTATTTTTTCTCCGTTTATTTTTTCTCCTATCCTGTAAATAACAAATAAATAAAAATAAATTGGCCAATATATTGATGTTTGCAAAAAAAAGCAGCAGCCGCGAAAGATTGGAAAAAAAAGGAAGAAAGTAAACATTTTTTTTGTAACAATTTTTATAAAGTAGAACGATGAACACAATGCCAAAAATACGTGCTTTTTGATTTTTTTTACTGATGAATTCATCATGAGAAATTAAGTCTTAAAGGAGGTGGACTCTTTGCTACTTTTTGTCAAATAATTGCTTTTTGAATTTCGCGCGCCATAGTCGGGTATCAAGAGAACCTGATATCCTGCATTCTAACACGAAAATATTTCCCCGTGGAAATTTTTTTTCCTATTGAAATTTTTTATGGATATATAAAAGCTATGCATTTTTGTTCTAAATATTGTTTTTTTATCTCTTTTTTGTTATTTTTTTATCGCGAAATTTGTTCTGGTGATATCTTTGCTGTTTTTGTTTATAATAAAAGTTATTTTTCCTCGTGGTTCGATAATAAAATGTTTCACGTTGTATATTTTTATTTGTTTGTTGTTTGGTTTTAGGATCTGGTGGCAGTAATGAATGGATGAATCAGGTAAGTTTGGTATAATCAGGTCAGTTAAACTATGTATTTAATCTATTTTGAACTAATGATTCCTCTTTTTAGATCTCTGATGCTGAAAAAAGAAGAAGAATATGATGGAGAAGTTGCAGAAGAAGAAGTTCGTTGTGAATATATAAATTTTTGGAAATTTGTGTTGGTAATATTTAATTTTTTTGTTTTATAATAAAAATTTTTTAAAACACTATTTATCATTGCAGTTTTTTGGGTATAACAATATTGGGGATGGGTTTAAGCTATATGTGATACAAAAGTGAATGCAGCTCGAAATTTGGGATTCGTCGGTAATACGATGTTAGGGTAATTAGTAAAGCTTATCCTTGCCATGTTTTACAGAACTAACACAATACAGATGATTTTTACGAGTTAAATAGTTTAATATGTTGTTTGTTTGGTTATAGATTTTTATTTTTTTTAATTCTTTGATGACGTTTTTCTGCTTCGAATCATATTTTGGAGTTATATTTAAATTTTTCAATGATGTGACGAGGAATCAGTAATTGTTTCCGGCTTTCTGGCCGTGAACATTAAACAAATTGAGTATCTGTTTTTTGGTATCGTTGTAAGCATCGCTCTAAAAGGTATACACCAATGAAAGTGATGGAGATCATATATCTTTTTTACTAAAAACTTTATTATAAAACAAAAAAATTAAATATTAACAACATAAATTTCCAAAAATTTATATATGCATAATGAACTTCAACAGATATGTTCTTCTGCAACTTCTCCATCATATTCTTCTTCTTTTGTCAGCATCAGAGATCTAAAAAGAGGAATCATTAGTTCAAAATAGATTAAATACATAGTTTAACTGACCTGTTATGCTAAACTTACCTGATTAATCCATCCATTACTGCCACCAGACCCTAAAACAGTGGAACAGACAAACAAAAATATACAACGCGAAACATTTTATAATCGAACCACGAAGAAAAATAATTTTTATTATAGACAAAAACAACAAATACACCACCAGAACAAATTTCGGGATAAAAAAAACAGAAAATTGGATAAAAAAACAATATTTAGAACTAGGGTTGTCAATTCCCCGGGGAATCGGAAAAAGTGGGGGATTCCCCGGGGAATCCCCGGGGATTCCATGGGGGAATTCCCCGACATTCCCCCGATTTGTGTTTTGGCTGTTTTTGTTACATTTTTCCGTAAAAATGGCTTTTATATACGCTTTGAAATTTTTAAAAGGTTTACTTAAAGCAGATACCTCAATTTTGCAGAAATAATTATTCAAAAAAACAAAAAAAAAGTTATTTATTTGATTATTAACCTTCCCAAGTTGAAAAACCGGGAGATTTTTTTATTGTTTTTACCCTTGAAGAAACATTTTCTTTCTCGAAACTATGAGAAAGCAAGCTCATGACTGTTGCTAAAACGAAAAAATAGTTGCAAAATTACAAATTATTAAAAAAAACGCAAAATATTATTTATTTGCTTTTTTTAAGCGGGGAATTTGGTGTCATTCCCCGGCAAAATCGGGGAATCCCCCGGGGAATTCCCCGGGGAATCTCCCGGGGATTCCTCGGGGAAGGGGAATGAACAACCCTATTTAGAACAAAAATGCATAGCTTTTATATATCCATAAAAAATTTCAATAGGAAAAAAAATTTCCACGGGGAAATATTTTCGTGTTAGAATGCAGGATATCAGGTTTTCTTGATACCCGACTATGGCGCGCGAAATTCAAAAAGCAATTATTTGACAAAAAGTAGCAAAGAGTCCACCTCCTTTAATGATTCATAAATAACTATTATAATGATCAGGGGTTGTCCAGATATGACGTCATGCAAAAATTTGTCTTACCGCTCCACATCAAAGACACTTTTTGCCGCACATCAAAGGCGGTGAGGCCTTGACCCCCCCTCCCCTAAAGACGTCATATTTGGACAGCCCCTTGAGCAGAATAACGTTAACCAAAACATTATTCAAAAATAAATAAATGTTTTTTAAGGGAGGCGGGCTCTTTGATATTTTTTGGAAGGTCTCAAAGCGATTGTACAGCTCACTCGAAAAAACCTCGGAACATGGATATACGTGATTCTCAGGTTCATTTTTGCTACTTTCCGAAAAAAGTAGCAAAGAGCACACCGTAGTGATTTTCCAAAAAAAAATTTAGCTTTATTTTAAACAGTGTTGTTGCGGTGCCGGAGCAGGAACCAGTGCTGTCGGTTTTTCGGTTTTCGGTTCGGTTTTCGGTTCGGTTTCGGTTCGGTTCGGTCCGGTTTTTCGGTTAACCGAACCGAAAAACCGAGGCCATTCGGTTTCTGTTTTTTTCGGTTGATAAACCCATCATTTTTGAACAGGAAAATCTTTTATTGAATCTTTTTTGAGCGTAAAAATATAAGAATATTAAAAAATTTTGATTATATTTTTTGAAAAAACGAAGAAAGATTTAGAATTGATCAATTCTAAATCTTTCTTCGTTTTTTCAAAAAATATAATCAAAATTTTTTAATATTCTTATATTTTTACGCTCAAAAAAGATTCAATAAAAGATTTTCCTGTTCAAAAATGATGGGTTTATCAACCGAAAAAAACAGAAACCGAATGGCCTCGGTTTTTCGGTTCGGTTAACCGAAAAACCGGACCGAACCGAACCGAAACCGAACCGAAAACCGAACCGAAAACCGAAAAACCGACAGCACTGGTTCCTGCTCCGGCACCGCAACAACACTGTTTAAAATAAAGCTAAATTTTTTTTTGGAAAATCACTACGGTGTGCTCTTTGCTACTTTTTTCGGAAAGTAGCAAAAATGAACCTGAGAATCACGTATATCCATGTTCCGAGGTTTTTTCGAGTGAGCTGTACAATCGCTTTGAGACCTTCCAAAAAATATCAAAGAGCCCGCCTCCCTTAAAAAACATTTATTTATTTTTGAATAATGTTTTGGTTAACGTTATTCTGCTCAAGGGGCTGTCCAAATATGACGTCTTTAGGGGAGGGGGGGTCAAGGCCTCACCGCCTTTGATGTGCGGCAAAAAGTGTCTTTGATGTGGAGCGGTAAGACAAATTTTTGCATGACGTCATATCTGGACAACCCCTGATCATTATAATAGTTATTTATGAATCATTAAAGGAGGTGGACTCTTTGCTACTTTTTGTCAAATAATTGCTTTTTGAATTTCGCGCGCCATAGTCGGGTATCAAGAAAACCTGATATCCTGCATTCTAACACGAAAATATTTCCCCGTGGAAATTTTTTTTCCTATTGAAATTTTTTATGGATATATAAAAGCTATGCATTTTTGTTCTAAATAGGGTTGTTCATTCCCCTTCCCCGAGGAATCCCCGGGAGATTCCCCGGGGAATTCCCCGGGGGATTCCCCGATTTTGCCGGGGAATGACACCAAATTCCCCGCTTAAAAAAAGCAAATAAATAATATTTTGCGTTTTTTTTAATAATTTGTAATTTTGCAACTATTTTTTCGTTTTAGCAACAGTCATGAGCTTGCTTTCTCATAGTTTCGAGAAAGAAAATGTTTCTTCAAGGGTAAAAACAATAAAAAAATCTCCCGGTTTTTCAACTTGGGAAGGTTAATAATCAAATAAATAACTTTTTTTTTGTTTTTTTGAATAATTATTTCTGCAAAATTGAGGTATCTGCTTTAAGTAAACCTTTTAAAAATTTCAAAGCGTATATAAAAGCCATTTTTACGGAAAAATGTAACAAAAACAGCCAAAACACAAATCGGGGGAATGTCGGGGAATTCCCCCATGGAATCCCCGGGGATTCCCCGGGGAATCCCCCACTTTTTCCGATTCCCCGGGGAATTGACAACCCTAGTTCTAAATATTGTTTTTTTATCCAATTTTCTGTTTTTTTTATCCCGAAATTTGTTCTGGTGGTGTATTTGTTGTTTTTGTCTATAATAAAAATTATTTTTCTTCGTGGTTCGATTATAAAATGTTTCGCGTTGTATATTTTTGTTTGTCTGTTCCACTGTTTTAGGGTCTGGTGGCAGTAATGGATGGATTAATCAGGTAAGTTTAGCATAACAGGTCAGTTAAACTATGTATTTAATCTATTTTGAACTAATGATTCCTCTTTTTAGATCTCTGATGCTGACAAAAGAAGAAGAATATGATGGAGAAGTTGCAGAAGAACATATCTGTTGAAGTTCATTATGCATATATAAATTTTTGGAAATTTATGTTGTTAATATTTAATTTTTTTGTTTTATAATAAAGTTTTTAGTAAAAAAGATATATGATCTCCATCACTTTCATTGGTGTATACCTTTTAGAGCGATGCTTACAACGATACCAAAAAACAGATACTCAATTTGTTTAATGTTCACGGCCAGAAAGCCGGAAACAATTACTGATTCCTCGTCACATCATTGAAAAATTTAAATATAACTCCAAAATATGATTCGAAGCAGAAAAACGTCATCAAAGA
Source organism: Panagrolaimus superbus (assembly GCA_964035985.1). Taxonomy (NCBI): domain Eukaryota; kingdom Metazoa; phylum Nematoda; class Chromadorea; order Rhabditida; family Panagrolaimidae; genus Panagrolaimus; species Panagrolaimus superbus. The sequence continues at coordinate 3,462,322 of OZ038357.1, forward strand.
ATTAAAAAAAATAAAAATCTATAACCAAACAAACAACATATTAAACTATTTAACTCGTAAAAATCATCTGTATTGTGTTAGTTCTGTAAAACATGGCAAGGATAAGCTTTACTAATTACCCTAACATCGTATTACCGACGAATCCCAAATTTCGAGCTGCATTCACTTTTGTATCACATATAGCTTAAACCCATCCCCAATATTGTTATACCCAAAAAACTGCAATGATAAATAGTGTTTTAAAAAATTTTTATTATAAAACAAAAAAATTAAATATTACCAACACAAATTTCCAAAAATTTATATATTCACAACGAACTTCTTCTTCTGCAACTTCTCCATCATATTCTTCTTCTTTTTTCAGCATCAGAGATCTAAAAAGAGGAATCATTAGTTCAAAATAGATTAAATACATAGTTTAACTGACCTGATTATACCAAACTTACCTGATTCATCCATTCATTACTGCCACCAGATCCTAAAACCAAACAACAAACAAATAAAAATATACAACGTGAAACATTTTATTATCGAACCACGAGGAAAAATAACTTTTATTATAAACAAAAACAGCAAAGATATCACCAGAACAAATTTCGCGATAAAAAAATAACAAAAAAGAGATAAAAAAACAATATTTAGAACAAAAATGCATAGCTTTTATATATCCATAAAAAATTTCAATAGGAAAAAAAATTTCCACGGGGAAATATTTTCGTGTTAGAATGCAGGATATCAGGTTCTCTTGATACCCGACTATGGCGCGCGAAATTCAAAAAGCAATTATTTGACAAAAAGTAGCAAAGAGTCCACCTCCTTTAAGACTTAATTTCTCATGATGAATTCATCAGTAAAAAAAATCAAAAAGCACGTATTTTTGGCATTGTGTTCATCGTTCTACTTTATAAAAATTGTTACAAAAAAAATGTTTACTTTCTTCCTTTTTTTTCCAATCTTTCGCGGCTGCTGCTTTTTTTTGCAAACATCAATATATTGGCCAATTTATTTTTATTTATTTGTTATTTACAGGATAGGAGAAAAAATAAACGGAGAAAAAATAAACGGAGAAAAAGTAAAAATAAAAAATAAACGGATAAAAAATAAACCGGAGAAAAAATAAACTTTATTTAGCGGAACAAAAAAAAACAATAAAAACAAAAAATATTTAATTTGATCCAAATTTAATTTTATGGGCACATTGAGCAAGGAATCGAATAATTGCTATATTTCCAGCCATAAAACCTTGTTGATATCGTTGTAGATCTGCAGAAATTTGTTGATATTTTGACAATCGAGCATTTCGAGGATCGATTTCACTTGCAGCATTAATTGATAAAATAAATTCTTCTTTCATGACTTCTAAAAATCTCCAAATTCCAGGATGTTCTGATGGAAGAGAAATTTTTAAAGCCCGATGCCAAGCTTCATATGAATTTCCAGTTCTTGGCATATCATTTGCGACACGCATAAATACATTCCAATGAGCAATAGGAATTCGAGGAGCGCGACGAGAACCATCAGCATTTAATCGTCCAACATAATTTTCTTCGAAATAATCCAATAATGCATCCATTTGATCTCCAAATTTTTCACGAATAACATTTGAAAGAGTTGCAAAACCGAAAGGTATTTGATCCTGTGGTAAAAAGGCCAAACATGGAATCATACGGATATGTTGAGAAAAATCTTAACGCGACGAGTAGCAAGTTGTGGATTTGAAGTTGCAAGAGCCCTTCCAGCATTTCTCCGCGCACGTCTTTCAGAAGCAATGGCATCACCAGAATGTGTGTGTGATCCTTTGATTTCCACGACTTCAGAACCATTTGTCTTGCCATCGGTATATATTACTGCTGGACATTTTGAACAATCTTTTCTAAAATTACTAAAAACGGAATATTTATAAAAATAATGAAAGATAAGACGTTAAACATACTTTATGCACCTCCAGTAATGTATTCCAGTAGTTTTACCAACATGTGACCATTTAAATTCGTACCCACCAATTTGAGCAACAGGAATTTTGTACGTTTCATTTGAAACTCGAATTTTATCGCCGACAGCAAAAGTTTGAATATTTTCACCATCCATTATTCAACTTTCAAAAAGCAGTGGAAACAATTTGTAATTAAAAATAACGGAGTTAAAATTATTTAAAAACTTTTTAAAAAAGCTCATGGCCTTTTATTAGCTTTATTTATCACAGCTATTATTAAAAAAGCACTAGGAGAAAATATTTATTTTTTTTCGGTTTTAAAAGTTTATTTTTTCTCCGTTTATATTTTCTCCGTTTATTTTTTCTCCGCAGTAAAAATAAATTTATTTTTTCTCCGGTTTATTTTTTCTCCGTTTATTTTTTCTCCGTTTACCCCGAAAAACATAAACGATAAAGAGAAAGCAAAGATTGCTGATTTTTTCTTGACCTTTGAATTGGTGTAAAAATGATTTGTTATGACGATAAAATCTTTGAAGTTATTGTTTTGCAGCAGGAAAAAGTTGAAAGTTTAAAAGAGGTGAAAGCAGTTTTATTCCAGTATAAAACATTTAAAAATAACTTTTTTAGGCTATTCGTAAAGCGTGTAGAGAACATGGAAAAGTTAAAATTCGAAGCGCTCTAATTTCAAAAATTGTGATTGATGCAAATGATTGTACTGCAGAAAATGATTTTAGAAGATTTATTGATTACTTTCCTCGTTTTAATGATATTTGTAAAATTCACCTTCAATATCCTCATGATATCTTATTTCCTGCTGAAGTTGAGTAAGTTTTTGACTTATTTGTTTATTGTCGAGATATCGAGCGATGCAAAGCATTGTTTTACTCCATAATCAAGAACACTTTTTGTCGATCCTCAATGGGTGTAGAAATATATTCTTCGAGATGTCTACTTAAACCGTTGCCAATGTGTTTTTGCATTTTTACAAATTGTATAAAAAGTTAACTGTATGACTCATTTTTAGATGTGCATCAGAAAATGTTAAAACTGCTACCTTCTTCAGTGGTTTTCTTTATAGCTACAAATTTATGCATACAACTACTCTCCTGGAAAATCAAAATGATTCATATATATTACGAGATATTACGCGTACCTCCAATTATACTTCTAATTATGTCAATTATCCGCATACAAATTGGTATCATGATCAAGGAATTTTACGTCTTACTCTTCCTAAACGCTCTGAACAGTTAAAATTTGAATTTGATTATTCAAGTTTTTTGAAAATATATGTTCATCGACCAAGAAAAGAACAATCTGGAGCTTCTGGTTCAGATATGAACGATATCACTGCCTTTATGAGAAATATGTCTCTAGAACATAATACGTATCAATTGACCTTTACCATTGCCATTGGTTATTCTCCGTGTGTTTTTCTTTGTGGAAAAGAAATTAAATATACTCGAGTGTATGATTTACCTCAGGAAGTTTTTTGGAAAACTTTAATTCGAAGTTCTGCAATTCAAGTCAAACTTTCGTTTGGAGTTAGTTTATTTCGTTGCTGAATTCTGATGATTAACTTACAGTAATATTTTAGGAAGAACAAAAATGCCGCGATTTTCTTAGTCATCTCCATTCAGCTGTTACATGTCCAATTGTCTTTCTTCCACAGCCACTTGAAATACAAGCTCCTGATTTGCCTTTGATCCTTCCAAATGTTTCATTCTGGCCATGGGAAATTCAATATGGTATTCAAATGATTATGGATTGTGGGGATATTGGTTCCTATCATTTTCAAAAACAAAATTACATTGGAGTTGTGTCAAAGTATGTTGAACAGCGAAAATTTGATGATGCTTTAGCTTTCCTTGCTGCTATTCGTGCAAATCTTAAACTTCAACCAATGATGGAAGTAATTGAAGCTCCAAGACCGATTACTGTAAATTTTGGAGAAGATTATGTTATGATGCGTACTGTAGGTTTTTTAAAAAATATCAATCATTCCATTAATAAAGGTATTTAAATAAAGGTTATTATAACTCCAATGAGAAAAATATGTTGTCCACCGATGCAACTTATGAGTTCAAGAGCTTTTCGAATTCTTGGTGGCGCAGAAAAATTTATTCAAGTAAAATTTCGTGATGAAAATATGAGAATGATGCAACGTAATAAAGATATGATGCAACATGTCGTTCTTTATCCTGGACTTCAGGGAATCGTTATTGCCGGAAGAAGATTCTACGATTTGGCACGTTCAAATTCAATGTTTCGGGAGCATGGTTCATACTTTTATCAAACAGAAAATCCAAATGAAATTGTTCAAATTTTAAAATCACTTGGAAATTTTAAACTCGAACCTTCTTCAAAAACAGCTTCCAGAGTTGCACAGTATTTTACATCGGCAAAGGTGAAGGATTTGACATATCCGATTAATAATTTCCATTTTCTTTAGGAAGTTATTCATCGACTTGGACCACATGAATATACTGTAATTCCTGATTACTTTTCCAACTTCACAAATGCAATTGGTGAAAGATATTGTTTTTCTGATGGAGTTGGACTTATAAGTCTCAGATTTGCTAATTATATCAAAGATCAATTTAATCTTGCATATTTACCATCAGCATTTCAAATTCGGTTTTTGGGTTTTAAAGGTGTTTTATCAATTGATGATAGACATCCATTATTGATTGATGCAGGTGGTGATAAACTTGTTCTTTTTCGTGAATCTCAAAAGAAATTTGATGTTTCAAAATCTATGGAAGTTGTACTTGGAATTGTCAAATTATCAGCTCCAGCTTTAGTTCGATTCAATAAACCTTTAATTAATTTATGGGATCAAGTTTGTGTTTTACTTTTATTTTTTCAAATTACAGTATCCATTCATTTTAGGCTGCAAAAAAACAAGGGCTTTCAACGATTTTTGATAAACGTGTTAATGAACTTTTTACTGAATCCCTTTATCATATCACTTCATCACTGATTAATAATAAAAAATTCAATGATGCCCTTCGAAAGCTTCCAACTTATATGAATTTTCAAAGAACTGTCAGACAAGTTTGGATTAATGAACCTTTTTTTCGTTCAATGGTTTCAGCTGCTGCTTTACAACAATTGAGTGTGTCTATTAATTTCTTACTGTAACTAATCATCATTATTTTAGAAGCTCTACAATATTATAAACAAATATCTTTACCAAATGATCTTGGAAGATCAATGATTGGAATTGTTGATGTTACTGGAATTTTGAAAGAAGGTCAAGTATTTGTTCGATACAGTAAGCAAGTTGGTGGAATGGATGATAATGAAGAAAAGATTACCTGCCAAGGTGATAATTTCTTTTTTTACAGCATTAATAAAACATTTATTTTTAGGAAAAGTTGCTGTATCACGAAGTCCAGTCTATAATATTGGTGATCTTCGAATTCTTGAAGCTGTTGATATTCTACATCTCCGCCATTTTTGTGATGTAATAATATTTCCAAATAATGGAAGCCGCCCACATCCTGATGAAATGGGGGGCGGGGATTTAGATGGGGATGAATATTCTGTTGTTTGGGATCCGAAATTAATGCTGAAGCATAGTGAATCTGCTGCAGATTATACTCCAACAAGATCTAATCCTGCAATTCATCGAATCGAAGACCTTCCAGGGAATAGTGCTCTATTCCGATATGAATATATGATAAAGGATCATTTAGCAAAAATTTCAAACTGTCACCTTGCACATTCTGATTTGCATTCACTTGAACATCCAGAAGTAATTGAAATGGCAAAAAATGCTGATTTAGCAGTAAATTATTTCAAAAGTGGCATCCCTGCTGATGATATTGAAGAAGAAGATATGTGTGATTGGTATCCAGATTTTATGGATAAAGAACATTTACCAAGTTATACAAGTCCAAGATTACTTGGAAAACTTCATCGAAAATGTAATCGATTTTGGAATGTTACAATGAATATTGTTAATGAAAATCAATATTCAAAAACGCCTATTGATCCTGTCTATGATATTTATGGCTGGGAAGAATACAGAGATGAAGCAGCTGGACTTTATAAAACATATAATTCTGAAATTGAGGTAAAATCCTTATTGCTTTAAAATTAATTTAAATTTTTTAGCATTTAAAATCAACTTATGGAATAAAAACGGAAGGCGAATTATTTTCAAATCAACTTGGTGCTATTTTGGGACGCTTACGAAACTTCGATGCTGATAACAGTACCGCAAATTCAACAAAAAGTTTAATTCAAAATCATGTTTTTGAAATTTTTCGTCGTTACCGTAATCATTTTTTGGTTTCAATTGGTGAAAAAGTTGATGTTTCAAATTCAATCTCATATGTTATTGAATGCATTACACCAAAAGCACAGAAGCTTGCAGTTGCTTATTACAAAGTTGCATACGGTAAAAAAGTTACTTTATTATATTCAAAGTTCAAGTAAAATATTTCAGAAGATGGGGGTTCATTATCTTTTCCATGGATTGCATGGGAAGCATTAGATGCTGTATGGACGGAAAGTAATGTTCCGATTAGCTCGGATCCAATTTATGAATTGGTCGATAAAAAATTTACAACAAGTGATTTAAATATTCATTCAAATGAACCTTCTGCAAATATTATAACTCGAAGAATTGCATCATGGTTAAAGAAATTTGATTATCAGACTGATTCTTTAGCTGCTGATATACAATTATGTTTGAATTATGTTTTAAAAGTGAATACTGTAAATTTATTTCTTTCAAAAGTTTTTTTCATTTGTTTATTCTGAAACTCACAGTTTACTTTTTTAGGCTTCTGTTAAAGATAGCGGAGCACAGGTGTCATTTAAATCAAATGCGGGACAAAAACTTGTGGAATTTTTTTCTTCAATTGGCTCTTTCGAATTTCTTCAAATTTATCCAAAATTCAAATTTATTCATGAAGTAAGTGATTGTTTATATATATGTATGTTGTATCGGATTTTGAGAACCGTTGGTTTTTTAAAATACAATTATAAATAATACAAAGGTTATAAAAATCATACAATTTTCATAAAATCTGATATCGACTTTTGAAAATGGACAGTTCTCAATATCCGATACAAAATATATATTGAAACATCTTTGACTTTTTAGGCTGCTCAAGATACTTATTGCCGAATTGCTTTTGATCCGTTTACTTTAAACAGCCCAAATATTTTTAAACAACGTTTAATTCGTGGTCGAGCATTTATTGTTGCAATTCCGCGGAATTTGGAAATTGAATTTCACAGAAAAGTAACCTTTTTGAAACAACAAAGTGGTTGCAGTCAAATTTCATTCAGAATTAGAAAAAAGAATATCCATCACATTCATTTTTATGTTTGGTCAAAAGGAACTCTTCAACAGAATGAAAGTTTAAAAGAAATTCTTACAATCACACCTGAAATTCAACAGAATGAAAGTTTTCAAAGTGTTCGAGCTTATAAACATCAACTTCAACGAGTTAAAATTTTTTGTTAGTGTTATGTTGTTTTTGTCTTCGTAAACCCAAGTTTTGAAATGGTAAAATAAAATCTCTTAAAACATGTTTAACAATACCTGATTGACATCGTACTTGTTTTCTTTTACTCACTTTTTCATTGTGTGTGGGATTCTTGTTATAAAAAAATTTATTAGAAATGCAAATCCCCCTTTAAGTAAAATATTTACATGTTTCTACGACTAGAGACCGTCATTGTTTTTTTTTTGTGAAAAAATGACAATTATGGTCCCTATTCTTAATTTACATTTATTACTGTAACATAAAAAATAAAATGTTTAAATCCGTTCTTTTGGGTAAAACTGTTAAAGGGAGTGTCGACGACAAGCAAAAAAAAATTTTTGACAACAAGTATGTTTTTACACGAATAAGACATTTTTCTATGCTATTTCTTTTCTCTAACTCATTTTCGTGTTAAAACATACTTGTTGTCCACACAAATTTTTTTTGCTTGTCGTCGACACTCCCTTTAAAAATGTTTGTTAAAACATACATAGTTACTTTACAGTTTGCACAGATATTACATTTAACAATTTTGTCCACTGCATCCTACTTTAAGCTTGAATAATGATTGACTTTGGCAGCGTTAAATGAAATGAAAGGGTTACTTTAATTTCAGATTAAAATCTGTCATATAAATTATATGAATACGTGTTTAAATATTAATAATAACACTTTTATAATCATGTTTAAATTTTTGTGCCATGCTATCAGCCTTTTGTTAGAATATTATTATATTTAAGATATCAGTTGTAAATTCATTTTTGTTACAAAAATTATACCGATAATTATGGAAAATGTTTTATTAAAAACATTTAAAATATTTTTTCAAACTGCATTCGATTACTCAATTTAGTTTGTTTTGAATCCGATCCAAAATGCTGTCGAATCGGATTCACGAGCAATAAATTGAATCCATTTTTGAAAGATTTATATTTTGTAATAAAGCTTTGTATCAAATTTAATCAAAAATTACTTCAATTTAAACAATTTATTTATGGAATGTAGTTTTTATAATTACTATATAAAAAAGGCATTAAAAATATTAAAGGACTAGGTAGATTTTAACAATAGAAGGGATTATAAGATTTGAAACTTTCATTTTTAGACTATTAACAAAAAATTTTTAGCTTTAAATCATATAAAAACAAATAAACTAAGAATATCACAGAAAAAATATACAAATTTAACAAGAAAAAACCCGAAAAAATGGAAAACAAGCTTTCATAAAATTCAAAAAATATCACATTTTTAAACATACTGTACATTGTATGTTTTTCTCTTAGATCAGCTGCACATATTTAAAAATTAAGTTTAACAGTTTTTAATTCCATTGGAGTTATTTCAATATCATTAACTTCCTTTTCTTCATCAACATACAGCAGAGTCAACGAAGCTTGGCGAACATTTTTTAAGGGATCAGGAAACAGAGATTTTAGTGAAACCTGAAATAAAATAATACTGTAGTTCAATAAAAAAAGTAATTACCTTATTATCTGAAACAGGTTCACAAGTCAAAGAAATTTTAGTTTTTGTTCGACATTCAATTCCAACCCGATGTAGAATGAATGCTGCAGAATTTTGTGGACTTGTTGTTCTTGTTCCACCTTCACCATATACAGTTGGAAGGGATAGCGTTCTTAAAGCAACTGGATGAATATCACACGGCAGAGAATGTTCAAGTCCTTTAAACGTTGATGAAACTTCTAAAAAAACGATTTATATGGCGTATTAAATTTAAGGAAAGCGAAAAGTTACCAGAAGATGCAGCATGATCAAGTTGTCCAAAAAGAATTGTTGGTGGATAATGTAATTGATTTGAATAAATTGAAGCAGCCAATGAGTGATAACCAATTGTTGCATCTTCATTTTGTTTTGTTTCCATATCTTCAAGAAGTAAACGAAAAACAGATTCAGTTCGATGATTATCATGAACATTCTAAAATCAAGCATTTGAAATTTTATTTAAACTACAGTATCCCGATATAATAAATTGCTCAAATATAAAAAAAACATACTTGCGCAACACCCCTTCCATCATCTTGATCTAATCTTCGATCAAGCATTACTTCCATCCATCCCGGTTGTAAGCTTGCAACTCCTAAAGCTTGTCTTCCAAGTAACGATAATCTTTGTTGATCATTTTCAATAAAAGCTGATGCAGGCATTGGATAAAAATGTGCTTGAAGAGGTAACTTTTCATATTTTTTTCTTCGAATCATCTAAAATATTTATAAAAATTATTACAGTAACCCATATTCATATGTTTGTAAATTGTTACTTGATAACCATTTAAATCAGTATAAAAATTTTCACCATCAATAATACCAGTTTTTAATCGCATTGCAGCTTCAAAATTTCCTTGTGATCGAATATCAACTTGATTTTTGATAAGAATTGATGGATTATTATAATCAATTGATATACATTGAGTAAGAAGAATTTCTTTTGGACCTTTAATGTACACCGATTTTCTAATAGGTCCATCAACAATAACAAAACTATTTTCAGCATTTGATAAAGATTTTGCTTCACCATCTGGAAGGAAGAGATAAGCTCCAGATAAATCATCACCACCGGATTTAAGATGTCCATGTCCTCGTGCACCATAATGAACAAATGACATTTCAACGGGAGTTTCAGATCCATCCAAAAGTTTATAACTTTCAAGGAAACCATTTCGAGCATTAAATTTAGCGGTAAGTTTTTCATTGGTTAATTCTAAAGTTGATCCAGAAAATATTTTTGCTTCAAAATCTGATGATTCCATTAAAGTTGATGATTCCACTTTTGCAACACTTGATGCAGATTCTGCTTCAAAAACTTTATATTTTGTAAAGCCAAATGGAGGAATTGTTGCAACAAAGCAAAGCTGAAATTTCAAATTAAATTATATCAATTTTTGTTAAAAAAATTTGAACGTACTTCAAATTTATCTTTATCCATAACAAATTTTTGTGATCCAGAAGGTACAGTAATCACTGGTGCAATTTGTTGTGGAATATGTGATTCAGATTCATCACAAGCAATTGAAGATTTGAATGAGCTTACATAGATGCATACAACTTCAGATCTGTCATATCCAAGAGAATTTTGAATAACTACAGTACCCCCATCTTCAACAACAGATTTTGTTGGAAGTTGATCAACAGAATGCTCTTCATCCTAAAACGAAAACATTAAAAAACTGATTAAGCATACATATATCCAAAATGGATCAAAAATATTTAAAATTAGCCTTACCACTTTTAATCCTTGATCTCTTGTTTGTGGAAATTTCAACAAATATTCAGCTGCAGAAGCAATTATCATCTTTGACCAATTTAATGCTGCTACCATTCTAAAAAAACAAATAATAACAATCAATGTTTAAAGATACCAACTTACTTCTCACCATAATCTACAACAACATGATCTTTCGCTGTTCCAGTCACACCATCATGATGTTGAAATAATGACATTGCCCTTCGAGCATCAATCAAAGAATCATACATTTTAGTTCCAGGCCATTCTTTTCCAGATGATTGAGCCTTCCAATTTGCAAGGGTAAATGAAATATCTGCTGAACGAAGATAATGTTGAAGTGAACGATCCATATGTTTATAGAATGGTCGAGAAGTAAAATATCCACTCCAATAATGATCATCTCGATCTGCGTATGTAAAGAAATCACCCGAAAGTGTTTCAAATAGTTTATCTTTTTCATCCGATTCAGCTTGACGCTTTTCAAGAATTGAAAAATAATCGTGTAAAGTTCCAAATCTTGCATGAATATTTAATGTTGTATCTGCATTCATTTGTTCAAAAAGTTTTATATAATTTGAATGCTGAGCTTCCCATTCCCGAGAAGAAGAATATCGAAAATCATCTCCCAATGGAATAAGAAGGACATTGGTTTTATATAGTTGAGCTTTCTTACGGTATTGATCAGCTAAAGTTGAAGCTCTTTCTGCAACATTTGTTGAATCAATTACTCTTGGTGGTACACCCCATGGACATGAACTTGAAAACATTCTTAGAAAATCAAATTGACAACAAATCTAAAATTGTGGTCATTGTAAACAAAAACGAATTTCATATATCTTGTTTCTAACCTTTGGATCAGGGCCACATGTATGTGGAATATCATATGAATAAAATGGAAACATATGAGTAAAAAAATCTGTTTTATCACTTTTTCCTGCCCATAATTGTCTCCATTTAAATTCAAGATTCTTATTTTGGGCTAAAAATTTCTTCACAGAATAATGGACTCGCTGAACTGCGGCATGCGAAAGATTTCCAGCTTTTGCAAAGTAGGTTAAAATTGGTGATAAACCAAATGGATCAATTGACCAATGATTTTTTGGACGATAATCTATAAATTTAAATGTCATATAAAAATCGGAAAAAATAAAAAGACAATGTTGTACTGTATCCGATAAGCAGTACATAATTTCCGATTGCTCATACTGAAATGCTTATTTATAAATAAAATTGTTTACCAAGTTGATTAATCAAAAATTCATGCCCTTCAATCATTTCCATAACTGTTGAATAATAATATGCATTTGCTTCATCTGTCATAACCCATGCCCCAGTAACAATTTCAAATTGTCCCTGATCCAACAATTTTTTAACCGTTTTTCTTTCTTCATTTTTTAATGTTGACCACCATAATTCAAAAAAGCTCATTTCAGCATAAATAAATTTCATATCAGGTTTATTAGGAAGAAAATTTAACATGCCATCAAGAATATTTTTCGTTTGAGCTTGATAATATCCTTCAAAAGTATCCAACCAACCGGGATCACAATGAGAATGTGGAACAACAATAATTTCAAGCTTTTTTTCTTCCAAGATTTTCTTTGAATCATACTGTATATTCCAACCTTGCTTCCATACTCCACCATTAATATTATCAAATGGAATACTATCATATGCTTGTGACATTTGTATTGAAGAATCAGAAGAATATTTAATATCATGAGATGGGCATATTCTTGCACCTTGTGGTGGTTGAACAAGTTGATGAAAAGTTACTGCTGGAGTTCCTTCTTTCTGTAACACATCATGAACAATTTTAACTTTTCCACCTCCATGAGCATTTGGTAATTCAACAGGTTTTAAATGATGATCTGCTTCATTTAATTTATGTTCAAGGTCATCAACAACATTGGCATTTGCTTCAACATCTTTTCCAAGGCTTTGAATTTTTTGTTTTAATCTTGCAAATTCTTGTTCATTCTAAAGTACATACATATCTTTTTTTGAAATAATTTTAACAATGTTTTATCATACCTTATTGTAAAGAATTTCTCTCCTACTTGCATCCGAATCAACATTATTATATAATACAAAACTAACAAATACAAAAGCACATAAAACAGCAATTAATGCTATTTGTGGATTCACTCGAGGCATTGTTTTCAGTTTGCATATATAAATATAAATAACCCGTTAATACCTCAGCATAAAATTTTTGGGTTTTATTTAAAACCCTTGCTTGGGATACACCTAAAAGAAATTTTATTTAAGAATAAAAAACTTTTTTTTGGGCTCAAAATAAATTAAATTAGTTCAAATTATAAGAATTTCAACAATTGTTGTCTTCTTTTTAAAAATTTGTAAACCTGAACTTAAACAAAATATTGCAGCGTCCGTTAACGCATAAAATAATTCAAATTTAAACAAATAAAAATTGGAGAAAATATATAAAACTTTATCAAATATCATTTGTTGTTAAATAAAATGTAGAAAAAAAGCACAGAAGAAACGAAAGCATGACAGATATGGTATTAGTGAATTTAAAAAAATAATACAAAAACCAGATTTTTAAAAAAAATCTACGGTATACAAAATTAAAAGAAGACAGCAAACTATAAAGGAAACTATAAAATATAAAGTTTTTTAAGGAGCGAAAAAAAATACTGTAATTAATAATGTTAAATGAATAAATTACAGCTATCAATCACCATAAATGAATAATCCAAATTCATAAAAATATTCAGAAACCTTTAATCCCAAAACCAATAAAATAAAATTTAAATAATTGAATGAATAATAAATATAATAAGTTGACGATTATTTAAGAAGACTATTAACAACAGCATTAACATTTAAACTTTTTAAATCTGCATAGGTTTGTCCAGTTCCAACAAAGACGATTGGTTGACCCGTAATATAAGTCATTGAAACAGCAGCACCAACTTTGTCATCAATTGTATCGAATTTTGTTAAAACAATTCCATCAATAAGGCGTGGAATTGCATCACGATCAGAATGATCAGCAAGGGCTTGATTGAATTTAACAAGCTGATCAACTGCTTCATTTCCAACAAGAGCTTCACCAACAAATAAAACAAGATCAGGATTATTTGTACGAATAAGTTTTGAAAGTGCACGCATAAGTGGTTCATTATCTTGCATTCGACCAGCAGTATCAACCAAAACGACATCAATTTCCCGTTCTCTTGCGATTTCAATCGCTGCTGCCGCTAAACTTGCCGGATCTTTTCCATAACCTTGTTCATAAAGTTGAACAGAATTTGAATGAAGTGCATTTAAATGACGAGTATGAGTTCGAAGTTGTTCAACAGCTCCAGCCCGGAATGTATCCCCAGCAGCAATAAGAACACGATTATTATTTTCATTAAGCCAAAAAGTAATTTTTGCAAGATTTGTTGATTTTCCAACACCATTTACACCACAAAAAACAACAACATATGGACGCTTTTCACTTTTTGCTTGTTTAATATCACGAAGAATATCAACACGACGTTTTGGAGTTAATAATTGAACCAAGGATTCACGCATAGCTTCTGTAACGATTGTTGCAATGCGAGAAAAGCTGCTAATAACTTTTCCTTCAAGTTTTGCACCAACAGATTCACAAATTTTTTCAGCTGGTTCTGATGCAACGTTCTTACCTAAAAAATGTTAAATATGATATGTTGATTAAAAGTAAAATTACTTGTTAAAGTTTCTTTCATTTTTTCCATAACGGGTTCAATATCATGTGCAGTAAGCTGTTTATTTCCAACTAATGATTTAAAGGCAGAAAACCATCCTTTTGATTTTTGTGAAGGTTTTTCAGGAGTAGCTTCTTCATCATCATCAAAATCTTCTTCAATATCAATAGCATCATTTTCATCAATTCCAGCCAATTCTCCACCAATGGTTCCAACCATATGACGCTATAAAGAAAACAAATAATTAAAAATAGAGATATAAGAAACGATAGTCACACACTCTTTGAAGAAATGTGCGACTAACGTAAAACAAGTTTTTATCACACCCCAAATGAAATGACAGTTATAATAAATTTTATGAACTTACATTTTGCTCATAAAATTTCTTGTCTTCTTCTGTTTCCGCAGTGATTTTTGAATCATCAGGTGAAGCAGCACTGTAATCTAAAACTGCAGCATCGGCAGCTTTTCCACCAAGATCCCATTTGCGACCTTCTTTTCCTTTCTTTGATGGTCCTGGCTTTTTTGGTTCTTCTCTAAAATGAAGTATTAATATCCATTTTTTGTATTATATAATTAACACCAACTTCTTCGCAGCAGGCTTCTTTCCACGATTTTTAAGTTTTTCAAGATTTTTTAAAACTTCTTCATCTTCTTCAGATTGTCCAGAATATGGGGAATTTGGTGGACTTGTTTGAGGTGTTGTTAATTTTTCAGCAGCAGCTTTTTGATCAGCTTTAACTTTTTCAGCAGCTTTTGCTTGACGATCAGCAGCCGTTTCAATCATAGATTTAACGGTTTTCTTTGACTTTGCACTTTCCTATAAAAAAAAGTACAGTATTGCCATATGTTAAAATGATAACGAAAAACAAACATCAAATGTACGAGGTTTTGACGGTTCTTGAGATATTTTCGACGAAGTTTTAATTTCAGCCAAAATTCTAAAGCATTATCATTTTATTAATAATCTAAAGGAAAATTTAAAGTGTTTACTTATCAAATTCTCCATTAAAACCATTGAAAACTTTTGGACCAGCAGTAAAAAAACGACCTTCTTCTACAGTATTTTTGTATAAATCACGGAATCGCAGCTGAACTTCAGATAAAAGATGATCAGCATAGGAGAGTTTTATGATTGATTGATAAATCATCTGAAAATAAATAAATGTAATATAATGACGAAGAATTAAAAAGTGATCAAGATTAAAAGCTTAAAATATACAGTCTTTAAAATTGTTTACATCCAAAAGAGCTTAATCGTTTAATATAACAAATTGGGTTTTGCATGAAGAATAGCAAAAATGAATGTTTTAACCACAAAGAAGTATTACTACTTTTAATGAAAAGTTAAAATCCACAAAAACTTACCAAAACAACAAGATCTAATTCATTGTCAAGCTTATACTTAACAGTCATCCCATCGTGATTGTATGTTGCAACAGTACGTTCCTACAATATATCCATAAATATTACAAAATAAATTATTCATTTTTTCTCCAAGGCAACTTACAAGAAGAAGAACATTTGCAATAAATTCATTGATGGTTCCTTTGAAAAGATCTTTTCCTTCAGAAAAATACCATAAGAGAAGACCACCTTTACTAAAGATTGCAAGAAATTCAATCATGGCTAAAAAAAGTAGTGAATATAAAAATATATATAAATTCATGATTATAAAAGAGAGTGTTGTAAAAAATATAGCACAAGGAAGAGTTTTATAAATAAAAGATAGCGAAAATCTTTTACTTATCACGATATTTTAGATGTTGTATTAAAGTAAGATGTTTAAAAAAGCTTTTGGAAGAAGATGTTCAACATTTTTTTTAAACAAAACTATGTCAAATTATTTGGCAAAAAAAATTTTTTTTGGAGCTGCGGGGCTGCGTGGAAGTTGGAAATATTCAAGGATTGAGAACTTTCGTGATGAGACTATTTCGTTACAATTTTTTGAGACGGCTTTTTTAAAAGATAAAGTCGTTATCATAATTATCACAAAAACTTTTTCTAGATAATTACCTTGATCTTCTTCTTCTTCTTCTTGTTGTCGTGAGAATTCAAATGGATTCTGTAAATTTTTAATCAAAGCTGTTTTTTTTCACATTAATGAATCGATGAAATTGGAATAGGAATCAGAAAAACAAAATGGAATCGATTTCGGGTTCGGAATCGGGAAAACATTGTTTTTAATACAATTATTTCAAATAAAAAAATGAAAAAAAACTGTTTTTTTAAAGAAATCAAAGTTAAACAAATAAATTTCGCACCACTTGCACTTTTTGCTTCGTTTTTGTTTTAAATAGGTACATTTTTCCTTTTTCTACACGTTGGAAGTCCCAAATTGGGACAGTCCAAAGTGTAGAAAAAAAATCGGGCAAATAGTCCGAAATTTGGAGATTTCGGGCTATTTGCTCAGGTATGACTTTTATGGAAGAAGTACTTTCTAATCTTTGAAGAATTAATTTTTTAAGGAATAATCAACAAACAAACAATAAACAACAACATTCGCACAACTTAAAGTTTCTAAAAAATTTAACACAATTATTATTTTTAAACTTTTTTTAAAGCAATAAGTAAGTTTTTAAGAATTTATAAGATCAAAACCAATGCTATGCGTTTTTGGGTGCCTTCATTTATTGAAATTGTGAAACCAAAAAACATCAAGTTCAAAAGTTTCATTGTTAATGAAATATTCAAATTTAATCTCATAAATATATAAATTTGAGTTCTTGGTGTTCAATTTTAAAATGCGAACTATTTTTTTGGTTTTTTCATTCTTTCGAGTATTTGTGCCGTAAAATTTTTGGTGAGCAGTTTAAAACATGTATGTCTTCAAGATATAGTTTTTACTATTATTAGACCAAAACTTTAAATTTCGCATCACTTGTGTACTTTAAAAGCTTTTCATTTCGCAGTTCTTGAAGTACACTAAACAAGAAGAAGAAAGTGTGATTTTTTTGTTTGTGACTGTATTGTACAACAAATGATTTTTAACTTGCATAATTTATTTATCAATAAACTTTCAAAATATATATGATTTATAATATAATTTATCAAATCTTTATCCCCTATAGATACCCATAGGTTTGTGTTTGTATTCATTTAAATCTTGACACATTTGATTACTCCGCCGACGGCTGCACGTTTAGAATATTGAGTACAGCATGAGGCACGTGGAAAGGGGCATAATGCATCAGCGCATCGGACGGTACCAATATTAGATGCACTTCCAGTACATGGACATCCTTTGGCTTCTGAGGTACATGTTCTTGTTTGTACCATTAAGCCACATAAACCACATGTATCGTTACATTTTGCTGTACTCCATGCTGACCATTCACCGCCTGCAACGCAAGCGGGAGTTGGAGGATCGGTAGTGCAAATGCTGACAGTATTTTCAGGTTCTGATGTTGGCTAAAACTTTACTTTTATATTTGAAGGCGTTTTAACTAGTTTACCAGTGGGCCGCATTGAATTTGTCCTTGATATGATCCAGCTTTATATGCTCCACAGCAAGAATCTCTTGGATAAGCGCATGGAGAAAATGCACAAGCTTGCGTTTTTGTTGCTGCTCCCACACATGCACAATCAGATGTTTGACATGTTCTTGTGTAAGTTGAGACACCACAAGCGCCGCATGTATCATTACAATCACTGGATACAGTCCATGGGCCCCATGTGCCTGTTACTTTACAAGTATCGGTTTCGATATCATCTCCCGTACATGGGCAACCATCAGCAGCTGATAAGCAGGTACGAGTTCTATTTGTTGTTCCACATTTATTGCATGTTCCTTGGCATGAAGCCCATTCACTCCATGTGCTCCATACACCTCCATCTAAGCAGCAGCTTGCAAATGATGGTGTGGGTGAGGGATCTGCGGCAGGTAATGGTCCGCAAATAATTTTTCCACCAGATGACATAGCTTTAAAGGTTCCGCAGCACGAGTTACGTGGGAACTTGCACGGTGATGTTCCACAGTATTCGGACGTTGTGCTATTACCGGTACATGGACATCCTTGACCTTCGGATAAACAAGTACGTGTTTTTGTCACTTGAGCACATGATCCACAAGTATCTGTACATTGGGTAGTTTGCGTCCAGTCAGACCAAACTCCGCCAGATGGACAACAAGCAGTGCAATTTCGAAGAGGATTCAATTCTGTACTTTCTGGCTGAAAATATTTACTTGAGTAACTTTTGCGATTTTATTAAATATTCTTACTAAAGGTCCACACTGAATTTGTCCCTGATATGAACCAGCTTTATAGCTTCCACAGCACGAATCTCTCGGATAAGCGCATGGAGAAAATGCACAAGCTTCCGTTTTTGTTGTTAATCCAACACAAGCGCAATCAGTGCTTTTACAAGTTCTAGTGGACGTTGAAATACCGCAAGCGCCACATGTATCATTACATTGTTGCTGAACGACCCAGTCATTCCAAATTCCAGCGACTTTACATTCTTTTGATTCTGTGGAGTTTCCAGTACATGGGCAACCACTGCTGTCACTTGTACATGTTCTGTTTCTAGCAGCGGTTCCACATTGATTACAAGTACCTTGACAGGCGGACCATTCTCCCCAGCTGCTCCATAAACCGTCTGTAACGCAACAAGTTGTTGGTGCAGGTGTTGTTTCGGTTTCAGTGGGAAGTGGACCGCAAATAATTTTTCCACCAGATGACATAGCTTTAAATGTTCCGCAACATGAGTTGCGAGGGAATTTACAAGGTGACGTTCCGCAATATTCATATTTCGTACTGTTACCGGTACATGGACATCCTTGTCCTTCAGATAAACATGTACGTGTTTTTGTAACTTGGGCACACGAGCCACATGTATCTGTGCAGCTTGTTGTCTGAGTCCATGCAGACCATGATCCGCCATTTGGACAACAACTTGTGCAGTTTTCAAGAGGGTTGTTTTCGGTGAATTCAGGCTGAAATAAAAGTTATGATTTTTCAAAAAGGAGCTATCTTACCAATGGACCACACAAAATTTGGCCGTCGTATGATGCTGCTTTTAAATTGTTGCAACACGAGTCATTTGGATATTTGCAGGGACTAAACGAACAAGGTTGTGTCAAGGTTTTGCTTCCTCTGTAAGACAAAGATTAAGAGAAATTTTATACAAACACAAACAATCATACTCGCAATCGCAGTCAGTGCTTAAACAAGTTCTGTTGAAAACCATTGTTCCGCATCCACCGCATGTACCATTGCACTGGCTTTGAATAACCCAGTCACCCCAAACACCTTTGACGAAACATTCACGATTTTCATCAGCATCACCAGTACAAGGGCACCCAGAGGCTGTAGTAAGGCATGTTCGATTTCTGCTAGCAGAACCGCATTTACCACATGTACCGCTGCATGCAGACCATTTGCTCCAAGCAGACCAGGCACCTCCAGGAGAACAGCAAGTAGGAGGAGCAGGTGTGGTCGTATCGGTATCTGGTGGTAAGGGTCCGCAAATGATTTTTCCTTTGTAGGACATCGCTTTATATGTTCCACAACAAGAGTTACGAGGGAATTTACATGGCGAGAGACCGCAAAGTTCAGATTTGGTTGCATTTCCGAAACATGGACAACCATATTCTTCAGAAGCGCAAGAACGTTTCTTTGTAATGGTGGCACAAGAACCGCAAGTATCACCACATGTAGTAGTTTGAGCCCAATCAGTCCAAGCTCCATTTGCAGGACAACACTGCATGGAAGATGTTGTTGAAGGCACTGATGTAGAAGTTGTTGCAGATGGTGTTGTAAACGTCGTTGGTGGCATAGTTGAAGTACTGGTAGTAGTTGTAGTTGGAGTTGGAGTTGTAGATGTGCTTGTTGTTGTAGGAGTTGTTGAAGTACTTGTGGTGGAAGTACTTGTAGTTGTTGGGGTAGTTGAAGTACTGGTTGTAGTTGGAGTTGTTGACGTTGAAGTGGTTGTAGGAGTAGTAGAAGTGCTAGTTGTGCTAGTACTTGTAGTTGTCGGTGTTGTGGAAGTAGATGTCGTTGTTGGTGTTGTAGATGTGCTTGTTGTTGTAGGAGTTGTTGAAGTACTTGTGGTGGAAGTACTTGTAGTTGTTGGGGTAGTTGAAGTACTGGTTGTAGTTGGAGTTGTTGACGTTGAAGTAGTTGAAGTGGTTGTAGGAGTAGTAGAAGTGCTAGTTGTGCTGGTACTTGTAGTTGTTGGAGTTGTGGAAGTACTAGTAGTTGTGGAAGTGCTTGTAGTAGTTGGGGTAGTTGAAGTACTTGTAGTAGTTGGAGTAGTTGAAGTACTGGTCGTAGTTGGAGTTGTTGACGTTGAAGTTGTTGTAGGAGTAGTAGAAGTACTAGTTGTGCTTGTACTTGTCGTTGTAGGTGTAGTCGACGTCGAAGTAGTTGTAGGTGTAGTAGATGTGCTTGTTGTTGTAGGAGTTGTTGAAGTACTTGTGGTAGTTGGGGTAGTTGAAGTACTGGTCGTAGTTGGAGTTGTAGAAGTACTAGTAGTGCTCGAACTTGTAGTTGTTGGTGTAGTCGACGTCGAAGTGGTTGTAGGTGTTGTAGAAGTAGAAGTTGTAGTGCTACTTGTCGTTGTTGGAGTTGTGGAAGTACTAGTAGTTGTTGGGGTTGTGGAAGTGCTAGTTGTTGTTGGGGTTGTGGAAGTACTTGTAGTAGTTGGAGTAGTAGAAGTACTGGTCGTAGTTGGAGTTGTAGAAGTACTAGTAGTGCTTGTACTCGTAGTTGTCGGTGTTGTAGAAGTAGAAGTTGTTGTTGGAGTTGTAGATGTGCTTGTTGTTGAAGTACTTGTAGTTGTTGGGGTAGTTGAAGTACTGGTTGTAGTTGGAGTTGTTGACGTCGAAGTTGTTTCAGGAGTAGTAGAAGTACTAGTTGTGCTTGTACTTGTCGTTGTAGGTGTAGTCGACGTCGAAGTAGTTGTAGGTGTAGTAGATGTGCTTGTTGTTGTAGGAGTTGTTGAAGTACTTGTGGTGGAAGTACTTGTAGTACTTGGGGTAGTTGATGTACTGGTCGTAGTTGGAGTTGTAGAAGTACTAGTAGTGCTTGTACTCGTAGTTGTCGGTGTTGTGGAAGTAGAAGTTGTTGTTGGGGTAGTTGAAGTACTGCTTGTAGTTGGAGTTGTCGACGTTGAAGTTGTTGTAGGAGTAGTAGAAGTACTAGTTGTGGAAGTACTTGTCGTTGTTGGGGTAGTTGAAGTACTGGTTGTAGTTGGAGTTGTCGACGTGGAAGTTGTTGTAGGAGTAGTAGAAGTACTAGTAGTGCTTGTACTGGTAGTTGTTGGGGTAGTTGACGTTGAAGTGGTTGTAGGTGTTGTAGAAGTAGAAGTTGTAGTGCTACTAGTTGTTGTTGGTGTTGTAGATGTGCTTGTTGTTGTAGGAGTAGTAGAAGTACTAGTAGTGCTTGTACTGGTAGTTGTTGGGGTAGTTGACGTCGAAGTGGTTGTAGGTGTTGTAGAAGTAGAAGTTGTAGTGCTACTAGTTGTTGTTGGTGTTGTTGAAGTACTAGTTGTTGTAGGAGTAGTAGAAGTACTAGTTGTAGAAGTACTAGTGGTGCTTGTACTTGTAGTTGTTGGTGTTGTGGAAGTTGAAGTTGTTGTAGGAGTAGTAGAAGTACTTGTGGTAGTTGGGGTAGTTGAAGTACTGGTTGTAGTTGGAGTTGTTGACGTCGAAGTTGTTGTAGGAGTAGTAGAAGTACTAGTTGTGCTTGTACTTGTCGTTGTAGGTGTGGTCGACGTCGAAGTAGTTGTAGGTGTAGTAGATGTGCTTGTTGTTGTAGGAGTTGTTGAAGTACTTGTGGTGGAAGTACTTGTTGTAGTTGGGGTAGTTGAAGTACTGGTTGTAGTTGGTGTTGTCGACGTTGAAGTTGTTGTAGGAGTAGTAGAAGTACTAGTTGTGGAAGTACTTGTCGTTGTTGGGGTAGTTGAAGTACTGGTTGTAGTTGGAGTTGTCGACGTGGAAGTTGTTGTAGGAGTAGTAGAAGTACTAGTAGTGCTTGTACTGGTAGTTGTTGGGGTAGTTGACGTTGAAGTGGTTGTAGGTGTTGTAGAAGTAGAAGTTGTAGTGCTACTAGTTGTTGTTGGTGTTGTTGAAGTACTAGTTGTTGTAGGAGTAGTAGAAGTACTAGTTGTAGAAGTACTAGTGGTGCTTGTACTTGTAGTTGTTGGTGTTGTGGAAGTTGAAGTTGTTGTAGGAGTAGTAGAAGTACTTGTAGTAGTTGGGGTAGTTGAAGTACTGGTCGTAGTTGGAGTTGTAGAAGTACTAGTAGTGCTTGTACTCGTAGTTGTCGGTGTTGTGGAAGTAGAAGTTGCTGTTGGTGTTGTAGATGTGCTTGTTGTTGTAGGAGTTGTAGATGTACTAGTAGTGCTAGTACTCGTAGTTGTTGGGGTAGTTGAAGTACTGGTTGTAGTTGGAGTTGTTGAAGTTGAAGTTGTTGTAGGAGTAGTAGAAGTACTAGTTGTGGAAGTACTTGTAGTTGTAGGTGTAGTCGACGTCGAAGTAGTTGTAGGTGTTGTAGAAGTAGAAGTTGTTGTTGGAGTTGTGGAAGTACTTGTAGTTGTTGGGGTAGTTGAAGTACTGGTTGTAGTTGGAGTTGTCGACGTTGAAGTTGTTGTAGGAGTAGTAGAAGTACTAGTTGTGGAAGTACTTGTAGTTGTAGGTGTAGTCGACGTCGAAGTAGTTGTAGGTGTTGTAGAAGTAGAAGTTGTTGTTGGAGTTGTGGAAGTACTTGTAGTTGTTGGGGTAGTTGAAGTACTGGTTGTAGTTGGAGTTGTTGACGTTGAAGTGGTTGTAGGAGTAGTAGAAGTGCTAGTTGTGCTAGTACTTGTAGTTGTCGGTGTTGTGGAAGTAGATGTCGTTGTTGGTGTTGTTGAAGTACTGGTTGTAGTTGGAGTTGTTGACGTTGAAGTGGTTGTAGGAGTAGTAGAAGTGCTAGTTGTGCTAGTACTTGTAGTTGTCGGTGTTGTGGAAGTAGATGTCGTTGTTGGTGTTGTAGATGTGCTTGTTGTTGTAGGAGTTGTTGAAGTACTTGTGGTGGAAGAACTTGTAGTAGTTGGGGTAGTTGACGTACTGGTCGTAGTTGGAGTTGTAGAAGTACTAGTAGTGCTTGTACTCGTAGTTGTCGGTGTTGTGGAAGTAGAAGTTGTTGTTGGAGTTGTTGAAGTACTGGTTGTAGTTGGAGTTGTTGACGTTGAAGTTGTTGTAGGAGTAGTAGAAGTACTAGTTGTGCTTGTACTTGTTGTTGTTGGGGTAGTTGACGTCGAAGTGGTTGTAGGTGTTGTAGAAGTAGAAGTTGTAGTGCTACTAGTTGTTGTTGGTGTTGTTGAAGTACTAGTTGTTGTAGGAGTAGTAGAAGTACTAGTTGTAGAAGTACTAGTGGTGCTTGTACTCGTAGTTGTCGGTGTTGTGGAAGTAGAAGTTGTTGTAGGAGTTGTAGATGTGCTTGTTGTTGTAGGAGTTGTTGAAGTACTTGTAGTTGTTGGGGCAGTTGAAGTACTGGTTGTAGTTGGAGTTGTCGACGTTGAAGTTGTTGTAGGAGTAGTAGAAGTACTTGTAGTTGTAGGTGTAGTCGACGTCGAAGTAGTTGTAGGTGTTGTAGAAGTAGAAGTTGTTGTTGGAGTTGTGGAAGTACTTGTAGTTGTTGGGGTAGTTGAAGTACTGGTTGTAGTTGGAGTTGTTGACGTTGAAGTGGTTGTAGGAGTAGTAGAAGTGCTAGTTGTGCTAGTACTTGTAGTTGTCGGTGTTGTGGAAGTAGATGTCGTTGTTGGTGTTGTAGAAGTGCTGGTTGTTGTAGGAGTTGTTGAAGTACTTGTGGTGGAAGTACTTGTAGTTTTTGGTGTAGTCGACGTCGAAGTGGTTGTAGGTGTTGTAGAAGTAGAAGTTGTAGTGCTACTTGTTGTTGTTGGAGTTGTGGAAGTGCTTGTAGTAGTTGGGGTAGTTGAAGTACTGGTCGTAGTTGGAGTTGTAGAAGTACTAGTAGTGCTTGTACTCGTAGTTGTCGGTGTTGTAGAAGTAGAAGTTGTTGTTGGAGTTGTAGATGTGCTTGTTGTTGTAGGAGTTGTTGAAGTACTTGTGGTGGAAGTACTTGTAGTTGTTGGGGTAGTTGAAGTACTGGTTGTAGTTGGAGTTGTTGACGTTGAAGTGGTTGAAGTGGTTGTAGGAGTAGTAGAAGTGCTAGTTGTGCTGGTACTTGTAGTTGTCGGTGTTGTGGAAGTAGATGTCGTTGTTGGTGTTGTAGAAGTGCTGGTTGTTGTAGGAGTTGTTGAAGTACTTGTGGTGGAAGTACTTGTAGTTGTTGGTGTAGTCGACGTCGAAGTGGTTGTAGGTGTTGTAGAAGTAGAAGTTGTAGTGCTACTTGTTGTTGTTGGAGTTGTGGAAGTGCTTGTAGTAGTTGGGGTAGTTGAAGTACTGGTCGTAGTTGGAGTTGTAGAAGTACTAGTAGTGCTTGTACTCGTAGTTGTCGGTGTTGTAGAAGTAGAAGTTGTTGTTGGAGTTGTAGATGTGCTTGTTGTTGAAGTACTTGTAGTTGTTGGGGTAGTTGAAGTACTGGTTGTAGTTGGAGTTGTTGACGTTGAAGTTGTTGTAGGAGTAGTAGAAGTACTAGTTGTGCTTGTACTTGTCGTTGTAGGTGTAGTCGACGTCGAAGTAGTTGTAGGTGTTGTAGAAGTAGAAGTTGTAGTGCTACTTGTCGTTGTTGGAGTTGTGGAAGTACTAGTTGTTGTTGGGGTTGTGGAAGTGCTAGTTGTTGTTGGGGTTGTGGAAGTACTTGTAGTAGTTGGAGTAGTTGAAGTACTGGTCGTAGTTGGAGTTGTAGAAGTACTAGTAGTGCTTGTACTCGTAGTTGTCGGTGTTGTGGAAGTAGAAGTTGTTGTTGGAGTTGTAGATGTGCTTGTTGTTGTAGGAGTTGTTGAAGTACTTGTGGTGGAAGTACTTGTAGTTGTTGGCGTAGTTGAAGTACTGGTTGTAGTTGGAGTTGTTGAAGTTGAAGTGGTTGTAGGAGTAGTAGAAGTGCTAGTTGTGCTAGTACTTGTAGTTGTCGGTGTTGTGGAAGTAGATGTCGTTGTTGGTGTTGTAGAAGTAGAAGTTGTTGTGCTACTGGTTGTTGTTGGAGTTGTAGAAGTACTAGTTGTTGTTGGAGTTGTAGAAGTACTAGTTGTGGAAGTACTTGTAGTTGTAGGTGTAGTCGACGTCGAAGTAGTTGTAGGTGTTGTAGAAGTAGAAGTTGTTGTTGGAGTTGTGGAAGTACTTGTTGGGGTAGTTGAAGTACTGGTTGTAGTTGGAGTTGTTGAAGTTGAAGTTGTTGTAGGAGTAGTAGAAGTACTAGTAGTGCTTGTACTTGTAGTTGTCGGTGTTGTGGAAGTAGATGTCGTTGTTGGTGTTGTAGAAGTAGAAGTTGTTGTGCTACTGGTTGTTGTTGGAGTTGTAGAAGTACTAGTTGTTGTTGGAGTTGTAGAAGTACTAGTTGTGGAAGTACTTGTAGTTGTAGGTGTAGTCGACGTCGAAGTAGTTGTAGGTGTTGTAGAAGTAGAAGTTGTTGTTGGAGTTGTGGAAGTACTTGTAGTTGTTGGGGTAGTTGAAGTACTGGTTGTAGTTGGAGTTGTTGAAGTTGAAGTTGTTGTAGGAGTAGTAGAAGTACTAGTAGTGCTTGTACTTGTAGTTGTCGGTGTTGTGGAAGTAGATGTCGTTGTTGGTGTTGTAGAAGTAGAAGTTGTTGTGCTACTGGTTGTTGTTGGTGTTGTAGATGTGCTTGTTGTTGTAGGAGTAGTAGAAGTACTAGTTGTGGAAGTACTTGTAGTTGTAGGTGTAGTCGACGTCGAAGTAGTTGTAGGTGTTGTAGAAGTAGAAGTTGTTGTTGGAGTTGTGGAAGTACTTGTAGTTGTTGGGGTAGTTGAAGTACTGGTTGTAGTTGGAGTTGTTGAAGTTGAAGTTGTTGTAGGAGTAGTAGAAGTACTAGTAGTGCTTGTACTTGTAGTTGTCGGTGTTGTGGAAGTAGATGTCGTTGTTGGTGTTGTAGAAGTAGAAGTTGTTGTGCTACTGGTTGTTGTTGGTGTTGTAGATGTGCTTGTTGTTGTAGGAGTAGTAGAAGTACTAGTTGTGGAAGTACTTGTAGTTGTAGGTGTAGTCGACGTCGAAGTAGTTGTAGGTGTTGTAGAAGTAGAAGTTGTTGTTGGAGTTGTGGAAGTACTTGTAGTTGTTGGGGTAGTTGAAGTACTGGTTGTAGTTGGAGTTGTTGAAGTTGAAGTTGTTGTAGGAGTAGTAGAAGTACTAGTAGTGCTTGTACTTGTAGTTGTCGGTGTTGTGGAAGTAGATGTCGTTGTTGGTGTTGTAGAAGTAGAAGTTGTTGTGCTACTGGTTGTTGTTGGAGTTGTAGAAGTACTAGTTGTTGTTGGAGTTGTAGAAGTACTAGTTGTGGAAGTACTTGTAGTTGTAGGTGTAGTCGACGTCGAAGTAGTTGTAGGTGTTGTAGAAGTAGAAGTTGTTGTTGGAGTTGTGGAAGTACTTGTAGTTGTTGGGGTAGTTGAAGTACTGGTTGTAGTTGGAGTTGTTGAAGTTGAAGTTGTTGTAGGAGTAGTAGAAGTACTAGTAGTGCTTGTACTTGTAGTTGTCGGTGTTGTGGAAGTAGATGTCGTTGTTGGTGTTGTAGAAGTAGAAGTTGTTGTGCTACTGGTTGTTGTTGGTGTTGTAGATGTGCTTGTTGTTGTAGGAGTAGTAGAAGTACTAGTTGTGGAAGTACTTGTAGTTGTAGGTGTAGTCGACGTCGAAGTAGTTGTAGGTGTTGTAGAAGTAGAAGTTGTTGTTGGAGTTGTGGAAGTACTTGTAGTTGTTGGGGTAGTTGAAGTACTGGTTGTAGTTGGAGTTGTTGAAGTTGAAGTTGTTGTAGGAGTAGTAGAAGTACTAGTAGTGCTTGTACTTGTAGTTGTCGGTGTTGTGGAAGTAGATGTCGTTGTTGGTGTTGTAGAAGTAGAAGTTGTTGTGCTACTGGTTGTTGTTGGTGTTGTAGATGTGCTTGTTGTTGTAGGAGTAGTAGAAGTACTAGTTGTGGAAGTACTTGTAGTCGTAGGTGTAGTCGACGTCGAAGTAGTTGTAGGAGTAGTAGAAGTGCTAGTTGTGCTAGTACTTGTAGTTGTCGGTGTTGTGGAAGTAGATGTCGTTGTTGGTGTTGTAGATGTGCTTGTTGTTGTAGGAGTTGTAGATGTACTAGTAGTGCTAGTACTTGTAGTTGTTGGGGTAGTTGAAGTACTGGTTGTAGTTGGAGTTGTTGAAGTTGAAGTTGTTGTAGGAGTAGTAGAAGTACTAGTAGTGCTTGTACTTGTAGTTGTCGGTGTTGTGGAAGTAGATGTCGTTGTTGGTGTTGTAGAAGTAGAAGTTGTTGTGCTACTGGTTGTTGTTGGAGTTGTAGAAGTACTAGTTGTTGTTGGAGTTGTAGAAGTACTAGTTGTGGAAGTACTTGTAGTTGTAGGTGTAGTCGACGTCGAAGTAGTTGTAGGTGTTGTAGAAGTAGAAGTTGTTGTTGGAGTTGTGGAAGTACTTGTAGTTGTTGGGGTAGTTGAAGTACTGGTTGTAGTTGGAGTTGTTGAAGTTGAAGTTGTTGTAGGAGTAGTAGAAGTACTAGTAGTGCTTGTACTTGTAGTTGTCGGTGTTGTGGAAGTAGATGTCGTTGTTGGTGTTGTAGAAGTAGAAGTTGTTGTGCTACTGGTTGTTGTTGGTGTTGTAGATGTGCTTGTTGTTGTAGGAGTAGTAGAAGTACTAGTTGTGGAAGTACTTGTAGTTGTAGGTGTAGTCGACGTCGAAGTAGTTGTAGGTGTTGTAGAAGTAGAAGTTGTTGTTGGAGTTGTGGAAGTACTTGTAGTTGTTGGGGTAGTTGAAGTACTGGTTGTAGTTGGAGTTGTTGAAGTTGAAGTTGTTGTAGGAGTAGTAGAAGTACTAGTAGTGCTTGTACTTGTAGTTGTCGGTGTTGTGGAAGTAGATGTCGTTGTTGGTGTTGTAGAAGTAGAAGTTGTTGTGCTACTGGTTGTTGTTGGTGTTGTAGATGTGCTTGTTGTTGTAGGAGTAGTAGAAGTACTAGTTGTGGAAGTACTTGTAGTTGTAGGTGTAGTCGACGTCGAAGTAGTTGTAGGTGTTGTAGAAGTAGAAGTTGTTGTTGGAGTTGTGGAAGTACTTGTAGTTGTTGGGGTAGTTGAAGTACTGGTTGTAGTTGGAGTTGTTGAAGTTGAAGTTGTTGTAGGAGTAGTAGAAGTACTAGTAGTGCTTGTACTTGTAGTTGTCGGTGTTGTGGAAGTAGATGTCGTTGTTGGTGTTGTAGAAGTAGAAGTTGTTGTGCTACTGGTTGTTGTTGGTGTTGTAGATGTGCTTGTTGTTGTAGGAGTAGTAGAAGTACTAGTTGTGGAAGTACTTGTAGTTGTAGGTGTAGTCGACGTCGAAGTAGTTGTAGGTGTTGTAGAAGTAGAAGTTGTTGTTGGAGTTGTGGAAGTACTTGTAGTTGTTGGGGTAGTTGAAGTACTGGTTGTAGTTGGAGTTGTTGAAGTTGAAGTTGTTGTAGGAGTAGTAGAAGTACTAGTAGTGCTTGTACTTGTAGTTGTCGGTGTTGTGGAAGTAGATGTCGTTGTTGGTGTTGTAGAAGTAGAAGTTGTTGTGCTACTGGTTGTTGTTGGTGTTGTAGATGTGCTTGTTGTTGTAGGAGTAGTAGAAGTACTAGTTGTGGAAGTACTTGTAGTCGTAGGTGTAGTCGACGTCGAAGTAGTTGTAGGAGTAGTAGAAGTGCTAGTTGTGCTAGTACTTGTAGTTGTCGGTGTTGTGGAAGTAGATGTCGTTGTTGGTGTTGTAGATGTGCTTGTTGTTGTAGGAGTTGTAGATGTACTAGTAGTGCTAGTACTTGTAGTTGTTGGGGTAGTTGAAGTACTGGTTGTAGTTGGAGTTGTTGAAGTTGAAGTTGTTGTAGGAGTAGTAGAAGTACTAGTAGTGCTTGTACTTGTAGTTGTCGGTGTTGTGGAAGTAGATGTCGTTGTTGGTGTTGTAGAAGTAGAAGTTGTTGTGCTACTGGTTGTTGTTGGTGTTGTAGATGTGCTTGTTGTTGTAGGAGTAGTAGAAGTACTAGTTGTGGAAGTACTTGTAGTCGTAGGTGTAGTCGACGTCGAAGTAGTTGTAGGAGTAGTAGAAGTGCTAGTTGTGCTAGTACTTGTAGTTGTCGGTGTTGTGGAAGTAGATGTCGTTGTTGGTGTTGTAGATGTGCTTGTTGTTGTAGGAGTTGTAGATGTACTAGTAGTGCTAGTACTTGTAGTTGTTGGGGTAGTTGAAGTACTGGTTGTAGTTGGAGTTGTTGAAGTTGAAGTTGTTGTAGGAGTAGTAGAAGTACTAGTAGTGCTTGTACTTGTAGTTGTCGGTGTTGTGGAAGTAGATGTCGTTGTTGGTGTTGTAGAAGTAGAAGTTGTTGTGCTACTGGTTGTTGTTGGTGTTGTAGATGTGCTTGTTGTTGTAGGAGTAGTAGAAGTACTAGTTGTGGAAGTACTTGTAGTCGTAGGTGTAGTCGACGTCGAAGTAGTTGTAGGAGTAGTAGAAGTGCTAGTTGTGCTAGTACTTGTAGTTGTCGGTGTTGTGGAAGTAGATGTCGTTGTTGGTGTTGTAGATGTGCTTGTTGTTGTAGGAGTTGTAGATGTACTAGTTGTGGAAGTACTTGTAGTAGTTGGGGTAGTTGAAGTACTGGTCGTAGTTGGAGTTGTGGAAGTACTAGTAGTGCTTGTACTCGTAGTTGTCGGTGTTGTGGAAGTAGATGTTGTTGTTGGAGTTGTGGAAGTACTAGTTGTGCTTGTACTTGTAGTTGTAGGTGTAGTCGACGTCGAAGTAGTTGTAGGTGTTGTAGAAGTAGAAGTTGTTGTGCTACTGGTTGTTGTTGGAGTTGTGGAAGTACTAGTTGTTGTTGGTGTTGTAGATGTGCTTGTGGTTGTAGGAGTAGTGGAAGTACTGGTTGTAGTCGGAGTTGTAGAAGTTGAAGTTGTTGTGCTACTGGTTGTTGTTGGTGTTGTGGAAGTACTTGTAGTTGTTGGGGTTGTTGAAGTACTGGTTGTGGTTGGAGTTGTTGAAGTACTGGTTGTAGTCGGAGTTGTAGAAGTTGGAGTTGTGGTAGGTGTAGTAGAAGTAGTAGAAGTACTAGTAGTGCTTGTACTGGTAGTGGTTGGGGTAGTTGACGTCGAAGTGGTTGTAGGTGTTGTAGAAGTAGAAGTTGTAGTGCTACTAGTTGTTGTTGGTGTTGTTGAAGTACTGGTTGTAGTTGGAGTTGTTGAAGTACTGGTTGTAGTTGGAGTTGTTGAAGTTGAAGTTGTGGTAGGAGTAGTAGAAGTACTTGTTGTGCTTGTACTGGTAGTTGTTGGGGTAGTTGACGTCGAAGTGGTTGTAGGTGTTGTAGAAGTAGAAGTTGTAGTGCTACTAGTTGTTGTTGGTGTTGTTGAAGTACTGGTTGTAGTTGGAGTTGTTGAAGTACTGGTTGTAGTTGGAGTTGTTGAAGTTGAAGTTGTGGTAGGAGTAGTAGAAGTACTTGTTGTGCTTGTACTTGTAGTTGTTGGGGTAGTTGATGTCGAAGTGGTTGTTGGTGTTGTAGAAGTAGAAGTCGTGGTAGGAGTAGTAGAAGTACTAGTAGTGCTTGTACTGGTAGTTGTTGGGGTAGTTGACGTCGAAGTGGTTGTAGGTGTTGTAGAAGTAGAAGTTGTAGTGCTACTAGTTGTTGTAGG
Source organism: Panagrolaimus superbus (assembly GCA_964035985.1). Lineage (NCBI taxonomy): Eukaryota > Metazoa > Nematoda > Chromadorea > Rhabditida > Panagrolaimidae > Panagrolaimus > Panagrolaimus superbus. The sequence continues at coordinate 3,493,410 of OZ038357.1, forward strand.
AGTTGTAGAAGTTGAAGTTGTGGTAGGTGTTGTGGAAGTACTAGTTGTTGTAGAAGTGGTTGTGCTTGTTGTAGTTGGTGGTATGGATCCTGAATCGTATTGTTTGTTTTTTTGTGTGTTTCGCTTTTACTTACCTTCACAGATGATGATTGATTCTAGAGGATATTCTGGGATATCCGGAAAATACCACTGATCCATTCCCCCACATTCGAGTGTAAGTGATATATTATCGCCGCAGCAGCCAGAGGCTGCTTCTGATGTTATGCCGTTAGCCTGTGTTACTGTAATTGATACAAGATCTGCGTCGGATGATCCTCTGGCACTACAGTAAACCGTTTGACTACAAATTGATCCAGTTGTTGTTTGTTCAAACACTGCTATTCCTTGCTCCATGTTTCCTGTGTATGATGGGCCTTCTACTAAATCCTGACAGCCTGCGCATCTCTGAATATTTGTTCGATTTTTAAAAATTGTGTTTTGTTAATTGTTTTACTTACTTTTGATCTTCTATGGGGAATTAATGATTCATTGTATAAAGAATTTCCTGCATTGTCAGGAATGGCAAATGTTGTCGTTGTCTAAATTTATTGTGTTTTTTTTATTGTTTCAGTTAAAAACTCTTACCTCAGTAGGTTCTGAAGAAGCGAATGGATTCCATTCCTGGAGAGCTGCTACCCATGATGAGTAAACACCAGCTATTTCAAAGCTGATACCTAAATGAAATGTTATAAAAAGAAAACTTACCAGGAGTAAAACATTTCTATTTGATAACCTCATTTGGAGCTTGGGGCAGTGCTCTAAAAAGTGAAATAAATAATAACAATAATAATATACAGAGAAGAAAAAAAAATGAAGTTCACGGAATTATTAAACAGTTTCACAAAAATACAGTAATTAAAATATAAAAATAAAGATACATAAATTAATAGTAATAAAATGTATATATTGATAAGCTGATAAATGATAAAAAAATAATTCTACAACAGAATCACAGATGTTTTGTGAATTTACAAAAGTTATCTGCTTTTTGAATATTCTGGTGTTGCTTTTATACTAAGCAAAAGAAATTTTCAGATGAAATGATTTAGATTATTCGAATTTAAGCGTCTATTTAAACGGAAATCCGCCCCATTTGATGATATATTTTTTTATTTTATTTACCCATAAAAAAAAGAGCTACCTCTTCCCCCCCCTTTTTTTATTTTTTTGTCTTATGCCTTTAAGCCTGTTTAAACAATTTAATCTTTTGTTTCAGAGAAACTGATAGAAAAAATAGAGAAAAGACATTTGTTGAACTTGTTTTTGACATTTAAAACAGTATTGAAACAACTGTTATGTTTTAAAAAAATTTTTTTTTTAAATTTATTGTATTTTATAATAATAAGAGATGAAAATTTTTGAAAACAATAGAAAAATATTTAGATGAAAAAAAATGCGATGCTTTAATTTTTTTTTTAAAACAAATTTGTTCATAATTTTTTGAATGAAAAGAATTATAATTTAAAAAGAATTTTTTTAAATGCCTTATTAATTTTTGATTATGTCAATATATCTGAGAGAGATATATGAAATCTCCTTCTTCTTTTCTATCCCATTACAAAAGAGAAAGAGAGAGAGAGAGTAAAAAAATAAAAAGTAGAAGGATGGAAAAAAACATGTTAACTAAGCATAAAATGATTATTAGACATTTTTTTCTTCTTTTGAGATTTTATTTATCCAGGTGTTTTAAAAGGACGTTTTATATTTTGCCATAACCAAAAATGTGTTGTATATTTAATAAAACAATAAAAATACAGAAACCATTGAACATTTTTTAACATCTTTTTTTTTTCTTTTTTTTAGAATTTCGAATGTTCGAGTGCATTAAAAAAAGATGCGAGAGACTAAATTAATAATTGAAAGTAAAAAAAATCAAAAAAACAATTCCTTTGTTTTAATTTTTTTTTCTTCAGATTGATCAAAAACAGCTATTATTTTTTTTCTGTCTGTGTTTTTTGAACAAAAAAATGTTTATTGCCATGTATTTTTTTTAAGTGGGATACAGTAATGCAAAAAAACAAAAGAAGAGAAAACTATCAATGGTGTAAAACTTTTAATAATGTTTTAAATAAAGCAGAAACTTAAAATTTTGTTAATTTTTAAGCAAAAGTTAAATGCTGCATTGCAATAAACATTTTTTTGATCACAATTAATTGCTTATTTTTCGTGTACATCGTAATTTTTTTTATCAGATTTCGCCCTTGCTGACAGTAGTTGAAATTAAAAAATTTAAATAAAAAACCAAAATATCTGCTCATTTTCAGATTTAAATTAGTGTTTTATTATTCAAATTAATCAAATAATAATTAATATTTTCAAAAACGCCTAGAAAAAATAATTTTCGCGCTATTTAGAAAATCCAATCTTTGATATTTTTTAACTGCTAAAAAACTTTTTTAACAACTCTTAAGGGGATTTCCTGCAGGAATTACTGTATGCGAAAAATTTCCCAATTTTGCGTCACCCAGCATTTTTTTTTGCATTATCTAGGGTATCAATTTTGCAGAAATTTGCATCATTTGATCATTTATAAAGTCTAGTTTTAAGTTTGCAACTATTGTAAAAAAATAAAATTGTATAAATGCTTCATATTTGACAGATATCAAACAATAGCAAAATTGATAAAATTTTTCTGGATATTTTGCGCCCAAAAATATTGTTAAATTACAAGTTTATCAGCGTGCTGCAACCGGTTTTTTACTTTGTCATTTATTAAAAATTTATAGGAATCCAAATCAAATTTGAACTTACTTTTTTTTGTTCAGCATGCCGTCTTCTTTTCTACATCATCATCGGCAGCATTCTTTGATTTTTTAATTTAAAGAAAACTTGAAACAAACATTTTTAAAAATTTTTACTGCCGACGTGAGATGATTTCAGATTGGCAAAATGTCACTGCTTTCTTTTCAATTTTACCCATTCTTTCAAATAACAAAATTCGCTGCGGAGCTCAATTCACGGCGCGGTTATTTCTAATTTGCACAAACTTTGGGACCTATTTCATCTGTGAAATTAAAAGATTTTTGGAAAAACTGTTATACAAAAAACTGGAAATTTTTTTCTCTACAGTTTGTGCAACAATTTTTCAAAAAATCTTTTAATTTCACAGAGGCGATAGATCCCAAAGTTTATGCAAATTAGAAATGACAACGCCGTCATCTCAAATGTTGTTAAAATATTTGCATAAAGAGTTTATTTATTTTAAAAATGATCAAAATTAACATAATATGTGACATTGATTTTCTTTGGCATATTTATTTACCTCAAAATTATTTTTATTGTTGTCATTGTCGCTGCTAAAATATTCTTTACAAAAGCTCAACATAATTTTTATTGTTATTGATGACAAAAAAAGCTCGTAAAACCTATCGTAATTGTTTACGATTTTTATTTCGTCGTGGGCCATGTGTTTGGATAAATGCTTGTCAGGTATGTTATTTTTTCTTATTGTATATTTTTTTATTGGGATAAATGTAAATGTTTTTTTGAGGATTGTCGGAGGATTAGCAAAATTTCAGTAATTTAAGTTTTCATTGAAATCTGTAACTTTATGGTTTCATGGATTTTTGAGAAAATTTTATGCGAAGCTTTTAAACTTTTTTTCATCCGTTTGAGAAAGTAACTTTTAAATATAGCAAAATTGATTGTCTTTATCTAGGTGTGGGATCTCCTAAAACTTTGGCATAATATAATGACATCATATTGTGCTTCCTAACTTTAGCTTAAGGATCCCATAATTCATTTCAAATATGTGATACTGTATACCTATTAATTTATAGCTTGTTAAAATTAATTCTTTAAAATAAAATTCAAACACAATTAAATGAATGCTTAAAATTTTTCAGTTCAAAGGTTATCCGTTTTTTGATTCCATTTTTTGAAATATGCGAAAAAAAAGCTCACAGCTGCGCTTAAAAAAATATTAAATAAAAAATTTAAAAATCATAACAAAAGATATCTGTTCTTTGAAAAAGAAGGAAATTTTTGATGACTTTTATCTTGTTTTAATTATTGATCTTAAACTTTTTTTTTAGATTGCAATGATGATATCATTTTTATTATTTATTGCTGGTTCATTACTAATATTTTTTATGGCAAAATTTCAACATCAAAAGCTTGTAGATGAAGATGCACAATATGCAAAACTTAAAAATCAGATATCTTTTGCACATTGTGATTATAATTCTATGGAAAAAGAATTTAATACACAATTTTGTTCAGATCGTTCAAGAGAATATGCATTTGCGTGGAGATATTTTAAAACAAATTCAACGAATGAAACATGCTTTGATATTCATGAACAAGTTGATTGTCATACATATTTAATTCAAAATGAGATATCAAATTTTGAAAGACCTAAAATGTTTTTTATGTGTGGTGGTTTGCTTAATATTCCAATTAAAGGATGGTTGAATGAAACTCAAAGAAATCAAGACGTAATGGTATGGATATTTTATTATTATTAATTTTTTTTAAGTGGATATGGAAGATTATTAGTACTGTTAGATGTGCACTATTTTTTTTCTGTTTCGGTAAATTAAAAAAGTATACTGAAAACCAAACCAAAAAAATGGGTTTCATTAGTATGAGAAACATCCAGACGTGATGTCACGCATTTTATGGGGGGTGGGTTCAAGCCAAATGTGACGTCACGAAAATCTGTTGTTTTTGCATTTTTAATTAATAAAATCATAAAAAGTTTTTTTAAAATTTTAGTATGACGTCACGTCAGGATGTTCGCTAATTGCATGGGCCAATTTTTCTTAATTTTTTAATTTTATAAAAAGCTTCTATTATCATTTGATATCAGAACATAACGAATTCAGCGTGTTCATTTTCTGAGCCAATGTCTGCGAAAAATGTGTTGTTTCAGTTTAAACTGATTTTTTTTAGCATATATGGGTTTTCAAATATGTGACATTAATACAGCCATAAGTTTTTCTTGCAAAAAATGCCAGAAGAACCAGCAATTTGCTCAAAGACAAAATGTAAAAAACCCGTGGTTCGTGTTTTCAAAAAAGTCACTTTGCCATAATATTTGGCTCAGAAAATTGCACAGTTTCTCACTTTGGATTCGATGTGGGAAGCTTTTTAGCCGTTCTATTTTGAATGTCGATGGGGCTGGTTTTTATATGTCAAAATTCGTGCCGTTATTCCCATGTCATTTCGGTAAATAATAGCTTTATCAATTCGCTATCAAATGATAATAGAAGCTTTTTTAAAACCAAAAAATTAGCAACATCCAATAATTGACCTGTGCCAAGTCGAGAAAACACAAAATATGAGATATTGCTTTAAAATATTTTACCTTTTTTTTCTTATCTCATTGCATCTTCTTTTTTAGGGACCTCAAATTCTTGATTTATCGCAATATTTAAATAAAACTTTACATTCTTCTGAAATTTTTGTTAAATGTCCAATATGTGAATTCTCAGGAAGTCAATTTCATTATCCAAGAAAAGAAGAAAAATGTTATCAAAAAATTGAGACCCTTCAAACGGGATGGCCTGCAATTGCAGAATCATGTGATAAATTGGTGGAATTAGGACCTCAATATGGTAATTGCTCATCTGAATCTTAATTGTTTTTATATATTTTATAAAATAAATAATAATTGTTTTTTTAAATAATAAATTTTGTTTTAAAAAACTTTTTTTATTTGAATGTTTATTTTTGCCAACAAAAATCTGTGTGTGTGTGTTTGTGTGCATTTCACTGATAAGAAAAAAACAATTTATTGATGCATTTCCTTTTTTTTCCTATAACAATTTTTGCTTAAAAAAATTGATTTGTTTAAAAAAGTTTTTACAACAACAAAAATTTTTGGACATTTTTTTAAATTTTGAGTACATAATTTTAGGGGCTATGGAAAAAGTAAGTATGAATCAAAAATATTTTTAGCGAATTTGAATTAAAATTAAATGATGTAAATTTCAGATGACTTCCAACATTACTGATATTGATCCTGGACAAAAATTACATTTTTTTATTACTTCATTATTTTCGAACAATTTTTTTTATAATTATGAATTTTTTGAAACTTCTCCATCAAATATCCAACTGATTGATAACGTTAAAGTAGTAAAATGGTGGAATCCGGATATCCTTTTTAGGTATGGAGAATCGGTAACTCGCTTTGAACTTTTTAAACGACGAATGAAAATTGGATATTCAAAATTTGGGGAAAGTCTTGTAAGTGCAATTACAATTTTGCCTACAAATTTTAATGATCTTGAAAGAAATGTTGATATTGATGCAATATATGGTGATAAAATTGTTGTTTTAACTCAAAAATTTGCAAAGTTGTATTACATTGTTTCTAAAGTTATTGAAGCTGAAAAATATGATTTTTTTGGCCAAAATAGTGTAATAACTTTTACATTTATTTATAAAAAATCAATAAGTATGGAATTGCACAAAGTTGAAAATGGAGAAATTTCTTTGCTTGAAAGAATGGAAAAACGATTTCTGGTATTAAAAGAAAGTGAAACTGAGTTGTTATCGAATATTGAATCTATCCAAAATCACCTTAATTCTGGATACGAAAAATCTGATTTAAATGTAATTTTCTTTGATTATAATATTGGAAACATGGATCAATCAAAATATAATGAATATTTTATAATTGAAAGAAAAAATTTGACCGAAGATGATTTGATGCATGCAGGTGCAGTGTTTAAAGCAAAATCTGATTTTATTGGCAATATTATTAGTTTTGTTGATATAACTAAAAGTTTGTTCTTTTTTTTCTATAAAATTTCGTCCTTTTTAAATCAGGGTTGCCCGAAACTTTGGTATCAAAAAAAGTCAAAATTTCTAGAAAAATTATGTGCTGACGTTTAAAAGTCAGGAATGAAAGCTTTGGCCGGTGTGTTTTCGACCATGGCCATCATTTTTGGTTGGATTTAAAAAAAATGTGTTTCGCTCTCGCAAATAGGCATGGCGCGGGACCACTTCTTAGCAGTCCCAGGCCGGGACCGGGACGGCACTGGGATTTTTCCAAAATTTTTTAATAAATAAAAATTTATATATACATAATTTATTTTAGTTTTAAAAAAAAAGGTTTCTAAAAGTGAATGAATGCATTCAAAAATATTTTCATTTCACGACGATTTGTTACAGCAATAACTGATATTCCGTTAACAGAAGCACGAGGTGTAGGTTAAGAAAGGTTGTTTAATAATAATAATATATTTATATCAATCACTTGAAGACAGAAAACAAGATGATAATAAACATATACATAAACAATGAGAGCGAAAAGAGAGGAGAGCAAAAGTTTATATACTAATTTGAGGTTGCGTCTTGCCAAACATATGCAAATTTAAGTTTATTCGCGTTTGCCGCGACACGATTTAATACTAAAAATACAAATTAAAAATCCCGGGACAAAATATTTAGTCCTAATCCCATCCCGTCCCCAGGGCCGTATACACAAAAAATTTTAGAGGGGGCACATCGATTTTTGAGGGAGCATGCCTTTGATCTTTTGCCGCCGCCAATACGAAGCGGCAAAAAAATCAAAGGCTTACAAAGGACATTCTCCAATTACAGAAGGGAAGGGGGTACGTGCCCCCCCCCCTTAAATACGGTGTTGCCCCCCCCCCCCCCCCCACCCCTAAAATTTAGTCCCGACTGAGTGGAACTGGGACTAAATTTTAGGGGTGACTTGCAGTCCCAACGCCATGCTTAAACCAAAACATATTTTGATTTTATTTGAAAATTTGGCCCCTGGTCCCGGGCTTCCTTTTAAACACTTGTTTTAAATGAATGATAAAAGTAAATTTTAGGAACTCCTTACTTTAATATTGTTTATAAACTTTTGAAATCTGCATCAAATTATCAGCCAATAACAGAAGCATTTGGAATTGATCTTGGTACAAGTAGAAGTGCATTAGCAGTTCATCGATTCCAATTGGATAAAAATATTCTTCACGTTGTGCCAGATCAAGATGATTATAATTCTTTGCTGTATTCATGGATTGCATTTGATCAAAGGGATAATAAAAAGATATGTGGAAAAACGGTATATGATAGATTCAAAACCAGAGGTGACTATATTATACATGATTGCAAGAAAATAATTGGAAAAAAATATGAAGATATTGAACAAAATGAACATTGGAGATTTAAAGTAATTGACGACGAAAAAGGGAGCACTAAAATTAAAGTTAAAAGCAAAGATGACGCTGGAGAAGATACATACAAATTTGTAACACCTGAAGAAGTTTATGCAATAATGCTGGAACGTTTTCAATCAAATGCCATACATTATTTAAGTACAAATATTAAAAAAGCAGTTTTTACAGTGCCATCAAATTTTACTGAAAAACAGAAAAATGCAATGCAGAAAGCTGCCACTTTAGCGAATATTGAAGTGTTACGTTTTATCCCGGAACCCACGGCAGCAGCTTTGAACTATTGTTCTGCCATCCAAAGTGAACTTGGCAGCAACGAAAAAATATTTGTTTTTGATTTAGGAGGTGGCACTTTTGATATTTCAATTTTTGAAATCAAAAATTCAAATTTGATTGAATTGTGTCAGCATAGTGATATGAAGCTTGGGGGATCAAATTTTACTGAAATTTTGTTTAAGTTTTTCAAAGAAGCTTTCATTAAAGAACACAATCTTGATTTAACTAAAAAGAAAAGTGAATTACTGATTAAAAGTATTGATGCTAAAGAGGTTTTAACAGAACTACCAGATATAAAGTAAGTTATATTATTTGTAGCGGCAAAAATTATAAACTAACTAATTTTACAAATTGAAATAAGGGATTATCCAGACGTGACCACGGGCTCATTGGGTGTTCGGTAGAGACGAATTTTGAGTTTAAGGGATGGGATATGGTTATTTTTACTCTCAAACCACCCTAAAATCATTTAAAAATGATTTGGGAGATGTCGGGCCCGAAAATCGAAATTTCGAAATTTTCGATATTTTTCACAGGGGGGAACCAAGACAAAAATATTTTTAAAAAAATTTTCAGAAAAAATTTTTTTTGCTTTAAAATCATCAAAATATGTCCGAAATAATATAATAACACTATAAAAACCATTTAAATGATACAATACGATCAAATATTGAAGATATATCATTTCAATGATGTTGGGGGTATTGTGGAAAAATTTTCGTCAAGAAAAAAAATTTTTTGTGCTTATCTTCGACTTTGATATGATTGGGTCTTACTAAATCGAGGTCAGGGAGTTTAATTAAAGCATTTTCAGGCGTTTAAACTCATTTCTAATTATAGCTTTTGCTCTTGGTGGCTTTTACAGGCGTATTTTGAGCTAAAAAGGAGGGATCGTTGTCTTCCCGATAAGATAGAAGCATGATTTTTATTTTTAAATGATCACTAGGTTATTTATAAAAAAATTACACGAGCTTTTTATTGCCGGGTGAATATTTCTCATTTGCCAGGTATTTGAAAATTTCCGTTTTTTATACCCCAACATCGTTGAAAGGAGGGAACGCATGCAAAACAGATATCCAGATACTTCCTGTTGTTTTTTTTTGATTGTCACAACACTATAAAAAAAATTACACGAGCTTTTGAGTATATCTTATCAGGAACCCGAAAATTTTTGGACTTATGTTACATCTATAGGTAAGATGGACACTTTAGTCGGCCGGAGGATTTTTTTTTGTTTTTGAGATTTAACCAAATCTTTACATATTTTCGTGTAACCAACAATATTTCCAACAAGCATGTTGTTTTGATTTTTGTTCAACTGACCTAGTATTCATTTGCCGAGCAAAAAAGTGCCAAAAAACGGCATTTTATGCAAATTTCGTTTTTTGGACCTGACAACCCCAAAATATGATATGAAAACCCCTAATATCATTTTTTTATGGTTTTTAGGTGTGTTTTATCTAATTTTAAGATGGCACCCCTACCGTACAATTTTGGCCCCAAAATGAGCCCGTGGTGACGTCACGCCTTTTATGGGTGCGTGGGGACTATCAAAACGTGAGATTGCTTTGAAATGCGGCATTAGATCAAAGGAAAAAATATGACGACAAGGGAGGGGGGGGGGTTTAAAAATTTCTAATTTTCCCGTGACGTCACATTGGATGATGTCTAACTTATATTTGATAATTAAAAAAAACGTTTTAGCCTCCATTTTCCAAAAGAAATGAATGAAGACGCTGATATTACGATAACAAGAGATGAATTTGAAGAATTAGCTGCAGATTTATTAAAAAAGATTAGAGAAACTATTGAATATGCATTAAAAAAAGGCAAGGTTGAAGCTGAAGATATTACATTAGTTATTAAAGTTGGTGGAAGTTGTGCAATGCCAATGATAAAATCTTTGATTAAAGATATTTTTCCAAAATCTGAAATAAAAGATAGGGATCCCCAACTTGAAGTTGCTCTGGGTGCGGCATTATATGCAAGTACCATTTTGCCACAAAAAAAAATTCAAACAGATTTTATCAAAAATTATTGGCCTTTATAAATTTCTTTTTTTACTATTATTTTACACTTATTTATCTTATTGTATTTTTAACGATTGTTTATGCAAATTTTAATTTTTTTTGCAGAAATAAAAGCTTTATGTAATTTTACAAAAAAATATGTAAATATTCGACATGCTAAAAAAGATAGATAAAAAAATCCGGCACTTCTTTACTTTTCCTCCCCCCCTTGTTTTTGAAAAACTTTGATTTTCACTTTTATTCTTTTTTTCTCAAATTTGAATAAAAATACTTATTCATTTTTTTTGGTGATCAAAGGGGGAGGTAAAGTAAAGAAATGTAACACAGCACTTCTTTACTTTTCCTCCCCTTATTTGTGTTCTGTATTTTTTATGTAAATTCTTTGAAAAAGCTGCAAAAGTGTATAAAAGGATGACTGCGACAAGTTTTCGAGCTCTTTCTTCACTTTTTTTTCCTGCTGGCCGGTTGTCCACCTTTGTTCTCACAAAACTTTCTAAGTTTTTGTGTTGCAAAAAGTTCATCCCGAATATTTGGGATGAACTTTTTGCAACACAAAAACTTAGAAAGTTTTGTGAGAACGAGGGGGGGGAAAAGTAAAGAAGTACCAAAAATCCCCCGCCGGGTTGATCAGATTCTATATAATCCAAAAGCCGATTATTTTGGGTTCGGTTAACTTTTAATTGTTAAGAAAAAATTTGAAGACAACCTTCCCAAGTCTAAAACTACTTTCCACTTTTAAGGTGTCTTAGAGAAAACCATTTGAAATGTAGCAAAAGTTTGGAATTTTAAGGGAGTTTTTGCATAAAAATAATGTATATTTTCAATGGTTTTAGCTTATTTTTATCTCGTTATGTTTGGTTGTTGTTGAACCTAATTTAAGCAAATTTAACTGGGTACTTGATAATCGGCTTATAATTGATAATCGTACATTTCTTTATTCCGTGTTTAAACAATTGTTCTTTTAATAACATGCACGATGTTGCTGATTGCTATCACAGACAAACCATACCTTTTTTTGCTGATTTATCGATCGATTATTCTCATGTTTTTCTTTTTTTATATAATTTATTGATTAAACTTTAGCAAAAAAATATAAACTGTCTAACTTTTCAACATGACTTCTGACTCCTTAAAAACTCATAAAGGAAGTTGCCATTGTGGAGCAATTCAATGGGAATGTATTGGTCCATCTGAAATTAATGCAATTATTTGCAAGTTTGTTTTTTAAAATATATTTTTTTTATATTTAAGACGCAGTCTGTGAGAAAATCAAAAACCCGTGGCACAGCCCAAAATTTGTTTTTCCTGAAGCTTTGCTATAAAGTAAAGTGACCCTGGAGAAACCGATTCCGCGTAGTAAAAAAGTTTAAAAAAATTTAATACTGTAGTTACAGTAATTTTTATGTAAATTTTACCAAAATTTAAAGTTAATCGCAAATTAAAGCTGTTTATTTTTTTTATCTATTTCGCCGGGGTAATAGGTTTTCGAGGTCGGAGAATCCGAATATCTACTTTTTGGAAGTTCAAAATATCAGGATCACTGATTTTTTCTTATCACATATCATATCACAATGATAAAAAATCGCGAGAAATTCCCCCCCCCCCCCAAGCGCGTGAATTTTTTTTTCATTCTTTTTTTCACAAAAATGCAAGTGATTTTCATTTTTTTTGGCAAAGGGTTGAGAATAAAAAACAACTGAAAAAAGAAGAAATAAAAATGAAAAAAAAATTCACGTGCTTGGGGGGGGGGGGGGGGGAATTGTGAAGAAGTACCAAATTTGGACCTTTTTTTATAATAAAAATAAAATATGGAAATAAAATCGTTACCTTAAATTTGGATTTAAAATCATTGAAAATTTCAGGTACAAAACAATGTGTCTTTGAACAGGAAAAAAAGTGTAAACATTTTTTTTAAAAAAAACGGCCTTTATTTTCGGATTCCCCATCGTCGAAAGCATATACATACCAAAAATTAGCTTAATCGGAGATAAAAATAATTTTAATGTCGCCCACCGGGATCGAACCTGTTCATGCATGTATACATGTGTTATAGTTTTGGAGTCAGCCTTAGACAAATTATGGTACAGGTTCGATCCCGGTAGGCGACATCAAAATTATTTTTATCTCCGATTAAGCTAATTTTTGGTATGTATATGCTTTCGACGATGGGGAATCCGAAAATAAAGGCCGTTTTTTAAAAAAAAAAGTTTACACTTTTTTTTCCTGTTCAAAGACACATTGTTTTGTACCTCAAATTTTCAATGATTTTAAATCCAAATTTAAGGTAACGATTTTTTTCCCATATTTTATTTTTATTATAAAAAAAGGTCCAAATTTTAAGAAAATGAAGTTATTTCAGCCCTAACTTTTTTTCTCGCGATTTTTTATCACTGTGATATGATATGTGATAAGAAAAAATCAGTGATCCTGATATTTTGAACTTCCAAAAAGTAGATATTCGGATTCTCCGACCTCGAAAACCTATTACCCCGCCGAAATAGACGAAAAAAATAAACAGCTTTAATTTGCGATTAACTTTAAATTTTGGTAAAATTTACATAAAAATTACTGTAACTACAGTATGAAATTTTTTTAAACTTTTTTACTACGCGGAATCGGTTTCTCCAGGGTTACTTTACTTTATAGCAAAGTTTCAGGAAAAACAAATTTTGGGCTGTGCCGCCCTCCTTTGAGATATTTTGATTTTCTCATAGAATGCGTCTTAAAGGAGGCGGGCTCTTTGCTACTTTTTGCCAAATAATTGCTTTTTGAATTTCGCGCGCAATAGGTGGAACATGGATGAACCTGACGCCTGAGGGTTTCAACACGAAAATATATCCCCGAGGAAATTTTTTTTCCTATTGAAATTTTTTATGGATATATAAAAGCTATGCATTTTTGTTTTAAATATTAATTTTTTATCTGTTTTTACGTTGTTTTTTATCGCGAAATTTGTTGTGTTGATATCTTTGTTGTTTTTGTTTATAATAAAAGTTATTTTTCTTCGTGATTCGATAATAAAATGTTTCGCGTTGTTGTCTGTTTCATTGTTTTAGGATCTGGTGGCAGTAATGGATGGACGAATCAGGTAAGTTTGGCATAACAGGTTAGTTAAACTATGTATTTTATCTATTTTGAACTAATGATGTTTCTTTTTAGATCTCTGATGCTGAAAATCGAAGAAGAATGTGATAGAGAAGTTGTTGAAGAAATTGTCAGTTGAAGCATCGATTATTGATGCTTCAACGTTGTGCATATATAAAATTTTAGAAATTTTTGTTGTTAATATGTAATTTTTTTGTGTAATGTTGAAAAATATATATGATTTCCATCACTTTCGTTGGTGTATACATTTTAGAGCAATGCTTACAAAGCTAATGAAAAATAGATATTCAATTTGCTTGATATTCACGGCCGATAAGTTCGAAAAAATTACTGATTTTTCGTCACTTCATTGGAAAATTTAAAGCATCAAGCTACATATAACTCCAAAATATGATTCACAGCAGAAAAATGTCATCACAGAGTTGAAAAAAATAAAAATTAATAAGCAAACACATCAAACTATTTAACACGTAAAAATCATTTGTATTGTTTTAATTTTGTAAAACCTGACAAGAATCAGCTTTACCAATTGTCCTGACGTCAAATTACCGAATGATCCCAAATTTCGAGCTTCATCCACCTTTAAATCCAATATAGCTTAAAACCATCCCCAATATTGTTACACCCAAAAAAACTGCAATGAAAACTAGCGTTCTAAAAAAAATACTTTTTTATTACACAAAAAAATTAAATATTAACAACAAAAATTTCTAAAATTTTATATATGCACAACGTTGAAGCATCAATAATCGATGCTTCAACTGACAATTTCTTCAACAACTTCTCTATCACATTCTTCTTCGATTTTCAGCATCAGAGATCTGAAAAGAAACATCATTAGTTCAAAATAGATAAAATACATAGTTTAACTAACCTGTTATGCCAAACTTACCTGATTCGTACATCCATTACTGCCACCAGATCCTAAAACAATGAAACAGACAACAACGCGAAACATTTTATTATCGAATCACGAAGAAAAATAACTTTTATTATAAACAAAAACAACAAAGATATCAACACAACAAATTTCGCGATAAAAAATAACGTAAAAACAGATAAAAAATTAATATTTAAAACAAAAATGCATAGCTTTTATATATCCATAAAAAATTTCAATAGGAAAAAAAATTTCCTCGGGGATATATTTTCGTGTTGAAACCCTCAGGCGTCAGGTTCATCCATGTTCCACCTATTGCGCGCGAAATTCAAAAAGCAATTATTTGGCAAAAAGTAGCAAAGAGCCCGCCTCCTAGGTCTATGCACAAACGCTTTTTCAACAGATTTTTTTCTTTTCTTTTTGCTCCCACAAATTTTCGTTTCAAGAATTTTAACAATGAAAAAAAACTATGTTATAGATATAGTTGAGTGTACAAAAGTTACAAAAACAAAGCAATTAGGATTTTAAATAATGTTTTGTCTTCTGCCTAATATAGCAAACTATATGCTTAACGATATTAGATCTTTTTAATGGATGAAAAAGATCACATTATTCGTAAAATGTCGTTTTTAACAAAAAATGAGAAATTTGCCATTCACTATTTTTGTTGGTACATAAAAGGGCAGCCGAGTGCATCTTAGGTCTTTTTACACATTATTTCTAACATAATATCGGATATATATGCAAAGGGATTAGTTGTCCGAAAGCGTCCGACGAAAGTTACAACATAAAATGTGAGAAATTTTAGCGTTGTTTGTTATTTGTTACAAACTTTGAAGTTTTCAATCATATTTTTGTATTATTATCGGCTTTAATAACATGTTTATTGTTCTTAAGACATTTTGTGAATATAATAATAGCCAAAAAATGAAGATCAACGCTGTAGTTTATGAAAGTTTATATGTAACAAGTACACAGCTTCATCGTTGTTTACACTCCTCTTTTCCTTGACCACAACGTTAAAACTTAATTTTTTTTATTTCTCATAGCTGGACTATTACTCACAGATTATGTCCATAATCGAAAAAACAATAATAAATGTATTTAACAGAGTTTTAATATTTAAACTGAAGATGCTTAGCAAAAGTACCAGCCGAAGCGCTCCATAAAAAACAAATTTGCGCAAGTTTTGGCAAAGTGAAAATGAATGCCCCGTGGGAGAAAAAATGTTCAACGTTAAAAAGTCATTCTGAATCAGGATTGCATAATTTAATCACTTTTCCCTACTTCTTTATTTATTTTTTTTATTCTAAGGTTATTTAGTATAGAAAATCCGATATTTTAAGACATTGCTTGCGCTTTAATAATTACTATGAGCTGAAATTTTTGCTAAAAACGAAAAAATGTGCATAGACCTACCGCCTCCTTTAACTCAAAATTTTAAGCTGTTCAATTTGTAACAAAAAACAAAATCATCATTTTATTGTTTCATCAAAAAATTTTAAATTGTTAAAGGTATTTTTTACTGTTAAAGATAAAAAACTGAAATGAAATTAGACTTTGAATTTATAGGGAGAAGAAAATTTGACAACTTATTCTTTCAACACCGGAAATGCGAAACATAAATTTTGTAAAATTTGTGGGGTTCAAAGTTTTTATATTCCCCGATCAAATCCTGATTCAATTGGTAAATTTTTATTTATTATTAAACTGTAAATTAGTGTAAACAACTAATTTTTATACTTACAGTATTGATGCAAAAATTTAACACTAATTACTGTGAAACAAAATTAAATCTTTTAAACTGAAATTAATTAATTAATTAAATATCATAATTATTTTAGCAATAATGCCACATTGCATTGATTCGGAAACAATTGAAAAATTAACCCACAAAAGATTTGATGGACAAAATTGGGAAGAAACAATGAAAAGTCAGGCTCCAAAAGCTTTTGAAAGTTAAAAATTGCATTATTATATTGTTTAAGTGAATATCATAACGGCAAAATTTAAATAAAAGTATTGTTAAAATTATTATTATTTTTGATATTATGTATTACAAAAATTGATGATATTTGGAAAATATTAAACTATTTTTGAGTCACGTTTAAAACTCTAAATAAATGCTGATAATTTATAAAAAAGCTAAAACATTTAAATGAGAAGGTTTATTTTTTTTAAAATTTTTAACAATTTTTTTTATCATTTACACTGCATTTGATAAACGGCGATGATGTGTTAACAATAATCACGGATCAAAACTGATATCGAATTCAGAATTTTCTTTGATTCCAGAAAATTCTGAATTCGATATCATTGGTGAACAGATTTCTGGCGCTTCAATTCGAGGATGATCATTTGGTAAATGTAAAACTTGTGCAGCAGCTTCATGTCGAGGATGATGATTTGGTGAACAGATTTTAGGCGCTTCAATTCGAGGATGGAGATTTTTCGATGCACCTTTTTTTGTTTGAATATGACTTCGAACATTGAGATTTTTCGATCCAACTGAAGACGAATTTCAGATGTCAAATCAACCATTGCAAACTCAAGCAAAAAAAGTTGGATCGAAAAATCTCAATGTTCGAAGTCATATTCAAACAAAAAAAGGTGCATCGAAAAATCTCCATCCTCGAATTGAAGCGCCTAAAATCTGTTCACCAAATCATCATCCTCGACATGAAGCTGCTGCACAAGTTTTACATTTACCAAATGATCATCCTCGAATTGAAGCGCCAGAAATCTGTTCACCAATGATATCGAATTCAGAATTTTCTGGAATCAAAGAAAATTCTGAATTCGATATCAGTTTTGATCCGTGATTATTGTTAACACATCATCGCCGTTTATCAAATGCAGTGTAAATGATAAAAAAAATTGTTAAAAATTTTAAAAAAAATAAACCTTCTCATTTAAATGTTTTAGCTTTTTTATAAATTATCAGCATTTATTTAGAGTTTTAAACGTGACTCAAAAATAGTTTAATATTTTCCAAATATCATCAATTTTTGTAATACATAATATCAAAAATAATAATAATTTTAACAATACTTTTATTTAATTTTTGCCGTTATGATATTCACTTAAACAATATAATAATGCAATTTTTAACTTTCAAAAGCTTTTGGAGCCTGACTTTTCATTGTTTCTTCCCAATTTTGTCCATCAAATCTTTTGTGGGTTAATTTTTCAATTGTTTCCGAATCAATGCAATGTGGCATTATTGCTAAAATAATTATGATATTTAATTAATTTCAGTTTAAAAGATTTAATTTTGTTTCACAGTAATTAGTGTTAAATTTTTGCATCAATACTGTAAGTATAAAAATTAGTTGTTTACACTAATTTACAGTTTAATAATAAATAAAAATTTACCAATTGAATCAGGATTTGATCGGGGAATATAAAAACTTTGAACCCCACAAATTTTACAAAATTTATGTTTCGCATTTCCGGTGTTGAAAGAATAAGTTGTCAAATTTTCTTCTCCCTATAAATTCAAAGTCTAATTTCATTTCAGTTTTTTATCTTTAACAGTAAAAATACCTTTAACAATTTAAAATTTTTTGATGAAACAATAAAATGATGATTTTGTTTTTTGTTACAAATTGAACAGCTTAAAATTTTCAGTTAAATATAAAAAAAATATTTTAAAAAACAAACTTGCAAATAATTGCATCAATTTCAGATGGACCAATACATTCCCATTGAATTGCTCCACAATGGCAACTTCCTTTATGAGTTTTTAAGGAATCAAAAGTCATGTTGAAAAGTTAAACAGTTTATTTTTTTTTTGCTAAAGTTTAATCAATAAATTATATAAAAAAAGAAAAACATGAGAATAATCGATCGATAAATCAGCAAAAAAAAGGTATGGTTTGTCTGTGATAGCAATCAACAACCTCGTGCATGTGATTAAAAGAACAATTGTTTAAACACGGAACAAAGAAATGTACGATTATCAATTATAAGCCGATTATCAAGTACCCAGTTAAATTTGTTTAAATTAGGTCCAATGATATTGCATGTCCCAAAAGTTTCATAAATGATATCAGAAAAAATCAAAACAACGGTAGAAAATCTTTGATTGCAATCCATTTTTTATAGACTTTTTATTAAAAGTTAGAGTTAAAGTTAGAAACTTATTTTGATTAAAGGATATTTTTTTGTCCATTTTTGGATAACAAAAAAAATTAAAAGGATTGCAGTCACATTAAAAGTGTTAGATTGTTCTCGTTTAAATTATTTGAAAGCAAAAAATGATTCATCAACAACATTTTTGAATCAAAATCATGATTTTGAAGAAACGAATGAATTTAAAGGAAAAACAAAAAGTGCAAACAATAGCACCCTTTCCCTTCATATTGCAGCTTATGAAAATGCCATTGAAGCTGATGGAAATGAAAAGGAATCAGTACAAAAAATGGATAAAACAATTGGCTTTGTTAAACAACGGGGAAAAAAGCATTTTGTTGATGGCTCAACATCAATCATTCAAGTAAATTTTTTTGTTAATAACAACATTAATCATTCAAGTAATTTTTTATTAATAAATAACAATTAATAATTTGTAGAATCCATTTGAATTTCCAAGGCAACAAGAGAATCGAGATAGTCGCCCAGAATCAATGCACTTTTCAGCATCTCAACGTTTGCTTAATCCTAATCAAATGGATGCAAATAATCAAATTCAACCACCACCAGTAACTTAAAATTTTAATTTTTGATTTATCGAAAACCACTGTTGTGCCGGAGATCTTTATGAGTTGGAGTCACTGGTTGCAACTCTTTAGATTTGAAATTAATTGATTTTTTCAAAAAAAAAATTTAACCTTTTTTTAAGACAATTAATACAATCCATTGGAGCTTTAATGTCAGAAAATTATTTTATAAAAAAATTCAGCAGAAACACGGGCTCTTTTTTACCCCTATTTTGTCCGGTTAGCAGGGTGCCTGCCGATTTTTAAACAAAATACAGATTCTGGAGGAGGATTCAGAATCCAAAAAAATTTTTTTTTGATTAAAATGATAAAAAAATATGTATTTTGGCTACTTTTAGCACTGCTATTAAAAAATTATGTAACAACAGACATATTTTTATCATTTAAAATCAAAAAATGTAAAAGAGCCCGTGTGAAACATAGTTTTTAACATTCTTTCGGATTTTAACAACAAATTTTGCATATCTATTATTATTAAATGGTAACAAATTGTCAAAAATGTGTCCCTTCTCCATTTTCGCTTGGTCAATCAATCACTTGAAATTATTTTCCATTGAAACTTTATTAAAACCCCGAAAACACCAAATTAAATAGACGAGAGACATCCTAAGCATATACTATATATAGAAAAAAATAATTTACCAAGAATGCGGTGTGTTGATCTACAAGTGGAGGCCGGCGAACAGGATTTGGTGTACGAGGAACAGGATTATGTGTATGGCATGGAGGTGACGTCTGAAATTCGTCGAATCAAGTATATACTATATAAGACGGCTAAACGAAATGTGATTTTCGGATCGAATAAATTTGTATCTTTTTTTCAATTTTGGTCCAAAATTTTTTTTTAACAGCGAATGCGGAAAATCGCCTCAAAAAAAATTTTAAAAATGTCAAACGGCTTTTAAAATGAAACCAGCCTCAAAAAAAATTTTTTTGAGGAGGATTTTGTTAGAGATGGTAAACGGCCTCACTTTTATTTTCCTTGAGGCGATTTTCCAGAAACAGCATGTTTTTTTTATAAAAATTTTAAAATTTAAAGTTTGTCTTTTTTTCCGTTGTTAGCCTCACTTTTGAGGCGAGTTTATCTTTTTTTCTTTGTTAGCCTCACTTTTGAGGCGAGTTTATCTTTTTTTCTTTGAAAGCCTCACTTTTGAGGCGAGTTTATCTTTTTTTCTTTGTTAGCCTCACTTTTGAGGCGAGTTTATCTTTTTTTCTTTGTAAGCCTCACTTTTGAGGCGAGTTTATCTTTTTTTTGAAGTCCGCCTCAAAAGTGAGGCTACTTTCAATTAAAAGGCCATTTTTGTATTTGCTAAAAAAGTGAACTTTTTTTTCCCGAAAAAATAAGTTCAGCAAAAAGTGAACTTTTTTTTCCCGAAAAAATAAGTTCAGCAAAAAGTGAACTTTTTTTTCCCGAAAAAATAAGTTCACTTTTTTGTGAAATTTACAATAAAACCGAACATATAAATTGAATTAAATCATTAAAAAAATTATAATAAATTAACAACAACAACAACAAATAACCACAGCGTAAATTAACAGTTAAATTTCAAAAACATTATTTTTAATGTGTATTGATGAGACTTGATTTTTCAAACACGGGTGCAGCGAAAAACGCTTCTATTCCTTCTGTTAGAGCATATAAAGAAGCTTCACGCCGAAGAACATTGCACCTGAAAGCTTACAAATATATATGAATAAATAAAATAATGATAAAAATACCCATCAAAACAGTATAAAAAAGATCACCAACAGCGGCCACAGCGTCAAGACATTGTTGATTTTCCATAATTGAACCTTAAAATGAAACGATATTAAAAATTGTGGTAAAAAATTACAAATAAACAAACAAATAAAAAAAATAAGAGCGCGAAAAAAGAGAGGAAATTTGAAAAAAAATAAATCAAAAAACCAATTGTCATTGAAAAACATTTTGCCAAAAAGCCACTTGCTTTTGTTTTTGCAACTTGATTTTTTTCCTCTCTTTTTTCGCGCTCTTATTTTTTTTATTTGTTTGTTTATTTGTAATGCTGTTGGTGTTCTTTTTATTAATTTCTGATAAAACTTTTAATTTGTAAAGTTATTCGAAGAATACTGTTTTGATGGGTATTTTTATCATTATTTTATTTATTCATATATATTTGTAAGCTTTCAGGTGCAATGTTCTTCAGCGTGAAGCTTCTTTATATGCTCTAACAGAAGGAATAGAAGCGTTTTTCGCTGCACCCGTGTTTGAAAAATCAAGTCTCATCAATACACATTAAAAATAATGTTTTTGAAATTTAACTGTTAATTTACGCTGTGGTTATTTGTTGTTGTTGTTGTTAATTTATTATAATTTTTTTAATGATTTAATTCAATTTATATGTTCGGTTTTATTGTAAATTTTACAAAAAAGTGAACTTATTTTTTCGGGAAAAAAAAGTTCACTTTTGCTGAACTTATTTTTTCGGGAAAAAAAGTTCACTTTTGCTGAACTTATTTTTTCGGGAAAAAAAAGTTCACTTTTGCCGAACTTATTTTTCCGGGAAAAAAAAGTTCACTTTTTTAACAAATAGAAAAATGGCTTTTTAAATGAAAGCAGCCTCACTTCTGAGGCGGACTTCAAAAAAAAAGCCAAAGTCGCCTCACTTTTGAGGCTATAAGTGATAAAACTTCAATATAGCCTCACTTTTGAGGCAGATTTAGAAAAAACACTAAAACAGCCTCACTTTTGAGGCTGAAAATGAGAAAAACCGAAAAATTTCAATTTTCAAAATTAGAGAAATCAAAAACAGCGTTTTTGCGAAAATCGCCTCAAAAAAATTTTTTTTGAGGCTGTTTGTCAGAAAAAAGTAAAGAGTGGTTTTTTTAAATTTTGGTGAGGCTGTTTTGAGGAAAACCTGCATTTTACGTTTTAAAAAGACGATTGCAAAAATTGAAAAAAAGTGCACAAATTTATTCGATCCGAAAATCACAATTCGTTTAGCCGTCTTATATATAGAAAAAAAATAATTTACCAAAAATGATGTATGTTGTGGAGGCCGAACAATAGGATTACGAGGAGCACTTATATAAATTAAGCTTGGAACATGAACCATTTGAAGGAAAGAAGTTGGACCATAATGGAATATTGGTGTTGGTGTAAATTGAATTGCTGGCGGGGGTTGCAAATACATATGGGGAATTCGAACAATTGCTGGTTCGCTTTCTCTGAGTTCCCCCTCTTCCAATTCAAATGTATTCTGCAATATATATTAATTTAAGGCGTGAATAGAAATAATATGGCCTAAAATATGTCTTATTTATGATGTCTCTCGTCTATTTAATTTGGTGTTTTCGGGGTTTTAATAAAGTTTCAAGTGATTGATTGACCAAGCGAAAATGGAGAAGGGACACATTTTTGACGATTTTTTACCATTTAATAATAATAGATATGCAAAATTTGTTGTTAAAATCCGAAAGAATGTTAAAAACTATGTTTCACACGGGCTCTTTTACATTTTTTGATTTTAAATGATAAAAATATGTCTGTTGTTACATACTTTTTTAATAGCAGTGCTAAAAGTAGCCAAAATACATATTTTTTTATCATTTTAATCAAAAAAAAATTTTTTTGGATTCTGAATCCTCCTCCAGAATCTGTATTTTGTTTAAAAATCGGCAGGCACCCTGCTAACCGGACAAAATAGGGGTAAAAAAGAGCCCGTGTTTCTGCTGAATTTTTTTATAAAATAATTTTCTGACATTAAAGCTCCAATGGATTGTATTAATTGTCTTAAAAAAAGGTTAAATTTTTTTTTTGAAAAAATCAATTAATTTCAAATCTGAAGAGTTGCACCCTTTCAAATCTAAAGAGTTGCAACCAGTGACTCCAACTCATAAAGATAGTGACTCCAACTCATAAAGATCTCCGGCACAACAGTGGTTTTCGATAAATCAGAAATTAAAATTTTAAGTTACTGGTGGTGGTTGAATTTGATTATTTGCATCCATTTGATTAGGATTAAGCAAACGTTGAGATGCTGAAAAGTGCATTGATTCTGGGCGACTATCTCGTTTTACTTGTTGCCTTCGAAATTCAAATGGATTCTACAAATTATGAATTGTTAGGTAGTAATAAAAAATTAATTGAATGATTGATGTTATTAACAAAAAAAATTTACTTGAATGATTGATGTTGAGCCATTGACAAAATGCTTTGAAGTTTCCCATTGTTTAACAAAGCCAATTGTTTTATCCATTCTTTGTACTGATTCCTTTTCATTGCCATCAACTTCAATGGCACTTTCATAAGCTGCAATATGAAGGGAAAGGGTGCTATTGTTTGCACTTTTTGTTTTTCCTTTAAATTCATTCGTTTCTTCAAAATCATGATTTTGATTCAAAAATGTTGTTGATGAATAATTTTTGGTGGATTTCTTCCATGAATATGAATCATTTTTTGCTTTCAAATAATTTAAACGAGAACAATCTAACACTTTTAATGTGACTGCAATCCTTTTAATTTTTTTTGTTATCCAAAAATGGGCAAAAAATATCCTTTAATCAATATAAGTTTCTAACTTTTACTCTAACTTTTAATAAAAAGTCTTTAAAAAATGGAGTGCAATCAAAAATTTTCTACCGTTGTTTTGATTTTTTCTGATATCATTTGTTAAACTTTTGGATAATGCACTATCATTTACTGAACATTCATAAGCTTGATTTGAATTAAGGTTGCTAAGCTTATTATCACGAGTATCAACAAAGACATTTTGCTTATCTTTATAAGACATACAATCATCTTTTGTTGCCATCTAAAATTACCTTTATCACCCTCAGTTTATTTTATTCGGATGAAAAAATATTTAAAAAATACGCGCTAATTTTGGAACACAAAAAAATGAAAATAAAAAAAATCGTTGACTAGTCTAGTCTAGAAAAAAACGATGACTAAAAATTGTCTTTTAAATTTCGTTAACGCTTCAAACAAGAAGAACATAATAATGATGCAATATAGACTATATATTATATAGTTAAGACAAATATAATGGTTTTTTTTTCTGTCGCTCAAACAGCATGTGCAGTTTAAAACATATTTTAAAATCTGGATTTTTTTAAGTCAGTTTTTGCAAGTCCAGAAACGTGTGACGAAATTGATTCATAATTGAGAACAAATTGCTAGCTATAAAATGTGTTAATTGCAACCGTATAAATATCAGAACAAAATTAATGAAAACTAATTTATATAAAATAATATAAAACAAATATTTATAATGAATACCAATCAATTTTTATATAAAGTATGAATATGTGGATTTATGCTCCAAAAGATCTTTCATTGTAATTCGATGACGAGGATTTACTTGAAGCATTTGTTTCAGAACATCTTTACTTAATGGAGATAAATGTACAGGTTCATGTTATACTCCAGCCTAGAAAAAATAAAATAAATTTAATATAGCTACCAAAAAATTAAAAATATTTAAACATACACGAATCTTTTTATATAATCGAGCGCAATTTTCATCTTCAAATTTTGAAATTCAAGTTTAAATGGCAAAACTCCACAAAGTAAAACATATAGTAGAACTCCCAATGACCAAATATCTATTTCATGGCCATAATATTTGCAGTGCTAAAATTGATTTGAATTTAAAAATTAATGCGATAGAAAGACAACTTCAATAATTTGTGGAAAGCTTACATCACTATATTCATCGGTAAGAACAAAGAATAAATCAAATCGAGACATAATCGGTTCATTTAATTGAAATTGTTTGTAGTTCCATTGCTTCATGGATAGCAACTTGATCTTTTAGATTCATCTTATAAAATTCATCAATACAACAACACCCTAAAAAATGAGAAAGCATTATACATAAAGAAATGCAGCGAAATTAAATAAACTTACATTATCAGCAAGCATTAAAGCACCCGCTTCAATATCAAAATCCATAGATTCTTCATCTCGAACAACAGCATAACAAAATCTTTGCAATTATAATGTTTGGTTGCTGTTGGACCTAATTTAATCAAATTTAACTGGGTACTTTATAATCGGCTTATAATTGATAATCGTACATTTCTTTGTTCCGTGTTTAAACAATTGTTCTTTTAATCACATGCACGAGGTTGTTGATTGCTATCACAGACAAACTATACCTTTTTTTTGCTGATTTATCGATCGATTATTCTCATGTTTTTCTTTTTTTATATAATTTATTGATTAAACTTTAGCAAAAAAATATAAATTGTCCAGCTTTTCAACATGACTTCTGATTCCTTAAAAACTCATAAAGGAAGTTGCCATTGTGGAGCAATTCAATGGGAATGTATTGGTCCATCTGAAATTAATGCAATTATTTGCAAGTTTGTTTTTTAAAATATTTTTTAAAAAATTATATTTAACTGAAAATTTTAAGCTGTTCAATTTGTAACAAAAAACAAAATCATCATTTTATTGTTTCATCAAAAAACTTTAAATTGTTAAAGGTATTTTTTACTGTTAAAGATTAAAAAAAACTGAAATGAAATTAGGCTTTGAATTTAAAGGGGGAAGAAAATTTGACAACATATTCTTTCAACACCGGAAATGCGAAACATAAATTTTGTAAAATTTGTGGGGTTCAAAGTTTTTATATTCCCCGATCAAATCCTGATTCAATTGGTATATTTTTATTTATTTAGAAACTGTAAATTAGTGTAAACAACTAATTTTTATACTTACAGTATTGATACAAAAATTTAACACTAATTACTGTGAAACAAAATTAAATCTTTTAAACTGAAATTAATTAATTAATTAAATATAATAATTATTTTAGCAATAATGCCACATTGCATTGATTCGGAAACAATTGAAAAATTAACCCACAAAAGATTTGATGGACAAAATTGGGAAGAAACAATGAAAAGTCAGGCTCCAAAAGCTTTTGAAAGTTAAGAATTGCATTATTATATTGTTTAAGTGAATATCGTAACGGCAAAATTTAAATAAAAGTATTGTTAAAATTATTATTTTTGATATTTTATATTACAAAAGTTGATGATATTTGGAAAATATTAAACCATTTTTGAGTCACGTTTGAAACTCTAAATAAATGCTGATAATTTATAAAACAGCTAAAATATTTAAATGAGAAGGTTTTAATTTTTTTTAAATTTTTAACAATTTTTAACAATTTTTTTTATCATTTACACTGCATCGGTTAAACAGCGATCTGTCTCATTTTTACATGATTGGCTACAAAAAATGGGATTATTAAAAATTAAAAAGTAGGGCAGTAAAAAATTTTGATGCCCGATGAAATACTCAATGTTGTCGCGCCCCAACAAACATCACAACCGTTATTTTTTTCTTTTGATCTTTGGCCAAATTTGTTCTTAAAATCATTTCAAAAAGTCGCCACTGCCTCCGGTGGCGCGACAACACTTGGATATACCATTTATGTTTGAAAAAAGTGGTTTAATTAAAAATTTTTGTTTATAAACAATAAAACTGAAATCTTAAGTTTGGCAGTGCAATAATATGTTTTTTTGTAATTTAAAAACTGATATTTCATTCCAAAAAAGATATGTTTTGAAGAATTTATTTTACAATAATCAGTAAATAAACAATTAAATTAAAAGGTCCATAATTTATCCATAATATCCACCATTATATCCACCACCATATCCGCCTCCGTATCCACCTCCGTATCCGCCTCCGTATCCGGGATAACCACCACCATAACCACCGCCGGGATAACCACCATAACCATGATGATGATGTCTATGACCATATCCCCCATATCCACCTCTGCCATATCCCCCGTATCCACCTCTGCCATATCCGCCATATCCACCCTGACCATATCCTCCGTATCCTCCCTGACCATAGCCTCCATAATTACCATATCCATATTGGGCCGCGGCCACAGCCAACATTGCAAAGATTAAAACAATCAAATAATTTTTAGATAACAACGACATTTTTGAAAAATATAGAATGAAAAAATGCAGATTGATTTTAAACAAAAATGTTTTTTATCTTTTTATACTGATTTTAGAACCCATTGTTCTTAAAAAACCCAAACTAGAAAATATATAAACAATTAAATCTCAGAATTTTAGTTTAACCAATCGTAATGAGTTTTTTTTCCCTTCATTCATTCGTTCCGTCTTTCCTTCGCCAAATGATTCATTTTGGTTTTTAGTTAGTTAAGGGTCATCGGCAGTCTTTTTTCAGATACCCAATAATAATCTAAACGCAAATGACGTCCAGAGTTGACCGAATTTCTTTTTTAATGTGTTTATTTTTTTGGTTTCTCTAAATTTAAAGGATGTTTTTTTTTCTCCAAAAAAATAAATATAACGGGAATTAAGAACAAATAAATATCTTGTGGTATATAGAAAAAGAGAGAGAGAGAAATATCTTTCTTTTTGATGATAACTAATTTTCTAAAAAAGTGTTTTGAAAAAAATAAATATTTATTGTTTTTTTGTTGATGGAATAAATAATAATATTTTTTATAATAATTTTGTTTGAAGACCAGAGTTCTGAAGAGACTTTTAATAAATTAGATATTTATTGACGGTTTCGCTGCACACGACAGCATCATCAGAATAACACCACAATGAAACAATGAAAAACGAAAAATAAGATTATAGTTATGCAAATTAATCATAAGAATTCTTTTTTGAAAAAAAGTGAAATATCCGAAGCTGGCGCTTGTGCATACTGAGTGTTCGATGTAGATCCTTTGTCGATTTGTTGATGGTAATATTGAGTGCTGCTCTGATGATGATAACATAGGATCCTGAAACTAATGTAATAAGAAATTTAAAAACTTACATTTATAGATGAGATTTGAGATGAGATATGAGATGAAACAAGATGAAATTGAGACAGGTAAAAGGATCTACTCCATTCGAACCATACACAAAATTTTTTTTGTAAATCTTTGAATTTAATAGCTTTGTGAAATAAGAAATTTTTCAAAATTTGGTCACGCTTTTGGGTCACGGGTGGGGGGATAAACGAAAAAGTCACGGGTGATCACAGAGAGGGGGGGGGGGAGGCCAAAAAAAGACAATTTGTTGGTCACGTGATGGCTGGACAATCCCTGTAACATGGCAAAAAAAGTTCCCACAAAAGAGGCTAAACAAATTCCGGTTGAACATTGTAATTTTTGTTACAACGACACATTAAAAAAAGGCAGCATGTAATCCCAACTACACATGGGAAGCAAACAGCAACAGCCGTCCAAATTAATATTGTCCAAATAACGCTTTTTTCATTTGTGTAGTAATTATTCGTAAGATGGAAGTTCGCTTCTGCTTTTGCATCTTGATGAATTATTCCATCAAGTGAATTTGTACATGAAGGGGACGGAGATCAGACGGATAAACATTGTGATGAAAGACATTATGGCAACCATCTGAAGTTTTTTTAATTATTAAATAAGCCAGGATCATACATCCCACAATCAGAAATATTATTATCAAAAACATCCAAATTAGGGTGTTTCTAAATGATGCTAATATGGGGTCGATTGCTGCTTTTATTGCTATAAAAAAATAACAATAATAATAAAATTTTCGATGGGGGAAAAAATATATAAAATATTCAAATTTTTTGGAAAATAAAAATAAAGAATTAGAACACTGACGATTGAATTAAAACTTTTCTTATCTTTTTTTTCCAAACAAACATTTATTTTTTTCATTTAGGGTCTGTGTGTGAGAGAAAAAATATGAGCTTTTCTGTTTGCTTAAGCATTGGTCCCTCTTTTCAACAAAAAAGACATGTGACAATAATCTCTCCGAAAAAAGATAAAGCGGATTCTCGAGCATATACGTTTTTAATTGGACAATCATTTTTTCCGTAATCTTTTTTTTGTTTTTTTTTGCTACTTGGGATATCTGATATCCATCCATTCTTTTATAGATTTTTATAGAGCAGAGAGAGAAATATCTTTCTTTTTGATGATAAATAATTTTCCAAAAAAAGTATTTTGGGAAAAATAAATATTTTTTCGTTTTTTATTGATATTTACAACTGCAATGTTTAAATGTTTAAAAAAACAAGACAACATTAAAATTTTAATTTTAATTAATGTTTGTTTGCATAATTTGGAAAAACATGTTTAGAAATAACTGAAATACAAAAATGAAAAAAAGCACTTGAATCATAACATTTAAAAAAAATTTGAATTTCTCTATAATCAAAGAATTACGGTAAAGCTGAAAAACAACGGGAAAAAAAACTTCTTAAGTTTATCACCCCCTTTCATTTTTCGCATTTTTCATCAAAATTTGCATAAAAATGTTGAGTTTTTATTTTAAATTTAAAAGGGTGGGCTAACTGAGCGGTTGTTTTTGTGAATGAAAAATGTAAGGGGGGGGGGGGGATAAAGTACCGAAAAAATTATACATAAATTTTAGTTAGACTTAAGCCAACCCTTTTCCCTTTTCTGCTCTAATCGAAAATAGATAATTTTTTGAAAAATAATGGCCCCCAGCAAATTTGATGGATTTAAAGTTAAAGCTTCGGCCCTTCTGCTAGCCTAAAAAGGTAGGATCTAGCCTAATGAGATAACTCCGGGCCATAAAATTTGGTGGGGACCACTATTTTTCAAAAAGTTACATATTTTTGGTTAGAGCCAAATTTTCTATCCACCCGACCCGTATAGAACTTGACCCCCAGGCCAAGATTAAAATAATTTTTGACACAATTTTTACAAGAAGTGATGACGACAAGCTACGTCGCTAATCAGGCAAAAATAATAAAAAAACAGAAAATAAAAATGTGGATCTCGGCTTTTATCCAACTAATTTTTATATGGACACCATTTTTGGAATCAGAAAAATCACAGACAAAAAAGAAAAAATTATCAAAATTTTTTGCTTCGGATTTTTAAGCACTTTCGTGTCGAGAAAATCCATCAAATTTTACTTGCTTCTCGTCGATATTCCCTTTAAAATCAGCATATTTCGACGAGGGTTTTGCTTCTCCCAAAACCCTCATCGAGTCGGACCGCTGCCATGTTTGCATTTTAAAGCTTTTTAAAATGTTTTTCAACTGATATATAATATTTCTTTAAACATGTGGCTAATAATATCCTTAATAGTTAAAAGTCAAAAAAACTGTACAGTGTCAGCAAATTTTTGAGTAAATTTTTTAAAAAAGTGCAAAGATAATGTTTAAAAGTTGCGTTAAACATAGAATTATGTCTTTTTTCCCTAAAATTGCAAAATCAGATTATTCAATGCATTGATGATCATCATTAAATGAATGATGTTTCTCGTGAAAAAAATAAATTGACCCAAAAATTATTCAAATATAAAAAATACCGTATCATTGATGCACTAAAAATATTTTTAGCCGATTATGTTTTAAATTTTGTTTGTTTTTTTCAAAAAGCAGAGTAACTTTTTTGGCAATTCAAATAGAAAAAAGTTTTATTAACTGAAATTTAAAAGAAAAAAAATTTTAATTTAGTGTCAAATTGTCAAAAAACAATTTTATTATCGAAAAATATTAAGTTCATTCTGTTTTTTGTGATTGGATATTTTGTTAATCCATATCGATTGGCTAATATTTGTTTTATTAGCTAATCGATATGGAAAAAAAATAAAAGGAACAATAATTTCAAATTACTTTTGACAACTTTTTTTGAACCACTTTGAAAATGCATTTTTTTATATAAAGCAAAAAAATTAATTATTTACATCAGGGCAGTTAAAAAACATTTCCAGAGAAATAATTTTTTGGGTTACTGTAGCTAATTTCGAGTTAGCTGATATTGATCGCATATTTCGGGTGATGATTATTTTTTTCCACCTATATAGGTTGTCAACAATAGGGAATCGAATACGGCATCGAAATTCTCAAAATTTCGATACCATATTTCCATTCGATTCCCCATCGTCGATAACCTATTGGTATAGTTACAGGTGGAACATGGTATAAAAAATAAGCAACTATGCGATCAATATCAGCTAACTCGAGATCGACTACAATAACCCAAAAAATTATTTTTCCAGAAATGTTTTTTAACTGCCCTGAGGCTATACACCAAGAGTCATGGAAATCCGGGATAAAATTTTTTTTTCTACCGCGCTTTAAAAAATTATGCGAGAGTTCGTATACAGAAAAAAATGTCGTTTGGGTGGAGGACACATCTTTGATCTTTTGCCGCCTCCAACACGAAGAGGCAAAAGATCAAGGGAAATTCCTCAATTTCGGGGGGAGGCACGGGTTCTGAATCCCCCCTAAATACGGCCTTGGACATAGCTCTAACAAATTTTTTTATCAATATTCATTAGATCTGCTTTTTAAAAACATTTTGCAGCTTCAATGAATGTTGCTTCGCTTCGAGGCCTCTAATCAATGTCAAACAAAAATTTTGTTTTGTATGATTACTGTATTAAATGTACTGTTTATAATTTATTTTGTGTTTATGAGCAGTGATTAGGCATGCAAATAAAATAAAAAAAGTTAAAAAAATTAGATACGGTAACATCGTAAAGTTGATTGTTTGTTTCTTTTTTTCCCATGGAAGCTATATTTAAACATTTTTATCAATTTTTAATGAAAAATTTTTATTTTTAAATTTATTAGTAACCATTAGCGTTGCTATCACTGAATTTTTTGCAGCTCCGGTTTTGATTAAAATAAAACTTTGTAAAAAACACGAAAACAAAGGAAATTACATTAACGATGCAAAACATCTAAATTTAGTTACATCCGTTTTTATCAACTGATATTTATTTTTGTTTTTGCAATCAAAGAACAGAAGCAAATAGATACACGTATTTTATCAAAGAATTTAAAGAATTTTACGGAGGTGATTAAAAGTTTTATTGTAACTATTTTTAGAAACAAAAGTAAATAAACAAATATATATTTTAATTAAAATTTATTAGTTTAAGAATTTTTTTTGTACGTAATAACTGTGTAAAGAACCTCCGTTTTTTTTTGGGGGTATCAAATGTTTCGTTTTAACCTGAGAGGCGTGACAAAAAGTTCACGAAACTGATAAGCGGAAGAAGCCATTTGACGCAATAACTTTTTGGAAATATATTTTTTTTTGCTATTTAAAGAAAGAAAAAGATTTTTCCCAACCATATTTTTTAGAAAAAGTGATCCTTGAATTTTTGAGGTCTTTCAAATTCCTTTTTTTTTGTATCTGAAAAACAATGGTTGTTGTTATTGGGGTTGATGTAAATGTTGGAAAGGGACGCAGCTATGATACTGAAACAAAAACTATCAAATCTTTTACCTTTCAAAAAATTGGTATGTTTTTTTTTTCTTTTTTTTAAATTTTTACTAAATTTTATTTTTTGGAACAATACTAAAAAGTTAAAAATATTTAAAAGCTTCAAGGATAGATAAATTTGTGACAAAATATTTTTGCACAAATTTGTTGATTTTTTTGTTTCCTTTTTGATAAAAGTATTTTAAAATCTAAAAAAATCAAAAAATAAATTTGATTGGAATTAAACATTTTCCATGCGAGTTTTTTGAATGCAGAAGAAAAAATGAAAGACGTAAAAGAACAAAGAGCGGCAAAAGATTAAATTTTGAAGATAAAAATAAATTTTTTAAAGCGCTTAAAATAAAAAGTTGCGAAAATTTTTCAATAATAATTATAATTTTAGAAATTTCATACAATTTTATTTTTTAGATTGTTCAAATTTAAATAGCTTAAAATCTCTTATCCGTGAAATTAAATCTTTTAATGTCTCAAAAATTTCACATATTTGTATTGCCGGTTGTTCGAATGACCGAGAAGAAGCATTGATCGAAGAAGCCTTTGATGGAATATCTCCAAGCCTTGAATTTAATGTTAGCAATGACTTTGAATGTGAATATTTGTATCTTTATGGTCTCTTGGAACGAAATTTACAACCAAATGAAAATTTTGCTGTTATTCGAATAACGGATTCTGATGCATCAGCAGAGATTTTTAAATTTGTTGGTGATAAGCTCATCCTATTTCGATATTATCTTGCTCAAGCTCATTCATCTATGGATTCAGAAACTGTAGAACGACTGGTAAATTTGATAAATTCTGAAAGATATTGCAAAAATTTTGTTATTCAATATCTTTCATTCAAACATAAATGGATGTGCCAAAAGTTATTTAAACAAGCAAATGTTGTTTTTACAAAACCCGTGGATGCTTCAAGATCGGCAATGTTATATGCAATGATGTTAGGGGGAATTGCAAAACGGATTAAAATTGATATTTGCTCTGATAACTCTATTGACACAGTACCTGATGCCACTGAAAATGGTTAGTCACATTTTGCCAAAAAAACAAAATTTCGTTATTAATTAATTTTTTTTAGGAAATATTGTTTTGCCAAAAACCTCTCGAATTAATTCATCCCTTCCATTGCCACAAGTCTTTCAAGAATATTTTAAACGGGTGGGTGGAAATGCTAAAAGAACTTCTTCAAAGTCAACACTTTTTTCACCAAAACATTATCTTCAAAAATTTACTTCTGAGCGATACACCCAATATGCTCGAAAACAATTATGTCGGATGAGAAGTGAAAGTTATTGATTATTAATTAATGTCACTTAAGATTGATTGTAGAAATTTGTATTTAAAAATGTAATTATTTTGCACATAATTTATTTGTTTTCAATGAATATTTTATTTTTCAATGATATTTGAATATTTTTTAAATTATTGATAGTTAATTATTTATTTTTTTGTTTTAAATTATTTATAAAAAGTTGTAAAAATAATTTTAAAATCGCAAAACTGTATAAAATTTTTTATGTTTATTCATTTTTTTTAAATGTAAAAAAATGTATTAAAATACATAATTTTTGGAAAAGGTGTACGGTAGCAAAATACATTCATTTGAGAGGCAACAAATTTGTGTAACTTTTTTGGCCCTTTTTTTATCCGTTTTTTTGAAGAATTAAAATTTTTTCATTTTTGGTCATAGAATTTTCAATTGAAACGTTACTTGTAAAAATTTTTGACTTCAAAATTTATTTTGGTATTCTGTATTTTAGCTTTAAAGGTTAAAAGAAGTAGACATAAGTGTCATCATCACATTTCAGATATTATCATTTCGGGTTGACCTATTTTAAAAACCCGTCACACCTCAGATTAACTCACTTTTTGATGTATCAAAAATGGTTAACATTTAATGATATGATAGTGTCATAAATTAAAGCTTTATTGATTAATCTCATTTTGCAATTCCATAAAAGAATACTTCCTTTTTTTTCAATGTCATCATTTGAATGAATTTTTATGATATTTGAACCATAACATCAACAAACAATTACAGTATTTTTTTGATGATCGAAATCAAAAAAATACTGTAATTATATAAAATTATTTACATAAGTTTCTATTTTTAGACTACAATACCGTATACTTATTTTAACATACTTTTTAAAAAATATTTTTTATTATAGCATTTTCTTAAAATTATTTCGAGAATAATCTTTTATGCAATGTGAAAAAAAAGTATTATTATTTATCAATTTTTTTAAAAAAAGCAAACATTTTTACAGTACAACTTTTAATTCTGAAAAAATCGTGAACGTTTAAAATGTTTGTATAATTTTTAAAAAATAAATATATAAAAAAATGTGTATAGTTTGGAAGTAAATGTTATAGAAAAAAGATTATTTTGATATTATTGCATGTTGTTTGTAATAAGTGGAAAAAAAGCAGGTATGGAAGATTAAAAAAAGTGTTGAATGTATTTAATTTTGTTGTACATTATTCGCATGTATTTTGCATTCTAAAAAGTGGTGATAATGCAAAAAGGAGAATAAAATAATGCCGAAATTATTCTTGATTATTTTTTTTAATTGTCTCGGATGGAAAATAATTGAATTAAACGAAAAACCAAGAATTTTTATTTTCAAAAGTAAGAAATTGCGGGTCGATGTCTGGCAAAATGTTTTTCAATGCCAACGTTTTTTTTCTAACAAATAAACGAAAACTTTTTTTGCCATTTGGCGTCGAAAAACATTTTGCCAAAAAAATGAAATACCAGAGTGGGCTAAGCATGGCTCGGGCCGACTTTTTTGCCGGCCCGGGCCCGGCCCGGCCCGTTCACAACAGGGCCAGCCTGGGCCCGATCGGGCCGGGCCGGGGCCCGGCCCGGGCCCTTTCCAAAAATTTTTTTCAAAGTTCGATTAAAAAATTTTTCCAAAAATCCTTTTTTTAATTGATTTTTTCCATTAACTACTATTTCTTTATTGTTGGTAATTAAAAAAAACAAAAATCACGTTGCAAAAAAACGTTTTTCTTTAAAAATGATTTAAAAATAAATTTTCTACGGCCCGTGGGCCGAGTTTTTTGGGCCCGGCCCGGCCCACTGACTTCTCGGCCAGCCCGGCCCGGGTCGAGCCTGGCCGGGCCCTCTCAAAGCCCGGGCCGAGTCGGCCCGCTGCCATGCTTAGAGTGGGCTATGAAAATCTCGAAAAAAATTTCAAAGATAACAAAAACTTCATCATTTTCAGAATTTTCCACCCAAGACAATCAGGATGTATGTCGTAAGCAAAAAATAAATGTGCTTTATTTTGCTTTGCTTCCTTTTGATAAAAAAAAATAATATCTTATATTTTATAGTTTTTTTTAATTTTTCTTTGGTAAAAGCTTACGTTAAATTTGCCTTTTTTATGCATGGACAAATATTGTCGTCATTGGATTGCTGGGTCAGCTGACGACAAATTGGAAGAATTGAAAACATTGTGATAGTTTCCGGCTTTTGAAGTGAGCATCTTAAAATGTTACTGTAATCATTGAAATTTAAGAGTAATTAAAAAAAGGTCGGTAAATTTGTTGCTTTGCTACAAACTAATGTTAGTATTTTGTAGCTTTATATTTTGAAAGAGATTATGTCACAAAGTCCAAATGTTCAAAAATTACTTTTTTTTAATTACAGTAATTTGTGAAGGGTTTTGGTTATTGGTATGTTAGAAAATTGAGAATTCAAAGCCAGAAATCGAACATAATACGTAAAAACGTAAAAGAGGCCAAATTGATATCCTGATAAAAATTACTTAATCTTAATTTGGGGGGGAGGGGGGAGGGTAATTAGAGATTATCAGGACGTGACGTGACGGAAAAATCTGAAATTTTAAAATCCACCCCCTTCTATTCCTTCGATCTAATATCACATTAACCCCCCCCCCCCCCCCCATAAAATTCGTGACGTCACGTTTGCACAATTTCTTACAGCTATTTTTAAATATAACTGCATAAATGCATTCGAAAAATGCAACGTTTTATAAAACCGCAAAACCTTGCACATAAAATTTAGTTGCCTAAAGTTAAAAATAGCTACAATAAGGGATTATCAAGACGTGACGTCACGCATTTTATGGGTGAGCGGGTGGTTACAAAATGTGACACCGATTTGAAAAACGGCATTGGATCAAAAGAAAAACATGAGACGACAAGGGGGGGGGGGTTAAAGTTTCGAATTTTCCCGTGATGTCACATCTGGATGATCCATGATCCGTTATCAAACATATACAGGACGCATCTAATAAATTACTGTAGCTATCTCATCAGTGATGTGTAGGGTTGTTCATTTCCCTTTCCCGGGCAATTTCCCGGGAAATTTCCCGATTTTTGCGGGAAATGATTTGCATTTCCCGAAAATTTTTGTAAAGAAACAGAAATTTTTTATGTTTAATTTAAAGGGGGAGTCGCAGTTAACATAAATCTTTTCTTATAACAAATCGTGAAAATCAGGGAGAAAAAAGAGAAAAGACGCACTATTTCTTTTCTTTGACTCGGCAGCGTTGTCTCTTTTTCTCTGCTCCCTCTTATAAAAAGTTTGTGTAAAGTGCGACTCCCCCTTTAAAAATGATTATTTCAGTTTTTAAAACAGTTTATTAGTCTGAAAATGCTTTAATTTAATGTTTAATACTGAAAATAAAAGTTTTTAGTGTTTTTGGACATTAAATTAGTGAAATTCCCGCCTTTTTTACGATTTTCCGGGAAATGAACAACCCTAGTCGACACATCAGTGATGTGTCGACTCCGACTGCGGGCTCAAAGTCACAATCAATATCAATGAGACAATCATAATATTGTACCAAAAAACATTGTTTTTAAAAGCAAAATCCCAATAATCTTTGCCTAAAATTCCTTACCCTTTTTCTTTCAAACATGAAATAACAGAAGATTTTTGAACACATTCCATCAAACATTTTTGGATTTCCGTTTGATTTGAATTTAATCCACTTTTAAGAATATTCAAAGCATTTGCATTTGGTTGATCGACAACTTTTAACATTTTTTCATGCATCAATTTTCGTACAGTTCCAGTTCCAGGATTTTCAAGGACATCATTTGTATTGATGGAAGCATTAACGTCATTTGTGCAACTAGAAAAAATATGCAAATTTTAATATATAGATATACTGTAGAAAAAAAATAACATACAATTGACGATTCATTTGTTCAATGCAATTGACTCCATTCGTTGCAGCTGGTTTAAGGCATTGTAAAATGCCATTTAAAATGGCAGAAGTGTTTGAAGTCTAAAAATAAATTTTATTTAAATTTATTTTTGGAAGTGTAATGAAATTCGGTGTTGTGTCGGCTCCGGCTCCTTGGCTCAAAACCTCGAAACGCGACACTGATATTTTGGAAGAAATACCCCCGGCTCCGGAGCTGGTACCGTAACAACACAATTAAAAATTCAAACCTGGCAAGTATTGACGCAATCATCCAATTTCGCAATCATCTCTTTCCTACACTCTAACAATTCATCACAATTACATTTGCGAACTGTAGCTGTTTCCAAGACTGTTAAAGTACTGTAAGCAATAAAGAAAAGTAACATTTTTCTCATTTTTTTAAACTACTTTTCAGAACATCAATTTTTTCACCAAAAAACAGAAAAAATTTGTCAAATTTCAATTTTTTTTAAATATAAAAATTACTGTCAAAAAATTGACAGCAATTTTGTCATTTTTCATTGTTCCTCTATTTTTTACCCTCAATTATCTATCGTTTTTTGACCTTTTTTTAATTGTTTAAATTATTTACACTTTTTTTGTTGCATTTTGGATTTCAAAAAGCGGACACAATAAACGTGTTTTCTGTTTATTTTTTTGTTATCCCTTTTTTGTCGTTTGTCCGGTTGTTTTTCTCTCTCGCTTCTTTGACGTCGCCGGTGTATTGCTGTTTTTTTTTGTTCGAAAAAAGACGCACTAAAAACATGTTTAAAAAAGGGAAAGGAGACACTCTCTCGAGACTCCTTTCATTTCTCGACACTAGTTTTCATTGGGTCTATAGCTCAGTGGCAGAGCAATCGGCTGCAGTCCGATCGGTCCCTGGTTCAACTCCGGGTGGGCCCTATCATTTTTTATAAATTTTTTTTGTAATTAATTAATTGTTTTAATCCTTTCACAACTCTTTCAACAGAGAGAGAGAGAAGAGACAAAGAGCTTCCTTAAACCTTAATATTAAAATGATGGAATATTTTCAAATATATTTAATGTAAGCAAAAATTATTCGGAAAATGTAAGCAAAAACAAAAGGAAAAACATTTTCATCTTTTTTAAAATTTAAAGGGCAATGAAAAGAAAGAATCATAGAAATAACACGGAAGTCGAAAAAAGAAAAACAAACAGTTACAGCAAAAAGACATTTGCTTTGAAATGTTATTCATTTTTCGTAGACTTCTGACGACTGGCTTAGTGGTCTAGTGGTATGATTCTCGCTTTGGGTGCGAGAGGTCCCGGTTTCGATC
Source organism: Panagrolaimus superbus (assembly GCA_964035985.1). NCBI lineage: Eukaryota > Metazoa > Nematoda > Chromadorea > Rhabditida > Panagrolaimidae > Panagrolaimus > Panagrolaimus superbus. The sequence goes on from OZ038357.1 coordinate 3,532,300, forward strand.
ACCGGCTGAGCCCGATCTTTTTATACTTTTAAAATTCAATTCAACTTTTTGTATTTTATAAAGATAAAACTGAAATTAATAAAGATAAAAACATATTTTGAAAATAAAGTAAACATAAAAGCAGATGCTTTAAACGAACAAAATGTTGAAGTAAAATGTCATATTTGATAACTAATATGATTTTAAAGGTTATTTTTTGAAAAAAACATGTAACCGACATTTAAATCTTATACTTATCATAATTAACTGATATACAAAAACGGACAAAAGTGATTATTTAAAACTGCTTCATTTGGATTTTATTTAATATTTTCAATACCACACTTTTTAGTACCAAATTTTAGGGATTTTTACATTATTAAATACAGAAATATTGTAATTTTATGTTTTCAATTATGGAGATTCTAATTTTTTTTTCGGAGCTAGAATCATCGAAAAAATTTGCAAATTCAAAGATCATATCTTTGATACAAAAAAAAGAGTGGTATTTAAATTATGACAGATACAGCCTTATTTTGTTTCATAATTTTATGTGTGGTACATAGTAAACTGTGCTTTTTTATTTTTTTTAGGATTTAAAACTTTTACAATTTTGCCACAGTATTTCATGATAGTTTCTAGAAATTCTGAACTGAACACATTTAAATACTATTAACTTAAGATCAACTTTTCACGAGTTTTGTAAAAGATTATTTTAAACAAAAAAAACTGTTTTTTATAAAAAATTTTGCACATCATCATTTTTATTTTAATTAAATCTTTAGTTTTTGATGAATGACCAAAATTTGTGTAGTGTCCAAAAAAAATCATGCTTCTTTAAATTAATTAAAATAAATTTGAGTAATTAATTATTACTGAAAAAGAGTACACGCGAAAGAAATTTGCTTCTTTTTTAATTTTTTCTAAAATACAAAACACGAGGAAAAAGTGATCATTGAAGAATGTTGCACAAAAATGTTGTACACATTTATTTTTGTAGCTTTTAAGTATGGCTTAATTTTAAATTTATTCAAATTTATTTCACTGTTGTGTTGTTAAAAGATGTATTAATACATTATATATACATCTTTTGTCAAATATGTTATATTTTATATTGATGATAATTAGTTCTATAAAAATGATTTTCAAAAAAACCTGCAAAAAAATTCTACAGTAATTATGTTGAATAAATTTGCGTTGGTTGAATTACTCATTTTTGGCATTTAAAAAATTGCAAAATGCAGCACATTTCCTTTATTTTGAAATAAAAAAAAGATCATAGTTTTTTTTTTTGAAAAAATATTTCTTTGTTGTAATAATTCATAGGGGATTTGCGTATGAAAAAAAAGATGTCATCTTTTTTTTCTCGTTGTTTTTAAAAATTACGGTGTTTTCGATACAAAACTTATTTTTAATATGTTTGTTTTTTGACTACAATTGTTTTTATAAATTAAAAAAGAGGTGTTAATATTTGTAATATTTTTGAATACAGGGTTCAAAAAGTGGTTTTTGAAAATTTTCAAATTTTAATTCTTTGTTTTTGATAAAAAGTGTTTTTAAGGAAATTTAATAGGTTTTTTTTAAAAAGGTTTCAACATTTTTTGAGATTATTTTTAAGGGGGGAGTCTCACCTCTAACAACTTTTTTACGACGTGTTATATGCAAATTTATAAGAGAACAAAGGAAATACGCATCATTTACGCAATTTTCTATTATTCTCGTCCAAATTTGCATAAACTACGTCATAAAAAAGTTGTTAGAGGTGTAAATCCCCTTTTAAACTGAAGTTTTGCAAAAGTAGCATATGTTAATTATTGTCCCAACAAAAACTTTTTATTACTGTTAAATGATCATTGATATGAATTTGCTTTAAATTACAACATGATTATATAAACGTTTATTGTTGATAAATTGAAAAGAATAACCACTGTTTTTTTTAAACAACTGTTGCGTGATATGGTCATTGTTTTTTTAATGATTACTTTCGAAAATAAATTTTAAAAAATTACAATAAAATTTATTTTTATTGTTTCGTTATTAACACTACTGAATTCCTTTTTTGAAATTGAAAATCTCTTTTTTTCTATTTTTAAATTTTCCGATTTTTAAAAGATTCTTAAAATTTAAGAATATCTTTTTTCTCAAGGGATGATTATGTAGTGCCGCATCTACGAACGTGTTTTTTTAGGTATTAACTGTGTTTTTTTTATTTATACATAATAATTTTCAGAAAACTGCAGCACTTTCAATTTTGAAAATTTAAAATTTCTAAAATTTTTAACAATGAGTTTTGCAAATCCACAAATGCGTCAAATAAAAATTATAAATATGTGGGTTGCTCGAAGTGTTGCAATTGTTGCAAATGTTACATTAGCGTGGCTCGTTGCAAGGCATACAAAAAAGGTTTTACAACCATACAAAAGAATTTTAGCAATTACAATTTTTATGGATTTAGCAGTTTCTATTGCTGTTGTAGCATTTCAAACTGTAGGTAACTTTTATACGTTATTCTTTTCTTTTTTTAAAAACTTTTAATCTCTTTAATATTTTTAAACTGCGAAATCCTTATCATTTCTAGTTGACAACTTTAACATTTAAAAAATACCTTTTTTATTTTTAGACTGCAATATCCGTTAATGGAATATATTATAATTTAATTGATGAAATAAGTCTTGGATACTATCTTCCATTATATATTACATTATTTGGAACAACAACTGTAACATTTTTTGTTTACAGTGCTGTCAGTATAATTCCATTACATTATATTTATCGATATTTGGCAGTTTGTTATAATCGAAAATTAAATTTTTTCCATTTGGGATTACTGTGTATTTTTTGTTTTATTTTTCCATCATGGATGTTTTATTTTCGAGCAACCCGTTTATGGCCCGATGACAGCTATGATTATTATGAAAATATTTTGTTTAATACAAATGAATGGCTGTTTATAAATGGAAAATCTCCAAAATTCCTTGCTGCTCCTACTTCAAGATATGCGCAACCAGCAATAATTCCAGGATTTTTTTATATTATTACATATGGAATTATAATATTTTGTAGTGTTGGAGTTGTGTTTCGATTAAAAGGACTTCAACAAAGTATGTCATCAAAAACTTTACAACTTCAGAAACAAATGAATAAAATTCTTTTTGTACAAGTAAGTGTCGGTTTATTTAAATTTAATTTAAGTTTTTTAATTGAAGTTCACGTTTTTTTATGCAAAAGAAGGCTAGCAAAAAGAGAATTTAAGCTAGAATGTTAAAAATTTAAATTTTTTAACCTTACACTTTTTCGTCGTTAAAATGACCTTTGACTTTTGCTGCATTTCAAAAACGCTTCGAATTTTGCTTATCCCCTATTTAGCCTGGGTGTCACTGATTAAATTTGTTTTAAAGGGGGAGGATGCGCCTCTAACAAATTTTGTTTGTTTGACATTGATTTTAGGTCTCGACGCGATCGCAGACTTATTAGAGCTGTTTCATTGTTCAATGGAGCTGCAAAATGTTTTAAAAAAAGCAGCTCTAATGAATCCTGACAAAAAGAATTTTTGTTACAGGTGCTTCTCCCCCTTTAACCTTAGATTCATCGAGCCCCCTCTTCAGCTTTGTCATGAATAAGTCTTCGGAGGGTTCGAACCTGTGAGGGTACCAGGTTGAAAATCCACCGCGCTAACCACTCCACCATTAAATCAGCACTTTCTCTGATCACTGTATCATATTAAAATTTTTTATCACTGATTTGAAATTTCGTGAATTATAAAAACTTATTGTAAAAGCTCAAATAAAAACAAAACAAAAACTGATATACCTAAAAAAGCGTGATTTTGACTCAAATAATTATTTGTTTTTTCATGTAAAAATATTGATATTTTTGTTAAAAAAAATTTTTAAAAATTTTTACAAAAATAATTATTATAGGCAGTACTTCCCTTCATAACAAATGTAATTCCAATGATTCTTACAAATATTTCACAATGGCTTCAAACTCCAATTTTTGCACAATCGGATATTCCAGTTTGGTTTTTAACAGTTTGGTCATCAGCAATTAATCCAATTTGTACAATGCTTTTAATGGGAAGTTATCGAAAAGTTATTTTTAATATCTTTGGATCAACTTCAACAGCTTCAAAAGTTTCTGCAATTCCAAAACAAACTTTTATAAATGCAATTTCTCGTTAAAATTTATATTATTTTGTAATATTTAATTTTAATTAATTTTTTATCTGTAAAAAATGTAGTAAAGCCAATAAAGAAAGTGCCAAATTTTTGCAATAAAACAAACTGGTTTTAAATTTCAATTAATTATATATAAACTGTTCCATGCGTACAATACCAGCACAAGTTTGTGTATGTTATAAAAATGTTTTGATAAAATTTTAATAAAATACATATACCTTTTAAAGGGAATGTCCGGGAGATAACCAAAATTTACGAAATTAAATTAAACATTTTTAAATTTAACGCATGTTCAAATCTTTGATCAACCTTTTTAAATGCGAGTGTGTTGTCTGTTTGTGGCTTTGTCAAACAGAGTGTTGGAAAATGAGATTGGGACAGTCCGACGTAGTTTTTTATGCTGATTCCGAATATGCTAATTTTTAGTGGCAGAGCGAGCGATAAGGGGGTGTTTCGGGGTGAAAAAGTTGCGAAATTTTGCATTTTCCTCACAACGATAGTTTTTTTTTACCTAGATTTTTTTTGTCAGTTGTATGTATTTTATTGATTGCGCAACATTCTGATGAAATCTGCTTTTTTTAAATTTAGTAATTTTTAACTGTGGTAAAATGCGCTAGTACAGTAGAAAAAAATTAATTTTGAGTTTTTTGTATTGGATTTGTGAAATGTAACGTCAGAATTATAAAAATGATATTGGGGGACTGGCGTAGCCAGGCCCCAAAGTGACTTGTTAATTAAATTAAACTGGAAAACATGATTTTTTACAGTAACATTTTTTTCTTGATTTATGTAGACACCGGCAAGTGAAAAAAATTTTTTCGAAAAAATAAATTTTTTGGTTTTATTATAGTATTTTTAGACCTGAATAAGAATAATTTAAAAATTAAAAAATTAAAAAAATTAAGTTAAAGCGCCGAAAATGTCATCTGAAAATTTAAAAAAGCAAAATTTTTTGGTAGAAAAAATGACACTTTTTCTTTCCTTTTTTTGCAACAAAAAAAAGGCATTCCCTTTATGCTTTTGAAGAACGCGTCGCCAAAACAATGCATTTTTATTTTTTTCCTTCGATTTTTAAACGTTTTTGATCAAAATCTAGATCTGCGAATGCTCCCTATTTTTTTCTTGTGCTTTCTTATGCTTTATATTTTTACTGTAGACGTATTTTTTTAAGGGCTATCGAACTGTGCCACCAGTTATGCTTACTTGGGCTTACTTATGGGTCAAAAGTCGAAAAAACATGGTATTTTTGAGTTTTCCACCCTTTGTCCTAGGGGAAAATTTTTTTAAATGTCATATTCGGAATCAGCATAAAAAATAACATCTTATAGCTCTGATTATTAGGGAGTAAATTAAAATTTAATTTTTCATACTGTAACGAAAAAAATGTCAAAGAAAGGAAAGGGAAAATGTTCGCTTGCCGGTCTCTAGATATATGGAAACCAGAATTTTGAAAAAAAACCAGAAATTTTTTTTTTCTGGTTTTTTTTTTTTTCAAGTTTTACCAAAATTTTATCATTTATTCAAATTTTTTTATTTTATTATAATTTTTTCGAATTATTAAAATTTTAATTATTTAACTGTCCGGATAAAAATCATCATGTGTATAAAAATTAATATATTTTATTGCTTTATACAAACATTACTACCATGATTTCAAATAATTACAAACAAAACTGAAAATTGAAAATTAAATTAAATTTCAAAAAAACACGCATTTAAAAAAAGTAAAAACATAACAAAAGAGATCAAAAATTTAATTTGCACTTTCTAAAACTTTGTCATCTTTTAACAGTGTTACAATTACAGATGGAACATTTGAATCGGTATCTGATCGTATCATTCCGGTCATACTTCCATTTGAATCTATTGTATTTTTTCTTTCCACGGAAGAATTGTTAAGTGTTAAAATGCTGACGGGTGTTGCAGAACGGGATAAACTTTGTGGATTATCAGACATTCGTCGTTGATCAACAATTTTTAGAATTTTTGTTGATTCCCCTCCTGCTGGGGTTGGCTGAGATTGTTGTCGATAAGATTTTTTTTGGCATGGTTTTGTAATTTGTTTTCCATTGCTTCGTTTCTCTAACAGCGATGGAGAGAATGATCTCGTTGAAGCATTATTATTATTATTCGAATTTGAGGATGACGACAAATCTCTTCGATTTATTAACGAACTTTGTGGCAAAGAGCTTGGAGTTAATGCCATTGGAGAAAGTTTATTTGCACTTGTTGAGGAACCATTTGTTGGGGATCGTTTAATTCGTTCATTATATTCTGAGGAAGCTCGTTCCGTTCGACAAAGGGGTCGAAGGAAGAGTTCTTGAGAAGAAGAATTTTTTATATGACATGAATCTCGAAGAGAATTTCGATATATTGATGAATTGACACGTATTGAATGGGTTCGAGATGCAAGGGAATTATATTTGACATCTTTTGGAAATGTTAAACAACAGCCACTGAAAAATGATAAGAAATTATTAAAAATTGATTTGATTTATAGTGATAAAAAAATTTAACGGATAACTGATTAAATTGTGGAAAAACTATTTAGCACCAAAAAAAATAGCTAATTTTTGATATAAATGTTACTGCACAAAAACTACAGTATATAAATTTTTTCGCATTTGTATTTAAAAAATTGTTTTAAATTTTTCAAGACTCCATTTAAAATACAAACTGGCATTTTTTACCGACTCAAAAAAACTGTTGTCTAAAACTTTTTCCCAAATGAGTAATATTCAAATTTTTAATTAAAATCAAAAAGTTTAAAACAAAATTAAAAGGTATATATTTTACTTTTTTTTAAAATTTAAATTTCTTAAAATTCCCTTCATTTACTGTGCTCTGTTTTTTTTGTATTCTTTTTCAAACAATTATGTATTTTCATGAGAAAAAAAGAAAAAAAGTGATGAATATTTTACTGGGATTTTTTTTATTTGTTTTAACTACTAGGCATGTGCATATGTGTATTAATTTTACCACACTTTTGAAAAAAAAAAATAAAATTTTATAAAACATTAACTTTACCCACCAACCACAAACTTGCGTAATCAAAAAAAGAGGAGAGAGAGGAAGAAATAAAAAAACCGTATAAAACTACATTTTTTTTACCAATTAAAAAAAAGAAAATCTGTTTTATTTTATTTTTTCGCCTTCTTTTTACTTCCTTATCTGTCACTCTCTTTTTTCAAAAAGAGATAGGAAGATTTTTCGCGGTAATGTTTTATATATAAAAGGTTAAAGATGTTTAAAAAAAGTGGAAAAGCGCGTGATTGTTTTAAATATGTGCAAGAAAAAAAAACAAAGTGATGCAATGACGCAATTTTTTTGGGGTGGGAAACTGGTAAGGGATACGGTAGTGTGGTAAAAAGTTTTATCCTAAAAATCTGATTAAACTGTAAAAGTTTAATAATATTGGTTTTAAACTGATAAAATTTTAGAATAATAATCCCAATCTTAGCACGAAAATTTTTTTTAAAATTTAAAATTATATTAAAACCAGTTAAAGCACTTTACAACTGACAGAAATTTGTTAAAAATTTAAATAATTTCAACAAAAAAAAAGTACTTACAATAAAACTCTGGTCGCTGTTTGACGATACTTTTCACTAAAGCCCAAATAAATGATAAAAGTTGTTGAAGAATTAAAGACCACTAATAAATTTGATAAATCATTTAGCTGATATGCATACCATTGCGTTGATTCATCCATAAATAAATTTGGATTAAAACATTCTGCCAAATTTAATAAAAATGGTAAAGTATTTGAGATTGCAAATATCAGCGTTACAATTAATAACATCATTGTTGTAGATTGTTCACGCTGTTGTTGTCGAGTTAACATTTCACGAGCTCGCCGAAGTTTAATTATTGATTTACATACATGCCCATTCATAACTATGATAACTCCAAATGGGATTAAGAAATGTGTGAGAAGATATAGACCAGTATAGTATCCAACCATATAATATGGATGGGTTTCAAAATCTCGAAGATGCCGTTGATAGACATATCCGGTTGTGGAATGATGCATTGAATATTCCCAAAATCTTACAAGATTATATGACACTGCAAAGAGAACAATCACTCCAAGGCCATATCGAGATGTTCGAGGGGTACACCAAATTCGAACTTGTAGGGGTCGACAAACAGCTGTCCATCGTTCCATAGTAATTAAGACCATAATGTAAATTGAGCATGTTTGCATAATTAAATTTACTGGATATACATAATTAAGCATATATGTGTAATATTCGTTTTGAGAGTTTGTGTCAATCCTAAAAAAAGGAAGATAGGGTAATTAACTACTTTCAAAGCGAAAAAAATGAACATACCATAATCCTAAATGTGGTAAAACAAATACCGGTACTGCAAACAATAACAAACATAAATCAACAAATGATAAGGCAGCTAACAAGGTATTAACGGAAGTCAAATGATTCAAAAATGCCATTAACGATAACAAATTTCCAAGGCATCCAATGATAATAAATCCCAAGGTCACGGCGGCCACAAATTGTGATAACGAATCAAACATCTTGAAGTAACTTTATTTTTAAAGGCTTTTCGTTGTAAGAGATAAAAACGACTTCTCTCTCTCTTTTTTTGATATAATAAATATTTAATTTTAAAGAAAGAAAAAGAAATTAAACTGTTTTTAAACACTTCTGTTTTTTCTTATGTCATATGGAATCAAAACATACAAATCTAAAACGAAAAAAAAATAATTAAAAATTAAAAAAAATTTTTAGCAATTTTCCCACGAAAAAAAAAGTTCAATCATATCAACAAAAAATAGGCGTGTCAAGACATGGCAAAAAAAAAACTCAAAAAAAATTATCCTACTTTTTTTTTAAAAAAAAATATAAATTAATCATTTTAATTTATAGATATATCATTGCTTAAAAGCTTTTATTTTGCAGAAAAAAAAAGAAATAAAAAAGGTTTTTTTTTTTCATTTTTAAAAAGAAAAAAATGTTAAACGTGGGTAGACTTTTTTGTGGTGTTATTTTAAGAATAATTTTTTTTTTTGAAGAATAAAAAAAAATGTTTGTTCGTGTGTATAACTTTTTTTCTTTTTGTAAAATTCTTTACCAAAAATGTAAAAATACAAAAAAGAGGGGGGGGGGGGTATGAACTTGGCATGTTTTGGTAAGGTAAAAGGTGAAAAAATTAAAATAGAAAAATTAAAAAATAATAAAGTGCAAAGCATAAACATTAATTACAGTAATCATCCAAAGTATAAAAGTATTACGTACATTCGCGTCAAGACTTTAATTCATGACTTTTAACACATTTTTATTAAAGTTTTCTAAAAATAAAGATACTTTGTACCGTATAATTTTGAATAAAGATGCAAAAAAAGAAGTAAAAAATAATAATTAAATGAGGGCATTTTCTTGTTGGGACACAAAAGTTGCAAAGTGTAATTTCTAATTTCAAAGTTTTTAATTAAATATTTACATGATTTTTTTCGAAATTATAAACTCACTTCCGCGTAAATTAAAACCTATAAAACTAATACTATAATCAGTTACGAATGAGACAAAAAAAAGGTTGTCGCTTCGGGACCAAATGACGCGGATAAAAAACAAGTACTGTAACTAAGTTCTGCTGCAATAATTTCAAAAGTTAAAAAAAATATATATAACTAACCAATGTTCAATAAAAAAAGAAAGTTTACAAAGACTACACCCAAAAAAAATTATTAACAATTTTTATTTATCTTTATCTTTGTCAAATATCATTGACTTCCTCCCTAAAGAGTAGCCCCCAAAAGTCAGAAGAAGAAGCTTGCTTTGTCCTTCCAAAAAATAAAACAAAAAGGGCAGGAGGCAGTAGTAGCCAAGTGACAATATAATAAGTTTTTATAATAGACACATAAAATGTATATTATTATTATATAAAGAATATATATATGGAAGTTATTTGTCATCTCATCAAAGCTTGAATAAGAAAAAAAAAAGAGAGAAGAAAAAAAATGTCAAATGCCGGAAAAACCGAAACATAAATATCCGGAAATATAAACATTTATATAAATATATATATTGTCAAAAAAGGGGGAAGTGATTAAATGATAGAGAAAAATATACTTATATGCTTTTTTTCTGAAGGAAAAAAGATCTCGGGAAATTAAAATGAATGACAAAAAAAATTGCCAAAAAACAAATCTTTTTAAGAAAATTGTTTGAATTTGTTTCTCCCAAAGAGAAATAATTAAATTGTTTATTATTAATTTAATTGTCGGAAAATTATATAATAAAATTAATAAAGAAAAGAAAGAAAAATTGGGTATTACTAAAAAATTTTTAAGAATTACCATAGTTGGCAAATTTTTTTTTGGATGTACATTGTACAATTTGAAATAAATGTTTGATGATAAATAAAAAAGTTTGTGTTGTTGCTGCTGCTGCTGCTGCTGAGAGAATTAAGTAATAAGAAAGCACACGAGAAAAAAGAAAAGAAAATATTCACGCAAAAATACAAACTTTTTTTTTATTGTACTTAATATTTATCTTTTCATTTTATTTATTTTTTTAACCAATTATTTTGTTTCTAAGAAAAAATAAATAAAAAAATATCATAAGAAAAAATTATATATATATATAAAAAATAGATCTATATTCCATCCAAGACAAACAAAAAAAAAGAAGAAAAAAAACTTTAAAGTCAAAAACCGTTTAAAGTTTTTTTTTAATGACGCCGGGTTTTTTTTCGTCCATCTTTTTTTTAAAAATTTTTTTTGTTTCTTGAGGGCAATTTTATCAAAGTTTAATCTCAATTTGAAGGCTCTCTCTATTTTTTTTAAAGATAAAAAAAGAACGATGCTGCTTTCAATGAAGAAAAAAAAGGCGTTCTACCAATTTAAAAAAAAATAGACAAAAAGAAGCTTGCTTTTTTGAAGATGAAGAAAAAGAACACTCCTACATCTATTAAAAAAAATAAAGTTGACTTTTTATCTTTCTTGAATCTTTGATAAATGGAAGCAGGGAGAAAGAAAAATAAGATGAATTAAAAATTGAAAAAATAAAATAAAATCGGTTTTGAAAGAGTCAAAGTTTGAAAATAGAGTTTTTTCTTTATTAAGCATTTTTTAAAAGAGAATCAAGAAATAGATGAATATTTGATATACTGTAAAAAGAGCAGTAAAAGGTAACTTTATAAAAACTGAACATTAAAAAATAATTTTGACAAATATTCTCGTCAGTAATAAAAAAAGAGAATAATTCAAAACATAATTTGATAATTTCATTTTTGAATTTTCAATATCATTGAAAAAAATTGGAAATAAAACATTAACGGATCGACAAATATTTGGGAAGAGTTGAAAAAGTGTAACATTAAATTATATATATTGAAGAACATGGTTTTTACAGTAGGTATTAACAATTAATAATATGATTAACTAAAACAAATTTTTTCTGGGGATCCAATATAGTGACACATTATTATTATTTTTGCATTTAAAGGGAATATCGACGACAAACAAGTAAAATGTGATTGATTCTCTCAACACGAAAATGCGGCACTTCTTTAATTTATTCCCCCCAAAAAAAATTGATAATTTTTTCTTTTTTGCGTTTTTTTTTGATTCCATAAAATGGTGTTCGCAAAAAAACTCGATTAAGTTCCATGTTTTTATTTTCTCTTTTTTCATCGTTTTTTGCCTGATCAGCGACGGCAAAGTTATTTGTCGTCGACACTTTCTTTAAAGGGTGAGTCCCAGTTAACATAAATCTTTTCTTACAACAAATCATGAAAATCAGGGACAAATTACTGAACTGATAATATTAAAGCAATAAAAAATATCTGTGTGCCGTTAAATCTTCTAACACTTTAGGAACCCTGTTGACCTGCTTTATCAATATCCGTACAACAACAATTAAAGGATTACTTTTAAAAAAACCCCAATTACTCAGATCTGAACAATTTTCTAACACTCTTTTTTTTTAAAAATCCATTTAAAAATGCTAATTTCATTAATAGATAACAACCAACAAAGATCTGTTAATATAATTTTTTTTAAAAAAAGGGGAAGTATTTTACTCTAATAAAAATAGCATTTATAAAAGACGTTATATATGCATTTAAAAAATATACAAAGAAAGATATATGGAAATGACGCAGAAAATGATATATTCATTTAAAACCCAAATTTTAGCTGGCAAAAAAAAACATTTTTATGTACGCTCACATTGTCTGTCATATACAGCCAGGCTCCTGTTGTCGTGTTGTTTTATGGCAGAGTCTTATGTTCTTGTGAAAATTCGTTTTTTTATTTATTTAATTAATAAACTGAGTCATCCCTTGTCCCAAACTAGTCTAATTACTTTTTTAAAGCTTTAAAAGGGTAAAAAAATTGAAAACTAGCTGAATATTTTTTAGAAAATTTAAAGGTTTTAAAAATTATTTTATCAAACACTCAATTCTTTGATAATTGTTAAATAAAACAAGCATCATCACTGAAAAGATGTATGTACCTAAAAAAGAAATAGTGAACTTTGTTTTAAAAAGCTTTTTAAAAACAAGAAAAGCTAACTTAATGACGATGCGGAACTGCAAATTTATGGGAAAAGCGCAAAAATTAATCCTTAATGTTTTTTGAACTTGTACTTAAAGAAATTAAAAGCCTGATTAAAAGCTTAATTAAAAAATTTTATTGTAAATTTACTTAAACTTTCTTAAAATTAACTTTTCTTAAAAGGAACGAAAGTTTAAGTTTTTTTTTTACTTTTTTGGGTCTCGCAACGATTAATTCGACAATACGTTGGAGCATTTATAAAAATAGTATCTTTTTTGAAAACTGAAATTTTAAAATATCTTGATTTTCAGAATTTTGGAAAAAAATGCCGACTTTTTTTTAAATAAAGAAAACAACAAAAAAACTGAACCAATTAATTTCTTTATTTAATTAACTTTATTTCATTTTAAACTACATTTTTTTTTCATTCAAATTATTTTCTGTTAAAACTTTTGTATATCCTTTTCCACAAAAAAAGAAACGCACAAATTTTAAATTTTACAAACAAATAAACATTCAAAAAAAAATGTATTCAAAAATTATTAAAAACCTTTTATTTTTTTACAAAAAATAAATAATGAGAAAAAGAGAGAGAGAGGAGAAAAAAATTATTAAAAGGTTAAAAAACAAGAAAAAGTATTCAAATTTTTTTTTTGCCTGATTTAAAGTGCATTCAAAATGAAGGGGTGTGCGAGAATGATGAAAAATGCAAAGCATAGAAAAATGTATGCACAAAAAAAAAAGAGTTGACGCGTATAAAAAAAATAATAATTTTCTCAACAAAAAAAAAGACTTTTTTCCAAATTTTTCCAAAAAAAAGTCTTATTGTAGTGTTGTGCCAAAAGTAAAGAGAAGGGTTTGTTTACATTACCTTTTGTTTTCAAAAAAAAAACAATAAAAAAATTTGATATTAAAAAGCTGCTGACTTTTTTTTCCGGAAAAGAAAATGTCAAATTTTTTTGGGGAAACAAAAAAAAGAAAAAATTTAAATATGTTTTTAAACTGTATTTTCAAAAATTGTTCTTAGAAATACAACTGATGCAAAATATTTTGGTTTTGGCATTCCCTGATTCGCGTCGAGACCATCAAGAAAAATCTAGCAAAAAAATTGGTTTTTAGGGGGGTCTCCCTCCTTTATGTAAATTTTTTGACAAATAATATAGAAAACTGAGTTCGAAAAGTAATATTTTAAAAATTAAAACTTTAAAATATTTCATAAATGATGGATAGACAGGTCCAGCGGAGTGGACGATTAAATGATGAAAAAAATTTTTAGAACATTTTGCCAAAAAAATTTTAAAAATATCTAAAAATGTTTTGGCCAAAAGTTCCCAAAAAAAATCTTTCCATCGTTTAGAATGCTACCATCTTAAAATGCTTTTTTAACAATAAATTGAGGGTAACAAAAAATTAACTTTTGCCCAAAAAAGTGCCAAATTTACATATATTTTTCAAATTTTTCGGCACATTTCAGGAAGTGCCGTTGAAATAAATGACAGAAAAAAAAAGAAACAAAGAACAAAGTTAAAAATAAATTAGAAAAATAAAAAAACACGGAAGGAATATTATGTAACTGCAAAGAGAGAGTAATTTTATTTTTTTTTCAAACATATCCCAAAAAAAGTAGGTCAAGTGCTGCTGCGCGTAACATCTTTGACTTAAAATGTTGAAGTTAAAAAAACTTATTATTTTCTTTCGGGTTTCGCGCATGTTCCATCATTTATTCAAATTAAATTCAATTAAATTTTTTAAAAAAAAGGAGTGAAGGAGTGTGGGGGAAAAAAGTGGAATACGTCTGAATTTAAAAACTACATACTTAAACTCTCCCTTCTTTCATTTTTTTGACTATCAGTTTTATTTTCCGTTTGAGGAAAGAATATTTAATTGGGACTTTGATGAAACATCTGGGGTATTCTTTTTTTTTATTTGAAAAAAAAGGTTATTTAGAAAATGATAGCAAGTCTGAGGGGTTTTTTTTATTATTTGGATTGAATGGAAAAATTTAAGCTGTTTAATTGAGGGTTTACTTTAACTGACAAAAAATAATTTTTAAGTTTTTTTAAAAGTCTGGGATGGATATATAATTTAACATTAAGCTTTCTGATACATTACTTACTAACTTAGGGACTGTCTAGAAATTACTTGACCAAGGGAAGGGGAGAGAGGGGGGGGGGGGGGGGGTAGACCAAATTGTGACGAGCTTTGATGCCGTCGAAAAAAGCTTTTGATGTCATGCCACGAAAGGGGGGGGGGTATAAAAATCACTAATTTTTGTTCATATGATTTCGGTACAATTCCTTATGATATCTTCAACACAAATTGGATGAGTGTTAAAAGGAGGCGGCTTCTTTGATAATTTTTCGAAAAAATGGATGGACCTGATTTGCCTGATTATTTTTTAATACGAAAATAGCTTCTTCTTTTGTTTATTTTTTCCGCCTCTTTTAAAGGACTGACGGAGGCGGACTCTTTGATATTTTTTTATTTAAAAGGTCTCACAGCGATTATACAAATCACCCGACAAAACCTTGGAACATGGATAAACCTGATTTTCAGGCACATCCAAAAAAAATTAACAAAGAACCCGCCTACTTTAAATTTAAAGTTTACAAATATCTGACAAGTACTGTAATCAAAAAAATGTGTCAGATTTTCCTTTAGAGAAATAAATAGAAAAAAAACTATTGCTCTAATTTTTATAAAAAACCCATCTCATTAAACAAATTTTTTTAGCTGATGCTTTTTTCAAAGTTCTAATTGTTTGAACTAAAACTGCATATAATAAAAGGGGGGTGACATTTAACAATCAAAGATTATCCATCAATAGTGCCACCAAATACGAAAAATAATAATAATACAAGCAATTTATTATTTAATGAAACCATTGAATTTTTCCTTAAATATTTACATATTCTTTGTTAGTTTTTAGTTACCCATAAAACGCCTTTTAAAAAAACATTTCATTCATTTTAAAAAAACTTTTTTAAAAAAAAATTACTAATGAGAGATGACTAAAATGATAAAAAAACATATTTTTTTTGTTACGTACACTCTCCTATCAAGCAGAAATCTTATCTTTGATGAAACGGAAATTTAAAAACAAAAAAATTTGCAAAAAGAATTAATTTATTTTTATTTTAGAAGGAAATTATTTAGTTTTTGCGTCATTCAAAAATTGCGATTTTAGGGTACCCTTTTGTTGCCTTTTTTTAGGCTTGATATTTTTAAAATTTCAAAATAAAAACTGCCATCTTCTTTTTAAATGCAATTCGTTTTGGGAGACAACAATCTTTGTCAAATTGGACACTTTTTTAAGTGTGATGTTCGTGGGGGAACCAAAAGGGTTGAGAAATATTGATATTTTTATAGACAATATTTAATATTTTTTTAAAAATCATTTTTATACGAGAGTTTGATATGATACGATATTCAATACCGTCAAAAGTTATTTAAAGAAATACTATGCCGATATTTCGATATTTACCACGGCCCTGGAAACCCAAAAATAAAAATTTAAAAACAAGCAGCAAAAATAAAATTTGGCATTTGTGTTATGGTTAAATAAAAAAGAACTGTCAAAACATACATATTAAAATGCCATGAATATAATATTTAATTTTTATGCCAAGAAAAAATGTGTCAAAATTTATGTTTTTATTAGTCTTGGGAATTTCAAACTGATTAGTAAAATGAGCAGCAGAAATTTAATATGTATCTTAACTCACATTACTTAATTTACAAATTTTATTATAATTTTAAAAAGTGATATTTGTGCTAGGAAAAATTATACCGTTAAAAAACTGAATCTGTGTGTGCGGATAAGATAATGAAAATCAAAGAAAAAAACAAACTGTATAATTTCATTTTTTGTTTTTTCTTTTTTAAAACTATTAAAACAATGAAATTTTATAAAAGAAAAAAATTGTTTTTAAATTAGTAACGAAATTTACATTTGTTTTACCCGAAAACATTAAACTTTAGCGAATTAAATATATTTACCCTATTTTTAGTTATAAATTTTTGGAGAGCTTAAAAAAATTTATTTCTAAAAAATTAAATCTAAAATTATTCAAAAAACAGTAGCAAAATTGCGAAACTTGATTAAATGATTAAATGACAGATGGTTTCTGACATCAGTAGCAAAAAAAAAGTTTTAAAAATGGAAAAAGGATACTGTAAAATTTTAAAAACGACGACATAAAACTAAAAAAAATACCCACGTATGTATTTTAACTTTTTTTTTGAATCAGTAATTTACATTTAGATTTACATTACCCCCCCCCCCCCCCCCCCCAAATTATTTACAACAAATTTTTTTTAAGTAAAAAAAAAGATACATAATTACATTCTTTTTTTTTCTCCGAATCGAATCTCTTGCCACATTCAAAATGCAACAACTTCCTACATACATATACATATATATATATTCTAATACTTATTTTTTTTTCTATTTAACTCAAATTATAGACAATTTTTTTAACGATAAATATGCATATTAAATGATATTCATTGAAAATAATGTGTCAGAATACAAATATCCCCCCCCCTATTTTTTTAGAGTTTGTTTTCTAACCTTAAAAAAAATTGTAATTGCCTTTAAATAAATATTATATTTTTTTTTCTTATTTAAAGGGAGTGTCGAAGATAGACAAAAACTTTTTTCACTTCTTAATCCACGTACTCCCACCGCGAAAGGACAATTATTGAGTAAAAATTGAAAAAATCTATCAACGTTTCTTGAAAAACGAAAACGTGAAAAAAAAATTTTCAATTTTACTCATTAATTTTCCTTTCGCGGTGGGAGTACGTGGACTAAGAAATGAAAAAAGTTTTTGTCTATCTTCGACACTCCCTTTAAAAGAAGCGATAAAAAAATGTGCCGAGTAATTCCATTCATTTCTTTTCTCTTTTTTTTTTTCTTTAACAATTATAGCGGAAATTATTGAAAAAAATGAAAAAAGAGCATAGGCCATTTTTTTGGCATAAACAGAAAAAAATGAAAATAAAAAGTCAAGTTTGTGTATAAGGTTGAATGGCATTGCTGAGAAAAGAAGAAGGAAAAAAAGTTCTTTTTTTGTGAAATAATATTTTAATAAAAAAAAATTAATTTAATATTAATTATAAAAAATTCATTAATTCTTTTTACAGTAATTTTGAAAAAAAAAAAGTATTTAACTGAATTAATTCTTTATGAAAAAAACTTTAACGTTAATAAAAATCCAAAAGCAATATTGAAAAATTTGAAAAAAACGTGAAAATTAATTAAAATATGGAAACTATTCTTAAAAATTTCATAAACCAAAATGTAAAATTATTTTTGAAACAAATAATTTTCTTTAAAATCTGTGGATTATTGATTTTTTAATAAAACTGCAACAAATTATACCACGTATTTAAAACCTTTTATGCGTGACAGATAAAAGGTTTTAAATAAATAAAATAAATAAAACTGCAAGTTTTTTATTTTTTGGGTCTCACAACGATTAAGCAATTCATCCAACAAAAGGTTGGAGCATGCAAAATCTTGATTGTCAAGATCTTGCAAAAAAAATCCTCCTTTAAGAAACAGTTTTTTCGATAAAAATAGTTACAGTAACAATTAACAATATTGTCTTAACTATTTTTATAATAAAATATGCAAAACTGTAAGATATTTTGATGTCAGATATGAAAAAAACCGACTCACTTCGCCAAAATCTCAATATCAGCTCTGATATCAATTTTTTGACATTCTATGTTTAAAAAAAGTAATAAGATTCAGAAGCAGGACAAAAAAGTGTAGCGTTTTGCAGCCCGCTGCCGCTGCTGCTAAAGGATAAAATCTTTTCGCACATCTGAATTGCTGCTGTAAAAAACTAAAACTATTTTTGCCCGTTCTTAATTTTTTTTTCTTTGACGTAATTCTTTTACGCTGTAATTAGCTTCATAAACAAAGTAAGAAGAAGAAAAAAATAGAGAAGTTAAAAGTTGTTTTTTAAAAGCATTCAAACGAGATAAAATTGTTCAATGAGTCATCCATCATTTATAAGTAAATTTTGTGTTTTAAAACAATTAACAAAAATTAAAGTGAATTTTTAATTAATTAACAAATGTAACCTTTTTGTGTTTTAAGATTTAAAAATATTATTTCAAAAAACAAGTAACCCAGAAAAAAATGAAAAATACTATCAATTTTAAGCTGACAAACATAAATATTTTTATGAATTTTTTATAATTAGAATTTTTAAATTAAAAAAATAAATTTTATTGTATCATAATTTTTTAGCAGGTGACAAATATTTTTTTATAGATCTGAGGAGAAAATATTTTTTGGTTAAAAATATAAAATGAGTCGTTTTTTACATTGGTAAAAGCTGCTTTTTACTGTAAAAATAAAACTGTTTTAAAATAATTAATGACACAATTTAAAACTTAAAACTGGAACAAATATAATCCATTGAAAGTGAGTCAAATCAATTAAGATTGAATAAATAAAATTACAATAAATAATATTATAGTTAGCTTATTTTTTAAAAATAAAATTAAAATAAGCTAACTATAATCTTATTACTTTTGTATCAAAGCTGGAGTGTTACTGTAACTGTTTTAAAGAAAATTTTCTTAATAGTTAATTTTTAAAAAAAACATAAAAATAAAATTGGAAAATGTAACTAAAAAACTTACAAACCCATGTGCAACTGCAACTGCATGCCCCAAAAAAATTTTATATAAAGCTTTCTATTTTCTATTTTTCTCTTTTTTTTCTTAACTGAAACATTCCAGCGTAAACAAAACACTAATTAAATAGTCAAACAAAAAACAGTTTTAACCCCATAAAAAACAGCAACAAACTCAACAATTATTTATTTATTCTTATGTTTTTTTTGTTTATTACAAAATTTAATTTAAATAAATAAAAGCTTAACTATTTTTAATAGCATCTTTTTTATTATTATTGTTATTGTTTGAAAGAAACATTGACAAATAAAATAATAATTATTAAAAATGTTTCATCACTTTTTAATCCATCTTATTTTTTCAAAAATAGTGTAATTAATTAATAATTAATAATTTAGAAGCCATAAAAAAATAAATATTTAAAAAAAAAGTTTTGTAGTTAAAAATGGATAAAAGCTTTTTAAAATCAAACAAAAAAAGAAGGAGAAAAAAGCATATTTAAAAAAAATATGGAGATTTAAATATGGTCAAAAAACTTTAAAGAAACAAAAAATGCGTGAAATGCTTGAAACATGACATTTCAAAGTTCATTCATTTCAAAGGTGTTTTAAAAATATTTTTTTAAAAGCAAAAATATATTTTAGCATTTTTAAGTTTCAAAAATTCATGCAAAAAAATCTTATTTAAAAGGTTTTTTAGCTGCATAATTTTTGGGTGACGTATACAAACATTTGATTTCAACGTGTGTGGATTCAAAAAATGCTGATTTTTTTTGCCCAAAAACTTTTTTGTTTTAGAAATAAAATTTATAGAATTATTTTTTTCTGGAGTAAAAAATAAATCAAATTAATTTAAGCTAAATTAAATTAAATTACGTCCTTCTTTGAATTTTTTTACACAAGTTATTAGCCGAAATAATTTGGGTCTTCGAAAGTCTTACCACGAAATGTTACATCACTTGAAGCAATACAGAATTTTCTTAAACCATTTTAGCACTGTCGTGATTCCCGAATATTAAAATATTAGGGGTTTTAACTGTTTACAAAATTCTTTAAAAAAGATTAAACGATTTTTTACAAATTTTTTGTAATTAATTAACTAAACTTTTTAAAACTGGAGAATCAAGGATGGTACTTTTGAAACAAAAATTTTGCAAAACTGAACTCTTTTTTCTTCAAGGCCTTTTAAAAAATTTGTAAATTTAATGTATTGTTTAAAAAAAGAGAAAGTTTTGTGCAAAAAAACACTTCTTTTTTACAAATAAAAACAAAACTCTAAAAAATATTTAATTTATGTGTTTTTTTAGACTTTAAAGAATAAGAATAAACTGGTTTCACCAAAAAGATTAAGAAAAAAAAGATTCCAACGAAATTTTAGGCAGAATAAAATTATCTAAGAATTCAAAACTGTAAAAAAATATTAAGATTTATAGGCAAAATTTAATTGTTAATATTTCACAAAAATTATATCTAATAAACTGGAAAAAAATGCCATTCTTCCATAGATGGTTTTACATAAAAATTTTAAAAAAATGTAAAAAAAGGATGCAAAGCTTTATCCCTAAAATATAAAATTCACTGTAAAATAAGTTTGTTGAATTAAATACCGTATTCTTACAGTAATACTAAAAATAATAAAGAAAGCTTAAAACAAAAGTATAATTTTCAAATACAAAAATGATTAAATTAACTATCATATTGGGAAAACCTTTTAAAAACACAAACCTGATCTTCTACAAATCCTCATGTGATTAAATTTATTTTACACATTTTTTTAAATATTTGAAAAACAAAAAAAAATAAAATGAATTTGGATTATCATCATCACCCAAAAAAATATAGAAAAAAGGGAACTCACAAATGTTTTGAAAAAAGTATACACACATTTTTGAGTTTTTTTTTACTTCTTTTTTTTAAAGTTACTTTAATCGTCGACTATTTTGGATTTAAAAGAAAGCATATATTTAAAAAGGAAAAATTCCCACGCGCTAACAAATTCGCACCCATTTTTTGCTTTCTTTTTTAAAAAAATTCCGGGGATAAAATTAGTTTCTATTTTTTTTTATTTGTTTGTTTTGTTTAAACAATAAAAAATAGGGGAAAAATAAAAAGAGATAAATGACAAAAAGATTTTAGGTACGAAAGATTTTTATATCTGTTATACGGTAGAAAAATCGATATATAAAAACACAAAATTTGAGGTTGAAATGTTTAGCACTATTTCAACACTGTAACTTATTTTATGGACAAAAATATTGATAAACTGTAATCATCAAGCCTTATTGGCTTCAAAAAATTATTAACAGCCATTTTATATCCTAAAGATTTTTAATTTTTAAATTAAAAATCTTTAGGATATAAAAGGATTACACTGTATTCAAATTTGTTTTATTGATTAATTGGGACAAAAATTTTAGGGACATTTTATAAAATTTTACAACATTTTTAAATTTAAAAATAAATTTTTCCTTAATTTTAATTGAGCAAACTCGCTCAAATCTTTGACTTTTTTTAAAAAATAACAATGGCAAAAAAAATTACCAAAATTTTGGCTCGCGTATGCATATTTCATAAATAAAATATAAATTTGAACGGGTTTTTTTTAATTTTAGCATAATTAAATTCGTCATATTCCTTTTTTTTATAAGATTAAAAAATGTTTCAAAGCGGATTAAAAATATTAAATTTTTTTGCATCAAATATATTTAAATATATATATATGGTTTCCACTTTTTATTAGTAATAAAAAAACTATTTATATTAGTTTAAAATTAGCATCCCAAAATAAACAAAAGTTTAGTTTAAACTGTGGATTTTCAAAAAATATCGTTGGGGGGAATTCCTTGAATCACCTTGTACTTAAATGGGATTGACATAATTATTTTATAAAACATTTATCAATAGCTGAGCGTCATTTAAACTGCAATAATTAAACACAAATTTATTTTATTTCAAAAAATTGCGTAAAAACAATTATTGTAAATGTAATTTGTTTAAAACTTAATTTTACACAATTATTTTATAAAAATTTTTATGATTACAAGCTCTTTAAGTTCATATAATTGTCTCTTTTTTCTTTATCTTTTAATGATAAACAATTAAATCTCTTTAAACACATTTAAATATTTTTCTATGTTAAAGTTCATTCACACTTTTAAAAAATTTGCTAAAAATTGCACTCATATTTATTTTTTGCTTTAAAATTTTAATTACTATTTACAAAACTTCGACCACAAAAAAACAATTTGATACTTCCTGGTTTTCTAGTTTTATAAAATCTTTCATAAACTCCTCCTTCCTTTTTTCTTTTGATTACCCCCCTATCTATTAATATAAAAAATCTAATACAAATAAACAAGAATTTTCCATCCAAGACAGAAAAAGAATCATTTGTATTTTGAAAAAAAGCAAATAAATAAAAGTTAGCTGCTAAAAAAAAAAGGAATTTATGTGAGAATAATCAAATAGAATAATGGGGATAAAGTTTAATGGATATTTGTTGGAAGGAAAAAAAAGTTTTGCATTCAAAATCAGAAAAGAAGAATTATTTTTTGAAGCAAAAAAAAAATAGTTTGAATACAAAGTTAGAGTAACAAATTGCAAAAAAAAGGCAGTAAAAGTTGTAACGGAAGGAAAGATTGCGTAAGCAAAAAAAAAATAAAATAAAAGCATTCATTAAAATTGAAAGAAAAATATATATAAATGGGTGCCACTTTTCTCTTTAAGTTTTTTTTTCTTGGATTCTTTTTATTTTTCAAAAAAAAATAGTCAAATCTAAGATTGAATCTGTTTTTTAAAAGGCTTTGAAAGAAAGAAGTTTTTTAAAAACAATAAAATTAAAAGGGAATTTTAAAATTTAAATTTTTACGGCTAAAAAAGTTTGATTAGAATGGTATAACTATTGTTTGAAAAAAAATTTTCACATAAAATTCATAAATTTTATCTCACAATCATATCAAAAATGATAAGAAGATGTTTTAAACAGTTTATATCTCATATCACCGAAATTTCGAAATCAGTCCATTTAAAACATCGTTTTAAAATTTAAATAAATCCCATAAAAAAATTATACATTGAAATGAATGAAATTAATTTAAAAAATTACCAAAATAAATTACCAATGATTTTCCTGACACGAAAAAAAAGAGACTTAGCCTAATAAAAATAAAAAGAGCAAAATTGAAAAAAGCAGTTTGCGCAAAAAAGGAAATACTTTTTTTTTCGGTTGTTCTTTTTAAAGAACAAGTTTAAAAGCTGACATTCGCAAAAAGTTTTTTTAAAAAGCATCATTTGAACTCTATTGTTGTTTAAAGTCGGCAGTCGAATGAGCTACTACGAATAAATGCCGTCGCCGCCGCCTATGACAAAGTTATTTCTTTTTTGTTTGTAACAGTGTTTTCAAAATTTGAATGCTTCCGATTAGAGTATGCTTTTATTTTCAATTAAAAAACACTTTTAACAAAGTAAAATAAAATTTATAAATATTTTTTTACTTCCTCTCACACAGGACATCTCTGAATTAACAATAAACAATTTCAACAAACAAATATTTATTTGAATTAATTCAACAAATCGGCAAACCTGAAGAACTTCAATAAATCAGTAAAAATGAAGAAATTCTTCAAAGATTTGTTGAAGTTATTCAGTTTTGCCGATTTGTTGAAGGTATTTATTGTTAGTTCAGAGCAGTGCTGCCGGTTTTCGTTCTATCGGTCCGGTCTATCGGTTTGGTTCGGTAAAACAAAGAAAAGGGTATCGGACCGGTACACCGAAGACCGAAAAATTTCGGAAGACCATCAGCATGGGCTCAGAGACCTGTGTAATTGTTAAAAGATAATGATAATGATATCAGTTCAAATTTTTACTTGCATTTTTCTTGCTGTTTTTATGTATTCCATGAAAGAAAACAAAAAATGCAGAAATTTAAAGGAGGCGGACTCTTTACTTTTTTCGTTTTTTTACGAATGGATGAACCTGACAATCAGGCAAAGAACAAAGGAAATTTCTATTGTTCTTCGCCTGATCGTCAGGTTCATCCATTCGAGAAAAAAAACGAAAAAAGTAAAGAGTCCGCCTCCTTTAAGATCTAAAATGTGGGAATGCAACATTCGAAGCTGATGAATCTTTGATTAAAGACCCATGAGTTGATAAACCTATAAATTCTAAGAAAAATTGAATATTACTTTATTAATCGACATTTTTTAAGTTATTTATAAAAATTCCCAACTACAAAATGCCATCATTGAGTAAGTCTCATAGCTAACAGCTGGTGATAAAAGAGTTACCCTAATTTAATTCAACATTATTAAATCTGTATTCATTCCTTTTTAAATATTCCGTGCCAAAATATTGGATAATAAACTTAATTAAATTTAAGGAATAAAAAAAAAGCAGCTGCTTTTTTTAGTTGTTTTTTTCCAAAGCATTCTAAAAAAACACAATAAAATTACGAAAATTAGCTACCAAAAAAATATTTTCGAACAAAAATGAGTAAAACTTTTTTTGAATTTAAATTAGCAAAACAAATTCGGCAATTTTTTTAGGGTTCAAAAAAAGACAGAATATTTAAAAATGAAAAAAGAAACAGTGAAAATGAATTTCAGGCGGTGTAAGTAGCAACCGGCGCGTGAAAAAAAAATTTTCGATTTTGCTATTAATTTTTATACCATCAGATTGATCTGGATGTTCGTCATTTATGAGCAAAAGACGTTTTTATTTTTTAACCAACGGTTTCAGAATTATTGGGAATCTGCGGCGCGAGCCTCAGATTTTTATGGCGGAAAAAAAAGAAGCGGGGACTGACCTTTGGGGAGCTTGTCCGAGTGGGAGAGAGCGCATGCTTGCAAGCACTGTGTGCGAGGTTCGATCCCCGCCGGGTGAAAAAAAAAATATTTTAATTCAAATTAAACAAAAAATGATTGTATTTTATGATTTTATCTAAATTGGGATAATAAAAAAATTTATCTGTAATAAAATAAAGCATTAAAAATTGTAAATATCGAAATGTAATAACAAACAAAGTTAAAATCAAACTACAACTATTGTTTTGTTTCTATTGTTTTTTGCGGCAAAAAAATCTATTATATTTTTTGACAAATTTATTTATGTGAAAAAAAGAAAAATAAAAAAAGAGATTGTAAAAATCAGTTTTATCTTGTGTAACAAAGCGCGATATAGCATTTTTTTTCAATTTCAGAAATCGCATTTTTTAACATATTTTTTTTGCTATGCGATTTTTCCTGTATGAATTATTAAAGATGGGAACAATATCTAAATGAATACCGTCTGAAAAAAAATCAACTGGCTTTTATTTGTGTTTCTTCTTGCAATAATAGATTATACAGTAATCTCAATTTGAATCAAAATCGTCTATTTTCATCAGCAGGTCTAGTAAAAGATAACAAAAGTGAGACAATAACTCAAAAAAGAAACGAAATTGATGAATTTGATAGTCAAAATAAATTAAACATTCTTGGAAGAAGTCCAACAAATATTTATATTTTGACCAAAGTAATTAATATCAAGGATGTGCAAACGCCAAACGAAATTCAACGTGGCATTCGACCATAAAAAAATATCATCGCCATTTTTTTAACGACTTTCGTTTTTTTTTGGCGTTGCTTTGACATTTTTTTGGCGACGGAAAAAAACCAACGCCTTTGAACGCCTGGCGTTTGCCCATCCTTGATTAATACATTAGTTCATTAATAAAATACCATTAATGGACGAATGCATTTTTTTGATTGGATATGCCCCTTTTGAAGAGAGGCGAAAGAACTTAATTCTGAGGCATAAATTTTGAATATCATTCGATATATACATCGATGTTTAAATTAATAAAAATTCTGAAATTTAAAAGAAAATTGTAGTAGAAAATTCTCATTTCTGATTAACATTTTTTTGAGAAAAACTGACAAGAAAATGAGAATTTTCTGAATTTGCAATCGGCGAAATCTCCAAATTTTTAAAAATGTAATGAGCTTATCAAAAATCTTATTTTTGGCGAAACCATTAAATCTGTTGAAACATCAATGATTGATACCTGACATCAGGAAAAAACATGAATAAATTAGAATTAAAAAAAAGACCTTACTGACAAATTTTGCATCCGTTAGCGTCAGAATTTTCGCATTTTGCTTGGCCCACACTGTTGTAACATAAGTAAATAACAACAAATATATTTATTACAGTGAATAACGCCTAACGCTTTGATTAAAAAGCAATTCTAAAAATTCATAAACTGAAATAGTTGGTAAAAGATTCTGAATCTAAAATTTTTTCTGATACTTTTAGTGTTGGTATTATATTCAAATTCGGCTGAAAATCAAATTCAGCTATAACATATAATATCTGTGAA
The DNA here is from genome assembly GCA_964035985.1 of Panagrolaimus superbus. Taxonomy (NCBI): domain Eukaryota; kingdom Metazoa; phylum Nematoda; class Chromadorea; order Rhabditida; family Panagrolaimidae; genus Panagrolaimus; species Panagrolaimus superbus. The sequence goes on from OZ038357.1 coordinate 3,558,991, forward strand.
TGCTTTTACATAAATAAATTTGTCAAAAAATATAATAGATTTTTTTGCCGCAAAAAAACAATAGAAACAAAACAATAGTTGTAGTTTGATTTTAACTTTGTTTGTTATTACATTTCGATATTTACAATTTTTAATGCTTTATTTTATTACAGATAAATTTTTTTATTATCCCAATTTAGATAAAATCATAAAATACAATCATTTTTTGTTTAATTTGAATTAAAATATTTTTTTTTCACCCGGCGGGGATCGAACCTCGCACACAACGCCTGCAAGCTTGCGCTCTCTCCCACTCGGCACTATGAATTTTTGATTTTGTTACACTTTGCCAAACACATTTTTTAAAAAATTTTTAGAAATTTTTTTTTAATTTTGTGTAAAAATAAAATTTTAAAAATAAGTCAAAAAGAGGCAAGTTAATTATTTTCAATAGATAGCCCATGATATTAGCAATCTAACGATACCTCATTGATCTCAGATGATAAAGGTTTGATCGTTTGCCGTTGATTCAACGATGCTGCATAACAAAGTTTTTAGTTTAAAATCCCTAAAACTTTGCTATTCGGCTGATTTTAATGTTCATTTTATGTTTATATTCTTTGTTATATCATATATTTTAATATTTTCACAGCACATTCTTAAAAACACCTGACTTTATATATAATTTTCCAAGAATTATATATATATACAAATGTTTGCTTCATTTTTCAGTTGATAAGTTGTTTGTACACATCAAATAGACATCAGTCGATCTAAAAATGATATAAATATTATTAATTAAGTAAATAAAAAAGCTTACGTGAAACATAATCCGTCTATTTTACGTTAGATTGACGTTAACATGCGTACATTAATATTGTAAATTTAGTAATTTTGAAAACAAAATTTTTCTTCGAAACTTTTTTTTGTTTATCATTTTTGCCGCCATTCTGCTTGATATTAAAAAAATCAATTTGTTTGTTGTTTTTGGCAATGCAGAGGTCAGAAATTTTTTCTTCAAGTGTCTCTCAAGTACGGTCTTTGAGGTGTACTTTGATGAGTTTTATCGTAAAATGATTTTTTTATATTTTTTTTCGAAAACGCCCGCTCAAAGAGGAACTCATGTATCATTCTTTTTAATTTTTAAATTAAATTTTTAAAAAAGCAGAGTGGAGACGTGTCTACACCGCAATATCTTGAGGGCAGCACTTTAGGTATACTAGAAAGAAAGATTATAAATGGGCAAAACAGCAAAAAATGATTTGTTCAATATTCATACCAGTTTGGGCGGAAAACATGAACAGCAAATAAGCTTGCATTGATGCTTTTTTCTTTTATATACTTAAAAAATATTCAATAACGTTGACGCTCTTACATTTTTTTGAAAAATTATATATAAAGTCAGGTGTTTTTAAGAATGTGCTGTGAAAATATTAAAATATGTGATATAACAAAGAATATAAACATAAAATGAACATTAAAATCAGCCGAATAGCAAAGTTTTAGGGATTTTAAACTAAAAACTTTGTTATGCAGCATCGTTGAATCAACGGCAAACGATCAAACCTTTATCATCTGAGATCAATGAGGTATCGTTAGATTGCTAATATCATGGGCTATCTATTGAAAATAATTAACTTGCTTCTTTTTGACTTATTTTTAAAATTTTATTTTTACACAAAATTTAAAAAAAATTTCTAAAAATTTTTTAAAAATGTTTTTGGCAAAGTGTGGTTTTGCCAAATAATTTATAGTGACTCGGACAAGCTCCCCAAAGGTCAGTCCCCGCTTCTTTTTTTTCCGCCACTCGTTTTTCATTTTTTTTGCAAAAAAAGAGAACGCGCCGGTTGCTAGGTGTAAGAAGTCTGTAAATTATTTTAAAAAAGTATTATTTGTCGATTATTATTTAAGAATGCAACTTTAAAATAAACACGATCAATAAATTATTTTCAAACATGTGACATTTCAAAGAATAATTTCAAATAAATTGTTCTAAACATGATACATCTGGAATATTTTTTAAAAAAATTGTGTTTGTAAACATGCAACATTTCGCCAAATATATTTAAACATGCTACATTTTCGCAGAATGTTTAAAAAAAAATTAATTAAACATGCTATATTTGCGTTAAACGTTTTAAACGTGCTACATTTCCCTGAAAATTATTTAAAAATGCTACATTTGCGCAAATTTTTTGCCAAAATTTTTTTTAAACATGCTACATTTGCGCAAAATTTTTTAAACATGCTACATTTGCGCAAAATTTCGTGCGTTCCTTTGTGCAAATGTAGCATGTTTAAAAAATTTTACGCAAATGTAGCATTTTTAAAAAATTTTACGCAAATGTAGCATTTTTTAATAATTTTGCGCAAATGTAGCATTTTTAAAAAATTTTGAGGGAGCTGTAGCATCTTTAAAAAAATTTTTCCACACAAAATTTGCGCAAATGTAGCACGTTTTAAAAATTATAAGAGAAATGTAGCATATATAAAAAAACTCCTCTTCTAAAACTTTACGTAAATGTAGCATGTTTAAAAAGCGATGTTTACAAGAAAATATTTATTATTATGTAATTTACCGTCGCATTTTCAAAAAAATCCATTTTAATAATATTCGACAAATAATACTTTTTTAAAATAATTTACAGACGTCTTACACCGCCGAATTTCAAACTTTGAATCTGTCATCCCAAATTTTTGACAGCGTTGTTTTTCCTTTATTTTTTTGGAAACAAAAACAAATATTTTCGAATTTGTCACTTTTTTTCATCCCAAAGTTTTAAAAATAAACTTTTAAAGTTTGCAAAGCTTTCAAAGTTTTTTACCTAAAACAGTTTAAGCAAAATAAAATGAAGGAAGGCTTCGTTTCCACCCCGTTAAATTAAAAATTTGAAAGGTTTGCTGAAGTTAATACATTTATAACAATTAATTTGCAACGAATTAATAGACATTAAAAAACAATATAACACTAATAAAAAATTTTTTCTTGTTGAAGTTGATGTTTATAAGTTCGAACATTTTGAAAATTTAAATTCTGCTGAATTTCAGGTGTGATTGTAAGAATTTCTTTTAAACTTTCATTCTGTTGAAGGGTTCCTTTTGCCAAACATAAAAATGAATGTGATGGATATTCTTTTTTCTAATTCTGAATAAAATTTGACTGAAACCACTTTGTTGCTTCAAAAAGGTTACTTTTCTGCGAAATTCATTTTCCAAATCCCGCGGAATTGCAACAATAAATGCTCGACCACGAATTAAACGTTGTTTAAAAATATTTGGGCTGTTTAAAGTAAATGGATCAAAAACAATTCGGCAATAAGTATCTTGAGCAGCCTACAAAGTCAAAGATTATATATATTTTGTATCGGATATTGAGAACCGTCCATTTTCAAAAGTCGATATCCGTTCTCAAAAAAGGAAATCAGATTTTATGAAAATTGTATGATTTTTATAACTTTTGTATTATTTATAATTGTATTTTAAAAAACCAACGGTTCTCAAAATTCGATACAACATACATATATATAAACAATCACTTACTTCATGAATAAATTTGAATTCTGGATAAATTTGAAGAAATTCAAAAGAGCCAATTGAAGCAAAAAATTCCACAAGTTTTTTTCCCGCATTTGATTTAAGTGATATCTGTGCTTCAATATCCTTAACAGAAGCCTAAAAAAGTGTACTGCGAGTTTCAGAATAAAAAAAAGAAAAAAACTTACAGTATCCAATTTGTATAATAATTCAAACATAATTGTATATCAGCAGCTAAAGAATCAGTCCGATAATCAAATTTCTTTAACCATGATGCAATTCTTCGAGTTATAATATTTGCAGAAGGTTCATTTGAATGAATATTTAAATCACTTCTTGTAAATTTTTTATCAACCAAGTCATAAATTGGATCCGAGCTAATCGGAACATTACTTTCCGTCCATACAGCATCTAATGCTTCCCATGCAACCCACGGAAAATATAATGAAGCACCGTCTTCTGAAATTTTTTACTTGAACTTTGAATAAAATAAAATAACTTTTTTACCGTATGCAACTTTGTAATAAGCAACTGAAAGCTTCTGTGTCCAAAAATTGTAACTACAAAAGTTTCTTGAAAGCAATGATTGCTTTATGCTGTAACACATAAATGCATATATTTTTTTAGCATTATGAACATTAAGCCAGAGTGGAACAAATTTACCGATTAACCGATTTGTTAATCCAAAAACGCCGAATAAAGCGGCAACAAGACTTTCGATGTATGTGGCCGATGCATCACTGAAACGGCTTCTTCCGGCAAATGATAAAGTGTACATTTTTATGCATTCACATGCATCTACTTTTGGCATATTTAAATTTAAATGCATTTTATCGATGTGGCGGCAATTCATTGCCGCGGTGTAAATTGCACCAGCTTTAAGTGTCACAGATGGGCATGCCGACTGCAATATTGCATCTTTAATATGCTCGGGCCCACGGTGAAAATTAATTGCAGATGATTTGCCGACATATAATTGCCGGCAGCAACATTGCACATTTTCATCATCGGGCACCGACATATCCACTTGTAAAAGTGGAAATTCTTTATGATCATAAACCCGATCATTTGTGGCACAATAATGTGCCAAACGGCTCTTCTTGGCATCCATAATTTCTTTGATCGGGGTGGCATAATCGCCGATGACATAAATGCCGACCCCTCCATCGGCAACTTCTGGAAATTTTTCCAAAAAAAGGACTTCGCCTTCATTTATATCGTCCCAGTTGACGTCATCACTAAATAAATTAATGATTCCGTAACGGAAATTTTCCAATACATTGCAAGCTATTCCATCACCGCTTTCACGCATACATCTTGTATGCCTGAATCTGGCCCTATCTTTAGTGAGGCTGGAAAAGCAATGCCAGCAACATTCGCTCATTATATTACATAAAAAAGAACACAAAAAACAGGACAACACAAATACAGAAAAAAAAACTATCAACAAAAAATCAAATTCAAACTAAGAAAAAATAAAAAGTATACTTACTATAGTAAAACTTTTATTTTGTGGGTAATTTTTCAATCAATAAAAACGACAAAAAATATTTTTGACGGCAATGGCGCACTCTTTGCCAAGGGTTTGTTTGACTTGATTATTTTTGATTTTTTGTTTGTTTCTTTCACCGGTGCAATGTCTTTTGAATGTATTACCATTTTAATATGTTCTAAAAATCTTTTTAGAAATATTGTCAACGATATGCTTTGGGTATGTTAAATAAGATAAACGGGTTACGTTATATTTAAAAATATTTTTTTAGACTGATCCAGGTACGACAATATCATTTTGAAGAAGAACTTCAGCTCGCGGATATGATTTTGTTTTTGTAGATAAATTAAGATATTTTAATCATATTTTAATCCACAGTATTTTTATGCATTTTTTATATAATCTCTGAATATTATTATTGATTTAATTGTTTCAGCCCTACAACTTGTTGTTGATGGATTTTGGGTGTTTACTGATCGATAATTGATGACAATCTTTTCTGCACCATTATACTGTAATATTTATGAAAATTATAGAGCTGTTTTAAAAGTTGATTCAAATCTTCATTGTCAACTTGTGGCATTTGTGCCAAATGGAGTATTCTTCTTTTTTTATCAGTGATAAAAAAATTTTTTATAGGTTAAATGTTAAATTTTTTTGGCTAAAAGTTAGTAGAGTATTCTTCTTTTTTTATCAATGATAAAATTTTTTTTATCGGTTAAATGTTAAATTTTTTAGCCAAAAGTTAAAGAAATGATTGTTGAAAGAAATAATTTATGGGAAACGATTGAAATTGCAAAAAAAATGCTAAAAGCCTCTTCCACGGATTTTATTAATCCCGGTTGTACATTTTTATCACAAAACTTTTATAATAAAAGTTTTATTATTATCGAAACACTCGTTTATTACTTTATGCGGCAACTTTCTATAAAAAAAATATAATTGTAATACATTTTTATCATTAAATTGATAGCACAAAAGTCGATTAAATATCCGAATTGCTGAAATTATTTAAAGAATTAATGCACATCGATCAGATGCCCCGGCCGGATCATATTGTATCGAAATTCTTTGACTTGCAAAAGAATCTAGGTTATCGGTGTCTAAAAAAAGATTATGAATGTTTTAAAATTTGTTTTTGCTAAAAAAAAAAGTTGGATTTGTTTCTTATTACAATTCTTTAAATTTGACATAAAAGATATGTATAAAAACTGTGTTCCTTTAAACAAGGAACTAAATTAAAGACACAAAAAAAAGAGGAAAGTCAGCAGAATAAAAAAGAATTAAAATTAAAGAGTTAAAAAAAATGCATGCTTTGTATTATTTTTTTTCTGTTCTTTGAACACAAAACTTTTGTGTCTTTTTTGAACACAACAAAGCATAAACAACAACAACAAGAATATACTCACACTTATCTTCTTTCTTTTTTTGCTTTATATTGAAAGGCAAGGAAAGACGACAACGTTGATGAAAGTTGTTGTTTTTGTTGCTTCCCTTCCTTCCTTGCTTGCTTACTTTTTTTCTTCTGCTGCTGCTGCTTTTTCACGGACTTCTCTCTTTCTTTCTTCTTGCTTGTCGCCTGCTGCTCATGTCTATATTTTTCTACATTTTTTGTACACTATTTTTTTTGACAATGTTGTTTTTTTTGTTCGTTGTTTGTTTATTTATTTATTTCTTTAACGCCAACTTTTTTATTACTAAAACGTGCTTTTAAACTATTTTCATATATAACTTTTATTGGCGCTGCCTTTTTTATGTAAAAATATTTAGTTTGTGGGAATTAATGTAGTAAAAAATCTGTAAAAATCTTTAAATTCACATTTTATCTGAATTGCTTATTTATTTTGTCTCATTTCATGTATAAATTTATCTGTAAATTTTTTTCAGAACTGCTAATTTGCGTAGAATTTATCTTGAATGGATTTTTCCTGCACGGCAATGTTGTGTAAATTTTTTTCAGAAGTGCTAATTTGCGTAGAATTTTTCTTGAAGAGATTTTTTCCGCACGGCAATGTTATGTAAATTTTTTTCAGAAGTGCTAATTTGCGTAGAATTTTTCTTGAAGAGATTGTTTTTCCGTGGCTTTGCTAAATTTGGGAAATATTCTACACAAATTAGCACTTCTGAAAAACATTTACACAACATTGCGTGCGGAAAAAATCTCTTCAAGAAAAATTCTACGCAAATTAGCACTTCTGAAAAAATAATTTCGCAAAAATTTCTCCGGAAAAAATCCATTCAAGAAAAATTCTACGCAAATTAGCAGTTCTGAAAAAAATATTACAGATAAATTTAGACATGAAATGAAACAAAATAAATATGCAATTCAGATAAAATGTGAATTTAAAGATTTTTACAGATTTTTTACTACATTAATTCGCGCAAATTAAATATTTTTACATAAAAAAGGCAGCGCCCTTTTATTGATTACAAATGATTCTACAATTGTTTTAAACATTTTTTTAGTTAAAAAAAAAGTTGTCCTATCACAAAGAAAAAATACCCATCATCATCATTATTTTTTTAACTTTTTATTTTGTGTTTTATCAAATTAAATCATTTATATTTTAAAAAAAAAGAATAGTCTACAAATCACAAATTTTTTTATTAAATTTTTAAGGAATCTCTCTTTTTTTGGCCAATTTTTTTGTTCGTTGCTTTTTGACACTTTCTATTTATTTTTTTTGGTTTTGTCTTGCGACTTTTTGATGCTGTCAAAAATGTCTTAAACAATTTTTTGAAGAAAAAAATAATGTCTCAATTTAATTTCATTGATTTTTACTTTGTTGTAATAGATTTTGTTTTAAAAAAAGCGGCTATTAAGTGTAGTTTTGATTATTTTTAATGTAATACCTAATTTCACAGTTTGTAAAACCTTTATTAATTACAGTAGTTACAGTATACCTTTAAATTTAAGGGTTAATTCAAAATACAATAATTACTATTTCAAAAATTCTACACTCACTTATTTGCATATGAGCTGCCTTACTAAAATTCTGCTATATTTTCTAAAAAGATCTTTAAAATTATTGAATTTGCATAATATTTTAAAATTAAATTTTTGTTTAGTTTTTATTTAAGTTCCTTTTCTGATAATTGCATAAAAATATTTTAAGCTTTTTGGTTTCTAAAAAAAAATTATTTTTAGTTCCCTAAAATTTAATGCCATTTGCAGCTATAAATATTCCAGAGATTATTTTTAATAATTTCGAAATACAGACGAATATTCATTCTTTTTAGTCTATCTTTTAGTTTTTAGCATTAAAAAATATATTTTTCTTCACCATCCAAGTCACAGCAGCTATAAAGTGCAACAAAACAAACCAAAAAGCATCTTGTTTTTTGCTGTGTTTAGTTTTTTCCCTTCTCTCTCTCAACTGTTTATTTTATAGCATTTTTTAATTTTTAATCTCAAAGTTAAACCTTGGTTTTTTTCGTGTTAATTAACTGAAAACAAAATAAAAAGTTTTTCTTTCTCCACAAAACTTTTTATTGATTGAAACAATTGTTTTTCTTAAAAAATAATTCTAATAAAAATTCTTCATTTTTTTGAATCAAAAAAAAAGGTTGTTGTTTTTGTTTTTCATACATTTCTTTCTTTCTTTTTTTTCTAGAAGGAACTTTGGCGCGCTCGGTGCGCCGATAAAAATAGAATTTTTTAAGTCTTTCATTTTATTAATATTACGTTAATGTTAAATCCAATTTTGTTTTACAATATTAAAGCAGTCATTTCTATAGAATCAGTTTGATTTTATTGATTTGTCATTTACATTTAAAGATGTTTCTTTTAGGCCTACATCTACTGTAGCTACAGTATCCTTGTTTCGGTTTCAGTTTTTAAAATTTGCTTATTTTATTTTCTCGAATTCTTACAATTTCTTTTCCGTATCCATTAAACAATTGTGGTAGTGTTTTTTAATCAATTTTAAAATCCTGCTGTACCTTTTCTTGTTACTTTCTATCATTGCACTATTTTATTTGCCTCAATTTTTCCAACCTACTTTACGCGTGTTAAAAAAAACTGTTGTTTGTCGTGAAAAATTACTGTATTCAGTTTTATATCCAGTTTTTGCAAAAATATTATACTTTTTTAGGCATTAAAATGGGTCTTTTTGAAATATTTACCGCCGAATTAATGGCATTTTCGGTATTTTTTACATTTTTGCCAATGGTTTTGATTAAACAATGGAAGGAACGTGGAACGGCCGAAGGTTTTACATCAGTCAATTTTGTTTTGCCAATGTTAATGTAAGTGTGTTTGTTTTTTAATATTTGTATTTATTTTATTCATGTTTTGGATGTATTTTTTATTATATTTTTCATTGATACGTGTTATTAGAACACAGTTTTCCCTAACCATTGAAAATATTCTCAAACGCAGTTACTAATATCTTCGACATATTTAATCATACATTTCACATTTTTTTAGGCAAGCATGTTGGTTCCGCCATGGTTGGATGACAAATGATAAAGTTAATATTTATCTTAATGGTTTCAATTTAATTGTTTTTTCATTTTATATTGCTGCATTTGCATATTATCAACCAAGACGGGTATGTTCTGTTCGTTAACAGCGATCCAATGGTTATTATTTCAAAACTTTTATGACATTTTATCAGTTATTTAAAAGCTTAAAATCTTGAACGCGAACTTTTTCTGTATAAACTAGCACCTTTCACTTTGTTTAATGTATTTTTGCTTAGTATACATATAAAATCTCTCTAAATTTTTCAGCAATATTTAATTGGTCAAGTATCTGGTTTATTGATTTCACTTTTCTTCCTTTTTTCATATGTTGATCAAGAACCTGAAGATACTAAACGTCATGAGCTTATGAGTGGTGTTGCTGCAACAACTCAAATCTTTTCTCTTCTTGGTGGAGTTTATGAGATTGTATGTTTTCTTTTCTAATTTCAACAATTTATTGATTATATTAATATGTTTTTTTAGAAGCGTGCCGTTGATTTAAAAACAACTGAATATATTCCAGCTGCAATTCAATTTGGTATTTTCTTACTTGTTAGTCAATGGACTGTCTTTGCTTTATTGATTGGAAATTATCACATGTTTGTAAGTGTTTTTTTGTAGAAAGGAATTGTAAAGTGATATATATATATGATAACTGATATCGTATAAGTGTTTTTTTTTATTCTCTTGAAATTGGAACATAAAGTTGCTAATTAATAAAACCATTTTTTAGCTTGCAAATCTTGCTGGTCTTGCTGTTAATGTTGCCACAATTGCATTATACTTTATTTATCCACCTCTCACTTGGAAGGTTCCAATCTTCAATATTCCACCACAAAAGAAAAAAGAATAAAAACCTTTAGTTTATTTCAAAGATTTCGTAATTCATGCTTTTCCTCTTTTTTTTTGCAGCTCAAAAAATTAATTGCTTGAATTTGTATGAAAACTTTTTTTCAAGGGAAGTCTTTTGAGTGCTAACAAATTTTAAGGTTAAAGTTACAGTAATTTTTTGCTATATTTCATTATTCATTCTTTGCTTATATTACGGTAACCTAAAACTAATTATAAATTTATTAGCACTCAAATTCTTCTTTTAAATTTGTGCCTTTTTTTCTGTCTATTCATTTCATTTATTAGTTATATTATTATTCTTTTTCTTCCTGTAGTCTTAAATCTTACAAAAGCCATATATGCTTTTATTTTTTGCTGCTGCATTGGTTACGAGTTTATCTTGCCCCCCTTTCAGATGGTTATTTTGTCATTGTATTGTGTTTCTTTTCTTTTTCCTCTCTTGCGGTTATAAATTTAGATTTTTGTTAGTTATATTTAAATTTAATAAAATTTAATTTTTTTTTGTTCGGTGGTAGAATGCTCGCCTGCCACGTGGGCGGCCCGGGTTCGATTCCCGGTCGATGCACCAATTGTTCCGGCGATTTCCGCAACAGAATTAAAGATGAGATAGAGAGAGAGACGTTTGATGATAAAGTTTATTAGATGAACACAATAAGATAAAATACAAAACACAAAGCTTTTATATACAAATCGAAGGGTTAGAATGAATAATAAGATAAATTAACACAAATCACGAATTTTCGTGACAGAGTTTATCAATTTTTATCTTGCGATATTTGACCTTATCCCTAATGTTCTTTTTTATTACGTATGTTTCTTTTTAAAGATAATTAATTAATAACGCACAAATTCACGCACAAAAAATCTATATTCAGTTGTTTGAGATTTTGGGTTATAAGTATATTCTTTTATTTTTCAATATTTGATTAAAACGAGTTCGATGTTTTGTCAACTTTTTGTTTTTATTGTTACTCTTATGAATATTGCTGTTTTTTCTGATAATATGTTTTTTGTTAATGGTAAGAAAAATTAGTTAAAAATGATACTAACTTAAGAGATAGTCTGCGTAAATATTTGAGCAACCGGGAGCAGAAAAATTTATTTGCTTAAAAGTAAACGACCCACATCAAATTCACGGTTCTATTTTTTTATTTTTTAAAAATTTTGATAATGTTCCCTTACGTGATTTTATTCTTTCTTTCATCCGATTAATACGACGATCAACGGCTGCTGGATCAGTTTTTAATCTAGCATATTCTGCTTCACCTTCAGTCTCAACCGCTTTTCTATCACTGCATTGTTCTTTCAAAAGTCGATAAGTTTTCATGAAATCATTATGACAAGCTCGACCTGCCATTTTTCGATAATCACGTGCAAAGTAAATTATAAGAGATAAGAAAAAACAATCATTAAATGTATTAAATTGTTCGTCAAGCAAAAAACTTTTAGACGCAGTGTTAAAAAAAATTGTTCGTCGACCTTTCAAAAACTTTTTCATTTTCAGATACAACAAATTTAAAACCTACTACTTCTGATTCCAATGATGTTAACTCTACAATGAAAGAAGGAATATTACAATTAAACATGACAGAGCTTTATGAGAATTATTTATTACAAGTTGCCAATTACTGCATGACAAAGCAAGAATTTGCAGATTTATACGGTAATAAAGCTTCATGGAGCTTAGTATATTTATTTGCCCCATATCTCGTTGACGAAACTTCAAAATATATTGGATTAAACATCCTTCGGCATTACTTCAATTTAAAATCGCAACGATTTAATTATGTTGATGAAATAGTAGAAGAATCAGAGGAAATAACAAAAAATAAAGTGTTTTTGGAAAATTTAAAGTATTTTCAATATAAAACTAATTTCTACTCCAAATATTCATTTGAAGCAGAATTTAGCCCAAATGAGATTGACGTTGCTGTAAAATTTTTTGATCAAAAACTTCCAGAAATTCGTCAATTATATAAATTAAAATATTATGGAGAAGCCGAGAAAATTGGTAATAAAACAATATTTAACAAGGATACAATTGATAAAATGTTTGGAAAATTTTTGGATACAAAAAATGATATTTGGAATGCTTTCATAAATATTTATACGCAATCGTACATAGGATTTAAAGTGAAAAAAAGTCCGCGGAATCGTTGCAGTAATTAAAGTAAAATCATTTATCCATTTATGTAATGCGAAATTTTGTACATTCTTTTGTTTTCTTTTCATAAGGGGCTGTCCAGATGTCACGTGACCAAAAAAATTGCCTTTTTTGACCCCCTCCCCCCCCCCCCTTGTGATCAGCCGTGATTATTTTGTTTACCCCCTCCCTCCCTCGCGTGACCAAAAACGTGACAAAAAACTTTAAAAATACAATTAATTTATTTTTTCAAAAAGCAAATTAAATTTCAAGATTCTGGAAAACATTAATATAAGAATAAGAACAATGGACAATGGCAGAAAATGGTTATTATTACCATTTTCTGCCATTTGATTCAAAGATAAATTTTGGAGTGCTTTATTCTGGACATCTTCAAGACCTATAAATAACAGTTTTATAACAAAAGAAATTTTTATGCAGTGTCTTTTTTTCACAATTTTATCAACATTATCAAAATTTAGTTAAATAAATAAACAAACTTGGTGAAACATTTTGACTCATTTTCCTATAAAACCCAATTTTATTTTGTGAACAAAAAACAAAGTTACGTTGAAAAGTGATCACGTGACAAACGATCGACCCCCTCCCCTCCCCTCCCCTCGTGATTTTTCGTGACCATTTGGTGTACCCCCTCCCCCCCTACTCATGATCACGTGACATCTGGACAGCCCCTTAAATGTTAATCAATTTCTCATTCACTGCTCTATACCGTAAGTAAACAAAAATAACCTCATCATGTGAATTATTACAAACCTGGATATTTCTCTCTTTTGATTTTTAGATAATGTCTCTCTTTCCCTAAAAAGTGAAATCTCACTCTATTTTGGCCTTTTAAACTGTAAAGGTGACTCTAGAAAGTTGGTAATATAAAAGGTCTCTCTCTCTCAGTGTCATTCCAAGGGTGATACGACTCTATCACCAATATCTCAAGATGAGCCATTCTTTTGTTATGTTAAATTTTTTTCACTGTATTCTAAATTGTATATAGCAGAATGTTATCTTAAGTTGAAGATTTGCTTTTTATTTAAATAAACGTAGCAATGTGCACGCGCGACTCAAACGCGTGTGTTCCCTGCATTTTTTTCAGTCAAAAGAAAAATGAAAGAGAGGTATACTGTAGAAATTAAAATTTTTGTTAATGATTTTTATTTTTATCCTTCTAGATGTAAAAAAATACGGAGATTCCAAAAATGCAACTTTTAAATATCACTTTCATATAAAAAATCTAAGAAAAGTCTAAAAAATCGCTTTTTTCACGTTTTTTTAAAAGTGATACATTAGGCATGTTAGAGCCGTTTTTTGAAACCACACCTATTCGATGCAGAATTTTTTTCTGCACCGGATAAAATTAACAAAAGTTGCGCGAAAGTGAGCGGTAAAAAGTTTGCGTCTGTATCTAAGTGCGGGAGACGCTGCGCAACAGTCCTTCGGTCACTGGTTCGAATCCAACAACTGCATACTTTCTTTATAATAAAAACTGCTTTTATTTTTGGATTCTCCATGGTCGACAGCATATAGGTATCAAAAATAAACTCAATCGGAGATAAAAAATATTTTTGTGTTTCAGCTGGGCATCGAACCTGCGCTATCGTCTTTGGAAAAAAGGGTTTTTTTGAAAACGACATTGAAAAAAAAAGTGTGGTTTGCAAACGCGACACGAAAATATTTATAAAAAAAATGTGTTCCCCGACTGAAATAAAATCACTTTTTCCATTTTTTTAACAATTAATTACTCGATATTATTGATTTTTTTTTAGTTTTTTGTTTTTTTATATCTAATATTATTTTCATTGCGCATCTAATGGTACCAAATTTATAGCATTTCAATAATTTTGAAAAAATGGTGCACATTGCTAAATAAACGAATAAAAAAAATTAAAATTTTTCTTTGAAAAAAATTTATTAAAATACGATTATTTTTTACATGAAAACGTTGTCGAACAAGTTGAATCTAATGCTTTCTAAAATTAATGTAATGTATGCATAATAAAACATAAAAATTACTTTAGTTGCATAAGCTTCAATAAACTTGTCAGATAACGTGAGAAATCTGTTGATGTAAGGCAGAGCAATTCTGAGATATTTGTGTTGAAGAATTTGACGAAGCTTTCCATTCCTTGCATAATCATGGCGATTCCTTCTTTGCAATCACACATGGGCAAGGTGGTCCGAAGAAAAAATGTTTTTTGCGCCACCCAAAATCACCACAGGTAGCTTACCTGTCGATTTTTTTTTACAAATTTTTTTTTCTTCAATGGTTAAAGCGTTCAAAATAATGTATTTTTTAATGTGTTTGTTAAATTAAATTAAAATAAATAGATTCTTAAAGCATATTAACAATTTATTAATGTGATAAAAAACATATTTCTTTCTCTACAGTAAAATAGGAAAATTATAAACAATAAAAAGTGCATTTCAAAAGTAATTAATTTCTTGTACTGATCTGCTAAAAAATTCTGTTTAGCTGATTCAACATAATTAGCTTTATATGCTTTCCATTCCAAATAAGTTAATTTTTCATTTATAATTGGATGGATAAAGTTCTTGATGAAAAGTTTTTTAATTTCATATGGATCATCGTCAAAACGTGTTTGAATTCTTGTAATAAATTCATTGATGCATATTTGTTTTTTGTTTTCGTATGACTTGCTCTGAAACTGATACTTTACATTCATATTTGATTTTAATGATAACCGAATATAACGATGCTGTTAAAGGACCAGCAGTGATATTCTCAGCAGATTTATTCAAACAACAATTTAAATAAACAGGAAAAGAAAAATTTTTTGTTATTGGAAGCAAGGATGAATATGATTTAAATTTCAAAGATGCTTTAGTTGGAGCATATTCACAACCAAAAGTTATAACTTCATTCTTTTCTCGATCTGGTGTAACTGAAGATGTTTCGTCTTTTCTCTTTTCTCTTTCTTTCTTTTTTTCTCTTCCTTTCTCTTCCTTTCTTTTTTTCTCTCTTTTTGCGCTACCCAGCGCATTTTTCTTGCGCTACGCGCTACCCTTGGTCCGTTTTTCGGACCATTTCGGACCACTTGCCCATGTGTGTTTGCAATTGAAACAAGAGATCCCAGAATTAATTTCCTTGCCACTGATATCTCTAAAAGTTTATGTTTGTTTTACAGATTGTGTAAAGGTATTTAACATACTTTTCAGGGCATTGAAGGAAAATTCGTTCGCAACTGAATCTGCTCTTTTCAATGCCTTCAGTAATTGATGGTACAACAAGAGAAGACATTGTTTTGATGTATGTTGTAACATTATTTACGATGTAATTGCATTTTATTACATCAAAAACTTCAGCATCGGGATTTGCACTACAGAAATCTGTACCAACTGTAAGAATCGTTGAAGATAATAGAGCTAATTTCTAAAAATATGAATTCCATGATTGTATACAGCTGCAAAAACTCACAGCACCAATTTTCCCAACTTCTACCGGACACTTGCTACATTTTTTTTTTTAAATAGTGGTACGCTTACTTTTCAGCAAAAATAGCCGGTAAGAATATAAGCAGGAATGTCATTATACGCATTCTGACCACGTTATCAAATCACCACCAACAGCGCCTTACAACTTTGTAATTCAAATAAATTTTTTGCGTCTTTTTCAGCTTTTATAAAAAAAAATTAACATTGTTTTACACAAAATAAAGATGATTAATAATAATAAAAAGCAAATATCACGGCGTTGTTTCGCATTTCATTTTTCAACATCATGAGCTGTAAAACATTAACAAAGGGGAAATGTGCATACTTTTGAGAAAAAAAAGGTTGCTGATTAATGACCTTTTTTGGCACTATTTTGCAATTGTTTATGTATTTTTTAAAATTAAAAATTTAAGGTCTACATCCGATGCTGCTATTTCAGCTGCAATTTCAAAGTGTTGAAATACTATTTTTTTTAAAAAACCTTTTAAATACATTTTATTTTTTACTTCCATTATTTCCATAAAAAGTACGATATTTAAAAAACTTTGATAAAAAAAAATACTTTAAAAATTGGCGGATCTCTTCAGTTTTTTTTCTTCTCTTTAATTTTGGGCACTTTTTTAGTTTAGTGAATTTTTTTTTACCAGTAATTAAGTTTTGATTTTTTAAAAAAATTTTTTTGATTCTTTTCTTGCTATTAGTGATCACTTCCCGTTCCGTTTTCGGTAAAACCCGGGAAACGGGAATTCCCGTTTTTTGAAAATGGACACGGGACGGGAATTACGGGAATCCCGCGGGAATCCCGTGATTCCCGTCGGAAACTTGTAACATGTAATATCCAAAAATTTTAAGTAATTTTTGAGCAGAATCTGCAGATAATTTATTTTTTTTGTTTGTTTCCATATATTAAAGTATCATCAGAAGAAAAGCTTTCAGATTAATCAGAGCTTGAAGTTGTTAAGAAACAATATTTTGCAACTTAAGCTATATATGGCATTCCCGTTTTATGAAAATCGGCACGGGACGGGATCCGATCAGGGTTGGACGAAAATTTCGTTTCGTTTCGTTTCGCGAAATTTTCGCGTGTTTTTGGAGTTTCGTTTCGTTTCGCGGAACGCGAAACGGAAAAAAATTAAAAAAAATTTTAATTTCATGGGTTTTTGACTTGTTTCGTTTCGTTTCGCGTCACCGAAACGAATTTTGATTTCGTTTCGTTTCGTTTTACAAAACTCAGTTTCGTCCAACCCTGGATCCGATCACTACTTGCTATCCAGTTTTTTATTTTTAAAATTGATTAAATTTTCAATATTTTTGAAAATATTACAAAGGTTTTGTTCAATCTGCAGTTTTGGCCATAATCTTAACCATAAAATTTACTCTATAAAATTACTGCTATTCTAGAGTTGAACTTTGAAAAAATTTTACTATTATATATTCATTTTTAAATTGATAACAAGATATTTTACACAAAGTAATTTCATTTTTCTGGATGGTTCAGTTAAAAATTTCCAAAATTTCGCAAAGCTTAAATATTATTTTGGCTTAAAATTCAAATCAATCAGTTATTTCTAATTTAAAAATATTTGTGAATTTAAAAAAATTATAATTATAGTACTCAAAATCTCGCTCCAGTTTTATGATAAACTTTATATTTTAAAAATGTTAAAAGTTTAAACTTTAATTTTATTTCCAGATTTTCACCTTTTTGTGGAACAGTTTGGATTTTAATTGCAGTTAAACTTTATTGTAACCAATTATTTTTAGACTTTTTCTTATCATAAATCTATGATAACTGTTATGTACGCATAAATTATCATTTTCAGTAGCTACAATGCAATTGCATGGGTACCGAAAAAATATTTTACGTTTACAGTTTTTACCTACTGATGAAAAAGTTGTCCAATTTTATTCAAATGCTTTTTTTCCCCCTACAATTTTGATTTCTGTTTTGCACTTTTATTCGATTCAAAAATTCCAAAAAATATTTGTTCAATTGCACTCTTTGATAGATTAATGATAAGAAAACTCTAAAAATAATTGCTTACAATAAAGTTTAAAAGAAAAAAAAAGTTTGTTCCTTTAAAGTGTCAATTTTCTGATATCTTTTTAAATTTAAAGCTTTCTTTGAACAACAAAAAAAGAATTCAGGAGCTCAATTGTGTCGTCAAATATTCTTCTTCTGCTTTTTTTTTCTTCTTCTGATATGATAAGAGCTAAAACTGTTTTGCAACGTCACAACAAATTTTATGAGGCCATTAATTTATGGTCAAACATTTTTTGCCATAAAATGAAAAAAATCAAAGAGGTGTAATAATAATACTAATGATAGATAAATATTCAGTTTAGTAAATTCATGTAATTCCCTCAGAAAAATTTGTCTGAATACAGTGATACCGAATTTACACTGATGACGTCATCATGACGAAGGCAGTTTTTATCGAGAAATTGTGTTGTAATTAAAATAAACAGTTTAAAATTAAAATGAAAAGCGTTTGCACATTAATTTTGGCAAACTAAGTCATGGTTTTTTGCAGCAATTAATTATTGCAGTTGAATATTAATTATATACAGTAATTTCTTTATATACTGTAACCTAAAAAACTTGTATCTTTTTTAAAAGTTTTGTAGTAGTTTTTGTAAAAATGGATTTCGTATTTTTAATTTAAACCTGCTTAAAACAAAATTTTTCGATATCGTTTTAAAGGTTACTGTAATAATTTAAAGATGGGTGTGATCAGTTTATTAATTATCCCTTTATTTTACTATTTTCAAAATACCTTTAAAAAATTACTATGTTTTATAAAATTTAATTTTTTTATTTAAGTCAGCTTAAATGCGTGATTGGAACCAATTCTAAATTTCAGTTAAATATTTTTCTTAAAAATCTGGATTCTCACAGATTTACTAATGTTTTATATTATCAGTTTTTACATTTTAAAATCTGCCGTTGGAAATCCTTTTTAGTTTCATTTATTTACAAAAAAAAGAAGCCATTTTTGGAAGTTCAAGTAAGAACACTTAAACCGTAAAAAAATGTGCTTATTTGACTTCTTTTCTTTTTTTGAGGATACATTTATTGCATTTTTTTGTCTCTCAGACATTTCTGCAATGTAGCCAAAAGGGTTTTCTTCGGAGCGATAAAATATTATTCCAAATTTGTTTAACTTAAATATGTACAACAATTTTTTTTGTTCTCGTTTTATTTAGCTATATATCAGTTAGAAGCAACAATGATATGACTTAAAATTTAAATGAAGAGCGATAAATGTTGATCCAGTTAACTGTTTTCCATTGTTTAGTAATAATATATAAGACATAATAGTTGAAAATATTTTTGAAGTGAAAGAAAATACGGTGTGTCGAACGCGACCAAAACTGTCCAATGAGAGAAAACTTTTTTTTACATTTTTCCATATTAAATTTTTAAACCTAGATTCTGAGAGACTGAAGCAAGTTAAACGTTTTCTGTAAAAAGAAATAGAACAGTTACCACCACATTAATATGTGTGACTTAAAAAATTTGAAAAAAAAGATTCAGAATCCGTTGGATTCAGAATCTTGGAAAAAAATATTGTCCAAATTGTTCAAAATTGCTATCATTCGAATCGTCTTGATGAGTAGATTACACTAAATGCAAAATTCAGTGTTTTATAGGATTCAGACGCAGAATAAATTAAAATAAAAAAATGAAAAATAAAGTTTTTAAAAGCTGTGAATCTTTTTCCTGACTTCTAAAAAACACTTGATTTTACATTTAGTGTAATAAACTCATCGAGACGAATCGAATGATAGCAAATTTGTAGGATTTGGACAATATTTTTTTCCAAGATTCTGAATCCAGCGGATTCTGAATCTTTTTTTTCAAATTTTTTAAGTCACACATATTAATGTGGCGGTAACTGTTCTATTTCTTTTTACAGAAAACGTTTAACTTGCTTCAGTCTCTCAGAATCTAGGTTTAAAAATTTAATATGGAAAAATGCAAAAAAAAGTTTTTTCTCATTGGACAGCACAACACAGCGTGAAAAATGAAATTTCCTCAAAAAAGTTTCACTATTTTTTCATTTTGCGAAAACGACATTTTGCCAAACGAAAAAAATGTGGAATTTTTTAAAGATATTTCATTTTTCCTCAACTTCAAAAATATAATATTTTCAATTATCATGTCTTATATCCTCAATAAAATATTTGTAATATTGCAGTAGCGTAAAAAGAAACTTTATAAAGAGTTAAATAAAAAGAATTAGTAACCTTCTGGCATTTCTTCCCATGACTTTAACTTTTAAGTCTCCGCCCCCTTTTCTTCTTTTTTGCATTTATTTTTCGGGCTGCATTTTTAGATAAAAAGGGGGGGGGGGGGTAAGAAGCATTACTATAACTATTTTTTGAGAGAGAGGGAAAAAAAGAACATCCTCATCACTCTCAAAAAATCATCAACGACTCTAACAAAATATATATATTTTCCCACACTTCTCCAATTACTTCTTCGTTTTTTTTTACAAAACTTTTGCGGCCAAAACAATTATACTTGACTTGCTTGACTGACTTTGGTCTTTTTTCACAGTAAATAATTTTATTATATTATTGTAGAATAGAGGGAAAGAAAAGATTATATTTGTAAACATTTAATTCTTCAGTTTATAACTATTATATTTAATTTTTTAAAAATTTTTCAAGAATATAGATTAACAATCTCACAAGGGTAGTTAACTTTTTTTAAATAATAGTTATCGTAATTTTATAGCCATCATCAAATATTGTTAATTTTTTAAAAGCTACTATTTAATGGAGTTTTTTATCGGGCGTTGAACGGTAACAATTTAAAATTAGATTTTGGTGTAGTATATTTCTTTAAAATTCGAACTGTCTGTTTAGGGAGCGTCCAGACGCGACGTCACTATAAAATCGAAAATTTTGAACCCCACCCACCCTTCCGTCACGCTTTGCCCTTTGATCTTTGTCGGCTTTTTAGCAGGAGCGTCACGTTTAGCTTACCCCCCACCCACCCATAAAACCCGTGACGTCACGTCTGGACGCACCCTTATTTCTCATTTTCCTCATTGAAGAGTAGTTACATGTTTCGTACAAAAATATTCTGTAATCTTCAGTAAGATTTTAAGATCCTAAATTGTTATTTTCAATTAAATTAGCTTAAAGGTTTAGACGGGATCTTTGATACTATTTCGAAAAAATGGATGAACCTAATTTGCCTGATTCTTTTTTATTTTAAAACGAAAGTAGTTTCTTTTGTCTTCTCAAACTTTCTAAAAAAATTTGAAAAAAAGTCCGAGAAGACAAAAGAAGCTATTTTCGAGTTAAAACAAAGAAAATTCTAGCAAATCTGATTTATCCATTTATTTTGAAATAGTATCAAAGAACCCGTCTCCCCTTTGAAAGACTTTTCAAATTTGACGTCGGCAATTGGCAACATGTATAAATGAATGCCTCAGAAGCATCTTGAAGGTTGGCCACGTCGGGGCACTTTACATAATACCCCCTTTTAAATGGATGTAACAAAAAAAATTTTAGCGCTGAAAAACGTTTCTGAACTTTTCTATAAGCGATGAAAAATCTGATATCAGATCAGTCACTTAAAATATGCAAAAAATTTACCTTTGTTATCATCTAAAAATTTGATTTTAAAAAAATTCTTCTAAAATCACAACGTGATTTCTACCCTCAATTTTTTTGCTTACGTCAATGGAGGCAGACACACATTTAAAAAAAAAAGATTTTATAATAATATTTACAATTTTTATTTTTTTTAACAAACACTTTTTTATGAAATAATGTCGTCACACTTTTTAATCAAATATGGTTTTAAAAGTTTAAATATCATATCATTGTCAAAAAAATAATATGATTCAGTTTCCCTTTTCATGTTCCTGCTTCAGAAAAAAAAACATAATATGAATAAGTTTTTGTATGTAAAAAAAATGATTTCTTTCAATTTTTTAATACATGTTTTAAATTTTTCTTATTCAAAAAAAACCCCGTCTTATAAATCATGAAAAAACCACATTTAAAAAGCCCATTTTTATCCCCCGCCCTAACTTAGTACACTCAAGACCACTTAATTTTTCCCACATATTTTTCTTCTTTCCTCTGATTTATAAAAGTTTTATATATTTTAAAATGCTAAAGCAACAACAACATCAAAATCCAAAGATTTGCATAATTTCATATTTTTTTTTGGTTATTGAATTTTTTTTTTCTATTACTACTTTTTTTTGGTGTTAATCTTTTTGCGGACATTTTTTTTTTCTCTCTATATTTGAACGTTTAAAAAGTTGTTGAAAAAAAAAAGTATAAAAAGAGCCGACAACAACAAAAAAAAATTATTGCATATTTTTTTACAGGATTAGAAACCTTATTGTTTATTTATTAAATAATAATAGTAATAAAGGGTGCTGCTGCTGCCTTTTTGTCTAAAAAATAAATATGGCTTCCGTTGAACAAATCCGTAAGTATATATTTTTTTTCTTAGAATAAATGAACAAAAAAAATTTGAATAGCCAAATAATTGAAAAAGATAAAAAATGTCTAAATTTAAAATTATTAAAATAACTGTTGTTACCGTTTTTAACAAATATTTAAAAAATTAAAAAAATTGAAGAACTTTTTTAATTCAATTTTTTTTGGCACATAATTTTTTCGTTCAAAATATAGGTGTTAAATTTTTCATTTTAATTAAATTTAATGTTTAAATCTAATTTTTTATTTGTTGGAACGCAAAAATGAAATTATAATTAGTAAAATTTCTTTTTTTAATTAAACTCCTAAAGAAAGCACTTTTTACTAATTTACACTGATCAGTTTTATTTAAAATATAAAAAAGTCTTCACTTTTGATATTTTAATTTGAAAAATACTAACCAATAAATTTCATCTCATCAGTTAAATCCCAAATTTTTTAGGTAAAATTTATGACCAACATGATGATGATGGAAATGGTGTATTAAGTTTTGAAGAAGCTGGAGAAGCGGTAAAAGCTTTGGGAGATTTAGCAAAAGATCCAAGCAATTTTGCAAATGATTTTAAACGTTTAGCTAAAAATGGTGTTATCACTTTTGAAGGTAAGAAAACTGTATATCCTTTTTTGAAAATAGTGATTTCAGCGTTATATAAAAAAAGGTTAGGGATTATCCTGACGTGACGTCACAGAAAAATCCAATGTTTTTTGAATCCACCCCCCCCCCCCCCTTTTGCATTCCTTTGATCTTATGCCGCATTTCAAAGCGGTTTTGTTTACCCCCCCCCCTCACCCATAAATTGTGTGACATCACGTCTGGACAATCCCTTAAAGCGATAAAAATATAAATGTACTATAAATAAAGTCTTAATTCCAAGATATATATTTTTTTCTTTTTATAGAATTCAAACAATTTGCCAAACTTGGATAAGCCCTATTGTCACACATTTCTTCTCCAAAAGTAATCAGCTGAAATTCAGCCATTTCACTTCCATTTATTTTACCACTTTATTTTTTAAAAAATTGTACTGTAATATAAAATGTGTTAATCTAAAAGATTTTTGACAAAAGAAAAAAATAACGAAATATTTTGTTTTTCCATTAAAAAACTAAGGAAAAGAAAAATCCATAAATTTTGGATAAAAACAAAACTTTTCGCTTATTTGTTCTTCAGTCAAAAATATTTTGAATTATCACTTTTTTTTATATTAATAAAAGAGCTTTGTTTTAATCAGTTTTTAATTTATATTTTTTTCAATTAATTAGTATTTTGTACCATTTCAGCTAATCTAATAAATTCATTGTTTTATCCGATGTTATACAAGTTTTGCGAAAAAATAATCATTTGCAATATAAAAAAAAACTGAGCTCTTGAACTAAAACAAATTTGGTCATCGAAAACTTAATACAGTATGTCAACAAGGTTATTATGTTTTAACTATTTATTCACACAACTTTTTACTCCATCATTTTACTCCGGCACAGTTTCATCAATGTTTGCATTTAAATTCTACCGTAATCAATGTTTTTTAATTATCCCAAAAATATTTCCTTATATCTCCCTTACCATACCAATGTTTACATTATTTATTCATCACTTCTTCACAAGACAAATTTTTTTATAAAACAACAAACGAACGAAAGAAAATTCAAACGAATACAAACTCAAAAAAAAGATAAATATTTTTAAAAAATTATAAAAAAAATCTAATGCTATTGTACCTATTTGAATAAATTCTTAGCTACCCGAAACATGCCAAAAATTTATAAGCTTCTGGTGTTCTTTTTTTCTCTGGCTACTTAAAAAATAATTAGATAATGATAATTAAACATTATTACATAGAAGACGATCAGCTTTAAAAAATGTAAAAAAGAATAAAATTTTGTTCAAAAAAATAAAAAAAGAGATATTCAATGCACAGGAACGAGAAGTTTTTTCAAAGAGCCTTGAACTTCAACACAACATCCTTTTGGATCCAACGTTGCAAGGCAAAGCTTTGACAGCTTACAATTTGAATAAATAGAATCACGACTGGAACTTGATGAGCTTGTATGTGTAGATCGACTGCCAACTGTTGATGGTGCTTTTGATTGTGTCAAAGATTCCTAAAAAAAATAACAAAGATAAAAACTAATATTTTTTTAAAAATAAAGCAAACATACCGTTACCGTCGTATTTGGAGAATATGTGGTGGAATCAGCTTCATCAGAAGACGCAAGACATGAATTATCATGATCAGATAATACAATAGGATGATCTTGATGCAAATCATGTGCAGATCCAAGTTCACTTGTAGCGATTTCATCCAAAGAATCCAATAATGCAACCATCATACATGTCTGCTTTGAAAATATTTGAAGTATTTTACTTTGTGGTGCAGCAAAATTTTGTCCATTTTCAGCAACCCGATGTGATATCTGATGACGATTAATAAATGCTGGATCAGGAAAATGTAAAAAGAATTCTGGAGCATTATTGTCTTTATTTGATAACCATGAACAATCTTCAATTTTTTGTGTCAACAGTATTTCTTGTTTTACTGGATCCACAACTGTGATATGGCTTGATTGAATACCAATTCGTACATTCATCTTTGCTGTTGGTGTAAAACCAGTAAAAAATCTTCTTCCAAAATCCAATAATGGCATTGAAGATGAACGACGATCAGTTTTTCCATCAAAGAATGCTGCACCATAAAAAGGAGTTGCTCGAAGTATATCCAAATAAGCCTTTTTACGAGAGCATTGATCACCATAAAGTAAAGAAAATTCTTTATATCGTTGAAAAACATCTTTTTCAAGTCCAGCTTTACATTCCATAATTGATAAACCAAATAATTGGAAGGATCGTACATGTGATAAGTGTTGAGAAGGTACAAACTCGGGAAGTCGAACACTAAAACAATTAAAATATTATTCATATTTCTGAAGAAGGAATAACTTACTGTACTAAATCCAAAATTTCTTCATCTTTTCCATCGTATGGTCCATATTCAATCAAAATTTGCAATGCAGCTAAATCCAATGCTGTTTCAACATCCACAAGATATCGTCCACTAAGATATTCATCCTTTGCATCAAGATATAAAACATCGACTACATTTTCGCAGTCTTGTATGTACTAAAATATATTTAACGTTGTACATGTGATACAACTCTTCAAAATTCAACTCACTTTCTTTTCCATTTCAGTACTTAGAGATACTTTTCTCTTTAATATCAACAACGGTTCATCATAAACAATATCAGCTTCATTCGCATAGGTATACTTTCTTAAAAATGATGGCCATTTAGTATGAATATCTGCAGCAACATGTTGGGGTTTAAGTTGAACTTCAAGGAGAGGTGAAGTTAACCATAATGCAAATACTTCATGTGCAATATCTTCAGGTATATTCAAATGTTCAGCGACAAGTTCAAGCAAATCACTTGCACGTGCTTCACTTCCACCTTCAACAGTAAATTGAACGCATTTTCCATCAGAAAAAAATATTCTAATATCCATAAGTTGAAGAGTTTTTCCATTTGATTCAGATGATCGTTGTACGAACGAATGAGAATCAGATAAAGAGCGTTCATTTGGAAGAGATTTATCCGAAGTTACACGTGATACAGGTGAAAGATCATCTGTTGCTGATAAACATGGCTGAGCAGACATTGTTCGTTTAATATCTGCCATATCAAAAGGTAAATGAATACCACGCTGTTCAGAAAGTTTACGTAAATTACCGTGATTCATTACTGAAAAATAAAAAATTAAAATTCATTCAAAAACATTTGCCAAATTTAAATAAATTTTCGACAAACACAAAGTAAACTTTTGGTAAACATCTTTTGTGCATCACTAATTTACACGCAACTAATCAAATAAAAAACCGCAAAACATCGAGAAAAAAAAGAGCGCGTGAATCAACAACGTAATGTACTTTGCGGCTACAGTATCCAAAAAACGAAAAAAAAAGTTTTAAAAGTTAAATAAATCTTGTAAAAAACGGTCCATTAGTTTTTACCGTATCCAAGGAGCAAAAGAAAGAATTATTTGAGAAATCAAACTATTAAATATGATGTTAGGTAAAAATTTTATCAAAATAGCTTATCATCAAGGCAGGCAGCAATAAAAATTGTGCAAATAAAACTGCAGCTTCCGGTGAAAGTCCATTGAAATATGAAAGAAAAAACCGAGGAAGATAAAAAAAAAGCAGAGAGAGGTATCGCGCTTCAATAATCGCAGAGAGAAAAGAAGAATTCAAAAAGCAAGCAAAAAAACAAGGAAAAAACGAGAACTTTCTCAGAGATGCTGCGAAAAGAAAAAAGTAAACATCGAAACCTATAAACAAAAACAGCACTGATATAACTGTTTACATCAGTGTTCAAGAATGATGTTTAAAAGCGTCTAAAATGCTACAAAAATAGTTTCGAGAAGTCATCAAAATGATGTCATTCGCATTCAAAAACATGAAATATTTCTGATAAAGTATAAATAAATAATCAATTTTAAGCTACTTCTTATAATGATGTGATTCATTTCTAACTAAAGTATTGTCGCAAAAAATATAAATCAAAAATCACAAATAAGATATAAAGAAAAAATAAAAACATTCTTAAGCACCACCCTCACTCACAAGTGCTCAAAAAAAGGAAGCAAATGTTTCAGGAAAAGTCGTTGCGCAACAATTTTCTCTTTGCCAATAGACCAACTAAAGAATAACAAAAAACAACCTCGTGATCTGTCTGCTTTCAACACAAAATAATTATTTTTCCATAGAAATACCGTACCTCAAAAATAAATAAACACTGCCACGTAAGCAACCGGTAGAGTTTTCACCAAAAAATAAAAAAATTTCAATACAAATTTTAAAATTTAAATGTTTTAACCAAAAAGACATATGAGACGATAATAAAAACAAGCGAGTGAGTCATCGTCCTTTGTTTTTTTTCAACACATCTGTCACTATGAGAATTTTAAAGAAGTAATCTTTAAGAGAAGATCGAAAATGTGACTTAAAAAAATTGCAATTTAAAATTTGAAAAAAATTTGAATTGAAGAACAAAACTGGAATTCAGCCAAGACCTTGACGAAGGAGCAATTATTCAAAAAGACCCATCAAAAAAGAAGAGAAAAAAACAAAAATAAGACCTATCTACTTTTTTTTCTTATATACTCATACAAAAACCTCAAAATAGAATCAACAACAAAGCTGTAAAAGAAGCAATAAAAACAACCAAGGTAAGAAGAAAAAAAACCACGCGATGATAAACAAAGCTTACAAAAATTTCACGTGACAATCAAGGTAAATATTGAGGAACATGAAATCTTACTTGAAGCATGTTTCATCATGGTTCAAACATATCTCAAAGATAAAAACTGTCTGAGAAGCTGATAAAAATAATAACATAAGTTTTCATTTATATAAAAAAAAGCGCGGGCGTTGAAAAAAGCATGATTCGCTCAACACAAACTCCTCCATCTTTGGTGCTCGCAAACAAAAAAAATAAGAAAAAAAAGGGGGGAAGGAGAAAGGGTCCGTGACTGCGCAATAAAACCTGCCAACACACATTTGATGTTGGAAAAAATAAGAAAAGAAAAACTATAGCAGCAACATTTGATTTGTTAAAGGAAAAAAATCAAAATAGGAAAGAAAAAATCAATCAATTGAATCGAGGCACCTCCTTATAAGGAGAAGATGGTATAGTAGCTTCATGTATGACAGAAAATGTTGATCACAAAAACCAAGAAAATTTTGAAAAAAGGGGATAAAGGGTGTATTAGAGTATTATTGCTGCGGTATGCGGTAAAATCAAGAAGGAAAAAAACATAGCGCGATAAACTGACAACTAATCGCAAATGAGGGAAAATAAAGAAAGCAAGCATAAAATAATCAAGTCAATAACCACTGCTTCGACGATCCCCAACAGAATATGTATCCATAAATATCTAACCATGTGATCCATTTGAGGAAATAAAAATTAATAAAAGCAAAAGGAAAAACATTTGCCAACAATCAAAAAGAATGAGAAGCCAAAGCAACAACAAAAAGACACAATCGTGTTCTCCTTTTTCTTTTCTCAAGTCGAAAACAAATGCTATGCAATTTTTTTTGATTGAAAAACTTTTTTTTTCAACTAACTTTTGCGACTTGGAGTTATTGATCGCTGTTCATTCTATTGCGCTAAAGATCATTGATCAGTAGAAAGCAAATAACAGAGAAGCAAGCACCTATCGAGAAAATATTGTGAGAGTATACTTGTTAGTCAATTTTCTTTCTTGTAGATGCTAAAGATTGTACAGTAAAGAGGATATTCGACAGATGGTCTAACACAGCCATAGATAAACATGTTATAACATTTATACGAAGATAAAGTACATTTGAAGATGGGCAACTTTTTGAGGTGATAGCTTTGTGGATGAGTTAGCGCCGTAGAAATTTTTATTAACACTCGTTCAGCGTGTTACATCATTACTTAACAAAAGCAGGATATCTTATTAGATAATGTCAGCTTGGACATGCGCGTTAGTTTACTTTGCCTCCATCACAATCAGTATAATATACATATATAAACAAAGCAAGGCAAAAAAGTAACATACCTCGTAACCGATGCAATCGATGTAATGCTAAATCAGATCCATTTTTGATAGGTAGATTATTATCGGCTACTTCTAATTCTTCTTTCAAAAGTTTTGCAACTTCTGCTGCTGAACCTTCACAGGTTCGACGACGTTTAACATCATTCAAGCAATTTTGACGTCGTTGTCGTTGAGCAGCATAATCATCATTGGTAGAATTGACAGATTTATTATTTGTTTCCTGAAATTTATATTAGATTAATAACATTCAATAACAACTAAAAATCCACGTGTTTAAAAAATCATCAAAAAAAAATAAGAATTTTCACACGTTTAAAAAAAAGTTTCGAAAAACTACAAAAATTTTTGAAAATGCAACGAAAAATGATGCGTGACGAGAGTGAAAAGGAAAAAGGAAACTTACTTCAAGCAATAAAGATTCGGTTGAAAGATTCATAATTTTTGATATAAGTTTTATTATTGGGGCTTTTTTAGCAAAGTTTTTCCAATATTCTTACAAAAATCTTGAAGAAAAATTAATTTTTGAACATCTCTGAAATTGTAATATGTTAGTAAAATCTGTGGTAAACAATGTTTTTTCTCGACTAGAATAATTAATTCACGCAAACTTTGAGATTATTTTTGTGGGAAATAGCTGATGAAGAAGCTTACGAGATGATAAATTCAAAGAATATATGTGGGATTACATATATCCGGTATCGGGTATACAGTGTTGTTGCGGCTCCGGCTGTGGCTCCGACCCTTTAGCGTTTGATTTAACTATGAAGGAGTTAATATTTTGTCCTGATTTTTATCTCATTTTTTAGCCAATACCCCGGAGCCGGGGTACGTGTTTTTTCTTTTTGCCGATTTTTCAGCTACTTTTTGAGATATAGGTCGTTAAAGTTGAAAAATGGGTGCAAAAAAATTTATAACTTTTTTTCTTGGTTTTTTCAACTTTAACGACCTATATCTCAAAAAGTAGCTGAAAAATCGGCAAAAAGAAAAAACACGTACCCCGGCTCCGGGGTATTGGCTAAAAAATGAGATAAAAATCAGGACAAAATATTAACTCCTTCATAGTTAAATCAAACGCTAAAGGGTCGGAGCCACAGCCGGAGCCGCAACAACACTGCGGGTATATATATATACCTGTCCATTTAAGCGATGTTAAAGTAAAATGTTTACCAAAAATATGGTAGAATTTACCAAATTTTACATCTTTTTTTAACGCTAATTAACAGTCAAGGACCATTATCACATACCGATATGATAAGATGATAAGAGCCATAAAAAGTTCATGGGATACAATAGGAAATCAATAAAAAAAATAATCAAAAAAGCATTATTTTTTTATGGCTAACTTTTTAGGGAAAGAAAAAGCAGCAGCATTGAATCATATATATTTTTTTTTTGTTAAAATCGAAGCAGAAAAATAAGAAAAGTGATGACTAACAAAACAAATGATCGAAGCAAAAGATACAGAAAAAAAAGAGTCTTTAAAGCCTGTCCGGAACTATAGTTGTAATTCAGCATCACTTTTCTTCCATCAAAAAAAAGTAAGTTTGTAAGTAAAGTACAGAGAGGACTCACGTAAAAAAATATTGTTAAATCCAACCTCGGTTACCACTTTTTTTTTTTGGGCTCACTTTTACTCCAGCCGCCTGCTGTAGGTTTACAAAAATTTTCGAAAAAATTTGAAAAAACTTTTTGCGCATTTTTTGAAAAAAAAACCTTTGATTTTTGTGTCCGCCGCGTTTTTTAAATTGTTTTTGTCTTTTTCAAAAAAAAGTTGGTGAATAAAAATAAATTTGAAACTTAAATTTTTTTTTATATATTTGAAGGTTAAACAATTCTTTAAGAGGCTTTTTTTTCTCATTTTTAAGTCTTATATTTGTTGAAAGAGAGGGAAAAGAAAAGGGTTAATTTATTTTTGGATAATCTATCTTTTTTTTGCTACAGTATTTAAAATAAAATTGTTGAAAAAACTATTTACAATAAAAGCTTTTTTCGGCGGTTTTTGTAAACAAAATAAAGTGTTTTGAAAAAAAAAATCATACGGGTTTGTTTTCGACTTTTTTTTCTTTGGGGAAAGCAGCTAAAAAAGAAATAAAGCAGATTTTATGTCCGGGGTTTTTTTGGTTGTTAAATGATTTGGTTTTCACAAACGATCAAGAGATGTTTTACATAAATGTATCTGTTTTTTACATATACATTTATGACGTTAAAGTTGTAGACAGTATATTTGATTATTTCAACAAAAGTTTTTTGTTGGTAAATTTTGTTAAAAATTTGTTGTGACTCATACTTTGCCCGACACTATTACAACATTTTGTTACATCGTCAAAAAAATATGATGCAACAACAATATCGAGTCAGTAATTTTAGATTAACTTTTTTAAAAATAATTGAAATGATAGATCGGGAAAAAAGTTTCTGGATAAAGCTGGACGGATATCCGGATATCGTAATTACAAACTTTTACGAGATTAAAATATTCTTCAATGCTATCGTTCAACAAATGTGAATACTGTATTTATATTTCTAACAGAAGCGTTGCATCTGATAGTAAGTATTATAATATCATCACATTTGTTAAAAAACAAAAAAATATATACATAATTTTTTTACCGTATACCCATTTACCAATATTTAAATGACTGTAACATACCTAAAAAATCTTTAAAAATTCTCAAAAACCAAAAGCTTTATTCAAAAAAGAAGCCCAAGACTTCTTTCTTTTTTAAATTTAGCAAATATTAATGAATAAACGACAAACATTTTTATATTATCGCAGTTGTGGAGCGCAGTCTTCTTGAAAGAAAAAAAAAGAAAGAAATGCGAATACTTCAAAGTTTTTTTTTCTTCTTCTTTTCATCGGAGAACTAAAAAAATATATAATACAAAAACCAAAGAAAAAGGATCAGCGAAAGCAGCAACAGCAGCACTAAAAAAATCAATCAATATCGGAGAGTTTTTTTTTTCGTAAAAAAAATGATTCAAAATTATTTTTCAAAAAAAAATTTACACAAAATTGAAACCAAAAAATGGACAAAATTGTTATGTTGTCAGAATGAAAAAACAATTAAAATTGGTCATCATCGTTGAAATGAATTTTATATGGATTTTAAGCATATACTTTATTTTTATCAGTTAATGCAAGTGTGCCAGGGATGTTAGGACATTATTATTGATAAGCAAATATTGTTGATTAAATGAAGAATTAGTCCTTTGATAAAGGACACTTTGAGAGAAGACTGTTGGTGAATATGCTTGCCTTGCAAAATGACAACGAACATAAAAATTCAGCAAAAAAAGTTAAACTTTTATATATAGGGACCTTCAAGTAAAAACTAAAAGTTCTTAAAAACCGCTGACTTTATCATTTTTATAAACTATCGGCACCTGGGAACAAAATAAAAAAAATAAAAAGTATTAAAAAATCATGTTAAGCGAGATAATTAAGTTTTAATTAAAAGAAAAAACAGCAAAAATAGTCACAGTTTTTCACAAGCTTTTGTGGGAAACACTCGTGTTTTCACTTGTGTTCACTTTAGAGCGTGAGTGTTCCCCAAGTTTTTGCGCTTCTGAATTTGCTGATTTCCATCAAATTAAGCTTAAATCTCCTGTTTTATATCTTAAAACAGTGCAAATAGTATGGGGATAATAAATAATATATAAAGTGATAGGCTATCTTCAACTTTCAGCTGTCGAAGGTTGTTGGACCACTGCTTGAGATGAACTTCAGAAGCTCATAACTTTGCTATTTGGGCTTCTGATCCTTAGAAACTTTGCATGGATTATTTTTTTGGGGTAATAAATGATATACTAAAGAATGGGCGAAATCGGAGAACACAATCATGACGCTGCTGACCAAAATGACGATTTTGCCAACTTCGATTCAAAACTGTAAAATAACCAGAATATCATTTTACTAACGGAGAAAAGTTGCCATTCTAATTTTTTGCGGGCTTTTTTTTGCGCTATAACTCATATCTTCAAGTTAAGTATAAGCGAAAATCGCTATTTTTGGATTTTGTGACCATTTTTTTACTCAAAATTTCCTTTGGCGTTTTGTTCTTGGAGGTCCCTATTTATATATACCTAAAAATCAACCAACTTTAAAAGCAAACATTGAAAAAAAGGGAAGAATTTTTTAACCGAAAAAACGGTAAATAATACAATTGTTTTGATCACAAGATTTTTTGAGGGGTTAATATCGAAGAATTTTGAGAATGTTTTTTCAACAGATTTTGTATAAATGCATTAACAAAATATTAAACAAGCTCTTGAAAGAAGACTGTTTCGTGAAAATCACGTGTTCAAATAATAAATTTAAAATACAAACTCTTACATTTTTATTGAAAGTGTATTTTCTTTGTAATAGTAATGACTGCTTGGGGATTAAATACAAAATATCATTAATGAAGTCTGTCCGAGATGGCTGGATTGTCGGATAATGGCTGGTGCATGATGTAAAAAAATACTCGGTGGTGCAAAGTTTAGGAAATTTCTGCTGGGAAACCATTTGATCAATTTAAAATTAGCAACTTTCCATGAAGGCATAAAAACAAAAAAATTCATCAGTAAATTCTATTTTTTTATTCAAAAAGGTGTTATCTTCAAAATATTCCCATAAATTTTATATGAATACATCGATGCTTTAAACAATCAATCTATTCTAAACATGTGACTATGTTATTTTTTTGTGGTTATGATGCAACGATTATCTCCTGCTCACAGGGAGGCAAGTTGGGCCCTTGGATAGCGACCTCAAATCTGGCTGGATAGCGATAAATCTTTGGGGAAAAGGTAAAAAAATACGAAAAAAAAGGATGGAAAAAAAGAAAAAAGGTTTTAAAAACTTGCTTATTTTTAATATTAGCCCGAAAAACACCGGAATCGAAGTTGTGCCAAAAAAATTGGGCATAAGTTCCGGAGCATGATTTGTCGATTTACATCTTCGCAACACTTGTCATGGAGCTTACTTAAGTTGATTTTATTCTTTTGGTAGTTTTTGTTTATATCCTTCTTTAAAAGCGAGGAAAAAACATTTAATAAATGTTTTTTTTCCTCGTTTCATAGGGTCCCCCTTTTGCGTTTTTTGGATAGCGATGAAATCCAAAATCATTCGCACCATATGCGGAGGTGTGTCCCTGTTATTGGATTATGTATCAGATTTAGTTTCAAGATTACAAATTTTATCAATGAAAAAAAACTATTTTTGATTGAAGACTGGATTAGAAAAAAACTTTTTGCAAAAAAAAGATTGTAAAAAAAGTTGCAGCATTTTTTTGAAAAAAAGAACAAAAAAAATTCTTGAAGGGAATTCCTGTCGTCCCCATACTGTAATGATTTGGATTCCAGCTTGTGTGAGTGAGGCAGTGCGTTGCCCTTTTTTGGCAAGTCTCGAGAGAAATTCTAATATCTTTTTTGTATTGTTTTCTTACAGTTTCAATATATCTTTTTTATTTTTTTAAGCGTGCTTACTATCTTTATATACACTTTTCTTCAATTTAAATATATTATTTTCAGGGTTTATTTGTTACTTTTTTTATCAGCAACATGGATAATGATGATCATGGTTTAAAATTGGTTGGCGTCCTTAAAGGACACACAAATGCAGTTACTCAAGTCGTTTGTGTACCTGAAAATCCAAATATTATTGTTTCTGCTTCACGTGGTATGTGTTCTATATTTTTTGATTTATATATATATATATATATGCTTTTCAGACAAATCTTTGATTGTATGGGGTCTTGGTCAAGGGGATAGATCCGTTTCTGGAAATGTCGTCGTTGGGAAGCCACTTCGCGCTCTTCGTGGTCATGCTCATTTTGTTGCAGATGCTTCAATTTCTGTAGATGGACAATACGCTCTTTCCGGTTCATGGGACAAAACCTTGCGTCTTTGGGATTTACAAACGTATGATTTTCTTATGTTTGCTAGATGTTTTTTAAAAATTTATATTTAGTGGTCAAACAACTCGTCGTTTTGTATCTCATACTAAGGATGTCCTTTCTGTAGCATTTTCTGCTGATAATCGGCAAATCGTTTCTGGTTCACGTGATCGCACCATTAAGCTCTGGAATACTCTTGCTCAATGCAAACATACAATTACTGAAGACTGTCATACCGACTGGGTTTCAACAGTTCGATTCTCTCCTTCGGCCGAAAATCCAGCTATTGTTTCTGCTGGATGGGATGGTGTTGTCAAGGTTTGGAATCTTTCAAATTGCCGATTGAAGACAAATCATATTGGCCACGTTGGATCTGTTAACTCTGTTACTGTTTCTCCTGATGGTTCTCTTTGTGCATCTGGTGGTAAAGATGGTCGTTCAATGTTATGGGATCTTAATGAAGGCAAACATCTTTATACTCTTAGTGGTAATGAAGTTGTCAATGCTTTGTCATTCTCTCCTGATCGTTATTGGTTATCTGCTGCTATTGGATCATCTATCAAAATTTGGGATCTTGAAACAAAATCTTTAATTAATGAATTAAATGTTAATGACACTTGCAAAGCTGGTGCAGAAGTTACTTCAATTGCTTGGTCTGCTGATGGAAAGCGAATGTTTGCAGGATATACCGATAACATGATCCGTATTTGGGGAGCTGAAAAATGAAGATATGAAATTTGATTTTTTCGATTGATTTCTTTGTTTTTAAATTTTGTTGGTTTCTATTTTTAAATAAAAACTATTTGTTAACGGTAAATACTGTGTTTTTTTTTTCAATATTGCAATGGTACGGCATCACCACGGTAAAACTTTATTTTAGAGAAAATACAGTTTTGCTCCAAAAAAATGAACGTAGGCCTCTTTTTCCATGCAGGAAAAATAAAAAAATCGCGCATGGAGATGTCCATATAAAATCATTTTCCACCAAGTGTTCTTTCCCCCAAGTGTCTAACCCAAAAAAATGTTTAAAATAGCTACTTTAGTCGTTAATAGTGTTGTGACGGACACTTTTTATCCTAAGCGGCTCCTGATACAAATCCTTTATTTTTAGATAGATTGTTTCCACGGAACTTTTAAAAAAGACTAATAATTTTCCAAAAGTTTTTCAAAAGTTTACATCACCAAACTTGAACGCGTAATTGTTAATATTTCTAAGAAGATTTTATGAAAACATGTTTTTTATTACAATTGTATATAATAAAAAAAAGTATTTTCTAAAAAAAATTCATGAGCAACACCGGCTCATGAATTTTTTTTAGAAAGGATGTGTTTCCAGCTCCAGAGGCGGAGCTGCGACAATGGTCACTAAATAATGATTATGATGCTGAACATTTTCTTATAAAAAAAACCTTTACATTGTAGTATATTCTTGTAAAACCGAAATTTTTTTCTGTATACGGCCTTGACCGTATCACGTCTAACATGAAAATACCGTAACATGGCGAAAAAATTAATATTGAGGGGGCACCGCCGCCAACACGAAGCGGCAAAAGATCAAAGGAAATTCCTCAATTTCGGGGGGGGGGGCACAGGTCAGGAATCCCCCACCCCTTAAAGGGGGAGACCCACCTTGAACAATTTTTTGTTCAGGGTTCATTGGAGCTGCTTTTTTAAAAACCTTTTGCAGCTCCAACGAATAAAAAAAGCAGCTCCAATGAGTCTGCGATCGCGTCGAGACCATCAAGAAAATTGCAGCAAAAAATTGTTCAAGGTGGGTCTCCCCCTTTAAATACGGCGTTGGATACGGTAGGAAAAATCAATGGTATTTGGGAGGTATAAAATTTTTGTAACTCTCCGAAAATCACCCTTTTTTCCCCCAAAAAAAAAGGTTGACTGCAAAAATCTTTTTCTTTTACTCCGAACATTTCCATCAAATTATTATTTATTTGTTTTGTCACGTGACCAATTGATTGTTTACCTATAATTTGGAGGTACCGAATATTTAGGCCCAA
Organism: Panagrolaimus superbus; assembly: GCA_964035985.1. Lineage (NCBI taxonomy): Eukaryota > Metazoa > Nematoda > Chromadorea > Rhabditida > Panagrolaimidae > Panagrolaimus > Panagrolaimus superbus. The sequence continues at coordinate 3,595,871 of OZ038357.1, forward strand.
AAACAATATGGATTTCAAAAACTTGGTAGAGCTGGAACTCCTGATGTTAAAATTTCTAGAAGTCATACTGTAGACTCGACAAAGCCAACCTCCACTCAAGTTCTTATTCATGGTATCCTTTGATTTTGAGAGCATTTTGTATTTCTGCAAAATCAAATTCTTTCGTAAAACAATTTCTTACAATGTTAAAGCTTGTTATTCTTGCGATAAGCTGCAAAATCATTTTCTACATCGACAGGATGCATGCAAACTTCAAAATAAATAGTTTGTAATTTACTTTTTGCAAAAAAGAGTTGATAATTTTTTGGTGTGTTCCCTTCTCTCTTTGACTTGCTTTTTTATCACCGTTTTTGAGATATGTATTTCTAATAGAATGTATCCCCGTTTGTTTTAAATTTAAACTATTTTAGAGACTTGTATTTATTAAATTTATATAACCTCACAAGATGAATGATGTTGCTCATTTATGGAAAGTTGCTGAAGATTCTCGTCGTTTAAACCAAAGTAGCAATCCTGAATGTCGACCTTATCGAAATCCCAATGAAATGCTTCAACGTTGGCGACTTCGTTCTATGGAATCTGGAATGAATAATAAAATGGAAGATTTTGAAAGGATGCTACCCAAAACAACTATTTTATCAAGTTTGTTTTAACTTTTATCGGTTGTGCTATTTTATTGTTTAAAGATTTTTAGGTGATATTCATAGTTGTAAACTTTCATTTGAAGAATTAAAATCAATCAAATTATGTAATATGAAAGTTCCAATGGTACATAATAAACGGTATTTAGTTTGTCAAGTTATCGCTATGCCATCTTTATACGTTGGTGTAACTATATTAATCCAAGATTTAAATGGTACATGTATCATTATTGACACTTAATTTTATAACAATATTACTTCTATTAAGGCGACGTCGAAGAAGTGGCAATATATAATTTTTCTTACAACTTTAATGATCTTGATTTGTTATCCCCTGGTACAATATTAATTATCAAAGAACCTTGGCTTCGATATGGCTCCCATGATAAAACTCCATCTCTTCGAATTGATTCTCCATCAGATATTATTTTTGTTGATCCAACTGATCATAAATTATTATGCAAAATTGGTGCAAAACAATGGTAACTAAATTCATATTTGGCTGTTTTTAAATTATTAAAAAATCATTTTTAAAGGTTTGTATCAATGTCTGAAGATGCTGAAGTTTGGAAGCAAGAAGCTAATGAATGTTTTAAGAAAAAAGATTACAAAAAAGCATTATTTTTATATGATCGAGCAATTCGTTATAATCCAGATCTTCCAGTTTTATATTTAAATAAATCAATTACGTGTTTACAAACGGGTGCTTTTTATATGGCATATGAAAGTGCAAAGTTTGCATTAGAAAAAGGTGGTGATCGAGAAAAGGCTTCATATAGGTATGTTTTATATACACTAATTTTAATATATTATTCTTAACTGTTGTTTAAATATTACAGAATGGGTCAAGCTGCATATGGAATGCGGGAATGGCAAAAAGCTATTAGTCATTTTGAAGAGGTTTTAAAAGAATTTCCTAAAAATTCTTCTGCTTCTGAACATCTTAAACGTGCTAGTGCAAGATTATTGGAACAAAGAACTGGAAAATTTGATTTTAAAGCAATGTTTTTGGAATCAAAAAAAGAAAAAGCAGAATTAGATGTTTCGGATTATTCTGGGCCAATTGAAATAGCAGAAATTCCAGGAAAGGGTACGGTGTTTTTTTTTTAAATCTCCTGTTTAAAGGTAATCGTTGAAGATTTTTTAGGTCGTGGAATAATTGCATCAAAAGATATTAAAATGGGAACCTTGCTTATTGTATCTAAAGCATTTGCATCTGGATATAGTATAGATTTTCCTGGAATTTTACTTGGAGTTAATTTAATTCGAAATGAAATGAGTAATTCTGCACAAATGATTCAAGTAACAAAAGCAATGCAAAATTTATTAAATAATCCACAAAGAGCTAAAGAAATTTATGCAATGGATGCTGGGGATTTGGGACAAGATGATGAAATTCCTTTTGGTAAATGTTATTGTAGAAAGAAGATGTTTTGTATTAAAAAAATTTATAGGTGTTATTGATGCTGCTCGAATACAAGAAATTAGTGCCTCCAATCGATTTGCTTCAGATGATTTGGCTCCTAATGAAAAAGAAGAGTTGATAAGTCGCGGAATGTTAGTTGGTGATAATTGTCATTTATTTATTCTTCCATCATATCTCAATCATTCATGCTTAGGTTTGTTATTAATTAATTATTTTTTTGTGTACGAAAGTACTGTACCAAAACTAATTTTTAGCGAATGCTCATCGATCATTTTATGGTGATGTAATGGTTATTCATGCAAGTGCGGATATTCAAAAAGGTGATGAAATTTGGCATTCATATATTAGTCCATTAACGGACTTTATGGATCGAAAGGAAACATTTAATTGTTGGAAATTTAAATGTGATTGTAAACTGTGTGAAATAGAAGCAAATGATAAAAATTATTCAAAAAGAAGTGAAATTGCAAAAGAATTTAATGAATTTGCTGAAGCCAATAAAGAATCGCCGCATATTGTAATTGTTAAAGGTGAATCAGTTTTGAAAGAGGTAAGTGTTGATATTACGGTATCATAATAAATAATATCAATTTTAATGAAATATTTGTTTATTTTTTAGATCCGTGAAACTTATGACGAAAAAAATGAATTTAAAATTCAGCTGATTTCAGTGCATATGATTTTATCTGGAATATATTTTGATATTGATAATGTGATAAAAAGTATAGAATATTTGGAAGCAGCTATAATTTTAATGGATAATCTAATCAAATATGCTTTCAATATTGCACAAATCACAGTTAATCTTGCACATTGTTATTTATTACTTGGAAACTATCCCAAAGTTAAAGAAATGGTTCAAAAAGCATTTAAATTTAGCTTTTGTATTGATATGGATCATTTTAAAATGTGTTTTCCTGAAATTGCTAATGATTTACCGTAATTTGTTAAATATGTGTTTTTTTGCAGTCTTAATTTAGTTAATAAAAATTTGGGTTTCCACCCATCAATGATCAAAAATGCCGAAAACAAATAGTTTAAAAAAATTTGTTTTTTAAACATTTTTATTTTACCCGAAAGTAAAGGATAAAAATCAAAGATGCTTTATTTCCTTGTTTATTGTTTTGCAAAAAAAGGTTAAACAAAAAATGTTTGTTTTTTTGTTGAATCTGAAAGATTGAACGCATCTGTTCATCACTAAAAATTATATCCAGTAAAAAAGTGCGGAGGATTTTTTGAGGAAGTGAAAAAAGTGGCAAAACATTTGCAAACATGTTACATGTATTTATTTTGATCTTTATTGGAACAAAAACAAAGCAGTTTGAAATACGTTAGCTCTTTTTTAAAAATCTAATTTGCCACCCATCAATGATCAAAAATGTCGAAAACAAAATAGTTTAAAAAAATGGATCAACATGTTTGTGGGTTTTGGGATTTTAGAAAAAAGTGATATAAAAGAAGAAATATTTTTAACCATTTTTTCAGTTAAATATTCCAAAGCTTTATCTTTTTTTCTGTGTATTCGTGTAATCAACAAGTTATAACTTAATTAATTTTTACATATATTTTTTTTTTCAGATTGAATAATTAATTAATCATGGATAATAAAGAAAAAATTCAACCAGGTTCAGGGGATAAAGCAAAAGCTGGACCAAATGCATATGGACAAGGACGTAAGAAAATTGAATGAAACAAACGTGTTTTTTTAAAATCTAAAATTAATTAATTTATTTTTAGCTGAAAGCATTGGCGCTCATGGAACTCCCCTTCAACAACAACAACAATCTGGAAAACAAAAGTAAATATGATTATTGTTCTATTTTTTTAACATGTTTTTTAAACGTAATATAATTTTTTTTAATTTTATTGTAAAAATTTATTTTTTATAAGGATAAGCATGTGAATTGGAGCAAGAAATAAAACTCTAAAGATAATATCTAATGAAAAAAATATAGATAAAATAAAGAATTGAATATTATTTTATTGTTGATAAAAGCAAGCACAAAAATGAAAAACAAAAAAACTGGGTTTCAAATTATTAAAGAAAAATCCTTTTATTTCTTTATGGATTTTTGGAAAATTGCGGGAGATTTTATAAAAATATGCCGGGAAACTCTTTTGATTTTGATATTTAAATATTATTTTTTGAAACAATGACTAAATTTTTGATTTTATCAATTAAAGTAAATCAGCGGATATCCTTCCAACTGAACTTCAGTGAAAGATAAACAACCGTTGAAAAACAAAATATATCAAAACTCATGCAAAATCATCCCGTTATCTCTAACCAGTCCCAAAATCCAAAAATCTGATAATTTTGTTTCGGGACCCAAAAAATTCGGTTACGGTAGGAATTAAGCTTTTTTATTTTGTTAAGGGACTGTCCAGATCTTCAAAAGCAAAAAGTACAAAATTTTGAGCCCCACCAACCCTTCAGTAAGGCTGCTGTAAGATTTGGCTCGAACCCTTTAAAAATTTCCATACCGTAAGCAAAATCGTAAGAATTTTTAAAAATTTATTAAAAACTCAAAATAAGCAAATATTTAAAATTATTTTTTCATTCAAGAAACAATTAACTGATATGAGAATTAGAAAGGACACGATTTCGTAAAACTTTAGTGAAACAAAAAATTTAACTGTTTCTCAAAAATAAAGTCAGATATTTAGAAAATGTCGAAAAGTTAAAATTGGCTAATTTTGCTTACGTAAGATTTAGATAACCCCCCGTCAACCCATTAAAACGCGTTCTTTGAGAAAAAAATGATGCAGCGACCAGCGCCCGGACACAAAAAAAAACAAATTTTTTGAAACTTTACCCATGTTTTCGAATACCCTTAACAAATTTATTGGCCAAGGCTTTTTGGCTAAAAGTGCCATTTTGGCACTTTTTTATGCCATTTAAGTTGAAAACGGCATTTTTTTATCTCAGGTGCCGTTGGAGATATTGACTTAATTTGTTTCGGTATAAACTAAATCGAGGTCGCTGAATCCGAATATCGCATTTTCAAATCTTGAAAATCGTGTCGGGACCCAAAAAAATCGAAATTCCGGCATTGTGCCATTCCCCTGCCACGGCATTTCACTTGCCAGTTCCAAAAATGCCACCATCGGATTCCCCGGCATTTTTTGCACTAAAAGGCGGAATATCTTCCTCCAACTCGTCCCGCTCGCTGATTCTAAAATATTTGAATACCGTATACCCTCGAAATTTAGAATCACAATAGAAATTTTTTAAACTGTTTTCTATGTTTGAGTCTTTTAAATAACCTTACAAGGTAAACATAAATAAATATAACAATTTTAAATAATTTACAGCTGTTAAATTTTCAATTTTTAAGTTTTTTTCATTTTTTCAATGTTGATAATGTTAACCTTCTGTATACGGTATTACAACATGAAAAAAGTTTGAATACAGTGTCATTTCGATTAAATTTAAATACAAAATATTTTTTTAAACAAAAATCCTTCAAGATTTGATAATTTTCGGTACATTTTTTTTGCAATAAGTAATATTTTGGTAACATTTTGTGGTAAAGCTTTTCCATTTTACCAAATACAGTGTTTTTTCTAAAAATAATTTACTGTTTCTTGAAAAATTAACTAAGATTATTTCCAATGCCTAATGGGATGATTTGAAGTAAAAATAAATAAATTTAAAAAAAAATTTTTTTTCTTTTTTTTGGATACGAAAATCCTCACGTACTCCCCCCTTTGGTAGATTTCGATTTCAAAGATTACTGTATTCGACTGGGTAGTATTCAGGATACGAAATCAAAAGATATATACCAAATCGACCAAGCTCTTTCCGAATATGCAATTTCCAGATCTCATACGATAAGCCGTGGGGGACAAAATGCCGAAAATTTACATAATTTTTCGTTACAATTTCGATTTCGGCATTTTTCAGCAGTTTTTTTGAGTTGGCAATATCATATTCGAAATCAGCATGCTCGAAAACCTTGGAAACGGGGAAATTAGCCAATTTTGTTGAAATTTCGCTTTTTTATGATTCTAAATTTCGAGGGTTTACGGTATTCAAATATTTTAGAATCAGCGAGCGGGACGAGTTGGAGGAAGATATTCCGCCTTCTAGGGTAAAAAATGCCGGGGAATCCGATGGTGGCATTTTTGGAACTGGCAAGTGAAATGCCGCGGCAGGGGAATGGCACAATGCCGGAATTTCAATTTTTTTGGGTCCCGACACGATTTTCAAGATTTGAAAATGCGATATTCGGATTCAGCGACCTCGATTTAGTTTATACCGAAACAAATTAAGCCAATATCGCCAACGGCACCTGAGATAAAAAAATGCCGTTTTCAACTTAAATGGCATAAAAAAGTGCCAAAATGGCACTTTTAGCCAAAAAGCCTTGGCCAATAATTTTGTTAAGGGTATTCGAAAACATGGGTAAAGTTTCAAAAAATTTGTTTTTTTTTGTGTCCGGCCTCTCATGATTTTCTCCGAGAACGCGTTTAAAAACTGATTACGTAAGGACAGTCCCTAAGCACAATAAAAAAACGTGAAAGCATTTTTCAAAAAAAATGAATTTTTTCTATGCTCTTTGAAGAATTCGAAGAATTGGTTTTTAAAAACATTTATTTACTTTTTTTGTGCTACTGCAGTTCTAATGTATAAATATAGTTTTTTTTGAAATTTAAAAAAATATTATTCTGATTTAATTTTTTCGAATTTTTGAGGATTTTGACGAAGGAACACATTGTTGCAAATTATTCAATTGAATTTTGAGGTTAAAATACGTTAGATGATCATTAATATTTGCATGGGTCTTAACAAATGTTTCATCACATTCATTCTTCTTTGAACAAATCATAAATGGTACGCCTTCAGTCATGTCATTATTGTACCAAATTTCAGTTTTATGATGAAAGTATTGGGATTTTGTGAAGGGTGTCATTCCGGGGGGAGGAATTTGTGCTACGATATCATGTTTATGAATAATTCGATATATTTCTGGCACGGAACCTTCAAGGACAGAATTAAAATGATGATCACCAACACGGGGTTCTCCAAAAGTATAAATTGAGATTTTTCGATTATTCTTTTTTGAAGCAATAATTTTTGCAATTTTCGGCCCAGCTAATGCCGACATTGCACCACCCAAGGAGTGACCGGTAACAATGATATCAAAATTTGGATACCTCGAATGCAGCTTCAAAAAAGCTTGCTCAAGTCCCGCCTTCCAAAGAGTTTTGAAGCCTCGATAAAAGTATCCATTAACATGTCCACCAAGGGAATATTTTTTTGCTCGATGATGAATGGTGTACTGAAGTTCTTGTTTAACTTGATTCTCAGGAGCTGAACCACGAAAGACGAGAATGATAGAATGAAGAGAGGGAGCAGCTAAAATATATCCCGAACAAGTATCGGATTTATGATGAGTGTCACAGGTGACAGTTATTTGGGCGCCAAACTAAAAGGGTTTATTAAACTTTAAAATAATGTACTGAAATAGGACGCCGTGACAACTGACCCCCAAAAAAAAGAATGATCATTCATAAATTTATCATATTCATTCTTTTTTGGGGGTCAGATGTCACGACCCCATGAGAATTAAAAATTTTTTTTAAGAATTTGGTACCACAAATGTTTCTAAAATTTGTCGATTTTAGCAGACAAATTTTGTAGAAATTTGTTGAAAGATTTGATAGATATACTTTTTAAACAATGTTATTTTTACAATGCTAAAATTTTAAAACTTTAAGCCTTTAACAAGGTAAAAAATAAATTGGTTGTAAAAGTGCAAATTGACAAATTTTTGAAACATTTTAATGTTTAAAAACCTTTTCATTTGTGGCACCATCTGTCGAAAATCGTTTTTTTTTATCAGTGGTTTCATGTACGGATTTTTGGGAAATGGAAAAAACATTCAAATTTTCTCGGAGGGTAAATATGGATAGAGCAGTTGGTTAGCGCGTTTTCTTTGCATGCACAACGCTGAAAAGAAGCCAGGTTCGATTCCCCGCGAGAGCAGTTAAAAAAACTTTTTTTTTATAAAAAGAATACCTTTGATTCAAGTGGTTCAGCAATCAATGTAAACATATTTTTGAAAATTTTCTTGTAAAAACAACAAAAAAAATTCGTTAAAAAAAATCAGTGCTCTCGCTGGATTCGAACTTGCACTTTTTTTGCCCAATGCATGCAAAGAAAACGCGCAACCAATTGCTCTATCCATTTTTGCCTTCCGAGAAAATTTCAAGTGTCTTTTTTTTCCATTTCCCAAAAATCCGTACGTGGTTTCTCAAAATTTGAATCCTGCAAATATTTGTTAAAAAGTAATTTACAGTAGACCGGTGGTAAAAGATCAAAGGGCTCCCCTAAACGGTCGCTGCTCCCCTCCGAATTTTTTTGCATACGGACTAAGTATTATCAGCTCCCCTTTAATACTCAAACAAAAACATTTTCTTTACAGCAGTCTCTTACGGCATGATATCGATTTTTTTATCGTGGTGTCAGCATTGATTTTATATTTGTTCAATATCTTTTTTTTCTTATTTTTCCCTAATATTCTGCTAAAATTGTTTCACCCTAAACTCACGTCAACGTCATTATTAAAACCAAATATTCCGTTCATGCAATCTTTAACTCGATGATTATATGCATTAACACATAATGGCCATAAAATTGATCTAGCTAAATTATCATTATAAAATCCATGAACATTTAAAATTATTGAAAATAATAAAATAACAACACCCTTTTTAGCGAAGACAAACATTCTTCAACAAAATAAAAAGACGACCACTTTTAATCACGTCAATTTTGAACAAATTATTTTACTTTAACAACTTGGTTGCTTTTAAACCCCCAAGAAATGAAGGAAGACCAGTAGAATCAAAGCAGTTCCAAACGACAAACCCGTTTTTGGGCTTTGTTTAGAAAAGTGTGTTTCATGGTTTCGAATTTACCACAACAAAGACATTTTTTTTTGACTTTAAGAAGTTGTACTTAAATAGACTTTATCAATGAACTTGTTTTTCGAATTCCAAAGAGTTTTTAAAATTTTCTAAGAGCAACAATTAGCAGAAAAAGCTTCCCTCCCTTGTAATTCAACTAGCTTGCTACAAATGTCCGAATACCACCAGCTAAAAAAAGAATGTTTAAAAAAGTTATAACAGTAAGCTTATATTTTTAAAAATAGAAACATACGGTATTTTAGGATTTTAAAAGCTAAATCTTATTACGCAAAAAGTTTCAAAAACACTTCCGACCGACTTTGATCCGCAGTATCATGATACTCTGATAAAACTGGAAAATGTCAACAAATGGGAATCCAAAATGAAAAAAAAATTACTGTATTCTCAGCAAATAAAAAAAAGGTTTTAAATAAACGCAAAAAATAAAGAAACAATTACAAAAAAACGACTAACAACCTTTTACCAATAAACAAAAGAAATTCCAACAAGTTTCAACATATTACGAGCTTCATCCAAACACGTCTGAATACGTTCAACATCTTCATCATCAAAATCAGTCAAAATACAAAAACCCAATCGAGTTGGCTTTTTTCCGGTTTCTTTTTTAATTGCTTTTATATGTTCTTTAAGAAGCAATGCCATTAAAAATGCAGGTGAAGCAGCTTTTTTTGTGCCATCAAAGTTATCAAATTCAATTAATACTGGATGTTCATCATCTTCTGTAAGTGTATAACCACGTGGGGTATAAGTTTTGTACTCCTCTTCGGTAAGACGTACAATTTCAATAAGGTCTAAAAATGATAAGGATAAAATTTTTATATCATAACATATTATATCTTACCAGAAATAACAAATTTACCAAGCTTCCCACAACTTTTTTCAGCTGCTTTTCCAAAATATGGCTTTTCTTTATCAAAAGCAATATGCATTGGCACTCCCCATTTACCTAAAAAATTCGAAATATACAGTATCCAGGGTTTAAAAAAAGCTTACCTCCCCAAGTATCCAAAAATTTATACGTTTCTTTAGCTTCATCCCAAATACAAATAAATGAATGATCATCATAGAATCCAATAACTGGTTCTTCTTCCCAATATTCTTCATCAACATCATTATTACATAAATTCGGAAAATCAATTATTCGATCAATAGTTATTCCACGAACTTCATAACTTGGTTGATTATCAATATCAACATTAAAGGTAATTTCATATTCATGACCTTCATCATTTAGAGTAAAAGTTTCGAGTGGTAATGTTTTTCGTTTGTCGTCTAAATAACCCATCTAAAAAAATATTGAAATCGATTTAATAAATACAGAAGATAAGCTTACAAAGTATTCATAGCATGATTTCGGTACAGTAATAGAATGTGAATATGGTAAAGCTGCATTTCTTAATTCAGAAAATTTATAATATTTCTCACCCCCATTTTTGTAACCAATAACATAGAATCTTGCACATGTTGGAAGAACATGAAAATTAGTATGATTTTTATCAAAAATCCATTTTGATTCTTCAACAAGCCCACTACCAATGTATTTGATATTTTGAAAATCAGTTAAAATAATTAATTTCTTTAATTCAGGTTTCAATACATTTTTTAATGTTTTCAATGTTTTATCATCAGTTTCAGTGCTACAAATAATGATTTTTTGAAGTTCATTAGTGCCAATAATTGTTTCACGAAGTTCTTCGATATCTTTTTCTTTGTTCATATCATTTACATGTTGATGACGAATAACTTCATGACCCCTATTAGTGTATTTAAGTTCAGAAACATCAACGATATCGCCTGCTATCATTAAAACCAAAACAAATTCGCCATAGTTAACAGATATATTTGCAGCAACCAACATTTTTGTAATAAAAAAATTTGAATTAGAAATAAAAGTATAAGGAATTTTTCTTGTAAATAAATTGAAACTATTCATTGAATCAAATTTTGCTTTCAAAGCTTTACAAAATTGAATATTATTCGGGAACATTTCATTGCTGAATTCATAAACTCGTAAAATAACAGCTTTAATCCTTGAATCATATTGGCCACGTTGGATCTGTTAACTCTGTTACTGTTTCTCCTGATGGTTCTCTTTGTGCATCTGGTGGTAAAGATGGTCGTTCAATGTTATGGGATCTTAATGAAGGCAAACATCTTTATACTCTTAGTGGTAATGAAGTTGTCAATGCTTTGTCATTCTCTCCTGATCGTTATTGGTTATCTGCTGCTATTGGATCATCTATCAAAATTTGGGATCTTGAAACAAAATCTTTAATTAATGAATTAAATGTTAATGACACTTGCAAAGCTGGTGCAGAAGTTACTTCAATTGCTTGGTCTGCTGATGGAAAGCGAATGTTTGCAGGATATACCGATAACATGATCCGTATTTGGGGAGCTGAAAAATGAAGATATGAAATTTGATTTTTTCGATTGATTTCTTTGTTTTTAAATTTTGTTGGTTTCTATTTTTAAATAAAAACTATTTGTTAACGGTAAATACTGTGTTTTTTTTTTCAATATTGCAATGGTACGGCATCACCACGGTAAAACTTTATTTTAGAGAAAATACAGTTTTGCTCCAAAAAAATGAACGTAGGCCTCTTTTTCCATGCAGGAAAAATAAAAAAATCGCGCATGGAGATGTCCATATAAAATCATTTTCCACCAAGTGTTCTTTCCCCCAAGTGTCTAACCCAAAAAAATGTTTAAAATAGCTACTTTAGTCGTTAATAGTGTTGTGACGGACACTTTTTATCCTAAGCGGCTCCTGATACAAATCCTTTATTTTTAGATAGATTGTTTCCACGGAACTTTTAAAAAAGACTAATAATTTTCCAAAAGTTTTTCAAAAGTTTACATCACCAAACTTGAACGCGTAATTGTTAATATTTCTAAGAAGATTTTATGAAAACATGTTTTTTATTACAATTGTATATAATAAAAAAAAGTATTTTCTAAAAAAAATTCATGAGCAACACCGGCTCATGAATTTTTTTTAGAAAGGATGTGTTTCCAGCTCCAGAGGCGGAGCTGCGACAATGGTCACTAAATAATGATTATGATGCTGAACATTTTCTTATAAAAAAAACCTTTACATTGTAGTATATTCTTGTAAAACCGAAATTTTTTTCTGTATACGGCCTTGACCGTATCACGTCTAACATGAAAATACCGTAACATGGCGAAAAAATTAATATTGAGGGGGCACCGCCGCCAACACGAAGCGGCAAAAGATCAAAGGAAATTCCTCAATTTCGGGGGGGGGGGCACAGGTCAGGAATCCCCCACCCCTTAAAGGGGGAGACCCACCTTGAACAATTTTTTGTTCAGGGTTCATTGGAGCTGCTTTTTTAAAAACCTTTTGCAGCTCCAACGAATAAAAAAAGCAGCTCCAATGAGTCTGCGATCGCGTCGAGACCATCAAGAAAATTGCAGCAAAAAATTGTTCAAGGTGGGTCTCCCCCTTTAAATACGGCGTTGGATACGGTAGGAAAAATCAATGGTATTTGGGAGGTATAAAATTTTTGTAACTCTCCGAAAATCACCCTTTTTTCCCCCAAAAAAAAAGGTTGACTGCAAAAATCTTTTTCTTTTACTCCGAACATTTCCATCAAATTATTATTTATTTGTTTTGTCACGTGACCAATTGATTGTTTACCTATAATTTGGAGGTACCGAATATTTAGGCCCAAAAACAATATGGATTTCAAAAACTTGGTAGAGCTGGAACTCCTGATGTTAAAATTTCTAGAAGTCATACTGTAGACTCGACAAAGCCAACCTCCACTCAAGTTCTTATTCATGGTATCCTTTGATTTTGAGAGCATTTTGTATTTCTGCAAAATCAAATTCTTTCGTAAAACAATTTCTTACAATGTTAAAGCTTGTTATTCTTGCGATAAGCTGCAAAATCATTTTCTACATCGACAGGATGCATGCAAACTTCAAAATAAATAGTTTGTAATTTACTTTTTGCAAAAAAGAGTTGATAATTTTTTGGTGTGTTCCCTTCTCTCTTTGACTTGCTTTTTTATCACCGTTTTTGAGATATGTATTTCTAATAGAATGTATCCCCGTTTGTTTTAAATTTTAATTATTTTAGATACTTGTTTTATTAAATCTATATAACCTCACAAGATGGATAATATTGCTCATTTATGGAAAGTTGCTGAAGATTCTCGTCGCTTAAATCAAAGTAGCAATCCTGAATGTCGACCTTATCGAAATCCCAATGAAATGCTTCAACGTTGGCGACTTCGTTCTATGGAATCTGGAATGAATAATAAAATGGAAGATTTTGAAAGGATGCTACCCAAAACAACTATTTTATCAAGTTTGTTTCAACTTTTATTGGTTGTGCTATTTTATTATTTAAAAATTTTAGGTGATATTCATAGTTGTAAACTTTCATTTAAAGAATTAAAATCAATCAAATTATGTGATATGGAAGTTCCAATGGTACATAATGAACGGTATTTAGTTTGTCAAGTTATCGCTATGCCATCTTTATACGTTGGTGTAACTATATTAATCCAAGATTTAAATGGTACATGTATCATTATTGACACTTAATTTTATAACATTATTACTTCTATTAAGGCGACGTCGAAGAAGTGGCAATATATAATTTTTCTTATAACTTTAATGATCTTGATTTGTTATCCCCTGGTACAATATTAATTATCAAAGAACCTTGGCTTCGATATGGCTCCCATGATAAAACTCCATCTCTTCGAATTGATTCTCCATCAGATATTATTTTTGTTGATCCAACTGATCATAAATTATTATGCAAAATTGGTGCAAAACAATGGTAACTAAATTCATATTTGGCTGTTTTTAAATTATTAAAAAATCATTTTTAAAGGTTTGTATCAATGTCTGAAGATGCTGAAGTTTGGAAGCAAGAAGCTAATGAATGTTTTAAGAAAAAAGATTACAAAAAAGCATTATTTTTATATGATCGAGCAATTCGTTATAATCCAGATCTTCCAGTTTTATATTTAAATAAATCAATTACGTGTTTACAAACGGGTGCTTTTTATATGGCATATGAAAGTGCAAAGTTTGCATTAGAAAAAGGTGGTGATCGAGAAAAGGCTTTATATAGGTATGTTTTACACATTTTAATATATCATTCTTAACTGTTGTTTAAATATTACAGAATGGGTCAAGCTGCATATGGAATGCGGGAATGGCAAAAAGCTATTAGTCATTTTGAAGAGGTTTTAAAAGAATTTCCTAAAAATTCTTCTGCTTCTGAACATCTTAAACGTGCTAGTGCAAGATTATCGGAACAAAGAACTGGAAAATTTGATTTTAAAGCAATGTTTTTGGAATCAAAAAAAGAAAAAGCAGAATTAGATGTTTCGGATTATTCCGGGCCAATTGAAATAGCAGAAATTCCAGGAAAGGGTACGGTGTTTTTTTTTTAAATCTCCTGTTTAAAGATAATCGTTGAGGATTTTTTAGGTCGTGGAATAATTGCATCAAAAGATATTAAAATGGGAACCTTGCTAATTGTATCTAAAGCATTTGCATCTGGATATAGTATAGATTTTCCTGGAATTTTACTTGGAATTAATTTAATTCGAAATGAAATGAGTAATTCTGCACAAATGATTCAAGTAACAAAAGCAATGCAAAATTTATTAAATAATCCACAAAGAGCTAAAGAAATTTATGCAATGGATGCTGGGGATTTGGGACAAGATGATGAAATTCCTTTTGGTAAATGTTACTATAGAAAGAAGATGTTTAGTATAAAAAAAAATTATAGGTGTTATTGATGCTGCTCGAATACAAGAAATTAGTGCCTCCAATCGATTTGCTTCAGATGATTTGGCTCCTAATGAAAAAGAAGAGTTGATAAGTCGCGGAATGTTAGTTGGTGATAATTGTCATTTATTTATTCTTCCATCATATATTAATCATTCATGCTTAGGTTTGTTATTAATTAATTAATTAATTTTTTTGTGTACAAAAGTACTGTACCAAAACCATCTTTTAGCGAATGCTCATCGATCATTTTATGGTGATGTAATGGTAATTCATGCAAGTTCGGATATTCAAAAAGGTGATGAAATTTGGCATTCATATATTAGTCCATTGTCGGATTTTATGGATCGAAAGGAAACATTTAATTGTTGGAAATTTAAATGTGATTGTAAATTATGTGAAATAGAAGCAAATGATAAAAATTATTCAAAAAGAAGTGAAATTGCAAAAGAATTTAATGAATTTGCTGAAGCCAATAAAGAATCACCGCAAATTGTAATTGTTAAAGGTGAATCAGTTTTGAAAGAGGTAAGTGTTGATATTACGGTATCAAAATAAATAATATCAATTTTAATGAAATATTTGTTTATTTTTTAGATCCGTGAAACTTATGACGAAAAAAATGAATTTAAAATTCAGCTGATTTCAGTGCATATGATTTTATCTGGAATATATTTTGATATTGATAATGTGATAAAAAGTATAGAATATTTGGAAGCAGCTATAAGTTTAATGGATAATCTAATCAAATATGCTTTCAATATTGCTCAAATTACAGTTAATCTTGCACATTGTTATTTATTACTTGGAAACTATCCCAAAGTTAAAGAAATGGTTCAAAAAGCATTTAAATTTAGCTTTTGTATTGATATGGATCATTTTAAAATGTGTTTTCCTGAAATTGCTAATGATTTACCGTAATTTGTTTTCATATTTACTATGTGTTTTTTTTGCAGTCTTAATTTAGTTAATAAAAATTTGGGTTTCCACCCATCAATGATCAAAAATGCCGAAAACAAAGTAGTTTAAAAAATTGCTTTTTTAAACATTTTTTTTGGCCCGAAAGTAAAGTATAAAAATCAAAGATGCTTTATTTCTTTGTTTATTGTTTTGCAAAAAAAAAGGTTAAACAAAAAATGTTTGTTTTTTTTTTTTTTTTTGAAAGATTGAACGCATCTGTTCATCACTAAAAATTATATCCAATAAAAAAATGCGGAGGATTTTTTGAGGAAGTGAAAAAAGTGGCAAAACATTTTCAAACATGTATTTATTTTGATCTTTATTGGAACAATGGAAATACGTTAGCTCTTTTTCAAAACCTAATTTGCCACCCATCAATGATCAAAAATGTCGAAAACAAAGTACTTTAAAAAAATGGATCAACATGTTTGTGGGTTTTGGGATTTTAGAAAAAAGTGATATAAAAGAAGAAATATTTTATATTTATTTTTTCATTTAAATGTTTCAAAGCTTTATCTTTTTTTCTATTTCTGTGTATTCGTGCAATCAAAAAGTTATAACTTAATTAATTTTTACATATATATTTTTTTCAGATTGAATAATTAATTAATCATGGATAATAAAGAAAAAATTCAACCAGGTTCAGGGGATAAAGCAAAAGCTGGACCAAATGCATATGGGCAAGGACGTAAGAAAATTGAATGAAACAAACGTGTTTTTTTAAAATCTAAAATTAATTTATTTTTTTTAGCTGAAAGCATTGGCGCTCATGGAACTCCCCTTCAACAACAACAACAATCTGGAAAACAAAAGTAAATATGATTATTGTTCTATTTTTTTAACATGTTTTTTAAACGTAATATAATTTTTTTTAATTTTATTGTAAAAATTTATTTTTTATAAGGATAAGCATGTGAATTGGAGCAAGAAATAAAACTCTAAAGATAATATCTAATGAAAAAAATATAGATAAAATAAAGAATTGAATATTATTTTATTGTTGATAAAAGCTTGCACAAAAATGAAAAACAAAAAAACTGGGTTTCAAATTATTAAAGAAAAATCCTTTTATTTCTTTATGGATTTTTGGAAAATTGCGGGAGATTTTATAAAAATATGCCGGGAAACTCTTTTGATTTTGATATTTAAATATTATTTTTTGAAACAATGACTAAATTTTTGATTTTATCAATTAAAGTAAATCAGCGGATATCCTTCCAACTGAACTTCAGTGAAAGATAAACAACCGTTGAAAAACAAAATATATCAAAACTCATGCAAAATCATCCCGTTATCTCTAAGCAGTCCCAAAATCCAAAAATCTAATAATTTTGTTTCGGGACCCAAAAAATTCGGTTACGGTAGGAATTAAGCTTTTTTATTTTGTTAAGGGACTGTCCAGATCTTCAAAAGCAAAAAGTCCAAAATTTTGAGCCCCACCAACCCTTCAGTAAGGCTGCTGTAAGATTTGGGGATATCCCCGACTTTTTGAAAAAAATGACTGCATTTTTTTGTTTTTAACTGTTTTCTTAAGATTTGTTTTCTGTTGTTTAGCCCTGTCAATGGGCAACAAAAATTAGGAGAATACTTTTTAATTATATGTAAACAAACAATAGGCCGCGGCCGGGGATGGCGCGCGTTGGTTTCGGGGAAGAAAATCTCCCCGAATCATCCCCGGCACCAGCATATTTTTTATAGACATTCATTTAAAAAGATTTTTTCCCTCCAATGTTTAGCCCATTGACAGGGCTAAACATTGGAAAAAAACCTAATGAAAATACTAAATAATGAAAAAACGCCACTACTTTTTCTAAAAGTCGGGGATATCCCCGCGGCAACTCTAGCTCGAACCCTTTAAAAATTTCCATACCGTAAGCAAAATCGTAAGAATTTTTAAAAATTTATTGAAAACTCAAAATAAGCAAACATTTAAAATTATTTTTTCATTCAAGAAACAATTAACTGATATGAGAATTAGAAAGGACACGATTTCATAAAACTTTAGTGAAACAAAAAATTTAACTGTTTCTCAAAAATAAAGCCTGATATTTAGAAAATGTCGAAAAGTTAAAATTGGCTAGTTTTGCTTACGTAAGATTTAGATAACCCCCCCCCCCCCCCCCCCCGCCATGTACCCATAAAACTGCTTACGTAAGATCTGGACAATCCCTAAGCATAATAAAAAAAACTTGAAAGCATTTTTCAAAAAAAATGAATTTTTTCTATGCTCTTTGAAGAATTCAAAGAATTGGTTTTTAAAAACATTTATTTACTTTTTTTTTGTGCTACTGCAGTTCTAATGTATAAATATAGTTTTTTTTTGAAATCTAAAAAAAATATTATTCTAATTTAATTTTTTCGAATTTTTGAGGATTTTGACGAAGGAACACATTGTTGTAAATTATTCAATTGAATTTTGAGGTTAAAATACGTTAGATGATCATTAATATTTGCATGGGTCTTAACAAATGTTTCATCACATTCATTCTTCTTTGAACAAATCATAAATGGTACGCCTTCAGTCATGTCATTATTGTACCAAATTTCAGTTTTATGATGAAAATATTGGGATTTTGTGAAGGGTGTCATTCCAGGGGGAGGAATTTGTGCAACGATATCATGTTTATGAATAATTCGATATATCTCTGGCACGGAAGCTTCAAGGACAGAATTAAAATGATGATCACCAACACGGGGTTCTCCAAAAGTATAAATTGAGATTTTTTGATGATTCTTTTTTGGGGCAATAATTTTTGCAATTTTCGGCCCAGCTAACGCCGACATTGCACCACCCAAGGAATGACCGGTAACAATGATATCAAAATCTGGATACCTCGAATGTAGCTTCAAAAAAGCTTGCTCAAGTCCCGCCTTCCAGAGAGTTTTGAAGCCTCGATAAAAGTATCCATTAACATGTCCACCAAGGGAATATTTTTTTGCTCGATGATGAATGGTGTACTGAAGTTCTTGTTTAACTTGATTCTCAGGAGCTGAACCACGAAAGACGAGAATGATAGAATGAAGAGAGGGAGCAGCTAAAATATATCCCGAACACGTATCTGATTTATGATGGGTGTCACAGGTGACAGTTATTTGGGCGCCAAACTAAAACGGTTAATTAAAAAAAATTTGTCGATTATGTAGAAATTTTTTAATAGATTTCATAGATATACTTTTTTTAAAAAGTTATTTTTACAAGTTTAAAAACTTTTAAGGCTTTAGCGAGGCAAAAAATTTGGTTGTAAAAGTCAAAGTTGTCAAATATTTTGACAGATGAAACCTTTTCATTTGTGACACCATTTGTCTAAAATCTTTTTTTTTATCAGCGATTTCTCAAAATTTAAAGGGAGCGTTCAGGGCACACAAAGTTTTTTTGGCATTACATCGCACGGGTCCCCTTAGCACGAAAATATGCCGAAATCTTTAAAAGCAAATAAGCCTAGAACAAATTGTTTTTAAAAAAATTTATCTAAATAAACTTTTTTTGAGAATATTGTCAAAAATGTGTGAGTAATCAATAAAATCTTTAAATTTCGTATATTCCTGGATTGTCTCTTTTTTTGTGGGCACATTTTTAAGGGTTAATTTTAATCGTAAAAACAGAAAAAATAGTTTGAATTTAGTAATTTTTGCTTTTAAAGATTTTGGCATATTTTCGTGCTAAGAGGACCAGTGCCATGGAATGTAAAAAACTATGTCTAGACATAGTTTTTTTTACATTCCATGGCACTGGCACTTCTTGGGGGCTCCCTTTAATACTCAAACAAAAACATTTTCTATACAACAGTCTCTTACGGCATTATATGGTTTTTTTATATCGTGGTGTCAGCATTGATTTTATATTTGTTCAATATGTTTTTTTCATATTTTTCCCTACTATTCTGCTAAATTGTTTCCCCCCTAAACTCACGTCAACGCCATTATTAAAACCAAATATTCCGTTCATACAATCTTTAACTCGATGATTATATGCATTAATACATAATGGCCATAAAATTGATCTAGCTAAATTATCATTATAAAATCCATGAACATTTAAAATTATTGAAAATAATAAAATAACAACAACCTTTTTAGCGAAGACAAACATTCTTCAACAAAATAAAAAGACGACCACTTTTAATCACGTCAATTTTGAACAAATTATTTTGCTTTAACAACTTGGTTGCTTTTAAACCCTCAAGAAATGAAGGAAGACCAGTAGAATCAAATCAGTTCCAAACGAAAAACCTGTTTTTGGGCTTTGTTTAGAAAAGTGTGTTTCATGGTTTCGAATTTACCACAACAAAGACATTCTTTTTTGACTTTAAGAAGTTGTACTTAAATAGGCTTTATCAATGAACTTGTTTTTCGAATTCCAAAGAGTATTTAAAATTTTCTAAGAGCAACAATTAGCAGAAAAAGCTATTTCTACCATTAATAATTTGGCACTTCTTTACCTTCCCCTCCAAATAAATTCCAACGTAAACTCGCAGTGGTTTATTGTGTATTCATGTCTTTCCAAGAAGAAAAATTAGCAAAAGCGAAATAAAAAGTAAAAACAAAATTTTCATAATTTTAAAGTGGCATAAAAAGCACAGAATATAATTTATTTATTTTGGATCAACAAATAATAAATGAATTCTGTAAATTAAGTTTAATTTTGTTCGTCACCAGTGTATTCGCGCCCCAAGAAACACCTCCGACGCCGGCAGCGCCGCCGGAGGCGCCACCATGCCGCCAACATTGGTGGCGCGAATACACTGTTAGTCACCTAAAAAATCCAAAAATGTTTAAATGTTTAGAGTTACTTTTCGATTAATCAACCGTGGCCAAGCCGAGTCATCTGATGGTGATTCCCATCCTGGGGTAAAAAACTGCGGAGATTCCAATGGCGTAAATAACTAGTCTAGCAAAATTATTCTTGACCCCATTTTATGCAATTATTTGGGGTCGATATGCCAAAAATGGGTCTCAGCACAAAAATTTTAAAATGCTGATTCTATATTCGGCTTCCCCATGGTCGATAATCTATAAGGGTCAGCAAAAAGCAAAAACTAACTCCAGGAAAAAATATAAAACGCATTTTGTGAGAAAACGTAGTTTTCCGAAACTCAAATGGCACAAAAACAAAAGTCATATTAATTTTGGCTGTAATTCTCGTTATAAAGGTTTTCGGGGGCGTAGATTCCGAATTTGAATTCAGTTTTGGAGGTAAAGAATCTGGTTTTCGAGATATCAATACCTTGGGCGCTTTTAACGCCAATTTCTGATTTGATGATAAAAGTTGTCAGAAATGGTACCAAAATGTTCGCCTCATCGAGTTTAGTAAGGATAAAACTGAATATGTCGCAAAAACTTGGTTTTTTGTTAAATTTTGACTCTTTAAAAATTTGAAATTACAGTTTTTCCCCAAAAACTTTTTCTTTTTAACGTCACCGGAAAAATGTTATTGCAGATTCGGATTCTACGGGTCTTGTTACCCCTAAATACATATAGCATGTGCCATAGTAGCGACCTTTTTCGACATTGTTAAAGGGTCAAAAATTTACGACTCAACATGTCAAACATCATCAAATGTACAAAACTCACGGAATATCTTATGGATCAAGTTCTGGTGACTTGTATAATGAAATATAGTGTTGTGGGAGTATTCTGGGCAAGTTTCATCCACTTGGGACCAAAACTATCCATTTGGGACCAATTTGAACTTCCAATTTTGATCTATATCGTCAACATCAAATAAAACATTTTTTTCTTGGTAAATTTATGTAAATGTGCTCTATTAATGTTAAATATATATAGAAATAACGAAATTAAGGGTAATTTATTGAATTAGGGGCAAAACTGATTTTTGGGCATTTTTTAAAGGTACTATTTTTTACCATTTTTTAGTTCATTAGTAGTTATGTACTGACTTTCCAGTAGAAAATAACGTCCGTTTCGTAAGTCCTCTTTTTGAGTCCAAAAGACTATTGGGCCATATTTTTGTGGTAAAATATTACTCTGGTAAAATATTACTCTGGTAAAATATTACTCTGTTAAAATATTACTCTGGTAAAAATATTAATCTGGTATAATATTACTCTGGTAAAATATTACTCTGGTAAACTGACAAAAATCTGACCTACTTTTTATTTTTTCACGTGACACGTGACTGATAAGGATTTTTTAAGCTGAACTCGAATATCCTTTTGGATGTTTTATCATCAGCTCTTATCACTAATTTTTTATCAGTAAATATTTTTTATCAAAATTTTCAAGTCATACATGACTGATAAGGATTTTTCTCGCTGATTTCAATAATAATAGTCTCTTATCACCAATTCTTATCAGTAACTGATAATTTTATCAAATTTTCATGTGACACGTTTTTAATCATGATTTTTATCAGTGATTACGAAAATCATGTTCTCTTATCGCCAATGCCCTCAGGCGATGATCTTATCAGTACCTTATCAGTAAATTTTAAAATTTTGCCCACAAATATGATGCAATAAGGAGCTTTATTTTTCATGCTTATCTCTTATGCCCTGAGGCGATAATCTTATCAGTACCTTATCAGATGGTCAATTTTTTCACAAAATTAAATTCTAGGCTTAAGGGGGGATTATTTTTATCACTAATAATCTCTTATCAGTCTCTTATCAGTTCCTTATCAGTTGGCTCAAAATTGGCTAAAAAGTTTCTTGGCACGAAAGTGTCTAGTATCTCAACACGAAATTGTAGAAAAAACTTTATTCAAAGTATAAAAAAACTACAAAAAAATAATACTTACAAAATCAAACAAAAGTGTGCAAGTAAGTGCGTGTGTGATAAAATGTGAGAGAGTGAGAGTGAAAAAATCATTCGTCAATGAATTTATAATTGTGAAATGTCTTTGATGGCATAACTCCCGCAAAACTAATAGGCAATTTAGAATTTTTAGCTGTTTTTATTGTTTTTGGTTTATTTTTTGTAATTGCTTTCTTTGGTTTCACTTCTTTTTCAGATTTCTTACGCTTTTGTGGTGGAGGCAAAAGAGTTGTCACTGTTATTGGTATTTTCTTATCTAATGATTTAGGAATTTCTTCTTTAGCATCTTTGTATTCTTGTTTGCGCTGAATTAATTCCTGCATTTCCTGGGTTTTAATAGTAGCTGCCACATCTTTTTTAAAATCTTTGCTTTCCTCAAACATTGGATCAGCTTGTTTAAGTCTTTGCATAATATTATTATAGCGATCTTCTGGTATTCCGATATATTTCATTTATCTTAAAAAAACTTGTCAAATTTTATAATAACTATTGCAAAAAACTCACTATAATTGGCTTTTTAAATTAAGGGGAAAAAATAAAAAAAAGGTAAAAAGTTAAATTAAACAGGGAGCGCAGTAGTATTATTACGCGCAAAATCAAAAGAAATAATGGAGTCAAATTCAGAATAAACAATCGCTTGAATTCCGCTTGTTGGCACGGCTGACGCAAACTTTAAAGAAAGCGCAGTAGTCCCTGTTTGCTGAGGATCAATTGCCTTATCAGAGTGATAATGTTGGAAATCAAAAGCAAAAATACATGAATGTGTAACATATTTTTGATACGTTAAGCCAGTATTAGTTGTGTTATCAGTAAGATCTTTAAATGCACGAGCAAATTCTTTTCTTCCCAAGTCATAGGATAAGTTGGCACAATTTTATTGTTAACACTGACATGAATTCTATCCAACCCAAATGGTTTAAAATCAAATGGCGACAAAAGTGGAGCTCCCTTGAAGGCGCTTGCATCTACAAGAGCAACAAAAACTCTTTTTGGAACATAATCAGTGAATAAAGTTGTGTTATAATCATGTCTTCCAGGTCCTATGAAATGGCTGCTCACTAAACTACGCGTATAAGGATACTTTGCAAGTTGACCTTGTGCCAAACTTTGATTAATTGTTGCGTCTAAAGATGGTAAAAGATGATGCTGCTTGATATAAAGTTTATGACCAGAAGCAACAGCAACATAATTTACTGCATCTTGAGCAATAACACTGAAGTTCATGGGTTGCATTGTGATTTCGATATCAATAGTTAGCATATTTATTAACAGTTTATTTTGCCGAAAAATATCAGCATCGATTTGAGTGATAGTATGATATTCACCATTTTTAATGAAAAAATCGCGACGACTTTCAAATCCAGCGCCAGACATTTGACTTTCGTCATCGTCTTCAAAGTAACCAGCAAGTTGCAAATCTTCTGAATTGCGAGAAGTTTCAAGACCTAAGCGACGCCGAAAATATGCGTTATATGAATAAAGATCGTTTGAGTTATAAACTTGACGCCCGTTAAATAATACTTTCATATTTTTAATGGCAGTTGCGCCAAATCCATTGATAAAACTAACTTTATCATCTTTTGTAATAGGAACTAGTTGCGAAACATCCTTAGCATCTTTATCTTTATTTGATTTATTTTTAAAAATTTTAAAAGTTGTTTGTAAAAAGCAGTGAGAAAGGTTGCAATAAGATGATCCTGTATTAATTGTAAATTTAGTTGGCCAAGTACCAACTGCATTTACTGGATTATATTCGACAACATTTGTGTCTTGAAATGCGACATTAACAGGCTTAGAGGAAAAAAGATCCAAGTTATTAGGAATTTGTTCGGTTGCTTCTGAATCTAACTTCATTTTTTTATATTTTTTTACGGAGCGAAATTAAAAACCTACTCGACGGTAGACGAACAAAAAGGTACGAATGAAAAAAATTAAAATTTCCCCCTTTTTATACTCTTTTTTTTTTTGCAAAGAGACACACGGACGCACATCGCGCGCATACAAATAAAAAGGAAGCAGGTGGCCGCAGCGCAAAAAGACACACGGACGCACATCGCACGCCACGCGCCTGGTCAAAAACGCACGCACCCGGTCGAAAACACGCGCGCGCACCCGATTGTCGGCAAAGATCAAAGGAAATCGGCGAAATCTCAAGTGGTTTCGCGAAAATCTCAAGTGGTTTTTTTGTCGGCAAAGATCAAAAGAAAAATAAAAAAGGGGCGCGTTGAGTAAACAAAGAAAAAAATTGTCGTTGAGGGAAAATAATTGTCGTGGCAAGAGGAAAATTCAAGGGGATTTGCTATAAATACTCAAATTTTAAAAAAAATCATTTGTGTCAAAACACATAGCTACTGAACGGTCGTGTCAAAATAAAGCTCCGAATAAAAATGGAGTATATTAATAAAAAATTCACGTTAGATCGTGGAAATAAACTTGAACTAAGACTTGATAGTCCAATCGAATTTCATGGGAATGAATGGTACTGTGGGCTAAAAGAGTTCAGCTTAGAGCAAAAATGGTCTTTAGCGAATGATGAAATGATTATTATTTATAAAAATGGACTTGAGTCAATTGTCAAGCCAAAATATTTTCATTCAGCATCTCATATTGATAAAGTTTTGGAAGAATTATTTCCAGCTAAAAGAGTTAGGAGAGCTGGACGAAAAAGTTTAAATAAAATGATGGGAATTAGAGGTCGAGGAGAAGACAAAGAAGAAGAAAATTCTGATGCTAAAGCAGAAGAACCATCAAAACCAGTCATAACAGCAGTTGGTGGCAGTGTTGTTAACGAAAAAAAGGAAGAAGCAGTTAAGCCAATAGTTCAAGCTGATACTAAAAAGGAAGAAGCAGTTAAGCCAATAGTTCAAGCTGATACTAAAAAGGAAGAAGCAGTTAAGCCAATAGTTCAAGCTGATACTAAAAAGGAAGAAGCAGTTAAGCCAATAGTTCAAGCTGATACTAAAAAGGAAGAAGTGGCTAAACCAGTAGTTCAAGCTGATAGTAAAAAGGAAGAAGTGGCTAAACCAGTAGTTCAAGCTGATAGTAAAAAGGAAGAAGTTAAGAAAGTTGATACTAAATCTGAAACTAAACCAGTGGCAAAACAAGAAACTAAGACAGAGGCTAAACAAGAAGCTAAACCAGAGGTGAAGGCTGATACTAAACCTGAAACTAAACCAGAGGTGAAGGCTGATACTAAACCTGAAACTAAACCAGCAGCAAAACCTGAAACTAAACCAGCAGCAAAACCTGAAACTAAACCAGAGGTGAAGGCTGCTAAAAAGGATAAAATACCAATGGAAGAAGTAGAATCTAAATTTCGAGTAGCGAAGAAAGAAGAGAAAAAAGTAGAAGAAGGAAAAATCAATGATTCTGCAATATTAGGAAATCCACCAGCTAAAAAATTTAGAATTGATACCGAATCGGGGGCTGAAGGAGTTTATGAAATGCCAGTAAAAGCCAAAGCAGAAGCTTTTATTTTTAATGATAGCGAAAGCGAGGGAGAAGAGGGTAAGAAAAAAGATGATTACCCAACGCCTTTATCTGATAATAAAAATCAAACAGCCGGTGAAAGCGAAAACAAAAAAATGGAGGGTGAACTTCCAACAATTTTGAATGATAACAAGGATAATGAAAAAGTGGGGGAAAGTGAAAAGGTTACACCTGAAGATTATCCGTCAATAACGGCCGATGGAAAAGTTGGTGAACGCGAATCTGCAACATATGATTCAAATTTACCAGCGGTAACATCAGATGAAAATGTCGGGGAACGTGAAAACACAACTTCAGCCCCGGCAATCGAAGCAGTAACGCCAGCGCCAACGGAAGAAACGACTGAGGCAACAACGCCAGCACCTGTTGAGGAAGTAACTTTTCCTACAACTGGAGCAGTAACGATTCCAACAACATACGAAGAAGTGACAAATCCAGTGCCAACAAATGAAATAATAATCGTTACTCCAATGCCGGATATGATACCAACAACTGAAATAACTACGAAAAAAGAAGAAAAGTCTGATTTTGTTGATCCATTTGCTAGTGAATTTACAAAAAATGGCTATGAATCAATAAAATTTGAAAAAAATCAAGCACAACGATATATTGTGTCTTTCGATTCATACTATGTGAGTGAAATTCATTTGAGTGAAGGTTTTGCTAAAGCTATGGGTTTTACCTTGGGCAGAGTATTATATGATCAATCAATTGCATATGAAAATCCAACAGCAGAAACTTATGCAAGTCATATTTGCATGTCAATAAATAATATTTTGCGCCCCCTTTATGATGAACCAACTGCAGAAATTGGTACTATTCCTATTTATGATAATGAAAAAACTATTTATAGTTATTTTCAAACTCCAATGTGGTTTAAACTAGAAACAACACGAATTGATGCCTTGTCTATTGAATTTAATGATTTCTTTGGTAATCCAATTGCATGCGATAATGCTCATGGTCACTTTGTTTTAGCATTTGTTAAGCATAAAAGATAATATTTCTCACATTTTATCACACACGCACTTACTTGCACACTTTTATTCGATTTGTAAGTTATTTTTTTTTGTAGTTTTTTTATACCATGAATAAATTTTTTTCTACAATTTCGTGTTGAGATACAAGACATTTTCGTGGCAAGAAACTTTTTAGCCAATTTTGAGCCAACTGATAAGCAACTGATAAGGAACTGATAAGAGATTATTAGTGATAAAAATTCCTCTTAAGCCTAGAATTTACTTTTGTGAAAAAATTGACCAACTGATAAGGTACTGATAAGATCATCGCCTCAGGGCATTAGTGATAAGCATGAAAAATCATGTTTGTTATTGCATCATATTTGAGCAGAATTTCAAAATTTACTGATAAGAATTAGTGATAAGAATTGAGTGATAAGGATTTGGTGATAAGAGATTATGATTTTCGTAATCAGTGATAAAAATCATGATTAAAGATGTGTCACATGAAAATTTGATAAAATTATCAGTTAGTGATAAGAATTGGTGATAAGAGACTATTAGTTTTGAAATCACCGAGAAAAATCCTTATCAGTCATGTTTGACTTGAAAAAATTGATCAAAAATATTTACTGATAAAAAATTAGTGATAAGAGGTGTTGAAAAATACATCCAAAAGGATATTGGAGTTTAACCTGAAAAATCCTTATCAGTCATATCTCACGTGAAAAATTGTTAAAAAATTATATTTACCAGTAATATTTTACCAGAGTAATATTTTACCAGAGTAATATTTTACCAGAGTAATATTTTACCAGAGTAATATTTTACCAGAGTAATATTTTACCACAAAAATATGGCCCAATAGTCTTTTGGACTCAAAAAGAGGACTTACGAAACGGACGTTATTTTCTACTGGAAAGTCAGTACATAACTACTTTCATTTCCTAAGTGACTCATTTTTTGAATTTTTGTAAATTATCATATTTTTTAACGTGTTTAAAATTAAAACTAAAATTTCTATTGTAAGTTTTCATGTGGGAATGTTTTTGTTGAAAAATAATTTTTAAATAATTTTTTCATAACTTAAAAGTTTTATTAGTACCATCGATGTTAGATATATGAATTTAACTGTATCTAACTGACATGAACGAATCCGAGTGGCAAATTAATGAAATTGGAGGGGTGTATATTCCATTAAAAATCTCATTTTGTCCTTTATGAATACAAAATACAAAGTAAAAACTGTAATAGAAGGAAAGGCATATCCCCAATGTCCTTAAGGAAGTTGCGGCCCTGAAATAAATTCAAATTCCCACATGAAAACTTACAATAGAAATTTTAGTTTTAATTTTAAACACGTTAAAAAATATGATAATTTACAAAAATTCAAAAAATGAGTCACTTAGGAAATGAACTAAAAAATGGTAAAAAATAGTACCTTTAAAAAATGCCCAAAAATCAGTTTTGCCCCTAATTCAATAAATTACCCTTAATTTCGTTATTTCTATATATATTTAACATTAATAGAGCACATTTACATAAATTTACCAAGAAAAAAATGTTTTATTTGATGTTGACGATATAGATCAAAATTGGAAGTTCAAATTGGTCCCAAATGGATAGTTTTGGTCCCAAGTGGATGAAACTTGCCCAGAATACTCCCACAACACTATATTTCATTATACAAGTCACCAGAACTTGATCCATAAGATATTCCGTGAGTTTTGTACATTTGATGATGTTTGACATGTTGAGTCGTAAATTTTTGACCCTTTAACAATGTCGAAAAAGGTCGCTACTATGGCACATGCTATATGTATTTAGGGGTAACAAGACCCGTAGAATCCGAATCTGCAATAACATTTTTCCGGTGACGTTAAAAAGAAAAAGTTTTTGGGGAAAAACTGTAATTTCAAATTTTTAAAGAGTCAAAATTTAACAAAAAACCAAGTTTTTGCGACATATTCAGTTTTATCCTTACTAAACTCGATGAGGCGAACATTTTGGTACCATTTCTGACAACTTTTATCATCAAATCAGAAATTGGCGTTAAAAGCGCCCAAGGTATTGATATCTCGAAAACCAGATTCTTTACCTCCAAAACTGAATTCAAATTCGGAATCTACGCCCCCGAAAACCTTTATAACGAGAATTACAGCCAAAATTAATATGACTTTTGTTTTTGTGCCACCCCATGCTACGCTTTCTGACAAAAGGCGTTATAACAGATAAAAGAAAAAAAAGTCAAATTTGGCATTCTCGATAGCATAAATCCGGCATTTTGTCGAGTTTTGGCATAAAAGTATTTTTTTCAGCCTTCTTAAGCATGACCAAAAACAGGGGTAACAAAAGAAAACTTTTGATTTTTTGCCGGTGCAGTTTTTGTCAAATTTTTAGAAAAAATCGACGGATCACAGCGGAATTTTTCGGAAATAGAAGTGAAAAAACTTCAAACTTTTGCTGCCATTTTTTCAGTTTTAACCCATTTCGCCCAAAACTTTGCCAATCTCCAAGGTGTGCTGTATAATTTAGGTTTCACTTAAGCTGATTGGAAGCATAGTCGCAAAGTTATAGCATATAAAAGGCGCGCAATCGAGTTTTTGGCGAAATTAACTTTTGCTGCCATTTTTTCAAATTTGCATATTTTGGCTAGAATTTTTTCTAGCATGTTCCTGACAGCCATAGCAACATTTTTAATGTCAAATACGGCATTTGGAAGTAATGCGGCTGAGTTTGAGCAGATCAAAAAAACACGATTTTTCGTTTCTATTTCCAAATTCTCCTATAGCGATTCCGCTGTGCGGAATGTGTTTTTAAAAAAATACTCTACTCTTTGAAAAAAACTCTCACCACGAAACAAGAAAATAAAGAGACATGAAAATTATTTTTCAGGACGGGCCAATGATATCGCTAACAAAACAAGGTAAATCATTTAAAAAAATATGGATAAATGCCATATTTTTTTTGTAAAATCTAATATTATTGACTTGATAATATTTTCACTATCCTCTTTCTTTGTTTGATTTGTGATTCCCTATTAAAACGTACAAAGTCAGAATAATTTAATACAATATTCTCCATTTTAGATGATCCAAGAAAGCTCCGAGGACCATGAAATAGAAATTTCAGAAGACTTTGATGATCTTACATTTGGGATAAAGAATGATGCTGTTGCTTTTGGAAGAAGAAAAACTGTTTTTTCCCTCGTCCCCAAATGCCCCTCCATTGCAGAATTAATCTGTGGAGTCAAAAAGATGTGTTGTGTTGAATTTGATAACGCATATTTATCCCCTCTTCCCAACCATATTGTGGGGTGGGATGCTCTCAGTCGAAAATTGTTTATTAGAACAGAAGTAACCCAGAAAAATTTGGACCAAGGTTTGAAGCATTATAGACGACCGAAACATTTTTTACTGTTTTATTTCAGGAGCTGAATTGAAAAATCAAAAAAGTTTAGTATTTGTCAGATTATCCAGTTTACCCCAGGACGTTCCATTTCAATTTATTCCAAAAAAACTTGGGGGATATGATAGTCCAATTAATGCTTTTCCACTTAATCCAAATGTAAGTTAAATTTTTTTTTTCCAACTTTTCCTATCTAACTTTTTTAAGACCATTACAACCGAATGGGAAACAGCCAATCAAAAAGTATATGATCATGTTAGCAGAGGAGAAGAGCATGTTGCAAGACTGATTTATGTAATGGTTTATGGATATGAAAAAGAAGATTATCAAAGTGATCGTCCCGCACAAATATGGTATAACTTTAAGCTGTACACACATGGTACATTAGTGGCAGAACAAATTGAAGGCAAAGTTGTAAATTCTTTACTACAGACGAAATAAATCAATCACTAGCGAAAAATGAGCTGGTGTACTTGAATCTTTGTTAAATATCTCTTTGGATGATCTAATCTCTTTCAACCATTTTGTATTTTCTTTTATGGGTATATATATATTTTTTGATGTCTTCTTTTATTTATTTATTAAAATAAAATCGATTTTTATTGGACTCATTTAATATCGCTTTTGTCAAATTGCTAAAACATTATGGTACACTACACTATAAAATATCTCGGAATTCATTTTTTCTTTTGCTCGGTTGTCTCGACACGAAAGTTTCTGGAACCCGAACTTTGGCCTATTGACGATTTCCATCCATGGGCTATCTGAATCACTTATCAGATTTTTCCTACCATCATTGGTTCTCATAGGAACTTTGTTCTACAAAAAGTCCAAAAAACATGGGTTTCAAAAGTTGGCGGACGCGAAAATGCTGGAGAGGTCATACTGTAGGATCAAATGTGTCCTCCCACCAAGTTTATATTCCACCTACGCTACAACGCGTTTTTTTTTTATTTTTTTTACACGGTTTTGCTTTTTTGTCAGAGAAAAAAAAGACAAGTAAAAGAGAGAGAGAGCAGAGTTTCGAAAATATTCGAAACGCTGCTCTCTCATTTTTTCCTTTGTCTTTTTTTTCTCTAACAAAAAAGCAAAACCGTGTAAAACGCGTTGTAGTGCACCTATGTACCTTGGGTTTTGGGGATCTTTTGTTTGTTTTAAAAAATCGAATTGCACTTTTTTTTTGGCCACCCTGTATATGGGAAAGTTATAGGAAAAAATTCCTATATGCTTCCTATAATTTTCCTATAACAAAGCAGCTCCCGGCCATAGGAAACTTATAGGAAGGTTATAGGAATATTTTCTGTATGTATCCTTGGAAGTTCAATAAAAACATATTTAAAAAAGTGGTTAAAAATTTTTAATTAAAACACATTTATACGAAAATATGTGGAATTTTATAAAAATAAAGATATAAAAATGAATTATGCACGTTAACTCAAAGTGTTAAATCAGATACAGAATTTATTGAAACAGAAACAAAACAATTACAAAAAAACGACTAACAACCTTTTACTAATAAACAAAAGAAATTCCAACAAGTTTCAACATATTACGAGCTTCATCCAAACACGTCTGAATAAGTTCAACATCTTCATCATCAAAATCAGTCAAAATACAAAAACCCAATATAGTTGGCTTTTTTCCGGTTTCTTTTTTAATTGCTTTTATATGTTCTTTAAGAAGCAATGCCATTAAAAATGCAGGTGAAGCAGCTTTTTTTGTGCCATCAAAGTTATCAAATTCAATTAATACTGGATGTTCATCATCTTCTGTAAGTGTATAACCACGTGGGGTATAAGTTTTGTACTCCTCTTCGGTAAGACGTACAATTTCAATAAGGTCTAAAAATGATAAGGATAAAATTTTTATATCATAACATATTATATCTTACCAGAAATAACAAATTTACCAAGCTTCCCACAAGTTTTTTCAGCTGCTTTTCCAAAATATGGCTTTTCTTTATCAAAAGCAATATGCATTGGCACTCCCCATTTACCTAAACAATTTGAAATATACAGTATCCAGGGTTTAAAAAAAGCTTACCACCCCAAGTATCCAAAAATTTATACGTTTCTTTGGCTGCATCCCAAATACAAATAAATGAATGATCATCATAGAATCCAATAACTGGTTCTTCTTCCCAATATTCTTCATCAACATCACTATTACATAAATTCGGAAAATCAATAATTCGATCAATAGTTATTCCACGAACTTCATAACTTGGTTGATTATCAATATCAACATTAAAGGTAATTTCATATTCATGACCTTCACCATTTAGAGTAAAAGTTTCGAGTGGTAATGTTTTTCGTTTGTCGTCTAAAAAACCCATCTAAAAAAATATTGAAATCGATTTAATAAATACAGAAGATAAGCTTACAAAGTATTCATAGCATGATTTCGGTACAGTAATAGAATGTGAATATGGTAAAGCTGCATTTCTTAATTCAGAAAATTTATAATATTTTTCATCCCCATTTTTGTAACCAATAACATAGAATCTTGCACATGTTGGAAGAACATGAAATTTAGTATGATTTTTATCAACAATCCATTTTGATTCTTCAACAAGCCCACTACCAATGTATTTGATATTTTGAAAATCAGTTAAAATAATTAATTTCTTTAATTCAGGTTTCAATACATTTTTTAATGTTTTCAATGTTTTATCATCAGTTTCAGTGCTACAAATAATGATTTTTTGAAGTTCATTAGTGCCAATAATTGTTTCACGAAGTTCTTCGATATCTTTTTCTTTGTTCATATCATTTACATGTTGATGACGAATAACTTCATGACCCCTATTAGTGTATTTAAGTTCAGAAACATCAACGATATCGCCTGCTATCATTAAAACCAAAACAAATTCGCCATAGTTAACAGATATATTTGCAGCAACCAACATTTTTGTAATAAAAAAATTTGAATTAGAAATAAAAGTATAAGGAATTTTTCTTGTAAATAAATTGAAACTATTCATTGAATCAAATTTTGCTTTCAAAGCTTTACAAAATTGAATATTATTCGGGAACATTTCATTGCTGAATTCATAAACTCGTAAAATAACAGCTTTAATCCTTGAATCCATAATCTTTGAAATATCATCAATAAAAGCTTGAGCATTACTGAGAAGAACATGTAAATAAACCTCTTTGCTTTGAAAACCATAAATACTAATTTTGATTAAACTTTGATAAGGAGAAACAAGAGCAATAAATTCTTCCTCAACGCTAATTGGAATAACACTTGTAATATTGTAACAACTTTCAATACATTTCATACCTTCAACTTTCTTTACCAACATTTCGCTGTCCATTTTGAGATTAAAAAAAAACTGAAGATTTACAAAATCCAAAAAAGCAAAAAAGCGGTCTTGGAAGAGACACATTTTGCCAAAAACCAGAAATTTTTTGAATATGTATTTTATGTGAAAATAGTTTTAGTATAAGTGCAACTACATACAACGCATTTTTTTTCAACTTCGAGCATCGCCTGTCATCGACACTTTTTTAAAATGATCGTATGGACTTGAAAACTTCATCATAGGGTAATATTGGTCCAAAAATACGATTGGTAAGGGTTACAAGTCATGAAAACTCCCCGAAATTTCGATACCGTAACCCAGCTACAGTATACCTTGAAAAATCGAAACTTCCAGATTCTTTCAAATTTGTATAAAGAATCAATTAAGGGACCCATTCTGAGCCTAAATTAGTAATTTCAGAATTTTGGCGCTTCTAGAATTAATTTGCCATCACTATAAAATTAACAAAAATCTATATCCCTTATAAAAAATTTTTTCTGGGACTTTGGCGGAGCTGAAAAGTACTTCATAAAATGCGCTATTGTCTAACACTTTTTTTGGTATATGATTTACTCCGATAAATGAGGGGGAACATTTTTGTTTTTTTGAAAAACCATTAAAATTAACATCTTCGACATCAACAAAGTTGCATAACTTTCGAACTAAGTAAGATATTGACTTCCGGTGACTTGCATTATGGTATACCATGTCTCTGGAGTGTCCTGGGAAAGTTTGAGCATTTTTAGTAGCGATTTCGAAATATGGGAACTATGCAAAGTTAGAAAATTAAGTAACATAGAAATATCGCTAAAATCCAATTTTTCCTGGGCGAATAAAAGCAAACGTGTATTATTAATGTTAAATACATGTAACAACATCAATATAAATTGGTAAAAACTGACGGGGGGTCAAAATTGATTTTTTCTGATTTTTTGAATTTTGCTCATTTTTGATCAATTTTCGAGATATTAAAAACTTAGGAATATTGATGGATATTAACTTTTTAAGCTTTTTGGGATTAAATCCAGCATGTTTAAGATTATTTGACACCATTTCAACCTTTTTGGGTGACTACTTTTCATTTGCTGATCATTTAAAAACGGGGCTAAAATACTAATAAAAATATTCTGAAAATCAATGTTTTTCATTAAGAACATCACTAAAAATGTTTTTTGTGACTTTTAATGACTAATTCTATTATTACGAAATGCCGAAATGTCATTTTGTTTCAGTAATCGGAATTTGAAATTTTCGATTTTTTCAAATTTTGATTTTATTTATTCCGTATTGATTGATGAAAATATCGGCCCCAAAGTGATAAAATATCTTTTTTTAGTCACAAAAAAGCATTTTTAGTGATGTTTTTAATGAAAAACATTGATTTTCAGAATATTTTTATTAGTATTTTAGCCCCGTTTTCAAATGATCAGCAAATGAAAAGTAGTCACCCAAAAAGGTTGAAATGGTGTCAAATAATCTTAAACATGCTGGATTTAATCCCAAAAAGCTTAAAAAGTTAATATCCATCAATATTCATAAGTTTTTAATATCTCGAAAATTGATCAAAAATGAGTAAAATTCAAAAAATCAGAAAAAATCAATTTTGACCCCCCGTCAGTTTTTACCAATTTATATTGATGTTGTTACATGTATTTAACATTAATAATACACGTTTGCTTTTATTCGCCCAGGAAAAATTGGATTTTAGCGATATTTCTATGTTACTTAATTTTCTAACTTTGCATAGTTCCCATATTTCGAAATCGCTACTAAAAATGCTCAAACTTTCCCAGGACACTCCAGAGACATGGTATACCATAATGCAAGTCACCGGAAGTCAATATCTTACTTAGTTCGAAAGTTATGCAACTTTGTTGATGTCGAAGATGTTAATTTTAATGGTTTTTCAAAAAAACAAAAATGTTCCCCCTCATTTATCGGAGTAAATCATATACCAAAAAAAGTGTTAGACAATAGCGCATTTTATGAAGTACTTTTCAGCTCCGCCAAAGTCCCAGAAAAAATTTTTTATAAGGGATATAGATTTTTGTTAATTTTATAGTGATGGCAAATTAATTCTAGAAGCGCCAAAATTCTGAAATTACTAATTTAGGCTCAGAATGGGTCCCTTAATTGATTCTTTATACAAATTTGAAAGAATCTGGAAGTTTCGATTTTTCAAGGTATACTGTAGCTGGGTTACGGTATCGAAATTTCGGGGAGTTTTCATGACTTGTAACCCTTACCAATCGTATTTTTGGACCAATATTACCCTATGATGAAGTTTTCAAGTCCATACGATCATTTTAAAAAAGTGTCGATGAACGAATTTCTCATTTTTGCTCGAAGTTGAAAAAAAATGCGTTATACATCAAGATGTATGTCTTTTGGGGCTGCTCCAGAAGTAGAAGCAAAAATTAAACCAGCAATTACCGTAGCTGAAGAATCTGTTCTATCAATAGCATTTAACATTCCACAAAAGAAAACAAATACATCTAATCCTTCAAACCATTGATCATGCAACATGTATTA
Source organism: Panagrolaimus superbus (assembly GCA_964035985.1). NCBI lineage: Eukaryota > Metazoa > Nematoda > Chromadorea > Rhabditida > Panagrolaimidae > Panagrolaimus > Panagrolaimus superbus. Next base: position 3,632,084 of record OZ038357.1, read on the forward strand.
TCAATACATGTCAACTTTTTGGGCTGTTGTAAATGAGGTTTTCCATAAAATGCAAGAAAAAGGTGTAACAAATGTAAAAACAACAGCAATAAAAAAAATTACGTCTTTTGCGGAAATGCCCTTCATGTAATCACTGATGTACAGTATAATAGCCGTGAGTTTAGTGCACTCATGTGCTGTGTAACTGTGATCGATGCTGTTTCACAGTTAATTTTGACTACAGTATGCCTCGACAAAAAAAACAGAAGCACTGCTAGACGCTTAGAAACACTATTTGTGACTCCGAAAAATGCACGAACAGTTTCAGCATAAAATATATTTAATGTCCCTGTCTCTTTCTAAAAAATACTCTACTCATCAAAAAAACTCTTACCACGAAACAAGAAAATAAAGAAGCAAGAAAATAATTATAATTATTTTTCAAAACGGGGCAAAGATATCGCTAAATGCCACTTTTTTTTTGTAAATTCTAATATTATTAACTTGATAATATTTTAACTACTCTTTTCTTTGTTTGATTTGTGATTCCCTGTCAAAATGAACAAAGTTAGAATAATTTATTACAATACTCTCCATTTTAGATGAACCAAGAAAGCTCCGAGGACCATGAAATAGAAATTTCAAAGGACTTTGATGATCTTACATTTGGAATAAAGAATGATATTGTTGCTTACGGAAGAACAAAAACTGTTTTTTCACTAGTCCCCAAATGTCCCTCCATTGCAGCATTAATCTGTGGAGTCAAAAAGATGAGTTGTGTTGAATTTGATAACGCATATTTATCCTCTCTTCCCAACCACATTGTGGGTTGGGATGCACTCAGTCGAAAATTGTTTATTAGAACAGAAGTCACCCAGAAAAATTTGGATCAAGGTTTGAAGCATCATAGATGACCGAAACATTTTTTACTTTTTTATTTCAGGAGCTGAATTGAAAACTCAAAAAAGTTTAGTATTTGTCAGATTATCCAGTTTACCCCAGGACATCCCATTTCAATTTATTCCAAAAAAACTTGGGGGATATGATAGTCCAATTAATGCTTTTCCACTTAATCCAAATGTAAGTTAATTATTTTTTTCCCAACTTTCCCAAATTTTCCTATTTAACCCTTTTAAGACCATTACAACCGAATGGGAAACAGCTAATCAAAAAGTATATGATCATGTAAGCAGAGGAGAAGAGCATGTTGCAAGACTTATTTATGTAATGGTTTATGGATATGAAAAAGAAGATTATCAAACTGATCGTCCCGCACAAATATGGTATAACTTTAAGTTGTACACACATGGTACATTAGTGGGGAAACAAATTGAAGGCAAAGTTGTTAATTCTTTACGGCAGATGAAATAAATCAATCACTAGCGTAAAATGAGCTAGTATATTAGAATATTTTTTTATTAAACGTCTTGTTGGGTCAAATCTCTTTCAACCATTTTGTATTTTCTTTTATGGGTATGTATATATATATTGTGATTTCTTTTTTACTTTAATTTATTAAAATAAAATCGATTTTTATTGGACTCATTTAATATTGCTTTTATTAGAATGTTAAAACATTACTGTAAACTAGATTTTCGATTTTGGGGCGAAATTATCAAAAAATTCCAAAAATGGTTTAAATCGATAGCCCTGACCGAAGTGAGCTCCGAAAAGTCCAAAACATTCATATTTACTGCAAAAAACAAAGTCCAAAACTGATTCAAAATTACTGTAATCCAGTTACAATATCCACAAAGTACATTATTCCTTAAAAGTTTTATATGTGTCCCAAAAACCTTGAGTGATGGAGCATCTGAAAATATCAAAGCTTCCAAAAAGTAGGGGGGTTTTCGATCATTTAAAAATCATATCATTTCATACTCCCAAAATCTTTGTGATTAATTTTAAAATTAAAAAACATCTTTTACCGTTTCTTTTTTTTGCTGATGCAAATATTTTTTCAATTCGCTGCAGAATTACAGAAACTTTGCAATATTAAAACTATAATATTAGCTAAAAAAAATCTCTAAAAAAATAGCCAAAATTAAAGAGACTTTTTTTAAAACTTTTAAAAGAATTGTTTTTTTCCTTTTTTTGCAAAAAAAACAGTGCAAAAGCTGAATTGTCTTTGCACGAACACAATTTTTCCTTTGTGACACTTTTTGGCGACTGTGAAACGATAGTGAAGAAAATAATTATTTTTCAGAACGGGCCAAAGACATCGCTAACAAGGGAACCACGGGAGATGATCATCGAGTTATAACATCCCACATAGTTTAAACCATTCATTGGGGGTCAGAAACAAACCCCAAAAAATATTTCGCCCTACTTTTAAGTTTTACCCATTTTTTGGCACTTTAAAGATGCGCGCGTTCTTGGACCACATGGAAAAAAAATATGTTGAAAAAAAAATTTTTTTGATTTTTTTTTGTTTTTTGCTAGAATCTTAGTATTATGTCTACTGATGATAACTGTAAAGTATTTTTGCCTCAAAACAACGCTAATCTACTCTTTAGCGATTTACAAGCTGGCGCCTTGTTATTCATGAAGTCAAGAAACCATTTTCACTTGCGTCAACAGGGCTTTTAAATAAATATTTTTATGCAGACAAATATTAGTGACTATAAGGAACATTTTGGGCGTAAATTTGAAAAATTAAAAAAATTAAATTTTTTTTTTCATTTTTAGAAGCACAGGGGGGACCAAGGCGCATCTTTAAAGTGCCGAAAAATGCGTAAAACTTAAAAGTGGGGCGAAATATTTTTTGAGGTTTGTTTCTGACCCCCAATGAATGGTTTAAACTATATGGGATGTTTTAACTCGATGATCATCTCCCGTGGTTCCCTGTAAATGCCACTTTTTTTTTTGTAAAATCTAATATTATTGACTTGATAATATTTTCACTATCCTCTTTCTTTGTTTGATTCGTGATTCCCTATCAATAGGTACAAAGTCAGAATAATTTATTGCAATATTCTCCATTTTAGATGAACCAAGAAAGCTCCGAGGAGCATGAAATTGAAATTTCAAAGGACTTTGATGATCTTACATTTGGGATTAAGAATGATGCTGTTGCTTTTGGAAGAAGAAAAACCGTTCTTTCCCTCGTCCCCAAAGTCACCTCCATTGCAGCATTAATCTGTGGAGTCAAAACGATGAGTTGTGTTGAATTTGATAACGCATATTTATCCCCTCTTCCCAACCATATTGTGGGTTGGGATGCACTCAGTCGAAAATTGTTTATTAGAACAGAAGTCACCCAGAAAAATTTGGATCAAGGTTTGAAGCATTATAGACAACCGAAACATTTTTTATTTTTTTATTTCAGGAGCTGAATTGACTCCAGCAAGTTCAAATTTAGTCAGATTATCCAGTTTACCCCAGGACATCCCTTTTCAATTTATTCCAAAAAAACTTGGGGGATATGACTGCGGAATTAATGCTTTTCCACTTAATCCAAATGTAAGTTAATTATTTTTTTCCCAACTTTTCCTATTTAACCCTTTTAAGACCATTACAACCGAATGGGAAACAGCTAATCAAAAAGTATATGATCATTTAAGCAGAGGAGAAGAGCATGTTGCAAGACTGATTTATGTGATGGTTTATGGATATGAAAAAGAAGATTATCAAACTGATCGTCCCGCACAAATATGGTATAACTTTAAGTTGTACACACATGGGACATTAGTGGGGAAACAAATTGAAGGCAAAGTTGTTAATTCTTTACTGCAGACGAAATAAATCAATCACTAGTGAAAAATGAGCCTGTGTGCTTGAATCTTTATCAAAAAACCCTTTGGGTCTTTCAATTATTTTGTATTTTCTTTTATGGGTATGTATATATATATTGTGGTGTCTTTTTTACTTTAATTTATCAAAATAAAATCGATTTTAATTGAACTCATTTAATATAGCTTTTATTAGAATGTTAAAACATTACTGTAAACTAGATTTTCGATTTTGGGGCGAAATTATCAAAAAATTCCAAAAATGGTTTAAATCGATAGCCCTGACCGAAGTGAGCTCCGAAAAGTCCAAAACATTCATATTTACTGCAAAAAAACAGAGTTCAAAACTGACTCAAAATTACTGTAATCCTGTTACAGTATCCACAAAGCCCATGCCTTAAAAGGTTTATATAGTGTCCCATAAACCTTGAGTGATGAAGCATTTAAAGATATCTAAGCTTCCAAAAAGTAGGGGGGTTTCGATCATTTAAAAATCATATCTTTTCATACTCCCAAAATCTTTGTGATTAATTTTAAAATTAAAAAACATCTTTTACCGTTTCTTTTTTTTGCTGATGCAAATATTTTTTCAATTCGCTGCAGAATTACAGAAACTTTTCAATATTAAAACTATAATATTAGCTAAAAAAAATCTCTAAAAAAATAGCCAAAATTAAAGAGACTTTTTTTAAAACTTTTAAAAGAATTGTTTTTTTAAACCACAGCTGAGAAAAGCCGACAAAGGAACAAAAAAAAGAATTATTGTTTTAAAATTGCCTTATTTAAGCATGAGAAAAAGAGTGAAGAAAAAATATATTTTGAAGAATTTTTTATTATGTGATTACAAAAATTTTTTGTTGTTGAAAGTTTTGAAGTTTTGATTTTACGAAAGAAAAAAAATCATTGTAATATGACATATATTTTGTCAATCAAAGCTTTGCTTATCATTATATTTGTTGCTACCGTTTCATCATCGGATGGAGTGGATTGTGGGGGGCAAGGATGGAGTTATTATCCACAAACCGGTTTTTGTTATGGCGCAAATATTGCTTTACAACGAGCCTCATTTACAAATGCTGAAAATTATTGTAAAATTAATGGCGCACATTTGGCTACAATTACAAGTGCCGATGAATATCGGCATATTATAAGTTAGCTTTTTATATCAGTCAGTGAAAAAACTGTTATTTTAATTTTTTTAAATTTCCACTTTAACAATAGCCAAGAATTTTTCATTAGGATTTACATATTTTCAAATTTAAACTACACCACTTTTTAGGCTATGTGTTTACGGCATGGGATAATGTATATGGTAATTGGATAGGATATTATACAGAAGTAGGAACAAATTTTGATCAAAAGAATTGGAGATCTGTTGATGGAACACCGGTTGAATTTGAAAGCTTTGGAAAATGGTGTAATGAATATAGATGGGGAGCACATTCGCCAAGAGTTGGAGGAAAGCGATGCCTCGGAATTGGATATGATCAAACAAAAATTTGTTATTATGATATTGATTGTAATGGAGGTTACGGTGGAACATTAAAAATTATTTGTAAACGTCCCCCAAAAATTGCACCAAAAAGTAATCCCCTTCCAGCTATAACTTATGCAAAATATGATTGTGGTGGTGATGGTTGGAGTTATTTTCCGCCAACTGGTTTTTGTTATGGTGCAAATATTGGGATGCAAAGAAATACATTTACAAATGCTGAAAAATATTGCAAAGATAGTGGTGGACATTTGGCTACAATTACAAGTGCCGAAGAATATAATCATATTTTGAGTAAGCTTAATTTTATTTTGCCAATAACACATATCTATGTACTTTTGTGATTGTGTTTTACCCGATACAAAATTTGCATATTATGACATTCAACCCTTTTAGGCTATGTATTTTTGGGCTGGGATAATATATATGGTAATTGGATAGGATATTATACAGAAAGTGGAACAAATTTTGATGATAAAAAATATATTTCTGTTGATGGAACACCTGTTGAAATTACAAAATTTGGAAAATGGTGTAATGAATTTCGATGGGGAGGACATGCTCCAAGAGTTGCCGGGAAACGATGCCTTGGATTAGGATATGATCAAACAAAGATTTGTTATTATGATGTTGATTGTAATGCAGGCGGTACAGCAGCATCCATGAAAATTATTTGCAAACGTCCTCCAACTGTTTGTTCAGAAGAAGAAGCTCCAAAAGAGGATAAAGTATTACCAACAATTGTAATTGAAAATAAGACTGAAATCAGAGCTACTACAACAACTTCAATTCCAAGATTGTCATGCCTAATTTAAAAACAGTGTTAAAATTGCAAAGTTTTTTGAAATGCAATTGTTGAATTTTTAAAAACATTTTTAACAAAAATTACGATCATTTAAAACACATTCTGTGAGAAAATCTGGAAAGAGTGGCACAGCAAAAAATAAAAAAGTTCTGAAACTTTTCCTATGTTTTCGAATACGCTTAAAAAGCTGGAAGCCAAAATATTTTGGTCACCTGTGGCCGGAATTCCGAGTTATGGGGTCTCGAATGGAAAAATGGCCGTTTTTTCGATTTGATGCCATGGCAAATCCTGCAGTCGAATGGGCATAATTTCTTGGGTATATACTAAATCGACCACGGGGAATCGAATGGTTATATCAGCAAAACAAAATTTTCGCGTTGGGACCCATTTTTGGCGTCCACGCCGCACTTGCGCCGTTCTAACGGCGCAGAGCTTTCGACGGCGGTTTCGCAATTGCCATATTCGGATTCCCCGTGGTTTTTTACCCCTGGGGGTGGCGACACCGTAAAATAATCAGGGGTAGGCGAATGACCCGGATGGTTACTCTATGGCTGGTTCTAATTTTGACAAAAGTTTATTTTTTTTAAAATCGAAAAAATCGGTTTAACAAAAATCTGCCTTTATTTTCGGATTCTCCATGCTCGAAAGCATATACGTGCCAAAAACTGGCTAATTCGGAGATAAAAAATTTTTTGATGTTCCCCAGCGGGATCGAACCTGAGATGTGTCGTTTGCGAAGTCAACTCAAGGTTTAAGAGACTGTCTACCAGAAAATCTTAAAATTTCATATATGAGCGGAACACACCATCTCAGATTTCAATTATTTTTTGTATGTTGGTAGAATTTGGTCTAAAAACGCTATTCTGAAAGTATTACCAGTTGTTATAGTGCTAGTTTTGGATTGGCACGATGCCAAAGGTCGTAATTGACCAAAATTTTATGACAAGTAAAATATTTTTATTCCATTACCAAAAAATTTGAAGTTTTCCTAAGTGATACTAGTTGAAACAAGGTTTAAAAATATGTATCGTTTACATTTCTGTCATATTTCTGAATACGATTTTTTTCACTTTGAATATTTCACCCACTGAAAAAAAATTTCATTTTTCGTGGGGGGACCCAAATGAAACATGCAAAAATTGCCTCAGGATCTCAACTTTTAAGTTTTATGTGCTTTGTGTCATACCGAGGGGAACTTATCGATTCCCAACCAAAAAACTTTTGTCGAACAACATCTATAACATGGAATAATATATATATTTCATGAATGGGGGCAGGTATCGACTTCCGGTGACTTGCATTATGGAATATCAATGTTGTGGAGCATTCTGGGACAGTTTGAACATTTTTAGTAGCGATTTCGAAATATGGGACTACTTTGAAAATCAAAAATTTTACAACTTAGAAATATCGCAAAAACTCGGTTTGTTCTTTCATAATAAAATCAAATATGCATCATAATTGTAAAATAGATGTAACAACATCAATATAGCATGATAAAAAATGACGGGGGGTCAAAATCGATTTTTTATGATTTTATGAATTTTGCTTATTTTTGATCAATTTTCGAGATACCAAAATATTGGGAATATCGACATATATCAACTATCTGATACTTTCCGGTTAAAATATAGCTTGTTTAAGATTTTTGGACAATATTTCAACATCCTGGAATTACTAGTTTCCGTTTTCCACGTAACTGAAAACATGCTAGTAGTATATAGTCGACTTTTTAGACCAATTAAAAAATATCGACCTTTTAGACCAATTAAAACAAACCGGTTTGCCATTTTCCTCCCCGTTGCCTGAACCGGTATTTATTCCTTTTCCAGCAATTGCCAAATCCTGTTTCTTATTTCTTGCCAAAACCTGTTTTTTCTCGCCCAAATTTGTTTTCTTGTATTGTGTTTTTTTATGCAATATTATGATTATTTATGATACACATATAAATATTGTTCTTACATTAGTCGCAAACAAATAATAAAGAAATATTTTTTTGTTCAAACAACACAAAAAACAATAATATCAAAGTTACAAAGTGTACGCTTTTTTTGTAAAAACTGGAACATGGAAAAAAGAAAGAATTGTTTTAGTAATGCATTTTTGCCATAGCTACTTTTCCAGCAATTATTTCTTGTCAAATCCTGTTTTTTTCTTGCCACAACCTGTTTTTCTTATATTTCGCTCTTTTAGATTTTCGCTCGTACTAACCGGTTGCTTTTTCTGTTGCTGGCGTTTTGTTAACTCGCTGCCAAAATTTAAAAAAGAAACTTCTTTATCCAACTTTTAGTTAACATGGCATCCAATCTCGAAGCACTTGTTTCTCAAATTCAAAAAAATATTCCTGATGGTGAATTAAAAGCGACAATTATTTCAAGCTTCCAAAATCTGTGTAATGAAATTCAAGGCTTAAATTCTCAAGTTCAAAATTTAAATCATGAAAATAATTGTATGAAACAAATAAATACTTCTCAACAGCAACAAATTATTCTTTCAAATAAACTTATTGAAGCTCAAGAAAAACTTATTCAACAAAATTCTCCATGTTTTGATATGCCATATTCTGATTTACGTGCTCAACCTTCTTCTTTTTCTACTGCTAATATGGAAGTAACTCAGATGCGAAAAGAAAAAATGTAAAGAATTTATTCAATTATTGTTCTCCATTTTTAAAACAAAAAAATTCAAATATTCCACTATTTTTTTCAAATGGGATTGCTGCAGCTTCTGATAAAGAAAAAGCTGATGCTCTTGGAAAATTTTATGCTGCTGCTCATAATCCATTTTCACCACCAGAAAATATTGATCCAGAAATCCCAAATTTAATTTTAAATTATTTTGCTTTTAATGAATATGAAATTTCAAAAATGCTTAAAAAGTGTTCCAACAAAAATGATAAAGGTGTCGACAATATTCCTGGCTATGTTTTAAATCAATGCAATATATCTCTATGTAAGCCATTTAAAATTTTTTTTAATTGTATTATGGAATCACCTGATGATGTTCCAAAGTTATTTTTGTTTTCATATATTACACCGATTCCAAAAACTCCAAAACCATTAATTGTTGACAATTTTCGTCCAATCTCGGGTACTTCTGATATCTTAAAAACCATGGAAAGATGTATCAAAGCTGTCTTGATTCAATTTCTTGAATATAAAAATTATTTCCCGAAACAGCAGTATGGATTTCGATCAAAAAAATCAACGATCAAACAACTTATTCCATTTCAAGAATTTATTATCTCTTCAGTTTCAAAGAAATTGACCGTGGATGTTATTTATTTCGACTGGGTGAAAGCATTCGACAAAATTCCAATTAGTCGCCTCATTCGCGCTCTCAAAAAAGCTGGTATTACCGGAAATTTATTAAAATTAATTATTACACTTTTATCATTCCGAAAATTCAAAGTCAAAGTTGGCAAAACTTTTTCTGAAACATTTAATGCAACAAGTGGTGTCCCTCAAGGATCTGTTCTTGGTCCAGTTTTATTTATTATATTTATTACAGAACTAAGCGACATTTTATCAAATTTACCTGGAATTCTTCACTTATTATTTGCTGATGATTCAAAAATTTATTTCGCTTATTACGAAAATTGCTTTGATATTTCAATTATTCAAAATGCAATTAATGCAATATTTGATTGGTCCTCTGAAAATTCAATGACAACTTCTACATCAAAAACATTTCATATGCAGTATGGCCCAAAAAATGATGACCCAAAATATTTTATTTATTATTAATACAATAACTTGAACATGTCAAATAAAAATAAGAGACACTTACCACACGTGGGCAAGGGGGTGCGACCAAAAATTTTTTTTTGCGCCATCTAGATTTTCGGTCAGTGGACACTTACAGGAATTGGGTCGCATACTTGCAGGAAAAGTGTCTACACTTACAGGAATGTGGCAAAAAGTTTGTGAATGCCAAGCAAATTTGTAAATAAGCAAAAATTTCTTTTTTTTGCAATAAAAATGTTTTGCGATGATTTAGTAAATAAAATATATATATTTGTTTTACAAAACTTTTATTTTAGCAATTATTATTAAGTATATTGTTTTATGAATTTAATTTTAGCTTTTGTTTTTTGAAGTTATTAGTTTTGCTTGTGATTACAGAAGTGTAGCATTTAGTAATATATTAAGTTTATTAACAAAAATTGCTTACACAGGTAAAAAGAAGATACTAATAAAATTTTAAAAAAAACCTAATTTTCAGTTTGCCGAATACCAACAATGGCTTCATAGTGACCAGAACTGGCGTTTAAAAAGATGGAAGGGCAGGCAGATGTACAGGGTGATTCAAGAAATTCCCCCCCTCCAATTCTCGTCCCAAATTAATACAACTCGTGGTAGCCAAAAACGGACTTCACAGTTGGTCTAAACTGACCTTCGCATTGTGTTTTCTGAAAAAAAATCAAAATTTTGAGAAAAAAAATTCTCGATTCAACAGGGGGGACCCTTACAAAAAATCATTTTAAAAAAAAAAAAAGAAACTTTTTCTAAGTGTCAAAAAAAAAGAATGAAGAAAGGAAAAAAAAGATAAAAAAACAGATTTTTTTGTAAGGGTCCCCCCTGTTAAATCGGCAAATTTTTTTTCTCAAAATTTTGATTTTTTTACAGAAAACACAATGCGAAGGTCAGTTTAGACCAACTGTGAAGTCCGTTTTTGGCTACCACGAGTTGTATTAATTTGGGACGAGAATTGGAGGGGGGGAATTTCTTGAATCACCCTGTATATCGGAGGCCAACTGGGGAACAACGAGTAAAGAAAGGTTTGCCATTACCAGGGTTATAAATAACAATGTTTAATGTCAAAAGACTGGCAAGCCCTAAAAGTTCAGTCGTTCACTGAAAAAAAGCCGTTACGAATTCATCACTAATCGGTGATGAATTCGACACTACTGCAGTGACATAAAATTCCTCACTTAAAACATGCCAAAGATCACAGTGATGTGATGCAACTGTGATGAATCTAGTGACGGTGATGTTATTGTGACGCTATAGTGATGTATAAGTAACTGAAAAGTTACCATCACAGTGATGATTCGGTGACGTTTTGGTGATGATTTTCCGCTCCCCCCGATAATTTTTTTGGCCAAAAGTTTTTAATGTCTGCCATTTTTTAGTTGCTCTCATTTTAGAATTGTTGTCGTAAAACAGATATGCAAGAAAAACAACTAAACAAATTTAAAAAAGATAAATTAGTTAAATTAAAATAAAACTATTTTTGGACAGTTTTCTTTTTATTTATATCATAACAACATTTTACAGTATAAACATATTTCGAAATATAAAAAGAATGAAAAAGAAAATTATCGGGGGGAGCGGAAAATCATCACCAAAACGTCACCGAATCATCACTGTGATGGTAACTTTTCAGTTACGTATGCATCACTATAGCATCACCGTCACTGAAGTGATGCAATCATCACGCCACCATTGCGTCGCGGGTAAAACCGTCACCATTTCCTCACTATTTTTTTTCTCAGTGTTCCGCCCCAAAGATCAGTATCAACTTTCCCTTTTTTAAGTTTCGCAAGTTCTTCACATTTTTTAGCATATTCTTGTCGAACTTCATCTTTCTTAATTCCACCTAAAAAAGGATGAGTGTGATGATAACAAAATTTTCAAGGATTACCAATTAAATCTGCATTATATCTTAATTCTTCAAAAGTTTTTTGTCTTATTTCCCAGTAATGTTCTTCTGTTCCTGTTAATAGCAGAGAAACAGATCTCCAGCAACAATTACCATCTGGAGCAACATTTTCCCTAACAAAATGTGTATTTAGATCAACTGGAATAGAGGTAAGACCCAAAATAGGTGAATTAGTTGCTAATGTAGGATCAATGTCAAGTCTTTTCAAGATATCTTCCAATTCTTTCAAAGTAGGAGGTTGAAACAAAATTGTTGTATCAACAATTGCTCGATCTTCGGCTTCATGGGGAACTTCCTAAATTTTTTATTTAGCTATATATTTATTCAAATTTTGGTACATCTTTACTTTAGAGGGCAAATATAAAAAGCAACATTTTATTCAACCTACCCCCCTTTTGAATTTTCTATTCAAACTCTCTGTCTTTTATACAAGTTTATAGTGAAAAAAATATTTGCCCGCTAAAGTAAAGAAGGCCTCAACTTTTTTATGGTCTTACCACAATATCATTATCTGATATATCAACTGTTGCTTTAGGTGTATCTTCTTGAAAAGCTAAATCAATAACAGCTTCAGCTTCACCAGCATATGTTTCATTATCAGAAACAGTTGCAAAACTTTTTTCAATTTCTTCGAAAGTTTCAGCTAGTTCTTTTGCAAGATCTTCTGCATCAAAATCAGCGGTAACAAATGCATCAATTTCATCATTTCCTGAATCCTCTTCACCATTGTCAATCTCAGCTTCAGATGCAAGATTACCAGGTTCTGTTTCAGAAGTTTCCGGCAGAACTCCAAGATCAGCATTCCAAAGTGCAGACTCTTCACCACGAGCAACAACAGCAGCTTTTTTCTTGGACTTTAATGTGGCGCCAGATTTATTGCGGATATCATGTAATAAATATTGTACTCGTCTTAAATGGCGAAGATTAATGGCTATTCGTTGCTGTTCTGTTGTTGCCAATAACTTCAAACTGTTATCTAAGTTTTGTTTATTGAAAACTACCGTAGGTAAGGCTTTAAGATATTCTTCTTCATAAGCAGTGATACGATCAACAAGTGGTTTATATTTTTTTTCTTGATCTCTTGCCTTTTCTCCTTTTATTAAAGCTTCAATTCGTTTTTCAGCTTTTGAAAATAGCAATTGTTGATCATGAATAAAAACATTTAACTTTGGTTTTTGATCGTAAAGCTTAGAAATAACAGAATTCCAGCTTTCTGATCTATTAATATTTTTAACTCTTCCACCACCAAAAAAGCACCATGTATTATAAGGCTTTGTTAACCAAGTTGTTTCAACATAATTTACAAATTTTGATGTTACTTCAGTTGTTGGCCAATCCGTTGTATTTGGGGGAGCTGCAGGAGGATTTTTAAGAATTTTTTCCCAAATAAAATTTCTTTCTTCGATGGGCAAAAGTGGAAGAGCCATAATTGATATAATCCTAAAAAATTAATAACCCATATTCGGCCCCAAAAATTTTAAAAACGAACCAAGTCCTTATAGGTATCCAAGCTTCTGGATAATCTTTCTTTTCAAAAACACTATAATATTGCATTAATCCACATTTACTAACAAATCGAAGAAGCGCTTGACTGTAATGAAATGTACAGCCCCAAACTTTTTTAGGGTCATCAAAATTAAGAAGAGCATTTTGCAATGCACCCTCATAATCAGAAAGAATTTTGCCGAACTTTGGCTTTATATTATTTGTATTCCAATAATTTTTGATTTCATCGAAAATACATTCATAATTTTTTTGATCCTTTCCATTCATCAATGCCATCAACACTGGTTGCCATTCTTTTCCATTCTCACCAAGAAGTGCATGAATAGTTAGGTATTGATTAACTACACTCACTAAAAACATACTTAATTAAAATTTAATTAAACCAAATTTGACAAAAAAACATTAGTAATTTAATTTTATGTTTTCCATCAACAAGATTTTATACAGTAACCACTTAGAGAGATAACACACTTTTTTATTCAAATAATTTTCCACTATAAAAATCTTAACACGAAAATAGACTCTCTTTCCTTTGAAAAAAACAAATCAAAAAAGGTTTCCCAAAAAAAGAAAGTTGTTCCTCTTTTAATTTTTATTCATAATTCTAATTTTTCTTTCAATCTATTTTTATCCCAATTTTTTTTTTTTTTTTTTTTTTATCTTTCATCAACTACTGATGAGCCTTAATTAATCCCCCTTTACTTTTTATCCTTAACATAAAGCTGTCTAGTTGTTTTAAAGGCGAAACAGCACATTTTTTCTATTTTTACACTTGTTATTCTTCTTTCATCCATCATATATTTTCTCTTTTATTTGATTAAAACCTACAGGAGCTGTACCGTATGTCGAATCCTAAAATATTTGTTGTTTTTAAAAATATATTTCAAAAGGAACCATCATACAAGTTGCAAAGCTTCTGCTTCAGCGATCATTCTCAATTGCAAATCTGAAGAAAACCCGGTAACCTTTTCTGATTGAAACAAAAGCCATCGTTTTTTTAAATTACTGGGATACAAATAACGGAAATCAGATGCAAATCTTTCAGGGACACAGTTAGGAAGATAAGCTCCACGCCATCTGGAATATTGACGCCGATATTTGTTATATTCTCCAATGTCAAGGCCCAAATCAGCTGTTTTTTTAAAGAAAATGTCATGAGCTGTTCTTGGACGAACTCCATCGGCAACCATCTTTCTGGCTTTACGATCATTTTGTTCAGTTAAATGTGTTGCCATACTGATAGGTTAACAACAGTGATTAGAATCAGCCCAAAGATGTTTATTTTGTTCAAGAATGACTGCACTTTTGAATCCAGCTTTTGTCCTTGTACATCCCATACAAGAATAATAATCATTTTTCTTTCCTCCTGAGCTCTTTGAATAATGATAAACAGAATCAGGACCATGTGGAACAACTAACAATGCATCATCTAATTTATTATTCAATGCAAATGAGTAATCCTGAACAGTTAACTTACTGTAGTAAGGTAAAATTTTTAAAAACATACTCGAATTTCAACCTTATTATCTAATCGTCTTCTTTTAGTTGGAGGTTGAATTTCAACATCTTTTTGTATAACAAAAGCGGAAGAAGAATGGGAAATGTTTGATAAGCTGCTACCGGCATTTTGTAAACTTATATCAGGGCCATCAAAGTTATCAGAAATATCATTGGATACTGTAGCAGTAACAGCAGGCATTTTTAAAGAAGGGGCAGCTTTGGGCATTTCCAAATGAAATTCAGGTAATGGAATATTTGGTAAGGCATGTTGGAGCTTATCTGTTGCTTCCTTCAATTTCTTTTGGTATTCTGTGGAAGCTTTTTGAAAAGCATTAGCAAATTCTGTTAAAGGATTAACATCTGACCCTTCTGTTGCTTCAGCTTTTTGTGTAGTAGATTTTGCACTTTTGAAAATTTCATACAAAATTACAATTTGTGTGTTTGGTGCAGGAACTTTTGAAGCAGGGGTGGTTGCAGAGAAAACCTTAAAAACTACAATTATTCCCTTTACTACCATTTTTAGCCCTACCTTCTTTTTAACAATATTTCCAGTTTTGTCACACTTGTGATGAGTTGCAGTGTAACATTGCCCTTGAATTGCAACTTTTTCACTTCTATCTGGCAGCAAGGGAATTTCAGATGTAATTCTAAAAAAATATCAAAAATTTCAATTTTTATATATATTATATAATTTACGTTTGTGCCCCATTAATAACCAAGCCAAACATGCTGTTATTGGAAAAATCAGAAGTTATTTTACTTTCCCAATTATCTGAATTATTTTCATCTTTCGCTGGTGTTGACAATTCTGAAGTTGTTGAAGCTGCTTCAGCAGATGAAAAATCTGCAGATGTTGTAGCTGAAGTTGACAAAGATGCTGATGTTACTGTATTTGGTGTAGGTGTGTTTGATGAATCAACTGGGCCAAACATTGTTCGAAGGTAAGAAGTTTTTTCATTATAAGCTCTTTTAGCAGGTGACATTAAAAGTTGTTCAATATTATCACCGAACAACGGATTTTGATGTCCAAATCCTGGCGGTGATACTGAATTCCAAGAATTTGGGTTACTGTCTGATGAAGATGGTGGTGATGAAGGTAGTGGTGATGATGTTTCATCTAAAAATATGTTTTTTTGTACATTTTTTATTTAAAACATTTATCCTCATACCTTCATTTGCTTTTGGGATATTATTAGAGTCAACATTTTGTTTAGCTTCTTCATTTGGATTTAAAAGTTGTTGGCTAGCTTTAAAATGCATAACCTCTGGCGTGGTCTTTTGATCCTTTTGTTGACGTGGAATTTCAAAAGAATTTCCAATTGGATCTTTTGCAAATAAGCGTTTAATCCAATGTTTCCCAGGTTTCAACTACAAAGTTTTATTTTTTATTTTTATTTTACTTAAATTTAATTATTACTTCCTGCTTTCTTTTAGCTTTCACTGTTGTACGCTCATTTTGAAGCCCAGTAGTTTCAATTGAATTTTCATAAGCAGCAATATGGAGGGATAAAGTGGAATTTTTTGCTGATGGATTATTCTTTGGTTTTGGTTGCTCTATGACTTCATTACGGGCAAAAGGTGAAAGGTCATATTGAGAGATTCTTTCAGCTTTACTACCTTTACTCCAAAAAGCTTGTTTTCCATTTTTAAACATGTTAGAAGCATCATCATTCACTGAACCTAACAGAAGAAAAAATTAAAGAATGATATTACAGTACTCCCCATAAAAGTTTGTTGTTAAAGTTTTGAGTTAAATTTTCATTCTTATCTATCTGATTGTATGTTTAACGTATTACAGGTTTTACACGTTTCAGCAATGCATAATTCTATTTTAAAATTTATTGTTTTAATTTATTGAAAGCAAAGATGTCACTTTAATTCAAATAAATTACCAATAATATGTTACTGACGATTCAAAAACGCGAATGCAAGTTATTTTAACCTAATCGAAAAATCTGCCCAATAATTTACAGATATAATTATCTTTTTTAATTAAACGAATTTCTTATCGGATTCTGTAGCATTGTATATATTATATACTCGCTTCTGAATAAAAATTAATATATAATTTAATTTAATTTATTGAATGTTTCTGCAAGCAAAAAACAGTCATTTTAATCTTTGAAGTGGCGTATAATTTAATCTTCCCTTTTTGCATCTGAAGTGTTGTTTCTAAAATTTTTATACAGTATCTTTTTAAATTCCCCTCAAAAAAAAGTAGTTTATCTGAGCCCAATGCTAATTATATTTATATAATAGATAAAAGTATTTTTTAAATTCTTTTTAAATTTTATTGAATAATAATATTTATATATATAAATATTATATATAAATATATTAAGCCATCCGAAATGATGTGCCTACAATAATCTAAATGTAAAAAATTCTAAAAAAATTTTTAATCATATCAAAGCGTGCAAATTGGTTTACATGACTCCAAAAAATTATTTTCTATTGTTTCTGGTATTATTATCTAGCCACAATTTTAAAAAAAATGATCAATTTGCATTTAATACAGTACTCTTACTTTAAAAATTCAACAGAATTCCATGAAAATTCCAGATACCGAAAAAAGCAACATTATACCTTATCACTGACATCGTAGACTACCTTTATGAAAGTTTTGAGATTTTTTCACTGCTCCGATTTAAATTGCCAAAGCAAAATCCAAACACAAAAACTTTTGGAACGGCCGATACTTTTAAATTTAACTTGTCAAACATAATTTTAAAAAACCGTAAAAATGACTAAAGTTTAGAGAGTTACAAGCCAAAAAACAAAAAAGTTTTTTAAATTCTTTTGAAAAGTCGAAAATACAGCATTATTTTATATAAAGCAACTTTTTTGTTCAAACACGGGCTCATTTTTTGGTAAAAAATGTCAGGTTAGGATTTTTTGGTACTAAATGGTTGCAAATAACATAGAAACACCAAAAAATAGCTTTGGAACGATATCTGGGTCAATTTGGGGATGTGGGGTTAGGAAAACGAAATTTGCCAAAAGGGCGCTTTTTTGGCACTTTTTGGCACGCCATGTCGGTTCTACACGATAAAATCGGTTTTGGAGTTTGGCATGCTATTTTCAGTGGTATACTTGTTCTATCTAGATATCCGAAAAGTCCTCAGGTTGTCTATTTCAAAAGTTCTGACTAATTGAAATTCGCATTTTTTCACTAAAATTAGGTGCAAATATATGATTTTATCGTGCCATATCGGTTTTACATGATAAAATCGGCTATCGAGTTTGGCATGCTATTTTCAGTGCTATTCTTGTTGGATTTAGTCATCCCAAACATTCCCAGGTTTACCAATTCGAAAGTTCTGACTAATTGAATTTTACCCATTTTTTTGCGTTTTTTTCAAAAAATAAAGTTTGACTTGCTGGCAAATGGGAATAAGACATTCAAATGTAACAAAAGACTGAACAAAATCTTCTAAATATTGTTGTGAACATAAAAATACCATTGGGGGGATTTTAAAGTTGATTTACGCAATTTCCATAAACTTTTTGTATGTTGAGGTATAAAATGGTCGAAATTTTCATTTTGCTGTTAAATCAAGACTTCAGCTCGGATAACGTTCCGGTCTGACCGAAATATCCGTTATACCATAAAAAATAGATTAATAGCAAAAGAAATCGTACAGAAACATTTTTGACGATTTCTATAGACTTTTTGGATTTATCGTGTGCTACATATACCCCATCATCAAGGACTGAGCTATATAACCATTTTGAACGCCTGATAATGTTTTTTTTAGATTCTACATACTTGATTTAGTCATAATCAATCATATTTAAGTCAAACAATACCAGAAAAAAAATTTTTTCCTCGGGAAAAAAATATTTCACATATACCCCAACATCAAATTTTTTTTTCTTTGGCCATGGCATCCAATTAGAGGGCGTGTATGTTGCAGTTTATTTGGCATATGTTGTATTGATTTTTTTTATTTCTTTAACAAAAAAAATCAAAACTTTCGAAAAAAAAAATTCGAAATTTTTTTGCCTTGGTCCCCCTGTGAAAAAAACATTTGTCTTGGTCCCCCCTGTGAAAAAAATTTTCGGAATTTTCGGAATTTTCATTTTTTTTGCACATTTCAGGGAATGTTCAGGGGACTATTAGAAGACGTTTGATAGAAAAATTAATCGTTTAAAATCATCCTACGCGAAAAACCGCTTAACCTTACGCCAAATGAGCCCGTGATGCGCCATACAAAATAAGTATGAAAAAATTAACAATCTTTTTGGCATGGTCTCGGATAAGGATTTATAAATGCGGATATCTGTATTTCAGATGCCTGGATTTGAGATATTTATTTTGTTACGAATATTTCACCGCACAGTTTGCCAACTATTACATTTATTACGCATGTTTCAGGATTTGAAATGCGGATAAAGATAATAGCATAAATAAATTTTTATTTTAAAAAATAACTGAAAAATAGGGAAATTAAATTTGGGTACACACATACAAGGATTAAAAATTTATGGATCTCTGAGTTAAAGACGCACATAGTCATTTGATAATTTGGGTATGACTAAATGGTTATAGAAAGCAAGGGATAATGTATTGGGGATGCCTTACTCTTGGGTAAATGTTTTAATTTTTTTATTTTTGGATGCAAAAAAAGAATTGGAATTTTATTACGAATCAAATGAAATCTCGAATATAAATTAAAGAATCCAGGATGCCTTCATTACGGATATCTGAATTTGAGATAAACAAAATAAATTACCAAAGGAAACATGCCGATTTCAAACATTAAAAAATGAGATGTTGATTTCGGGACGCCAAAAAATAGGATGCATGATTTCGGGACGCCAAAAAATAGGATGCTGATTTCGGGACGGGAGAAAATGGGATGCTGATTTCGGGATGGGAGAAAATAGGATGCCGATTTCGGGACGGCAAAAATGGGATGCTGATTTCGGGACGCCAAAAACTGGATGCTGATTTCGGGATGGCGAAAATGGGATGCTGATTTCGGGACGGCAAAAATGGGATGCTGATTTCGGGATGGCACAAAAATTAAGAAAAAAAATTTCAATTTTAATGCCAAAATTTTTCTTGGCCCTTTCCTCGGCCTGCAAATACAAAAATTTTTCCAAATCTAAAAAATTGAATATTGGCCAATATTCAATTTTTTCAACTTGAAAAATATTCCAAGTATTTTATTTCACATTTAAAACCGGCCAAGAATTAAATGTGAAATAACACAGGAAAACGGCTCATTTAAAAAGTGCGTATTTTGTTAGTGGGGAAAAATTGAAAAATTAAAAAAGTGGCTAAAATGTGCGCAAAAAGTGCAACTTGCACTTTTTGCGTGCCTTTGTAAAAAAGTTTATTTTGTACACTTTTTACATTTCCTGGCAGAACCAATGACTTTTGCGTAAAAAGTGTGCAAAACCCGCTAAAAAAGTGTAGAAAATCGGCGCAAAAAGTGCAACTTGCACTTTTTACGTGAGCCGTTTTCCTGTGAAAGTTGCTGAAAATCGTTTTTTCACGCTTTTTATCAAAGTCGCTTTGGGAACGAACAACGAGTTCAACACAAAAGTCAGAGAAACAGAGAAACGCACTAAAAAATCGCTACAAAATAGTGCGTTTCTCTGTTTCTCTGACTTTTGTGTTGAACTCGTTGTTCGTTCCCAAAGCGACTTTGATAAAAAGCGTGAAAAAACGATTTTCAGCAACTTTATTTCACATTTAATTCTTGGCCGGTTTTAAGAGACTGTCTACCAGAAAATCTTAAAATTTCATATATGAGCGGAACACACCATCTCAGATTTCAATTATTTTTTGTATGTTGGTAGAATTTGGTCTAAAAACGCTATTCTGAAAGTATTACCAGTTGTTATAGTGCTAGTTTTGGATTGGCACGATGCCAAAGGTCATAATTGACCAAAATTTCATGACAAGTAAAATATTTTTATTCCATTACCAAAAAATTTGAAGTTTTCCCAGGTGATACTAGTTGGAACAAGGTTTAAAAATATGTATCGTTTACATTTCTGTCATATTTTTGAATACGATTTTTTTCACTTTGAATATTTCACCCCCTGAAAAAAAATTTCATTTTTCGTGGGAGGACCCAAATGAAAAATGCAAAAATTGCCCCAAGATCTCAACTTTTAAGTTTTATGTGCTTTGTGCCATACCGAGGGGAACTTATCGATTCCCAACCAAAAAACTTTTGTCGAACAACATCTATAACATGGAATAATATATATATTTCATGAATGGGGGCAGGTATCGACTTCCGGTGACTTGCATTATGGAATATCAATGTTGTGGAGTATTCTGGGACAGTTTCAACATTATTAGTAGCGATTTCGAAATATGGGACCCCTTTGAAAATCAACAATTTTACAACTTAGAAATATCGCAAAAACTCGGTTTTTTCTTTCATAATAAAATCAAATATGCATTATAATTGTAAAATATATGTAACAACATCAATATAACATGATAAAAAATGACGGGGGGTCAAAATCGATTTTTTATGATTTTTTCAATTTTGCTTATTTTTGATCAATTTTCGAGATACCAAAATATTGGGAATATCGAAATATATCAACTATCTGATACTTTCGGGTTAAAATATAGCTTGTTTAAGATTTTTGGGCAATATTTCGACATCCTGGAATTACTAGTTTTCGTTTTCCACGTAACTGAAAACGTGCTCAAAAATTTGAGAAAAAACATCTGGAAATCAGTGTTTTTCCAATACAAGATCACTAAAAACGTTTTTTTTGGCTCAAATGTTAATATTTTAACAGTTTCTGAATGATTTCAACACAAAATAAAATAAAATAATTTTTTTCAAATTTTGAAAAATCAGTTATTTTTGAAAATCTTAAAATTGTTCAAAATGATTTCAAAACACTTCACCCTACCAAAGTAAATAATAATAAATCTTAAAAAAATGTTTTTAGTGATCTTGTATAGGAAAAACACTGATTTCCAGATGTTTTTTCTCAAATTTTTGAGCACGTTTTCAGTTACGTGGAAAACGAAAACTAGTAATTCCAGGATGTCGAAATATTGCCCAAAAATCTTAAACAAGCTATATTTTAACCCGAAAGTATCAGATAGTTGATATATTTCGATATTCCCAATATTTTGGTATCTCGAAAATTGATCAAAAATAAGCAAAATTGAAAAAATCATAAAAAATCGATTTTGACCCCCCGTCATTTTTTATCATGTTATATTGATGTTGTTACATATATTTTACAATTATAATGCATATTTGATTTTATTATGAAAGAAAAAACCGAGTTTTTGCGATATTTCTAAGTTGTAAAATTGTTGATTTTCAAAGGGGTCCCATATTTCGAAATCGCTACTAAAAATGTTGAAACTGTCCCAGAATGCTCCGCAACATTGATATTCCATAATGCAAGTCACCGGAAGTCGATACCTGCCCCCATTCATGAAATATATATATTATTCCATGTTATAGATGTTGTTCGACAAAAGTTTTTTGGTTGGGAATCGATAAGTTCCCCTCGGTATGACACAAAGCACATAAAACTTAAAAGTTGAGATCCTGAGGCAATTTTTGCATGTTTCATTTGGGTCCCCCCACGAAAAATGAAATTTTTTTTCAGTGGGTGAAATATTCAAAGTGAAAAAAATCGTATTCAAAAATATGACAGAAATGTAAACGATACATATTTTTAAACCTTGTTCCAACTAGTATCACCTGGGAAAACCAAATTTTTTGGTAATGGAATAAAAATATTTTACTTGTCATGAAATTTTGGTCAATTATGACCTTTGGCATCGTGCCAATCCAAAACTAGGACTATAAGAACTGGTAATACTTTCAGAATAACGTTTTTAGACCATATTCTACCAACATACAAAAAATAATTGAAATCTGAGATGGTGTGTTCCGCTCGATTTGAAAAATCTGGTAGACAGTCTCTTAAATGTGAAATAAAATACTTGGAATATTTTTCAAGTTGAAAAAATTGAATATTGGCCAATATTCAATTTTTTAGATTTGGAAAAATTTTTTGTATTTGCAGGCCGAGGAAAGGGCCAAGAAAAATTTTGGCATTAAAATTGAAATTTTTTTTCTTAATTTTTGTGCCATCCCAAAATCAGCATCCCATTTTCGCCGTCCCGAAATCAGCATCCCATTTTTGCCGTCCCGAAATCAGCATCCCATTTTTTCCCGTCCCGAAATCATGCATCCTATTTTTTGGCGTCCCGAAATCAGCATCCCATTTTTGAATGTGTGAACTCATCATTCCGTTTTTGAAGTTCTGGAATGAGACATCCAAAAACAGTTGTAACAACGTGTAAAAACGTTATGTGTCATTTATTTTTTAACATCATCTTTTATTTATCTTTATTTGATACATCCCTAAAGCTTTGGTTAGAATAGTTCGTTTGACATAATTAAAAATAAAATCCTTGTTTTGCTTTCAGGCATCCCAAGTTTTTGGTTCCAATTAAAGTGACCAAAATTTTTTATTCAAAAGTCTTGCATCCGAAAATCAACAATCATAGTTATTTATTGCAAAATAATTGTCTTAAAATAACTAAACATTTATCTTTATACTTTTATCTATTATCCCCAAATTATTAGAATACTATAAATATCTAAATTTATTTTTCCTGAAACATGCGTAATAAATGTAATAGTTGGCAAACTGTGCGGTGAAATATTTGTAACAAAATAAATATCTCAAACTCAGGCATCTGAAATACAGATATCCGCATTTATAAATCCTTATCCGAGACCATGCCATCTTTTTACATGCTTTTTTTCTTTATTTCTTTTCTTCTCTCTTCTCTTTTCTTTTTTTTTTCCTTTTTTCTCTTTTTTTTCTCTTTTTTCGCCTTTTTTTTGCGCCATCCAGCGTTTTTTGCTGCGCCATGCGCCATCCAGGGTGCGACTGTCGCACCGAGTCGCACCATTTGCCCAGGTGTGACACTTACTTTATGTTTAATAGCAGCAGCAGCTTTATTAATTGAACCTCATTCAGCATTAGAAGTTTTATAAATTATATATATATATTTCGCTGATTTTTGAGTGTTGATGCTTCGCAATCGTTTTATAATTGGAAACATCTTTTTTTTACCAAATAGAGATGAAAGCATTCAACAACAAAAAATAATTTCTTCAAAAAATATTATGTCTCAAAAAAGGTTAAATATTATGTTTAACTTATTAATTTAATTTTTTTTAACATTGTTCATTATTCAAGAAAAATTTTTTAATTTTATTCTGAACTTTAAGCTGCTTTCCCCCAACGGAATTCGATCCTACGACAGCCGGCGTGCAACGCATGCGCGTTTCACCGATACACTTCAGGATTTGAGTCAATGGCCATATTTTTTTTTCTCCGCCGCGTTTTTCTGCAAAAGAGAAAGAAAAAATTTGCGACGCCGGTACCTACTTTTATACTAGAAAAACGTGATTTCTGTTTTTAAAAAACGAGAGACCAACAACAACAACAAAAGAACCTTTGTCAAAGATGCATTTTTTCGATACAGTATAACTTCTCGAAAGTTTTCGCTCCAGGAATTATTCCCAGCCAGCTAAGTCTCCGTTTATCGAGCAGTTTTTGTAAGTTGCAAAGATAATGAAATTATTGAAAAGTTCTGATATCTGATTCAGAATCTGAATTTCAGATTGTTTCTGGACGGACAGCAAGAAATAGGGGTTTGATGGAATCATTTTATAAAGTCAAATGTGTCCAACTTCCATATACATTTTACATAAACCATTTTAACCATGCATTCGGAACATAGCTGAATGAAAATAATGCATACGATATTTTTTATGCAAATTTATTTTAATATTAGAGAAGTTTTATTTGTTATTTTTTCGCTAAAATTTTTTAAATTAAATATTGTCCAACAATATTTGCCAATTTTTCCACCACAAGCCAATTATTATGTATCATCCTTCTTTTTTTATTGCCATTCATTTAAAAAAAATATCGATTTATAATAACGATGACCTTTTTTTCACCAATATTTTACTAAACCTATTTTTTATTGATTAAATATTGCTGCAACTAGTTTCAATAAGAGGAAAAGAAAAAATGGCGCCATTTTGAGAAAAAAAACAGTTTTTATAAACAACCTCTTTTTTTATAGCATTTAAAAAAATCAGAACCTTTTTTTGTATCATTGCAAAATTTGATTAAATCAAAATGAATTTCAAAGAAAATCTTTATAAAATGAATGAAGAAAGAATTGAAAGATTTAAAGCTCAAGATCCGGAATCTGATCATTTTGATGTTGTTTTTGAGATTAATGGAAAGGTATGTTTTAAGATATTAAAAAGTGTTGTATATGTTATACATTTTAGAAACTTTATGCAAATAAATTTATTTTATGGTCAGTCTCAACAACTTTCAAATCAATGGTCGCTGATCGATGGACAAAACCAAATGAACCTATTCCAATCCATGGTTATACATTTGAAGATTTTAAAGAATTTTTAACATTTATTTATTCTGGTGATTGTAAATTAACAGATGAAAATATCTTTGCTTTGATTGATATCGCAGAATTTTATAATGTTACTGTATTCAAAGAAATTTGTGAAGAATATTTAACAAAAATGAAATTATCTCTCCAAAATGTTTTACAAATGCTTGAAATTGGAAACAAATATTCTTTGTCAAAATTCAACATATGTGTCTACAATTTTATTTGTTCTAATTTATTAATTGTTATTAAATCTGAAAAATTTAAAAATATTGAAAGATCATTTTTGAAAGGAATTGTGAAAGATTATGAAGGATTATCAAACCAAGAAGAAATGTTTGAAGCAGTTCGTTTAATTTTTTTATTAATAAGTAATTTTAAATGTCATATTTTTTTTTGGGTATTTAATTGGGCAGAAAATCAAGCAACAGAAAAGCAAAAAATTCAACAAAACTCAAATTTGAATGATGCAATCACGAAAGAATTATCTGACTTTTTACCGTTTTTCAAATTTCGAGAAATGAAAAATGAATTTTTTATTAAATTTATTGGTAAATTTTTAATCGTAAAAATCTTTGTAATTGTTTTTCTCTAAATGATGTTATTTTTATAGTTAAAAGAACATCTTTAATTTTTTCTGACGATGAATTAAGCGATATTTTATGGAGTAGAAGTAAAAAAAGTGGTAAGCATCTTTTTTCTTTTCTGATTTTATTTATATTTCTTTAAAATTTAGTAGTTAAAGTTATTGATGGAAATGGTAAAATTATGAAAGGTGAACTTCAATGTGATGAAGCTGATAATGTTATTGAAGTTATTCAATCTTTGAAAAATGAAATTTGTAAACGTTTTGGATATTTTTATTGGAGAACACAACAATCTAAACCTTCAACCCCAAGTAAATTAACGAAAAATGAAAACTTTGAATGGTATCTTGTTTATGATTGTTCTGGAGATCTTGCTATTAAAAAACGAAATGAGCTTGATGAGAGGGATGGCAAAGATTATTTACTCGCTGAAATGTTTGCTGAAAATGGTTTCAAACTTTCAAAAAATTGTAAAATTGAATTTTCTTATTGTTGTGATTTATAAATGCATTTTTGTTTTCGAAGTATTTTTTTTAATAAATGATGCTTTCTTTTTCCTTTTTTTAAAGTCGAAACATTAAATATTATTCTGTCCCTAGAATGTCTATCATGAACCAGTACCTAAAATAGATCGACGACAAGGGGATGAGATTCTTTACAAAAAAATCTCATTTTATCTAGTATGAATTCAAATCTTCCAAAGAAGTTTAGTTCCTGTCATGAACCATTTTTTTAAACAAGATTAACCACAACGGTTTTTTGAAAGAGATGTTATTTGTTCTGTTCCAACACTCCCCGAGACAGGAATTTAATAAAGTTGAGGTCTTGGTCCCGGTTTGATAGATGAGGAATATATAAATCCATGACGATGATGACAATTCAATAAAACACCAAATAAATATCCCCACAATGATAAAATGCCCCAAAGAAACTCACCCAAGTATCCAGAGCAGCTTTATATTTCCACAAACACTTATCCAATAGATTTATAACAACAACTTTATTAAATAATAATATCACCAGAGCAAAATAAATCAACCACTTGACAGCAAAGCACAAAAAGAAGACGACTGAGCTCTTCCCAAAAACAAACAACAACAAACAAGTGGAGTTGCGAAAAAGTCCCGCAACGCCAAAATACAATAAAAGAGTACCATCGCAAAAAGAGCGATGGGTAATACAATAATAAAGGGGAATGTGCATAATCTCTCAACTACCCCCTTCTCCCTCAAATTAACGTCCCCGATAATTGCTACGACCACGAAATTTCTTCTTGACATAGTATGGAACAGGACGACGAGTAGAATAATCTTCTTCAGCAGCAGGCTTTGATGTTTGGGGTTTTCCACGAGCAGCACCACGAGTTTTGAATCCATTTGAATGGCAATCTCTTGAATTGTTTGAAGCATGTTTATCACAAACATTAACTTGACCATTTGATTCACATGCAGGCTGTATTCGATCATCTTCGACTCTCTCTTGAGCAATATTCACTTTAAACGCATCACCAAGTTGATTTAAATATTCTCCAACACGTTTAATACCAGCTTTAGTTGCGATCGCTTGAGCATCAGCGTACTGAGTAGTAGTTGTATCACCAGGAGTAGCCTTCATCATAGCAGGGCTATTCTGTTCTTCCACTTCATTAACACCCATAAATAGATTTCTTTCCAAAGCATCAGGATAAGCAAAATGACGAGACATAGGAAGTACAATCCCTTGAACACCATTACAATCAGCAACCATCTTTAAAGATTCCATTAACATTTCAGTATCGTTGTGACCCATAATCAGTTCCCTATTCGCCTCTTGTTTTGCAACCTTTGGATAACTTCCAGCATTTACACGTGGTTTATGGCAATCACATACTCGGCCAGCTTTCTTCACAGTTGCCTTATATGCTACAACTTTTTGATTCCGAAAAGCTTTTCCTTCACATTTTCGACAACCAGTTGTACGTCCAAACCCTTTAACCTTAGATGACGTGTTAACAATTTCCAAAGCACCAACTTCAGCAACGTTAACCTTGGTTCCACTTAATGCATGCGATAAAGCAGAGAGCCAACCTGATCCTTTTTGAAGAACATTTGTTCCAATCAATGCATCTTGACTTAGTCCCTGTACAACAAAAAATTTGGTATTTTCAGGAGCAGAGTTATCCCAAGAAATAGGTATGGTCACACAATTAACAATCTTCAATGTATCTCCATTGGCACCGACCAAAATCTTATCTGTATACTCTTTGCGAGGGACTTCAACAATCCTGCAACCAACTTTAGCTCTAAGATTCAAAATCTTTCCAATGACAGTATACTGTGCATAATCTCTCAATATGCACAGTATACTGTCATTTTAAAAAAAACTAAAAACTAACCAAAAAAGAGAAACAATTTAAATTGAATTATAAATATTTCATAATTCAAACAGACACTTGATTTAATAAGCCCACCTCCCAAATGTTTCGATGAAAAAAAAAGATATTGTTTATTGGTCAAAAAAGAAAAGAGAGAAAAAACACGATGAAAAAAAGAAAGAGAAAAAATATTGTTAATTGATCATCATTATTCAATATTGTCTGGATAGGACAATGCTGTTTTTTTAACTCCAAAAGAAATCATGTAAATGAGTTTTTCAGATAACACTCCAGTTTTAACAATTGGTTTTTGAAAATCTGTAATAAAAAAAATATGTTAACGTTTTGTAAATAAATAATTTATCATAAACTTACAGTATTTAATTCCAAATGTTCTTTAACAAGTTCAACTGTTTTACCCCAAGCTTCTGCTTTCAGTACTAATTTAGGATCATCTCCAACTAATAAATATATTATAACAAATAAAAAAAACAAAAATAATCAAATTTTTTGTTTTTTTTAATTCTGAGAATATTGTTGTTATTGTTTTCTTTGGTAAAATAAACATAAATGTGATCGAAATCCTGTCCCGGATCCTGAATCCCAGTATCCTAAATTCCCTCACAGAGGATTAAGTGTAACTAAAACGAGAGAGAAGGAACTATGTTTTATTGTGTGCGAAAAAAGCGTAACTTAGAAAAAGAGAAGGGATGATTTTTTATTGTGCATGAAAAAAAGTCAAGGTCATAAAAAAATGGAAGACAAAAAAATAAGGAAGAAGGAAAGATTTTTTATTTTACAAAAAATCGCTTTTATTTTCAGTATTGAAGAAAAAATTGACTGGCTTAATATTATTTTCTTTGCTTCATCGATTGTAAATACTGTTGGGAAAACTTTTTTTATTTTTTACTTCGCATCTATGTGTCCAGATAATATTTTTATCTATTTTTTGTTAGTAGTCATTGGGGGGTAAATTACGCCAAGTAGCGGGAAAATTTCCCGCAAAGTCATTAGTGGATTTTTTGCCTCTCCCGCGACGCAGCTGTTCAAAACCTTCAACTTTTTTTTTTTTTTTTTTTTTTTTCAAATATTTTTTTTTCAAATATTTTTTTTCAAATATTTTTTCTTCAAATATTTTTTTTTCAAATATTTTTTTAAGCTTTTTTGCATGATTATTTTCATGTAACATTTTTTCATAATTTTTCAAACTTTGTCAATTTTTTTCAAATTTTTTGCAAAATGTAAATTTTTTAATACTTATCAAGAATACAGTAACTAAAATATAATACAGTACCAAAATACAATAGCAAAAATACAGTACCATACAAAAAATGCTAATACCAATGCCTCTCTCTTTATACCAATACCACTCCTAATACCAATAGATTTTCCTTTCATTTTTATGCAAATTTATTACGTAATGTACCACCAACCATGAAATACCAAAACCATCAACCTTCAAAACCAACCACCAACCTTTAACCTTTAACCACAAACTACTTAACAATTTTTAAAAATCATAATTTTTTCTTAAATATTTCTTAATTACATATACCTGACTGTGTATTTTGACAACCTTTTGCCGATTTTTTTTTCACTTTTTTATGGTTTTGTCTCTTTTTTTTTCTTAAATATTTCTTAATTACATATACCTGACTGTGTATTTTGACAACCTTTTGCCGATTTTTCTTCCGTCACAAAATCTTTTTGCCTCTCCCGAGGCGCAGCTGTTCCCTGCCGATTTTTCATAGTGAGTCAAAAAAAGCGCGCTTTTCAGTGCGATTTTTCCTTCCATTTATCCCTTTTAAGTTTCCTATACCTGACTGTGTAATTTCTGTCTTTATCGGAGGATATTTTTGGTCTTAATTATGACTTTTGGTACTAAAGTTAAGCATTTTTTCCGCGCTTTTTAACTTTTTTGTCGTAGTGTGAGGGAGTGAGGGAGAGAGAGGGAGAGTGAAAGGCAAGGGGAAATTTTTTTGCCTCTGATTTTTTTGTTTGTCTGTGTGCGCAAAACCAAATATATTTTTTTAAAAGGGAACATTTTATTATTAATTATTATCAATTATATCATGCATTTGTATTATTACGTAACAATATTTTAAATTACTTCTTTTTTCTGTGAAATGCGTTAGGATCATTGAGATTGAACTTGAATGGAGGTGGTTTTGATGGTACAGTTGGTTTGAGGGATAATTTCGTAGTATCAGGTTCCTTGATTGCAGGTTTTTTTTTGATTACAAGCTGTTTTGGTACACCAATTTTCTTGGTTTTCCTTGATTTTAAACCAAAAAGATCATCAAGTGTTGGTTTTTTGTACTGTTTTAAGTATTTATTTATTCTAGATGGTGGTGGTAACCATGCTACAGCCTTTTGACTAATAACTTTGTTATGGTTTTTTGGCATTTCTTCCTGAGTTTCCTCATAATAGCGTTGCCTTTGCAAAAGTTCTTGATTCTCTTGATTTTTCATTGTTGCATCTATGGTTTCCTTCCATCCTGATTGTGGTTTCTCATTATTTGTCAAATTTTTATATCGTGTCATTGGAAGAGCAATAAGTTTCTGCATCCTAAAACATAAAAATGCTTTAGAAAATTGTGCAAAAAGATCACGAAATCACGCAAAAAGGTAAGAAATATCGATATTGTAACGTATATTATGCAAGATAAAACAAAAAATTTAAAAAAAGAATCGTTTATTGGCCATTATTTTGATTATAAATACGATAAATTTCATAAGAAAGCCAGAAAAGCCAGCCAGAAATAAAAATAGCAATTTCAGTTACGGTAGGATTGACGGATAAATAATTAGGGGGAGTTTCAGAAAAAAGACAATCATTTGGCTCTGCCATTATTAAAATATATTGATAGAAAAAAAGTAAAACGACTTGATCCTAGCTTGAAAAAATTGCTAGACTGAAATTCCTTTTGTGATTTGTCGATTATCGTCAAGAGCAAGGATTGAATCAAATTCTCCATAAATCACTAATTGCAGACCATTGACAGGTACAGGAACAGAAAAATTGAGGGAAATATAAGTTGAGCCAGTTTTTTGAAGTTCAACAATTTCTTTATTGTGGTCGAGTTGTAGGTCTAACCCGTAAAAGGCTGAATGCGTTTCATATTTTGCAAGAGTAATACTATGTTCGGTAGTATCAGATAAATCTTTATAGGCACGAATATAATCATTTTCATTCCAATTCATTTTATATGGATAAGAAGGAACATGTTTTCCATCAGCTCGAATTTGGATTGATTGTAAATAATGTGGTTCAAAAGCGAAAGGACTTTTGCCAATTTCTCCATTAAATGCTCTAGCATCAACAAGTCCGGCAAAAACACGTTTTGGTAGTTTATCCCTGAACAAAACAGTTTCAAAATCCATTCTTCCGGGTGAAATAAAGTAATGGCTTATCATATTTCGAGTATAATTGTATTTTGTAAATGCACCTTTATCAAGTTTTTCTTGAATTGAATTATGTAGTTCAGGATTGAGCAAATAATGTTTGACAAAGAGTCTGCAATCCAAAATTTCATACTTATATTCTTCATTTCCATTTGAAAGTAATGCAAAAGCATTATTATGGGGCGTAATTTCAATATCTACTAACAAATTGTTAGGAAGTAACTTTTGTTGCTGAAAAATATCAACATCAAGAGAACAAACAGATTTAAACGTTTTTCCACCATGAAATAATGCACGTCTTGAATTAAAACCTTCACCATTCATTTGACTTAATCCGTCTTCAAAATACCCTACAGCTTGAAGTTCTGGTACTGTTTGCTTGCTACCAATATTTAATCTACGTTTCATGTAAGCATTATAAGAATAAAGCTCATTTCCGTTATAAACATGACGTTTATTGAATAGAACTTTGAGATTTCGGATAAAAGTTGCACCAAAACCTTGAATAAAACTGACTGGATCTGTGCTTTTGATTGGAACATATAAATCTTTTTCTTTTTTAAGCAAACGAAAATGAGTAACCAAGTATGATTTTGAAAAATCAACAAAACTTTCTCCTGAATTAATGCAAAAATGTATTGCTCCATCTCTTATTGGATAAAGCGGAGGATATTCACTCATAGAACACTGATCAATTCCTACCATAGTTGGTTGACAATTGAATAAATCAATGCATTCTGGCATTTGTGCAATACTTTCAGAATCTAATTTAGCCATAAATGATTTTTAATGGAGAAAAAGAGAAACCACTATTTGTCGCAAAGTAAAAATTACTTGAATGAATATAGTCGCGACTGATTTTTATTGTTGCAGATTGCTGTTTACCGTTTTTATACCAAGGGTGTTATTGCAATAACAACAGCTGACGTTGACCTAGTAATACCACGAAGCACAAACCAAAAAACTCCCGCCAAAAATTTGAGTCTTTTTTGCCAATGCGCGCGTCCTTTTTTTTATTTTCTCTTTCTTTCTCTCTTTCTTTTTTTTAAAGGGACCAAAACTTATCTATTTTAATGTGAAAAGGAAACCAATTTTAATAAAAAGAAACCTTTTATGATACGAATTACATGCAAATATAAAAAAAAAATTAAGTACTAATATAACAATTCTGAGGTAAGTAAATATTTCCATTGTTATTATCACGAACAATGAAACCTGGTATATGGACTTCTTTTCCTTTGCATTTGTAGTAAAAATAAAGCGAAATACGTTCAGTAGTAGTGGTAAATGTCAATTCAGGATCTACAAGACGGACATGATCAGTTCTTACGTAAACATTACGAAGATCAAGATTATCATAATTGTGGATTTCAGATAATTTTACCCAATTTGGAGAGTAATATGCACGTAAACCCTCTCGATTATGGCGATAAAGAATAGGAATTTTTCCATAAGATAAATATTCATTGAGATGAGGGAGCGGCATTACTTCAGCAACTATAAAAGCAGATACTAAAGGCTGTCCTCATTCTTGTCTTTCGCGCTTTTTTTAAGCAGTTGTCTTTTGCTAATTGTCCTTATTTCTTTTTCAGAAAAATGTTAAACGAATATGTGTTTGTCCCCTTTGTTTTGGATAAAACCTCAAAGGTGGACGTTCGGTTGTCGGGAAACCTAGAGTTAAAGGGAGAAGGATGGCGTTGTGGTTTAAAAACATTTAGTATGGATAAAAAATGGTCTTTGATGAACGAAGAAATTTCAATAATTTACACAAATGGATATAAATCTGTACTAAAGCCAAAAGAAACTCATTCCGTAACTGAACTTGATAAAATTTTGGAAGAAATGCTTGGGAAAACACGGGTTAAGCGTGGAGATCTTTTCGATGAAATGATGAATACGGACGACGATGAAGAACAGGAAGAAGAAAAACCACGAGAAATAACACCACCGCCTTCTATTATGCCCTTTGACAGCAACAATTTAGATGCCCGAAAAAGCAAGGAAGAAAACAAACCTGTCCAGCCACCACCAAGTCTTTTACCTTTAGAACCTGAATTTCTTGCCCCAAAAAAGATAGATGTCGAAGTCAACGATACTGATAATGTTAAAATTCTTACTTTGCCAACAGATGAAGACGGAAAAATGGGAGAAAAAGAATATTTGGTTTATAAAATTCTTAAAGATGCCTTTTATTACTCACCTGAACTTCCTCCTACAGCTAATGTTTTTACCAAAAAAGGATATGAATCTGTCGAATTTACTTTTAACTCCATGAAAAACCGATATGAAGTAACTTATGATCCCGTATATGTCCGTGGAATGCATTTAAGTCAAGGATTTTGTGATGCTTTGGGTTTCAAACAAGTGATTTTTAACCACAATATTGCTTCCAATCCACCAAAAATTGAAAATTTGCATAGTCATCTTCATATATACTCTAATAATGTTGTTTGCCCAATATTTTGCGGTACCGATCAAGAATCTATCCTAGATATTTTACCCGTAACCCCTGATGTAAATCCTATATCAAAAACCTATGAACGCCCCAACTATCTCAGAATCACAAAAAATAATATTGATACAATTGAAATTGAATTTAAAGATATTTACGGAAATCCCATTTATGGTGCAAATGCTAATGGTCACATTGTTTTTGAATTTAAAAAATTTTCCAAGTAATTTAAAATATTGTTACGTAATAATACAAATGCATGATATAATTGATAATAATTAATAATAAAATGTTCCCTTTTTAAAAAATATATTTGGTTTTGCGCACACAGACAAACAAAAAAATCAGAGGCAAAAAAATTTCCCCTTTCCTTTCACTCTCCCTCTCTCTCCCTCACTCCCTCACACTACGACAAAAAAGTTAAAACGCGCGGAAAAAATGCTTAACTTTAGTACCAAAAGTCATAATTAAGACAAAAAATATCCTCCGATAAAGACAGAAATTACACAGTCAGGTATAGGAAACTTAAAAGGGATAAATGGAAGGAAAAATTGCACTGAAAAGCGCGCTTTTTTTGACTCACTATGAAAAATCGGCAGGGAACAGCTGCGCCTCGGGAGAGGCAAAAAGATTTTGTGACGGAAGAAAAATCGGCAAAAAGTTGTCAAAATACACAGTCAGGTATATGTAATTAAGAAATATTTAAGACAAAAAATGACAAAAATAAAAAAAGTGAAAATAAAAAATCGGCAAAAAGTTGTCAAAATACACATTCAGGTATATGTAATTAAGAAATATTTAAGAAAAAATTATGATTTTTAAAAATTGTTAAGTAGTTTGTGGTTAAAGGTTAAAGGTTGGTGGTTCGTGGTTTTTAGTTTGTGGTTAAAGGTTAAGGGTTGGTGGTTCGTGGTTTTGAAGGTTGATGGTTTTGGTATTTCATGGTTGGTGGTACATTACGTAATAAATTTGCATAAAAATGAAAGGAAAATCTATTAGTATATGGATTGGTATTGGTATCAGGATTGGTATTGGTATAAGGATTTGGTATTAGATATGGAGCATTGGTATTAGCATTTTTTTATGGTACTGTATTTTTGTACTGTATTTTGGTACTGTATTATATTTTAGTTACTGTATTCTAGATAAGGATTAAAAAATTTACATTTTGCAAAAAATTTGAAAAAAATTGACAAAGTTTGAAAAATTATGAAAAAATGTTACATGAAAATAATCATGCAAAAAAGCTTAAAAAAATATTTGAAAAAAAAATATTTGAAGAAAAAATATTTGAAAAAAAATATTTGAAAAAAAAATATTTGAAAAAAAAAAAAAAAAAAAGTTGAAGGTTTTGAACAGCTGCGTCGCGGGAGAGGCAAAAAATCCACTAATGACTTTGCGGGAAATTTTCCCGCTACTTGGCGTAATTTACCCCCCAATGACTACTTTTGTTATTATTAATTATTACATGTGTTATCGAATATTATTTTACTAACCACACTGAATATTTTAAAAAGTTTTCTCAAAAGCTTGTTTCTGTTTTGGAATGTACGAAACACTAATTATCAAAAAAGCTAACGAAATGAAGATCCCTAGTTTTTTAGGAGTTTTTCCTGTTGATAGAATACCGATCCCTAAAGTCTTGCCAGCTCATTTTATTTTAAATCACGATTTTATGAATCAACCAGGAACTCATTGGGTTTCTATTATAATCAATAAGGAAAACAAAGTAGAATATTTTGATAGTTTAGGTAATAGGCCCCCAAAAGAATTATATAATTGGAGAAAGGATATCCAGTATAATTATAAACCTGTTCAAAATATATTCGCTAATACATGTGGTGAACACTCGTTATATTATTTATATTTAAGAACAGTTGTTGGTTTTAGTCGAGCAGAGACTCTAAAATATCTTTATAAGCATCGCAATTGCGATAAATACGTTAAAATGTTCATTAACAATTTTTAAATATTATTTGTAACTAAATTTTTTTTAAACATTATTTATATGTGTATCATAAATAGTCATATATAATAAAATGATTTCTAAATTTACATAAAAAACCCAATATAAGAAAAACAGGTTGTGGCAAGAAAAAAACATGTTTTGACAAGAAATAAGAAACAGGATTTGGCAAGAAATAGTTTCTGGAAAAGTAGCTATGGCAAAAATACATTACTAAAACAATTCTTTCTTTTTTCCATGTTCCTGTTTTTCCGAAAAAAAACGTACAGTGCTACTTTGTAACTTTGATATTATTGGTTTTTTTGTTTTGTTTGAACAAAAAAATATTTCTTTATTATTTGTTTGCGACTAATGTAAGAACAATATTTGAATGTGTATCAGAAATAAATAATTTCTAATATTGCATAAAAAAACACAATACAAGAAAACAAATTTCGGCGAGAAAAAAACAGGTTTTGGCAAGAAATTAGAAACAGGATTTGGCAATTACTGGAAAGGGAATAAATACCGGTTCAGGCAACGGGGAGGAAAATGGCAAACCGGTTTGTTTTAATTGGTCTAAAAGGTCGATATTTTTTAATTGGTCTAAAAAGTCGACTATATACTACTCATGCTCAAAAATTTGAGAAAAAACATCTGGAAATCAAAGTTTTTCCGACAGAAGATCACTAAAAACGTTTTTTTGGCTCACATGTCAATATTTTAACACTTTCTGAATGATTTCAACACAAATTAAAATAAAATAATTTTTTTTAAATTTTGAAAAATCAGTAATTTTTGAAAATCTTAAAATTGTTCAAAGTGATTTCAAAACACTTCACCCCACTAAAGTAAATAATAATAAATCTTAAAAAAATGTTTTTAGTGATCTTGTATCGGAAAAACATTGATTCCCAGATGTTTTTTCTCAAATTTTTGAGCATGTTTTCAGTTACGTGGAAAACGGAAACTAGTAATTCCAGGATGTTGAAATATTGTCCAAAAATCTTAAACAAGCTATATTTTAACCGGAAAGTATCAGATAGTTGATATATGTCGATATTCCCAATATTTTGGTATCTCGAAAATTGATCAAAAATAAGCAAAATTCATAAAATCATAAAAAATCGATTTTGACCCCCCGTCATTTTTTATCATGCTATATTGATGTTGTTACATCTATTTTACAATTATGATGCATATTTGATTTTATTATGAAAGAACAAACCGAGTTTTTGCGATATTTCTAAGTTGTAAAATTTTTGATTTTCAAAGTAGTCCCATATTTCGAAATCGCTACTAAAAATGTTGAAACTGTCCCAGAATGCTCCGCAACATTGATATTCCATAATGCAAGTCACCGGAAGTCGATACCTGCCCCCATTCATGAAATATATATATTATTCCATGTTATAGATGTTGTTCGACAAAAGTTTTTTGGTTGGGAATCGATAAGTTCCCCTCGGTATGACACAAAGCACATAAAACTTAAAAGTTGAGATCCTGAGGCAATTTTTGCATGTTTCATTTGGGTCCCCCCACGAAAAATGAAATTTTTTTTCAGTGGGTGAAATATTCAAAGTGAAAAAAATCGTATTCAGAAATATGACAGAAATGTAAACGATACATATTTTTAAACCTTGTTTCAACTAGTATCACTTAGGAAAACTTCAAATTTTTTGGTAATGGAATAAAAATATTTTACTTGTCATAAAATTTTGGTCAATTACGACCTTTGGCATCGTGCCAATCCAAAACTAGCACTATAACAACTGGTAATACTTTCAGAATAGCGTTTTTAGACCATATTCTACCAACATACAAAAAATAATTGAAATCTGAGATGGTGTGTTCCGCTCATATATGAAATTTTAAGATTTTCTGGTAGACAGTCTCTTAAACCTTGAGTTGACTTCGCAAACGACACATCTCAGGTTCGATCCCGCTGGGGAACATCAAAAAATTTTTTATCTCCGAATTAGCCAGTTTTTGGCACGTATATGCTTTCGAGCATGGAGAATCCGAAAATAAAGGCAGATTTTTGTTAAACCGATTTTTTCGATTTTAAAAAAAATAAACTTTTGTCAAAATTAGAACCAGCCATAGAGTAACCATCCGGGTCATTCGCCTACCCCTGATTATTTTACGGTGTCGCCACCCCCAGGGGTAAAAAACCACGGGGAATCCGAATATGGCAATTGCGAAACCGCCGTCGAAAGCTCTGCGCCGTTAGAACGGCGCAAGTGCGGCGTGGACGCCAAAAATGGGTCCCAACGCGAAAATTTTGTTTTGCTGATATAACCATTCGATTCCCCGTGGTCGATTTAGTATATACCCAAGAAATTATGCCCATTCGACTGCAGGATTTGCCATGGCATCAAATCGAAAAAACGGCCATTTTTCCATTCGAGACCCCATAACTCGGAATTCCGGCTACAGGTGACCAAAATATTTTGGCTTCCAGCTTTTTAAGCGTATTCGAAAACATAGGAAAAGTTTCAGAACTTTTTTATTTTTTGCTGTGCCGAATTTTGTTGAATTTCAAGATTTTCTCGCAGAATGTGTTTTAAAAACTATTATTAAAATAAAGTGCATTTAATTCAAAAAAAATGTTTGGTTGTTCAAACAAAACTTTTGTTACAAAAGTTACAAATTAAAAATTTGATGGAAATATGCAAATTTGTTTATTGACATTAAATAATTATTATCCAGATCTGATGTTAGCAAAAATAAAGGGATAAACCCTATACCCTTTGGTGTTTTGCCGCATCACATTTTATCAGACCCCACAGGTGGGCAATAGGGTGGGATGAAAATCAAAATCCCAACGATACCAAAATATTTTTACTTTTATGCAAATTATCTTAAAACTACCTTCTCCAACTATGACCTCCTCATCCATCAAATCCCATACCAATCTTTATCTATCCCCTTCATTCAAGTCTTCCATTTCTTCAAAGTTAATATGGAAGCCAGATTCTGAAAGCGGACTTCTGTTTTTCATAATTGTATTTTGGGTAAATCACGTTTACCCTTTTGATCTGCGAAGGATATGGCTTGCAGACAGATAATGAAGATGATAAACCTTTTAGAGAATGCGTTGAAAGAGAGTTAAATATCACACAGCTGAAACAAATGTTAACATTACAAAGACCTGGAAACACGTACAATTTTTTATTATAACTAACGAGCGTCTTTTACTATATAAATTATCTTCTTTTCCAATTCATAGCTTTTTGTTCTTCGTAATATTTTGCACCATTAGGTTGTTCTTATTTTTCTTGAAATTTTGATCTTGATATGCTCTTTAGGGATCGGATACCGTACCGTTTTTCGAAAAATGCGGTAACGGTAAAATAATTTTTTTTTTTTCAGTATACGGCCCTGATTGTCACGGTACGGTATTACGGTAATATCGCGGTATTACCGTAATACCGTCCATTGTAACATGTCCCCAAATAAATACCAAGTTTTATTGTTTTAAAGCTATATTAGAAATCGACCAGAAAAGCAACTGATTTTTAATGAAAAACAATAAACTTTAGATTTATTAATTATTTATTTAATTTTTTATGCCAATAATTTCCTCTGAAATATACTATTTTAGTGGCAAACTGATTGACCCTTTTCTAAAGAATAATTCATGGAAACATCTTTCCAAATTGTGTAACAAAAAAACAAAATTTCATAAAAAAAGTTCACGGTACGGTATGGCGATATTTTTGACGGTATAGAAACCTTCGCGGTACGGTATCCGATCCCTAATGCTCTTTTGTTGTTGGTTTATCAACAATTAGTTCATATTCAAGCTAAATCTATCTTTTTTGACTTTGTTTTAGGAAAAAAGGACAAATATAATATTTCTCTTTTTATCCTTGTGACGGTTTATTTATATTTTTCCAATAAAGAAAAAGAGTTTTTATCACAAAATTTTTATAATATTTCTATTATACAAAGTATCAATTTAACAAAAATCAATACAAAATTAAAACATCTTGCAATGACATTCGCTTTTAAGACAAAGTTATCAAATTGACATTTTTTTTGCCGCCATTTATGGAATTCGGACTTTTCCCCGAAAAGCATTTCCCCGAAACCATTTCCCCGAAAACTTTATCCCCGAAAAGGACATTTCCCATTTCCATTTCCGCTCTCACCAACTAGGAGCAAGGACGTCAGCTGAAATTTTTTTCGGGGGGGGGGGGGGGGGGCACGACCCCCTCCAATAGCAAAAAATAAATTTTTTTTGCTATTTTTCAAAAGGTGGTGGGAGAAAAAAATTTTTCGAATCCATTTCGGGGGGGGGGGGCACGTGCCCCTCGTGCCCCCCCCCCTGGTGACGTCCTTGACCAGGAGGCACAGGTAGAAGAGCTTTTTTTTGGGGGGACTTCGAAAATAATAATTATTAATGAATAAATAGGGGGCCGAAAAATTTGTATACGAAAAAAAGGAAAGATCATTCTCATTTTTTAATAACAATAATTATTGCAATAATAAAAAAGAAGACAATAACAATAGTAAAAAAATGAATTAAAAAAGTAAAATAAATTAAAAAGAAGAACAAAAATTGTTAACAATAGTTATATTTATATATATGCTTTGGAGTCATTAACAAACTTTTTTACCTTTATTGTGAAATTACTGTAGGCGGTCCTTTTGATTGGGACAGAAAATAGTGATAAACTGATTTTTATCACTATTTTCTGTCCAGATCAAAAGGACCGCCTACAGTAATATCACAATAAAGGTAAAAAAGTTTGTTAATGACTCCAAAGCATATCTGTTGGCTCACAAGACCCCCAGTTATTGTTTTCTACCATTTCTAGCATAATATTTTAGCAAAAAATTAAAAAATTCGTGAATTTGTTTCATTTTCTGTACACATACAGTACTCCAGCTTGTAAAATTCCAGAAAATTTCAGAAACTTCCAGAAAATTCTGAAACTGAAAAATTATGTTAGAACAATGTCTTAGGTACCTCCATTAGTCATATTAGCCAAAAAAACTTGCAAAATTTGATTTTTCCGATGCAATTTGTGTTGCAGAATCGAAAATTTTGTGAGAATTCCAGAAAATTCCTCAAAATTCCATGAAAACTCAATTCCCATCAGAAACCATGTTAACCCCCTTCGCACAACTCCTGAGGCTACCCCTATGCAAAATTTGACCCCATGTTGTCCTGTTAAATTTAAAATTATTAGCATTCAAACAGGCGAAGGAATTTTCTGATCACCCTTATAAATAAATCCCGGGACCAAAATCTTAGTCCCGATCCCGTCCAGGGTTGCACGAAAGTTTCGTTTCGTTTTTGCGAAACTTTCGCGGTTTTTTAGGGTTTCGTTTCGTGTTTCGCGAAACAAAGCCTGAAAGTTTCGTGAAAACGATGTGCGCCATGCCTAGTGCCGAATTTTTTTACACTAAACTATTTTGTGATTTTTAGAAATCAGAGTTCACAATGGTTCCCCAGTACCTATTGAAAAAATACAGCCTAAATGTAACAATATTTTAATGTTCAAATTTTATGTGTGTTGTGCCAAAAATTTAAGCGTTTTTATTGATACAGTAATAGAATATAATATTATACACAAAAAATACATTTTTACAAAGAGATCCAAAAATATTCAAATTTGGTTAAAACAAAAAATCCTACAGTATAAAACAAGGCATCACATAAAAAACATGAAAGAAATAAGCTCATATTTAAAACAATAATCAATGAATAAAAAATTATCGCTTCTTATTTTTCTTTTTGTGCTGAGGCTTTGTGGATTCATGAACTTCAATAGAGCTTCCTTGAAGTTCTTGTTCCGTAACTTCTTCACCATCAAGAGTCATTTGAATTTTTGATTGTGCCTCAAAATGCATCATTAAATCATGAAGTTGTTCCCGTAATTCTTTAATTTCATTATTATTTTTATAAATTAATTCTTCTTTTTCTTTTTGAAGCGCATCTTTATCGTTTCGAACAAGTTTCGCAATTTCTTTTTCATCTTGAAGTTCTTTCTGCAGCTTTTGTAATTTGGTATTCGCAGTCGCGAGTTTCTTCTCCAACGATTCTTTTGTCTGTTTCATACTATCAAGACTTGCTTTAAGTTGTTGGCATTCAGATTTCGTTTCAGTTAATTCCGTTCTAATAACATTCATATCATTAGTTGTTGTATTTCGGTAATTAGTCATTGATTCTTCCATTACTCGAAGTTTATCTTCAAAGAAATTTCTTTGTTTATCAAGTTGTTGAGTTAACATACATAAATATTCTGTTTGAATATTATCCAATTTATCCGTCTGTTTCTAAAAAAATTGATACTGTAGAATATAAACAATTAACGAAGAAAAGCTTACATCATCTTCACTTTTGCCTGCTTGAACTTCAACAAGTTTTCCATCATTGGCATTTTGAATTATTCGATGAACAAAATTATCACCCGCATAATCCCATACAAGATTTCCACCAACTTGAAGCGCAAATGTGTGTCCTGTTTCATCAAAATGTCGATTCGCACATGCAGATACATATCTTCCACAACTAAAATGGAAAAAAAGTTTAAATATAAATTGTTATTTGAAAAAGTTTTAACTAACCCAACATCCCCGCAAACAAGGCACATCCAAAGATCTTGTCCATTACCACAACTCGAGCATTTTTGTGTATCAACTTCTTCAGGTGTCTGAGTATGACGACAAACAGGGCACGTTGTATCCGCCCATTGTTGAAGGCATTGAACGTGAAAAGTATGGTTACAAAGAATTGTAATAACA
This sequence comes from Panagrolaimus superbus, assembly GCA_964035985.1. NCBI lineage: Eukaryota > Metazoa > Nematoda > Chromadorea > Rhabditida > Panagrolaimidae > Panagrolaimus > Panagrolaimus superbus. Next base: position 3,674,718 of record OZ038357.1, read on the forward strand.
CTATCATCTAATCTTTCAAGACATACAGTACACGTTGGCAGTTCTGTTAAATCATCACGTGGTAGACATCCTCCATTTCCTTCAGAAGTTATTTCTATTTTTTCAACAAACATAAGATTACACCGTTCGTTTCCAAGCATTTCATTAAAGAAGGATCCATTATATTTTGCATAAAAAGCCATGGTACTTCGATATGATTTAAATTTAAGCACAACCATGTATTGATTACGGGAAGAATCTCGAATAATTTTCATTTCACTTATATTTTCTGTAGGTTGAACAAAACTAATCAATTCACTACAAGATAAATATGCCGGAACTCCAAGCATACATAACATTGAACAATTATCATTTTGTGCCGTTGCATCATTACTAAAATATGAGTACTTTAAATCAATATTATATGGCTATTTTCACTAACCTTTTACGATAGAAATGTAAAATTCCTTCAGTTTTTTCAACCAATGGATTTCCACAAAAGTATGCCAGCTTTTCAGTTCCTATTAATGCATATTAAGTAATAAAAAATTTTAAAAACAGTAATTAAACCTTGAGGTTCCATAGAGCTTGCACGTTCGCTTCCTCCACCTTGAATTGAACTCGATGTACTGGATGGCTCCAAACTGAATGAATCCTTTTCTTCACCAGCTTTTTGTGGTTTAAATGTTTCAACCACGACTTCAGCATATTTTCTTCGGCCAAAACAACTTTCTTGTGTTGGTGCAATCTTTTGTGCTTTACCCTTTGCAGCTTCCGGTAAAGTTGGTGGATGTGTATTTGTTGATGAAGATTGTGAAGCAGATTGTCGAGATCGTCCAACAGATTTTGCAGCTATTGCTGGTTTCATCTTTTTTATAGTATCTGTAAATTCTGTTGAAATATCTAAAATATGAGCATTTATACAAAATAAGCAATAGCATATTTCAAAGAACGAACCGTCAACAACTTTATCAAACTCAAAATTAATCTTTGGAGCCGAATTTGCCAATTCTAATGCAATCGAAATTGGCACAATGCTTTGCATTCGTTTTTAGTTGTCGAAATAAACTTCAAAAAATTAATGAAACATAAAAAAATTGAATTGAAAATGGACGAAAATTAAAGTGAAATTTTACTTTTTTTTTTGTTATCAAAGAAACGCAAAAAAAATAGAGTCTTGAAGCGACAACTTTTTTTTCGCAACAATAATAAAAATATAAAACAGTTGTTTTTGTTTTTTAAAAATTAAATTAAGAATAAAATTAATAAAAAAAATCAAATAAATTTGTAGAAATAATAGTTCTGATTTTACGGTATTCGGTTTCTTTACAATTGTTAACTAATTAAATTTGGACAAAAATAAAATTTTGTTTAAATTAACAGTTTATTTTCAGATTTGAGAATTTTAATAGTATCTCTGAATTAACGGTATTAATTTTATAAATAAAAAAAACAAGTTTTAAAAAAGCCCTCAGTTAAAGCAATTATAAAATTGTAACCAAAAAAAATTCGTGACTTTGGTTTCCGGCAACAATGATAACCGTAGGATAACGGAAGTTTTTTTTATTCTGAGAAACAAAATATTTTTATGTCATTTTATTTTTACCAAAATATTATTAATTACATGCACAATTTAAAAAATAAAAACATTTTTATCAAATAGTATGTCCTAGGACAGAGTCGAGGACATGTCCTCGACTCTGCTGATTTGCGGTTAACGTGATTACTGTAGTTTTTTTTCCATTGCTGAAATTTTTTGTACAAAAATCGAAAAGTTTGTTGCCGCAAACTTGGTATCATTATTAAAATTGTCCAAACCGGGGATAAATAATACCAATCAAGAAAAAATGACTGCGCTTCAAAAAATCCTGATTTGATTGAACTATTTGTTATTGTTCGAATACAAATCTGTAAATATTATATAAAATGGATAAATGCAGCTTAAAAAGAGCACGAAACTTACAAAATATACCACTTCCAACAAAAGATTTAAAAGATTTAAAAGTACAATAATAAAGAGTTTTAATTCGGGAATTCCTCGTCGTTGAAACAATGGCTTTATTTGATCTTTTTTAGGCTGTTTTAAAAGGACACAAATGGTTGTTCCAAGCATGACAAGATATAAACCACCACATACAAAAATTATATATCCCATTGTTGTGGCCATATGAAGCTATAATATAAAAGGTAAAAGTATTAATAATTAATTTAAAGAAATGTTTTAAAATCTTACATAATAAGGCAGGGGTAAGGGCATCAAAAGTATGATACGCGTCTGTAGAACCAAAATTTTGTATTATACATTTTCGAATTGGTTGTAACCGCAAAAAGAAAAAAAAAGATGGTGATTTAAAAAAGCCATTTTTTCAAAGATTTTTGTAAAAAAAAAGAAAGAAAAAAAAGTAGATGAATTTTTTAAAGCATAATATTTTTGGTTGCTGTAATAAAAATAAATATAAAACCGTTGATATAAAACATCCAAAACTAAATTATATGTATATTTTAATTATTATTATTGTTGGATTTTACAGTAATATTTTTATAAAATAACTTACTTCAGTATCATAAAGGAAAAAAAAAACGATTGCTGTAAAACGATTAAAATTAAGTACCACAGAATTTAGTAATGCCATAACAGTAAAATATATTTGAATTGCGTATAGCCATGACGCAATTATTATCAAGAAACTGATATCTTTCAATATTGATAAAATTTTAACATCTTGAAAATTGAGCAAAAATGAGTAGTTTTCAAAAAATCGTAAAAAAATCAATAATGACCCTCGGCATTTTCCAACACTTTATTTTAGTGTTTTTCTATGTTTTATTCATTAAAAATAAGTTTTCGTTTTAATTATTCAAGAAAAAAAAATTTTATGTTGACCATATTGGACGGAATTTGATATTCAAAGTGATCCAAAATGGCCAGATTTGATATCTGGTGTCTAAAACTTGCCCCAAATCTTCCAACAACATTATAGTTGATAATAAAAAACACCTGAACACTTTTCATAACATATTTCAGAAGTTATGAATTTTTAATGATGTTGGACATATTGAGAGGAGAAAATGAGCCCATAAAATTTTTTTCTAAACCCCCTACTTTTTCAGTGTCATGGTATTTTTTGATGCTCATTGACCTAAGGTGTATGAAACAATGGAAGACGGCTTTAAGTAGGGTGGATATTGTACCTGGGTTACTGTAATTTTGAGTCATTTTTGAACTTCTTTGATATATAAAATCACTTTTTCAGTGGTAAACAGTGTTGGCGGTCTTTCGGTCATCGGTCCGGTCATTCGGTCATTTCGGTCCGGTCCGGTCAGGTTTTTCGGTCGACCGTGACCGATGACCGAAAAATTCCGGTCCGGTCAGAAATTTTTCACTGATTTATCAATGAATTGTCATAAAAATCGCTTTAATTATGCATCTATTGATGAAATTACGATAAAAAATGAACATATTTTGGAAAAACTGCGGAAAAAATTGAAACTGAGAAAAAAGTATCAGACCGATGACCGAAAAATTCCGGTCCGGTCCGGTCGATCGTGACCGTTGACCGAAATTTTTCGGTCCGGTCACGGTCGACCGAGACCGAAGACCGGAAAATTTCGGTTGACCGCCAACACTGGTGGTAAATATAAATGTTTTTAACTTTTCCGAACTCCCCTCAGTCAGGGCTATCGATTTATACCACTTTTGGAAATTTCTGATAATTTCGACTCGAAATCGAAATTTTGGGTCAGGTATACTGTAACTCGAAAACTAGCACGTAAATCTAGGAACAGATGATGAATTTAGTGTTTTTGGCCCTATATTACTCCTAGAAAATGTTTTCAGTCGATTCTGAGACAAAAAATAATTAAATTGTACCAAAGAAATCTCGAATGTTACAAAAAACGTCCTTTAAACCAAATTTTGAGGTGTAACTATGATTTATTAATCAGATTTTCAGTTACAAAAAATATGTAAAAGCCAAAAAAAATAGACAAACTTTTTGTGCAAAAATTGGCCCAAAAAAGTTTTAAAAAAAAAAGCGGATTTCTTTGACAGGTGGTTGAACAAAATCCTCTTGAAGAGATCATCTGTCATAATGGAGCAAAAAAAAGGGGAAAGAATTTTGGCATATCATTTGTAATTATTCATTTCTCATTTCTTTTGCCCAAAAAATGACCTTGAAATTTACCGATATCTAACAAGTGCATAGACGGAATGGAAGCCGTTATGCAGACAAAAAAGCTTTAAAATAAAGAATTATTCTTCTTTTTTTCTTTTTCCATTCAAATGAGAGAGCTCTAGAGCTCGAGAGAGAGAGAGAGAGAGAGGAGGGGGAGAGAGTCGAAAAGGGGGGCCACGTTGTTTTTCTCTCTTTCAATATTTTTCTTTGCAGCTGCAAAAGTCGCTCGCAAAAACAGCAGCAGCAACAACAAACGAAAATTCTCTCTCTTTCTTTTTAGTCTCTCCCCACTTTTTTTCCTTCGGTCTTACGTTTTTACACACAAATTTCAAAGTTATTTTTTTAAATCATCAAAAAAAACACATGAAATGATTTATAAATTTTGTTGGGATTTCTTTTATTAAAATTTTAAAATTGAATAATTTAAATGGGACCTTTTTTCATTTAATTGTCTCCTTTCATTTCTTTCCATGAAACTCATCTATCATTTTTATTGTGTCTTTTTTTAAAATTGTTTTTAAAATCGATAGTTTAATTTCTCTTTTTTTTTGTGCACAAAAATTCCACATTTTTAGTGTTTTTTTGATGATATTTTTATCAAATTTTAATAGAGTTTAAATTTAAGCGACAAAAAATTTTTTCTTTTGAAGTTTGTGTGTTTCCACGTCGACAGAAAAATAAAATGTAACCATTTTTGGTTTAATTTTGTGGGAGAACACTGTTTTTACAACAGTTTTTTTTTGAATATTTTGTTTATATTTAAAGACAATTGTTGGCATTGAAGAAATGGAAGATTTGAATGAAGGGGGATAAAGATGGGATATAGGATTTAATGGATGAGGAGGTGATAGTTGGGAAGGTAGTTTTAAGATAATTTGCATAAAAGTAACAAAAGTATATAAATATTTGTTACTTTTATGCAAATTATCTTAAAACTACCTTCTTCAACTATGACCTCCTCATCCATCAAATCCAATATCCCATCTTTATCCCCCTTCATTCAAATCTTCAATTTCTTCTTCGCTAATATGGAAGCCAGATTCTGAAAGCTGACTTCTGTTAAAAACACTATATTAAATAATAAAATATTTTATTATCCATTTTTTTAAAAATTGTTTACAAGATAAATTTAGTGCAACACTTAGAGATCCTTCGTGTTGTTATTTTGAACTTGTGCTACAGATGGACTATTTCAATATTGAAATATGTGCAGGACACTTAGATCCTACTTCATTATTAATTTTAAAAAAAATTATTATTTATTTGTCAAATTTTGGTTTGTAAATAAATAATAAATGACCGTGAAGGTCGAAAAACAAATGTTAAACAATATTTTGATGTAAAATATAATGTTAAACTTCAATATCATGGTGTACCGCTTGCAAGCTTGTGAAAGGAAAGGGTAGAACTGATCTTTTACCTTCAACTTCTTTAAATTTGAAAGGTCGCTGTGACACTGGCGCAGAAGTTTATAAATTAAATATTTTTATCAAATTTTGATATAACTGCAGATTTAACCGAGAACCAAATTAAATTGTACAAAAAATGTGATTATAACAAATTTTTATGCACTATAATGGAGTATTTTTGTGACAAAAATTTTAAGCCAAATGAAGCTAACAAAAAATTATTTAATTAAACAATTATCTTTGAAATGGGTGATAAAAAATATAAATTTTAACTGTTTTTTGTTTGTAATTTTTTTTTGAAGTTTGACAAACTTTTTATTCCATTTAACTGAAAAATCCAATGCGAATAAGTAACGCAGAGACACTTTTAAGGAGCGGTAATGACCAATCTAAAAAAAGAGTGTAAAACCGTGACCGTTCGTTCCTAAAAAAAAGTTTCACCGCGTTACGCATTTGCATTGAAATGTTAGACGTTATAAATAAGTAAAACAAACTGCCACAATTTTCAAACTAAATTCACCTGAAAATTTAAAAGCAAAAAAAAAGATGGTAAACTCAAGTTTTATTTAATAAATTTTGTGTCGATTGAATGACAGAATTTTTTTTAGCCAAATTGGAAGCGCATTCTATTTTATGGGATTCTAATAAAAATCAATTTTGTAAAAAGATTTTAAACAAATGTCTTTAAATTTTTTAACAATCACCAATCGATGGATTGGAGAGATGAAGACAAAAATTGTAAATTAAAATTAATTATACCGTAATGCAAAACACTGTTATTGATTTTTGAAGATTTTTAATTTTGACAGATAAAAGTAATTAAAAACTGCACGCCAGGGCTTGAAAATAGGGCTGAAAATCTCGGCCGGCCTGGGGCTGAGGCCGGAAAAGTTACAGCCCGGCCGGCCTGAGGCCGAAAAATTCTCGGCCCGCCCGGCCTGCGGCCGGCCGGGCCGGCCTCGTTTGGCCTCATTATTTTTTGAATTTTGAAAAATAAATTTTCTATTCCAAAAATAAAAAAAAAAATCCGCCAGGTTCTTTTTGATAATAGTATTATTAAAAGGATATAGAAACTTAAAAAACAAAATTATCAGCAAGTATAAATATTATACACAATATATTGTTCAAAAATATGTACTTTTATAAAATGATAAATACATAAGGCCGGCCCGAGGCCTCAGAGGCTTCGGCCCGGCCGGCCTCGGGCCGCATTTTCAAGCCCTGCTGCACGCATTTTTTTCTTTGTAAAATGAATTTTAAAATTTTTGTTTAAAGGGAGCAGCCGTTTTAAGACTTTTTTTTGGGTCTCTCAGCGATTAATCAAGAAAAATTACAAGCTGTTGCAAAGATTCTGATTATCAGGATCTTGCAAAAAAGGTAAGTAACTGCCCGATTCCTTTGATGTACCAAAAATTGTTGCACCAAATTTTATGTTTTATAAGAATTGAATTAAAACTTTCTTTGTTACAGATTATGCAATTGCTTGAACGGTACTTTTTAAAATATTTTAATTACCTAAAACTGTAATTTTGTATAAAAATTATTGTTTCATTACTTTTATATTGGATTTAAATCTGGTCAACTTTTTGGTAAAACTGTCATTAAATTAAATTTTTTATAAAAATACATATTTTTTAAAAAACTGCTTCAAAAACTTTATTTTTTTCTTTAAAATTGCCAAAAAAAAGTGAGCTTTGAATGTATTTACATTTATATATATATTTTTTTTCTCGTAAACAAGGAAGACAAAAAAAAATGGAAAAACAACACGTGCCGAAGAAAACGAAAGCAATTTTATTTTCAAAAAACAGAACTGCTTTAAAGGCATCATCCCATGAGCAAAAAGCTGCGTGTTTTTTTTTCTTTGCAGCAACGTTGTTTACTAAAAAGGACTCTCGCTTTTTTTTCCTTTCTTCAAAAGTTTACACGTGCCATTCTCTAGAAAAAAAAATGAAATTTATTTTTTAAAAAATCGAAAAACAAAAACCTTTCTTGCATCGACGGCAACTTTTAAATAAAACTAAATTGTGGTAGTAAAAAACTTTATTTTTTTGCACAAAATCTATTTTTTATCAGTCATTTTTTTCTTTCTTTGATGACCTTTTAGTTCCTACTTAGGATACCTTTTTTTGTAAATATTATTGACGCATAAAAATAAAAGGCTTTTTAAAAAAATTTATCTTTGCTTTTTTTTGCATTGTTTTCATTTTATAAATTGTAAAGCTTTTGTCTGATATAATTTTGAATATCCTGGATTTATATATATTTTTTTTTATATTTTAGTTTATTTTACACTGTGTAAGATGGTGTGATGGTTGTATTTAAGGGGAGTATAAATATAGCTTTTTAAAAGCAAATTTTAACGGATTTTACAAAACTGACTTCTACTTGATTTCTTCTTTTTGATGACTAAATAAAACTGAAGTTTCTTTTTGGGACCCGGAAAAATATTTTAAAATCCCGTACTCTTTTTGTTTCTTTCAGAGTATTACTAATATCTGGCATTTTATAAAACTGCTTGCGATAAATTTATAAAAATTTGCATATTTTCAACTGCAATTTTTTTGCGCGAAATTTAAGTTCCTCGTAGATTTTCTAAGAAAAAAATGCTTTAAAAACACTGCTATCAAAAAAAGCTATCATTTTTTCTTATCAAATGTGTAAGATCAATCTTGTGCTGTTTTTTTTTTCTAAAAGCACATATTGGTCAGCAGCGATCGAGAAAAAAATATATATCTATGATTCTATTGTTTTCCCATATTTTTTTTGTAAACAATTTACAGAAAAAAAGAAAAAAAGCAAAAGCATTACTAATCTATGTTGCTTTTTTTTCTGTCTCTTTTGAAATATTATGGTCTGACTGTGTTCACCTTTAACAATATAAAAAGGCCTCTACAAAGATTTCTTTTTTTCATATTTATCTCTCTTTTTTCACTGTTCTTCGTTGACGGCATTTTGATCATTAAACTGTTACCTTGGAGCATTTTTTAGAATTTTTTAATAGTTTTATGGCATTAATTTCAAAGTTTATAATACCGAAAATAATCTTTATAATTTTAAGTAATATTTAAATGGCATTTTAAAAAACTGTTCAATGAGCTTTAGCTTAGGGAGCGTCCAGATCTGACGTCGGGAAAACCCAAAAATTTAAAACCTTCTCTTCCGTCAGATTTTAGTCCTTTGATCTTATGCCGCCCTTCAAAGGGCATCAGATTTTGGAATTTATTTATTTATTTTAGCTTTTAACATTTTTAGCAGACAACGAACTTTTTTTATGCATTTTCCCATATATTTTTTTTATTTCTTGCAAAAATATATTTTTTAAATAATTTCAAAGTTTTTCTTTGTCTTTCACTTTTTTTTGCCGCGATCAAAGTCTATCATCTCATTTATTTTTGCCTCCCTTTTTATTGCCTCATTTTTTTTCTTTTTTGAGAAAAAGTGTAACACAATTTTTGATGCTTTCCCCCCCCCCCTTTTTTTTACTTCATTCCATTTTTCTTATCAGTAAATGATGTTTCAAGAAGGAATGCCCAAAAAAAAACAAGCGAAGGGGGGAGAATCGCGTGGCATTTGTCCAAAATAATTTGATATGATTTGATTTTTAGGCACACGTGGTATTGTTTTTATGATTCCTTTTTTTGGACTCTTAATTTTAGGGAGGAAAAAAAACGTGTAAAAATAAATAAACTTTTTTGATAACGAAAACTGATTTTTTTTCTTGGATAGAAAAAAAAGGGGGGAAGCATGTTAGCTCGCAGTGATATGATATTTTTTTTGTGATAAAATAAATCAAAGTCTAAAAAAAGGTAATAAAAATTAGGGAAGGAAACAATTCTATTTGCTTGTTTAATCACATCAGAGTCAGATGGCAGCAGCTGATAACAAAAAAGGAACGCTTTGTGGAAAAAAAATATCAGAAACATCTTTTTTTTATTGCTTGAAAATTTTTAACAAAAAAACAACTTTAATTTTTAATTAACTTTTTTTGGAGTATACTGTAATAATTTAATTAAAATTAAAATTGAATCCTTTTTCCTAGCAAAATATAAATCTCAAAAATTAAATATATAATCTTTTTTTAATTAAAATATTGCTTATTTTACTCCTTAGTGTTTAAAAATTGTTTATACAATTAAAAAAAAGATAAAAAATTGATAACTTTGTAGCTACGTTAAACTGTCTAATATTTGAATATTTTGGGGATTAAAAAGTTTTTACTGTTTTTTAGATTTTTTTTATTTTTTATCATTTATCCCTTTTTCGGATGGATACCCTAGATTTAAAAGTTTAAACGTTACAAAAAAAAACAAACTATACTCTAGTTTATCTCAAAATTAAATCAAATTCGATCATTCTCCTGATCATCAAAAAGAAAAGAAGAAAAATTAAACCAAGCCCTTTTTTTATAATAAAAAAAATTAAACCGGTCATCAGCTGATATAGAGAGAATTGATGTCTTGAGAGAGAGAGAGAGTAAGAGATGGAATGGACAAAACAAAAACAACAAAAAAACCCTTTTTTCTTTGGTATATTTTTTTTTACAAAATAAAAATGCTGCGCTATAAAAAGATACAACAACATCTTTTGATTGCTATCTTTTTCCTTTTTTTTGTACAAACATTTTTTGTGTTGCTTTAAAAAAACTGTACTTTTTTTTGTATCTTTTAAAGGCACGTGCTAAAATGTAAAAATAAAAACAATCTCTCATTCGTCGCCTATCAATTTTTTGCTGCGCTATTTTTTTTAAAGCTTTGACTTTTTTTTTTGCAAACATTTTTGTAAACAATTTTTTTTTCCTTCGCTCCGCTTTTTTTTATTTGTTTCATTCATTCATTTCTTTTTTTTCTCGATAAGCTGCAAAAAAAAGAGAGAACCAAAAATAATGCATTATTTTATTTTTTTATTATTAGCATTTAAGCGATCGCCGCGATCGGTGATGCTTAATAAAAAAAAGAAAAGAGTCATAGCTGTTTTTGAAATTTGAACATTTAAAAAATTTCATTGTCTTTCTTCTTCTTTTGATGCAGCAGTGCTTTTTGAGGTTTTTTTTTATACTTTGTCCTCTTTCTTTTAATCAAAAGAAAAATGAAATTTGTTAAAAAAACGTGTAGAAAAAAAGATAAAATTGAACAACAAAGATGAAGCAACGATGAAAGAACCATTATGGACCGACCACATATATATATATATATTGCTTTTTCCCTCCCTTCCTTCTTCTTCTCGAAGGAAGGGAGGGAAAAAATAATATATATATATATATGTGGTCGGTCCATAGCAGTCTTGTTCTTCCGTCATTCTTTCACATTATTATTTTTTGTTGTTTTTAAAATATTTTTTTATACGTCCCCTTTTTAATGATAGAAAAACAGCCACGTTTTTTTTTGTTGATAACAACAGCTAAAATAATAGCAGCAGTATCTTTTGAACAATTGTTATATAAATGCGATGCCCCCCCCCCTTTTTTTTCGACTTTGTTTTTTGTCCTCTAAAAACTCTTAAAGCAGCTGTTTCGAATGTGCTTCGGAGGAATGAGAGAGAGGGAGCAAAGCATTGTTTTTGAGGGTTAAAATTTTTTTTTGAGGATCAAATTAATTTATCGTGAAAGAAAAAAGAATTTTAACTTTATACTTTGTCCTTTGTTTTACGTCAGCGTTGGTTGTTACCTCAAGCTTTTGCTTATATATTTTTTTTCGCGTTTTAAATCTCAAACTTCTTTAAAGTCTGACTTAAGTTGTTTGTTTGAATGGAAATGAATGGATGGAATGTTAAAAGAGGCAGCAGCAGCACGTGGGGGACGGCGGAAGTTAAAAATTTAAAAAAAAGGTTTAAAAAGCTGTGGCGCCACCTGCTAAGTTTGTTAGTTTTTTAGGTACTTAGCTAATTTATTTCGTGTTGTAAGGTTTGTTTTGACATAAAAAAAAAATTTTTTTAATGGATTAAATAGCAGAGAAAATTTTTATCTTTATTAAAACTAAGGTTAAATTTTAAAAAAAGAACTGATAAAATATTTTATCGGTTATTATTTTTTAGCAGTAATTTTTTTTATAAAAATGGGATTAAAAACTGATTGTAAAAATTTAAAAAAAAGATTCATTTTGTCTCAAAAGATGCTCTACAAAGATATCAATTGTATTACTGTAGTAATCAATTTATTACTTGATCTCTAGAAGGTTTTAGCTGATTATATAAATGCGCCAAAACTGCCTTAAATTTTATAATTCATGTGTTGTTGTATTTCCCTAACCCTTCCCTTCAACCCCCTCAAATCTTTTGGGGCAATCGAAAAAAGGTCAAAGGATCTTTTCCATTTGCCAAATATTAGTGATAAGACTACATTACAACAAAAGAGTATTTAAACCTTAAACCCATTATTTTCGATTAAACAATAAAATAAAAGTAAAAAACTTGTTTTTATTATTATTGACGCATCAATTTTTATTTCATCAGTTTTCTTTTTAAAAAAAGTTGATAGAAACACATTTAAATGAAAGGGAAGACCTTTGTTCTTTACACAAAAAAAAGAAGGGAAAAACCGCAAACAAAAAAAGTTTAATGTTTTTTTGGGTTCGTTTCCTTTTCTTTTTCTTTAAAGCCAATAAAGATTTTGATTTAACTTTATTTAATACTTTTGTTTTTCTGTCTATCTATCATTTTGCAAGTGTTTTGAAAGAAGAAAAAAAAAGAATTTTCACATTCAATTTTTGCAAAAAAAAAATATTTGAAAATATTCCCCCCATCATGACAGACAAACAACCAAAATGTAAGATTGTTAGATGTTAGAGTCAATGAAGAAGAAGAAGATAGAATAAAAATTGACCAATGTCCATTCACTGACTTACTTGCTGCTGCTGCAGCTGCTGCTTTTTTTTCAGTCTCGCTAAAAAAATTCAAAGTTTCTAGACGAAAAAATTTTTTTTTGAATTGATTTTTACTTTGGCATTTTATGTCTGAGTTCTTCCTCAGTCATTTTCCCCCCGTTTTTTTTTCTTCATCGTCGACTACTACTTTTTTTTTCTGTTGCTCATGTTTTTGCAATGTGTTTTTTAAACTTTTAATAATTGTTTATTTGTTATTTCGAGAATTTATTGTTCCTTTCCATTTTTAGAGATAAACAAAATAATATTTTTTTAGTCATTTAATAGCGATAAATAGCTTTATTAACCTAATAAAAGCGAGAGATAGAAAAAAAAAATCATTCCCGCGCAATGTTGGAGAGATATTATATATACGAAAAGATTTCATCATAGATATATATATATAAATAAAAAGAGGAAAATCATTAAAGATAAACAGATGGAAGATCTTGTTCAATATGTTATGAGGTTGATGTCATTGAACTTTGAGGTATTAAAATTATTCGATTTAGATTTGTGGTGATTTTGATGTTGGAGATTTGCTATTATATGACTTTTGAAGCACATTATCTGGGAAACTCTGTTTGCATTATCCTTCACTGTATGAAGCTCTTTTCACATCAAATAGTCTGCCGCAAGCTGTCCATTTTTTATTTCCACAGATGTTCATTCATTGATTAAATTTGATCTTTAAATAATCTTCCAGCTGGCACTATCATTTCTTTCTTTTTTTTCCTTCCGCAGTTCTAAAAATAAAAAAAAACGGGAAACCTCCCCTCACATGGCCATCTATTATTTCCCCCCTTCCAGTCCAACCTTTTGCCTACCTTCTTCTCTTATTTTAGCGATAAGAATCTTATCTCTTTTCCCAGCTGTTTATCATCTCTCTCTCTCTTCTTTCCGTTTTCTTTTGAACAAAAAATACAAGTCTAAGACCAATGGTCAAAAACTTGTTTAATATTTCTGAGGACTCATCTTCGAACAACAATTGCCGCTCCTCCACTACCTTCCTTCTTCTTTTCTATTTGATTTTAATGGAACAAGCTTTTTCTCTTTTTTTGGTACACGTGTTTTGATATCTTTTTTGTTTTAAAATCTGCAAATATGGTTATTAGATTATATTATTACGAAATAACCAGTTTTATGAGTCTTTCATTTTCTCTTTTTTTGTTGTTTTAAACCTTGTTTTGTTGGGGCATAAAAGAAAGATGTAAGAGATTTTCTTTATAACCTTCTTTTTTTCTTCAATAATAATAAATAAACAAAAAAGCCTTGTGTTCATGTCCTTGTACATTTCGTAGTGTGCGTGTTTTTTTTCATATTCGAGTATTACTTTTTACAACCATCGCGTTTTGTTGAAATCAAATATGTACTTAATAATAATGTTTCGCTTTTCTTTCAGATTTATTACCAATCATCTATTTTTAAAAACTGATTGCAGAAATATATATATATTCATATTATTGGTTTCATATATTATTGAATAAAATATTAAAGAAAAGTATCGAATGCCAATTATCGAAGATCCATTTTACGCAAGCTTTGCAGCCTCTTCTTCACCTCCAGTTCGACTTGACATTGATTCATTATACGAAGTGTTTGATCAATTTGTACAAATGGCACCTATTCATAATGCTGTTGCTTTAAGAGTAAGTTTGTGGGATTTTTTGGTGAAATTTGATATATAAGATTTCAACTTGGTTTCGAAAAGTGCTTACAAAAACTGAACACCCTTTTCCCTCTTTTGTTATTTTAATTCTCTTATCATAAAGATTAATCAATCACTTTTTTAGTCTGCAAACTGGCAAGTTTGTCGTGCAATCAATTATGCTCTTTACAAAACTACAACAATTTCAATTGAACTTAAATGGCATAAAGATCGTCTTGAAAATCCTGAACCACAAATTATTATTCAAGGAAGTCAAATTCGTTCAATTGAAAAAGCTGAAGAATGCATTGATTTTATTTTCTCCCATGCTCGATTAATTACTCAATTGTCTATTGACATTGAAGTCTCAGGGGCAGGAAAATATTTGAATGCATTATTAGATAAATTTATGGGACGTGAAAATGTTCAACTTGAAGTGCTTAAAGTTCGTCGCCGTTATATTGGTGAAAGCTTTCCCGTTATCTCTGATCTTATCTATGAACATGCTTCAACTCTTAAAGTTCTTGGAAGAATTGGATTGACTGAAGCTGTTGAAGGTTTTACACAAAAACTTCATCTTGAAAGATTATCGTTAATGAATTTTGATTTGATCGATGATGGAACAATGGATTCTCCAATGCTTTTTGAAAAAACGCGATACTGTATGAGAAAGATTGCTGATACTGGTGCAACCTTTGAACATTTAAGTTATACAACTTACTGTGGATTTGAAATTGCTCGTCAACCCACTCTACAATTTTTACGCTCTGGTGAAGTTCAATCTCTTCGACTTACAATGCAAGAAGGAAATCCTCTTCCATACTCTGATCGAATAATTCTTGACACTTTAAAAAGTCTTGAATTTGTTGGTGATATGGAAATTGAATCGGATAATCTTGCAAGACAATTTCCTAATTTATCCCATTTTGATTTTGTCCGACAAAACTTGGCTTGTTGTGGTGCTTAATAAGAAAGAAAGGTTCTTGTATTATATTTTTATTTTGTTTTTAATTTTGTACATAATGAATTTTTAAAATCAATACCAAATAATTACTTATTATAGTCTTAAATTTGACTGAAACTGATACTCATATTTTTCTTCATTTGTTTTGTTATATATTTTTTTCTATCACGTTTTTTGCTTTCAATATACTGTATAATATTTAGGCTTTGTATGCCATTTTTTTATCCTACTATGTTTTTTTTTCATATGGGTATTTTCAGTCAGAAAATTGTATAATATATATATAATGATTGTTAACTTTTTGTTTACGGTGAATTTTACTTTTGTGCTTCGATAAAATAAAATTTAAAAAATATATAATTTTTAAATATAAAAACTGACATTTTTACAATACAAAAAAAAGAAAAAAATTGTTAGCTGACGAGAGTGGGATTCGAACCCACGCCCCCGAAGAGACTGGTGCCTTAAACCAGCGCCTTGGACCGCTCGGCCATCTCGCCACATGATTGAAGGGGGAGAAAAATGAATGAGAAACATGTTGTAGCGCTAGGGGGCTGCTGGTTGCTATTTTTCGAGCAAAAAAAAATGTTTTCACTGATATATAGATTTTTGCGTTTGAGGGTCCTTTGTTTTACTGCGACACATTTAAATTAATTTTGGATGAACTGAAATATTTGTAGAAAAAGGAAATGGTAAAAACTGGATTTTCAAAAATATTGATTTTTTTTCTAAACTAAAATGTGGTGGTGACTTTATCGTTAAACATTTTAATAGAAATATTCAAAGTTCCATCAAAGAGATAAAAAACCATTTTTGGTTTTTTGAACAAATAAAAACTGACACGATTTTTTCCCGAAATCGAAATTTTCGATTTAACAGATCCCCTGGTGGTGATATTTTGATATTAAAAACAATTTTTTTGTGACTAAAACTGATAAATGATAGTCTTAATTGCAATATCATTCTTTATGCAAATTTGTTAAAAATGATAAAACTGCCATAAAAAAATCAATGTTTACATCAAAGATAATTGTTGAAAAAAGCGTCAATCAATGACAAAAGTAAGTTAAACTGTTTTCTTTTATATATATTTGTTTTTTTTGTTTATTTTTTAGACACATTCAGTACGTCAAAATCACAAAATCAAATTTTTACGATATATTTTAAGAAGGAAACAATGTGCAACGTTGGCATTAATTGAAGTGGCATTATTTGTGATGTTAAGTTCATTTTGTATTGGAGCATATTTTGGTTATACAATATTTAATGATCAAAGAATTGAAATTGATAATGAGAATGCTGTAATTGATCGATATGCCGAAAATATTACATTTGCACATTGCAAATTCATTGAAGTTACTGATTTTAATACTGTAAGTTTTTTTCTATTGATTTTTTTTTAAATATTTATCGATTGATTGTTAAAACTGAGTGGACATGTGCAAAATTAAATTTATACTTTTTTTAAACTAACATGTTTTTGTACCTAAAAAAACTGATTATTTTTTTTATCTTTTCAGCAGTTTTGTAAAAATCGTATTGGAGTTGTTGCATTTGCATATCGATATCATGCATTAGAAAGTGATAGTGATAAGACATGCTTGGATATCAATGAACAAATATATTGTCATGAATATTTTATTGAAAATACATTATTTAATCCAAATCCATTATTAAAATCAAAAGAATATCAAAATGGTTGCCCTGGTTTTTCTAATGCTACGCTAGATGGAAATAATGAAGCTGAAAAACGAATAATTCCAAGAAATTTTAATGAATTTGGTAATAGAAGTGTTGTACATATTCAAGAATTATTTATTCAATGTCCAAAATGTATTCCTGATGGTCCACCAACAAAAGAAAATTCGTGAGTTTTTTTAAAAAACTTAATTTTTGGGTTAAGGAAAAAATTTAGTTGCAACAATTTGGTTAAATATATGCTTTTCAAATCAACCTTGATATAATTTTAAAAAAAATTAAACTGAAAATTGAATAATACTCACCTTTTTAGAGGCAAAAATTGTTTCCAAAAAATTAAAACACAAGAAAAAGGATGGCCATGGTTTGGGGAGCATTGTAAAGAGGGGGAAATTGTTGATTGCTCTTTACTTCCAACCCCAGCAACAACATCAACAACACCTTCATCGGATGCATCAAATTTGGAAATGACAACAATTTCTGAACGAATGACAACTTTGAAAATTGTAAGACCTCAAAATATGTTATCTTTATTACATGAACATCAGCAAATAATGTCTGATATGAATGATGAATTTTAATTAATAATAATTAATATTTTTGTTTTTTATTACATAATTGTTAAAATTAATTTCTTTTTTTTATATGTATTTTTATTATTAAGAATTTTTGATTCATTTTTGAACTTTTGTAATGCAAACTGGTAATAATTTTTGGTGATAATGCATAAATGGATTAATGTTAACGTCTTTAGACGTCCCTGAATGCCATTTATGCAATATTCCCATCATTTTTTTGTTACAATTTTATTACTTTTTTTTATGTATTTAACTAAATTACTTGTTGCGCGGCAAAAAAATAATTACTTCATTTACAAAGTAATATTTAAAAAGATTTTTTAACTGGGCTCCAATATCATCGATAATATAATTTTTGGCAATTTTTTTTGTTGTAACTGAATTGATCCAAAAAAATTTGATTTTTCAAATCCTCTAATCTAAGATACTTTTTGTTTATATAAGATAAAAAAATTTTAATAAAATTTTTATTAATGCCCCAAATAAATTTGTTTTTTTAACTGGTTTCTATCAGATGTTTCTGGCTCAGACTTGAAACACAGTTATATTTTATTTTATTGGCGGTGAAACAATAGAAGACTCATTTTTTAAGATGTAACATTTAAACATTCTTATTAAAAGATGACACATATAAAGATTTTTCTTTAAAGATTTTAAAAAAAAGATGTGACATTTAAAGATTTTTGTGAAAAGAAATTCTGTTAAAGATGTAACATTTTAAGATTTTTTGTTAAAGATTATATTTTTAAGATGTAACTTTTTTTATCATGTAACTTTTAAAGATTTTTCATCAAATTTTTTCAGATCATGAATGCAAATACCAGTCATTTGAAATAAATGACAGCTATGAACTTCTTAATGAATAAAATTGACCGCAAATTGCACATTTTCTGAATCTTAAAATGTCACATCTTTTTTTTTAAATCTTTAAAGAAAAATCTTTAAAAGTAACATGATAAAAAGTTACATCTTAAAAATATAATCTTTACCAAAAAATCTTTGAATGTTACATCTTTAACAGAATTTCTTTTCACAAAAATCTTTAAATGTCACATCTTTTTTTTAAAATCTTTAAAGAAAAATCTTTATATGTGTCATCTTTTAATAAGAATGTTTAAATGTTACATCTTAAAAAATGAGTCTTTTATTGTTTCACCGCCATTTTATTTTATGAAATTTTCAAATTTTCCAAAACAAATTTAAAAGTAGTAATTTTCTTTCCCCGCTTTTTAACTCACTTGCAATCGCATAATTTTAAAATATTTAAATATCAAAATCCAACATTTAATGCTGCAAACAAAAACTTAGCAATTATGTAAGATAAAAACGTGAAAATAAAAGCTTTAAACAAAATTATACATTTGAACTTTTTTATTTTTTATATTAGGGGGGGGGGGGGCATTATTTTTGATTATAGCTTGATTAGCAAAAAAAAAGCGCGAACAGCTGCTTATTAAATTTAAAAAAGTGTGATCAACAAATAATAAGGTTAAAAACAGTTTTTTATTAAATTTTAAATTAAATATAAAAGGCGGGCTTTAATAGAATTTTATTAAATGTTTGTGCTGTCATTCAAGCACGCGACACACTGTTGTTGAATATTTAGAAAACTGTTAATTTTAAATTTAAATTTGATATTTAACTGTTTATTTTCCGTGTAAGACGAAAATTACGTCAGAAATAAATTAGAATCAAACAACAAACTTTTATTTAATTTTATTTCACTCTGATCAAGTGTTGAATTTATCAAATCAATTTTTTTTCATTTAAAAAAATGCCCCAAAATTTATATATCCGAAATTTTACCATTGAAGATGTTGAAGCTTTTGGGCATCGATTACATTTTAATACGGTATTAGATTTATTTTTTAATAGTATTTCGGCGTATATCGTCATGACACATTCTACAGTATCCATGGGAAATTATAAATATTATATTTTATTAAATATTTTTACTGCTGCTTTTATGGATGTACATATTTCACTAATTTTTGGGGCATTTCCGGTTTTTCCAATTCCAGGATTTTGTGCGGCTGGATTATCAAAATATTTTGGATGGTTTTGGGGTGAAACTATTCAATATGTAAGTAGTTAAAAAACCGTCCAAAAATATATTTATCTTTTGAGTTTTTTTAAATACTGGTAATTAGGTATTAGCTATTTTTATAAACTGCATATGTGTACATCTTGCAGAATTTTAAAAGCTATTTTTTGGGGGTTTTATTAAAAAATAGGTAACTGTGCAAAGTTTCAATGGATGCTGTTTTTTTTACATGAATCTCTTTCGGGGCAAATGTGTTTTACAAAAAAATATTTAACTGATTTAAAAACTTTACAATTTTAGATACTTATGAATTTAAATTTAAGTTTTACTGGAATTTCAACTGTTATCAATATCATTTATCAATATTATAATATTCAAGGAAAAGTTGAATTTTTTCATACAAAAAAATGTGCATTTCTAATTTTTATTATTATGATAATTTATCCATCACCGGCGTATATCTTTTTAATTATTGGAGTTCTCGATCATGACGCAACTTTAATTTATATCCAAAATGAGGCGCCTCATTTGTATTATCTCTTTAAAAGCTATGCCTGTAATGCCATTATTTTAAATACTATCACTTATATTTATATTATAAATTGTATTCTGTTAATTTTTACATTTTTTATTGTTATTCTATTTTTGGCATATAAAATTCAAGGAAAAATGAAAAGTTTAAAGTCAACAATGTCAGAGAAAACTTTAATGGCACATCAACAACTACTTTTTGCCTTGGCATTACAAAGTACAATTCCATTTTTATTTATTGTTTTTCCAACTGTTGCTTTATTAACGGCGGTATTAGCAAATGTAAAAGATATGAATGGTAAGCATGGCATTTTTTTTTCGTAAACGGCATTAATTTTAAACTGTACCTGGATCAAATTTTTTGTGTGCTTTTCATAAACTTTTGGAGATATTTTTTAAAATTTTTTTTATTCAAAATTGTTTAAACTGCTTTCTACAAAAGGTAACAGTGCCAAAAAACGCCTACCTTCACATTTCATGACGATTTACGAATGTAAAATCACACATCTTTGATGTGATGATACTTTTATGCCCCCTTTTTCAATATTAATAAGAAAACTGTTGTTGGTAGAATAAAAAACGGAAAAAAAGTTGTTTAAAAATTTTATTATATTTTTAACCATAATTAATTTTATTTTAGAACAAAGAAAAAATTTTAAAATTATATTAACATTTTAAAATTTTGAGCCTAAAATTAGCTTTAAAATGTTAAAAAACAGAATTTAATTTAAACCTTTAAATGGCTAAATTACACATTAAATGTTCAAAAATTATTTCTAAAATAAAAAATTTAATGTTTTTTTTCTAAATTAACTTTTAAATTCTAATTACATCACTTTTTTTTAGCAATATCACAATGGGCCATTCAAATATTAGCATTTCATTCATGTGCAAATTCAATGACAATTATGTTTGTAATTAAACCATATCGAAAAGCTTTAAAAAAAGGAATTACAAATATTTTTTCTCGAAGAATTTCAACCTTTTCTATTAGTGTTTTGTAAAATTATTGAAAAATAACTGCGTTTGTTTAAATTAATTTAGTAATGTTACATTTTGTTTTGTGTTAAATATTTGGGAAATAAAAAGATAATTTTAAAGTATATTCAATTAACTGTTTTCATTTGCTAACGATTATACCGAATGAAATTTTTTAGGCATAACTGACGGCGATTGAACTACGGTTGTTCATTTCCCTTTCCCTGGAAATTCCCGGGAAATGGTATGCCTTTTCGGCAATACAGTAAATTGCCTGGGAAATGACTTTCATTTCCCGAAAATTTTTGTATAGAAACAGAAATTTTTTATGTTAAATTTATTTAATAATAGAAATTTCAGCTTTTAAAATAGTTTAAGAGCCCTTTAAATACTTTAATTTAATGTTTAATACTGAAAATAAAAGTTTTTAGTGTTTTTCAACGTTAAATTAGTGAAATTGCTAAAATCGGAAATTCAGGAAATGGCGGAAAATTCCCGGGCATTTCCCGGGAAATTCCCGCTTTTTTTATGATTTCCCGAGAAATGAACAACCCTAGAATGAACCCTTTTAAATTGTTTTAATATTAAATTACACACATTTTTCGTTATTTAATTCAAATAAAAATATATGCGAAATAATGCCTGTTTAAAAAACTGAACAATTCTGTATTTTCTCATTTATTAAAATTTTTTTTATTTTTTTTGTGTAATTAAATTAATTTTAATTATATAAAACTGCGATCAGAAATCATTTTTTAGGATTGTATGACAGTTCTCCAACTTCCATTTCTCCAACTACCGTTTCTCCAACTGCCATTTCTCCAACTACCGTTTCTCCAAGAGCCGTTTCTCCAACTACTTTTTCTCTAACTTATGATAATATTGCCGGAAACGACTTAGAAACTTGTAAAACTCTAATTTTTTTTAAAAAAAGTCTCCGACTCCCACATGCCGTAAGTATGTGGGAGTCGGAGACTTTAAATCACAGAAGCTAAGTTAAGTAAATTACTAGTAAATGTTACGGGCTTAGAAAAAGTTACAGTAATTCTGAATTTGAACTATAAGCCAAATGGTTACGAACTTGCATTAATAAAATGCCGAGATTATTTGATTCCCCCCCCCCCCCCCCCTCCATCCCCCCAAGAAACATTGTATTTGTCAATTTGGGGCTGCTTAATCCGATTCCGATGCCCCAAAAAGAATCAAAGGGAGAAGCTCCTGGTATTCAGACACTTTACCGACTTCCATTTTACCGACTGACACTTTACCGACTGACACATTACCGACTAGACATTTTACCGACTAAGCTATTTCACCGACTAAGACACTTTACCGACTAAATATTTTCAGTATTTTTATTTTTAAATCTCTGAAATTTTTTTAAAGCTCTTTTTAAGCTGTAACATACAATTAAGCAATATTTTAATGACTCAGTTTATTGGTTTTACCCGTCCCACTAGCCCATGTACTAAGTTATGGGTTCTTAGGGTTCCTTAGGGTTCTCAGGGTTTCTTAGTCTTCACTCAGTGTTTCTAAGGGTTTCTCAGGGTTTTCTTAGGGTTCCTTAGTAGTCATAAAAATAGCAATAGGACAAATATTCTCTCAAACTTATTTTTTTCAGTGTTTCGATGTTTGAGACATCGCTGCCGAGTCAAAGAAAAGAAATAGTGCGTCTTTTCTCTTTTTTCTCCCTGATTTTCACGATTTGTTATAAGAAAAGATTTATGTGAACTGCGACTCCCCCTTTTTACGACGTATTTTATGCAAATTTGGACGAGAACAATAGAAAATCGCGTAAATGATGTGTATTTCCTTCGTTCTCGTCTAAATTTGTATAAAATACTTAGGCTTAGGCTTAAGCGTAAAAAACTTGTTAGAGGTGGGACTCCCCCTTTAAACTTTTAGTCGGTAAAGTGTCTTAGTCGGTAAAATAGCTTAGTCGGTAATATGTCAGTCGGTAAAGTGTCAGTCGGTAAAATGGAAGTCGGTAAAGTGTCTGTAAATCGAAGCTCCTATCAAAAATAAATTTCCAGTCGTCGACCTCCGTTTGCCCATGAAATATAGAATATTTTTGATTGTACTGTAGTTGGAAGTTCTCGCACCAATAATAGACAAAAAAAATTTTCGGTGAAATATCTTTCGGCGAAAATCCTTTTGGTGAAAAGTCCGCAAACCGTTTTTTGTATAATATTTCGAAAACTGTTGAAAATTACAAAAGTTGGAGAAATAGTAGTTGGAGAAACGGTTCTTGGAGAAACGGTAGTTGGAGAAATGGTTTTTGGAGAACTGTCTGAATACCATTTTTTAGCAAGAAATAATTTTATGGTTTATCATTTTAATTTTTTTTTTTTTTTTTTTTTTTAAAATAACATAAAAACTGCAAAACCAACCACACACGTGTACACTTTTGCTCATTCGTTTTTTTGCAAACATGAGAAAAAAGAATAAATCCAAAATTTATGCAAAAATAAAAAAATGCAAATTTCAGTGAAAAAAATGTTTTCATTTTATTTTAAATTTTTAAACTGTTTCGAAAAAATTGTATTCGGAGTAAAATGAAACTTTTATTATTATTATTTTTGTTAAATATTTTTCTGCCATGTTTTTCTCTGGAATTATCAAAAAATCAAAAATTTGATGATTCAAAAAGTGATACAGCTGCAATCTTTGATGAAATCGAACTTGAACTGAGTGATCAAAATATGGAAATGAATTTTAAAGATGATGAACCTGAAATTCAACGGTCAAAAAGATCTCATAAAAAGCATAGTCATCTTTCCCATTCATTTCATCAAAAAAAGAATAATAATAAATATGCTAATAATGACAATGAGAAAGTATATCCTGGATATAATGTTGATATTGATGTTGGTAAGTCTCATTAATTTTATTAAAATAATATTTGAATATACTGTAATTAAGTAAATCCATTTTTTAGCATGTGTAATAAATGAAGATTGTGCATTTCCGTATACTTGTCAATATACTGTAATGGGACGTCGGTGTATCAAAGATTTAACAATGTAAGTTTTTTTTTTAATTTGAGGGAAGGGAAAAACTGTTTCATCGATATTAAGACGCAGTCTATGAGAAAATATCTCAAAGGAAGGCGGCACAGCCCAAAATTTGTTTTTCCTGAAACTATGCTATAAAGTAAAGTGACCCCGGAGAAACCGATTCCGCGTAGTAAAAAGGTTTAAAAAAATTTCATACTGTAGTTACAGTAATTTTTATGTAAATTTTACCAAAATTTCAAGTTGATGACAAATAAAAGCAATTTATTTTTTTTGCCTAATTCGGAGGGGTAATAGGTTTTCGAGGTCGGGGAATCCGAATATCTACTTTTTGATAGTTTAAAATATCTACAACACCAATTTTTTCTTATCACCTATCATATCACCCTGATAAAAAATGGCGAGAAATCGGATTCCGAGTCAAATGACTTAATTTTCTTAAAATTTAAACCTTTTTTTATCAAAAAAATAAAATACCTAAAAGAAATGCTCGCCTTAAATCGGTTTTTAAAATTATTAAAAGTTTGAGGTACAAAACAATGTGTCTTTGAACAGGAAAAAAAGTGTAAAAATTTTTTAAAAAAGAAAACGGCCTTTATTTTCGGATTCCCCATCGTCGAAAGCATATACATGCCAAAAATTAGCTTAATCGGAGATAAAAAACATTTTGATGTCGCCCACCGGGATCGAACCTGTTCATGCATGTATACATGTGTAATAGCTTTTGAAGACACATTATGGTACGGGTTCAATCCCGGTGAGCGACATCAAAATGTTTTTTATCTCCGATTAAGCTAATTTTTAGCATGTATATGCTTTCGATGATGGGGAATCCGCAAATAAAGGCGGTTTTTTTTTAAAAAAATTTTACACTTTTTTTTCCTGTTCAAAGGGTATTCAGACAGTTCTCCAAAAACCATTTCTCCAACTACCGTTTCTCCAAACGACAGTTCTCCAACTTCCATTTCTCCAACTACCGTTTCTCCAAGAACCGTTTCTCCAACTATGCCATTTCTTCAACTACTATTTCTCCAACTTTTGTAATTTTCAACAATTTTCGAAATATTATATAAAAAACGGTTTGCGGACTTTTCACCAAAAGGATTTTCGCCGAAAGATATTTCACCGAAAATTTTTTCACCGAAAAAAGTTTTCGCCAAAAACTTTTTTTGTCTATTATTGGTGCGAGAACTTCCAGCTACAGTACGATAAAAAACATTCTATATTTCATGGGCAAACGGAGGTCGACGACTAGAAATTTATTTTTGGTAGGAGCTGCTCCCTTTGATTCTTTTTGGGGAATCGGATTAAGCAGCCCCAAATCGACAAATACAATGTTTCTTGGGGGGGGGGGGGGGGGGATCAAATAATCTCGGCATTTTATTAATGCAAGTTTGTAACCATTTGGCTTATAGTTCAAATTCAGAATTACTGTAGCTTTTTCTAAGCCCGTAACATTTAGTAGTAATTTACTTAACTTAGCTTCTGTGATTTAACGTCCGCGACTCCCACATACTTAGGCTTATGTGATTTAGCACCCCAAACCCCCATGTACTCAGGGTTCCTTAGGGTTTCTTAGGGTTTCCTCAGGGTTTTTTAGCCAAAATGCCAAAGGGGATGGTTATTGAGAAAAAATTAGAGTTTTACAAGTTTCTAAGTCGTTTCCGGCGATATTATCATAAGTTGGAGAAAAAGTAGTTGGAGAAACGGTAGTTGGAGAAATGGTAGTTGGAGAAATGACATTAGTTGGAGAAATGGCAGTTGGAGAAACGGTAGTTGGAGAAATGGAAGTTGGAGAACTGTCATACAATCTGTTCAAAGACACATTGTTTTGGACCTCAAACTTTTAATAATTTTAAAAACCGATTTAAGGCGAGCATTTCTTTTAGGTATTTTATTTTTTTGATAAAAAAAAGTCCAAATTTTTAGAAAATGAAGTTATTTCAGCCCTAACTTTTTTTCTCGCGATTTTTTATCATTGTGATATGATAGGTGATAAGAAAAAATTGGTGTTGTAGATATTTTAAACTTCCAAAAAGTAGATATTCGGATTCCCCGACCTCGAAAACCTATAAGACCCCCTAATTAGGCAAAAAAAATAAATTGCTTTTATTTGCCATCAACTTGAAATTTTGGTAAAATTTACATAAAAATTACTGTAACTACAGTATGAAATTTTTTTAAACCTTTTTACTACGCGGAATCGGTTTCTCCGGGGTCACTTTACTTTATAGCATAGTTTCAGGAAAAACAAATTTTGGGCTGTGCCGCGGGTTTTTGATTTTCTCATAGACTGCGCCTTAACACTTAAATGCAAAATTTAAAGAGGGAGACGAACCTCTAACAAATTTTTCCAATCAGGATTCATTGGAGCTACTTTTTTAAAGACGTTTTTCAACTCCAATGAACTCAAGCTCCGCGGATTCGCGTTGAGACCTTCAATAAATGTTGATCAAAAAAAATATTTTAGAAGTGCATCTCCCTCATTTAAGGTTGATGGAAAACTGTTGCATACCGACGATTAAGACGCAGTCTGTGAGAAAATCAAAAACACGCGGCACAGGCCAAAATTACTTTTCTCTGAAACTTTGCTTTATAGTAAAGTGACCCTGGAGAAACCGATTCCACTTTGTAAAAAATTTTAAAAAAATTTCATACTGTAGTTACAGTAAATTTTATGTAAATTTTACCAAAATTTCAAGTTGATGGCAAATTAAAGGAAATTATTTTTTTGCCTAATTCGGAGGGGTAATAGGTTTTCGAGGTCGGGGAATCCGAATATGTACTTTTTGGAACTTCAAAATATCTGCAACATCGATTTTTTCTTATCACCTATCATATCACCCTGATAAAAAATCGTGGGAAATCCCGAGCGGGATAGAATATTCTAATATTATTAAAATTCGGGAATTTTTGTATAAGAAAAATATAATATGCAAAAAAAATCGTTACCTTATAAATGTTTTAAAATTATTTGAAAATTTTAGGTATAATTTTCAAACATTGTCCCCACGCGAAAAGTTTGGGAATTTTAATTGTAGAAAAAACTAATGGAACCACTGAATTCCCCATGGTCGAAAGTATATATGTGCCAAAAATTAGAGAAATCGGGGCCAAAAAAATTTTTATTGTCGCCCACCGGGGTCGAACCTGTCACATGGAATTTTTTTTACACAGAAAGGAAATGAAAAAAACGCTTATCAAAAAAATTCCATGTGACAGGTTTAGAGACGTTCACGGTTTTTTCAAAGTTCGCCAAATGTTATAATTTTGGTACCATCAGAATCGCCGTAAAAAAATCATTGGGAATAAAAAAAGAAAAAAATATTATTAATAACGTTTAATTAATGGTTGAAAAATAAGAAAATGTGATTTTTTTAGCCGGGGAACACATTTTTTTTGTAAATATTTTCGTGGCGCGTTTGCAAACGACACTTTTTCTGCAGTGTCGTTTGCGAAAAAGGATTTTTTTTGCAAAGACGATGGCGCAGGTTCGATGCCCAGCTGAAACACAAAAATATTTTTTATCTCCAATTGAGTTTATTTTTAGTACATATATGCTGCAGACCATGGAGAATCCAAAAATAAAAGCAATTTTTTTTATAAAAAAACTATGCAATTTTTGGATTCGAACCAGTGACCGAAGGACTGTTGCGCAACGTCTCTACCACTCGGCCACAACGCTAACTTTCCACCGTCACATTTCGTCAAAGTTTAAAAAATACGGTCAGATGCAGAAAAAAATTCTGCATCGGATAAGTGTGATCCCTAATCGGGGCATTTGGGGCCACCGTGCAACATTTTTTAAAAACGTAAAAAATTGCGGTTTTTTAGGCTTTTCTCCGATTTTTTGTATGAAAGCGATATTTGAAAGTTAGATTTTTGGAATCTCCGTATTTTTTTACATCTAGAAGGATAAAAATAAAAATAATAAATAAAAATTTTAATTTCTACAGTACACCTCTCTTTCATTTTCTTTTGGCTAAAAAAAAATGCAGGGAACACTCGCGTTTCAGTCGCGCGTGCACGTCTCTAGACAGGTTCGACCCCGGTAGGCGACAATAAAAATTTTTTTGGCCCCGATTTCTCTAATTTTTGGCACATATATACTTTCGACCATGGGGAATTCAGTGGTTCCATTAGTTTTTTCTACAATTAAAATTCCCAAACTTTTCGCGTGGGGACAATGTTTGAAAATTATACCTAAAATTTTCAAATAATTTTAAAACATTTATAAGGTAACGATTTTTTTTGCATATTATATTTTTCTTATACAAAAATTCCCGAATTTTAATAATATTAGAATATTCTATCCCGCTCGGGATTTCCCACGATTTTTTATCAGGGTGATATGATAGGTGATAAGAAAAAATCGATGTTGCAGATATTTTGAAGTTCCAAAAAGTACATATTCGGATTCCCCGACCTCGAAAACCTATTACCCCTCCGAATTAGGCAAAAAAATAAATTGCTTTTATTTGCCATCAACTTGAAATTTTGGTAAAATTTACATAAAAATTACTGTAACTACAGTATGAAATTTTTTTAAAATTTTTTACAAAGTGGAATCGGTTTCCCCAGGGTCACTTTACTATAAAGCAAAGTTTCAGGGAAAAGTAATTTTGGCATGTGCCGCCCTCCTTTGACTTTTTTTGATTTTCTCACAGACTGCGTCTTAAATGCAAAATTTAAAAAAAAATTTTAAAACATTTATTGCATATTAAAAAAAGGCTTTAACATCATTAATCGTGATCATCATTAATCGTGATGTTAACCGGTACGGCAGCAAGCATAGACAAATTTGATTAAAAACTGCAAAAAAAATTTAATTTGAATTTTTTAAAACTAACTAACTAAGATTTTTTTAAATTTAAAATTCAACCAACTATTTTTTTTCAGTGAATATTCGCAACCAAAATATGATGGAATTCCAACGATTGAAGAACTTGAATTAATATTTAATCAAACTTTTGATCTTGATCTTCCATGGAATCAATAAAAATAAAAATAGTAATACTTTTATGATTGTTTAATTTTATTTAAATTAAAATGAGTTAATAATAAAAATTACAGTAGTATTTTATTGATAAAAAAAACTGCGTTCTATTGCCCAATATATTTTATTGTTAACGAAACGTTTAAATAAAAGAACTTTTTTTAATACTTTTTTTATTGTTTTTAGGATTTAGCTTACTTTCTCATCAAATTTTAAACTGAAAATGAGATTCATCTGGTAACATTTTTATCGGGTTTCGATTGCTACAACAAAAAAAAGGGGGAAACCTACCTCTAACAAATTTTTTTTGCTAGATTTTTCTTGATGGTCTCGACTCGAATCAGAGAATGCCCAAATGAAACGTTTACATAAAAGAAATTTTAGATTTTTTGCTATAGTACATACAATAATTTAAATATTTTTAATTATCTTTATCAAAATTAAATGTTTTCGTGTACAAAGCTTTATAGTATAGCTTCCGTAACAGATAAAAGAAGATAAACTGAAAAATCTTTTGAACGGAAAATATTACTTTAAAAGTTTAAATTAAAACTTAAACTGGAAAATCGAACAAACTGTTAAAAAACAAATAAAATATAATACTTTTTTATAAAAGTTCAAAGAATATTTTTTTTGACAATTTTATTATAAAAAAATAATTTTATACTTAAAAATTGCTTTTGAAAAAAAGACAAATCCGCTATTTTTTTATTCATAAACAAACATAAAACAATAAAATATTTTAAAAAACAATTTATATCAAAAATAAAATCATTTCAATATATATATTTTTTCTTCCTGAGATCATTTTTGGCAACAAAAACAAAACAATTATCAAATTATTTTTGTGAATTTTGTTGTAATTTATCTTTTTTTGTATTTAAATAATTTCCTTGTGAAAATGAAGATGCCGAAGTTGGGGTTGGCTTTGATGGAGATAAAAGAGATGCTAAACTTAAATTGGAATTATTTATGGGATTTTGGATATTTGGTTGGGACTCTTTATTACTTGAATCTTTTGAAGGTGGATGATAATGTTGAGCTGCGGTATTACAAAATGGTAACATTGCTCGTAACATTTGTGCTTCCATTTTTGCTTTTTCATATTCTCTAAAAATTTGAAAAATTAAAATATTGGAATTTAAAAGAGGTTTATTACTGAGACATTTTTGATAAGGAGTTTATCAACATCTTTTTTATTTTATTAAACTGCCTCTGAATATCGGTTTGCTTTAAAATCCTTGGTAAAATTTTAAAACAAAAATTAATTATTTAAAAAAACTACGCCACAAATTTTGCTTAACAAAACTCTTTATTAAAACACAAAACTAATAAAGATTTTTTTAGCATCAAATAATAAACTGTTTTTTAAGTTAGTATCCGTTGTTTTAAATTAATTCATTTTTTTGAGACTCCCCCATATTTCTACAAAAAAACTGAAACGATTTTGCACAAGATTCTAGAAAAAATCAAACATAAAACACCAAAAGATTGAAAAGATAATTATTTTACTTACAAAAATTATCCTCAAAATTAGATTTTTGTTATCGAAGATGAAAAAAAAGCGAAATTTTTTGCCACATGGCGTTGAAAAACTTTTTGCCCGACATTATCCCATTCGTTTTTTTGCATTAGATTTGATATAGCGGCTTTGGCAAAATGTATTATCAAACATCAAAAGTTAAAACTCATCAAAATAATTGAGCGACAAAAAATTACTTTTTAAAATTTGCAAATAATTTTAATTTTAACTGATTAGTTATTATCCGGTATAGGGTTGCCGTCCCCCCCCCCCCCCCGAAAATCGAAAAAGTCGGGGACGGGGAATCCCCGACTTTCGATTTTTCCCTCCCCGACTTCCCCGGCCGGGGAAGAAAGTAGTCGGGGACGGGGAACGGGATCCCAGTTCCCCGAAAATATCCCGGGGAAGGGTAAATTTTTGGAAAAATTTCCTCAATTTTCCAGTAATGAAAATACAAATGGTTTATTCTGTATTGTTTTTAGGGATTGGGCATAAAAATGGCCGTAATTATCGCGAATTTTTATCTTTTTCATTGAATTTAAAAAATGTAAAATTAAGGAATTTTTTTTCGAGGAAGAAAGGTGTCGGGGAACCGGGGATCCCCGAAATTCAAAAGTGGTCGGGGACGGAGAACCGGGGACGTCCCCGTCGGGGATATCCCCGGGGATCCCCGACTTTAGGGGGGGGGGGGGGGACGGCAACCCTAATCCGGTATCCATGCAGCTTTTTTTTTAAACATAAGTGGATTTTAAAAACTTCAATCGAATAAAATTAAACCAATTATTATTAAAAAATCCCAAAAAAAAACTTACTCTTCCAATTTTTTATTCAATTCTTTTTGTTTTGTTACCGCGGCAAGCATCTCTTTTTCTTGTTTTCTTTTTGCTTCACGACATTTTTTTACAGCTAAATTATTTCGAATTCTTTTTGTATGATATGATTCTGGGGAACTACTTCCAGAGGGTCGAGGAGAAGAATTTTCGGGTGGATTTGACATTGTTAACATAAAAAGGCAATATCTAAAAAAACTGCACTTTAATTATCAGTGAATTTAAATTAAAAAATTTTTAAAAAATAATCAAAAAAATCCGGATCGGTAAATTTTAACAATAGCTAAACAATATTAATTAAAAAGAGTCAAAAATTTTCAAAAATTAAAGCAAAACGAAATGTGTGCCACAAAAAATATAGCTGCTTCTCAAAAAAAAGAAGATAAAAATTTAAAAAAAACTGAGCGACCAGTTGTAACCTGTTTCAAAGATAAAAATGTCTAAAATGACATGTAAATAAAAAGCTCAATCAAAAATGAATAATTAAAAGTTAAAAGCTAAAAGCTAAACTGTAGTAAATTAAAAAACAAAATTTTTGAGTCAAAATTTAGGATTTAAAAATCTTAAATTTGCCTCTAAAAAATATAACTGTAACCGATGAGCTTGAAATCTTTCAACTTTTCGTTAACTAAAACTGAAAGACCAAGAAAAAAATGGTTCAATTAAATTTTAAATTTTAGCACAAAATCATATTTCTCAATCCCCCCCCCCCGAATGTTAAAAATGTTGCAACATTTTTACAACAAAAATATATAATTGATCATAAAATTTCGAGCCCTTTGATGAAGTTTCTAGACAAAAATTTAATAAAAATTCACACACTTTTTTTTTACGATTTCATCAAAGAAAAACAAAGGCAACAATTGTTGTGGTTTTTCTTCTTTAAAAATAATAAATATTTAAAAGAGATCATCAAACTTATAATTATTATTTAAAAAATAAGATTTTATCTCAGATCTTTGATCACTTTTTTTCTTTGAAAAATAAAGTAAAAACTGTATGTTTTGAAATACAGGGTTTCACAAAACTTATTTTTTTGTTTTTTAAAAAGCTGTTTTTTTGTTGGTGGAAAGTTCTGGTAAAATTAAACTGAGAAAAACTATAATAAAAAACTGTAACAAGAGAAAATCACGGATGAAAAACAATAGAGTATTATGAAAAACTGATTCATTACGGTAACATTTGAATCAAAATAAACTGTTATAAGCGTTAAATGGGGAAATTAAAAAAAAACTGTGGTAAAGATATTTGAAAAAATAGTTTTAGGCATGATGATTTAATTCGATAATTTAAAGAGAGGAAATCCACCTTTTCAACAACTTTTCTTGATAATCTCAATGTGATCAGAGACTTATTAGAGATCTGCGTTTTTTTGCAGCTTCAATAAATCCCTAAGGGGTTTTCCAGATATGACGTCATACAAAAAAAAAAAAATCAGATTTTGAATGCTTTATCAAACGATAGAAAAACATTTTAAACGTCTAAAATCTACACAAAGTAGGGTATTTATCGGGGGTAAGGTTTCAGACGTTTAAAACGATTCTGAAGGCTTGCGGCATTCATTCGCATGTTGCCATACCATGACGTCATATCTGGACCAAACCCTAATTGCATTCAATCTGGTGCAGAAAAAAAAATTTGTTAGAAGTGGTGGTGGCATTTTTATGAGATTTTGAGCACAAATAACATCAATCGTGAGGGGGGGGGGACTTTGTGTGATCATGTGCAAATTTGATCACACAAAGTTGCACCAAAAACATGAAACTTAAAAAGCGAGGAGAGAAAAAAAATATGAATCGAATTAAGATTTAAGTAAACATTTTAGAGCAAAAAACGTGGAAGACTGACTGACTCTCACTCACTCAATTTCCATCTATCCATCCATCTATCTGTCCTCCTCTTTTTTCCCCCATTTTTTTCTCGAAATATAAAAGTGCAAATGCACTTTTTTTTATCGTTACTAACATTTATATATATATGATATGTATAGATTTACGAAAAATGACATGAAAAAAAAGAGGTGGAACAGACAGAGACGACAAAAAAAATCACAATCAAAAGAAGAAAAAAAAAGTTTTTGCAAAAACCAATAAATAAAAATTTCATTTTTCGACAAAATTCTTTTTTTTTCTGTTGCCCCGATTTTTTTTCTTTTTTGCCTATTTGTTTCATTATTTTTATTATTTTTAAATAAGGCCCAAAAAATAATGCTGCTGATAGGGGAAAGAGAGAGAAAAAAACGGGGTGAGCAATTATTATTATTATTATTATTAAATCAACAATGCACATTTCATTTCTATCATTTATTGATCAAATAAATTTAAAAGCAAAAAAATACATTAGGAGAAAAACACATGTGACGTTTTTTAAATATTAATTTGTGTGTCTTTGTTTTTGTTTTAGTTGAATTTTTTAAAAAAAATAGGAAGAAATGAGATAAAATTTGATGAAAGAAAAATAGATAAATAATGATGATGGAAAAAATGGTGAACAAATAAAGTTTGGTACAAAACATTGTTGGCATTTGTGCCAGAATATACAAAAAAGAAACTGCGGAATCAATGCATTTTGCCATCCTTTTAAAAGACTAGGTAAAAGCTCATTGCTAGGAACAGCAAAAAAATCATCTTCAAAATTGTCCTAAATTTTTTTGGCAAAACTGTGAACGAAAAATTAAAAATTCTGCCATAAAATAAGTTAAAACTCAAATTCTATAAAAGTATTTTTACGGCGAAAAAGGTAATTTTTATTGTTAAAACATATTAACTTTTTTGAGAAATTTTGCTCAAAAAACAGCTTCTTTTGTTTTTATTGCAGCATTTTTTGATATTTTTTTGACAGCTCTTTAAATGCTACAAATAAGTAATAATAATTTCAAAACTGTCCAGAATTTTTCTCGTCTTTTAAAATAAATTTTGTTATCAAAACTGAAAAAAAAAACTAGTTAACAACAATTAAAATGCAAAATGTAATTTAAGACGCAGTCTGTGAGGAAATCAAAAACCCGCGGCACAGGCCAAAATTTGTTTTTCCTGAAACTTTGCTATAAAGTAAAGTGACCCCGGAGAAACCGATTCCGCGTAGTAAAAAAGTTCAAAAAAATTTCATACTGTAGTTACAGTAATTTTTATGCAAATTTTACCAAAATTTCAAAGTGATGGCAAATTAAAGCTGTTTATTTTTTTTGTCTATTTCGGCGGGGTAATAGGTTTTTGAGGTCGGGGAACCCGAATATCTACTTTTTGGAAGTTCAAAATATCAGGATCACTGATTTTTTGTTATCACCTATCATATCACAATGATAAAAAATCGCGAGAAAAAAAGTTAGGGCTGAAATAACTTCATTTTCTTAAAATTTGGACCTTTTTTTATAATAAAAATAAATTATGGGAAAAAAATCGTTACCTTAATTTTGGATTTAAAATCATTTTTATTTACTGTTTACCGAATTTTGTTATTGCTACTTTTATGGAATAAATACGATATTTCCCAAAATTTATTTTTGTAAAAACTTTGAAAAATTAAAGCTAAAAAGTTTTTCATTTAATTAATAAACTGATTTCATAAAAGTTATCTGTTTTTTAAACAAAAAAAAAGCAAAATTTGAATTCGAAAAAAAAACAGAAATGAAAAAACTGACAAATATGAAGACTAAATTAAAAAAATAAATTAAACAAAAACACAAAAATCAAAAAAAAATTTTTGTTCCGGCAAGATTTTTTACAAACGAAGATAATCAAAATTAAAGCAAAAAAGGAAGAAAAAAATGAAAGGGGAACATTAACATCACATTACGTGACACGAATCAATCTTATTTAACCTTCAAATTTTCAAGGTCACTTTAAACATGAAATATATTTTTTGGAAAAAAAATTGGAAATTTAAGTATATTTTAATAATATTATTTTCATATTTGCTCAAAAAAAAATTTTCCAACGTTGCCTTTTTTTTGAATCAAAATTAAACAGGAACTTCTTTTTTTAAGTCTTGTAGATTTAAAATTTTAGGTAATAAAAACTGTTGGATATTTAATTCTGTAAATTAGAAAAAAGAAGAAAAAAGAAAAGAAAAAAGTGTTCCATTTTTTTTGGTGTTCCCGGTTTAAATGAATATTTTTTCCGCCACCATTTTTACTCTTTCACCTTTTCTTCTTTTTATTATGGAAGCCTGAATAAAAGATGTAAAAGTTACAAGTAAAAAAACAGCGGTTTTTCTCTCTAATGAGTGATAAAAAGTTGTTGAAAAAAATAATACGGATTATTTTGGACGTTTTTAACCTTTTGTACCCCTCCCAAAGCCCCAAACTTTTCAAAAGTTGTACAACGTCCCATGCCTCGAAATTGAAACGAATTTTTGCCATTTTTTTCAAAGTTTTCAAATTTTAAATGATAAAATTTTGCTTAATTTTATTAGTAAACGTTAGGAAAAGTATGTTTGGAGTTTTATTAACCAAAATCGAAAGAAAATTAGATCTTTTGAAAATAATTTCGAGAAACTTGCACCTTGCCCCGAGCCCCGCTGCGGTGCGGTGCAGTTCGAAGCATAACATCAATCATGTGGATGGAATAAACAAGTTTAAACCAAAAATAAAACTGTCGCATTTTAGGCTTTAAAAGGTTCTAACGGAATTTGCATGGTTTTTTTTTAAAATTGTGATTTTTAGGACAAAAATATAATAATAAAATTACAAGTAAAAAACTGTTTTTTTGGAGTCATTGATGGAAAAAAAATTGATAAAAATATTAAAAATCTGAAACAAAAGGTTTGCATAAATATTTAGGCATTACTTTAAAAACTGCAGAAAATTAATTTGACACATTTTCAAGAAAAACTACTGTAAAATATCGAATAAAATTATATAATTATATATCCCATAAATCAGAAAATTTAATTAATTTTGTTAACAAAATACTGTAGTTTTTAGAAATATTTAAGGGGAATAACTGCATCTTATATAACATCTTCATGTTTGAAATAATCATAGATGAAATAAAAGAGTTCCGTAAAAGTTTGTTATGTGTTGTTGAAAATTGGATTCAAATTTTCAACAACACAGAAAACATTATTTACTTGTATTCCAATTAACCCAGGATCATGAAACTTAATAATTAATTTAAAAACTGATTTATTGAAAAATACTTTTTATGTTTATTTTTAGTATTCTATAACTTAATTAAATCAAAAATATGGAGAAAAAAACTGTTTGAAATTCTCTTTTATTTGATTCGAATAGCTTCACAGTTTTGTAAAAAATGATTTCTGTTAACAAAATAAAGAAAAACTGAAGTGTGCCTCATAAGATCTGCTAAAATCCTGGAATGGACTCCTAAACTCTCAACTGTGCTAAATTCTAAACTCAAAATACTAAACCCTGGAGCGGCATAAAAAATATGTTCAAAACATTTTTCGAGATCAAAATTTATGCCATTCCAGGTTAAGTATAATATTTAAAGTAATTTAGAAAAAAAATGAAATAGCAAAAAAATTCACATCTTTAAAGAAAAATGAGAGGCGAGATATTATTTAAAAAATAAAACTTAATTATACACGTTGGAAATGCATCCACTAAAAATGAACATTCTAAACTTTCGTTGCAAGAATCCTTGTCATGCATTTGTCGTGCAATTTTTTGCTAAATTTATTACAACTTTGGCAATGGATTCCGAGTTTATGTGAATTTTTCACGTTTTTTTGTTTTTATAATTAAAATCAGCGTCAAAAACCAAGTCGGATAACAGAGAGTTTTTTCAAAAATAATATCTGTAAAGCAAAATCAGTATTGCACGTGAAATTGTCGGGTGAGTTTTTCCCTTTATTAGTTTTGGCAAAACGTTTTGCTCCGAGCAGTGTTGGCGGTCAGCGATTATCGATTTTTTCGGTCATTTAATTGTAACTTGTTTTGTTTTTTATTTTTACTCAGTTTTCTTTTATCAATGGATAAACATTTTATGATAGCCCATTTTACCCTTCACAACTTTTTAAAAATGAAAAAAATAGAAAAGTTAATGGCAAATGACCGAAAAAAGACCGGACCGACCGAAATTATCGATTGATTTCGGTCAATCGTCCGGTCTTCGTGTTTAACTTCCGGTCTTTAGAATTTTTATTTTATATACAGATGTAAAATAATTTTCCGGATAAATTGGCTCGAGTCGGTCTTCCCGGTCGGGGGGTTATAAAAAAGTTATTGCCAAATGACCGAATCACCGCTGACCGAAGACCGCCAACACTGGCTCCGAGTCTAATCTCTATTAACTCAATTAATATTATATCTGAAGCTGGATATATACTTTTTTCAACGCAATAATGATTTACGATAGCTTGAACAAATACCAGAGGATGTTACAGAATCACCATGGATATATATAAAGTAAGTATTTCTAATTTTTGCACATAAATATATATAAATTTTATTTCAGGTGGCTTTATTTTCATTCAGAATTATATTTTTCAATAATTATTACATTCATGTATCACATCTTATGCAAATATGATCACAATGAACAACAACGTCACGATTTTTTGTCCGAATTATGATGAACCAAAATGTTAGTTTCCCGCTAAAAGAGCTGCTGCATAAATTGATATCAGTTTGATAATTAATTTATTGAATAATATAATTCTGAATGAAAATAAAGCAACCTGAAACAAAATTTATATATATTTATGTGCAAAAATTAGAAATACTTACTTTATATATATCCATGGTGATTCTGTAACATCCTCTGGTATTTGTTCAAGCTATCGTAAATCATTATTGCGTTGAAAAAAGTATATATCCAGCTTCAGATATAATATTAATTGAGTTAATAGAGATTAGAATCGGAGCAAAACGTTTTGCCAAAACTAATAAAGGGAAAAACTCACCCGACAATTTCACGTGCAATACTGATTTTGCTTTACAGATATTATTTTTGAAAAAACTCTCTGTTATCCGACTTGGTTTTTGACGCTGATTTTAATTATAAAAACAAAAAAACGTGAAAAATTCACATAAACTCGGAATCCATTGCCAAAGTTGTAATAAATTTAGCAAAAAATTGCACGACAAATGCATGACAAGGATTCTTGCAACGAAAGTTTAGAATGTATTAAAATTTCCAACGTGACATCTTCAACATTAAAATAATTAATCGATAAAAAAAAGTTTATAAAAAAAAAGAATTTAAAAATGAGTCCACTTTCACCTTTATTTTAAAAAAATTCAAATACGTAATAATGAGCAACTGATAAGATAAGAAACTCCCCCATTTCTTATTTTCAAGAATTATCTCTTTCCCGCCCCCCCAAAGCATTCTTACTTTTTATCAGCAAAAAAAACACCAAAAAAATGAAATATTTAAAAAATATAATGGCACCAAAAAGGTATATATTTTTGACATTTTTTGTTTTTTTATCATTTTAAAAAAAAGGTAACATTTTCTAGAAGCTAAAAAAATTATTAAAATAATAATTGCAACAATGCCGTAATTTTGAGGGGGGGGGGGGGGGAGAAAAGGCGAGAGAGAACTTTTCCCGACGGTTCTGTTCAAAGAACGCTGCGAAAAATAAATAAATAATGTTAAAAAGCTTGTTTCATTTTTGTTGCTTTTTTTTAAAAATTAAGTAAATTTTAAAATTTATTTATTTATAAAAAAAACAAAATAAAGACTTTATTTTGTTTTTCATTGGATTTTTCTCACTAAAAAATGAGGGTTTAAGGTTTGAATAAAAATTTATCTTTGTATCTACTTGAAAAATTCTAAATAAAATATGTTTGAAAGTTTGTCAATCAAAAAAACTAAAGACAAAAGGCTTTTGTAGAAATAAAAATGCTCAAAATTTTTAAGCAAAAAATAAAAAATGTGTAAACATTGTAAAGGTTTGGTGGTGGTGGTGCAATTAATGGATGAATTTTTTTTCTATTGTTTTTTGCCTGATCATCAGGTCCATCCATTTGAAAAAGAACGAAAATAGTAAAGTGTCCACCTCCTTTAATCACAGGTTTCTGACTTTGCAAAAAACTAGCAAAAAACTGAATTAAAGGAGGCGCACGCTAGTAAAAAAGTCAATTTTGAAAAAACTTTAAAAAACATCAACTTCAGAAAGATAGTTTTTTTTAAAAAAAGCTTAACGTACTTTTATTGGGTCTACCTTGAAGAACAAAAGTACGTTACGTTTTTTTAAAAAATAACTTTCCTTCTGAAGTTGATGCTTTTTAAAGTTTTCGCAAAGTTGACTTTTTTACTAGCGTGGAGGCGGACACTATACTTTTTTCGTTTTTTTTGAATGGATGAACCTGACGATCAGGCAAAGAACAATAGAAATTTCTTTTGTTTTTTGCCTGATCATCAGGTTCATCCATTCAAAAAAATGAAAAAAGTACAGCGTCCGCATCCTTTAAATCAGCAAATAGTTTAAATTTGAAAAGAATCAGCAAAAAAATGATTCAAATCAGCATTTGCTGATTTAACTCATTTTTTTGCAGATTTTTTGCAAGTTCAGAGACCTGTGAATCTGAATAATTTTTATTAAGTTTTGGGAAACAACTTTTTTGAATCGAACGGTTTGAAATTTCATTCAAAAAATTTTTTTAGGGATTTTTGTTTACATTTGAAAAACAAACTTTACTCTATTCTTTCCTTTTTTTATTTTAACAAAAAGTCAACAAAATACAATTCACAAATATTTTTTTTTTGAATTGCAAGATTGCATTGTCACACTTGACTGAGTGCACTGGTACAAATGTTCAAATGTACAAAACGTTGTTTTGCTTTTAAATAAAACTGTTAAACAAAATCAATCAAAGCATACTTTTAAATCAACAATTTTATGATTTATTTAATTTTTAAAAACTAAATGCACAGTACAGTCACCCATTTGGGACACATTTTGCCAAAACCATGTTTTTCAGTGTTGGACATCAACATTGAACATTTGCAAATGTACACTAAATCAAACTAGAATAAATTTAACAAAAATTACTGCTGATTTTTTTTTGTAGGATTAAATTAATGTTTTTAAAAACACAGCGAAATAAAAAGCGCCTCCAATTTTGATACTTTTTTTTTGTATTTCATGTTTTTGGCAAACCGCAACCCTCTGCCAAAATATTCTTTCAAAAATTTTTTTATAAATTTGTTTCTTAATAAAATTTAATTTATATTTAAACTATTTATTTTGGAATCAATCCAAAATGACAACTTTAAATCTTATTTTTGATCTTACTGTAACAGATATTGTACCACATTTACGAAAACCTCCTGGACAATTAAAAGAAGATTTGCAAAGATATTTTAAAGAAATTGGATTATCAACTTGTTATTTTAATT
This sequence comes from Panagrolaimus superbus, assembly GCA_964035985.1. NCBI lineage: Eukaryota > Metazoa > Nematoda > Chromadorea > Rhabditida > Panagrolaimidae > Panagrolaimus > Panagrolaimus superbus. The sequence goes on from OZ038357.1 coordinate 3,715,252, forward strand.
CTTTATCGTCATTTAATCGAAGTATTACGCTAGCCGCTGAACCTGCAGTACCACAAAAAGATAAATGTTTAGGAATTTCTGATACTGCTGAAACACATTTAGAGATTTCTGCACAAGAAATTACTAAACAAGCTGCAATTGTTGCAAAACAATCAACGAGAAATGCAAGCTCGGGAATAATTGGTGGAAAAACTATGGGATTTGAATATGCTCAACAACTTCAGCGTGGACTTTGTTGTATGTTTTTTATATAAAACTATGGGGAAACGTTAGATTAAAAATTTTGGTAACTGATTAGATTTAAATTGATTGCAATGATGTCATATTAGATTAGGCAAAGCTCATTGATAGCTAATAAAATACTCTTTTTACTATTATTAAATTGTTAACTGTAATCACTACTTTCAGTCATTAAAAGGATGAGACGTGAAAGCAAAAATGAATTAATGGAATCTAAAACTGTCATCGTTAATTTTTCTCCTGATCTTTCTGAACAAACTACTGAACTTATGACTTTGTTTTTTACATATCAAACATTTCATGAAAAAATTGATATTCTTGATATCTCAGGTGATGTAAATCCAACACTTCAACAAGGTTGTGATATTACTGGTGGAAGATATGTTTCTTTAAAGTCTTTTCCAGCAAGTTTACTTGGGTGTATTGCTGTAAGTGTAGCTTACTTTTTTTTCAATTTGAATAATTGTTTTATTTTAGCGCAATTTCTTTATTTCATCAAATTCCCTTAATTTATTTCCAACTGTTATTGAACGAGAAGTTGATTACCGGTTTCCATGTCGATGCCATAATACTCTTGTTGATTTGGGATATATTTGTGCTTCATGTCTATCAGTGCATTGTCGTCCATCAACAAAATGTGTTGCTTGCGGGTGAGCCTCTCTTTTAATTGTAATTTGTTTATATTAAATTTTTAAGAGCAAATTTTATGCCACATGTATCCATTGATGAACTGATTGAACGACAAGCAACTCCACCACCACCAAGAAAAAAGCGACATGGAATGTCACTTCGAACCAGACGAGATTTAAATATTCAATCAGAGAAACGTGCTGCAATTTTTCCAACTAAAAAAGCAAAGAAAGAAGAAAAAGGCAATGGAAATGGAAATGATCAATCTGAAGTTTGAAAGTATTTTGTTTTTGTTTTTTAGAGAACGGGTTCTAATTTTTGTAATAATTTTATTGTTTTTTTTTATGTAATTGATTATAAACTTTGAATATTCATTGCATTTTTGGAAAAGAAACATAAGCGTTGTTTGTCGTTGTTGTATTTTTTGTTCTGTTTTGTTGCTGCTGCCATTTTATTTTATACATAGCTAATTTTAAAGATTAAAGCTTGATTTTTGTCATCTGATTAGTCGTAGTTTAATCATATATATATATATAAAATTAAAGTATATATATATATATATATATATAATTAATTCGACTGCGACATGCTATTAATAGTTATCAAATGTGCATATATTTTTAGTGTTTTTTTAATCGAATTGTTTAAACTCTTTTTATTATTTGCTTAAAAAGCTTTAAATTCTAAATAACTGTCTTTGATCAACCATTTTTTTTATCTTTTCAGATGCCTCCAACTTCATCATCAAAATCATGCACAGAAACAATCACAAAATTGGATCAAGCATTACTCTTCAAAATTCTTGATGCTTTAGAAGGAACAAAAACAATTGTATGGGATCGATTTTTAATGACTGAATTTAATTCTGTAAGTTTTTTTTGGTTCCTTTTTTTGTATGCAAATAATCTTTTTTAGACGGTATCATATCAGTTGTTGAAAGAACATAATGTTGTATCACATGTATGTCCAGTGATAAATCCGATTGTAAAGAAAACTGATCATATCTTATATATTATTCCACCGTATTTACATTCAACAAAAGAATTAATTGAATCACATTTAAAAAAGATTTCAGAAACTGTAAGTTTTTGTGGGAAAATGTTACTGTAAAAAGTTATTTTAACTGCATAAAAATTATGCATTTTTAGGATCGTAAAAAACATCGAATTTATTACGTTCCTGAAGTATCATATGTTCATCGAGAGGAACTTGTTTCAGCGATTCCATGGATTGATAAGCATATCTTTAATCTTCCAATGCGATGGTTTCCAACTGATCATTCACAATTTATTTCAATGAATTTACCTTCTTTACCTCCTGTGATGCTTATCTATGAAGATTGGAATGAGTTATATAAATGTGCAAAAGGTTTACGACAATTGGAATCACAAATGGAGAATCCACCAAAAATTATTTTTAAAGGAAAATGGTCAACAACCGTTGCACAAATTTTGGAACAATTGCGAAAAACTGTGAGAGGAGATATTTTGTGTTACGTTTTAATTTTCTAAACATTTTTTAGCCATGTGAAGAACATGTAATTGAAGCACCAAATGTTGACGAAATAGTTATTATTGATCGATGGCTTGATTTAGCCACTCCATTAATGATGCAACAAACATTTTCTGGTGTGGCAGATGAAATTTATGGAATTGATATTCAAAGTTTGTTTTGCTTTATAAGGATACTATATTTATTTAAACTGAAATTGATAAAATTATTCAGGTAAAATTAAATTTGAAACTCAAAACTTTTATAAAGGTTCAAAGATACCAAAATCGCTACAAGAAAAGTTGCAATTTGATTTTTATTTAAATGATGAAATATATCCAGAATTATGTGATAATCATATGATGGATGTATCAGGAAAAATTCAATATTTTGTTCGAGAATGTAAAGAAGAAGAATTGGTAAGTATAAATAAATTGAGTTAGTTATTGCAGTAAAAGTAAACTATCGGATTCAGTGTTGTTGCGCCTCCGGAGGCGAAGAGGCGCCTCCCAAGTCGCCTCCGGAGGCGGATGTTACAAGAGCTGAAATGGGAAAGGAAAGGTCGGAGGCGCCTCCTTGTTTTTAATGCAATTTTTAATCGAAAATTTGATTATTTCTCATTATTTATGCTAATAAATTTTTTTTGGATTTTTTATTATTTCATTTTTTTTAATTTTATACTTTTTAATTTTAAACCAAAATCAATGCTTTATTTTTTTATATTTTTGGTGTGCTATCCTGTATATAAACCAATCAGAGCTGATTGATTTACTTCAGATAGTTTTTTGAAAACTTTTTAAAATATCCTTTGTTTTTTTATATAAATGTAAAATAATCAAATTGTTATATTTTTGCTTTAAATTTTTAATCCTGCGAAAGTTATAAAAAATATAGCTTATTTCCAAAATTTTTTATATTTGAACCGGAGGCGACCCGGAGGTGGAGGCGGAGGTGACAAAAATAAAAAAACACAACACTGATCGGATTACTGTAGATTGCTAAAAGTTTTTGAAACTGCATGCGATTGTGTCAGCTTTATTATCACACTGCTACGGTATATTAAACTATAGATTTTAGAAATATAAATCTGTTGAATCTGTTGCTCAAATTAGTGAATGTGTTAATTCTCTTCCACGAGTAATTAAAAAGCGAGAAGCAACAACAAGCTATTTACAAATGACCACCCTTTTTATGAATGATATGAGTCAAGCTGAACGAATTGATTATCGAAAATGTGAAGAAGGTGTTAATACTTTTTGCATAAACTGAATAAACTAAAATCTACAGTAAATTTATAGATATATTAGAAAATAAATTTGAAGATAAACTTATTCCATATATTGAAATGTGTATTCTCAATGCTGAACCACTGCTAAAAATTTTAAGGCTAATTTCTCTTCAATCACAAATTTGTAATGGTCTTAAATTGGTTACGCTACAAGCGTATCGAAAAAGTATTGTTCAAGTAAGTAAATATTTTGAAATTCTAAACTTCCATCTATTGTTAAAAATTTTAGGGATACGGTATTGAAATATTATCATGGTTTTTACGATTAGAAATGGCTGGATTAATTCGTTGCTCAGATAAATCTGAAAAAATGTCAACCTATCTTCCAGTTGATTTTATAAATCTTAAAAAACGATTCAAACTTTTTTCAACTGAACCTCCACAATTGGTAGAAAATTAATTTAGTTTTTTTAAATTTGAGTTAAGTCAAAGTTTTAGGGTGATATTGCAAGATATTATAATGGATATGTTCCACTTTTAATTCGAATTTTGGAAGAAGGTGAACAAGCAGATTTTACAAATTGGGATTTTATTGAACCTGCTAAAAATGTTCCAATTAAGAAAAAACTTCTAAAAGATCGTTTATTATTTGTTGTTGGAGGAGTTACAAGAGCTGAAATGGGAATTATAAAAGAAAGATTTCCAGATATGAAATATTGTTGTACAACTGCAACAATTACTGGCAATCAACTTATTGAAGGCCTAAGAGAATAAAGATATACTGTATAATTTTTAAAATATTTTTTGTTACACTTTTTTATATTTTTAAATATTATTTATTAAATTATTGAATTAATAATTTTTTTTGTTTTAAGAAAATACTAAAACTTTTCTTTGAATAACCTCTAATTTGAAAAAAAATTTGTTTAGAAGGTGCGAGAATTCTGATAAAAACTGAGTTCTTGGATGTACAACGTTTGAAATAATTATAGTCATTTATTTCAAGAAAAAAATGCAATTTAAAAATACAAAATTAAAAAATGGCAGTATTATTATTATTATTAATTGATAAAAATTAAATGTAAACTGAATTGTTTTAAAATGGACGAAAATTTTATATAAAAAAATTTAAAGGTTTTTTTAAAAACTGAAATATTCGACTTTTTATTTATACATAAGGTTCTCGTTCAACGAAGGGCTTCAATGAATGCCTAAAAAAAGTTGTTTTAATTTTTATTAAACTGTAATGAAACTTACTGAATGGGATAAGGATTTGCAACAGCTTGCCAAGATTCTCGTTCATTAAATTGCCAAAAACCATATTTTATTTCAGGTTGGGGTTGATCATGAACTTCTTCAAAGACGGGCTCTTCATCCTTTGGTGCTTCATTATTATCTTCAAATCGGGTAACCTTTTTGGAAGTACCAAACGTGTATTCACTGAAAAAAATTGAAAATTTGAAATGTAATACAAAAGACATATTTCAGTTATTTTATAATTTTTTAAAACTGATCCATTTCATGTTTTGGTGAACTTATTAATTAAATATTTGTAAAAATTAGAGTTTTTTTGAAAAAAATTATTATAAAGCTTTTTTTTAAAACTATTGTGCCCTTTTTAAAGCTGGCTATGTCAAGCTAATCGATTCAATTCAGCGTTACGTGGGTGGGGGGGGGGTATTATCAAAATTAGCTCATATTTTTGCTAAAATAATCATCAGGAGGCGATTAATTGCTACGCCACGGATAATCAATTAGAATGCATCTGTGGAAAAACACTTTTGCAACAAAAAACGGTTTAAATTTTTAATTTGTTAAAATTTTAGATTTTTAAAACTATTCTGCATCAAAAATGTCCGAAATTAAATTTTAAGCTTAGGGGCTGTCCAGATGTCACGTGACCATGAGTAGGGGGGGAGGGGGTACGCCAAATGGTCACGAAAAATCACGAGGGGAGGGGAGGGGGTCGATCGTTTGTCACGTGATGACTTTTTAACGTAACTTTGTTTTTTGTTCACAAAATAAAATTAGGTTTTATAGGAAAATGAGTCAAAATGTTTCACCAAGTTTGTTTATTTATTTAACTAAATTTTGATAATGTTGATAAAATTGTTAAAAAAAGACACTGCATAAAAATTAATTGATGCTTCAACAGATCCTTATTCTTATATTAATGTTTTCCAGAATTTTGAAATTTAATTTGCTTTTTGAAAAAATAAATTATTTGTATTTTTTAAATTTTTGGTCACGTTTTTGGTCACGCGAGGGAGGGAGGGGGTAAACAAAATAATCACGGCTGATCACAAGGGGGGGGAGGGGGTCAAAAAAGGCAATTTTTTTGGTCACGTGACATCTGGACAGCCCCTTACATTAAAAGAAAATAATTAATTTTAATAAAAACTCGATTTAGTTTTGGTTCTTTGAAACTTATAGCTCCCCTTTTAAAATAGTTTAAAAATAATAATCGTAAAATCTGTATTAATGGGAGCGGATGATTACGAACTTTTTTATTTTTGGGTCCCACAACAATTAAGTAAAAAGCATGCAAGATCCTGATTGACAGGATCCTGCAGCAAAAAAAGTAACCGTCCGTCTCCTTAAAAAAACTTATATCCACTTACTCATCAGGAACTTTTCCGCCATAATCCAATAAATGTGCCGCCCAACCACAATGGAAAAATAGAATTCCAAGAACGATAAGAAGGAAAGCAAAAATTATGAGGGGACTTGCAACTGCGGAACATTCAACGGCAATACAAATTAGCAGAAGCCCCAATAACATCATTAACCCAATTGCAAATAATACGGCACCAAGAATTAAAAGAAATTTTCGACCTGGCCAAATTCCAGTATATACTGGAACACATGGCCAACAAAAGATTGGACATGACCTTTTGAAATACCATGGAACATATTGAGCCATCGTATGGAGTTAAAGCTGCAAAATGATTCAAAGAATTTTAGGTTGGAACACATTTTCGGGCATCATTTAGTTTTGTTTCAACGCGTTTAATTTAAGAATAATATAAACAAAAAACATTTAAGATTTTTAAAAACTGTATTGAGATTTTTGCCAAAAATATCAGGTATTTTTAAGTTAAAAACTATTTAAAAGTTGTGTTTACACTTTGGTACAATTAAACAAAACACAATTATAAAAAGTCACATATTTTAAACTGGGTGAGTATTAGGGTTGACCATTTCCCGGGAAATTTCCTGATTTATAAGGGATGAATGGGCAATTTCCCGGGAAATCGCGTTGAGACATAGATTTCCCGGGAAATGATCAACCTTAGTTAGTATGGTTGATTATTTTCAAGAAGATTTCCCCAAAATTTTTGTATAAAAACGAAAATTTTTACCTTATTTTTGATAATAATAAAAATAAAAGTTTTACCTTTTTTTGACATAATTAACTCAAAATGTTGGAACAGTTTTTTAAAGTTCATAGAATTTAGATTAATAAAAAAAAATAAACAATAGACATTAAACTGAAATTTCGTCTTCCAACGATTGGGCTTTAATAAAATTTTTAGAAAAATGTTAAAAATTTAATGAATAATATGGCCTTTTTTTATCAATTAAAAAAATATTAATAGCTTCAAAATAGCTTTTGCCATCTTTTTCGCCCTAAATATTTAAACAAAAAAGGGAGTCATTCGTTAAAAAGCATCCCCTTTTGTAAGGGCTCTTTTTTTTGGGATAAAAACGTAGGTGCCGCATTAAAAAATTAGATGAATACCACCTCGGAGGCAAGAAAAATCGATATTAGAGGGGTATTTTGAGGTTAAGTCGTCCAAAAAAAGACACAAATGCCGTTAATTTTTAGCTTGGTTAATCAAGAAACGAGTTTGGTTATTTGGTAAAAAATTTTGTGAGGAACAAGCTTATTTTGAAAGTTTATGAATTTAAAACTGAGAAAAATCCAAAAATTCTGGCCGACTCAATCAAATTTGATTACCATATTTTACTGATGTTTTTTTAAAAAACTGATAATGAATTTTTAAAATTTATTTTAAAACTGTATTGAAGAAAATTATTACAAAAATAAAACTGTTACCATTAAACTCATTGACAGTGAAAAAGTAAACTGATTTGTGTTTTAAAAAGACAAACAATTAAATAGCTTAGAAATATCGGGAATTATACTATCTTGGATCAATATCCTCAAATCACAAAAAATAAAACAAAAAAAAATATTAGAAGAAAAATTATTGCCACAACGACACAACCACCCCCTCAAATCTTTTAAATACTTTTTTTTAAACAAAGAGATTGCTGCATTTTTGTTGTCTTTCTTTTATTTTTGCTGCGAAAAAAAGCTTTATCGAATCCCAGTCAAAAAAGAAAAATAAAAATGAATGTAAAAGAAAAAGTTAGAAGGCGGGCAACTTTTGAAGGGTTTAAAGCTTTTGCTGTTGCTGCTGCTGCAACTTTATTCTTTGATAGGCAGCAACAGCAGCAGCTATATCTCACCTAAGGCATTTATCTCATTTATCTCGATAGAAGAAGAAGGAAAAAAATGGCAGCACATTTTTCATTTTTTTTTGTCATTTCTGAACAAACAGCTGTTAAAAAAAGAGAAAAAAGGGAAAAAAATAAAAACGAAGAGATGGGGTATCACAAAAATTTTTGAGGAAATAAAAACTAACTGCTTCAACTCTATGATCGCTAAATTGTTGAATAATTTTAATTTTTATATGTAACTGCAACAAATAAAAATATGAAAATTTATCAGTAAATTGAATATGAAGCACAAAAACTGAGGAAATACTTTGAATTTTAATAAATATTAATTATCTAGTTGCAAAGATTAATGATAAAAAAACAATTTTTTATTTCAATAAATTACCACCCAAAAAAAAAGAGATATTTTTTTTCCAACCTTTTTTTACCCCACAAATTACTGTCACCAGAAAATTACTGCTTAAAAAATTATTAACTTTAAGAAAAAAAACTGAAAAAAAAAATAAAAACTACATCTTTAAAAATAAAAATAAAACTAAAAAAAGGACATCACCCCTTTTTTGAGAATTTTTTGTAACGTCAAAAATAATTAATTAATGACTAATATTATTATTTTCATTGAATTTTTTACAAAAAAGTGGGCGCAACTTTTTTAAACCAAAATAATAAAAAAAAACCGAGATTTTTATTTTTTAAAATTTTTTTGTTTGCTTTTGTTTCAAAAAAAATATTTTAACAGAAAAAAAAGAAAAACGTAAAAACAAAAAAAAGACCTGCATTCTATTCAATTCAAGAAAAAACAGAAGGTAGGAAGGAAAACAAGGCTTGAATCATCTGTGAATCGATTTATTTTTCTTTTTCTATTTTGTTTTTCTCCTGTCTATTTCCTGGAAAGTTAGAACTTGAATTTATTTGTAAATGTTTAAAAAACACAAAATGAAAGAGAAAAAAAACAAGTTAAAAAAGGGGTGAATGCAGAAAGGATTAAGTTTTTTTAAAAAGCGAAAATTTTTTTTTGGTAATTTTGTTTGTTTGCGTTCCTGGGAAAACGTGGAAAGCAATGATAATAGGTTGCGTCAAAAACTGTTTAAACTTTTGTCACAAAAGTTTTGCGGCAAGGAATTTAATTTTTAGGTAAAAAAAAACTGAAAGTAATTTATGGGATATATGACACTTCGTTACAAAGACAATTCGTTACCAACATGATCGGGGTCAAATACACTTCGTTACAGTTGGTAACGAATTGTCAATCTTTTAATTTTTATGCGGTATAAAAATTGATATTTTCCATTAAAGATCAAATTTTTTTTGTGTTTTTCATGAATCAAAAAAATAATTAACACTAAATTTAAAAAAAAATAGTGTTGATTTCTAAGATTTTATTTTAATTTTTTTATCAAACTGTCTTTGATTCGGGGTGTCGGGAATCTTTTCCTGATTTTTGTTTTTAAGTTAAAAATTCTTTTGGTTGGGTGAATTTTCCCACATTTGATATTTTTCTTTACCCCGGTATACATCGATTAATAGAGCGACAGTTTGAAAATATTGATTTTTAAAGAATTCCCCAATTTTCGTTTCAGATTTGGGCAATTTATTCGGGCTGTTTTCAGAAATCATTATTTTCAAAAATCGTATCACAAAATTAATGAGTATCAATATTGGCTACAATTTTGTTAAAAAATTACCAGTTTTATCAGCTAAAAATAAATTTTTCCATTAAAAACAATACTCTGGAATTTTTTTCCAGACAACCTGCAACATACAAAAAGACGGTAAAAAACTGATGACTTTCTTTTACATACTTTTAATTAATATTTGCTAAATTTGTTTAAAAAACAACTGGTTCTTTGCTATTTTTTATTAAACGATAAATTAAAAAAGTATAAACTGTAAAAAACAATAAATTTTCAAATTTATTTTTACAAACAACGTGTTCTTTGATCATTTATAGGTACAGTAACTTTATTTATTTATTTATTAGAATGTGTATTAAAAATTGTAACTGTTTGAGTGTGAATAATATTTGATGGTTTCTGCTTTTTTGATGCTTTAAATCGTAAACACTTTGGAATATAAAATTCAATAAATTTTGTGCGGAATGTTGGACTAAAAATTAATAATCAATTTGATTAAAATTGAGAAATTTAATTATGAATAAAAGAGTTAAAATAATTGGAAATATTGGATTTTTTAATGATCAGTTTAGAAATCATAGCAAATATTTAGGCATTTGAACTTTTAAAAAGAGAGAAAAAAACTGAGGAGCTGTTTGTGGTGGAAAAAATTGTGTGGATGGATATGGTTTAAACAGGATATCAGATGCCAATTTCGATTATTTTAATTTATGAGAAAAATGGATAAACAAATTTAGTTAAGTGGAATATGGGCTTTATAGGAAGTATCTAGATCAGACGTCGGTGTTTTAGGGGAAGGGCAGCCAAAATTTGATGCCATTTGAAGTGCGGAAAAAGATCAAAGGAAAACAATTTGATGGAGGGGAAGGGGTTTATAATTTGAGATTTTTTGTTGACGTCAGATCTGGACGCTCCTTTTTTCAATGGCATTGAAAAAACATTTTGCCAAAAATTAGCCCACAAAATTGAACCTTTTTGATTCAAAGTAACTATGGTGATGGATTAATTAACATTTAAAACTGCCTTACAATCAAGGCTGTATTTAGGGGGGGGGGATTCGGCACCTGTGCCCCCCGAAACTGAGTAATTTCCTTTGATCTTTTGCCGCTTACTGTTGGCGGCCCCTCCATCAAATTGTTTTCCTTTGATCTTTTTCCGCACTTCAAATGGCATCAAATTTTGGCTGCCCTTCCCCTAAAACACCGACGTCTGATCTAGATACTTCCTATAAAGCCCATATTCCACTTAACTAAATTTGTTTATCCATTTTTCTCATAAATTAAAATAATCGAAATTGGCATAATATCAAGGGCCTGCACCCCCAAAATCGCTGTGCCCCAGTAGTGAGGGTGATGGTTTAGCGTCGTTTCCTGTCCCGTTTTTTAGGTATACTGTAGTGACCTTTTAAGGTCAAAAGGGGTGGAGCTTACTGTAGCCCTCTAGTCCCGCCACTCTCCCCGCAGTCCCGTCACTCTCCCCGCAGTCCCGTCACTCTCCCCGCAGTCCCGTCACTCTCCCCGTAGTCCCGTCACTCTCCCGCAGTCCCGTCACTCTCCCCGCAGTCCCGTCTGTCTCGTGTGACCTTGAGTTTATAGTTTATAGTTTGTATTTGTCCGTCTGTTCTAAAAGTGTCACTACAAAGTTGGAAAAATTAAATTTTTAAGGAGACATACATTTTAGCATGCTAAAATGTATGTCTCCAAAAAAAAATTATCATTTGTTTTGTCTACAATTTTTGTGTACTGTAAAAGAGGGAAATCCTTTTAAATCCTATTAAATCCTTTTAAATCCTATTAAATCCTTTTTAAACATTTAATGGCACCAATAAAATAATATGTGTTAGCAAGGTTTCCTTTTCAAAAAATTTATTACAAAAATTCAAATTTCTTCTCGTATAAATTGCCAATTATTCAAACCTGTAACTTTTGTTGGGACCTTTTTCTCTTTAGGTTTTCTTTTCTGAACGTCATAAAACTTCTTATTTAATGGAAATACCAATTTTCCTGAGGTCCCGATATTTTTTCCGAACGATCCAAACTTTTTTCTTTTTATTTTTTTAGTATTTGAAGGTGGAGGTAAATATGTTACTGCTTTTTTTGGTATCTCTTTTTGTAAAGTTTTTGGGATTTCTTCTTCTTTTTCTTTATATTCTTGCTTACGTTGTAGAAAATCTTGAGTTTGTTGGTTTTTTATCAAAGCATCACTTGCTTGCTTTATAGTCCCCATTGATTTGATAGTTTTTTCTATATCTAATAGCTCTCGATGTCTGGTAAATGAAATTGGTACAAATTTGTGCATACTAAAAAAAATTTTTATTTAAATAATGCAATAGAAATTAAACACGAAGTAATAAACACGCAAAAAATTAAATAGGGAGAGCAGTTGTAAAATTTCTAGCAAAATCAAAAGCTATAAGTGAATCAAATTCGCTATAAACAATAACTTGGATTCCATTTATTGGTACAGGTTTTGTAAATTTAATAGAAAGCGCAGTTGTTCCTAATTGTTGAAGTTCTGTGGCTGATTTAGTATGATACGATTGAAAGTCAAAAGCATAGATACAAGTATGATTACGATATTCTTCATATGTAAGGTCAGTATTTTCAGTAGAATCCACAACATCTTTAAAACAACGGATAAATTCTTTTTGGGTCAAATCGTAAGGATAAGTTGGAATAATTTTACTATTGGCACTAATTTGAATATTTTGAATATTAAATTGTTTAAATTCGAATGGAGATGTACTTAAAGATCCATTAAAAGCTTTTCCATCAACTAGTGCAACAAAGACCCGTTTTGGAACATAATCAGTAAATAATGTTGATTTGTAATCATATCTTCCTGAACTTATAAAGTGCGTATTGATCAAATTTCTTGTATACGGATATTTTGCAAGATTATCTTTTTTTAAAGTTTCTTGGATTTGGGCATCGAGTTGTGGTAAAATATGATGTTGCTTTACATAAAGTTTATATTCAATAATTCCAAATGAATATGCAGATTTGTCTTGACTAATTAAAATAAAGTCAATATCATGTGGCGTAAGTTCAATATCTACTGTAATTTCGTTGAGTAAAAATTTTTTTTGTTTAAAAAAATCAACGTCAAGGTGTGCAATAGAATGAAACTTGTTATTTTCAATAAAGTTTTTTCTGCGTTCTTCAAAACCATTTCCCTGAACTTGGCTTTCAGCATCATCTACAGTAAATCCAGCTAGTTCCAGATCATCTACATTTCGTGAAGATTCAATTCCTAATCTACGTCTAATATAAGCGTTGTAAGCATATAAATCGTTTGAATTATATACTTGACGTCCATTAAATAACACTTTTACATTTTTTAAAGCAGTTGCTCCAAAAGCATTGATAGGACTAACTTTATCGTCTGCAGTAACGTTAACAATTTTTGAAACATCTTTACCATCAACTTTGACAGTAGTCTCCTTATAAAGCTGGAATGTTGTTTGTAAATAACATTGTGAAAGATCAAGATAAGTGGACCCAGAATTGATTGAAAAACGAACTGGGAGTGAATTGTAAGGATTAATAGGACTATATTCAACAATACTGGTATTCTGAAAGGCAACATTTACCGGCTTGGAAGAAAAAAGATCCAAAGGTAAAGGAAGCTGATCTGCACTACTTGAGTCGGTTTTCTTCATATTTAAAAAAAAATCGACTTGTTAATAGCTAGGTAAAAAAATGAGAATGACCTCATTCTTATTTTTAGGCTTACTTTTATATTTAAAATAAGACCACGCCCCCTTTTTTTATTTAGGACATGCCACCTTTTTTTGTCTATGTCTGTGTAAAATCAGTCCATTTAAACCTTGTATTTTTTTTGTCAAAAAATTGTTGAATGTGCTATACCTTAACCATTGATTTTGCTATATCTTTTACATATCTTTTACATATTGAGTTGATGTTTTTTTTTTGTAACTTTTTTGTCAAGATTTATATCCTTAACCATTGATTTTGGTATATCTTTTACATATCTTTTACATATCTTTTAACGTTTTATATAAAAACTACATGTTTTTAAGGGCACGCGGACACACGGACAAACACCCGCCATCTGGTTTAGTAAGATGAGAGAGCGTGTGTTTGAGAGAGGTAGACAGAGACGTAGACAAATGAGTTTATTTACTGTTACATTTAGACAAAGCACCACCGACAAACATACGCCATCCAGTTGTGTCAACGAAAACGTAATTGTATATTTTTGTGGACTCTCCGAGTAGTAGTATTTTTTTAATATGGAATATATTACACAGAAATTTACTTTAAATAAAAGTAATATTGTAGATATCAGACTTGATAACCCATTACAATTACCTGGTAACGAATGGTACTGTGGATTAAAAGAATTTAGTTTGGAACCAAAATGGTCACTTGCTGACGATGAAATTACGGTAAATTTTCAAGATGGTACAAGTACAGTTATAAGACCTGTTAATACTTATGGGGCGTCCAATGTTGAAACTGTGCTAGAAGAAATGTTTCCAAGAAGGAGAGAAAAAAGAGCTGCAAAAAGTAAAGATTTACTAGGTGATGTTACTGGATACAATAAAAAGAAAGCCAAACAAGAATCAAAACCTGCAGAATCAAAACCTGTAGAGTCAAAACCTGTAGAATCAAAACCAGTAGAGTCAAAACCTGTAGAATCAAAACCTGTAGAGTCAAAACCTGTAGAATCAAAACCTGTAGAGTCAAAACCGGCAGAATCAAAACCTGCAGAATCAAATCCTGCAGAACCAAAACCTGCAGAATCAAAACCTGTAGAATCAAAACCTGTAGAAAAACATGATCCTCAAAAATCTGCGGAAAAAGCTAAACAGAAAGAACCAGTAATTACAAAAATTGGTATTGATATTGAACAATATGGATCAGATACTGTTTTTCTTTATGATAAAGCTAATTATCCTGAACCCATACGAAAACCTCCAATTGTGTCTGAAGGAGGAAAACACGGAAATACAGTTGAAAAGAAAATAGACAAAAGCTTGAAAAAGAGAATAAGAGAAAGTTAGAAGAAGAAAATAAGAGAAAGTTAGAAGAAGAAAATAAGAGAAAGTTCGAAGAAGAAAATAAACGTAAACAAGAAGAAGAAAAACAGCGTAAGCAAGAAGAAGAAAATAAGAGAAAGCTTGAAGAAGAAAAACAGCGTAAGCTTGAAGAAGAAGAAAAAAAACGTAAGCAAGAAGAAGAAGAAGAAAAACGTAAGCAAGAAGAAGAAAAAACACGTAAGCAAGAAAAAGAAGAAAAACGTCAGCAAGAAGAAGAAAATAAACGTAAGCAAGAAAAAGAAAACAGAGGTATATCTAGCGGAGAACCTCCGAAAAGTGAAGCTTTTATTTTTGATGATACTGACAGCGATAAAGAAGATAATTATCCATCTATATTATCTGATAATAAAAATGAAAAAGTTGGTGAACCCGAAAATGGAACAGATGGTTCGAATTTGCCAACGACAACATCCGATGAAAAAGTTGGAGAACGTCAAAATGTAACACCTGAAGATTATCCAACGACAACATCCGATGAAAAAGTTGGTGAATCTGAAAAAAAGGATGATAATGAAAGTAAAGTTGAAAAAGAAATTGTACCCTTTGCATTTCCGGATCCTGATGAAGGAGAAAAAGACGGAGAACGAAAGAAAGTTAATGAACAGGACCCTGTACCCTTTGCATTTCCGGATCCTGATGAAGGAAAAAAAGTTGGTGAATTAGAAACTAAAGTTGAACCTGAAACACCAATAACAAAGCCAGTTGTACCTGAAACACCAATAACAAAGCCCGTTGTACCTGAAACACCAATAACAAAGCCAGTTGTACCTGAAATTACATCAGAAGATGTTGAGATGAGTGAATTCCCAGCAGAGGATGAATCTGTTGAATTAAATGAATTTCAATTAAAAGGGCTGAAATCAATTAACTTTAGAAAAACACTTTCAAACCGTTTTATTGTTTCTTATGATACAAACTATATTTACTCAATGAAATTAAGTCATGGTTTTGCTCAAGCAACAGGTTTTACTCAGGGAACTACAGTATTAAATAATCAAACCGCAAATGACTTGCCCTCAGTCAACCCCTTCTACAGTCATATTTGTATCCATGTTCATGGGGTTCTCCGGCCATTTAACAAGTATCATGATGCAGAAATTGCAATAATACCAGTCCAAAAAGAGAAAACAGTTTATTCATTCTTTTCAGAACCTTTATATTTTAAAGTCGAAAAAACTTTCGTTAATACCATTTGTTTAGAATTTAAAGATTTTCTCGGAAACCCTATTGTTTGTGATCGTGCAAATTGCCATTTTGTACTTCAGTTTGTTAAAAAAAGATAAATTTTTTGAAAAGGAAACCTTGTTAACACATATTATTTTATTGGTGCCATTAAATGTTTAAAAAGGATTTAATAGGATTTAAAAGGATTTAATAGGATTTAAAAGGATTTCCCTCTTTTACAGTACACAAAAATTGTAGACAAAACAAATGATAATTTTTTTTTGGAGACATACATTTTAGCATGCTAAAATGTATGTCTCCTTAAAAATTTAATTTTTCCAACTTTGTAGGTCAGGCCGGGCGAAGGCAACGTTTCCTTTTTAGCTTGCAACGTTTCCTCTTTCTTTGTTTGTGGTCTTTCAATCTGTCCCAACACGTGTGACACTTTTAGAACAGACGGACAAATACAAACTATAAACTATAAACTCAAGGTCACACGAGACAGACGGGACTGCGGGGAGAGTGACGGGACTGCGGGAGAGTGACGGGACTACGGGGAGAGTGACGGGACTGCGGGGAGAGTGACGGGACTGCGGGGAGAGTGACGGGACTGCGGGGAGAGTGACGGGACTAGAGGGCTACAGTAAGCTCCACCCCTTTTGACCTTAAAAGGTCACTACAGTATACCTAAAAAACGGGACAGGAAACGACGCTAAACCACCACCCTCACTACTTGCCCCCTCCGAAATTTTTTTCTGTATACGGCCTTGGTTGCAATTAATCATTTAAAAACCTTACCAAACAACAAACATTATCACTATTACCGGATAATAATACAAAGAATACAGTAAATCTGATAAATTATTAAAAAAATAATATAAATCATTATTTTCTCCTTCTTCATCATAATACAAAACAGCCAACAATTCACACATTGAAAAAGCAATTAATAAAATTGAAGCACTTAAAGTTTGTATCGTAAGCCGCTTTTCAATTTTTGATGATGCCATTGAACCACGTTTTCGAGCTTTCCATAATGCAAAAATTGTTATTAAAATTGAGACAATTGTTGTTACAGAAGTTAAGGCGGCAGCATACCATTGATCAGTTAAACGAAATTGTCGGCATCTGAATCCATAAACTCGAAATCGGCATGAATCAAAGAATGAAAATGAATCAACTATGAATGGATATGCCAAAATTAGAATAACATAGAGAAGCAGCTTTTTATGACTCCAATATCTTTCATATTTTGTTGGATATAATAAAGCGGTGGCACGATTAAGCGCTAAAAATAAATTCCATATTCCAACTTCAAAAGAATAATACCATCGACCCATAGCAGATAGGGTTAAATTACTAAATTTTGATCTTCGAGACGTTACATCACCAACAAAAGCAAAGTATGACATATTCCAAAGAATAATTACAATTAAATATGTTACAGAACCAACAAAAATTAAAATGTAATAACTTGTTCGAAGAATACTTTTTCGTTTTAAGAGTTCTGCAAAAAGGAAGATTGAAATGAAGAGGATATAAATGAAGCTGAGATTTACTAATGCTCCAGAAATATATTCAAGTATTGGAGAATTCCAATAATTTGAAGATGATGATGATGATGACGACAAAGACGCATAAGTTCGATTTTGAAAACTACTGTAATTTTGATCATCCGCAGTTGTGAAGACACAAAAGGTGCAAGAAATTTGACGCATAACTTCGTGTTTTTTTTAAAAACAAAAAACTGAGTTCTCGAACAAAAGTTTTTTGTCGTATAGTTACAAAAAAATAAATTTAAGAACTAATAAAATTTTTTCAACACCTTTTTTTCTCAAAATTTGAAAACAAAAAAATATCAGCGTGATAAAATGCCGTTAATCAAATTCAGTTTACCACCAAAACAGAAGATAAAAAATATCAAAAACTAATTTTATTATTATTATTGGATTTAAATGGTGATGAAAAATTTTCTTTAAACCTTACTTTTTCTTTTCACTGCTTTATAGCAGAAATTTTAAATTGTTTAAATTGCTTTGATTTCTGAAAAAAGCGTGTTTTGAAACATTAATACAATTTATTAAAATGTCTTGTGCTTTTAAAATTATATTTTTTCAATAGTGCTTTAATTTTATTTTATTACAAAAGATTAACTGCTGATGAGAAAAATAAAATTTGTAAGGGAATAATGACACATTTGAATTGGGTCACTTGACTCTTCTCTGCCCTACGCCATATTTTAATCAAATTTAATTAAAAATTAAAACATTTTTCTGTAATACTGTAATTTATTATATTCCAGAAACACTAATATTTTGAAAAAATTTTTTTATTTGTGACCAAGGCCGTATACGGAAAAAAATTTCAGGGAGGGGGGGGGGGGGGGGTACAGCGATTTTGGGGGGAACATCTTTGATCTTTTGCCGCCACCAACACGAAGCGGCAAACGCTCAAAGGAAATTCCTCAATTTCGGGGGGCACAGATCCCGAATCCCCCCCCCCCTAAATACGACCAGCGTACACTTCGTTATGGCCACTTCGTTATGGACTATTCGTTATGGACTATTCGTTATTTGGGACAATTCGTTATGGACAGTTCGTTATTTGGGACACTTCGTTATCCCTTAAAATAAAACATTTAAATTTAAATTTATTTTATAAAACAATATAGCGAACAATGAAAAAAAACAATGACTGTTTAATTTTTGAACAATGACTTGAAGAATAAAAAACCTCTGGAAGAGCAAAATGCAGTTAAATAAAATGAAATGCCACGAATTAAATTATTTAAGGGCATAAAGTTTTTTAAGCTGAAATTTGAAATTTTTTAAATCATTTGTGCTCCATTTCTGGTTCTACTGCTGACTGTTTTTTTTTTGGTTTTCTTACTTTTACTTTTTAATTTTTTTTACTTTTTTATTGTTTATATTTACGTAATTTATTTTTTAGCAGTTTAGCGTAAGTCTTTGCCTTCTTTTTTCTCTTTTAGGCAATGGCATCACGAAGAAGTATTCGAGGCCGAGGCAATCTGCATTCTCAAAGGACTGGAAACAAATCAATCAAAATTACTCTGATAGAAGATGAACCTGAACTTGGTTTCACATGGTCAAAATATGGAAATGAATATGGAAAAACTCAAGGAAAACAACTTCAAAAATATTGCTGTACTAAATGTCGATCAATTTATGACAAAAAGAAAAAAACTGGTATTTTTAAAATTATTTTTTATTTTAAGCGTCTTTTATATGTTTCTTTTCAGCTGAAGATGCTCAACCAATTCCATGTCTTATTTTTAATATTGAAGAAAATAAATTCGAATCTGAAAATCCAAATCATGAACATTACTGTAGACCTCAAAATTTAAATCAAATTCGTGGAAAAGAAGTTGCACGAAATGAACTAGCAAAGATCAAAGATACTCGTGATAAACCTGCCGCAGTACATGTAAAACTTGCTGAAAGTATAACTCAACGATTTGGAAATCGGACAGAAGAAGTTAAATTAGATATTGCTCGTGCTGCTGTTCCATCCAAAACTGCTTACTCAAAAGCTGCTACTCGTGTAGCCAATTCTCTCCATCCAAATATAAAGAAGATTACTCAGCTTGATGATGAAAAACATTCAAAATTCAAGTTAACACTTGGTGGAGAAGTTCGACAAAATCCTGAAGAAAAATATGTTTTATGGAATGATGACGAAAATATTATCTTTGGATCTCCTTACTATATTACATTATTTATGATGGCTGATGAAATATTCTTAGATGGCACCTTTAAATATCGGGCAGTAGGATTTGATCAATGTTACCGTATTTTTGCTTTGGTTAACGAAACGGTTGTTGTTCCTGTTTTTACAATTTTAATGAAAGGGAAAAGTGTTCGAAACAATATGCATGAGAAATATCAAAAACTTGGACTTACTGGTGCTTTTCCTGAAGATGTAGAAAAATTTATCAATAAATTTTCAACAAGAGTCGGCGGTAAGTTAACTAATTAAAATTTAAAAAATATTTAAAAAATTTAATGTTTATCATTTTAGGTATTCAACATGTTCCTATTGGCCTTATCGATGAATCATTGGATGTTTTGCGAATTCATCTCCAACAAGCTGTTGATGATCGCGTTATTGAAGTTCATATTCATGCTCTACTTTCAACATTTTTGGAAGAATACTTTATTCCTACTTGGATCGAAATTTCTCTTGGGGAATTTACATAATCAATGCAAATTGATAATTTATCTATTTTATTGCATATAAATTAAATAATAACGAACTGTCCATAACGAAGTGTCCCAAATAACGAAGTGTACATTATAACGAAGTGTCCATAACGAACTGTCCATATCGATAACGAACTGTCCGTAACGAAGTGTCCTCATAACGAAGTGTCTACTTCTCCCTAAATACGGCCTTGTTTGAGACAGACTCAATTTTTTAACTGTATAAACGGGGACCCTTTATTAATCACACATTTCTCTATGTAAAAAGCTTAAAAATTGAAAAAGTTCGTGAAAAAAAATGATGAAAATACGATTTCTAACTTCAAAAATTGAAAAACTATTAATAATTAATTTATCTCACTTTAAATTTGTCATTTAGATATTTAATGTCATACTTTAGCACTCAAGAGTTGAGGGTTTAATATTTAATTTAAATTGTTTTAATTTGGGCATACTTTAAAGGGAGTGTCGACCACAAGCAAAAACAAATAAATCGGCAACAAGTATGTTTTTACACGAAAAAGACATTTTTCTATGCTGTTTCTTTTCTCTTACTCATTTTCGTGTTAAAACATACTTGTTGTCCATACAACCTTTTTTTTGCTTGTCGTTGACACTCCCTTTAACCGATATTGTTTTGTGGGCTATTTTCCGATAGTGCCAAAAAATGAAAATAATACGCAAAACTTAACAGCATTACGATAACGGAGTGTTAAGATCTGGCATCGGTTTTTGTCGGGGGTTTTTTCCGACCTCTGAACGCTCCCTAATCTCAGATTATTTTCTATTTTAATCAATTGTCTGTAACGAATAGTCCATAACGAAGTGTCGGAGGTAACGAAGTGTCATTGTAACGAATAGTCGATCTTCAGAAATGCGACGTACATGGAAAGTATTGTGGCGGCTTTATTTAGTTTTAACAAATCGGTAGATTAGGAAATATTTTCATCATGGTTAATTGCTGTTAATTCTAAAAAATTGTATTCTTTCATGTGTTACAGTATAAAATCTTCATTATCTTCAAATAATTTTGGAAGTTATAATTTTTGGTCGTTTGATCGTAGAATTGAAAATGAAACTATCCATATTGTAAATGCTGTTAATAATATTTCGAAATCAAATATCTCAAAAGATGATATGTGCTTCATGTTATCATCCGAAAACCCAGCAGAATTTTTGGATCGTTTAGCGAGTTTCAATAGAACAAATTACCAGTTTCCAGCTCGTGGTCAAGCAATGTTTGATCAAAATTTCACTCCAAATAATTTAATCCTATTTTTCGAAAGATTAGTTCATAATGCTTCAGTTGGTGCAAATTTTTGTGTTTTTTTATATGCTTTATTTGTGTTGTATGTGTTGTTATTTTTATGCATTTTATTTATTTTAATAAAACTTCTTGATTTTATACTTTGTGCCATTGATATAAATATAATAGCGGAATCAATCCCTTTGCTTTTTTAACAACTTTTTTCATTGTTTTTTCCTGTGTTTTTCAGCTTGAACTATCTCTCTGACCCCGAAGAAGGTCAAAGGGATAGCTATTAGTAAGTTTACTTTCATATTTTCTTTTATCAGTCTAATCTCATATTTTATCCTTCAGATATATTTTCTTTCAACAATATATTATCGTCGTCCAGTTTTTAATTTGTTGTTCCAGCACAGTCAGATATAATACGAATGTAGAGGATTTTGCTGTATCACCGCAACTATTTTTTATGAAGATATTGATGATAAGCTCATACAATTTTTACCCTTTGTCGACGGCTTGAATAATACGTTGACTAAAAGTGTTGCATCTTTTAGTAGTGCATATGAATGCGATATCGATAGTTACGTTTATGTGTATACAACCTTCTAAAATTATTTAGAGAAGCATATACTGGATGCTTAATCTGAATCGCTTATCCATTTTAATTACTGCTACTTAACCAACCATACCATAATTTTCTATCACTTTCGTGTATTTATTTTTTATTTTATTTGACTCAGAAAAAAATTCTGCATCTGATAAGCACAATATCAAATTGGGGCATGGAGGGGCAAAAAATTTGGATAAAAAAATTACGGTAGTTTCATTTTTTCTTTATCAATTATCATTTTTATCAGCATTTAACTTAATAATTTTTTTTACCAATTCGTATTAATATTAAGATTCTGCATTTTTTGGTACCAAAATTATGTTTATTGCACAACTTTGAAAAAACGGTGCACATTCCTGCATATTAGCATAGATTTTTCATCAAACTTAATATTTTAAAAATAAATGTTCAAAGAATGTAAAAATAAATTTTTATGCCCCCCATTAAACATTATTAAACTTTGTACAAAAAATTGGATTCAAAATATGTAAAAGGAGATATATATTTTGAAATGTTATCAGGAGTCCCATAAATTTTGGATGAAATTGCAGCGGCACTGTTTAAAAAAACATATAAAAAAAAGGTCATTATGGCATAATGGTTATTTTATTTCCAAATGAATTTTGACTGACTCGAGTTATTTTTGAACCAAAGATGAAATCAATTCGATAAAAGCGTAAAAAATTATTGCGAAAAATTGGGCTGAAAAAAATATTATTAATATTAATTTTTAAAAATGTTAAATTATGTTTAAAATGGAAATTATCAAAACTACAGTTATCAGCAAAATTCCAAATTTGAGACTTTAGTAATTTTACGCCCAAAATCGGAGCTGCAATACAAAACTGTATATTCCGAATCGAAATTCCCTCCAAAAAAAACAAACCTTGCAAAAAAGAGTACAAAAATGATAGGATAAAAATAAAAAGCTGATAAAAATTGTGAAATACCAAGAAATTGAAAAAATAATACTCGATTTCGATTACTTAAATAATATGCAGAAAGCCATTGAGAAATTGCAAAAAATGTTATCATTGTTGAACCAAAAACAGTTTGAAGCATTAGACGACATTCAACTTTATGGGCAGCATCAAAGCCCATTGATTTTGAATATGTTAAAGAGATTACGGTAATTAATAAAGCAAAAATTGCATGAGACATTGTCCAAATTGAAGCATATATTTGATCTTCAAGTTGAAAATTTGTACAATTTATTGAAAAACCTTTCCAAAAACATGGATAAAAAAATGATTTTAAATCAGCAATAAATGGATATCCAAAAATTATGCCACAATAAATTATCGTAAAATTTCGAGTCCATATTCGATCATGTTTTATTGGGAATGCAAGGGCGGTGGCACGATTTAATGCCAAAAATGTATTCCAACATGCTAAATCAAAAGACATATACCATTGAATAATATTATTGACAAAAGATTTTATATCAGTATCTGAAAATATATATCCAATATCTTTGCCAATGATAAAGACACTATACAAAATCATTCCAAAAGTAATTAATCCAAAATAACTACTTCTTAGCTGACTTAAAGGATTTAATAATTCATTGATAAGAAATAAAATGATAAAAGTCATAAAAAATAAACAAATATTCATTAAAATATCTGCGCATGTTTGAAGAATTATTTGTTTCTCTTGATCTTCTGAAGATAAATAATATTCAAAAACATCTGAAGCATCCACAGCTTTTGGAAGAATTCCAATTACGTCAACACTCATGGCGTTTTACTATAACTGGGATTTTAAAAAGATTATAAAAATCAATGTAAAACTATTTTTTTAATCACGGGGAAATTAAAAATGGAATAATATAAAATTTTAAGTGAAAAAAAAGAAGCGCAGAAAAAATCAAAGCAAAGTTTTTTATGGTCGTCCAGATCCGACATTGGCACATTTAATGGGTGGGTAGGGGTAAGTCAAATACAACTGTAGTTGTGGCAAAGTACGGTATTATGCCGATTTGATGAGGGGGTGGGTTTAAAAATTTCAATTTTTTTGCCGACGTCGGATCTGGACTAGGGCTGATCATTTCCTATTTTCCGGGAAATTTCCCGATTTCTGGGAAATGATTTCCACTTCCCAAAACTTTTTTGTATAGTAACAGTTTTACATTAAAAAAAACTTTTAAAACAGTTTAAGAGTCCATAAAATTAATTTAAATATTAAATTAAAGCATTTATGGACTCTTATTAAATTATTTAATACTAAAAATAAGAGTTTTTAGTGTTTTTAGACAATAAATTTATGAAATTGCCGAAATCGAAATTTTGGAAAGTTCAACTTTTTTAAAAACTCTTACTTTTCTAGATCCAAAAGACTGCGTTATAAAAGAAAATTAATAAAAAAATTTGTTTGTTTTCATCAGCCGGATGTTTTAACTATTGTCAAAAACAGACAACAGTCCTTTTTTTCTGAAAATGGTTTAACAAAACAACAAACTTTAAATCGAATGGCAAAAATGCAAATCCTGGATGAAACAAACTGAAATAAATAATAACCGGAATTTTTGAGAAATAAAACTGAAATATAAAGTAAAAAACAAATTTATTTTATCAGTTTTAAAGTTGCCACGTCTATAATTGCATCAAATTTCATTTTTATTGTAGCTTCTAGTAATTATAGTAAGAAAATTTGGATGTTCGCAAAATGATTTTATTTTGCTACAATAAAATTATGTAACACTCGAAAAAACACAAATTTTCAAGCAATAATTTGTTGTTGAAAATGTTGTAGTGATAAGAGTAATTACTTGTAACAGAATAATAACCCACAATGTACAAAGGGTGTCTCAAGAAAAATTCCAGGGCTGATTTAACTGACAAATAATGTCTGCTTCATTTAAACGAAAACAGATGACACAGTCGTATTCGGCATTGGATAGGAATTTGTTTTCCACAATAAATTCAAAATTTTCGAACTTTCAACTTGGTCACCTCTGTAAAAATTTTAAAAAAGTGAAATAAATCCTATCCGATTCAGAACACGACCGTGCCATCTGTTTTTGTATAAATGGAACAAAAATCATTTGCCAGCTAAATTAAATCTGGGCTTTTTCTTTAGACACCCGGGTACTCTGTATTAATTAAAGGTTGCTCATTTCAATCAAAAAAATTCAGGAATGTCCTGATATTTTCTTCTTTAAAATTAAAAATTTTTAACACTCAAAAGTTTTAAATTTTAAAATTTAGGCTAATTTAATAAAATTAATACATTTTTATGCTTTAAAAAAATCAGACTAGTTATAAAAGTAAAAATAGTCGGTTTTTTTAGTTTACACATTTTTAATATAAATTTTTTCAAGCTAAAAATTTTAATAAAAAGCAACGCTTTTTTTATTTTACACCACCACCAAAATTATTACCACAATATTTCATAATAAAACATCTGTTAAACTTTTTGATGACTTTATAAGCAACTTCCGTCTTTAAAAAAAGAGGCGTCAATTTGTTTTTTTAAAATTAAAGCAACTCCAACTACGTTGTCTCCAAAGCATAAAAGTATTTTTTATGACTTCAAAAGTGTTAAAAAGTACCGGGAAAAAAACGTATTAATTTTTTACAACTTTGTGTACTTGAAAAAAAGAGTTAAGGGTTGCATCTTTAAAGCCTTAATTTATGAGTGACATTTTCTTAAAAATTTTTTTTACTAATTTGGAGCTTTAAAACAAGAATATATCAAAAACTGAATATATTTAAATAATGACAGATGAAACTGTCATAAGATAACCCGGAGATTTGCATGTAATAAAACTGATTTTAACTTATATCCCGTAAATTATAATTTATTACTAAATTTATGAAATTATGGCCAAAAGTCAGGCATAATAAAAAAAAGTTGAACAGCCCATATCAAAAAAAAGTAATAATAATTAATTGAATTTTATTGCAAAAAAAACTGTTGCCGGTGTCAGGCGGCTAGTCTTGAAATGAAAAAAATGAACTTTTTTTGGACTTATTTGGGCCCCAAAATAAATAAAAATGGATAATTACATATAAACTTAATATTCTATTTTAAACAAAAGTTCATAAAATCAAATCTTAATTGTCCCAGTCTATGACATTTCTAGTAGCCTTAAAAATAATCTTAACTTGCAGATTCTGAATTAAACAATAGAGTGGTAAATAGTATTATAAAGCATTGATGTACAAAACATCCCCAAAAAGTAACATGTTTGTAATTGCAATTACAAACGTGTTATTATAAATGACTAACTTTTTGAAATTAAAAGTAAAACATTATTTATAATTTTCCGTGGACAAAAAAAAATTTTTGTACATAGATTTTTAAATCCACCACAATGAACAGCTGACAAATTGTTTGAAAAATTAATTTAAACAAAAACGGATGGCAAAATTTTGTTTTTAAAAAATTTTTGTTGAAATTTTGAATCGCTCCTTCTGTAAAACTAAAAAACTCTTTAGTTTTACAGAAGTAGCGATTCGGGGGATTCAGACGTGTGCCCCCCGAAATTGAGGAAGTTCCTTTTATCTTTTGCCACTTCATGTTGGCGGCGGCAAAAGATCAAAGGTGTGCCCTCCCTTCAAATAGCGGTGCCACCTTCGAAATTTTTTTTTGTATACGGCCTTGGCTCCATTACTTTTCTTTTAAATGGAACAGAAACCATTTCCTAGCCATTTCAAAACCGAACTTTTTTTGAATCACTTGTACTATTTTGATGTACAATGTTTGAGCCAGTGTTGTTGCGACTCCGACTCCGGAGTCGACTCCACATCGACTCCAACTCCGGAGTCGGAGTCGGAGTCACTAATTCCAAAAGATCAAAGAAAAAGATGCCGCTTTTCGGAGTCGGAGCCGATAGATTCGACTCCGATCGAATTTAACTCCGGAGTCGGAGTCGGTAAAAAATGTCGGGCACAACACTGGTTTGAGCTAATAAAGTAAATTATTTTTCGCATGTTTCTATTTTATGCAAATTTAAATCATTAGCTACTTTTATTGAATGAAAATGAATAATAAACAAAAAATTCATTTTTCAAAAAACATTTATCTGTGTTTCAAACGTGTGGATTTTTTTCAAAATTGTTTAAAAAAGAACCAACGTTTTTTTATTTGATTTTAATTTACTTTAACTCACATTTATTATTGGCTGATGAATTTAAAATGAAATTTACAAAAAAATGGATATTTTTGATTTGGTTTTTAATAAATTCAGAAGTATGCTTTTTGATGGTCGATGGTCTCAATGTGATGCCTAATGATGGTAAGTTATTTTTACTTTATAAAATCGAAATAAACCTAAAAATTCAGCTCAACAAGGTCTAGCTCAACAAGTTCAACCTCAACATGTTCAACCTCAACAAAGTCCACCTCAACAAAGTCCACCTCAACAAAGTCCACCTCAACAAAGTCCACCTCAACAAAATCCATCTCAACAAAATCCATCTCAACAAAATCCATCTCAACAAAATCCATCTCAACAAAATCCATCTCAACAAAATCCATCTCAACAAAATCCATCTCAACAAAATCCATCTCAACAAAATCCATCTCAACAAAATCCATCTCAACATGTTCCACCACTGGTGACACCACCATCAACAACGCCCGCAAAACCATTAATAACAACAACAACGGTTCCAACAAATCAAAGTACAACAACAATTGGAAGTACAATAAATGGAAGTACCACGACAACTGGAAGTACAACAACAGGAAGCACAATAACTGGAAGCACAATAACTGGAAGCACAATAATTGGAAGTACAACAACAACTCGGGCCACAACAACTCGAAAACCAACAACAACAACAACTCGAAAACCAAAAACTACAACTACAACTCCAAAACCATCTACAACGACTGAAAGCACTACAACAATACGTAAGTTAATTAGAAAATTTTCTTTGATCGATAAATTGAATATGCAGTGCCGCAACTTCATTAACATTAAAGCGGGTACCATGCCATATAAAACTTCAAAAAAGCTCATTTTACCTAGTATGAATTTAAATTTTCTTAATAAAATTTGAATTCGAAGGAGGTCCTATGACACCCCCCTCCCCCACCCCCAAAAAAGTCGTGACGCTGTGAATATGGTCAATTCCCAACTTGGGCCACCTTTTTTAAATTTTTTGTTTAAATCTATTTTAGAAACTACAACTACTCCAGTACCAACTCCAACTCCAATACCACTACCAACTCCAATACCAACGAAATCTACTGTGCCACCACTAACTGATCATGGACATGGAAAAGATAAAGAGTCAGTTTTTTTACAATTTATTTTGGAAACTTTAATATAATATTCTTTCAAATATTATAAAAAGCTTCTTTTTTTCAGTGAAGGTATTTCCACTGGCGCTTTAATTGCAATTATTGTCGCTGTTATAATTATCTTAATTGCTTTAATTATTATTGCTATCCTTATTATTCGATATTTTTGCTGTAAAAAGAATAAAAAAACTGAAAATAATACTGAAGATGGACAAAATGGTTCGTACTTTTTTTTAAATTTCAACTCAACATTTTAGATTCTTTTTTTTGAAGGAAAACAAGTAAAAAGCAGTGAAATGTTTAAAGCCAAACCTGTCAAAATTGAAAAGCCTGAATTGTTAAAACCATTGGCACCAGATCATATTCGAGCAGATCAATTCAAGTATAAAGGACCCCTGGTTTTACAAGTTAAAGCACCTGATGAAGTTCCATTGGTAAGTGTTCGTTGTATACTTTTTAATTTGGAGGAAAAATGCTATTCAAAAATATAAAGAAACGCTGTAGAAATTTTTTAAAGTTTTAATATTTTTTATATTGGAATTTTGAAAGAAATCACATTTTGCCAAATCCTGGCGCATTTCAAACATTTTTTTAAATGATCCATTTTTAAATTTTATTTCCATTTTGAAAATTTTGAACTGTTTAAAAAAATATTACCACTGTAGCCAAAAATATTATTCTATTAGCATTTTTTTATATGTTCACCCGAAATTCGGCAGCAGATCGATCTAAATCGTAATTAATTGATATGATAAAATTAATTGTATGTTTTAGGTTCATGAGCTTGATAATGATAAGCCACCATCAATACATCAAGATCAAGAAATTCAATGGGATTCAACAATGAATGAAGTATATGAAATTGGTTCAGATGTTGAATTAATGATGGATGGGGATGTACCAAAGCCAAGAAAAGCTCGCTCATCTTTACCCTCCCCATATGCGGGGGCAGGCCCAAAACCGCCTGGTCCTGGACGAAAGCATAAAATGACTGAAAAACAAAAGGATAAAGCTATTCGAGAATAAAATTTAAAGCTATTTTTTTGTTAATTCATTTGTAGCTTTTTTTTGTAAAAATTGATTAAAGTTTTATATTTTTAATTTTCAGGATTTTATTAAAATATGTTAAAACTTTGAATTCACATACATTATTATTACCTAATTAGTAACTATGCAAATTTTTGCAGTTTTATAAAGGGCATTATCGCTTTTAAAAAACTTCAAAATAGCCTAAAAAATTGAAGTTTACTAATGAATTTTTGTTGTTTTTATCAACTACGTTTTGTTTTTAAATAAAATTTGTTTTTTATATATCCCCCCCCCCCTCTTGGGTACGGCGCTGCATTTAATACAATTTTTGATCAATGATTTAAAAACCATGAATTATCTTCACTGCAGAATTTAAAGAATTATTTTATAACTTTTTGAACGAATCGTGGAAAA
Organism: Panagrolaimus superbus; assembly: GCA_964035985.1. Lineage (NCBI taxonomy): Eukaryota > Metazoa > Nematoda > Chromadorea > Rhabditida > Panagrolaimidae > Panagrolaimus > Panagrolaimus superbus. Next base: position 3,744,948 of record OZ038357.1, read on the forward strand.
ATGATAAAAAATTAGAAACATAAATTTAACAATTATTTTATCGATTAAAAGGTGGATGAATGCCATTATTGCTTCCATTTTGCTGCATTGGAGGAGGATAAGGTGGTGGCGGGAATCGTTGACAAAAATTTTGGAGCCGAATATTTGATCTAAAAAAATACCATTATAAATATTGAAAAATACTCAACGCAATAATCAAACTGCTGCAAATATGAATGTAAAATTGTTTTTTTCGGTGGGCTAGAACTCCGCCGCATTATTTCCAAATGTTTTAATTGAAACTAAAAAAGTTGCTAGGGATATAAGAAACATGCCAGAAAAAATTGAGCCGAAATATGCAAATTTGAAAAAATGGCAGCAAAAGTAAATTTCGCCGAAAAATCGATCGCGCGCCTTTAATTGGTTATAACTTTGCGGTTATGCTTCCAATAAATTTGAGTGAAACCTAAACTATAGCAACACCTTGGAAAATATATTGGTAAAGTTTTGGGCGAAATGGGTTAAAATTGAAAAAATGGCAACAAAAGTTTAAACTTTTTTCATTTCTATTTCCGAAAAATTCCGCTGTGTTCTACGGATTACAGTAATGCGATAAAACCGCACAAAAATTTTGTATTTTTCTTCATTTTTTCGTGCCTAAATTCGCTGCAAAATATTGAATCTCACAAAATTTGAGGATTAACGAAATTATTTTGATAAAAATAATTTTGTTGAGCCATAAGTTGTTGTGGTTGTTGTTGTGGAACCAATGGTGAAGGATATCCAAATATTGGATAATAATTTTGAAAATTCATTGATGGTTGCTGTTGCTGCATTTGAGGAGTTGGATGAAATGGTGGTGTGGTGGTAATACATGTATATGAAGGTAAATAATTCATATATGGTTGTTCACACATGGACAGGTACTAGGGATGAAAAAAAATTTTTTTACGCAACCTATTTTTTGTCTTGGTCCCTGTGCGTTTTTTTCATAATTATATTTTTTCGATTTTCTATTTTTGTCTTGGTCCCCCCTGTGTAGGTATGTTCGTCGCAGTCAATTTTTTCTTTTTTTCACGAAAGACTCGCCAGAAAAAAAAAGATGGGAGCTTTTGCCTCGGTCCCTTTGTGTAGTGGTGTAAAGCGCATGCGTTGCGCGTCGACTCTGCTGGATCGAATCCCACCTCGGTCAAAAAGACCATTTTATAATAAAAAGTTTTAATTTTAAATTCTTATCCGGGGTAATCGAGCATGGGGATTCTGAATATAGAGGCAGTTTTTGTTCAATTAATTATTAATATATGGTAAATGTTAAAATTTAAAAAAAAATTTTTTTTGGTGCTTTATGGCAACTAAGAAACATTGATCGCAAAGAAATATTTCGGGTATGTTTTTAAAATTTAATGTGATAATTTCAAGGTTTTAGCTGAAATATGGTCATCGTAAACTCAATTGGACAAACCGATTTGTGATATAGTTTCGTCCAGTTATTACTGTTTTGGATCAACAAGTTGTGTTGTAATTTAGAAGAAACTTAGGCCTCTCATTTTTTGAAGAACATCTCTCAGTTACAGTGTTATGCTTCGCCCCGATTTTGCCCCGCCCCGGGGCGCCCCGGGGCGCCCCGACGGGGCGAAGGGCGGGGCGCGGGGGGACTTTTAAAAATTTCGGGGCACGGGGCGGGGCGCGGGGCGAACATTTAATGGACAAACATTTTCGATTTTTATTGATTAAATATTTGAGAAAAAAAGAAATTTTTCATTGCCAAATTTATTTTTTGTCTTGAAGCAGAAAAAACATCTTTTGGACAACAATGTATACACGGCATTACAATTCCAATGTGAAGAAAAAACAGCTCGTAGAAGAAAAACAAAATGTTTGTACTGGCTTGGACTAACTTGATGCCCTCTGACACAGCCGCTCACCTTCACCAACCTTCATGCAGAATGCATACATTTTTACATAATGCAAGCATAAAACGGAAGACTTTGCCAAATTTTTCAACCTGTAGCAACCTTCACGCAGAATGTTTGCATATTTACAGAATGCAAGCATTTTTACATAATGCATACATATTTTATGTACAGAGAAAAAGACTTAGAGTTTTTTTCTTTTTTTAGAAAGCTCTTTTGGCAAAATGTTTTCAAAAGGCAAAGCAATTTTTACTTTTTTTTCAAAATTTTTTTATCTTAAATATTTTAAATGTTTTAATCAATTACTTTATGTGATTTTTCAAACTTAAATACAATAATTCAAGAATTACAAAAAATGGATATCTATCAAACTGAAAACGAATGTGATTTTTCAAGTGAAATTACTGATAATGAATGCAATGATTCAAGTTTCAATAATTATGATGATGTGGTTGGAGCCGGTGAAGATCAACAACTTCAAGTGTTATTGATAATAACTTAAGTATGTTTCTAACGTTATTTGTATTTGCTGATGTATTACAGTTTTGATTTCAGGCGAAAAAGAGTTCTATATGGCGATGATTGTGAAGTTTTTATTTGTCGCAGGTGTTGGTCGTGGGGCTACTGGTTTTACAACCCGATCAGATATTGGTCCTGCAAGGGATACAGATGTTCCACCAATGTCAGAAGCAATGGCCGCGGCAGCTGCGCCTGATGAAAGAAGACGTGTACAAAGGTTTGTTTTTTATTAATCTTTAAATTCCCTTCCTCACGCTTTCCGTACAAAAAATTCAAAATTTAAAGTTTAACAACTAAATTTCATTAAATTTCAGATGGATACCTTTGATTCATCAGAACTTGCATTTAATCGAACATACTTTGCAAAAAAGTATTCAAGAACTTTGAAGATTAATGCTGGTCAGTTTTATAATTTTTACTCTTTTGTATGTTGAAGTTTATCTCTTTTTTTCAGATGCTCATATTCCAACATTTTCAACCAGTGAAGTCCCACAATCTTCTGGGTGCTTTAATTTTTCAAAAAATAATTTATGATTTGAAAATCGATTCATTCTTTGGTAAGTTTTCTTAGCTATTTTTATTATAAAAAGTACTTTATTAAATGCGTTCTGATGGTCCTAATTTATACTTGGATGAATATTCAACTGATCATGATTTAAAAGAATCTTCACTTTGCATCAATTTCACTCGTGCTAATATTATACCGGGTGTTAAAATATTTTCTCATTGTGGAATGCTAGTTTTGATTGTACCAACTCAAGCAGCAATTCATCGAATAATGGTTAGTCTTGCAATCGACGATGTTAATTCTGGGCATAAATCGATTTTGGCATATTTTCCGCGTGAAGAAGATCTAACACTTCATTGGGATTATCGACATTTAACAACTCCTGGAACTGCAATTAAAGCTGAAATTAATATGAATTCTGCAGGGCATGCATATATTGCAATGATTATGTCTGATAGTTATCGTAACCTTTTTGGTACAAATGAAAGATGAAGCTGTATTCTTTGTTACTCGTTTTGTCAATGATAGCTTTGATGTTTTAATTAATCATTCTCTTGCAAATGTTTGTTGCCATTCTTTTTTTAATCTATTAAAATGCATTTTTATAGAAACGTGTTATGGATTTTATGAATTTACAAAGTGCAAAAGAAGATGAACGATGTATTTTATGGGTTATTACACGAGAAGCTTTTGATCCAAATTCAAAAGTTTCAACTTTTCAACCATATCTACTTTGGCGATGTCTAATGAAAATGTAAGTTATACGTTTTGAGATTACTGTAGCATATATAAACAATTCAAGGGATGGATTTGCTGCATGGGAAAAAGTTCAACCAGCAGTAAATGATCAGTGTTTGGATGAATTAAGATTTGCATTTCCAAAAACTTTGAATGCAATAAAACATCGAATTTTTAATGGTGAATGTTATTCATTTGATGTTGTTAAACGTGCTTTACAAGTTGCATGCAAACGTGGTCCTTTAATTTCTGTTTCTTATAATGAAAAGTCAGAGAACTCGTCTTAAGTTCATTTTAATGAAAAACATTTTTAGCAAAAATGTTATGTCTGCTGGTGTTGAAGAAGAAGACCATTCTGATCACTTAATTCTATGCAAAAATCATTCTATGAATTTGATGCTGCAAAAGAACTTATTCGTGAAGAAATTGGAAAATATAAAGGTTATGATGAATTTTATATGATGCTTGGACAAATTTATGTTCAAGAAAAGAAAATTCCCGAAGCTCGAAAAGCATTTGTACAAACAATTGTTGAAGGAGTAAGATTATCTTTTTTCCTTTATTTTAAAATATTATTTATTTATTTCAGATTCATCAATGCCGAAATTCAATTCAAACATGGCTAGAACTTATTCGGTTTGAAAATTCTCAAGGGAAATTAGTTAAAGCTGGATTGTATCTTGATATGGGAAAAGTTAAACATCGTCACAATGAATTATTATTATTGGAATCATTTCGTCTTGAACTTGGTGCTGGTCAAAAAGAAATTGCTCAACATATTCTATCAAAAGCTTTGCAAGAATGTGAGAAATCTGGATTGCTATGGGCCGAAACAATTTTCTTGGAACCTTCACATTCTCGACAACTTCTGCTCTTGATTTCAAGTTAATTGAGAATTGGATCGGTAAATCTGTAAAAAAAAGAAATAGCTATATTTTGTAAGTTAATTTAAAATCATATATAAGGAAAAACTAATATAGTAAAAGTTTCAGTAGCAATGATAGAAGAAAAACTACTACACCAAATCTTCCTCGTTCAAATCCTGCAACACTAAAAACAACTCATAATAGAAATGATGAATCAGAAACTCCAAGACGCCTCAAGAAACCTCGAAGATTAAGAATCGTAGAAAGTTCTAATGATGAAAATGATTATAATTGCTCAAAAATATCTTTGTTTCTTTTTTTTGTATTTAAGTTTAATAATGAAAGATGGTGCAGTTTTTATACAAAAAAAACTTTCTTCATCTTTCATTTTATTAAACTTTAATAGATTTTAATATTTTTGTTGTTCATATTTTTTTATTTCATTTGTTAAATAAAAAAAGTTTTTTAAAAAATTTTCTAAGTCCGGGAAAGCAAAGGGGAATGAAAGGAAAGAAAAAAATGAAAGAAATATGCAACAACCTTCACGCATAATGTTTACATATTTACAATCTGCAAACATTATGTAAACATTATGTAAAAATGTTTGCATTCTGCATGAAGGTTGCTGAAGGTGAGCGGCTGTGGAGGATATCAGTCACAAACGAAAATACTTTTTTCCTTTCGAAACAAACAAGCAAACAATTTGCTTCGAGAAATTTTCATAAAAGCATTTTTGTGTTTTGCTCTGATATATTCACTTTTGCTGCAGTTTCTACTTGATTATTAATATTCTACTGGATTCAACATTTCTGGATTGGACTTTTTTTAACATGTCAGCAAAAAGAAAAGCGACTGATACATCTTCTGGTGCTACAACACCAAAAGTGCCTAAAGTTTCTGTTCGTGATAAACTCTCAGGTAAGCATTTCGAATATTATAAGTTTTGGTTATAAATTATAATTTATCAGATGATGCAAAAAATATTGATAAAGAAAGTTTTTATCCATATTTGGATTTGGAGAAAAAAAAGTGCAAAGAATGTGATCAAAAATTGGATATTTCAAAATCATATAATGTTAAAAGACATTTTGAACAAAATTGAAAATTGATGAAGGAAAAACATTTAAAAAAACAACGGGGCACGGGGCGGGGCGGCTTTTAGAAATTTCGGGGCACGGGGCGGGGCGCGGGGCGATGTTTTGAAAAGAGAAGGGCGCGGGGCGGGGCGCAAACTGCGAAAAACACAAAAGCATAACACTGCTCAGTTATTATCTGAAACTTTTCATTTGGCATATTTAGCATTGAATCTTGTTGCTTTGTTCGACTTGTGAATGTTTGATTTCCGACAGCAATCAAAATGCAATTGGTCAATGTTTTTTCATCTATTACTAATTGTATTCTCATATGAAGCATGTAACAAAGTTCCTATATGTCTTATAAATACTATATCTTTTGGTGCTACAATTATTTATTGAAAAGAAAGTGATGAAATGTAAGTTTTATAATGATATAATATTATATAATGTTATTATGCTTTCAGAATATTTTTAAATGGATACGCCATCGAAAATCCACTAACTGATTTTTGTCATGTTATTGGTAAACGTGATATATTTTGGATGAACTAGAAGACGACACACATGTTTGGCGATTAAAAATTATTATCAATGCATTTAATAAAATCATGACATAAAATGTTGGGGCAGCAATGTGGCATGAACAAGAAATGAAGTGATTCAACTGATTTAATCTATCATGAAGTAAATTATATATATCACTGTTTAATTTACTTGAATGTTTTTAACTTTTATTTTCATTAACATCTTATCTTGTTTCATTATTGTGTTTTCTTCTTATACTTATACGTTCGTTTTAAATTTTAGATATATGGATAATCTAATTAATGAACTGTGGACTCGTGTCTTGGCTAATACATTATATGGCGGCTTAACTTCCAGAAAGCAAGAACAGTTTTACTTTCTTTGTTCATTTATTGTAAAAGATAATCGTCATAAAAACTTGCGACTAAGGTGTCACACTTTCAAAGTTTTAATAGAAAGCTGCTATAGATTTTATATACTTTGAATAAATACAAAAAGTGATATTGATTGTGCATTTGGTCGAATTAATCTTAGTGGTTACGTTTTGTTATCAAAAATTATAATATACAAAAACAGCGTCATTTTGTACAATATGATCGACAAATTTTAACATTTACCATATATTAATAATTAATTGAACAAAAACTGCCTCTATATTCAGAATCCCCATGCTCGATTACCCCGGATAAGAATTTAAAATTAAAACTTTTTATTATAAAATGGTCTTTTTGACCGAGGTGGGATTCGATCCAGCAGAGTCGACGCGCAACGCATGCGCTTTACACCACTACACAAAAGGACCGAGGCAAAAGCTCCCATCTTTTTTTTTCTGGCGTGAAAATCTGAGGGTCTTGTTTTAAAAACTCCAGAACTTTAAAACTATTAATTTTAAAAAAAAATAAAATATGCCATCAGCTTCTGCATTTCTCAAATTATATGATACATATAAAAATTTTAATTCAGTTTAAAAACAAATTTTACGACGAATATACCTACCCCTGTGCATTTAAAAAAAATTTTTTTCTTTTTTTATATCATCAACAATTATTAAAGTTAAAAACTTTAACAAATCATTTTTCTCTTTTTTCCTTTTTTTCCCTCTTTTTTTCTCTTTTTTTCTTTTTTTTTTTACGCAACCCCCCAAATTTTGCCTTACGCAACACGCAACCTACTAGGGACAAATCCCTAGCTATCCCTAGTCTTGCCCATGTGTGTGGTTGTTGAAATTGATGTTGAGAATTTGGTAGGGGTTGAAGTGGTAGTAGAAGTTGAGGGGGTGGAATATAACGATTAAATTCTGGAATTTGTTCAACATTTTCACCACGTCGTAATAGACGATTTCCAAATGCTTCTTGAAATGTTACTTCGGGTAATCCGTGGGATGAAAGGGTACGATGAGATTGACGCAATTCTTGCCGAATATTTTGAGGTAAATTTGAAAAGGAGCTTAAAATTGTATCAATTTTTGTTTCATCAATTTCTTCATAATTTTCCCAACTTCGACATGATCTTTTGCATTTTGAACATGGTCCATGCTTTTCAGTAACATTTCCACAACTATAACAAAAAAAATGTCATTGTTAAAGCAATTTTAGGTAATTCAAATATGATAAAATACTTACCAACAAAAATGACTATGTTCAATATCTTGCTTGCCACAAATATAACATTGTTTAGCCCCACACCGGCATCTAAAAAATACAAAACAAAATAAACAATAAAAACAAGTTTTATACAAAACTTACTCCATTTTATTACATCCTTCATTTTTAACAAAACTTATTCCACATTTGTGACATTTTCGAATTACAACTTCTGATATTTTTGATTCTCTAAAAAAACTAATTCAAATAAATTGGTTTTATCATTTGTTACAGTAAAATGTAGAAAAAGTTTAAAAAAAAACTAACAAATTTCGAAGGATAACATTATTTGCTTCTTCTTGATCCATTTGTTGACAAGTTTTACCAAAATGTTTATGATCAAAAAGACGAGGACATTTTCGACAATTTTTTTTCCCACATTCACATATATAATATTGATTATTCTTTGGAACACAAACTTTATAGCCACATTCATGACATCTGAAAATATGGATATATATGTAATGCATAATTAAATTATAAATTGTTAAGATAAATAAATACTTACGTAACAAGATCTTCCAAATTTGCATCTATAATACATTGTTGTTGAAGTCTTTCCATTAATGGAATGCAATCAATATTTTCAATGAAAGATTCAAAAGAAGCTAAAAATACAAGATTTGAGCTTTGTACGGATTTAATAGTATATACTTACAAAGTAAAAAAGTATTTTCACATTCAAATTCAACACATTTCAGCCCTATTCCACCAAATGCAACTGAATTTTCAGTTATCGAAGAATGGGCATATCTTTTTATGCATTCAATACAAATTGTATGTCCTTCTTCGTCAATATCATCAGAAACACCAACAACTTCAGAATGTTTTGAACATTTGATACATTTTTCTTCAATTTTAAAGCTTTCAAAACAAATTGAGCATTCAAATAATTGTGGATTTTGGGCATCACTTGTGTTTTCATTTAAAACTGTTGCTAAAGTGGAAGAAGCGGATTCAGAAGGAGGATCATTGCTGATTTCTTGACGTAGTCCATATGATGCTGAATGTGGACCACCACATTTGGCAGGCGATAGATTTCGTCGAAATAATGATGGATATCCAAAAGCAACCGGATAAGAAGAAAATGATGTTCCATCACGGCTAGGAAGATCAACAAGATAATTATTAATTCTTTGATGAACCGCTGCAACTTTATTTGGTGCACCAGTAATTGTTAAATTACTTGTTTGATTATTGGTAAAACGAATTTTAACATTAAAATTTCTTTCTAAATCATAAATTCTGCGGGCAATTCTATCACATTTTGATGGTGGAATTAATAAATGTTTTTGGATAAAATTAATCTCTATTTTTGGTTTATTCATTTGAAATCTAGCTCTAAAATTAATAATGTTAAGTTTTTGATAATTACAAAATAACAATTTTAGTTTCACGTAAAAAAATTAATATTAATTATCGATTTTGTAAATGGCGTTCTTAAAAGTGTCGATGGTGTTGAATAAATGTTTTCTCTAAAATATCGATTAGTTTGCCGCCAAATTTAAAGCGCAAAAAAACAATAATTTTATAAAAAAACGCTTGTTTAAAAATTTAAAAAGATCCGCAATAATAAAGTTAAAGGGAGTGTTGACGACAAGCAAAAAAAACAGACATCGTTAATCGAACAAAAAGAATGAAAAAAAAGAAAATAAAAACGTTGAACTCAGGTTCTATTCAACCGATTTTTTATGTGGACACCATTTTTGGATCAAAAAAATACGCAGACACAGGAAAATGGCTCACGTAAAAAAAACGTATTTTGTTAGTGGGGAAAATTGAAAAATTAAAAAGCGGCTAAAATCTGCGAAACTTGCACTTTTTAGGTGCCTTTGTAAAAAAGTTTATTTTGTACATTTTTAGCATTTCGTGGCAGAACCAATGAAATTTGCGTAAAAAATGTGTGCAAAATACGCTGAAAAATTATAGAAAATCGACGCAAAAAGTGCAACGTGCACTTTTTACGTGAGCCATTTTCCTTTCGAAAGAAAAAATTATCAAAAATTTTTGATTCACTATCGTTTCACTTCCTTATAAAAGTCGCAAAAATCGTCATAGACTAAAAAGATATTTTCGTGTGAAGAAAAATTAGCTCCGGCGTTGGAACGATTTTTTCAACTTTTTTTGTAAAAAAAATGTAAAAAACAAGAAAAAATGAATTTTTTGTTCATTCAAATTTTGTCAAAAATGCAAAAACATCATTTTTTTCACGTTTTTTACAATTTTTTTTCAAAAAAAATTGAAAAAATCGTTCCAACGCCGGAGCTAATTTTTCTTCACACGAAAATATCTGTTTAGTCTATGACGATTTTTGCGACTGTGAAACGATAGTGGATTCGCATTTTGAAGCACTTTTGAGTTATGAGAATCAATAACTTGCTCAAAACAACTAAAAAGGGATTGCTTCTCGTCAGCGTTCTCCTGATTCCATTTTTTCCGACTCCGATCTGATTCCAAATCTTTTTCCGATTCCTCCCTTTTTTTCATCGTTTTTTAATTAAAATTTTGCTGAAGTAAGCTAAAAAAATAACAAAAGAACATTTTTTCGAATTTTAAAAAATCAAAATATTAAAATCGATTTAAAGGAGATTCGTCATTTTGCACTTTTTGCGATTTCGCATAAAAAATTGCGAAATTGTAGTAGATTGCAGGCTTTTCGCGCCGAGAATGGCATACTGTAAATTTCATTTTGGTTTTGCAAAGAAACAAAAAAAAAGAGAACATATAATTAGTAACAAAGAAACTCGTTTTTTTGAGTTTCTTTGTTACTAATTATATGTTCATTGGTTAATAAAGTTCTTTTTTATTGTATCTGCGATAATTACAGGTTTCACCTAACAAAAAAACGAGTTCAATATTAAATGAGTCCAATTAAAATCGATTTTATTTTAATAAATAAATAAAAGAAGACATCAAAAAATATATATACCCATAAAAGAAAATACAAAATGGTTGAAAGAGATTTGACCCAAAAAGACGTTTGATAAAGACTCAAGTACAGAAGCTCATTTTTCGCTAGTGATTGATTTATTTCGTCTGCAGTAAAGAATTAACAACTTTGCCTTCAATTTGTTTCCCCACTAATGTACCATGTGTGTACAACTTAAAGTTATACCATATTTGTGCGGGACGATCAGTTCCATAATCTTCTTTTTCATATCCATAAACCATTACATAAATAAGTCTTGCAACATGCTCTTCTCCTCTGCTTAAATGATCATATACTTTTTGATTAGCTGTTTCCCATTCGGTTGTAATGGTCTTAAAAGGGTTAAATAGGAAAAGTTGGGAAAAAAATAATTAACTTACATTTGGATTAAGTGGAAAAGCATTAATTGGACTATCATGTCCCCCAAGTTTTTTTGGAGTAAATTGAAATGGGATGTCCTGGGGTAAACTGGATAATCTGACAAATACTAAACTTTTTTCATTTTTCAATTCAGCTCCTGAAATAAAACAGTAAAAAATGTTTCGGTCGTCTATAATGCTTCAAACCTTGGTCCAAATTTTTCTGGGTTACTTCTGTTCTAATAAACACTTTTCGACTGAGTGCATCCCAACCCACAATGTGGTTGGGAAGAGGGGATAAATATGCGTTATCAAATGAAACACAACTCATCTTTTTGACTCCACAGATTAATGCTGCAATGGATGGGGATTTCGGGACGAGGGAAAAAACAGTTTTTGTTCTTCCGTAAGCAACAATATCATTTTTTATCCCAAATGTGAGATCATCAAAGTCTTCTGAAATTTCTATTTCATGGTCCTCGGAGCTTTCTTGGTTCATCTAAAAGGAGAATATTGTAATAAATTATTCTAACTTTGTACTTATTGACAGGGAATCACGAATCAAACAAAGAAAAGAGTAGTTAAAATATTATCAAGTTAATAATATTAGAATTTACAAAAAAAAGTGGCATTTAGCGATATCTTTGGCCCGTTCTGAAAAATAATTATAATTATTTTTTGTTGGGTTTTCGATAGTTAAAAATATCATAGGGTACATTAAAGAAAATTTTTTTAACTTGAAAATGAGGTTATACCTTTTTCTTTATGGTGAAAGTTTTCAGTTAATACAAATTTTTGAGTATATACCACCCTGATTTTTGTTGAAATTTCTTTTTGCCATACTCTCTCAATGCTCTCAATACCCTCAAGGTTTGTGAACCTAAAATCAATGACCTAATTTTTTACTAAAAAACAAAAAGCGTATTTTTTTCTTTTAATATATATTTTATTTTTTCGAGAATTACTGTATTCGGTAGTCCACGATTCAGAATACATAATCAAAAGATATATACCAAATCGACCATGCTCTATCCGTATATGCAGTGTCCAAATGAAACAAAAAAAGGGCACTTCTACCGTTTTCCCCCTCTTTTTTTGTGTTTATTTTGAAGGGGGAAAACGGTAGTTGAACGCCATGGCCCACTTTTACCGTTTCCCCCCTCATTGTCATTCGTCTTTTTAAAATTTGCATACAGTCAAAAATATGTTTTTATAGCCATAATTTTTTTCGTAATAGATTCACAAAAATGGAAGAACTCTGTATAATTTTATAAATTGTAAAAGACTTTTTTTATCCTCTAGATAGCTTATAAAAATATCCTACGTAGGGGGAAAACGGTAAAAGTGTGCCATGGCGTTCAACTACAGTTTTTCCCTTCTTTTTTCTTAAATTTTTAAGGGGGAAAACGGTAGTTGAATTACTCCACAACCTCATTAGGTTAGCCTGATGGGCCTAACATGGGACCGTTTGAAGTGCCATCCCAAAATTTTTTTTCGTCCTTATGTGGTGGAATCGATAGAACCCCTATATTTTTATCAGCAATATTCTGATAAGAACAAAAAATTTTGAACTGGAAGCTTTGCCGCACAACAGGAAAGGATTTGGCAAATTTTTAACTCTTTTTTTAGCACATCAATAAATGCCGCTTTCATTTTTGGACTTAACATTTTTAATATTTTAATATTATAGTCTGTAAAACATTTTACGCTGATTACCACTCCATTTATGTGTGTGAGTGATATCATCAATGTTTCTTTCCATTTTTAACTTTGTTTGTTTTTTTTCCTTGTCTGTGTTTTTAAATTTAGAAATGAAAAAAAAATGCCTTTACAATCGTTAAGTAGAATTTCTTCCATTTTCTTCTTCAACATGAATTGGAGGAGACCATTTCAATTTTTTTTAAAAATAACTTTGCTTTTCTTTTTTTTTTTGAGGAAAGGAAAGGGCAAAAGAAAGACATCTTCCAAAATAACCTTTTTTTTCCGAAAAAGAATTGTTTGAATTTGATTAGAAACAAACATTCAAAGAAAACTCACTCTCCAAAAAAGAAGAAAAAGAAAGAAGGGTAATCTTTAAAAAAATTGCTTCCCAAAAAAAAGATGGAGACGACTCCATCGACGGCTTCGACTTCGACTTCAACTTCAGAACAAAAAAAAATATATATATATGCGCAATGAGGCGGAGCTCCAAAAATGAAAAAAAAAACTCCTCAAAAAATTTTGTTCTGTTTTTTTTCAAAACAAATTTGTTTGTTTTTTTTTTATAAAACATTTTTTATCACCAAAATTTTGCTGTTTATTTAAAATAATTTTTTATGAAAAAAGAATAAAGTAAAGAAGAAGAAAAAAAGAAAGATAATGTAATCAATCCTTTGGGAATATTTAAAAACTTTTTTTCCACTTTTTTTTTTCTCCTTCTTTCGTTTTCGGTTAATAAAAAAGGAGAAAGGTTTGTTCGAGCTCGATTCAATAAAAAAAAAACTTTGGAAGATAAAAAAAAGAAGGCAGACGAAGATGTTTCTACAATTACAACATTCTCCACAATTTGGTAAGTTGTTTTATATTATAAAAAAATTGAATGTTTTAAAAAAGGGGGAAAAAAGTCGGAGGATAGTAAAAATATGAGGTTGAAAAAGGGAAAACTTTTTAGGGTTTTTTATATCATATAAGAAGAATTTAACTGTGGAAATAGAATTCTAATTACAGTAGACAAAAATTGTTAGTTGTATTATTTAAAGTTACTAATTTTTTGTGCACTAAATTGTTGTTTAAAGTTAAATTTTAGTTAAAAATTTTAGGAAAAAAACAGCCTTTTAAAAATTGGATTTTAAAAGATTTATCTTTTTTGAAGTTATTTAAATTTTGTTTTGATAAGCATCAGTGTTTGAACCGTTTTAACTGCAATTTAAAGGGACACGCGAACTTTCAGTACGAAAAATTTAGCCAGTTCAGTTGCAAAAAGGTTGCAACAAAAAACTATCACTTTATAATTATTGCACGTATGTTTAATCGATAAAATTACCGGAAATATATCTGATAAAAGTATCCGCAATATCCTTATACTCTTTTATTGCCACCTTTTCGCAACTGAAATGGCTAAATTTTTCATACTGAAAGTTTCCGTGTCCCTTTAATCAGAAATTTAAGAAAAGTTTTTTACTTAAGATAATATCTTTATATATATATATTAACTTTAATCACTAAAGTAAGTACATCGGTTGATTTAAAAATCTGAAAATTTAAGCAGGGCCGTATACAGAAGAAAATTTCAGGGGGGGGGGGCACAGCGATTTTGGGGGGGGGGGGGGCACGCCTTTGATCTTTTGCCGCCGCCAACACTAAGCGGCAAAATATCAAAAAAATTTCCTCAACTTCGGGGGGGGGGGCACGGGCCCCCAGTGCCCCCCCCCCCTTAAATACGGCGCTGAATTTAAGTAAACTGGTTCGAAAATACTTTTTTTTTACCCCTATTTTGTCCGGTTAACTTGCACTTTGCGTATAATGATCCTACAGAGGTGATTTTGGTATCAAAAGATTGCCAAATGCTTACTGACTAAAATTAGTAGGGTGCTCGATGTGTTCAACAGGAATTCTAAATTCTAGAGCCGGATTTAGAATCCGAAAAAAATTTTTTTCTTAAAAATGGATAAAAGTGCTATCAGAAAATAACATCTTTAAATACAAGCTTTTAATTAAACTGTGAAATCAACACTTATTATGGCATTGAATTTTAGTAAAAAACTGGGAACAGTTTACACATTTTCTTTTTAAAAATTATAAACTTTAAAAGCATGTCATTTTTAATAAAAATTATAGTAACAAATTTAATCAATACTTTTTGAAAGAAAACAATTTAATTTTTTTTTAAAACTGGATATTTTTTTTGAAGGGGATATTAGAATAAAATATACGGTAAAAAAAAGTAAATTTGTGACTGTTTTTAGTTTGTTGACTGATTTCCTTTAAATTCATTTTTAAATGTTTTAAAAAATATTCATCCTTTTTTACGTATATATATATTTCAAGGTCGAACATCACCCCTACCATCTCCGCGACTTCGTTCAAGGTCATTACTTCGCCCGCCTTCATTTGATGACAGCCTTTCAGTTGCATCATCCTTATTATCCTTACATCAAGATGTTCCATCTACGGCTTTAATCAGTGGTGTAACGCTTCCATCTTCACAGCTACAAAACGGAACCTGTTGTTCTGTTCATCGAGCATCTGTTGTTCATCTTTCCGCAGCTCCTGAAGGTCGAGTACTTTCAACAATTGACGAAGAAATGTGTGGAATTATGCAAACTGGAATTTGTCGATTTTCTGAACTTACTCCTGGACAATTTGGATTAACAAAACAATTGGTACGTTAAATCTTCTAAAAATAACTGAATTCCTAGAATAAAAACTATAATTTTTTAATTTATTAAATATCTTTTAATAAATTAAAAAAAAATCGAATCAAGTGTGCAGTTTAAAAACTGCACACTTGATTCGATTGAAAGAAAATTAAAAAAGTTAAATTTTTTGTGTTTTTAATTAAAATTTAATTGTTACCATTTAAATAAATTTTACCAGCAAAACGGAAAAATTTTCAAGCGAGAGGGCAAGATTTTGGGGCATAATATTTCTTTAACAACTGGTTGGTTAAAGTTTTTTTTGTTATTTATGTGAAATTCAAATTTATTTTTTTAAATAATGTTGTAGTTTAAAAACTGTGGAAATATGTTTTGTGTGTATTTGTTTAAAAATGAATATTTTCTTTTTGGATACGACAAGGCAAAAGTCCAAAATGAGTTCTTGGATTTTGGATGCCCTAAGAAATGGCGCATTCAAAAATTTTTTATAAAAACTTATTAAAAGCTTTAAAGAGTGTTTCATAAAAATTTAAAAAATAAGATTTTTTAACTGCAGTGTGATTTGTCACTTTACTCTTTATTTCGAAACCTGTAATAGTTTGATTTTCAGGAATCTATTGTTATATTTCGAAGCAATTTTTTTTCTTTTGGTATATTTCGAAATATACCAAACGAAAAAAATTGCTTCGAAATATAACAATAGATTCCTGAAAATCTATTTATTAAATAAAGAGTGATCTCCTTTAACTGTATAGAAAATTTTTTTAATTAAAACTATGATACTTTTTTAGGTTCTTCGAATTGCATTACCTCATATAAGTTTATTATTTGTTTCGGTGCTATATGCAATAATGGGGTGTTGGATTTTAACATTTATTAATTATAATGATAATTCTCAAGATATTGCAAATTATATTATTGAGTAAGTTTTTTTTATTAATTTTAACTGCCTTAAAAGGAGATAAAATAAAACTGACTTTGCAAGGGAATAACATACTTTTTTAGTGCAAAACAATTATATGCAAATAGTTTAATGTCTTTGTATGATTATGGTAAAGAAAATTTTGATAAAGATATATATCAGGAAAAAGAATATGCAGTATATCAAAACTTTATTGTATTTGCTCAAGAATTAAATAGAATTTATAAAGAATATCCAAAATCGGTTGGAATTGTTAAAAATATAAGGGTATGATTAAAATGAATCAACTGATATGATAACGATTTAATATTTTCAGCATAATGATTATGTTATCGCTGATCCATTATCAAATTTAACATGGAATTTATTCTTTTCTGCAACAACTTTGGTAAATTTGATTTCTTTCTTTTTTATTGTTTTTAAACTGTCCATCTTGAAACCGTTTAGACTTCAATCGGGTATGGCACAAATGCTCCAGATTCATTAGGTGGAAGATTATTTTGTTTAGTTTATATTTCTGTTGGAATTCCATTATATTTAATTACAATGGCTGATTTGGTATGTTTTAAAATTAAACTGTAAAAACTTCAAAAAAGTGAACCGGGAAAAATTTGAATAAAATTTATACAGAAAAAAACTGGTGTAGGAGAACTAAATATATAATTTATGAAAAAATATTAGTAGAATTTTAAAAGTTTGGATACTATTAATTAAAAAAACTGAGCCGTAGGTTATTTTTTTGAATTTTACTGGAGTTTCATTTTTTGTATTATTTGTTTTGTAAATGATTGTAAAAAATTAACACAAACTTTTTTAAATCCTATTTAGTAATTAAGCTCAAAAAACTTTTAAAGTTACTTTTTTGGTAATAAAAATACGAAAATGAATAATATATAGCTTTATTAACGTAATAAAAATGAATCCGATTCATTGCATTAGAAACTGCAAAAATATTGCAATTCTTATGTGCAATTGACAATCAACAATAATTGGTTGGTCAATTGACCGGTCATTTGACCAGTCAACTGACCGCCCAACACTATTAGTAAACCGTTTATAAACCGAATATTTTTTTGTAACATTCGAAATTTCTTTGTTACAGTTTTATTTTTTTTGTCTCAGAATTGGCTAAAAACATTTTCCAGGGGTAGTATCCAGGGGGCTAAAAACACTAAATTCATTAGCAGTTCCGACATTTATCAGCTAATTTTTGGGTTACAGTTTACTTGACCCAAAATTTTGATTTCGATTTCGAAATTAGGGATTATCCAGAAATCATGTGACCATAAAATTGTCTTTTTTTGACCCCTCCCCCCTTTGTGATCACCCGTGACTTTTTCGTTTACCCTCTCCCTCCCTCCGTGACCCAAAAACGTGACCAAATTTTGAAAAATGTGTTATTTTGCAAAGCTATCAAATTCAAATATTTTTAAAAATCTTTTAAAAGATGTTTTTTTGGTTATTATTAATAAAAATTAATGTTGTTATATAAAAAACTGATGTAATAAATGAAATATGTAGCTCAAAAAATGATATTGATGTAAAAGGGTTCGGTTTTAAAAGACAAATCAAGCTTTTAGATTATTCAACCATGCTGACCATTATAGAAATATTAGATACAAAAAAAGCAGTAATTTTGAGAAATTCAACCGCCTAAAATATA
The DNA here is from genome assembly GCA_964035985.1 of Panagrolaimus superbus. Taxonomy (NCBI): domain Eukaryota; kingdom Metazoa; phylum Nematoda; class Chromadorea; order Rhabditida; family Panagrolaimidae; genus Panagrolaimus; species Panagrolaimus superbus. The sequence goes on from OZ038357.1 coordinate 3,762,943, forward strand.
CTTTGTTTTTTGCGCACCTTTATCATTTGGGGCAAATCTAATATCAAATATCATTTTAGCGGATTTTCCGTTTTTTACCTTAAAAAATTAAAATAAGCTTCATTTGGGCCAAAATTAAATAAGCAATTTTTGAGAAATTTTTTTTGGCGTAACGCAAAAATGCTATGTTTTCCTATAAAACTTAAAGGGAGCGGACGGTTTGCGACTTTTTTACCGTCGGAGCATGCAAGATCCTGACAATCAGGATCTTGCATGCTCCAGTGTTTTGTCGGACATTTTTTTAATCGTTGCGAGACCCAAATTATGAAAAAAGTACTAAAACGTCCGCTCCCTTTAATTTAAATTTGTGAACAAAACACAAAAACACGTTGAAAAATGATCACGGACCAACGATAAACCTCCCCCCATGATTTTTCGTGACATTTTCTCCTACCCGCTCCTCCCCCCATCTCGTGGTCACATGATTTCTGGAGAGTCCCTTATCAAAAATTTCCAAAAATAGTATAACTCAAAAATCGATAGCCCTGACCGAAGTGAATTCGGAAAAGTCATTCATATTTGCTGCAAAAAAACATGATTTCATATATGTCAGCGAAGTTCAAAAATAACTCTAAATTACAGTAATCGAGTTACAGTATTCACCAAACTCCATTATTTAAAGCTAGATACTGACATCCGAAAAAATGAAAAAAGATTTTTAGGCAAAATTTTGCACAGAAGGAATGAATCGAACATATACGGAATTTTTAAAATATAAATATCAAGTTGCTCGAAGATTTCGTCGTTGGAGAAAAAAGGGAAGAATTCGTTCAAATTCTGTTAAAATTGGTGAAGTGATAATTGCGGGGGGAGAAGATGAAGTAGCTGAATTTATTTGGACCCATTTAGAAAATACCCAATTTGTTGAAATTCCATTTTTATTAATTTATACTTTGCTTCTGAGTTATGCCACGGCAGCCTCATATGCAATTTCATGGATGGAAGGATGGACAATTTTTGATGCCTTCTATTTTTTATGTTCATCTGTTTTGACAATAGGTTTTGGGGATTTGGTGCCGGTAAATGATAAATTTGTTTTGATTACTTTATTAATTGTTTTGGTTGGACTTGTTTTAACGACAACAACGGTGGATATTGTTGGAGCATATTATATTGAGAAGCTGCATTTCTTTGGTCGACGACTTGATTCAGAGGTTTGTTCTCGAATTTAAAAGGCGGGATAATAATAAAAACTGAAGTGCCTTCCTTAAACATTATCTGATTTATTAATTTAAAATTACTTTTTTTTTGAATATTTATATCCAATACAGTATAACTGTGTGGTGTTTTTGTGCAAAATTTTGAGATGAAAAATTTTTTACGATTGCTGTTTGAGGCGATATTTTATTCTATGTAAAATTTGAAAACTGAAAATGTTTTTTGTGTGCCGAAAATTTACATAATTTTTCGTTACAATTTCGATTTCGGCATTTTTCAGCAGTTTTTTTGAGTTGGCAATATCATATTCGGAATCAGCATGCTCGAAAACCTTGGAAACGGGGAAATTAGGAAATTTTGTTGAAATTTCGCTTTTTTATGATTCTAAATTTCGAGGGTTTACGGTATTCAAATATTTTAAAATCAGCGAGCGGGACGAGTTGGAGGAAGATATTCCGCCTCCTAGGGTAAAAAATGCCGGGAAATCCGAGGGTGGCATTTTTGGAACTGGCAAGTGAAATGCCGCGGCAGGAGAATGGCACAATGCCGGAATTTCGATTTTTTTGGGTCCCGACACGATTTTCAAGATTTGAAAATGAGATATTCGGATTCAGCGACCTCGATTTAGTTTATACCGAAACAAATTAAGTCAATATCTCCAACGGCAACTGAGATAAAAAAATGCCGTTTTGTACTTCAATGGCATAAAAAAGTGCCAAAATGGCACTTTTAGCCAAAAAGCCTTGGCCAATAATTTTGTTAAGGGTATTCGAAAACATGGGTAAAGTTTCAAAAAATTTGTTTTTTTTTGTGTTCGGGCGCTGGTCGCTGCATCATTTTTTTCTCAAAGAACGCGTTTTAAGCTCATTTTTTTCATATATTTACACGAAAAATTTATACTTTAACTGTTTTGCTTTTGGTGTTTTTCTAAATTTATTGGCCCGTTTTTAAAATATTTTTATTAAAAACTGTTACATATTTGATATAAAAGTCTTAAATTATCATTTAACAAGTTATTTTCAAATTTTTAGGATCCATTAATATGGCTTAAAGCAGTTCAACAAAAGCGTATTGAAGCAATGAAACGTGAGGCATTTCGAAAATTGTTTGAAACTATTACAGCCCTTAATCATATGCATTTAACTGGAATGAAAAAGCATGAATCTGTGACAAGTTCAACTACAGAAATAAATGAAGGCCTACGATTACCAGATCCACCAAATCCTCCAAGAGATATTGTTGCTTCAAATGCAACAGCTGGATCAGTTTGTCTTAAATGGGATCCCCCAATATTTTTGGAGGAAGGAAAACGGTATTGGTATACTTTAACCTTTAAAACGAGGTAAGAATTTTTGATTTAAATTTTAAATTATGAGATATTTTAATATATTTGACTAATTGGAAAACTGCAAGATCGGCTTTAATTTTTTTTAAAATTAAATTTGTATCTCTAAAAAACAGTTAATTGCTAAAATTGAATATAGTTAAAAATATTTGGTTGTTTTTCAAAAGCATCCAAAAGCTTTAAAAAATTTATTGTTAGGACCAAATTATTTAAACATAATAAAAACTGTAACGGTCGGAAATTATACTAAATTAATTAAATTAATTGCCAGCAAAAAATTAGTTATGTGAACAGAATCCATTAAAGCTTTTTTCAGTGTTGTGTCGGACAATTTTTAAACTGCTGCAACACCAGCTCCGACTCTGGAGCTGGCTCCGAGGCTTCATTGCCTGCCCCGCAACAAAACTAGTTTTTTCTTTCAAAATTTAAGTGAATTTTTGATTAAAAAATATATAAATACAAATTAAAATGATAAATATTACTGATATTAAAAAAGCCTTATTTTAAACATTTTAAAAATTAATTTTTTAACTCCTACTTTAGAACCCCACAACGACGAAATCATTTAACAGTTATTGATTTTATTACCACTGATCACTATGAAGTCACAAATTTAAAGTCTTTCACTTTATACGAGTTTTCATTAGTTACAACAACAAGATTTGGTTCAAGTAAATCAATTCGAACCCAAGAATATACTGAACCCTGTACTGTTCCACAATCTGTGACCCTTGATGCAGTGAGTAGTGAAACAGCAACAATAAGTTGGAAAGCTCCACGAAAAAATAATGGTGCTGAGGTAAGGGGTTTGAAAAGGGAATAATACTGGGGAGAGAGAGAGAGGTCTTGAAGGGATTAAAAGGAGGCAGTGATATTATTTCGCAAAAATGAATGAACCTGATTTGCCTGAGTTTTTTGTTTTAACACGAAAATAGCTTCTTTTGTCTTCTCGAACTTTTTTCGATGTTCTTTAGAAATTTCGTGAAGAGAAAAAAAGCTATTTTTGTGTTAAACAAAACAGAAAAATCAGGCAAATCAGGTTTATTCATTTTTTTGGAAATACTATCAAAGAACTTGTCTTCTTTAATAAACTGAAATTTTATTACGAATTTCAGAGCTATGTTATACAATTCTCTTCTGAACCAGCCCCACAATTTCGATATTGGCGCCGATATCGTGTTGGTCGAGCTAAAAAGTTTACAATTCCTGAATTAATGCCTGACACAAAATATATTGTTTGTGTAAGTGCCGAACATAATTTTGGCCTTGCTGCAATGTCTAAATCAATTCGATTTAAAACTCGTGCATGGTTTTATGATGAAGAAATATTTAATCCAAGAATGCATATGCTCAGTCCAATCCCTCCAGGTCTTTATCAACTTGGTAATCCAACTTCACGGCAAAAGCTTAGTGTTACAAGTTGTGAATCGGTTCGATAAAAAAAACACACACACACAGAGAAATATTCAGGGAATTTTTATGTTTTTTTGTGTTTAAAATTTTATAATAAAGTAATCTTTCTTAAAAATAAAATGGTGGTAATTAAATACACGAACTGGATTAATGCTCAAATTTAAATAATATAATAGATTTTTAAAGGACCCTCTAGTAAGGATAAAGATATTTTAGACGTGGCCAAGGAAAATGTAAATTATAGTAAACTAAAACTTGGAGTCCATTGTTTAACTGTAAATTTAATATTTTTGAAACTCTTTTTTTAAATTTTAACGTAGCTTTTAAATTTTCAAGTATTTTAACTGTCAAAACTATTTTTTTTACTGCTTTGAATGAATTACAACAAATGACGTGATGGATAGTTTTAATTAAAAACTGTAAATTTGGAAAGATCCATTTTTTTAAACTATTTCCAAACAGTGATGTGCCGGGCATTTTCTATCGACTCCGACTCCGGAGTCGAAGTCAGAGTCAATGAATGAAGTCGACTCAAAATTTAAAATTTTCTTTAAAACACGTAACAATGTTTTTACTATTAAATTGCTTTAAATAATTAAAAAATTAATATTTGAAACAAAAAAATTGTTTTAAAAACTTTAAAAAAATTTTTAAAACTTTTTTTAAGGCAATTAAAACAATCTATTAGAGCTTTTATGTCAAAAAAAGGTGTTTTAGAAACATTATTCTTCAGAATAAATAGTTTTTTAAAGTTTAAAAAAAATTGCTTCTGGAGTCGATGCATCGATTCAACCTCATCGACTCCAACTGCGACTCGGGAGTCGGAGTCGCAACATCAGTGTTTCCAAAGATCCGATTTTTTAAAATAAACATAAAACAGAAAAATTTTTTAATAAAATTTTATTATATCCCTTTTTTCGAAAAATAATAAACATACAAAAAATTGTAATAACAATTTTTAAAAAAAATATTAAGGCACAATTGTTTTTGAAATTTTTGATTCAAATTTCTTTGCAAAGTTTTTTTATCGCTGTTTTTTGAGCTTTAAAAAAATATAAGATCGAATAAAAAAAATAATATATTACCATAATAATAGAAAATATTCGAGTTTTTAATATCAAAATTTGAAAAAAATATATGAGATTCTTTTTGCGTTTTATTTTTTGGCATTTTTTTGCTGCATCCAAAAAAAAGTTACCATTTGAAGATTGATTCATTCATTTTTTAGACCCTTAGAAGTTCAAGTTGATTACCGTAACAAATTGAAATCCAATCTGTAAATATTGTTGACCATGCGATATGATTGATCTCTCCTCCAGCGGCATATGCCAAGATTGGATCATCAACCGGTTTTGGCATATTTCGTAAATCCCATATTAAAGCTTGTGAATCATCACCTATAAAATTGGGATTTCAGATATCCGATAACTTTTTTTATCGTGGATAAAAAAAATTGCTTACCAGCAGTACAAAGATGTGCCGAAGAATGTGGGGCCCATGCAAGGCCACTGACAGATGCGGAATGATTTTTAAGGACTGCAATTGGTACGGATGGTACTCGGATATCAAGGATATACGCTTCATTAGAGCCTTTTGCGAATGTTGCTAAATAATTATGATCTTGTCGATTCCAGGCTAGCCTTAATAAAGGTTTTCGGGCAGGTTCTTCAAAAATTATTGTTGAATATTCCATATGCCTTAAATCAAACATTCGAACAGATCCATCGGCCCCAACTGAAGCAAAAATCTCTCTTCCAGTTCCAAGCTTTGAAAATGCAATATCATAAACTTCTTTGTCATGCGCAATTAGCTGAGTTTTAACGGTTCCCTCGGTCGCTCGGGCAGTATTTCCAACAACTTGACCCGTCTAAAAATATTTTTTAAGCTGATGTTGTTTCTAAAAATTCTTACCTCAATTTGCCATATTGTACATGTTGTATCAATTGATGAAGTCCCTATCAATGAAACATCGGTTTCATTCCAATCTGATGACGTTAAAGGTGCACAATAATCAGAAGTTCGATTCTAGAAATAAATACAAATTTAAATTTAAATTAATCAATATTATTTTTACATTATTTAGCATCACTTCAAGTGATGCACCATGATGTCCCCCAACTCGCCATAAACGTAAATAATCTCCTGTTGTTGCCATCAAATCTGGATATGCTCCTTTCTTAAAAAAATGATATATCAACAAAAACAGACACATTTTTATTACAACAAACATACCGGATCAGGTATCCATAAAATTTTTGTTGAAGGATATGGATGATCAAAAGTGCCAATATGCAAAAAATCTCCTTGCTCTTCTCTCAATTGTACAATTGAAATCTTAAAAATTTTAATAGTTTCCTTCTATTTTTGGCATATATTTTTCAAATGTTTCAAACCTTATTATTATATTCTTCAATAAAACTACCAACAGCAATACGAAATTTTAAATGTGCCTCCGGTCTCATGGACCATGAACATGAATATAATTCATGTGGAGCAGAATATCGATAAACTTCTTTTCGCTTTTGTTGGTGATTATTTGATATTAGGGCACCATGGGGTGGCATGGGTTGCATGAATTGGCTTTGCATTGATTGCTCCGGTAATTGTGACTAAAAATGTGGATATTTTTAAAAAAAAAGTTTAATAAAACTGACATCACAAATGTTAAGCTTTAAATTCGGATAAAGGTTTGAAACTGAGATAGATTTATTAAATCCATAAAAAAAGTTTAAAAATTTAATTACTCAAAAAATGGTAATTAAAAATATTTAACAAAAGGTCGAGATTTTTAAAATTAAACAATTAAAAAACAAAAAGGTAAAAATTAAAGTGAAAAATTTTTTGCATGTTAGAAATTAATTAATTTTTAAAATTTATACTACAACATTTTTAGCAAACTGGTAGCTTAAAACATTGAGAATGGATTTGTTTGTTTAAAATTATTTACAAACCTGTATCGCAGACATTTGTGGATTACCACCTGGTAAAGATCTTAAATTACTTTGAAAACCAAAAGCTGATTGATTATTAGAAATTTGACCAATTGTTGGTTGTTGATAATAATAATATCCTCCTTGAGATGGTGGTGGTTGTTGTAATTGTCCTTGTGAAGTTTGTTGCTGCTGCTGTGATTGTTGTTGTTGTTGCTGGGGATCACCAACGGCCATCTGTAACAAAATTTTAAAAAAAAATTTAAAAAGAAAAATGGATTTTTTATAACAGTTGTTTTAGCCTTTTTTTTCTCTCTATTTTATGTGTTTTTTTTGTTGTTATGTGTTAGTTTTTTTTTTCTTTAAGAAAACTTTAAAAAAAACTTACATAACCTGAAAGTTCGTCATTATTTTGTTGATTTTGTGATGATGTTTGTTGTTGCTGTGGTGGTTGTTGTTGTTGTTGGGGAATAAAAGCATGTTGATTTGGTTGTTGCTGATAAAATTGTGCATCTGGGGGAGATGTGACAGGAAAGGCTTCATAACAATTAAAGCTTCCCTAAAATGAATAATTTTAGATATTTAATCTTTTAAAAAATTCAATTATATAAATTAAATATTATAATAATCCCATTTGTAAAAGAATTTATCAATAATTGACATCGTCAAAAAAAATATATATATATATTACCTGAAACGGAGGCTGCTGAAGTACCTGCTGCTGCTGTTGTTGGGGTTGCTGTTGGGGTTGTTGTTGAAGTTGTTGTTGCTGAGGGGGTAAAGGACCCCGTTGATTTTGCATCATTGTATCCATAATGCAAAATCAAAAAACAATATTTATAAATATATTTTATATAAACTTTTTTTTTGATCAGTAACAGCAGCTAACAAATTAAATCAAAATATATTTCAATCAATAATAAAAATTTCTGATTTCTGTTAAATATAATGAATCACAAATCTTCTTGTTCCTCTTTTAAAAATAACAATTAGCACATAAACGTTTAAAAAATTATTTTATTATGTTCAAATATAAAAAAGAACACCAAAAAGAATTTGTTTCTTTTGTAAAAAAAAGAAGAAGCAGCAGCAACAATTTGTTGTTACACACTTTCTCCTTTATCCGTTCTTCTCTTTTTTTTCTTATAATAGGAAAAATATATATATATTTCGGGGGGAGAAGTTTGTCCTTATGCGCCGCGCATTTGGCGCTTTTCGTAAAGTGGTCAGTCAAAAGAAGAGAGAGAGTAGTAACACCAGCAAAAAAAGAAAGAAGGAAGATTACTGATGATGATGGAAGAAAAAAAAATAGAGAGTAGCCAGCTATTTTCGTGCTTTAAATTTTATTCGTTTCAAGAGTGTTTTTTTTTGGCAAAATGTGAATCCACGAAAATTTGTATTGTTATCGAAAAAAATGTTGTTGTTGATGTTAAACAAAATGATAATAAAAGTGATGATTAATTGTTAAATTTTAATAAAATATACTAGTTTTATTAAACTTTTAACATTCATTATTACTGTAACACTACAGTATATAAAACACTTTTTTCCTATGCATACTGTAATATATTTTTACTTTATTTATTTTTAAATGAGTCACGTTTTTTTTTACAACCCCCATTAAATATTTTGATTTTTTAATTATTTAGTCGAAAAACGGGGATTACTGTAATTGTATATCATAGGTGAATTTATATTATATAATTGTTAATTTTTAGAAATTTAGAAATTTACAACAAAAGTTTTGTTTTGATCTTTTCCAAGATGAGTAATATTCCGGCAACAATGCAAAGGCGGGAAGCTATATCAAAGCGGAAAGTACTGCAAGTTTTTTTAAAGATTTTTATCAAAATAAAGTAACTTATGATTTTGTATATTATTACAGTTTAATGGGAAAATCTGGTTCTGGTAAAACAAGCATGCGATCAATTATTTTTGCAAATTATATTGCACGTGATTGTGATAGACTTGGTCCAACAATGGAAATTGAGCATGCACATGTTCGGTATGTTTAATTGCTAAATGTTTTTTATCATAGGAGCTAAAGCAATTTGTTTTACAATGTTAAAAATTATACATTTATGTTTACAGATTCCTTGGAAATATGGCATTACATTTATGGGATTGGTAAGCTTTTTTTTATCATATATCATTACAAATGTTAAACAAAATATTTTAGTGGTGGCCAAGAAACATTCATGGAAAATTACATGACTTCACAAAGAGATCAAATCTTTAAAAACGTTCAAGTTTGTACCACTTTTTAAAAAACAGATTTTCTAAATAATTTTTATCATTAATTTTACAGGTTTTGATTTATGTCTTTGATGTTGAATCCCGTGAAATTGATAAAGATTACCGTAATTATCAAGGCTGCTTAGAAGCTTTATTACAAAATTCACCTCAAGCTACCGTATTTTGTTTGATTCATAAAATGGATTTGGTTTCGGAAGAAAATCGAAATAAAGTTTGTTGCTTTATAAAAGAAAAAAAAAGATGAAAAACTTCATTTATAGGTTTTTCAAGAAAAAGTTGAAGATGTTCGAAGAATAACCAATAGTACGGCCGAAAGATTACATTCAAGTGCAACAATTGAATGTCATCCATCATCTATTTGGGATGAAACTTTGTACAAAGCTTGGTCCGCAATTGTATATCATTTAGTTCCAAATGTAACTGCAATGGAACAAAAGTTGAATCAATTTGCAGATATTATTGAAGCGGATGAAATTCTTCTCTTTGAAAAAGCAACATTTTTGGTTGTTGCACAAGTATCTAAAAAAGAATTTACTGATCATCATCGATTTGAAAAAGTCTCAAATATTATAAAACAATTTAAATTGTCATGTAGCCGAATGGGGGCACAATTTGATTCTATTTTGGTTCGAAACAGTGAATTCTCGGCTTTCATTGATTCTTTCACAAATAATACTTACATTATGTCAATTTGTGATGGAAATATTTCAACTGCTGCAGTTTCGATGAATATCAAATCTGCAAGAAAGCATTTTGAAAAGCTTGATGCGAAATAAATAATTCTACAGTATACTTTTTCTTTGTGGTGCACTTAGACTTTTCAAATCATTTGCCGCCGAATTTACCTCTAATAAAATTGTTTTAAAAAATTTATTAAATCAAATATGTTATTCATCGTTGTATTATTTTGTTATTTAAAAGTATATTAAAATATTTAACTTAATTTTTGTGTTTTATTTTACAGTTAATCGGGTTTTTTGCCAATTTATTTATGTTCATATTTTGCACAAATTTTTGTTTATTAAAATTTTACAATAAAAATTAGTCATTATTGCTACTGTCACAGTAGTACCCTCGAGGTCAAAATTTAAAGCACTTTTTTAATAAGTTTAGTTTTGTTAGATCTTTTTTTTTTGGGGATACGGTATACATTTCAAGCGATAAAATATAAAAGGTCTTAAAATTGAAAAAATTTTTACAATTTAAAAGGTTTTTGCTGCTATTAAAATTTAAAGTTTAAAAATAAATGATGATCAATTTTTGTAAATGCGATTTACATTACAGTTACAAAAATTGATGATGATTTTTTATAAGTTTTTGAATTTCCCGCCTGTGCGCCGGTATACTGTAATCGTGCGGCCAGTCCATTTCTTCCCATTTGCAAATAAGCAGCAGCAAGCGGCGGTCATTCATTCCTTTTTTTTCTTCCCGCGAGCGTGTGAGCGACTGATCTCTTCCGTCCAAAATGAATAAAAATAACCGCTGCTCTCTTAGAAAAGGAAGGAATGAGCTGCTCACTTGCATACAGTATTCCTACGAAGCAGCGGGAAATTTAAAATTTACAAAAAAGGTTTTACAGTGTAAAAACCTTTTTGGGAGAAAAAGGATAAGTAATAAAGCGTCATTCCTTGAGGTTTAGGGTAGTCTATGTTAAACATACCAGAGAGGCAGGGCCGAAACTGCTTAGGGAACTTGGTGACAGTTCACCCCCCTTCGTATCAAATATAAAGTGCAAAAATGAATCCATACTGAGTAAAATGAGAAAGTTTTATAAGTAAAAGGAAGTTCGACCCCCTTACTTTTGACCTATTTTGGGCCCTGAATAAATCGTCATTCCTTGGGGTTTCGGGTAGTCTATATTTAACATACCAGAGCTATTTAGCTAAACTTTTTATTATATTAATTAATTGGTTTAAAAACTTTTATATAAATTTATATTGCAAAAGTTTTGTTGCAGTAAGTTTTTTTACTTGCTAGTTTTATTGGCTTTCTCTATTTCAAAATATTTCTTGGCCAAATGCTCTTCAAACCTTGACATGTTTTTTTGTAGCCAAACTTTTTTTTGCTGCTGCTCAAGGTTTCCCCAATATTTTTTTTCTATCATATGTTTTCCGTGTTATTAGTTTTGTTTAAACAAGCGTAATACTTAATTTCATTATTTTTTCTAGATAAACTTCAGCAAGAATGCCACCAAAGAACGCAAAGAAAGGAGGCAAAAAGCCTGCTGCTGATGACGAAGATATTGATGCTCTTCTGGCACAAATTGAAGCTGATGAACAAAAGTCAAAGCAAAAGCAAACAAAGAAAGGCAATGCTACAGGTTTTTATTAACATTTTGAAGCTTTTTTAATCTTTATAATTTGTTTCAGGAGGCCCAGCTTCAAATGGAACAGCTGCTAATGGGGAAGGTAAAGGAAAAGCGGATTCTGCAAATGATTATCTTAAAGAAATTGCTGCAATGAAACCAATTGATGAACAATTTCCTGATAAAAATTTTCCTACTGGTGAAATTATGGAATATCTTCCTGGTACAGATGACCAAAATGCAGAAAATCGAATGACAAATGAAGAAAAGAAAACTTTGGATAACACCTTCGAAGATACATATCGGGATATCCGTCGTGCTGCTGAATCACATCGACAAACACGTAAATATGTTCGATCTTGGATTAAACCTGGTATGACAATGATTGATATTTGGTAAGCTTGTAACTTTTGGGATATATTTTGAATCCAATACTTATTTGTCTCCTTTTTTAGTGAACGTCTTGAAGCACATAGTCGTCATATGATTAAAGAAAAAGGTCTTGAAGCTGGTTTAGCTTTTCCAACTGGATGTTCCTTGAATAATTGTGCTGCACATTATACACCAAATGCTGGTGACACTACAGTTTTGAAAGAATCTGATATTTGCAAAATTGATTATGGTGTCCATATCAATGGGAGAATTATTGATTGTGCATTTACAATCTCTTTTGATCATAAATTTGATCCATTAATGGAAGCCGTAAAAGAAGCAACAAATGCCGGCATTAAAGCTGCTGGAATTGACGTTCGTCTTTGTGATGTTGGAGAAATGTAATAAGTTTAAAATTTTTGAAATCTTAAATTACAATTTCACCAAATACAATTTCAGTATCGAAGAAGTTATGTCTTCTCATGAAGTTGAATTGGATGGTAAAACTTATGTTGTGAAACCAATTCGTAATCTTAGTGGTATGTTATATTCTTTGTTTTACGCTTGCCATTATGTTATGTAACATTGGCTACTTTTTAGGTCATTCAATTGAACCTTATCGTATTCATGCTGGGAAATCTGTTCCAATTGTTAAAGGTGGTGATCAAACAAAAATGGAAGAAAATGAATTTTTTGCTATTGAAACTTTTGGTTCTACTGGAAAGGGATATGTTCATGATGATATGGAATGCTCGCATTACATGCTAAATTTTGAAGCTGATCCTGTTCGTTGTCAAGGCATGCTTCGGCTTGCTCGTTCAAAGCAATTGCTTCATACAATTAAAAATAACTTTGGAACTCTTGCATTTTGTCGTCGTTGGTTAGATCGTCTTGGAGAAACAAAATATCTTATGGGTTTGAAAGATCTTTGTGACAAGGGTATTGTTGAAGCATATCCCCCACTTTGTGATGTCAAAGGATCATATACTGCACAATGGGAACATACAATTGTACTTCGTCCAACTTGCAAAGAAGTTATTTCTCGTGGTGAAGATTATTGATTGTTACTTTCTTCTTATTTTGTTTGTTTTTCGTGCATATTTGTCGGTGTCTGCTTCTTTTTAGATAATGTTTATCTTATTTTTTTTATTATAGTATGTTACCACAAAATATTATTAAATAAAGTTCTTTGAGAACAAATGGTAAATAGAGCAAGAGAGATTACGGTATTAAATTCTTTTTGATAGTTCTTATAATATAATGCAAATGATGAAGATTATTTAAAGCTTCATAAGATTCTTTAAGTTGTTCGGTAAAATTTATCAGAGGTGGAGAATTTTGTGGTAACCAATTTTCAATAATTTTTACAATATCTCTTTCAACTTGGTCAACATATTCTTGTGAAACTTCTGGTTGACCTTCTTCAAGAGGGCTATATTCAAATGAAAGAAAAGATTCAATTTGTTGATTATCCTAAAATTATTAATGTTTTTTGCTAAAAATAATATAAGAATATTAATTTACAATCATAAAATTTGCAAATGTTCCAAAATGAAACATTTCAAAATTTGTTGTAAATTCAAAAAATTTCCATGTTTTTGCAACTGCTGCATTTACGGCATCCCTTGAACGAATGGGCGGAAAATCATTGTTACTAAAAATATAAAAAAATGTGTTACGGTAGCTTTTATTTGTCGATTACTGATAATTTTCCATATTTTTAAAAAATCGTCTTTTTTTATGCCAATCACTTACAGAGTCATTGCAATAATATTTGGAAGATATTCCAAAAGATCTTCAAATAGAACGGCATCACCATTTTCATATCTTACGGAAGTCCCACATAATCCCAAATCTTCAACATTTCCCGATGAAGTTAAAAACTTGAACTCATTAAATGTAATAGTTGGAGAACAATCATGTAAAAATAAATATCTTATATCACAAACAGTAATCTTTTGAAATAATGCCGGAAGTTCCAAGTATCGATATAAACGAATCTTTTCTGTAATCCATAAATTATTTGGTATCGTTTCAATTCCTTCTCCCGCGACGACTTTTCCATCCAAGCCCCAATATTGCCAAAAATTATGCTGATTTTCAATGGTTTGAATAGGAAAATATGGAAAATTTTTATATTTAAAATATTTACAAACTTTCATTAATTTTAAAGATTGTCGAGGTGGGGCATTATATTTAATCCATTTTAAAACATCCCATGGATATAAAACGCTGACTTTAAAAATATTTCTGACAAGTAAAAAAAAATGGAAAAAACGATGAATTTTACTCACTTAGGCAAAAATAATTTTTTTATATTATTTTACTCATTTTAATAAATAAGAGGATTTTTTATTAAATTTTTACTAATTTTTTACTTGAGGCATTTTTGAAACAAAATTTTATTTTTGCCTCACTTTTTTTTGAGGCATTTTCATTTTGCCTCACTTTGAGGCAATTTCATTTTGCCTCACTTTTTTTGAGGCAATTTCATTTTGCCTCACTTTGAGGCACCTGGGGTTCGAACTTTTGACTTCTGTGCTTCAAACTTTTTGTTTGAACCACTCGGCCATTGAAACAACAAGAACGCGCGTCAAAAAAGAAACGTAAGAAAAATATGTTTTTTTTTCTCTTTCTTTGCACTTTTTTTGGTTGTTTTTTGTTTTTTATAGCATTTTTTCATTTTGTTATTGATTTTATCATTTTAGAATAAATGATATAGTAATATTTCATTATTAACACCAAATATATTTATTTACAAAAAATGTACAGGAAAAAATAATAAAATTTTTTAGCAAAAAATAACATAATTACGAAGATTCATTATCGTTTTCCTTCTTTTTTTTCGGTGGTGGACTTGTCATAGAATGGACTATTGAACTTAAATTTTCATCACCAGTTACCGTTATTCCATTTTAATGATAACCATTTTTTTGAATTATCAAGAGATGGTGATGGACGTGTCACTGTAAGAATTGCGCAATTTATTCGGTCCGAAGAATTTGTGATGAATCAGAAGAGCAAGACAGATGCATTTCGTCTTTTTAAAGTAATTTTTAAGCAAGTTTAAAGTTATCAATAACAACAAAAACTTATAGCCCCTGATTTAACAACATATCAACGAATAATCCCATTATCTTCATTTAATGAAGAAAAACATAAAAAGTTATGCATGGATCTCGTGGAACAGTTCCAACGGAAGGTGTACAAAAATTAATTGATTTACCACAATTCTTACAAAATCTACCAAAACCTGAAACTCTTGAAGTACTTTTGAATCGATTTAGAAGCAAGGTTGCTGAACCAACAGCTGATGCATCAATCCCTCAAGATTTAGAAAATGAAAATTTAAAAGAATTTATGGCACGCATGGTTGAAAAAGCTTGGCCTAAAGCAGCTACTTCTACTGAAATATCTCAAAAAAGCACTACACCACAATCAACTGCATCAAATTCATCAACAAATAGCAAAACACCTGCAAATCCTTTAGTTTTGAATTTAGAAAGAGCGAGGCCAGCCGAAGATGAAGTTCCCCTTGAAGCACTGGCCACAAAAAGACCAAGAGGAAGACCAAGAAATGTCATTCAACCATAAAAAACATTTTTTATTTTTCGCTAAAAAAATTTTATTATTTTTTCCTGTACATTTTTTGTAAATAAATATATTTGGTGTTAATAATGAAATATTACTATATCATTTATTCTAAAATGATAAAATCAATAACAAAATGAAAAAATGCTATAAAAAACAAAAAACAACCAAAAAAAGTGCAAAGAAAGAGAAAAAAAAACATCTTTTTCTTACGTTTCTTTTTTGACGCGCGTTCTTGTTGTTTCAATGGCCGAGTGGTTCAAACAAAAAGTTTGAAGCACAGAAGTCAAAAGTTCGAACCCCAGGTGCCTCAAAGTGAGGCAAAATGAAATTGCCTCAAAAAAAGTGAGGCAAAATGAAATTGCCTCAAAGTGAGGCAAAATGAAATTGCCTCAAAAAAAAGTGAGGCAAAATGAAATTGCCTCAAAGTGAGGCAAAATGAAAATTGCCTCAAAAAAAGTGAGGCAAAATAAAATTGCCTCAAAAAAAGTGAGGCAAAAATAAAATTTTGTTTCAAAAATGCCTCAAGTAAAAAATTAGTAAAAATTTAATAAAAAATCCTTCATTATAGAAAAAATAGGCATTTTAATAAAAAACTATTTCTTTTTCACAACGTCAAGGAAAATTCATCGTTTTTTCCATTTTTTTTGACTTGTCAAAAATATTTTTAAAGTCAGCGTTTTATATCGATCATCATAGGTAACAATCTTCATTACAGTAACCAAATTGGGAGCTAAACAAAGTATATTTATTAATGTTTAACTATCTTTTTGTATTACCGTAACCTAAATAATGTTGTCCAAAAATTTGATTATTGTTATCACTGTTTTTTTCGGTGATAAAGTTGACAGTGACACACCGTCACGGGGCTAACGAAGCTGAAAATAAAAAAATATGTATTATTTTAAAATTTTTTAAATACGAAAACAACGAATTTCAAAATCGTATCACAAATTTAAATAAAAAAATTATTTTTCTTTTGAAAAGAAAAACAACAGTTTCTTTGCGTTTTTCTAAGTTTTATAAATAATACCGCTTTTATCAAACTGCGACAATCTTTGCAGCCACCCATCTGCCAGATGCCATCACCCAAATGAGCTCAATTTGAAATCAAAGTCCAACAAAATTATTTTTAAAATATTAACATTATGGGTATGTAAATGTGTGTGTGTGTGCCTCCATGCACATGGTATCGGGGAATCTGTGACATTGATCAGCCGATGAAAATCGGTGGCATTGAAAAAGATTTTTTTATTTTTAAAAATATCAAAAAAGTCAATCGCTGATTTTAAAAATTTTAAAGGTTAAATTATAAAAAATTTCATAATATTTAAAATAGCAAAAAATTTTTCAAAAACATAATTACCGTATTAAAAAAACAATTCATTCAGAAAAGTTATTAATTATTAAAATAAAATTTAGATTACAAAAACAAGTACTTAACAAAATTTGGAATGATTAAACCCATAAAAAACAAATAAAAAATCTATAATACAGTAATCTGATAAATCCCGTAAAGCTATTAAAAAAATATATATTCCTCCAAAATTTGTACATTTTAAGATTGAATTTCTTGAACAGGTTCCGATGAAGTAAGAAGTTTAAAAGCTGAAACTTCGTCCAGTTCTGCACATTCCCTCGGAGTCATCGGAACATTTGGTTTTCTTTTTGGACTTTGTTGTGTTAGCTTTTCTTTATTATTTGAAGTGCTAAATTGTGATTCAGTATCATCAATTTTTTCATCATTTTCTGGTATTGATGGTGGAAGTGAACGTTCTCGCTTTTCTTCCCAACTAAAATTCATCATTGATACTGATCGACGAGGTGTTGGTGATTGTTCATTCATTGATGTAGATGGAGCACGATTTCGAAGTCTAACAAGTTCTTCTTTATGTGGAATATAATCAGAAATGGTAAAGCCAGCAGTAGCCTTTTGAGTAAATACATCTAAAATTTATATTTTTGAGTAACATATATCTACATTACTTCAACAAACCTGTAAAATCTATAAGACTAAGACGAGGCGAATTTGGAGCAGATTTCGATTTAACTGCTAGCATTCGTTTACGATAAAGATCAAATTCAGCTTCTTTTTGTAAATTACGGTATTTTTGAATATGATCAACCGCTTGTGAATATAAATAGCTACCATTAAAGATTTTAACAATTAAAAGAATAACCCATGTAGCGCCTAAAAATATTAAAAAATTAATCACATCGTTAATATTAAAACAAACCAATAACGATTGCAGGGACATTACTTGTTAAATCAACCGATTGACAGATGGTATGAATAAGCATAACAGCGATTGGAATTGGAATAAAACCCATTCGACGTGAAACTTGATCCGCAAAATCACCTGAAGCAGTTTGTTCTCGACTTTTTGCAACATCAAATGCCAGGGTTGTTGAAAAATCTACAAAGAAAAAAACTTTTACAGTATACCACCTAAAACAAAAAGATTTACCTTGATAAACAATATAACTGATATCATTAAATTTTGTAATAAATGCATGTTTAAAAGCATCTATTAAAATTTCAGAAATTCCAATTGCCATTAAATCTGGTAATAAATCATACAAATAATCTAATCTCCAATGATTTGCAGTCATATTTCGAAGGATAACAAAAACTACAAGGATTATAAGATGAAATCTTTCGCGAACATCACTACATGCCATTTGAAATAAATTTGGTTTTGCAAATTTCTTAAATACAGAACCTTTAAGTTCAACAAAATTATTTGATATTAGAATTGTCATTAATGAACTGCCTTGAGAATTAAATGCAACATTAAGAGTTGTGCCCTAAAATTGATATATTAATGATAGCAGAAAACATTTATAAACAAACTTGAAGTAGAAGTAAAAAAGCATGAAGATACGCATAAACAATAGCACCAGGAAAATATAAAAAATCATGTTTTGCCCAAGTTGTAATCTTCTGTGATGTTAAATACATGCATGAATCAAGTACATCCTAAAATCTATGCTTAACATTTTCAACAAAAATATAGATAAAAATACCTGTCCAAAACTGCTAAACAATTTATCCGCAACTTCCAACATATTATAGGCAATATAAAGCTTTACCAATCCTTGCCCCCGTATTATATGATAAAATCTTGATGTATCAAAGGTTAAATTCATTGCTAATGATGCAAATACGATAATAAAAACTTTAATAAAGTCACATGTTTGCGCAGATCTCCATGGCCGAATTCGTAGTACAAAGGCAAAGATATTAAGCTAAAATTTAAGATAATGATAGTATAGAAAATGAGTACACTTACAACACATCTAAGTGGCAAAATTGTAAATATATAACAAAAAGCATCAAGACAATGAAAAAAACCAAAATATAAAAATTTTTCCAACTCAAATGGTGCAGTCAAAAATGCATTAACTTTATTCTTCTTTTCTTGGTATTTATCTTGATTGTTATCAGCCGAGAATCCTCTAAAGTAAACAAATTAAGACAACCTTTAAATATTTTAATAAATATGCACCTCGTCATTTCCATCAACAAAGTATCATACCATCCATTTCGATCTTGTTGCAACTTTAACAAATCATTTCGATCCTTTTCTTTCACCTTTACATCTTTTTCTTCTTCATCATCAATTTTAACTTTTAAATCATCTTCATAGATAATATTTGATAATTTTCGTTTTCGAAATCCTCGTAAATCTGTTTCACCTAATTCTAATTTTAAGGGACGACGAAGTGCAGCAGCATCGTTTCTTTCATCATCGGTTGAAGGTTCACCAGATTCTGAATGCTGTTGTCGACGACGTAATAATGATTCAGATTCTTCTCCCGTTGAATTACATGTTTTTGAGACCATAGCATTTGGGCGAAAAAAAGATGGTAGTTTTTTTTTTTAAATTTTTGAAGAAAATTTGGGCAAAAAAATGTTTTTGGACATTTTACCAATGTTCAAAATTTTAAATTTTTTTAATCCAGCAAATTTTATTAACTTTTTTAGTGATCCGTTCTCCTATATAATATATCCCTTTTTAATGTAAAAAGTATATGAATAAACGTTTTCAGATCTCAACAATATCATAATGAGTACCCAAAATGGAGTAAGAAAGAGGACCGCCTCACCTGTAGAACCAAAAGATGTTAAAGTTGCAAAAGTTGACATTGTAGAAGATGATGAAAAGCCTGTTTGGTCATTGAGAAAAGCTCAAGAAGAACAACCATCACGGCATTGCCCATTTTTGGGGACAATTGATCGAGGAGTTTTAGATTTTGATTTTGAAAAGCTTTGTTCGGTTTCGCTTTCACATGTAAATGTTTATGCATGTATGATTTGTGGAAAATATTTTCAAGTTTGTTTTGATTTTAAAACTTTAATCCTTTCTGTGTAGCTGCGTTGATAATCGTTTATTTTATTTTAGGGTCGTGGAACAAGTACTCATGCATATACTCATGCACTTGATGTTGATCATCGTGTATTCTTAAATCTTTCAACACTAAAATTTTATTGTTTACCAGAAAATTATGAAATTGTTGATCCTTCATTGGATGATATTCAATATGTTCTTAAACCAACATATTCTCCAGAATACATAAAGAAAATTGATAAAAATACTCAAATGTCTATCGCATTTGATAATACAAAATATTATCCTGGTATTGTTGGATTAAATAATATTAAAGCAAATGATTATGCAAATGTTGTCTTTCATGCATTAAGTCAAGTAACACCGCTAAGAAATTATTTTTTACGTGAAGCTAATTATGCTGAAATTCGTCGTCCACCTGGTGATAAACTTAATCTATTACCAAAAAGATTTGGGGAATTGATAAGAAAATTATGGAATCCTCAAGCTTTTAAAGCTCATGTATCTCCACATGAAATGCTTCAAGCTGTTGTAATTTGTAGTGAAAAAAAATATCAAATTATTAAACAAAGTTTGTTTTGTTGTTACTGTTTTTTTTACAAATATATTTAACGGATATATTTCTTTTTTACAGGTGATGCAAATGAATTTCTTACTTTTCTTTTAAATAATCTTCACGTTGCTCTTAATGGTACAAATAAAACCCCTTCATCAATTATTTATAAAACTTTTCGTGGACGTATGAGAGTTTTTACACGAAAGGTTTTACCCGTTGATGCATCTGATGAAGCTCGAAGAACGCTATTAGAAACAGAAGAATTTCGGGAAAAGGTTGAAGAGCTACCATTTTTAAAGTTAACAATGGAATTACCACCTCCACCATTATATCGTGATGAATTGCTACAAAATGTTATTCCACAAGTTCCATTGGGTACTTTATTATCAAAGTTTAATGGAAGTACTGAAAAGGTTCGTGTATTTTGATTACAGTTTTACTATACTTTTTGATAAAGGAAACTTATGCATTTCATTTATCAAAAATTACGACTGAGCATTTTAAAATGTATACTGTAGCTTGATTTACCATAAATTATGCTTTTAGGAATTCAAAACCTACAATGCTAATTTTATTAAACGTTTTGAACTTATAAGATTACCAGAATACCTCATTGTTGCATATTCTCGATTTGAAAAGAATAGATTTTTTGTTGAAAAAAATCCAACGATTGTTAATTTTCCAATTAGGTTTGTTTTTCCCCCACTTATTTGAACACTGGTAATTTGACTTTGATAATTTTTTAAATATTTTTAGCAATGTTGATCTCTTTGATTGCTTGGCTGAAGATGCTCGATCACTACACAAATTTACAACATATGATCTAATTTGTAATGTTGTACATGATGGACAACCTGAAGGTGGATCATCTCGTGTTCAAGTTATACATAATGTATGTATATTTTTTTTATTACTTTATGTTTGTAAAATTACGGTATCTATTTTTTTAGGGTACAGGAAAATGGTTTGAACTGGAAGATTTGCATGTAAAAGAAATTTTACCACAAATGATTACACTCGCTGAAAGCTATATTCAAATTTGGAAATTAAATCGATCAAAAACTCGTGCAGAAAGAGTTGGTGAAACGGATGATTTACCAGTGAATGCACAAGCGGCTGGGACTGCTGCACCAAAAGCTTAAATTTATTTATTTTTTGACATATTTGTTTTTAATACTGCTTCAATAAAACGAATTTTGTGAGAAAAATGTTTGTTTTTATGTGATGGCATAGAAACGAAAGTTGTATATTGAATTTGGCTATAATTCTCGCTATAAATTTCAGATGAACACTGCACATCCGTTCGGCAGAGTTGCGGGATATAGTGTAAGCTTTTGCGGGGGCGCCCCTTGTCAAAAGTTTTAATTCAGAATACAGTAATCCAAAAATATGATTTTTATTAAATATCTTATTCACAGTAATAAAATATACAAAACTTACATAATATAAGGCACAGAGTACTACTTAAATATAAACATGTTTATTTTTTCTTTCGAAGCATAAATGCCATGACAGCTTCTTGACATTCGTTTGAAACCCAACGATCTCGTAAAACTGCTGATTCATGTTCATTAACTTTGTGCAAAGTGTCACGGTGAACATCTCGAAGAACTTGTTTGTTAACTTTCAACGCTTCTGGAGGAAGTTTAGCGTATTCGGTAATTCGACGATTACATTCTTCAAAGAAAGTTGTAGCAGGAAAGACTTCATTGACCAAATTTCGTTCACATGCTTCTTCAGCCGTAAGCTTTCGACCAAATAAAAGGAATTCAGATGCCTAAAAATCTTTTAATTTTATATCTGTACACAATAAATTATTCAAAACTAACTTTAGAATGCCCCATTAAATATGGAAATGTATAACTTGATGCGCCTTCACAGGATTGACCAAGTGAAACAAATGGAGTATTAAATGTTGCAGTATCAGAAGCCCAAACGAGATCAAAAAGTGCCAAAGTTGACACAGCAATTCCAACCGCTGGACCATTTACACAAGCAATCAACGGTTTATCAAAATCAATAAAAGCAGCAACAAATTTTTGTAAAACTGCTTGAGATTCTTCTGCCATTTTTTCTTTTCCAATTTTTGCTGCTTTTTCAAAATTTGACAAATCATTTCCACTGCAGTAATATGAGCCAGTACCTAAAAATTGGTTAATTTAATTACTGTAACTTTTGAATAAATAAAAAATAATTACCAGAAAAAACAACAAATTTAACATCATTATTTGCAGAAGCTTCTTGCAAAGCTTTTGGAATTTCCCGATACATTTCAGTTGTTATAGCATTGTATTTCCATGGACGGCTAAATTCAATTCGACATACATGATTTGATGTTGTTACATTTAATCCTTCAATATTACCACTTTTTGATAAACTGTAAAATCGAGAAGAAACAGTTGAAAGTTGTTTTGAAAGGAGCAAATTTGGAGCAGCAATTCGAAGCATTTTTTTGTTGATTAAAAATGCTTTTATTTAAAAGCAATCAACAAAAAACGGAGAAAACAAAAATGCGAGTTACGATGATTGTCGTCAAAGTAACAGTAAAGACGAAGTGTATAAGAGTTGTATAGATTATAAGAGTTTATTGATAATAATATTGAGAGCGAAAAATACACGTGTATAATATTAGAATAAAAAAAGTGATGATCAAAAGAATTGTAAAAGTGAGTGAAAAGGAATGAACATTCTAATATTTATGGTAATTTTGAGGTTAATTTATGTGGCAGAACGCCAAGAGCAGATAAATCGCAAAATTTACATTTATTTCATTCTTCCTTTTTTACTACAACCTTCGGCGATGTCAGCCTGCTTAAGCTTTTAATAAACTTTAATTTAACTATATCATAATTATATAATAGTTATGATATAGTTTTGGTTTTTCTTAACTATATAATTAATATCTCAAGGTTTATCTCTATGATTTAGCTCACCACATCTCTTACGGTAATACCTTTACTTGTGTTTTTAAAAAAAACTGTAAAGGAAGCAAAAACAAATAACAGAAAAAAAATAGTTTATATCGAAAAAAATTTGGGATTTACAAAAAAACAACTGCAAAATTTTTCGGAAATTGTGCTTAAAATAAAATGTCAGAATTACGGTATTAAATTTGAGAATGCATTGCTCAAATTAATGCACTATTTTTGCAATGGGAGTGTACGATGTTTAATGCCTTACCAAAAAGGGAATCAAAAGTATTAATCTTTGATTAAAAAATACATAAAACACAATATATTTTTTACATTTTGAAACAGAGTTAGTTGCAAATGATCAAAAAAATCAAATTCAAAAAAAACACTTATTTCAAAAAATTTTAAAAAATGAAAAACGATTATCCAAATCCCATCGAAAAGTTCCCGGTTTTATTAAAACAAAATCTTTTTTATTATCCAATTAAAACTTTATGAAAAATATTTAACTATAAATTGTTAAAATCATTTTTCTCCAACCTTCATTTTCAACAACCATAGGTTGCAAAGAGCCATGTTGCATTCAATTAATAAAAATTTCATATTTGCCATTTTTTTGTTTGCAACATTGGTAACATGTTATTTGGCGCCAACAAAAATAAAATGCCGAAAAGATATGTATTCTCGATTAAGCATTTTAGGGGCCATTAATACTTTTATTCCAACTACCGAAGAATGTTTTGCATGTTTGTATGCAATTCAAAATGATGAAATATATTTTCAAAGTTGTTTGGTAAGTATATTTAAAATATTATAGTGTAACTTTGCAAATTATAGGGTCGAGAATATGAATTTGGATACCGTAATTTTAGTGAATTTGTAAAAAATGGATGTCAAAAAGAATTTAAATGTTACACTTGTTATTTTGATAATTGTAATATCCCTTCGAATACAAATACCAATTCAATGATACCCGTTCAAAAATATAGTAGCTTAAATTCATTTAAATGTTATCACGGAGAAAGAGAAGCTTCACAATTCCAGTTGAGAGAATGTTCTAACAAACGATGTGTAATAGCTTATAATTTTGAGCATCGATATTGGACAACTTCATGTGAGTCCCCATCCACTTATTTTCCTTCATCACAAAATATGACCCTTGATTATTATTACTGTAATACAAGTGAATGCAATTATAATTTTACAATATTAAATGGTACAATTCAATCAGCTGCAACATGGATGAAAAATGTGGAAACAATTTCATCTTCGTCACCAAAATTCGACATTAATTCAACATTATTAAATACCCGCTCATCTTTCTATCGTTCAATGTATCAATCAATAACAACTTTTACGGTAATTGGCAAAATGTTACCAAATGCCACAATGTTTAGACTTACCATTCTCGATTTTTTTGATAAACCTCTTCTAAATTTAAAATTTAATATTAAAAAGAAATATATCTCTTTGACAATACCAAAAAAATCTCGGGTAATTGAGTATCGAAGAAATTTAACTATAAATTTGGAAAATTCAATACAAATTCGATTTAATTCAACTATACTTTTTATCAATGGAATACAGCTTTTTAATTATACTGTCTCATTGTGTGATGCTGTAACACTTTATTATGGGGGTAAATGGGAGATTATCACAAGTTATAAATATGATAATGAAACAGGAATGAATCAAACAATGATAAAATTAAATCCTGAAAAATATGTTTCACCTATTTCAAAATGTTCTCTTCCAGCTGGTTTAAATCCATTAATGACTCCTGACAAGAAAATTTATCATTTTTCAAAGCCATTTGGCAGCGGACAAAGTGTATATATTACAACAAATAACAGTAATTATGGAGTTATAAATTTGAGACTTCAATCAACTCCCTGTGGAGATGATAATATTCCATTTTATATGACTTTATCATGGGCAAATTCTTACTCTTCTAATTCAGTAGATGAACAAGAAAGAACAAAAATTTCAAAAATTTCACCAAATTTAACAAATAACATTATTTACAATAATCCAAAGCTAACAATTTGGTCTCGATCCGGTAATATTTGGAGTGACGGAAAAGTATTTTCATCTTATTCAACATCGTATGCTGGACCAAAAACTCTTCAAATTGATTATCGAAATAATTCTTTGATAATTAAAGATTCATTATTTAATGTTGTATTTCAAGATTCAAGATTTTTTGAAACATTTTCTTCTAAAATACAGTATTTGGTTGTTGTTGATCCATTTTCAGTAATTAAAGATGTTTCGGTAATTGTTAGTAATTGGAGGTAATACGGTAGTATTTAATAAAAAATGTTGTAAATTAATAAAGATCAATTTTTTTTACAATAAAATGTTGGTCTCAAGGATACTGTAGTTTTTGTAAAATGTTTCAATACATTAATTTATTTGATTGCATTTTACTACAGTATATTATATCATCAAAATACAGTACAAAAATAACAAATTATTAATTTTAAATATTTGATACGGTAGCATTTAAAAAATGTTGTAGGGAATAAATTAACAAAGATAAATTTGTTTTACGAAACAATGTGTACATGTTTGTTGATCTATAGGATACTGTATTTTTTGTTTTTTTCGATTGTAATTTATTTCTACAGTATATTATATTATCAAAATACAGTACAAAAGTAACAAATTTTAAATTTTAACATTTGTAATTGTAATATTATTATTATTCTTTATTTCACTCATTCCAACAGTTGCATTTGATGATTTTGTTCGAAAAAAGAATTTTAACATAACTTTTCGATAACTTCCCATTAAAAGCATTGTACAAATTGGATTAATTGCAGAGCCCCAAACTGTTAAAATCCAAACAGGAATATCCAAATATGCAAATATTGAAGACTTGAACATTGTTCCGATAACATTTAGCAGCAGTGGAATTACAGAAGTAATAAATGGAATTAAAGCTTGAATAAATAAAATTTTAGTTAATTGTGTTTGAAGTTCCATTGTTGTCTTGGATATGGTAGCTTTCATTTGTTTCATCTTTTTTATCACTGATATTGAACAAAAAAGTATAATTGTATAAACAATTACATAAACGATTGGGGATAAAATTGCAACACCGGATAAAGTTACAATTGGAGTGGCAAGAAAAATTGGGGCTTCATTTTGAAACCATAAATTTGTTGTTGTTCTTATTAAAGTTCTAGAATATGAAGAATATTCTTCATTTGGCCAAAAATTTTGTGCCCATGTAATCAGCGTAAAAAGTGGAAAGGACATAGATAAAAGGCAAAATAGTGTTAGATAATAATAATTCATGTAATAATTATGTTTAATCACCAAATATCGATAAATGTAATGCAACGGTAAAATGCTAACTTCGGTGCAAACAAAAAATGACACCAAAGCTGAACCAAAAACGGATAAAGGTATTGGCAAAAAAGCAGCTAAAGCTTGATTATCAAAAATGTTGAAATATAAATTATTGATTTGAAGTGGAATCTAAAAATTAATTCTTATCACTTTTATCAGCTACAGTATTTTAGATAAAGATAAAAATTTACTTAATCTTTTTAAAAACTTACAGCTTGAAATAATAAAGTCCAAATTGAAAGATTTAAATCACAAAAAATTGTAATCATTAAAACTTTTTTATACGGTTTTAACGGCTTTCGAGTATGATAAATTACCAGGAATCCAAGTAAAACATTTGAAAAAATTCCAACAATTTTTGAAATTATTACATTATAAAATTTTAAATCTCGAAGTTTTGAATCCATAAAACTCATGATTCTGAAATTAATTAAGTGAATACAGTTAATGAAAGGCGATCCAGAAGTTTATATTTCTCAGTAAATTTAAAAATTTTGATCATTTTTTTGAGTTTTGGTAACTAGTTATATAACTTAAAATTGGCAAAGATTTTAAAAAATGGTTTTGGAAGGAAGTCAGGTTGTTCCAAAAGTTTTTGCGTTTGTTTTTTTCTGTGGCAAATGGAACTGAGTCAGTTAAAAAATCTGAAATTTAGCATGAAGGTAACCGAGGATGTGGGTTAGATAACGTGATGTCGATTTTTTTTGATATCAAAAATTTTCATATGATTCTGGAGCATTTTCTGTGCGGGACCTGGAATTTTCGCGGATCTCGTGGAACGAGCTTCTGGAAAATTCGAGTTTCAGAGTTTTATAGGTAATTTTAACCCATAAAACTCTGACACTCGAATTTTCCGGGTCTCCACAGAAAATGCTCCAGAATCGTACGAAAATTTTAGATATTAAAAAAAAATCGACATCATATTATCTAACGCACATCCTCGGTTACCTTCATGCAAAATTTCAGGTTTTTTAATGGACCCAGTTCAATTTGCCACAGAAAAAACCAAACGCAAAAACTTTTGGCACAACCTGATAAAACCGCTGTTGTTTTTATAAAAAAATTAGTATGTTTATGTTAAAGAGGAATATCAAAAAGAAAATTTCGGAATTTGCTTGCTACAAAAAAAAGAAAAATAATCATGTGTAACTTACTTTTTGTCTGATCAAACCCCTTTTATTATAATAATATATATTTTTTATTTATGGGGGTTAACTATTACTTACCATTGGTATACTGTATTGATGTATAATTGTTTGTTTGAGTTTTTTTTTTCTACCATAATATTTACATTTAAAGTTATAATTGTAGTATATTTTTTTTTGTATTTTAGTCATGTAATTGTAAGCCAAAAAAATTTATTTCAATGAGGAAGTTATGTTTCAAATTTTTATCGAAATTATCACATTTGATAAAAATGGAATCCGAATAAAATGCTACCCGAAAAAAAAATATGATAACGAAATCAAGTCAAGTTTTCCACCATGTAAAAAGATATCTTTAAAAGAATACAGTATTTTGCTGATTTGTACACTAAAAAAACTGTACATGTTTTCCTGACACAGTTTTATTAAAAAACAGTAGATGGTATTTGTAAGAGACAATCAAAAGTAAAAAATTCAAA
This sequence comes from Panagrolaimus superbus, assembly GCA_964035985.1. NCBI lineage: Eukaryota > Metazoa > Nematoda > Chromadorea > Rhabditida > Panagrolaimidae > Panagrolaimus > Panagrolaimus superbus. The sequence continues at coordinate 3,791,153 of OZ038357.1, forward strand.
CAAAAATAATAAACATGAAAAATACCAAAATTTACAACAAAGTATTACCAAACACAGATTATTCCATCGCACAATTATCAATTTGCTTCTTTATCAAATTATATGATGGGGTTGGGAAGAATTTTATTAGATCAGGATTATCTGCCTTTCTTTCAGTAACTGCAATCCCACAATATGCCAAACTATCCAAGATGACACGAAAATAATATTCAACTGGGAATTCTTGGAGATATTCCGGTATATCATTATGTTTAACATCCGAAAATCTTTCAAGAACTTCATGATACAGAATCGGGCGACGTTCGTATGCAATATCAGAAATCATTTCATGCACCAGTTTATAATCTTCAAGCCCCGGTTGATCCTGAAATAAAATAAATTAATACAATATTTCATGGTAAAATAGAAACAAACCAAATTATCAATAACATTTCGAACCGAATATTCTTTTGTATCTTTAATAATTGCGCGTTGGCCTTTCCTCAACTTCTCCGATTCATACACTTCTGGCACCAGGTAATCACAAATAATTTCAATTAATTCTCCATAAATTACTTTCTGTTTTTCATTATTTTCTTTTTCAACTTTTTTAAAATCAACTAAACATGCTTTTATTTCACCACTCTTTTTTTCTCCAATTAAATGCAAGCATTCTTCAAAAAGTTCAAATGGTTTGATCAAATCTTCTGGTCCATTTGTTTCAGCAGCCCTTGTAAGTGAACTAAAATAACTAGAAAATTAACAATCACTCACAAAGTTAGTTCAAAACATACTCTTCAAGTTTCCCAGATACTCCAAGACCATTCTGTAAATTTTTCAGCAAATGACAAATTTGAGCTTCCTTTTTGGATGTAACAAATTTTACCAAATGAAGTTTTAACCGACGAGTTAATATTCTATCAGATCGATGAAATTTATTATATAAATCTAATTCTTCTTGAACTGTCGAAAGGTATAGCGGAGTTTTTGATAAACCTTCGCTTACAAGTTGAACAAAATTCTGTTGATCATAAATGGAAGAAGTATATGCTGGAATTCCAAGAAATCCCAAAGAACTTTCTTCTCCAAGATTAAACATTGTTACAAAGATAAGAACAGCTTTTTGAGATCTAAAATATTTAAAGCATAAATATCAACTATAATACAGTAATCCTAGTAAAAAAAGTTTGTTAAAAACAATTCGCTTACCTTTCCATCAGCAAATCAACAAATTTTTTAAAGAATTTTTTATCAAAAGCATCTGATACATTAAAAATTCCAATAAATTCATTCGCTTCTTTTTTCACATCACTTAGTAATTCCTTTAAAGTTGGTTGAGAATTATAAAATTTAATATTCTTCTTCTCTTTTCTCTCCACCAAAAGTGCTTTCATTTGTTTATAAAATTTTTGAGGTTGAAAGGTTGACGTTGATAAATATGCACATCGAACAGATTCATAAAAGCTTGTTTCATCATTGAATAATTTAAACATAAAAGAATCAATAAAGTTTAATGAAAAACTTTGTGATAATGCTTCTTCAATAACTTTATCAATGAGGGGAGAATAAAAATCCATGATCTTTTTTGAAGCTCCTTCATCTTTGTTACGTTTAAAAAAGCCTTTTTTTCCTTCAAAAGTAATAGCATTCATTATTGGCAGTTTAGGAATAGAATAAGATTGGTATTAAATTAAATTTTAACAAAATCAGAAGGACGCGCAAAATGCATTGTATTTTTTTACATTTAAACTTTTTGCAACGCGGTAAAATTTTGTCATCGAAGGGACAAATCGCCAATCAGCAAAAAAAGACGCAGCAACTTTATAAAGAAATAAATGAAATTCATGTCATTATAATTTATAATAGCCAAAAGTTGACGCTCGAAATTATTTCAACGATGAACATATAAATGCAGTGATGTCAAATGCGGCCGAAAATGTCGGCCGGCCGCGGCCGCGGCCTAAAAATTTACGGCCCGGCCGGCCTGCGGTCGACTTTTTTTAGGCCGGCCGCGACCGGCCTCGTTATATTTGTAAAAATTTTTACCATAAGTACATAAAATTTCTGTATTTTTTTTATATGCAATGCTGGATATCAAAAAAGATTGCAACTATTTTTTTATCATTTAGGCGAGTTTTCACTACTTTGAAATTATGATAATTCTATTTTCTATAAGTTTGGCGTACAAATTCAGGGTATTTGTAAAAAATTTCGAAAAACGCGGCCGACCCCGGCCGGCCTTATCTTCGGCCTGGCCGGCCTGCGGCCGAAAATATAACGGCCGGCCGGCCGCAGGCCAGGCCGGCCGCGGGCCGGCCGAGGCTGGCCGGCCGCATTTGACATCCCTGATATTGAAGCAGAAATTAGCAGAATTCAAAATATTAAGCAAGAACATGTTGATTCTGGAGCTTGCAGATTGAATTCTGATCATACTGCACCATCGCATATTGATGAAATTATGCAGGAAAATAATTTGGATAAACCAGAAGTTGTCATTGTCAAAGAAAAATTAAATGGACCAATTGGAAATCTTATTATTTCTCGTATTTCCATGGACGAAAATTAGCGGTAATAATAAAAAAAAATCGTAACAGTTTTGACAAAAATATATTGTATCTTATTTTCAAAATAAAGTTTAAAAAACTGTAAAAAACGAAAATGTTTTATCCAAAGAATGATAAAAAAGACGAGTTAAAAATTTGCTGTTTTCGCAAATTTCGAATGATTATTTATTAAATTTTGATTTGTTACTTCAATTAATATTTTGTCAAAACTGTTGCAATTTGAAATTATCAAAATCAATTTTAAATTTTAATCTTTATTTTTTCAGCATTTCTTCTGATATTGATCCTCAACAACAATTGATTCGTTCTTTTCGAAGTGAAAGTTAAAGGTAATAATTACAATTTAAATAGTTTTGAGTAGGGTTGTTCATTTTCCGGGAATTTCACGCCATTTCCTGAACTTTTGATTTTTGAAGTTTTCTTAATCTGATACCCAAAAAAATTAAAAATATGGTAGTCAATTGACTGTTAAACGTTTATTTAAAACGTTTTTAGACTAAAATTTTTTGAAAACAATAACTTATTAATTTTTATTTAATCTAGTGTAAAATTTTTAAATTTTATTAAAATTTAAAAATTTTAAAAATATTAAAAAAAAATATTAAAATTTGGGGGAAATGAAAATCATTTCCCCCGAAAAAATCGGGAAATTTCTTAGGAAATTCCTGGGAAACAGAAAAGAACAACCATTGTTATGTGTTTGTTAAGTATCGTACTTGAAAGATTATTTAAATTACTATAAAGCTTATGTTTAAAACATAGATTAATTATTTTTGAAGGGAAATAGTTGTTACTGATTGAATTTTTGCATATGGAAATAATATCACTTATTTTCAGGATAGCGCCACCACATCCTCAACTTCATTATTTTCCTAAAGTATGTATGGAAGCCAAAGAGCGTTATTATTCAGCAACATGGACTCCTGAAATGAGAAAATTAGTCGGAATTCGTTTTGCATATTTTATTGGATGGTGCTTGATGAAAAATGTTTTTTCAAAAGACGACATTTTACCCGCTAACTTAAATTATCTTAAAATATTAGATGAATATGTATATTTTTTGATCAATCAATATAATTCAACAAATTCATCTTCATTCAGCAAAAAGGTCCGTTCTGCAGAAAAACAAAAAGAAATGTTGAAAAGATTATCAGCTCAAAGTATTCGTGTTTATGCAAGCAAAGCCGGTGCCGGGGTAATTTATTCCAGGTGTAACATTATACGTTTCGATTTTAAAGATATGAAAGAAAAAAACATATTTTAATGTCAAATCTTTAAAATCGAAACTTATAATGTTACACCGCCTTATGCCAATATCCAATAATATTGTTATATTGTCTTTTTGATTTTTTAGATAATTTTTATTTGAACTTTTTATTTGTCGAAGCTATGCAAGTCATCTAAGAAGTCTCAAAATTTCGATGAAAATTGGAAAAAGTCGTGGACATTTACACGTTACAAATTGGGCAATCATGGATTTAGATGTATATCATTTAATGCGAAAACAATTCAATGAACAAAATTCCACAATTGCGAAAACAGCATCTGTAGCAAATATTGATAATGATACCGAAACAAAATGGATTTCTATTGGATGTTTTTCCCGTAAGCTATATATTTTTCTTTCTATGTTTAAAGTAATTTAAAATTATCAGGGACACTTGCCTATCTATTTTTATCGATGAAAGGATTTCGATTTGCATCTTTGTTTGGAAGCAGTAAAGATGCAAGTGGCCAGCTCAAGTTTAAAGATGTCAAATTAACAATTGTGCATTATCCGATACTAAAATATGAGTTGGAATTTTCGATTGGTCTATCGTATTTCATTGATCTTTGCTTAATTTTGACTTCATCAATTTTTTTCTGATTGATCGAAATAATGACTGATTTGAACTTCATGACAATTTTTTTTATGTTTAAGTCTATTTCCTGTTAGCTTTTGTACAATATAATGTTTTAAATTAAGATAAAAATGCTACAGTATATTGAAACTTTTTTTAAAACAGTTTAAAAACGGTTATGAGTAAATTGCAACATTTAAATAAAAGGCACTCAGTTTTTTATATTCAAACAAAAATAATAGACATGAAAAATACCAAAATTTACAACAAATAAAACATTACCAAACACAGATTATTCCATCACATAATTACCGATTTGCTTCTTTATCAAATTATAAGATGGGGTTGGGAAGAATTTTATTAGGTCAGGATTATCAGCCTTTCTTTCAGTAATTGCAATCCCACAATACGCAAAACTATCCAAGATAACACGAAAATAATACTCAACTGGGAATTCTTGAAGAGATTCCGGCAAATCACATTTTACATCAGAAAATCTTTCAAGAACTTCATGATACAGAATCGGGCGACGTTCATATGCAATATCAGAAATCATTTCATGCACCAGTTTATAATCTTCAAGCCCTGGTTGATCCTGAAATAAAATAAATTAATACAGTATTTAAAGGCAGAATAAAGACAAACCAAATTATCAATAACATTTCGAGCATACTCTTCAAGTTTCCCATATTCTCCAAGATCCTTCTGTAAATTTTTCATCAAATGTAATTTTAACCGACGAGTTAATATTCCATCAGATCGATGAAATTTATTATATAAATCTAATTCTTCTTGAACTGTCGAAAGGTATAGCGGAGTTTTTGATAAACCTTCGCTTACAAGTTGAACAAAATTCTGTTGATCATAAATGGAAGAAGTATATGCTGGAATTCCAAGAAATCCCAAAGAACTTTCTTCTCCAAGATTAAACATTGTTACAAAGATAAGAACAGCTTTTTGAGATCTAAAATATTTAAAGCATAAATATCAACTATAATACAGTAATCCTAGTAAAAAAAGTTTGTTAAAAACAATTCGCTTACCTTTCCATCAGCAAATCAACAAATTTTTTAAAGAATTTTTTATCAAAAGCATCTGATACATTAAAAATTCCAATAAATTCATTCGCTTCTTTTTTCACATCACTTAGTAATTCCTTTAAAGTTGGTTGAGAATTATAAAATTTAATATTCTTCTTCTCTTTTCTCTCCACCAAAAGTGCTTTCATTTGTTTATAAAATTTTTGAGGTTGAAAGGTTGACGTTGATAAATATGCACATCGAACAGATTCATAAAAGCTTGTTTCATCATTGAATAATTTAAACATAAAAGAATCAATAAAGTTTAATGAAAAACTTTGTGATAATGCTTCTTCAATAACTTTATCAATGAGGGGAGAATAAAAATCCATGATCTTTTTTGAAGCTCCTTCATCTTTGTTACGTTTAAAAAAGCCTTTTTTTCCTTCAAAAGTAATAGCATTCATTATTGGCAGTTTAGGAATAGAATAAGATTGGTATTAAATTAAATTTTAACAAAATCAGAAGGACGCGCAAAATGCATTGTATTTTTTTACATTTAAACTGTTTGCAACGCGGTAAAATTTTGTCATTGAAGGGACAAATCGCCAACGAGCAAAAAAAGACGCAGCAACTTTCTTTCAAGATTTTTATGCGCTTTTATCTGAAATATATATATAATTTTATGGTAAAATCGACCATTAAAGATACTAAAAATACAGTTAATAAATATAAAAATTCCGTTTGATGAACAGTGTGTTTACTTGTTAAACTTTTTTGTATATATATAATGAATTTAAACGCGTATATGTCCTACTTTTCTAACTTGATAGTCTATATTATTATTATTGTTTAAAAAATAAAAAAATATTTTATATAGATTGCTTAACATTTGATTCAACCATGCCTGGGTACTACAACTACTGTTACTTGAAAATATGAAAAGAATATTAAATATTAACATTGTAAGGTGTTAGAGTTTTTTTTGGAATTAACAATGTTTAAAATGGTCAGTGTTAATAACAAAACGTTACACTGGATCAATCAGTTTTCCAGTTCAAAAGCTGAGAATAGAAAAATTAATAGTTAAAATATTTGAATATTAATATTAGATGCTAAAAATCTGTGAATTTTTTAACGGTTAAGAAATTTAATTAAAAAACTTGTTTCAGTTAACAACAGTTCATTTTTATTCGTATTTCATTTTATTATTGCAAAAAATTTTAATAGAAATTGTTGTAATATTTTACAGTTTAAACAGGTAAAAAAAATATTTTAACAAAAAAAATTTGTTCCCGGGGAGGTTCGAACTCCCGGCCACTGCATTCCTCAGAGCTATTCCATAAGTACAGCGCTCTAAACCACTGAGCTACGGGAACTGCAATTTTTGTGCGGAAAAAAAGAGCAAGTGGGTGCGCATTTTAAGAGTTGTCACTCAGCATTTTTTGACTTTCCACGCAACTAAAAAACATGGCGCGACAATTTATGTCGTAAAAATAATTTAAAAAGTATAACTTTTAATTATTGTAAAAAAATTAAAGAAAAAAATAGTAAAAAAGGGAAGCAAACCAAAAAATAAAACGTGTCAAAAATGTCGAAGTTAAAAAAAAGGGCAATGCAAAGGAGGTGCTTTGTTTTACACTTAAAATTTAAACTGTTAATTACAAAAGCTACAAAATGCTAACTTTTTTTAACAAAAGTTTAAAAAAAATGACACAAAATAAAGAACTACCAAAAATGGAGGCAAAAAAAGTTTAAAAAAAGAAAAAAAGTAACACAAAAATAAACAAGAGAAAAAAATTCAACTGATGAAAAAATGCTTCTTTTTTTTCTGAATGACATTTTCTGTTTTGCACCATCAAAAGTAGAAAAAACATTTTTAAATGTTAATTATTTTTTGCACCACTGTGTAATACACAGTGTGTAAATAAATGTGGGTATGTAAAAAGGTTGAGGGAAAGGGGGGGCTAACGCCCCCCTTTTCCCCCAACCTTTTTCTTCCACAAAAAATATTTTGATAGAAAAATATTTCTTTAAAACATAAACACAAAAAAGACAGAAATCATATAAATATCAGCAACTGTCTCTTGTTAAAGCTAAATTTTAGATATTTTTTGAATCAAATAAAATCAAACAATCTGAAATTTATCTTTATTTTTTCTTCTTCTATTTTCGAGAAATCCCAACAGCAAAATTTATTTAATCTAAAAAATTTGAATAAAAATATGATATTTTTACATTGAAATAAACTTTTATCTATTTTTTCATGTCCCTCATTTTAGAACCTTTTCTTTCATGTTTTTTTAGATGTCAAAAGGTGGCATTGCTGTTATCCCTTTTTGTTTTTGTCTCTTTCACATCGTAAAAAAGTCATGAGAACATTTTGTCGCATTTGCTTTGTAACAAAACCTTTATTCCTAAAATCGAACACATTTGTTTCAGCTGCAACCTTTTTTTTTCTTTTTTTACCAATAAACATTTTTTCAAAAAAAACGATTTCATGCCACTTGAAAAAACAAAAATATTTTTCGATTTTTTGATTTGAATATTTTATAAATCAAATAATACAATTGGAATGTTGAAATTTCAAAGTTATTTACAAAATAAATTCTTTTAAAATTTACAAAATCATTCAACAAAGGATCAAGCCTTTGAAATCTCTTTTTCATTTTGTTTCACTGAACAAATAATTTATACACTTTAATTAAAAAATTTAACGCAATTTTTCAATGCATTTTTGCGGGTAATTTTTTTTCTGCAGCAAATACAGTGTTCCTCTTAAGTTTAGAGCCACCCCATAATATGGAAATGCTGAAGTTTCGATCAAAGATGAAAACCTGCGGTGGTGATATTCGGATTCAGCATCCTAAAAAACCTATAAACCCCCGGAATTACCTAAAATGGATATCTGGTAATATTTTTACAGTAATAAATGTTAAAAAATGGTTCCTCTTAACTTTAGAGCCACTATAAAAAAATTTGTATATGGCATTTTGTGACTTAGCCACTGTTCTTAAGTCGTTGTACATGCTTATTTAAGATTGTTTGTGAAGAAAAAATCAAAAAATATGCAATGGCACCGATTTGGCAGGATATTGAAAACCGTGTTTTTACCATTTTTGGCACTTTTTCGGTGCCGTGGCAGGGACAACGATGCAGTGTTAGAAGAAATAACATATCCAGTTTTGTAGTCCTATTCATGGTTAACAAGTCTGCGAAGTTTTATAACTTCATATCTAATATTCACCTCCAGCCCCTTAATTGAAAATCTGAACTTTTGCCTTTTTTAGCATTTTTTGAGTCAAATTTGCGTTTTTTGACGATTTTCAGTAATCTTTAAAACCAGGGCTGGAGGTGTGTATTAGATTTAAAGTTAAGAAACTTTGTGGTTTTGTTAACATTGGATGGAGCTATAAAAAAGCATATTTGGTTTCTCTCTAAATCGATTCTTCTCGGCGGCGAGGGCACCGAAAAAGTGCCAAAAATGGTAAAAACACGGTTTTCAATACCCTGCCAAATCGGTGCCATTGCATATTTTTTGACTTTTTCTTCACAAACAATCTTAAATAAGCATGTACAACGACTTAAGAATATTGGTTAAGTCACAAAATGCCATATGCACTTTTTTTTATAGTGGCTCTAAATTTAAGAGGAACCATTTTTTAACATTTATTACTGTAAAAATATTACCAGATATCCATTTTAGGTAATTCCGGGGGTTTATAGGTTTTTTAGGATGCTGAATCCGAATATCACCACCGCAGGTTTTCATCTTTGATCAAAACTTCAGCATTTCCATATTATGGGGTGGCTCTAAACTTAAGAGGAGCACTGTATCGGTTAAACATGTTTATAAGATTCGAACAAATATCTTAAATGTTACACACTTTTTTTATTTAAAACCTCTGTAACTCTGGACGAAAAAAGATTTGCAGAATGGGGGTAGAATTAATTTGTTGCTCATGACACTCATAAATTTGTTTAACATCCCTGATGCTACCAAAAAGGCAATGGGTGCGCTCATAAAGCCCCCCAGGGCTAATAGAGGATCACAAACAGGGGGGGGGGAGATTACATCAATAAAACGTCCATAATGCTAGATGCTCTTCAATATCTCGCATTTTTGAAGAAGCATCTAGCATTATGGACGATATCTCGCATTTATTCGAAATGCCAATCTATTACTTTTCTTGTTTTAGAGAATAATACATTATCCTTTAAATTAAAAAATACATTCTATTTCAAAACACTCAATTTTTTTTAAATTTTTGATAAAACTTCGTGCTGTGACGAAATTGAAGAAAGACAAATGAAAGTTCAAACTACAGTATGAAAGATTGATAACAAAAGTGATATGATCTCAACATTTTATATGGTTTTTATAATGTTAAATTCCAATAATTATTCATTGCAGAAATGAAGGGTATCATTATTAATAAAAGATTACGAAACAGTGATCAATAACAAAACAGATAGAGACACAGCGGGTTTATTTTGAAAAAAACGAAATTTCAACTGACAATAAAAATTTTAGAACTTTTTTTTCCGGCTAAAAATAAGTAGTGGCTATTGAGGATGATAAAGGATAACTGAAATTTAGCTTTATCTTGCGCTAATTTCAGTTATCATCATTTCTAGTTTTTATATTTTTATTGAAAAAAATATGTTTCATCAGCTCTATATTGATTTAATGTTAATTTCAAATAAACTTGCATTTATATTTGACGAGGGTTTAACATTGTTGAGAATTTTGGTTCCCGAGTTTGGTGGCAATATTTAAAAATATACAAAATATTCAAAAAAAATGATTGCCGTCAATTTTTTGCAGCAAAAATAAAAAAGAAACAAAAAATATTTGTTAGTTTTCTTTCAATTTTTTCCGCCAATTTTTGTTGCTTCGAAAGAAACAATTTCTTAGAGAAACAAAAAAAAACACTGATGATGCAAAACAAAATGCCACTCATTCAGGCCCCAAGTCGACAGGAGTAGTTATTTATGTCTCTTTATTGTTTTATTAAGAATCACAATAATTTGTTTTAAAAATTATTTTTTCTATATTTTTAAAAAAATGACAAATAAGGTTTTTTTTGTTTCCAAGTTGGGCTTTTAAAAAGCTGTAACAGTCATAAGAAATTACAACAAAAACAAATTTAAAAAAATTGATAAATCAAAATCAAAAACACTTAGCCCACGTGACCATACCCATGTGTTAAGCCTTAAAGATTCTACAACAAATTTTAAAATATATATGAATGTCATTAAAATTTAAAAGTGAGGAGATAAAAATATTTCGAGTAGGATAAGGATAGTACTCGAAATATTTTAAATGAAAATGAAATGAGATTTTCCAACACCCTATAAAAAGTAGATAAGATTTAGTAAGAAATTACAAACTGATTTTTAATACCAAGAAATATATTTTAATATTTGTTTAGGCATAACTGTCTTTTTTGTAGGATCAAAGTTCTCTTGTTCGTCAATTCCAGTAATAAATTCATTAAAAGCTTCAGAATGTTTTGCATTTAATGATGCAATCATGTCATTATTTTTCTTTTCATCAATATTTTTTACTTTCAATAGGAGTGACACCTTTTCAAAGTTTTGCTCATAGGGATCCATATCAACTTCATGTTCCATTTCAATTTCAAGTAATCGCCAAAATTCTTCGATGGTATCGGTATCCACTTCATTGATGATAGGAATATAAAATCTCGCTACAATAGGCTTTCTTCTTAAAATGAAGAACGCTTTATTGTAGCCAGTTTGAAATTTAATATTGAAATTTTGAAATGGAAATTGACAATATACTGGACTTAAAAGGATCTATGACGTTTTTGAACGTGTTGCGGAATATTTAAAAATATCTAAAATATTCAAAAAAAATGATTGCCGTCAATTTTTGCAGAAAAAATAAGAAAGAAACTAAAAATATTTGTTTCTTTTCTTTCAATTTTTTCCGCCCATTTTTGTTGCTCCGTCAAAAACATCTTTTTGAGAGAAACAAAAAAAACACTGATGATGCATAAAAAAAATGCAAATCAGTTTTTTTTGCTGCAACGGCGTTCTCTTTTTGTTGTAAAAATTGGTATTTAATTTTTTTTTGGTGTTTTTTATAATAAAAAAAGAGCGCTTTTCATTTCCTTTTTTTATCGATCACTATTTTTTTTGTTTCTCTAAAAAAAGATGTTTTTGTCGAAGCAACAAAAAAATTGAAAGAAACATTTTTTTTAGTTTTTTATAAATTTTGCTCCAAAAACCGATGACAATCTTATTTTTTGAATATTTTAAATATTTTTAGAATCAGTGGTGCGAATATATTCATCTGCGCACTTCCAACTAGATCCAGCTAATCAAGAAGAAATTAATTATGCTGAAAAGCAAGAGGTGATCAACCACCAAATTCACGTGTTAAACGAAAGCAATTTGATACCCTTGAATGGTTTAGTTTGGAGTTATTAACGGTAATTTAAATTTTGAAAAGAAACCAATGGAGGGAAACATAATGAGCAAATTTTTAGCAAGAGTTAAAACTTAACACCGCCAATCATTATATTAGCCGAAAGCTAACGGCTCGAAATTATTTAAACGACGAGCATATTACTGATTGGTTATTTATATTGCGGCATATTTTCAAAAAAATGTTGCCGTTATTAAAACCGGTTTACCGTCTGATAAAAATGGAACTTGTGATATTAATAATTATGTCAATTAATATGAAACGGAATTGGCAATTATGCCTATTTGTACCAGCAATCATTGGACCAGATTTGTTTTTGACCTTCAAAAAACAGAGTATTCATTACTATGATTCTCTCGTTCATGGTTCAAATCCTCCTCCACAAAAGAGAAAAGTTATGGTTGATATGGCAGTATTTTTTGAAATTGATCCCAGTAATCTTCAACGTTCATTGAATAATATTATCCAAAAAGATACATTTAATTGTGGTTTATTTTTGGTATGGGTTTTTCGAAAGTTTTTTATAATAAAAAAAGAGCACTTTTCATTCCTTTTTTATGCATCATCACCATTTTTGTTCAACACCGTATTTAGGGGGGGAGGGCATTTGGGGCCCGTGCCCCCCGAAATTGAGGAATTTCTTTTGATCTTTTGCCGCTTCGTGTTATAGGCGTCAAAAGATCAAAGGTGTGCCCCCTCCGAAATTTTTTTCTGTATACGGCCTCGTTTTTGTTTCTGTAAAAAAAGATGTTTCTTTCGAAGCAACAAAAATGGGTGGAAAAAATTGAAAGAAAGGAAACAAATATTTTTAGTTTCTTTCTTATTTTTGCTGCAAAAATTGACGGCAATCATTTTTTTTGAATATTTTATTAAAGTGTTGATCGTTTTTGCTATAAAACATTGGACCGACCATTTGAAAAATATTAAATTAAAGTACTTGAAAAAAACAAGCTGTTCGTCCATTGAATATTAGCTTCCATATTTATTGTAGTTTTTTCCAAAAAACTGAGTCATATTACTCAGATAGGCTTATGTTACATTTATATCTAAATACGTTTCATTGGAACAAGTACATCAACAAATATTGCCAAAGAAGCGTGTTCTTGGCATTAAAAGATTGGAATATCGTCCTACACGGGTAAGCTAAAACAAAAACAATAAAATTTTCGTACAATTATCTTTTCAGATCTGCGTTGGCCCTTTAAAAGGAGCCCTAGTTCAGCGAAACTTGATCAGTCATTGGGGATCAGTCAGAGGAGGGGAAATCTTTAGGGGGATGTCTTTTTCTTGGGGGATATTTTAAATTGTAGAAATTATGTTTCTTTATTTCTGGCCTAAAATATGTCTTATTTAGGCTATCTCTTGTTTTATTTAATTTAAGGTTTTAAAAAAAAGAGTTTCAAGGGATTGAGGTAGTTAAAGTCAACCCGACTTGAATTCGAAAAACCGGGGTCACGGGTTAATTTTCGGGTCAGAAATTTTCTCGGGTCGGGTTGAACGAGTCAACGAGTCGGGTCGGGTTGACGTTCACTAGATTGAGGGACAAAGCGATTAAGGAGGAAGGACACCGGGACATTTAGACGGAAAAAAAAGTTACGAGCTTGACGCATTGCCACATTCAACGAAAAAAGCAATAAAAAGATTATCGAAACACTTTTTTTATCAAGAGTTACACAAGTATTTTTACTTACATGGTTTTTTTGTAGCTAAAAAAATAATGTTTATGAGGTTCTCTTTCCATTTATCCTTAATCCTTATTAAAGCCTATCGAATATTCTCTCAAAACACAATAATATTCAATCAAAAAATTTCCTAAAAAAGGTAAAAGGATTATTTCTCTTTTATGTTTCCTTGTTCCCCCCAAAATTAAATCATTTTAATATCCCCCCTTCACATAAAACTACAAAATTGTAGCCACTTAAAGTTTACCAACCATCAAAAGGTTGTCGAAAGCCATGTTGCATTCAATTAATAAAAATTTGATTGTTACCATTCTTTTGTTTGCAACATTGGTAACATGTTATTTGGCGCCAACAAAAATAAAATGCCGAAAAGATATGTATTCTCGATTAAGCATTTTAGGGGCCATTAATACTTTCATTCCAACTACCGAAGAATGTTTTGCATGTTTGTATGCAATTCAAAATGATGAAATATATTTTCAAAGTTGTTTGGTAAGTATATTTAAATAATTCAGAATGTTTAATAATTATGCAATTTTTAGGGTCGAGAATATGAATTTGGATACCGTAATTTTAGTGAATTTGTAAAAAATGGATGTCAAAAAGAATTTAAATGTTACACTTGCTATTCTGATAATTGTAATATCCCTTCAAATACAAATACAAATACCAATTCAATGATATCCGTTCAAAAATTTAGTAGCTTAAATTCATTTAAATGTTATCACGGAGAAAGAGAAGCTTCACAATTCCAGTTGAGAGAATGTTCTAACAAACGATGTATAATAATGTATAATTTTGAGCATCGATATTGGGCAACTGCATGTGACGACATTTCATCACTATCTGCATATTTTCCTTCCCTTTTAAATATGACAAATATTGACACATATTACTGTAATACAAGTGAATGCAATTATAATTCAATGAATTTAAACGGTTTCACACAAGTACCTACAATTTGGATGAAAAATGATGAAACTACTTCGCCCACAATTATTAATATTCCATCAAATTCTAATATCAATTTAACAGTGATAAATTTGGAAACAAAACTTAATCATTATGATCCAAGTGAAAATACAACATTTACAATTATTGGCAAACCATTCCCAAATGCCACAATGTTTAGATTTACTTTGAAAAACAATTATCCATTGTTAACACCCCCGTTAAAGTTAAAATTTAATGTTAAGAAAAAATACATAGCATTAATATTGCCAAAGAAAAATTCAATTATTGAATATCGTCGAGCGCTAAATATTGATTTAAATAATTCACCAATCAAAATCAAATTTAATTCAACAAAACTTTTTATTAATGGAATACAATATTTCAATTATTCGGCGTCCCTTTCTATTATTACTTGGATTAGTTGTGGCGGAGAATGGGATGTATTTTTAGGTTATAAATTTGATAATATAAGTAATAAATTTGAAACATTTATTTCACAGAATGAAATCTTAATTTCACCAATAAAAAAGAATTCTACAGAAATCATAATTCCACCAATAAAAAAATGTTCTCGACCTTTAACAGCTGAAAAGAAAATTTATTATTTTTTAAAACCATTTCAAAATGCTCGACGTTTATCTCTTTCATCAAAACGAATCCTCAAAGCTGGAGCTATCACTCTTCGCCTTCAAACAAGTCCATGCTCTGATTCTTTCAATGTTGATCCACTGGATCAGTCTCACCATATTTCATTAAAAAATAGTTTGAAAATTTCTTTTCAGAACCTTGATGTTGAGAGACAGTTTTGAAAAATAAAATTTATTTTAACGACGTTTCGGCGTTTTACGCCTTCGTCAGGTTATGGTAAAATATTTTACAAAGAAAAAACATTCACGGAAAAACAAAGATGAAAAACCGAGAATGAAAAAGACGTGATATGTTAATTTAGTGGCATGAGAAGTGACAAAATTTGAATCATTTCTAGTTTGTTGTTGAGAATTGGGTGTTGCTGGCGGATGAGATTCGCTTCTTTGATCTTTCTTCTTGTTATATTTGGTTCAAAAGCTAAAATTTTAATGGACACTGTGGGCATTTTTCCATTGTGTCCTGAAGTCCTATGTATTGCTAATGGATAATCAGCATAATTGGGATCGCTTGGATTTTTTAACGCTCTTATATGTTCTTGAAACCGGGTAATACTTTCTCTTCCAGTTTCCCCAATATATTCAGCCCCACATTCATCGCATTTTATACAATAGATTGCTCCTTTTCTTTTGCAATCTCCATCCTTGTTGGTGGGGCAAATAAGGCAATCTTTTCTGGTGCATTTTTGATCGTAAAGCCGTGATTTTGTTAAAATCTTTTTCAGATTTGGTGGTGGACAAAAGACAACCGAAAACGGTAATCCCGATTTTTTTACGGCATGGGTTATTTCACGTGAGAAATTATCACAGACATATGGAATTTTTAATACCGTACCACCTTTTTTAAAACCTCCAAAGCTAATCGGCTTTTGAAAGTTAGGTCCCACGTATCCATTTTCTTTAACTATTTCTATCAATTGTTCTTTAGCCAATTGTTTTTGTACTTCTGTTGTACTATTATTCATTGCTCTTTTATGCAAATTTTGGACAACATTGTATTTCATAAAACTAGGATGAGCCGAATTTGCATGAAGTAAAATGTTTTTACATGTTGGTTTACGGTACCAGGAGGTACTGATTGAGTCCGAAGTACATAATACTTTGCAATCCAAAAATGGTAAACCTGTTTCACCAGGGTTTTCTCGCGTTATTTTAATTGTTTTATGAGCTTTATTTAACTCTTGAAAAATAGTGTCCAAAGTTTTTGCTGTTTCTGAGCCAGCAAAAATGTCGTCAATATAACGACCAAAGATGGATGGTTTTGTGATTGAGACAATTTTAGATTCGAGGATGTACATAAATAAAATTGCCAATATTGGTGCCAAACGGTTTCCCATTGCTAACCCTCTTAGTTGCATATAAAACTGATTATTCCAACAAAAAATGTTACAATTTAGGGTTGCTTTTATAAGAATATATATGTCTTCTTTGCTTAAACCAAGAAGATTTGTAAAATCTGGATTAGCTGATATTATATCCATTACAGCATTTATTGCTGCTTCATTTTCCACATTTGTGTAAAGACTTTCAACATCAAAACTACAGTAATTTTGCATTGTTTTAGGATCAAGTGAATTTAGTCTTTGCAAAAAATCTTGTGTGTTGGTCAAATGTGATGGTACTAATTTTAAAAGAGGAGAGAGTAACTTTGTTAGTAGCCAGCTGATTTTGTCCGCTGGTCCTCCGCAACTGCTGATAATTGGACGAATTTTAAAATCTTTGGGATTTGTCGATTTCAGAGTGCTTTCTGACAGTTTATGAGTTTTAATGAGAATGTATAATACTGCCGGAGTAGCATTTGTTGTTAAAAATCTTTTTCCAAAATCTTTTGTAAATTTATATTTGTTACATAAATTTTTCCAAGTTTCATTGAGCTTGGTTAACCGATTACTGTATTCGGTTTTGGTTGATTTTGAGTATACTGTATTGTCAGTAAGATGCAGTTTAGTGATTTCTTTATCAAGTTCAGGCTTGATCACTACAAATTCTCCCCCTTTGTCAGAAACTGATATTTTTATTTCTTCGTTATGGATCCTTTTTTGGATTGATTGAAGAGCCTTTTGTTGGCTGTCATCGAGATTCGATGTATTTGAATTCTTGCGTTTTTCAAATATTTTTTGGATAGAAGTCCAAAATAGTACAAATCTAGTTTCAAATGCTGGTACCATAGGTGGTAAGCTTTGATGACTATTTGTAAAAGGAGACTCTGTTTTAAGAGTTTCAGGCAAGGTCTTCGGACCTGCTATCTTTTCTCGAAGCGACCAACGAAGGTTAAAAATGCCTTGGTTGACGTTCGTTTCAAGACTAGAAAAGATTTCCTTCGGCTTTATGTACGCCGGTGAAAAGCTGGGCCCTAAGGCTAGTAGTTCCTTTTCTGCGGTTGTAATTTTTACATCACCGACTACAGTAACCCTCGAAAGGGGGGCCTTTGCAAGCTCAGTTGCGGCACCTTGGAACTTCAGCTTGTTAGTCAAACTTTCAAACTTTTTATCTAATCGCTTACGTTTCTCCATTCCAATTAATCGATTTGCTTTTGAGATTTGAGTTTCCAAATTCTGAAAGACTAATTCTCCAAGTACATGTTGTATCTTGATTTGCGATTCTTTCCATTTTGATTTTGTGCCATGGAAGATCTTTGATTGACTTCGTATTGAATCCCGGAGTAATTTGACTTGAAGATTTTCTATCATATAAAAAGTAGACCTAGAAAGTCGCTTCTCATTTGTCCAGGAAGAAAATTTGTTAGATATAAATTTTGGAAAAACATACCAATCTTTACACTTTACCAGAAATTTGAAAGATTCATTTGCCACTATATGCCGCTGTCTTTGAGATATGTAAAACATAACCATTTCGAAAACAGATCGGTTTAATCTGCCACATATTCTTTCAATGTTGATCCACTGGATCAGTCTCACCATATTTCATTAAAAAATAGTTTGAAAATTTCTTTTCAGAACCTTGATGTTGAGAGACAGTTTTGAAAAATAAAATTTATTTTAACGACGTTTCGGCGTTTTACGCCTTCGTCAGGTTATGGTAAAATATTTTACAAAGAAAAAACATTCACGGAAAAACAAAGATGAAAAACCGAGAATGAAAAAGACGTGATATGTTAATTTAGTGGCATGAGAAGTGACAAAATTTGAATCATTTCTAGTTTGTTGTTGAGAATTGGGTGTTGCTGGCGGATGAGATTCGCTTCTTTGATCTTTCTTCTTGTTATATTTGGTTCAAAAGCTAAAATTTTAATGGACACTGTGGGCATTTTTCCATTGTGTCCTGAAGTCCTATGTATTGCTAATGGATAATCAGCATAATTGGGATCGTTCAAAAGCCGATTAGCTTTGGAGGTTTTAAAAAAGGTGGTACGGTATTAAAAATTCCATATGTCTGTGATAATTTCTCACGTGAAATAACCCATGCCGTAAAAAAATCGGGATTACCGTTTTCGGTTGTCTTTTGTCCACCACCAAATCTGAAAAAGATTTTAACAAAATCACGGCTTTACGATCAAAAATGCACCAGAAAAGATTGCCTTATTTGCCCCACCAACAAGGATGGAGATTGCAAAAGAAAAGGAGCAATCTATTGTATAAAATGCGATGAATGTGGGGCTGAATATATTGGGGAAACTGGAAGAGAAAGTATTACCCGGTTTCAAGAACATATAAGAGCGTTAAAAAATCCAAGCGATCCCAATTATGCTGATTATCCATTAGCAATACATAGGACTTCAGGACACAATGGAAAAATGCCCACAGTGTCCATTAAAATTTTAGCTTTTGAACCAAATATAACAAGAAGAAAGATCAAAGAAGCGAATCTCATCCGCCAGCAACACCCAATTCTCAACAACAAACTAGAAATGATTCAAATTTTGTCACTTCTCATGCCACTAAATTAACATATCACGTCTTTTTCATTCTCGGTTTTTCATCTTTGTTTTTCCGTGAATGTTTTTTCTTTGTAAAATATTTTACCATAACCTGACGAAGGCGTAAAACGCCGAAACGTCGTTAAAATAAATTTTATTTTTCAAAACTGTCTCTCAACATCAAGGCTCTGATTCTTCTTCTGATATTCCATTATATTTAACATTATCATGGGGCAATAGTGTCACCTCAATTATCAGTGATCAAGAAAAACAACGATCAAATATTACAAAAATTTCACCAAAATTAACAAATAACATAATTTATGGTTTTCCAAAATTGACGATTTGGTCTCGATACAATAATATTTGGAGTGAAGGAAAAGTTTTTTCAACAAATTTAAGTTATTACAATGGACCAAGCTTACTTCAAATTGATTATCGAAATAATTCATTAGAAATATCAGATAATAATGGGCTTTGGTATCGTCTTAAAGTTGATGTTAAAAATAATGCAAGTATTCGATATTTTGTTGTTGTTGATCCATTTTCTTTAATTGATGATATTATTGTTACTACACTATATCCTGCCAGTATTTTAACTCCATGGGAACCAAGCTAGGAATTTGTTGTTTATCATTTTTTACTAAGTTTTTGGCCGTGAAATAAAAAAATAAATCTTTTGATTGTAAAAACAAAAATAAAAACACACCACATCGAATGGAAAGTATGGAAACGGAGCCATTTTTCGGTTCTGGCAAAATGTCATTTTTTAAAACATGAATTGCGGGGTTTTTCAAAGTTGTTTTGGGGCAAATTGCTGATTATTTTTTTGGCACTTTTTTTTAAACAGAACCGATGACACCATTAATTTCCCCAGGATCGAATATCCATATATGCCAAAAATTAGATTAAACGGAAATAAAAATTTTCCAGTGATTTTAAAGGACACAAACTTTGTCATTTTTTTCTTCAAAAACTCGTACATCCGAAAAGTAATGAAGATTTTTTACATCTCCGTTTAAAGTTTAAACTGACTTTGGCATAATATGGACATTCAACCATGGGAAATTTAATGGTAACATTGGTTTAACTTTAGAGGAATGTGCCAAAAAAAATATCAGCAGTTTGTTCCATGGTAGAAAAAATAAGAGAAAAAAATTCAGACGATGAAAAAAATATGAGCTTCAGCATTTACACCAAAAACTTTTTCATTTCATCCAATGTTGCTTCATTTAATGCTCGAATTTCCATTCGATAAATTTTAAAATCATCGATATCGATGATTAATGTAGCTTTTTGATATCGCGATATCAAAAAGCTTTCGAAAAACCATTTCAAAAATGCACCGCAAATAAATTTGTTTTTTTGAATAAAATTTTTTTACAAAGTGTGTTAAAGTCTTTGGAATTGATTGTCGGGATTAATTCCAAAAAAGCTACAAAAATAGTGTCAAGAATTAAAAATATACAAAATATTCAAAAAAATGATTGCCGTCAATTTTTCCAGCAAAAATAAGAAAGAAATTAAAAATATTTGTTTCTTTTCTTTCAATTTTTTCCGCCCATTTTTGTTGCTCCGTCAAAAACATCTTTTTTAGAGAAACAAAAAAAATAGTGATCGATAAAAAAAGGAAATGAAAAGCGCTCTTTTTTTATTATAAAACGCATTTTGCGAGAAAACAAAGACTTTTGACTTCATTCTGGAACCCGAGCAAAAATTTGAGGCTTGAGGGCTATCCTCTCGGATTTAGAGGTTTTCGAGGTCGTAGATTCCGAATCTGAAGTCCGTTTTTGATTTCGTGATCGGAATTCCGAGATACCGTAATCAGGGGGCCTAAAATGGGTCACCCTCCAAAAACCAAAAAATGTGGTATCATTCGATTCCCCTCATCGAGGCGATTCAGAAAAAACCAAATATAGCTGAAAAAATTTAATAGGGCGAAAAATAATGCCATTTAAAGTAGCTAATTTTCGGTTTTTTGGCAATATCTCCTTTAAAACCACGGACATGGAAACAAATGGATGACATATTCGGAATCTACGTGTATTTTTACCCCAGGGGGATCAGAAATATCAAAAGTACCGTGGTCCCATCACACACATAAAAAGGGTCAAACATCTCAAAATCAACATCTATAGCATCGAATAATATATATATTTCATGAATGGGGGCAGGTATCGACTTCCGGTCACTTGCATTATGGAATATCAATGTTGTGGAGCATTCTGGGACAGTTTCAACATTTTTGGTAACGATTTCGAAATATGGGACCCCTTTGAAAATCCAAAATTTAACCCCATAGAAATATCGCATACACTTTGTTTTTTCTATCATAATAAAGTCAAATATGCATTATAATTGTAAAATACATGCAACAACATCAATATAATACGATAAAAAATGACGGGGGGTCAAAATCGATTTTTTATGATTTTCTCAATTTTGCTTATTTTTGATCAATTTTCGAGATACACAAATATTGGGAATTTTGAAATATATCAACTATCTGATACTTTCGGGTTAAAATATAGCTTATTTAAGATTTTTGGGCAATGTTTCGACATCCTGGAATTACTAGTTTTTGTTTTTCACGTAACTGAAAAGATGCTCAAAAATTTGAGAAAAAACACCTGGAAATCAGTGTTTTTCCGATACAAGATCACTAAAAACGTTTTTTTAGATTTATTATATTTTACTTTAGTAAAATGAAGTGTTTTGAAATCATTTTGAACAATTTTAAGATTTTCAAAAATTACTGATTTTTCAAAATTTGAAAAAAAAAATTTTATTTTATTTTGTGTTGAAATCATTCAGAAAGTGTTAAAATATTGACATTCAAGCCAAAAAAAACGTTTTTAGTGATCTTGTATCGGAAAAACATTGATTTCCAGATGTTTTTTCTCAAATTTTTGAGCATGTTTTCAGTTACGTGAAAAACAAAAACTAGTAATTCCAGGATGTCGAAACATTGCCCAAAAATCTTAAATAAGCTATATTTTAACCCGAAAGTATCAGATAGTTGATATATTTCAAAATTCCCAATATTTGTGTATCTCGAAAATTGATCAAAAATAAGCAAAATTGAGAAAATCATAAAAAATCGATTTTGACCCCCCGTCATTTTTTATCGTATTATATTGATGTTGTTGCATGTATTTTACAATTATAATGCATATTTGACTTTATTATGATAGAAAAAACAAAGTGTATGCGATATTTCTATGGGGTTAAATTTTGGATTTTCAAAGGGGTCCCATATTTCGAAATCGTTACCAAAAATGTTGAAACTGTCCCAGAATGCTCCACAACATTGATATTCCATAATGCAAGTGACCGGAAGTCGATACCTGCCCCCATTCATGAAATATATATATTATTCGATGCTATAGATGTTGATTTTGAGATGTTTGACCCTTTTTATGTGTGTGATGGGACCACGGTACTTTTGATATTTCTGATCCCCCTGGGGTAAAAATACACGTAGATTCCGAATATGTCATCCATTTGTTTCCATGTCCGTGGTTTTAAAGGAGATATTGCCAAAAAACCGAAAATTAGCTACTTTAAATGGCATTATTTTTCGCCCTATTAAATTTTTTCAGCTATATTTGGTTTTTTCTGAATCGCCTCGATGAGGGGAATCGAATGATACCACATTTTTTGGTTTTTGGAGGGTGACCCATTTTAGGCCCCCTGATTACGGTATCTCGGAATTCCGATCACGAAATCAAAAACGGACTTCAGATTCGGAATCTACGACCTCGAAAACCTCTAAATCCGAGAGGATAGCCCTCAAGCCTCAAATTTTTGCTCGGGTTCCAGAATGAAGTCAAAAGTCTTTGTTTTCTCGCAAAATGCGTTTTATAATAAAAAAAGAGCGCTTTTCATTTCCTTTTTTTATCGATCACTATTTTTTTTGTTTCTCTAAAAAAGATGTTTTTGACGAAGCAACAAAAATGGGCGGAAAAAGTGGAAAGTAAAGAAACAAATATTTTTAGTTTCTTTCTTATTTTTGCTGCAAAAATTAACGGCAATCATTTTTTTGAATATTTTTAATATTTTTAACTCTTGACACTGTTTTTGTAGCTTTTTTGGGAATAAAATCCAAAAATTTACAAAAATTATCTCAGTGAAATCAAGATCAAAGCAACAAAAGCTCGTGTTTTAATTTCAATGGCTCGAAATTATTTAAACGACGAGCATATTACTGATTGGTTATTTATATTGCGGCATATTTTCAAAAAAATGTTGCCGTTATTAAAACCGGTTTACCGTCTGATAAAAATGGAACTTGTGATATTAATAATTATGTCAATTGATATGAAACGGAATTGGCATTTATGCCTATTTGTACCAGCAATCATTGGACCGGATTTGTTTTTGACCTTCAAAAAACAGAGTATTCATTACTATGATTCTCTCGTTCATGGTTCAAATCCTCCTCCACAAAAGAGAAAAGTTATGGTTGATATGGCAGTATTTTTTGAAATTGATCCCAGTAATCTTCAACGTTCATTGAATAATATAAAGCGACTATTAATAAAGTTATTTTGCTGGAGCCAAAAATAAAGCAAAAAATTGAAATGTTCCTCTCGATTTTCTGTGCTAAAATTGAACACCTTTTTTGCACATTCTCCTCATTTTAAATGGCAAATTTTTACGATAAATTACATTAAAAAGAACTATTTTTCATAAATAAAATTTTTTACATTTAATACTGTAGTAATATACTGTATGTTTAAATATTTAAACTACAGTACTTTTCGAAAATGAGGAAATTTTCTTATAGGAAATTTTCCTCATTTTTTAAACCCTATTTTTTACTTCAACTTTGGGTTGGATTCGAACCCGGAACCTCCGTGCTCGAACCTCATTGCTTTACCCACTGCGCCATTCAGCCTTTGCATTTTTGCTGCAAAAGTAAGACTTGTTCTTTCGCGTTTTTTTCAACGCGACAATTTTAATTCTTTTTACTTTTTTTTGCTTTTTTTTGTTAAAATTTATTAAATTAATTGTTTTTTACGCAATGTTTTACAAAAAATGATATTAATCAATATAAATGTATTTAAATTTTTACATTTTACATTTGTTTTTCATTTTTACGGCAAAGTTATTGATTTTTATTCTCATTTTTATCACAGATTACATTTGAATAACATTTGTTATACCTTTTTTGGTGCTTTATTTTTTTATTTACATAAAACATTCAGTAAAAATTTTAATAAAATAAATGATCGTGCAATTGTAGCATAAAATAAATCAAAAATATAGCTTGGGATTATATGCAGAATGCAACATTATGACTTTGGGGTTTTATTAAATGATAAGGAACAATATAAATTATAAATACGGTATTTTAAGGGTCCGGTTGTTTGCGCTTTTTACCTTTAACAGTGTTCTTTTCAATTACAGGTCTTTGTGCTGCTGATTTTCTTGTTGTCTTTTCTTTTATTTTTGAAGAGGAGTAGTTATTCATGGAGTAGATTCACTCGTTCTACATACTCACCTCCTTATAAGGTCCGATAGACTATTGGAGCACTTTTATCACTGATAAGGCCCAAAAGACTATTGGACCTCTTTTATCACTGATAAGGCCCAAAAGACTATTGGACCATTTTTATCAGTATATTTTTATCACTGATAAAAACCAAAAGACTATTGGACCACTTTTATCAATATCCAAAAAGACTAATGGATGACTTTTATCACTGATAAGATCCAAAAGGATATTGGATGACTTTTATCATTTGCTTATCACTAATTCTTATCAGTAAAATATTTTTATCAATTTTTTCATGTGACTCATGACTGATAAGGATTTTTCTCACTGATTTCAAAAATCATAATCTCTTATCACCAAGTCTTATCAGTAAATATTTTTTTCAAGAATTTTTTAAGTGACACATATTTAATCATGATTTTTTTACTGATAACGAAATATCTTATCACTAAACTTCTTATCAGTAAACTTCTTATCACTAATCCTTATCAGTAAATTTTTTTATCAAGTGTCACACATCTTTAATCTTGATTTTTCTCATTGATAACGAAATTCTTATCACTAAACTTCTTATCAGTAAACTTCTTATCACTAAAATATCCTTTGTCTGATTTTTTCCTTTAAAATCAATTGGGTCTTAAGTGGATTGTTTTTTTCCTTATCAGTGATTCCTTATCAGTAAATTTATTATCAATTTTTAAGTGACACATCTTTAATCTTGATTTTTCTTACTGATAACGAAATCTCTTATCAATAAATCAGTAACTGACAATTTTAAACAAAATTTGTTTTTCCAATTTTTTATTTTCATTAAGTAATCAAAATATTTTTTAATAATTTCTCTATTTTTATTTAACACAATCATGCTTGTCTCAGAATGCTAGAATATTTCATTTTTTGAGTGACATATCTTTAATCATTATTTTTCTCATTTAACACAATCATGTTTTTGTCTCAGAATGCCAGAATTTATGCGACCACGATGCGACACATTTTATTTATCTTTTTAAAAAACATTTTTTCGCTTAAATCCCTCAAAATATCTGCCTTTTTAGGAAAAAAATAAAAAACACTTGAATTCAAATGAGAAAATAATAGAAAAATGTTTATTATTTGTTTAGATTACAAAAACATCACAAAAACATCACAAAATTATATAGCAGAAAATTATATTCAAACGCATAAATATTGTAAAATTGTTACAAATACAATAAAAAATATTAAAATTTATAAAAAATACTAAGAAACTTGATAACGAAATAAGAAAAAATCGATAAAATTTTTTCTTACACATGCATTTTTCCATAAAAATACCAGAAATTTCTTAAAAAGTCACACTTTTTCTATCAAACACACAAAATTTTCTCATATTCACACTTACTTTTCCAAAAAGAGACTCAAATTTTCATACTGACACACATGTTTTCTCAAAAATTACTTAAAAATGCACACACACACACAAATATTTTTTTTCACGCGCACACACTATTTTTTTTCATGTGCACACGCACACATGCGATTTGTCGGCAAAGATCAAAGGAAAATAATATTTTTTAAGAAAATTTCTTGTTTTTTACAAAAATCCTTTGATGTTTACCGACAATATTTAAGAAAATTTTGTATTTTTTTCTATTTTATCAAAAATCCTTTGATCTTTGCCGACAATTTTTAATGAAATTTTGTATTTTTCCATAAAACCACTTGAGATTTTGTATATTTAATAAAAAAACCAAAAAAAAAACAAGAAAAAAACCAAAAAAAAACAAGAAAAAACCAAAAAAATACACTTTTTACAAGCTTAAGCATATAAAATTTTTTGGGAATTTTTT
This sequence comes from Panagrolaimus superbus, assembly GCA_964035985.1. NCBI lineage: Eukaryota > Metazoa > Nematoda > Chromadorea > Rhabditida > Panagrolaimidae > Panagrolaimus > Panagrolaimus superbus. The sequence goes on from OZ038357.1 coordinate 3,817,499, forward strand.
TATTTTTTGTAAAAATCCTTTGATCTTTACCGACAAATTACGTGTGTGCGTGCATGCGTGTGCATGTGTGAGAGAAGGAGTTAGAGAGGGAATAAATTTAGAAGAAGAGAGAAAGAGAGAACATTCACAGCGAACTGACTGTTGATTTTTTGACAGAACGCCAAAATTCAAAAAACGAAAAAATAGGTGTTTTGGTTTTTACTTTTAAATTATTTTTAGCAAATGTATATACTATTTTTTTGTTTCTAGGGTAAAAAACGATGTAAAATCTGATTTTTCTATGTATGACATACCCAAAAAAGTAAATAAACTGGGTTTTTGAAGGTGTTGAAAAGTATCTATTTTTGTAGACTTAATTCCTCATATTTCCTACCAATATTTTTTTTCACCGATATTACCAGTGTATTCAGCATGTCCGATTTAGTAAAATGTCAGGTCATTTTATTTAAATCACTGATAGTTTTTGAAATTTCTCAAAAATACTGATTTTTACCTTATTTTTGCGTATAATTAAGTTCATACACTTATATTAATGATGTATTTTTCATCAAAAACAGTTCAAAAGTAATGCACAATATATTAATAAACTCAACTTAACAAATAGGATGGATTAATACATCTAAAAAAACACTTCGAAACTTTACATTATCTATAACAACAAAAATACTGATGTTTACCACCTTTTTGCTGCAAAAAGCCATGATTATTGCCACTCAATGTAGGTTATGAATTTATAACATTTCTGTTTTTTGTGTAAAAACAGTGTCAGCTTATATATTTAAAAAGGTAAAATTTCCAGTTAAACAATTTACGGTTGCAACATCTATGACTTAAAGTTTAGGTCTTAAACACATAAATCTGTTCTGCAAAACAATAGGATCGGTTTTATAGTTTTTTTAACAAGCTCTTTGTTAAATAAATGCATTTAATTGAGATAAGCAGAAAAGTTCATATTCAAGAATATACAGCTAAAGATTGACAGTTTTTGACTTCATAGTGATGATATAGCTAATGTAAAGCTTTTTTTAGATGTATTAATCCATCCTATTTATTAAGTTGAGTTTATTAATATATTTTGCATTACTTTTGAACTGTTTTTGATGAAAAATACATCATTAATATAAGTGTATGAACTTAATTATACGCAAAAATAAGGTAAAAATCAGTATTTTTGAGAAATTTCAAAAACTATCAGTGATTTAAATAATATGACCTGACATTTTACTAAATCGGACATGCTGAATACACTGGTAATATCGGTGAAAAAAAATATTGGTAGGAAATATGAGGAATTAAGTCTACAAAAATAGATACTTTTCAACACCTTCAAAAACCCAGTTTATTCACTTTTTGGGTATGTCATACATAGAAAAATCAGATTTTACATCGGTTTTTACCCTAGAAACAAAAAAATAGTATATACACTTGCTAAAAATTATTTAAAAGTAAAAACCAAAACACCTATTTTTTCGTTTTTTGAATTTTGGCGTTCTGTCAAAAAATCAACAGTCAAAGGGAAATTCAGTTCGCTGTGAACATTTATTATTTTATAAAAATCCACTTTTTAGATTTTGGTGGTTCTGACGAGTTGGTTGGAAAATAATAATCAAATCTTTGGATTCTTTATTATTCACAAGCAAAATCTGAAGCTTTTCTTTTTTCTAAATAAATTTTATTCCCCATTTGCAAATTAATCTGATAGTTTTTGGATTCAAATATTGATAGTTTTTGGATTCAAATTTTTTGCTTGGGCAAAACTTTTAATAAATCCTATTCTACTTGAAGTAAGCTTATTATTCTTTCTGGGATTTTGCTACAAATTAACGAAAAATCTGATGAATTAATTTAATCTCTTTTTCACTCGCATTTGATAATCTCATATTTGATTGAATTTATTTTTTTAATATTCACAATTGTCTCATTTTTAAAAAAAAGGTTAATGTTGACCATTGAGCGACTGGCAAGAGGATTTGAACCTTTTTATACTTGCACTGCACTCTGGCTCTTTAACCACTGCGTCATGAAGGAACAAATAAATCAAACACTTCGCTGAAGACATCAAATTTTGTTTCATTTAATTTATTTTCTAACACAATATTAAGTTTCTCTGATTCTCTAAAGTAGTCCTCATTTCATTTATCTTTCACCCAACTCATATTTTGGTGAAATACTTTATTAAAAAAACAAAAAATATTACAAAATACATAAAAAGTAAGTGGAAATAGCACGCAAAAATTAATGTTAATAAAAAAATTTCAGATTATTCAGTTGATTTTAACTTTTTTTCTTTGTACGATTTATGAATTTCAGTTCTTAGTAAACGATTTTTTACGTCAAACGTTAAGTAATTAAAAGCAGAAGCAGCAAATCTTCCGTCAGCAAGTGTAATAATGGGGATAACAGATGGAGCAAATTCATGAATATTAGTTTTGACAACAGGATTTTGATGTCCTTCTTGATAAAGATAAATATCAGCTTTATATCCTTTTTCGTTTAAAAGTTTGGCAAAAAGCTCAAATTGCTCCATACACGTCAAAATTACTCCATTTTCTTTACGAACATATTCACCAAGTGCAAAAATATAGTAATCTTGAGAATATTTTATAAATGGATTTTCCATTCGTTTATAATCATGACCAAGTAAATCAAGCAAAGTAGAAATCCTCTCAGTGAGATAACTTAGAGATTTACTTCTGTTTTTACCATTTGTCTGTAAGAAGTAACTCATAAAAGCTGCCATTAAAGGTTGAGTTTCAGAAGGAATTCTATCATAAACTGGAAAAACATGTGAACGAGAACAATTAAAGAAATCCATTTTTGTTGGAAGTTTCTTTAAATTATAACCAGAAATTGTTTTATTAGAAGTGCCGACATACTTTCCATTGTCAAAATAAAGAATAGGGATTATAAGATCAGCAGAAGCGTTTTCTATGCTTTTCCAAATTGGTTCTTTAATATTTTCTTTGAACAAATAACAAGCTAATCGATTTCCATTAAACTCAGAAGATGCACAAAAAAGAACGAACTGCTGTTCAGCTGACATGATTGATCCATCAGAATTAGTAACATTTTTAATTAATAACGCTCTTCGCTTTGTTGGATTGATATTTCTTTTAGTCCTGATATCACATTTATATTCGGGTTTTAAAAAACAAAGCAATTTCCATATCATTGGTTCCTGAAAATGGATGAAATTAATAAATGATGATTATTTTTTTAAAAAAACTTACAGCGTTTTTAACATGAAGACTACCATGTTTTGTATCAATTCTTAGATGATAACTAATGAAAGCAGCCATAAGAGGATGAATTTGGCCTGGGACTTTATGTGGAACTGAATGATAATATTTTGAACGCAAATTTTTATCCATTTTTGGAGTCATCTTGGATAAACACAAAAAAAAAGAAAAAAAAGACCAAAAATAAATAAAATTGTCAATTTCTGGAGTGACAAGAATGAAGAATTATTAGAAAAGTCACTCTATTTATACTCTAATCACACTTGGGCAATGCGTGCGCTAGGGTGCGATTATCGCACCCAGGGTAGCGGGGTCGCGGTGGATTTTGAAGAAGGGTCGCGGCTGCGAAGCAGCCGCGACCCTAAATTCAGCATTTTTTAAGAAAAAGGTTATAATAATTAATGAAATAAATGATAGTTGAAATTTGTTTGAGGTGTTTTTTTACAACTGTTCTTTATTAATTATTTAAAAGACTCATTTAAAATTATGGGAGACTAAAAAGGGGTCGCGAGTCGCGACCCTTGTGAAAAAGTTAATTTGATCAAATTTATTACCTTTTAAAGATGTGAATGATAGGGTCGCGACCCTTTATTTTTTGAACGATAAGATGGTTTGAAATGAAAAAAGGGTAAATATTTTGAGATACCCAGTTAAAAAGTAAATATTTCCCAAATTTATTGTTTGGTACAGTTTAGAAATAGAGTCGCGACCCTTTATTTAAGAATAAAAAAGAGGATTCGGAATTTGTTTAAATGCAGACAAAAATAAATGAGCAGGGTCGCGACCTTTAAAATTTATAAAGTTATATACGCAACGCGCTTTGAACAGTTTTATATGTCTCAGGTTCGATCACGCGGGGAACATCAGAAAAATTTTTATCTCCGATTAAGCCAGTTTTTGACACGTATGTGCTTTCGAGCATGGAGAATCCGAAAATAACGGCAGATTTTTTTTAAACAGATTTCTTCGATTTAAAAAAAAATAAACTTTTGTCAAAATTAGAACCAGCCATACAGTAACCAGCCGGGTCATTTGCCTACCCCTGATTAATTTACGGTGTCTCCACCCCCAGGGGTAAAAAACCAAACCACAAATGACCAAAACATTTTGGCTTCCAGCTTTTTAAGCGTATTCGAAAACATAGGAAAAGTTTCAGAACTTTTTGTTTTTTGCTGTGCCGAATTTTGTTAAGTTTCAAGATTTTCTCGCAGAATGTGTTTTAAAAACCACAGCTTTAGCTTCTCATGAATAAGTTTTTTCTTCTAATTTCTTAACAAAACTTTTAAATATTACTTTAATCATAATAATTTGAATTTGTGTGCAAAAAATAAACTATTAATCAACGTTTTCTTTTGTTCATATACGTAAAATTAAGCCAAAAAAATAGGGTAAAATGACACTTTGTTATGGACAGTTCGTTGTGATACTTTTTAGAACTATTAATTATAGCTATTTCAATACAACCCTTTGAGTCAAATGTTATGCTTTAGGGTAGTTAAAAAATATTTCAAATAATTTAAAACCTTTGTTACTTTTTAAGGCAAAATACCTAAAAATCCCGGTTAATCCCAGTATATCCCCTGTAAATCCGCCAAAACTAAAATCCCCCCAAAACTAGACAATTACGTTTAAAAAGCGGAAATATCATCTTTTAATGGGTAAATGTTAACCTATGTCAAATGGGTATGAAAAATGTCTCCCCCTAAACAAAAATAGATCTGTATTTACGCCTTTTAAGTGTAAATATCGTCCTAATTTGGGTATTTTTTGCATACTTTTTTTTCAGTGAACCTGATATTTCCCAAAATACTTTAAAGCATTAATCAGAAGAGATATATTACAAATTTCATCTCTAAAACAACTTATACAAAGTGGTTCTTTAGTTTTTCATTGGTTTACCTCTTTAGCGTCAACATTTAAATTAGAATAACGAAGTGTCATACGTTCAAAAATTAGAACATATGCTTAAACATAATCAAAAAATTTTTGAAAATATACCACAGGTAGGTACCTGTGGTCAAAAAGGGTCGCGGTTTTTTAGGGGAATCCGCGCACCCACCTGCCCAAGTGTGACTCTAATTTTCATGAGATATTTCGAAATAATCATTTGAAAGATTCGCACACTTTTTGCCAATCTCCCCATTAAAAATCTCTCTCACTTTATCCCTTCAAAAAATCTCTCCCCTCAGTTTTCTCTCTCTCCCCCCTGATTTGTCGGCAAAGATCAAAGGATTTTTGCAAAAAATAGAAAAATTCCTAAAAAAATCCTAAAAAATTCCTAAAAAGTTTTATATGCTTAAGCTTGTAAAAAGTGTATTTTTTTGGTTTTTTTCTTGTTTTTTTTTGGTTTTTTCTTGTTTTTTTTTGGTTTTTTTCTTGTTTTTTTTTTGGTTTTTTTATTAAATATACAAAATCTCAAGTGGTTTTATGGAAAAATACAAAATTTCATTAAAAATTGTCGGCAAAGATCAAAGGATTTTTGATAAAATAGAAAAAAATACAAAATTTTCTTAAATATTGTCGGTAAACATCAAAGGATTTTTGTAAAAAACAAGAAATTTTCTTAAAAAATATTATTTTCCTTTGATCTTTGCCGACAAATCGCATGTGTGCGTGTGCACATGAAAAAAAATAGTGTGTGCGCGTGAAAAAAAATATTTGTGTGTGTGTGTGCATTTTTAAGTAATTTTTGAGAAAACATGTGTGTCAGTATGAAAATTTGAGTCTCTTTTTGGAAAAGTAAGTGTGAATATGAGAAAATTTTGTGTGTTTGATAGAAAAAGTGTGACTTTTTAAGAAATTTCTGGTATTTTTATGGAAAAATGCATGTGTAAGAAAAAATTTTATCGATTTTTTCTTATTTCGTTATCAAGTTTCTTAGTATTTTTTATAAATTTTAATATTTTTTATTGTATTTGTAACAATTTTACAATATTTATGCGTTTGAATATAATTTTCTGCTATATAATTTTGTGATGTTTTTGTGATGTTTTTGTAATCTAAACAAATAATAAACATTTTTCTATTATTTTCTCATTTGAATTCAAGTGTTTTTTATTTTTTTCCTAAAAAGGCAGATATTTTGAGGGATTTAAGCGAAAAAATGTTTTTTAAAAAGATAAATAAAATGTGTCGCATCGTGGTCGCATAAATTCTGGCATTCTGAGACAAAAACATGATTGTGTTAAATGAGAAAAATAATGATTAAAGATATGTCACTCAAAAAATGAAATATTCTAGCATTCTGAGACAAGCATGATTGTGTTAAATAAAAATAGAGAAATTATTAAAAAATATTTTGATTACTTAATGAAAATAAAAAATTGGAAAAACAAATTTTGTTTAAAATTGTCAGTTACTGATTTATTGATAAGAGATTTCGTTATCAGTAAGAAAAATCAAGATTAAAGATGTGTCACTTAAAAATTGATAATAAATTTACTGATAAGGAATCACTGATAAGGAAAAAAACAATCCACTTAAGACCCAATTGATTTTAAAGGAAAAAATCAGACAAAGGATATTTTAGTGATAAGAAGTTTACTGATAAGAAGTTTAGTGATAAGAATTTCGTTATCAATGAGAAAAATCAAGATTAAAGATGTGTGACACTTGATAAAAAAATTTACTGATAAGGATTAGTGATAAGAAGTTTACTGATAAGAAGTTTAGTGATAAGATATTTCGTTATCAGTAAAAAAATCATGATTAAATATGTGTCACTTAAAAAATTCTTGAAAAAAATATTTACTGATAAGACTTGGTGATAAGAGATTATGATTTTTGAAATCAGTGAGAAAAATCCTTATCAGTCATGAGTCACATGAAAAAATTGATAAAAATATTTTACTGATAAGAATTAGTGATAAGCAAATGATAAAAGTCATCCAATATCCTTTTGGATCTTATCAGTGATAAAAGTCATCCATTAGTCTTTTTGGATATTGATAAAAGTGGTCCAATAGTCTTTTGGTTTTTATCAGTGATAAAAATATACTGATAAAAATGGTCCAATAGTCTTTTGGGCCTTATCAGTGATAAAAGAGGTCCAATAGTCTTTTGGGCCTTATCAGTGATAAAAGTGCTCCAATAGTCTATCGGACCTTATAAGGAGGTGAGTATGTAGAACGAGTGAATCTACTCCATGAATAACTACTCCTCTTCAAAAATAAAAGAAAAGACAACAAGAAAATCAGCAGCACAAAGACCTGTAATTGAAAAGAACACTGTTAAAGGTAAAAAGCGCAAACAACCGGACCCTTAAAATACCGTATTTATAATTTATATTGTTCCTTATCATTTAATAAAACCCCAAAGTCATAATGTTGCATTCTGCATATAATCCCAAGCTATATTTTTGATTTATTTTATGCTACAATTGCACGATCATTTATTTTATTAAAATTTTTACTGAATGTTTTATGTAAATAAAAAAATAAAGCACCAAAAAAGGTATAACAAATGTTATTCAAATGTAATCTGTGATAAAAATGAGAATAAAAATCAATAACTTTGCCGTAAAAATGAAAAACAAATGTAAAATGTAAAAATTTAAATACATTTATATTGATTAATATCATTTTTTGTAAAACATTGCGTAAAAAACAATTAATTTAATAAATTTTAACAAAAAAAAGCAAAAAAAAGTAAAAAGAATTAAAATTGTCGCGTTGAAAAAAACGCGAAAGAACAAGTCTTACTTTTGCAGCAAAAATGCAAAGGCTGAATGGCGCAGTGGGTAAAGCAATGAGGTTCGAGCACGGAGGTTCCGGGTTCGAATCCAACCCAAAGTTGAAGTAAAAAATAGGGTTTAAAAAATGAGGAAAATTTCCTATAAGAAAATTTCCTCATTTTCGAAAAGTACTGTAGTTTAAATATTTAAACATACAGTATATTACTACAGTATTAAATGTAAAAAATTTTATTTATGAAAAATAGTTCTTTTTAATGTAATTTATCGTAAAAATTTGCCATTTAAAATGAGGAGAATGTGCAAAAAAGGTGTTCAATTTTAGCACAGAAAATCGAGAGGAACATTTCAATTTTTTGCTTTATTTTTGGCTCCAGCAAAATAACTTTATTAATAGTCGCTTTATATTACAAAATAACAACGAGGTCATTTTTTTCTTTCTTTTTCGATTTGAGTTTTTTTTTTTTTTTTTGAAAAAAAAACATACATAAAATGAGGATATAGCCGAAAAAAAATGCATAAAAAAGCGGAAACAAAAAAAGAGGTATCGCAAAAAAAATCAAGGTCATTGAATTGTGGTGTAAGAACCGAGATCGTTTCCTTTTTTTAAATTTCAAGAGATTGTCTTTTTTCAGTCAGACGGTAAAAAAGTAGCAAGTAGATTTTAAAGATATATTCTTGTTTTTTGTAAGACACAAAAAAAAAGAAAAAATGAATTCCGAGTTGTTTTCGATTGTTGGTCATTTTGATCTATCGGCCTGGCTTTTCTAGGGCATATAAAGAGATTTAATTACTGTAAAAAAATTAAAGAAAAAAAGAGTAAAAAAGGGAAGAAAAATAAAAAATAAAACGTGTCAAAAATGTCGAAGTTAAAAAAAAGGGCAATGCAAAGGAGGTGCTTTATTTTAAACTTGAAATTTAAACGGTTAATTACAAAAGCTACAAAACTTTTTTTTAACAATTTTGAAACTACCAAAAATGAATGCAAAAAAAATGGCAACATATTTTCATCCCAGAATGCTTAATTTAAAAAAAAAAGTGATCTTGGAGAAGAATATATTAACTACTACAATACTGAATTTTGATGGGCTGGAATGGCAATGTTGATATTCATTGGAATGTCCATTACCAATATTATCAATTATATTACAGCATACATTTCTAAACAAGAAACAGCTCGAAAAAATCAAAAAGAATTCTCTGAATTGCTACAACTTGGGATTACTCACTCTGCTATGACTTCTGTTGCTTTCCGGTTTCTTAATTCAAAGTTAACCGGACTCATTGAAATGGCGCATTATATTTGCCAATCGCAGGTGTTCCAAGCCTCGTGTGCAGAAAGAAAAAAAAGACCATAAAAATTTTAAAAACTTTTGTCGGAAAGAATGATCATCAGAGAATGAGGTGGACGATGATGAAGAACCAGACCAGTGGGTAACCGGGTTTACTAAAGCTACATTAATCATCGATGTCGATGATTTTAAAATTTATCGAATGGAAATTCGAGCATTAAATGAAGCAGCATTGGATGAAATGAAAAAGTTTATGGTGTAAATGCTGAAGCTCATATTTTTTTTCATCGTCTGAATTTTTGTCTCTTATTTTTTCTACCATGGAATAAACTGCTGATATTTTTTTTGGCACATTCCTTTATAGTTGAACCAATGTCACCATTAAATCTCCCATGGTCGAATGTCCATATTATGCCAAAGTCAGTTTAAACTTTAAACGGAGATTTAAAAAATTTTCAGTACAAAGTGTCCACTAAAATGGACAACTTAAAAATTGTTTTTTTATAAAAAAAATTGATTGGTGTTAATTATTACCCCCAAAAAACACAAAATCTCAATAAAAAAATCTGTCCACCTTAGCTAAATTTTGTGGGCGCTTCATAAATATCGCTTTTATTGGTGTTATTTTCTTCCTTTTTGCATCCTCTTTCTTGCCCAAATTATAAAAAAATATTAATACTGTTATGCAAAAGCATGAATTAAAAATTTTTAATATCTGTCAACTTTATTTGCACTTTTAAAAATTTTTTCATTTTTTCGTTGGGAGAAATTTGATAATTCGTAGTGCCTTAGTAGACAGTAGTCCACCAAAGTAGACTAATTCGTCCACTCGTGCTCATCACTGGTTCGTGTTTGCGAAAATAACATAAAAATGAACGTTCGATTCAACGTGGCATTGGCTATTTCAATGAAATCAAGATCAAAGCAATAAATGATCTTGTTGTAATGGGTAAACCTGTATATGTAACATAATACGACGAATCCGCTATCACTATTAATCAATGATTTGCTGTGAAATCTGTCGGAGCTTGCGTAATTCGAATGTTGGAAGTTATCGGCGCTGCCTTTTTTATGTAAAAATATTTAATTTGTGCGAATTAATGTAGTAAAAAATCTGTAAAAATCTTTAAATTCACATTTTATCTGAATTGCATATTTATTTTGTCTCATTTCATGTCTAAATTTATCTGTAATATTTTTTTCAGAACTGCTAATTTGCGTAGAATTTTTCTTGAATGGATTTTTTCCGGAGAAATTTTTGCGAAATTATTTTTTCAGAAGTGCTAATTTGCGTAGAATTTTTCTTGAAGAGATTTTTTCCGCACGCAATGTTGTGTAAATGTTTTTCAGAAGTGCTAATTTGTGTAGAATATTTCCCGAATTTAGCAAAGCCACGGAAAAACAATCTCTTCAAGAAAAATTCTACGCAAATTAGCAGTTCTGAAAAAAATTTACAGATAAATTTATACATGAAATGAGACAAAATAAATAAGCAATTCAGATAAAATGTGAATTTAAAGATTTTTACAGATTTTTTACTACATTAATTCCCACAAACTAAATATTTTTACATAAAAAAGGCAGCGCCAAGTTATTTAGTCATACCTTGACTTTTTTAAACCAAAACTGTAAAAGACTATATCTTTGCCATACATCATTAATTTAAATTCCTTTTTTTGTTAATTAGGTATAAAAAGGAGTCTCTCAAAGGTCACTGTAATTTTCTTCATGGAAATATTGGTGCCATTTTTCTTTATCATACAAAGTGGAGCCCGGGCATTTCAATGTCGGTTTATTCCCTAAAGAGAAAAAACGGGTTTTTATAAAACATTTTTTTTATTTAATTGGATGCCATATCTTTTTTATTAATGTTGAAAGTGCATTTAGTTGTGAAAGTTTTTGATTTTTGCGAAATTTTTAATTCCTAATAAAATGGATACTGTATATGTTGCACAAAACTTGAAAATGTTGTTGCCTTTAACATATATTATTCCATCTTATATACTATACTTTTCAATTATATATAACATTTTTATCAGTAAAAATAAAAAGGAATTAAATATTTCTTTTTATAAATTATTTGGAATTTCGGCTGTTGTATATCTTTTTTGTTCCATTATTTATTTTGTTGCAGTTCGAATACCGAATACACCATTATTTATACCATTTGTAAAACTCTGGGGTGAACAAAGTACTTTTGTAACATTTCTTCAAGTTGCTTTATGGTACGTCACAAATGTAACGCCATTATTTCATTTAGCTGTAAGCTTTAATCGATTTACTGTATTTATTCTTGAAATTCATTATGAAAGTTTTTGGAAAAAATGGTTATATATTATTGCTGGTATTTGTCTTATTTTTCCCGTTTGCTTTATTTGGCATATTCCATTTCAAGGAATTTACATACAACTAAATAATTCAAGTGATCCAAATAATTCTCTTCGTTACATTGCTGCATCAAATCGTGACGTTATTTCATGGATGAATAATCCAAGAAATGCTGCAATTATAATTATAATAACGTCATCACTATCACTTGTATTCAATCTATACTGTGTTGTAAGACTAGTTTGTGAAAAATATTTTTGGAAAAAGTTAAATCGAAAAAAGACATCTAAACAAGATATTTTGCTTATTGGATATACAATGTTGGTATTTGCTTGTGATGTTTTGCATTGTTTGCATCAGGTAAAAAAGTACATAAAGATATCAAAAATAATTAATTTTTATTTTACAGTGTACCATTTTAACTATAACTAATCAAGCAACAATTGATATGATGTTTGAAGTACAGTATTATCTGTTTGATATCAATGATCTTGCCCCAGCATGGTTTATATAAAACGCTGACTTTAAAAATATTTCTGACAAGTAAAAAAAAATGGAAAAAACGATGAATTTTACTCACTTAGGCAAAAATAATTTTTTTATATTATTTTACTCATTTTAATAAATAAGAGGATTTTTTATTAAATTTTTACTAATTTTTTACTTGAGGCATTTTTGAAACAAAATTTTATTTTTGCCTCACTTTTTTTGAGGCAATTTTATTTTGCCTCACTTTTTTTGAGGCAATTTTATTTTGCCTCACTTTGAGGCACCTGGGGTTCGAACTTTTGACTTCTGTGCTTCAAACTTTTTGTTTGAACCACTCGGCCATTGAAACAACAAGAATGCGCGTCAAAAAAGAAACGTAAGAAAAAGATGTTTTTTTTTTCTCTTTCTTTGCACTTTTTTTGGTTGTTTTTTGTTTTTTATAGCATTTTTTCATTTTGTTATTGATTTTATCATTTTAGAATAAATGATATAGTAATATTTCATTATTAACACCAAATATATTTATTTACAAAAAATGTACAGGAAAAAATAATAAAATTTTTTAGCAAAAAATAACATAATTACGAAGATTCATTATCGTTTTCCTTCTTTTTTTTCGGTGGTGGACTTGTCATAGAATGGACTATTGAACTTAAATTTTCATCACCAGTTACCGTTATTCCATTTTAATGATAACCATTTTTTTGAATTATCAAGAGATGGTGATGGACGTGTCACTGTAAGAATTGCGCAATTTATTCGGTCCGAAGAATTTGTGATGAATCAGAAGAGCAAGACAGATGCATTTCGTCTTTTTAAAGTAATTTTTAAGCAAGTTTAAAGTTATCAATAACAACAAAAACTTATAGCCCCTGATTTAACAACATATCAACGAATAATCCCATTATCTTCATTTAATGAAGAAAAACATAAAAAGTTATGCATGGATCTCGTGGAACAGTTCCAACGGAAGGTGTACAAAAATTAATTGATTTACCACAATTCTTACAAAATCTACCAAAACCTGAAACTCTTGAAGTACTTTTGAATCGATTTAGAAGCAAGGTTGCTGAACCAACAGCTGATGCATCAATCCCTCAAGATTTAGAAAATGAAAATTTAAAAGAATTTATGGCACGCATGGTTGAAAAAGCTTGGCCTAAAGCAGCTACTTCTACTGAAATATCTCAAAAAAGCACTACACCACAATCAACTGCATCAAATTCATCAACAAATAGCAAAACACCTGCAAATCCTTTAGTTTTGAATTTAGAAAGAGCGAGGCCAGCCGAAGATGAAGTTCCCCTTGAAGCACTGGCCACAAAAAGACCAAGAGGAAGACCAAGAAATGTCATTCAACCATAAAAAACATTTTTTATTTTTCGCTAAAAAAATTTTATTATTTTTTCCTGTACATTTTTTGTAAATAAATATATTTGGTGTTAATAATGAAATATTACTATATCATTTATTCTAAAATGATAAAATCAATAACAAAATGAAAAAATGCTATAAAAAACAAAAAACAACCAAAAAAAGTGCAAAGAAAGAGAAAAAAAAACATCTTTTTCTTACGTTTCTTTTTTGACGCGCGTTCTTGTTGTTTCAATGGCCGAGTGGTTCAAACAAAAAGTTTGAAGCACAGAAGTCAAAAGTTCGAACCCCAGGTGCCTCAAAGTGAGGCAAAATGAAATTGCCTCAAAAAAAAGTGAGGCAAAATGAAATTGCCTCAAAGTGAGGCAAAATGAAATTGCCTCAAAAAAAAGTGAGGCAAAATGAAATTGCCTCAAAGTGAGGCAAAATGAAAATTGCCTCAAAAAAAGTGAGGCAAAATAAAATTGCCTCAAAAAAAGTGAGGCAAAAATAAAATTTTGTTTCAAAAATGCCTCAAGTAAAAAATTAGTAAAAATTTAATAAAAAATCCTTCATTATAGAAAAAATAGGCATTTTAATAAAAAACTATTTCTTTTTCACAACGTCAAGGAAAATTCATCGTTTTTTCCATTTTTTTTGACTTGTCAAAAATATTTTTAAAGTCAGCGTTTTATATTAATCACCAATAAAAATTTAAGAAATCACATCTTTCATTTTTTCTTCAGAACCAAATCAAAGCCTGTTTTCAACGTACAATCAAAAAGGAAATCTATTGTTGGCGTAATACATAGATAAAAGGGATTAAAACTGTGATTTATTTGTTAAAATGTCAATACGATCTAAGCAACATATCCAATGCTCATTATTATTATTTTAATACGCCATTTGTTCCTTCCATTCTTCTACACTCTTTTATGTTTGAAAAACTGATTTGCTATTTAAAAAAAATATATTATATTACTACACAAAAAAATCTATGTTAAAAAAGCCATGCATTATTTTTTTTATCGTTTTACAACTCAAAAAATATTTAAAAAATAAAATCTATATTCAAATTTTGTGCAACATATACAGTATCCATATTTTTATAAATTTAAAAATTTCGCAAAAATCAAAAACTGCTACAGCTAAATGCACTTTAAATATTAATATAAAAAAGATATATGGCATCCAATTTAAAAAAAAAATGTTTTATAAAAACCCTTTTTTTTCTTTAGGGAATAAACCGACATTGAAATGCCCGGGCTCCACTTTGTATGATAAAGAAAAATGGCACCAATATTTCCATGGAAAAAATTACAGTGACCTTTGAGAGGCTCCTTTTTAAACCTAATTAACAAAAAAAGAAATATAAATTAATGATGTATGGCAAAAATATAGTCTTTTACGGATTTGGTTTAAAAAAGTCAAGGTATGATTAAGTAACTTCCAACATTCGAATTACGCAACCTCCGACATATTTCACAGCAAATATATTAAATAAATATTAAATGTGAGCGTAATTTTTAATTTTAATTTTTATTGTTTAAACGAACGACTTTAAAATTTGTTAAAAGTTTTAGCTAAATTTAAAGGCATGTTAAAGTGTGGATAAATTTAGGGTCGATCATTTCCCTTTCCCGGGAATTCCCCCAAAAATTTTGCACAGAAAAAGAAATTTTTACATTAAATTTATTCAAAAATGGTTATTTCAACTTTTAAAACAGTTTAAGAGTCGATAAATGCTTTGTTTTTAAATGTTAAGGGTTTAGGGGTTTTAACAAAATTATTTAAGAATCAGCGAACGTGCGGCCTCTTTTAGGCAAGATATTCCGTCTTCAAGGGTAAAAAAATGCCGGGGAATCCGATGGTGATATTTTTGTAACTGGCATACTAGGGGGAGGCTTTGGGGGTCCCGTCTGAAATTTTTTTTTGTATACTGCCCTGAAAAGAAATATTGTTAGAGGGGGGTTTCTCCCTTTAAATTTACTTTAAAATTGCTTTTTATTAAGATTGTATACATTATTTTAACGACTTTTTTTAGAAGAAATAGTTTTCAAATTTAAACCAAATATTTATTTCTTTTTAAAAAAAATATATTTATATTTATTTATTACAATTGCAATAAAACAAAAAATACGCGTATCAAAAGATGGGCAAGAAACTTTTTACACAACAAACAAAATTACCAGTTTTTAATGCACTTATAATAATAATAAAATCTCTCTTTTTTTACAACAAAAGATTAATGAAATCCAACACAAAGTTAGAATTAAGAAGAACCACCAAAACTTTTTTTATATGTTTTTGGTGGTAATGGAGGTGCAGAAGGCATTGGAGGCGGAGAAGAAGATGGGGAAGGTGCAAGGCTAGAAGCTCTTGAAGAAAAGCGATCAGGTTTTGGGGGTCTTGGAGGACATGATGCAGCAAGGATTAAACCATTATCAGTCGGGGAGGATGGGGAATTTGGTTCAGTTGAAGTTTTTCGTTTTGGAAGTGGAACTGAAAGGGATACAGATGGAGATTTTGGAGGGGTGATGGAAGATGTCGTTGTGGTGGTAGATGATGTTGTTGTTAATGAAGAATTTGTTGTTGAAGTGGATGAATTTGAAGGAGTTAAAGAATAAATTTCTAATTCACAATTTATTGGTGATGGTAGTGATGATGTTGAAATATTTTCACGGGGTGGAATTTCTGGGATTGAAGAAGAGAAGGAAGAGGAGGATTGGGAGGGGAGTTTTGAGGCTGAAAAAAATA
Source organism: Panagrolaimus superbus (assembly GCA_964035985.1). Lineage (NCBI taxonomy): Eukaryota > Metazoa > Nematoda > Chromadorea > Rhabditida > Panagrolaimidae > Panagrolaimus > Panagrolaimus superbus. Next base: position 3,833,647 of record OZ038357.1, read on the forward strand.
AATGTTTAATTTTAGAAAAGAAAATTGTTCGATTAAAAAAATTCGAAAATTAAATCAGTTTTTTAATCACAATTTCATATTTTTTCAGCAACTTTGAAAATGCCTACTCAGTTTGAATTTTTTTGAAAAATCATTTTTAATTTTAAAAATTAAACAAGGATAATTACAGTTTTAAAATAAAAAAATAAACAGTTTTTGTATCACAAATTTTAATCATAATTACATTTTTAATAGCAAACTCGTTTTTTTTGAAAACAAATATATGATAAAAATGACTTAAAATGCTGTCTATGTTCTTCGTCTGTTGCAGTTTTCGAAAAAATAGTTCTCAATAATTTAAATTTTAAATTATCCTAAATTTTGCACCAGCTGTTTTTTTCTATTTTTGCCTCCATAATTTTACTATTTTATAAACTTTGAACAATATTTTTAAATTTTTAAATGAACACAATTCGTCTACAGTTTTTTTTCTAAATTCCCTCAAAATCTCACTTACATGATGATGGCTCACATGGAGGTGGTGGTGGGGGTGGCTTCTTTCGTGTCATTGTTCCAGACGGAGGTGGTGGAGGAGGTTTATGAATTCCTCGACCTGCTGGAGGCTTATCTAATACAATTGCTCCAGGTGCCATTGAAGTTGGAAATACTCCCGATGATCCAGATCCCATTGAATGATTTGAATGGGAAGTTGGGAATTTAAGTTGGGGAGGAAATGAAAAGTGATTGCTTTCGGGATAGGATGTCGTGGAAAGGGGGGAGGCAGGAGGTTTTCGACCGGATGGAGTTCGTCGAACAAGACCTGTTGGAGTTTGAAGTGGGGTATCCCCAGAGAAGCCTGGATTAATTCGACCCGAATCACCAATATATTTTGGTAAATGTCCAGGATTAATATCAATTATTCCAAAATGTGATTCATCAGGAGAATGTTGTCGACTTGAATCTGCAAGTGTTGAAGGAGATTTTGGAGATTTAATTGTTGAGGGGGCACTTTTTGGAGTTGATGGAGTTTTAGCATGATGCACTTTAATTCCAGGAGATTTTAAAGCTTCCAATGGATATTTTGGTTTCTGAAAAATGAATGAATACAGTTTTAGCTAGCTACTCCATAATTAATTCTTCTTTTCATTTTTTAAAAAAAGATAGAATTTAAATATTGTATAAAAAATCTAATTAGTTTTTTTTAATTTTCCGTCCACAGTTTAAAATTTTTAAAGAGAACGTTTGTACAGTTTTTGAAAAAGAAAAGCACTTACCCCTTGATAAGGTTCACCATCTTTAGGTTCAAGCTTTTGAGATAAATTATAATGAAAATCTGAGAATTCATTGTCATCTTTGAAGCCATTAAGGGGATTTAAATTTTCAAAGAATTGCTAAAAAAAAAGAATTATTATATAACATTTATAGAGAACAGTTAAAAAGTTTGGAAAATATTTTACCGCAGTTTAGTTTTATTTTATTGGTTTTGTAAGAGTTATAGGTTTTAATGAACAGTTTTTTGGATAAAATTATTATAGTTTTTTTCAGATATTAAATTATTAATTAGTATTTCAGATAACAGTTAAAGATTCTTATCATTTTATCATGAAAATTCCATTTTATAACTATAAAACTGACCACATTCTTTGTTGGAGTTGAGGGGGGTGAAAAACAAGCGAATGCGTTACTAAATAAATTCATTTTTTACAAGATTTTTATCAACACCAGAATTAATCACAGTTTTTTAAGATCAAAAAAAATGTAAGATAATTTTTGCGGTTTTAAATATATATAAAAAATAATTGATAAAAACACCAAAAAATAGGCGTTCCCATTTTTTTTATCCCCTCTTTTTTTTGATTCTGATATTATGATGTCAAAGAAGAAAAAGGGAAGTCAAGTAGGTGGAGGGATCATCACAAACATTAAAGTTGAATGAACTATTTTGCAAAAGATGAAAAAAAGAAGAAGATTAAATGATTGAATGAAAAAAGTAATCAAAAGTTTGTCAAAGAAGAAGATGAAAAAAAAGTGGGTGCGCAAATATCACATGACGACACTTGTTTTTTCTCTCTCTCCCTTTTTTTCTCCTCCAAAGAATATTATTATTACTTCCGACTTTTTTTGGGGGGGGGGGGGGGGGGGGGGGAAATGTAGGAAAAATGGAAGAAAGCGAAAGAGAAGTTTTTTTTGTAGAAATAAATTTGATGAATTAAAGTGTAGAAAATAAGGTTTTTGGAAGTGTTACAAATATTTTGATTCATAGCAAAATTTAGCGAAAAAACAAGAATTTTCAAAACATTTTTTTGTTGAATTGACAAATGAAAATTATCAAAAGTTTATTTAACGCTTTGTGATTATCACTAACATGATTTGTCAAACACAATTTAAAAACTAAAATTATGTGGTAAACATTTATCAGGTGTTAATATCATCACAGTTTAAAATTAGGCTTGTTTTTTTGCAAAAATCGTAAACATTTATCTCTGCTCAGCAGTTTAATTTTACTCATTCAAAACAGTTGCTAAATTTAGATCAGATTTAGTTTTGTCTGCGACAAAAACTTTAAACCATTGTTCTTTTTATTTTTTGATTGTTAAAGTTAAAAAATCAAAAACTTGTTTCGTACATTTCCGTTTTTTTTTCTTTTGTCTATTTTTATAATAAAATATTTTGAAAAAAAAAACTAAAAATAGTAACAACAAAAATATATACGTTTCAGGGACGATTTCGGTGCTCAACAAAATTTCAGCAAAACTGTTAATTTTTCGAAAAAAAATTTTAAATAAAAAAACATATTCAGTTAAGCTACCGCACACCTACCATAATCTCACAACTCAGTATTAACAGTTTTAACGATGGGAAACAAAAAAACAAATTTTGTTATTTTTTGTTACAATAAAATTTCTAAAAATAATCAATCGTTTTGTTTTTTAATTAAGTGTTTTTGTTTGAATAAAATAATTAAAACACGAATGTTTAAAGAAAATAAATCAGTTTTTTTTGAAAAAAAATATAAAAAGTTAGAACAATCTTAAATTTTATAATGCTTAAATACAGCTGCCATTTTTATTGAGTTTTTAATTAAAATTTATCGTGTAATTTGAAAGGTATTTTTTATGCCAGATATTAAAATCATAAAAAATATCCCAAAAAAAAAGGACAAGCGCGCTTTAAAAAACCTTACTTTAGATTTTTCACATAAAATTAAGAATTGTAATTTTTTCCAATTTAATTCTGCTTTTGCAAGTTTCATTTTTGTAATAATCATTTAAGGAATACCGTAATCAAAAGATTTTTCAAAAAAGTAATGATCCTTTTTAGGCTAATACAAAAAAAGAAGAAATAAAATAAAATTTTTGCTGCCACAAAAAAATTCCACACTTTTTTTTTATAGAGTATTAAAAAAAGAGAGTTCTTTTCCGTTTTAAAAATTAATAGATCTTTGGTGATGTAACAAAATGACAGTTAAATAAACACAAAATATAAATATATGTAAATAATGTTTCGGTTGTATTGAGTTTTCGTTTCAAAATATATTTAAATAAATAAAATGATGATGAAAAAATAAAAGTTGTGGGAGGAGGTAGTTAAAAAGCAAATAGAAATAACCACAAAAGGAAAAGTATCGGGGAGGTACTTTTTATAGATGATAGATAGCAATGAAGCAAAAAAACAGTTAAATGTGCAAAGATTCAATTTTATTTCGTTTTGGAATGTTTCGATTTATTTCCGGTACTTTCAAGAATGAAAAAAGCAAGCACAAGGAACAAGAGAGAGAAAAAAAGGGGGGGGGACAACTTTTTCAATGATTAAAAAAGAAGGATGTAAAGCTGATAATAATATTTTAGAGAGAGAGAGAATAAGCGCGTGTGCGCGCGTGCGTGAGTGTGTGAGTGTATAAGAAAGCAGAAAAAATGGCAGCAGCAGCGGCGGCAGCGGCTTTTGAGCCAAAAAAGAAAAAGAAAAAGGAAAAAAAACAATACTGATAAGTGATCAAAAATGTATTTATATTTTGTATAAAGTTTAATCATTTTATAACATATTTAGATCAAAAATACAATATAGTGCTGCTAATATTTTATCAACAAAAAATTTTAAACACACACGGTTCGCTTCAGTTTAGCCCCCTCTCTAATTTTATTATTAAAATATTACAATAACATTCACAAGCAGTTTGAAAAAATTTATTTTTTATCCAAAGTGACCGTACAGTTAAAAGCTACCGTATCCTTATTGTCCATCCACTCCATCCCCAAATCATCATTCCACAAAACAACGACACGTCATTCGTTCAAAAATCAACAATGACTCATTTAAAAGCAAATCTTTTTTTAATATTTTTAATATACACTTTTTCATTGTCAGTCACGTCGTCGTAAAGCGTAATGCAGCGGCCACAATTCTTCGAGTTGACAATGTTATCTCGCGTTATCATGACACAATTTTTTTTATATTTGGAAATAAGGGATAATAAAAAATGCAAAAAAGCCAAAGTCCAAACAAGGAAGTATCATTCTTGTGATTATTTTTGGGGCAAATAAAATTCAAAGAAAGTGAATTTTAATGACTAAAATTTTGGTAAAAATAAAAAACTGATGTACAGTTTTAATAAGGCTTTAAAAATAAAATTTTAATTTTACAAATTTAATGATATCCCTTTATAGGTGATTATGACTCAGTGAAAACGTCGTTAGCTATTAAGAGTTTGGTTTTTTATTCTTTACATCATTTTTGTGAAAGTTATTTTTCGACTAAAAATGCTAAAAAGTTCTTCTGCAGATATTTGTTAAAATAAATAAATGTAAAACCATAAGCAACACCTTTTTAGTTTTAAATGCATTGTCTCGAAAAAACAAAATTATTTAATAAAATTTTTTTAAACTACTTCTTACGCAGTTTAAAATGTTTTAACTAAAAGAAAGAGGCGTACAGTTTAGAAAAATAATTATAACTATATTTACATATATTTCGGAGATTTTTAAATTTTAGACAATTCATTTAAATCAAATATACTCAGTTACAATTTTACAACTCTCCAAAATAACAGCAGCAAAAAAACAACTTACAGGTTCAGAATAAATCCAAAAAAATACTGATTCAACTGTTGACGGAAAGCAACAACTACAAAATTTTCTTTCTCGTGTTTTTGTATATGTTCGAATCATAATACTAATAATAATAATAATGATAGGGTTTATCTTTAATTAAATTCTTTTTAAATATTTGTTGTTGTTTTAAGGCACCGAAAAAAAAGATAAAATAGAAAGAATAACAAATTGACACGAATTCTTCTTCTATTTTTTTAAAACAAATAATATATAAATTTAAAAAACGTAAAAAATAATTTTGTTGACAACCTTCCTCTCTTGTTTTTTTAGGCAATCATTGAAGGAAAGAAGAATGTCGAGACTGGCAAAAAAAATGAATATTTATACTTTTTGTTCACTTTTTTTTATTCAACTGATCTTTAAAACCAATGAAAAAAAAGTATTTTGAAGTAAATAGGGAAGAAAAAAAGGGGGGTATCAAAAAAACAATGCATCGTTGTTTTTTGCCATTTTTTTTCTTTAATGCCACCAGTGTTCACTTTTTTTTAAATATTACAACAGCAGTTTTGGCTTTATTTAATGACAGAATTTTGGATTTTTAATGAATGAAAAGGAAGCTAAAAAAGTGTTCCCAATGATCGTTGTTAAAAAGGAAAGGAAAAAAAAACACTTGGTGTACCAAGGCGCCAATAAAAAGTTAAACACTACAAAGTCTTTTTTTCTGAGCCACAAAATGTTTTTTTTTCATTCATTCTTTCGCTTTTAACGATCAGATCTCATATATCCCCGCCATCCCTGTTGTCATCAACGACCACGGCAAAAACTCATTTTTTTTTTGTTTTGGGGAGGAGATCAAATCGAACAAAAAAGAAACGCTTTAGGTAAAGAAAGAATGCCGCCGCTAAATTGTTTTTTTCTTCTTCTTCAACAAATGCATTCTAAAACAAAGCAAGTGTTAATTCGTTTCTCTTTTTTTGTCGTTAGCTAATAATCACTTTTTGTCGTGACTTTGAAAACAAAAAAAAATGAGGTTGGAACAGACTGGTGCATCGCAGATTTAAAAAAAATATAAAGAATTTTAGGTAAGACAAAGAAAAAAGTCGTTTAAAGACAACAAAAAACATATAAAAAATATTCATGTGGTCAAAAAAAAATGCTGTTACACATCAATTTTTTTAAAGAAGCAAATGTGAGACAATCCATTTTTTTTGATGACAAAAAGAAAAGTGATACATATTAGTTTTGGAATGAATACGAAAAAAATATATATAACGGAACGGGAAAGGATTATGTTTCGAAAATTATCAGCATATTTTATTACGATTTTACGATTGTAAATATCCTGATACAGTTTTGATCGTTAGGGAACATCCAGATCATATGTAAACAAAAAATGCAAAATTTTGAACCCCACCCACCCATACCGTAAGATAATTTTTCCTTTGATCTTTGCCGCTTTAAATAGGCTGCATAAGATTTGGCTAACCTCCCGGCCACCCACCACAGTTTTTAAAAATTATAGTTTTGAAAATCATTTAATTTTTTTGTGATAAAAAACTTTTTAACTAATTAGCTCACGGCCAGTTAACCAAAATCAGCGCTAAATAATTTGATTTTTTTTTGAAAATAATACTCACAAAGCAATAACTACTATTAGCGTATTATTTAATTTTTTGTTGATTTTTTAGTTTAATTAAAGAAATTTAGTTTCTCAAACTTTAAAAAAGTATAAATATATTATCAAAGCTATTTTGTATTCAGTTTAATTAAAAGTTTTGCTCTGAGGCCTTTCGTGCAGTTTATTGGAGAAACATTTGAATTTGGAAACCATCAGTTTTTAGTTTAAAATAATTTTACTACGGTAATCAACGTTTAAAAATATGATTCAGAAAAATATGCACAGTTTTTAAAACCGCAATAAAATTACTTTATACTGTAATTTAATACATTTAATAGATTAAATTAAATGAATCACATTTTTATTTTATGAATTCTCAGTCATTTTTGAACAAATTTTTACAATTCTACTACCGCATTTTATGTTTTCTTTAACGTAAAACAATTGGTATCAGTTAAAATTAAAAAAAATAAAATTCTAATTTTAACAAAAACATCTTTTTCTTATCATCAGCTTACCGTAACAGCAGAAGAAAATTCTCGAAGTTTTTTAAATCCAAAAAATTTGCAATTTTTCTTTGGCGTTGTTTTAACCTTTTCGATGGGTAATAGTAATGAATCAATTGAGGAACGTTGATGCCGGAAATTTGTGTACATATTCATTTTGTAAGCACCAAGAAAAAAAAGCAATCCCAAGAAGAAAGAGAAAGAAAAATCTACGTCAACCAAATAGTGTCTATGATTATGATTAAACTGATGATGAATAAAAAAGAAATCGGATAAAAAAAAAAGCGGAAATTCGAACAGAATAACACTGTTTCAAAACATTTTGATATAAAAAAAACGTCAAAACAAAAAAAGGGACAATAGGAAACGGAACAAAAAATATTAATAACAAAGAAATGGATCGAAGTTGTAGATATCCTTTTTTTTCGTAAAACAGTTCGTCAAAACTGATTTTAATTTTTTTCAAAAAAAGCTTTTGGAAAAAAATTTAAAGGGGGAGACCCACCTTGAACAATTTTTTGCTGCAATTTTCATGATGGTCTCGACGCGATCGCAGAGTCATTGGAGCTGCTTTTTTTATTCGTTGGAGCTGCAAAAGGTTTTAAAAAAGCAGCTCCAATGTACCCTGAACAAAAAATTGTTCAAGGTGGGTCTCCCCCTTTAAAAAAAACAGTTAATAAATTTTGATCGAAAATAGCAAAAAAAAAAAGGAGGGAGTCCTTCTAAAATCAGTTAAAAACACAAAAATACATACAATTCGCAGAGTATTTATGAAACTTAATGCGAAAATAAAATCAGTTTAAAACTGTTTTTATTACCTAATCACGCCGTACAACTTAAAATAGTTAAATTGCTAAAATGTGAGACATTAAAGGGGGAGTCCCACCTCAAACAACTTTTCTTACGACCTTTTTTGTCAACGCACAATGAAAAAGAATGAAAAAGTGAGTGCGGTGTTACGCACGCTTTGCATTCTTTTTCATTGTGCGTTGACAAAAAAGGTCGTAAGAAAAGTTGTTTGAGGTGGGACTCCCCCTTTAAGTCGAGGGAGGACAAAAAGAAATAAACGTTCAGTTTAAAACTATTTTTTCTACCAAAATGCACTCTCCAGTTTACCAAAAATATTCAAGACTTAAAACGCATTCCGTGAATCTTTTCTAAAATTTTGACAAATTCTGCACAGGCAAAAAATCGATTTTTATTTTATGTTACCTATGTTTTCGACTATGCTTAAGAAGTAGGAAAAAAAATATTTTGGGCCAAAATTTTGTACTATGCCGGAATTATCGTGCCGAGAGTGCCAAAATAGACTTTTTTTTCTTTCAAAAAAAGCTAACATTATATTTTGAATATATTTTTCAATTTTAAGCAATATCTAAAACCCCCCGTCAAGAAGTATTTTGACCTATTTTGTTATCCCTAAAAAAAATATAGGAAAACTAAATTAAAAAGCTTTTAAGAAATGAAAAATGAAGGGGGGGAAAAAGGATGCTTCCGAGAAATTGCAATTATGAAAAGCAGGAAAAAAAGAGGGGAAAAGGAAGACGGATGCCCCTCAAACATCTGGACAAATTAGAAGAAGGAGAAGAAAAAACAGCCAAATATTTGAAAGCTTATTTTTTATAAAAAAAACTTAAATTGATGTTTTGAAAAAAAAGTTGTTTAAAGATTAATTTTTAGCAAATTTAGAATTTTGGAAAAAAATGTCAGAAAAGCAGTTTTTTAATAAAAAAAAAGTCTGGAAAATATTTGAGGGATATATTTCCGTCAAAACCTATAAGAATTTTTTGCGACAAAAAAAAAGCATGACAGTTTTTTTTATAAAAATTAAACTAATTTTTCAAATATAGCTTTAAAGCAGCTTTTGTTAAATAAATTTTTTGGAATTAAAATACTCAATAAAAAAATAAATGATTTCTTTTAAAAAAATGCAGCGGTGCTTAGAATCAAGAAATTCGAGAATTCAGTTTCACAAAAAATTAGATTGGAACAAAGAAAAAGACGAAAATCTGTAAAATTCAAGTTGTTTTTTTACCCCAAAAAAGATCTCCTGTTATCTAAAATCTCAAAACCTGTCAGTGTTTGAGATTTTAGATAATCGCAAGTTTAAATTATTATTCAACTTTAAGAAAAATTAATCTATAAATTAAAAAACAAATAATTTTAGGTGTGAAAGACTGGTCAGTTTTTATTTTTTTCTTAGGAAAAATTATGATACAACCAAATTAATGAAAATTTAAATATTTAAAAGAATCAAATGTAATAAATTAGGAGGACTAAAATACATTCTTATTTTATTATGAATTAAATGATGTTTCTTTATAAATTATAATTAAGATACTTGAAATACTTGAAATACTGACAGTTTTTACAAAACATTATTATCTTTTATGTAAATTTTGATATTACCTTTTCCGCTTGGTTTTAACAGTGAAATTTCAAATTTAAGTGCGGCAAAAGTAAATCGTTACAGTTTTTTAAAATTTCAAAAAAATATAAAAAATATAAAACCCACCAAAATTGAAGGTTCCGCTCGAAGCATATATTGTTGAGATTGATAAAGATATAATTCTTTAATAATTTCTGCAACCTTCCGACATCGAACAAATGAAATTAATCTTTTTGATTTTGTAATATCTGGAGAATCTTTTTCTCCTTCTGAATGGGCTTCCTTTTCGCGATCTTTTACAAATGTTTTATTTTGTTCTTCAACAAAAAACATTTTTGTTAAATATGTTCCTAAAAAATAGAATTTTCTTGAACATATTAGTTACCTTTAAAAAAACAACAAACCTGGAAATGGAACACATGGAGGATTAACGGATCGCATCTTGGCCCGAATTGCTGTTTGTCGATTATCATCCATGCAAATTTTTCGAAAATGTTCATAAACTACTTGCTTTTCTTTATCCAAGCGCTAAAGAATAAATAACAGTTTTTTTTTAAATTTTTAAATAAACTTTTTATTACCGATTTTGAAGATTTTAATCGATTAATTGAAACTGAACAAAGTGCCGCACCAAATGCAACCATTCCATTAAAATTATTTAATTGCTCCAAAACTACCATAATTTCAAGGATTCGTGAAAATATTTCAACTCTTTCATCAATGCATTCCGTTTCAAGAATAGATTTTACAAGCCAAAAAGTTAACTGAAAATATCTTTGTGTCAGACGCCGCAGTTTAAAAATGTTTAACGCCAAAATAGACGTAATAAAGTTGAAAAATACAATTTTTGTAAGTCAAAAAAGCAATGAAACCCAAATTTCACTAAAATATAACTAAAACTGAAAGGTCTAAAATTTGGGGGCGTTCCTACTATATTTAATGCCCTGATATTTTTCAATTTTACTAAATGTAATTTATTAATTTTTTTATAGGATCCTCTGGTACCAGTTTTTTTTGAATATAAAATTAAATACTTAAAATTTTAACAAAAACTTTCAAAATTAATGCGTTTAGGCTTTTAAAATATTTCAGATTGTGAAAATAAAAAAAGTTTGGCAAAATGTGATATTTTTAATATCACAATATTTGTGTTAAAGATTAAGACTATTAACTCAAAACTTATAAATATACTTTTATACCATCAAAATGGGTCGGGTCAGTTAAAAATATTTTTTTAATATAAATTTGCATAAAAAACAATGAGTTTGAATAGAAAATTCAAAAGGGTGGGTGGGTTGAATGAAAGGTTGCTTTTTATATTTGCCCTTTAAAGTAAAGAAGTACCACAATTAGGACCTCGACAGTTTTATCAAAATTAATTAATTAATTAATTAAAAAGCCCTAAACTTACATTATTATTATGTGTAATCCATTTCTTCAATGCTGGACTACAATATTTTTCTTTTTTCAAATTTTTTGATGCTATTTCAACAGGTTTAATATTACTGTACATTTGAAAATGTAAAAGAGTAATTTGTTTTCCAATTTCAACGGGATGCAACGTAAGTATATCATAATTTTCGCTATCACCTTTTTTGGCATAATGCCATAAAGTTTCAGGAAAATTAGTAATATTTATAGTTCTTCCAGTTTTTTTCTTTCCATTTGGAGTTTCAGAGCCTTCGGAAGTTTGCTCTTTAATCAACGTCAAAGCGGCTGAAGATTCCAACTCTTTTTCCGTTGTTTCTTGCTTTGAAATTGCATCGAGTAACATTTTACACGTTTTTAAATGATCATTTCGAAGTTTTATTCTTCCATGTTTTCCTTGCAAAAATTGTCGAAGTTTTTGAAGAAGTGGTGGATCTTGGACAAAATCATAAAAGTGATGCTTTATCCAATGATTAAGGACAAGAAAAACTTTTGTTTGAATTGGTTTTTGATATTCTCTTCGAAATCTCATAAATGCTTGTTCATCATTCGTTGTTGTAGTGTTAAGGCCATGCGACTGTACCGTATCATATCGTCCGGCCAATGGACCACCAGGTCTGAAAAGTTTAAAAAAAAATTAGTTTGTATATTACAGTTTTAAAATTTTTATATGGGACTAGAAAATATGCGTAATATATTGATGCTAAATATGCCGAGATCAGTTAAAAATGTTTTGTTAATATTGCTAAAATATTAGGGGGAGCGAGAAAAGTACCCAAATGGATTGGTTGTTCGCAGTTTCAATATTTAAATGACAAAATTAAATAAATATTTAATTTCGCAAAAATTTCAAAATTTAAAATTTCGCTTTTTTAAAAAGAAAATATCTCGCTCAGTTAATTTAAAAATCAATAAAAAACACATTTATTTTTCATTTTAAAGTTTATTAATTGTTTTTAGTGCAGTGAAAAATTAAAATTTATGTTTTCCGTGTGAAATTTTAAACCTCTTTTATTTGTCTAAAATTTGATAAAAAAAATTATAATTTTTTAAAAAAGACGCTAAAAAATTAATTTATATGTAGCTTTCACAGCGATCCAGTTTAAAAATCAAAATATTATACCCACTCAGTTTAAAAAATGTACACAAATTTATTTAACCCAAAAAATTACAAACCTGCTAATTGGTGGTGGAGATTGAACATTTTCAAAATATGCAAATCTCAAAGGTAATGGAATATTAAATCTTTCAATTAAAAGTAATAATAAATCATTTGGAGTACAAAATGTTCGATATGTTGTTAAAAAAGTTTTTAAATAATCATTATCAGAGTATGCAGGATATGTTAATCTTTCAACAAGTTTTATTAAGGTTCCATTTTTAATTACCGGTATTCCACTATTTCTCATATAATCTTCAAAATTGATATTATCATCTGTATCTGGTTCAGCAAATCGATATTGCTCTGGCGTCGGACAAACGAGTGGAGCTCGAGAATCCATTTCACGATCATAGAGAAAAAGAAGTCGCTGCAAAATTGCTGCTGTTTGCATTTCTACAAGTGACGTCACCCAATTATGTTTATCTTCCGCCGAAATTCCAAATAAAATTATATCAATATTTTCAGTTGGTTTTTCACAATTTTCAACTCGAACTCGAAAAGCATATTTTAGATCTGAAAAAAGTTGACGTCAGTTAAATTTGCGAGAAAAAAAAATATTAGAAAATGTTATAAAATATTTTAAGAATGAAATACAGTTTCATAAATTATCAAAATATGAGATATACGCTCATTTATTAATTTTAAGCACAAAAATTAAAGCAGTTTATTTATTTTCGTGACGCTCCGGCACGTACTAAAATGCGGCCGAGGCCCCGGCCGCGATAAAAGCGACTAAAATGCGGCCGCGGTCCTAAAAAAATTTTCAAATCTAGAGTGTGAACAATATTCTTATCGGAATTCATATCCCCAGTTTTTAAATACTCATTATCGTTCAGGATAGAAATTTTAAAAATTTTTCTTGCGGCCGCATTTTAGTCGCTTTTATCGGCTGCATTTTAGTACGTGCCTGACGCTTCAGTTTATTCTTATTTTTGAATTAAAAAAATCAAAATGCTTGTTTAATTGTTTCCACACAAATTGTACTTTTAGATAAAATTTTCAATAGCCGTAATAAGTTTATTATTAAAGACCTTTAAAAATTTAAAAAAAATTGGTTTTGAAAAACTAAAGATTCCCGAATTAACGGAAACAGCAGGTGCAAATAAGGCCAAATATATTTCAAAATTTTACATCGCGAAACTTAAACGCGTAAAATTTTAAAAAAAATTACTCAGGAGCCGCAAGATCATTAAGTCAGTTATTTCCATGTTTTAAACTAATCTCAATCTTCATTGTTTTCTTAAATCTGTTTTAATCAAAAATATTTTTTCGCTTACCATCATCATCGGGTAAATCAAAGATATCACAACATTGAACCTTTATCTGCTGCTTATATTTATATGTTCCAGATTTAAGCTGTTTTGTAATAACCAATAAATGATCAAATAAAAAGACATGCCGTTGTGACCAAGATTTTCCACGAATTGTATCTTTCATTGAATGAATTCGATGAAACATATGTAAATCTCCTTCTCGAATAAATTCTGTACACATAAATCCAATCACTTTTCCCTCCCATCCTTCAATGGATCGTTGAATTCTTTGTATCGTTGACATATGTTGGGCTCGTTGAACGTCATCTTTTAAACGATTGTATTTTTTGCTAAAAAAAATATGTACTTTGAAAATTTTAATCTTATTAAAAATTATATCCATAAAAATTGTTTTCATTTTTTTTAATTTTTTTTCATCGGCAAATTTTCCAAATTTTGGAGAAAGATGCAGTGATATGACTTGATTATTTTGTCGCCCCGGCCCCGCCTCATCCCTTTTAAAAAGACGATCCATTCCCCGTAAAAACATTCTGCAAATTATGGTACCAAAATTATATTTTTTGCGAAACTTTGGAAAAACGGTGCACATCTCTAGTCAAATTATTTCAGTTTTATAAAATTAAAAAAAATCATTTGTTAAAGGGAGTGTCGACGACAAGCAAAAAAAATTTTTTTGGCAACAAGTATGTTTTTACACGAATAAGACATTTTTCTATGTTATTTCTTTTCTCTAACTCATTTTCGTGTTAAAACATACTTGTTTTCCACACAAATTTTTTTTTGCTTGTCGTCGACACTCCCTTTAAAAAAACAGCGATTCTAAATTAAATATTGTTTTTCACTTTAATAAATTAATTCATTTAAAAATCCGTCTGTGCAGTTTAAGAAAATTTATTCTCTCAACTGGAAAATTAAAAATTTATATAAAAACTTGATAATAATATTAACATAAGCTATTTTATATCACACCATTGCAGTTAAACAAAAAAAACTTACTATGGATTTGGGGGAAGTTCAAGGGCATTGATAGCTGTTGCAACACTTTTTAAATGGGTTTCAAGATTTTGTAATTCAACTCGATCAGCTCCTGGTCGAGAAGCTTTAATGAGAAGCTAAAAAAATTAATTTAATTAAATCAACTAAAAAAAAACTAAAACAGTTTTTTCCAAGTTACAAAATATTATGGCATTATCTATCATACTTTTACAAAAGCTTTTAACAGTTAACAAGGTATATACTTTATATAAACAGTTTAATTAAATATTAAATAATTTTTATCTTACCGAAATATAATGATAATATCCATCAAAATGTGCTGCCACTGAATGTAAATACAGTGGTAAAACATATTTAAATGCCATTCTCATACAATGTCCATCCGGTGAAACACTTATTTTATCTTCTTCATCAAAAAAAGTTGAATATCTTCGATCTCGAAGTAATGCATTCATCTTTTCTTCAATAGGTTCTTTAAAAATTTCCATAAATCTTATATAACTATCAAATTCACATCCCTCTGCAAATTCTGATAACCCAATTCCCATTGATTGTGTTTGAGACATTTCTCGAACTTCTTCAATTGCTCGAACAACTCGAAATGTAAGCTCATAAATTTCTGTAATATTTCCAAAAATTGATAAAATGTAATGTCGTCCAGCTGCATCATCTCCAAGACCTTTTTCAAGTCGACGTTTAAAAACATTTACAAGAAGGGAGAGATCGCGAAGGTAAGAATTTTCATCAATTTCAAATTTTTGACAAACCTAAAAATTTTGGAGTTGAAAAAATTGAAGTACTTTTAAATGTTTTTTAAATTTTTAAAGATGTTAATCATTATCATGGTAGTATCAGTTTAATAAAATCAAAAAAAAATTGCTTCTTTAATTGAAAACTTTTTGTAATTTTAAACTTTCATGTCGAAACTCAAATATATTTTCTTAACACGAAGTATACGGTAGAAACAGTTATAACCACAAATTTACCTTATCATAATCATATAATGGTTGTCGGCCAGTTTTTGGTAATGTTGCTGTATTTGCATTTGCATTTGCAGATGAAGTTTGTTGATAATATTCAATTGCACTATAATCATTTGCAGCAGTTGGAAGTAATTTTTCTAATAATTCTGATAAACCCTAAAATGAATCGGTTAAAATAAAATAAAATAATTATATATTTATTTTCAATACCCTATCAGTATGAATTGCAGCAATTAAAACTCTTTTATCAATTACAGGTCGTTCAGATTGAAATTTATTGACAGATATTGACGTCCACTAAAAAATGTGAGAAACAGTTTTAAATTAAAATAATAAATATAAAATGAAGTTTAAAAGGCTGCCACACTTTTTTTATACATCCAAAAAAAACTTTTTTAAAGTTTCATATGTTTTTTAAAACAGGTTTATCAGTTTTGTGGCATATTATTGATATAATTAAGCAACATACTTTTAAGATATCATTAATAATTTCATCCAAAATTGAATATATATAATATACAACTCGATCCTCAAGATTTCCTTTTAATATATCTTTTATTTTTGACATTAATAGTGCCACACATTTTGCTTCCTTTGATTTAGGTTCACGTCGACGAAGCCATGATCGATCTGTATTTGCTTTAAATTCGGTATCAGTACTCTTAAAAGATTATTTAAATTTAAAAAATTAAATAAGCATCACTTTTTTTGAGGCATACTTTTACAACAAATGTTCCCCACGTAGATGGAAATAACTTTTTTATAATCATTTGTACCGCTGTAATTGATTCAGGCATTTCTTCAACAAATTCATGTAAAACAAGAATTAAAATTTTTGAAATAAATTGTACGGCATCATTTCCAAGTTTCATTCCAGGATTTATGCGATTTAATACCTGTAATCAATGGAATATTGATTAGTTTTTGGATAGTTTGTATTTTGGGGGGGGGGGGGCATGTCACAGTTTTATTAAAATTAATTCCTTAAGCTTAGCTACCCCCGCACCACCCAGTTTTATCTTTGCCAAATACACAACTAATTTTTTTTCAACCTTAATTTAAACTAAACTAATCACAGTTATCTTTAGCTTAAAAAGCCTTTTATCATTACCCCTCTACCAATCAGGTTTATATAATCGGACTTATCTACTTTTGTATTATTATAATTTTTAAATAACTATAATTTGACAAAACAGCTACAATGCATCAGTGATAAAATTATCAATTTTTTTATTAATCAATCAAAATACTTTTTTTGGAGCTTACATTGCGGCACTAATGCAGTTTTGTTCCCCCCAAACCATATTTTAAATCAGCCCACCCACCCTTTTGAAGGTTCAACCGTGAGTCAACATTTTTATGCAAATTTTTGGTAAAAAATTTTCATTTTTGTTTGGGAGGAACAAAACTGCACTAGTGATTTTAAATCAGTTAAAACTATTTAAAAATGTATGCAAATGCCAACTTCAGTTATAAACTATTATTCCCCAAAATCCTTTTAATTTTCTCATTTTCAAAATAATAATAAATACTTACCATATAAACATGATCAGTAAATAATTTATCCCATATTTCAAGTCGCTCATTTTTTCTTTGCTCTCGTAAATCTTCTCGTGTCCTAACTGTCATCATTTTTTCAACAATAACTATTTTTCATTCACTTTTTTAAATAGTTTATAATTAAAAAATAAAATATAAACCATTCATTTATTATTATTTGTTTAAATATAATTCATTTTGTTTTTTCTTCTTCTTTTGCTGCTGCTGCTGCTGCTGTTAAAGATGATGGCACAGAAAATAAAAAAATATATATAAATTTTCGCGGTTTTTTTTGTGACTAAAAAAGAAAAAGAAAACGAAGTGAAAGGTCAATTGTCGATAATCCTATTTTTATGGCCATCTTTCCTTTCTTCCTTCCTTCCTTCCTTTCTTTGCGCCAACAATGAACGAAAGGGAAATGGAAAGGCGATTTGAAAAAAAAATAAAAGAAAAAGCAAAAATGGAATATAAATGATTGTTGAAAATAAATAAATAGATAGATAGATAAATGGATTTTGGGATAAATCGAACAGATGAATGAGGATTAAAAGGTTTAAAATTTGGGAACTTTTTGAAGGGCAAAAAAGTCATTAAATATACTTTTAAAATAGGTTAGAATTATGTAAATTAAGTTTTAAATCGCAACTTAAAAATCAGATTAATAAAAAAATTTAACAAAAAACCTGCAGCTAAATTTTTTAATGACTTTTATGCAAAAAAATAATATGCTAATTTATGTAATTTAAAATAAATTCAGTTTAAAAATCAAAAAAAATGTCATCATTTTAAAACTAAAGAATTTTATAAAATCATAAAAATATGCAAATTTAAATAAAATTAGGATTGAAAAACATTCGCAGTTTAAAAATAAAATCATAAAATGTCACCATTTTTACAAGCTTTAAAAAACAAAATTATCACAAAAAAATATTTGATAGACATCTCTCTTTTTTCTTTCCCAACAAAAAAAATATATATCTCCCGATATTTTTAAATTTTTTTTAAAAGTTAAACCTAATCAATTATGACTGCGAAAACGATAATAATTGATTACTTAAAAAACATGATTTTTTTTTAAAAAAAAGAAGGAAAAAAACAAAAGTTTTAATCAAAAAAAAAGAAAATTTTGCTTTCGTCAAATAATGTTCAAAATAATATAAATGTGGTTCAGCAGTCAGTCAGTCAGTCAAAATGTTGTTAAAGAAAAGAAAAACAGGCGCTTTCAAAGGTTTGTTTTAAAACACAAAATTATATTATTTAAAAAAAAACTTAAGTTTAACAAAATAAAAAACGCAAAAAAAAAATGATTGTGATTTTTCGCGCCACCCGGGTGTATTTTTTTTAGTTGACTCCAAAAAAAAGTGGTTGAAAAAAAGGGCAAAAAAAAAATGTTGTTCTAAAATTATTTTAAAAAGGCATAAAAAAAGAAGAGAGAGACAAGGAAGGAAAGAAAAGAAGGAAGGGTGGAAAGAAGAAGATGAAGAAAAAAAAGATGAAGATCATTTTAATAGTTTAGTGATCGCCGATAACTTTCTTCTTCTTTTTCTTATGTCTTATTTTTTTTTGCCTTTTCGCTCTCTCTCTCTTTTTTCCCCCACTTTTTTTTTCTCTCCAAGTTTTAGGGTTGTTGCTGCATATCACCACCATCATCATCGTCACAAAGTGCAGCACACTTTTTTTACACATTTTTATTTCTCTCTTCTCTTTTTTTTTCTTTGCTCCCTTTTATTTTCTTTTTCACCTCCCAAATAAAGGTGAGTCGTTTTTCTTCGACGCCGCCGATGGGTGATGGTGAGTGATGTTTTGATTTAATTGGAAAATGAAAAGGAGAAAAAAAAGCCGCAATAAAAAAAAAAGATGTTTAGTACATTTAATTTAATTAAAAAATTATTTTTTTATTTTTTGTTAAATGTTTTTTAAGTCAAAAATGTTACATTTGTAATTCTTTGAATCAATATTAATTTGAATTAAATGTTACAAAAAAATGTTGAAATTTAAATTAAAAATGATTTGATTTGGTTCAGTTTAAAAAAAAAGAAACGATTCAGAATTCAGTGTTTTCTCGAAGCATGAAAAGCAACACAAAATTGAAGATGTTTAATTTTTGCCATTTTTGAAACTATAAAAATTTATACTTTAACAAAGGTTTCAAACCATTAAAATTTATCGTTTTCTTCAACGACTGATTTGACTAAATTAAAAAAAAAAAGGAAAAAATCTGCAATCTATTGGCAAATTTAAAAGTTTTCGTATTTTTTAACTTTTTAATAAAAAAAACTCTTCTACAGTTTAGTTTCAAAAAAAACCTTGATTTGAATATTTCCTATTTAACTACTGCAGTTTGCAGTTAAGCATCAGTTTACATAATAATATATATTAATTGCTTCAAAAGAAACTAATTTATCCGCTAAAAAATCTGACAAAAGTTATCACATTTTTATTTACCCTTCTCATAGTTATAAGAATTTTTTTCCAAACAAATTTCATAACTTTGTTTCGTCATTTAAATTCAATGATTTAAAAAATAAATGTTTCTCAAACAAGTTTTTTAAACAAAATTTATTACTCCCGAAAAAAGTTGTAATCAGTTTTCATTACATCAACACACCTAAAAAATCATCAAATCAATTGATATCAATTTATTTGTTGTTACACACAAAAAAGCCATGTGCATTTCAATTTTTAATGGTAAAATATGTTTTTTATTATCTTTTATTTTATCCAATATTTTTTTGATATTTTCTCTTTCATCACTATGGAATACGGTATTGGATTACGGTAGGTTTTTTGGAATACTGTAATTTTTAAACATTAAAAATTAATTAAGATTTTCTAAAAAAAATTGAAATATTTAATTTTGCTAAAAATTAAACATCAAAATTTTCGTTTCAAGATCCACCTCAAAATTAGAAAACTATTTTATCTTATTATTTTTTATTTCAGGTAATTTCCCCGAAAAATATTCAAATAATGCAAAAAAATCTAAACATTTAATAATTTTACTCGGTGCAATTTTATGTGGAGAAATTATAAATTTATTCATATTTTTTAATATTGCAATTTTGGCATGGTGGAAAAATCGACCAACACAAAATTATATTGCCATTAAACGTGCCACACTTTTAACATATTATCTTTTAATCTTTTTTGTCGTTGTTTTAATTTATATCGGAATATTTATCCCATTTTTAATTATCAAATTTGAAATTTTTAATTGTTTTTTTATTGCTGCAATTCTTTTAACAATAATCGAAGGAATTTTAGGATTTTTCTTGACAAGAAAAATGTATAATTTATTACAAATTGATCGATCCAAAAAACACAGTACTCTCAATTTTTGTATTAAAGTTTAAAGTTTTTTTGAGATTTTCTTACTGTAAATAAAAAGAAATAATTTTAAAAATTTTATTCAACAACATTATTTTTTTACCAACTACCGTATACTTTTTACAAAATTATATTTTTTTTTATAAAAATGAGATATAAAATTTTGGTTTTTTTTTAAATTTTTATTTTAAACAGAATTATTTTTTGTATATTAAAAAGAGAATTTATAATAAGTGAATAAATAACCGCACAGAAATAAATGTTGCAAATGCAATGAGCATTGTAGATTTAATATTATAAAAATAATTTGATGAAATTTTATTACATCCATCGGTATCGCATGCTTGTACACAACCCGTATATTGTGAGCCTTCATATTTAAAATGTCCACAATGACTTATTCGAACAATTTCTAAAAAACATTATTATTGAAGGATTACTTTTTTATATAGCTTTTTTGGGAGTTACAAGAATCTCAATATATTCCCTCCAAGACATTGAAATTTTTGAATGAGCGATTTTTTTAAATTTTTATTGGGTCCCACAACGAAATTTCACTACAAATTCTTTTTAAGTGAAAAATCATTTCCTACTGTTGCGTCAAAGATAATTTATAAGTTTTATAGGGTCCCACAACGAAATGTAAAATATTTCAAAATAGTTTCAAGTCTTGAATGGAAAAAAGCCTAAGCCTAAGCGAAATGTAAAATATTTCAAAATAGTTTCACATTCTTGAATGGAAATTCTTTTTTTGCAAAAATATATATATTTTTACCTGTATCCGCTGTCAAAGTGCCAGAATCTAAAGCACAAGTTCGAATTACAACTGTTTGAGTTGGATCATTACTTTTATATCCGCTAACTTTAATACAATGATCAGCGGGAAAAAGGCCATGCCGATTCTTTTTAAAAGCCCAACATGGAAATTGATAATTTGCAATACTATTTTTTGCACCTCGTTCAACCGTTGAATTAAAGGAATCTTCACAATTTGGATTTGAACCATTAAAAGAGCTACAAACAAAGCAACCAATACCAGCAGAATTTACTAAAATTAAATCAATTTTTAATTTTAACTGCTATATTTTTTTGTTGTTGATAAAAATGAACTTACCAGAAGAAATATAAAAATTTAAAATATAAATAAATAAAAATATTTTTATAAAATTTATCAAAGTTGACTTCTTTTTAACATTTGAAAGTATTTTGGGTAAATATAATAGAATATCTGAAATTTAAAATAGTTAAAAAAAAGAACTTGCAATTAAAGGAGGTCCTGCACAGATTGTAATACCCTGATCAGGGGCATCAAACCTTTTGGAGAGTGTGCACATTTTATCGTCAATTATGTTAATTTCTGACGTTTAATTATAAAAAAGCTATTTTTTTATAAAAAAACTTACTGATAAATTTATTGCAATTCCTTTTATTTTTATTAAAAATAATATATTTTTGCAACATTGATTTTTCGCTTTCTTCGTTTTCGCATTGAAAAAGATGTTGGAATGGCAGCAGCTTTAAAATTTTTGACCAAGTTTTTTGCCGTTTTTTATGAAATAAAATTTTTCAAATCAACGACGATTTTCAATCTACAATGGCATTAATTAATTTATGTTCAAAAAAATTGGTTAAAAAATACTGTTATAGACAAATACAAAATTTAAAAACGATTTAATTTTAAAAAAAGAGAGTCCAAACATTTCAGAGCACAAAAAAATCCCAAATTAAAGCCAAAACAGTGAAATATCGAAAATGGTACACGCATGGTTTATATAAGCTAAAAAATTATTCATGACTATCGAAATTCGGCATTTTTACCACACAAAAAAAAAGAAAGCAACAAAAATGCAAGCTTTATAATGTAATGACATTTTTTGGTGCATTTTTAAAACAATGTTACAAAGAATTTCTTTTACACGCGATCCCATAAAAAAAAAGTCTATGCATAACAAAAAACACAAAAATTTCAAAAAAAACTCGTATTTTTTTTTAAATATTGTTTTTTTGCCACAGAAAAAAAGGTTATTTATAAAAACAATGGATTTTTACCTTTTTTAAAATTCAAAATGAAATCATAAAAATAAAATAAAATTTAACCAAAAAAATAAAATAATAATAAAAAAAGGGGGGAGAAAAAACTCTTCAAAGGTATGTAATTTAATCTCGTTTTCGTTTTTTCCCTTTAATTAAAATAAAAAGGGGAAAAAATTGTATTAAACATTTATATGCCAAAAACAAAACAAAACAAGAGAGCTTCTGAAAGATAATGAAATGAATCAATAATTAAAGAAAGGATTTATTTATATGGTGGTGGAGGAAAAGCTGGCTTTATCCAATTAAAATTTTTTTAAAAAAAAGTATAAAAGAGGAAGGAATAAAAATAATGGCATTCCAAAATAAAAAAAGATTTTTCAGAATAATAATAGAAGAAAAACGGAAATGAAATAAAATAAAATATATGTAGTAGGATGTTGGACAAGAAAAAAATACAAAAATTATTTTTTGGGCAATAAATTAAAGAAGTTTGCACCGCTAGAATTCTTCTACCTTAAAATCAGGAAAAAGCTATTTTTCTTTTTTTATTAACAGTATTTTGTAATCGAACAATGACAGTGAATAAAGTGATGTGAATGAAAAAAGAATTTTTACTTGATTTGGGGCTGTCCAGATATATTACATCATACAAAAATCGTAATTTTTTGACCCTCCCTCCCTTAAACCACATTACAAAGCACCTAGACAGGTAGAAGAAAAAGTTTATTCGCGATGCAACTCCATATTTAACAAAATTTTAATTCATGTCAAATAATGTATCACATCGGAATCGCTATAAAAAAATTTGGAACTACAAACGAAAAATTACATTTTTCGGCGGACTGGAACTAAGCCACTTTACTCCCAAATGCTTTAATTGAAACTAAAAATGTTGATATGACTATCAGGAATATGCCAAAAAAAATTGAAGCCGAAATATGCAAATTTGAAAATATGGCAGCAAAAGTAAATTTCGCCAAAAACTCGATCGCGCACCTTTTATTGGTTATAACTTTGCGGTAATGTTTCCATTAAACGTGACTGAAACTTAAACTACAGCAAACACCTTGGGAAATATATTGGCAAAGTTTTGGGCGAAATGGGTTAAAACTGAAAAAATGGCAAAAAAACATTAAACTTTTTTCGTTTCTATTTCCAAAAAATTTTGATGTGGTATTTCTAAAAAATATGAAGCTTTAAAGAAGCACTTGTAAATGCTTAACGAAAATTAATATTAATATAAAACATAAAAAGTTCCTAGAATCATGGGAAGCTTATTCATTTTAGAGGGAATACACTTTTACCGTCCTCAAAAATAATGACGCATTTTTTTAAAAACTTAATTCTAAAATAATACTGTAAGAATTCTAGAAATGACTTTCAAATTTCATTTTTTTAAACAACGTTTTCATCAAACAATAATACTTTACAAAATAAAAGAGTAAAAGGTTTGTTGTCCTTTTTCGTTTCAGACATCTTTTTTTTCTCTCACTTAAAAAAAAGCCAAAATCCATAGCATTCTTCAAATATAAAATAACAAAAAAGTAACACAGAAAAGCGGCAACAAAAGTATTTAAATTCCACCGAGATTTGAATGAAAAAAAAATGTGGTAGTTTGCTTCTTTTTTTTAAAAAAAAAGAGAGTAAATATAAAACGTAACAGCAACAATGGGCCCTCAAAAAAAAGGTATTGTGCCATATTTTTTTCTTCTTCATTCTTTTAATGCCACTCTGTTTATTTTGGAAGCTTTTTTGTAAAAGCGCGTAGGCGAAGCTGCAGTAATAGTTTTCGAAAAAGTAAAATAAAAAGAAGGAACAAACATGAACGGTTATGACAGTGATTAAATTAGTTTTTACCTATACTTTTTGGAATGTCAAAAATATAAAGTTTTACTAAAAATTTGTTGAAATATAAAACAAATATGTTTTGCATAAAATTTTATAAATGAGATTTATAATAATATAAGCATGAAGCTAGAAAGAGAGAGAGAAAAAAATGATATCTTCGTTGATATTCTCCAAATCGAGATAGATAAAAAGAATAACTTTCAAGTTTTTAAAATTTGAAAGTTATTTGTAAAATCTTTGTTCTTATTTTTTTAAAAAAATTACTCTTGAATTATTTTAGTTTTCTTTTAAAAATTATTTAAAATTTATTTTGATAAAAAGTTAAAAAAATATATTAATGATAAAAATTTTAATCACAAACAAAAAAAGAAATTTGTGATTCAAAATTATCTTTTAATCTATTAAAATAATCAAAAAATAGAATTACCAAGTTTAATAAAAATCCAGGTTCGTTTCGGTTTCGTGCAGAGACAAATTTTGAGATAGAGGGATGAAAAAAAGTTATTTTTAATCATAAAATGATAACAATTTTAGAAATGTGCACTTTCCAAAATTGAAATTTTGGTTTTTTCCGCTTTTTTCAAAGGAGGGATCAAACAAAAATTTATAAAAATATTTAAAATGAAATTTAAAAAACAGCAATTATATAAAAATAAAAGATGATTTGTGGAATCCTATTTTGCAAAAAAATACCGTAACTAGGAAAATTAAAAAGCTTTCTTCCTGAGATAATCATCAAATTTTTAAAAAAGTTTTAATAAAAAACAGAAGCATTTTTAATAAATTAAAAAGCAAAAATTTTGCAAAGAATGTGTTTTCTATCTTCCCCCTTTTTTTGCTGCCAAGAATTACGGTATGAAATTTTAACAAAGGTAATTAATGCAACTGCTGCGAATCACGTAACAAAAAAAAGGCAATAATTTTTTATGGCACAACACAAAAGTGCCGAAGAAAAGAATGCAACACGACCCCCGGAAAAAGGGAGAGAAGACTTGAAACAAACAAGCCCTCCTTAAAAAGGACTTTTAAAAAAAACTCATTTTTTTGGACTCTTTTAGATGGGCCGCAAAAAAAAAAGGACACTCTTAAAAACATTTCCTTCAGAAGGCAGAAGAAGAAAAAAAAAGCTTTAAAAGCTCTGAAAGCAATGATTCCCATTTTTTTTTTCACGTAAAAAAAGAAAAAGGGCAAGCAAGCAAGGAATTTTGGAGAGAAGGAAAAAGAGAAGGGCCTCCAGTTTCCTCTCACTTATCTTTTTTCGACACAGAAAAAAATAAAATAAAGAGAAGCTTGACTCTCTTCTCTCTTTTTTCTGTGCCAAAAAAAGAAGGTTTCAGTTGTTCTTCGTCGTCTTCTCTTTTTTTGTCTCCTTTGTCAATGCTCATTCTTCTTCTTCTCATCATCATCATCATAGAATGCCGCCGGTAAGAAAAAGAAGAAGAAGAAAAATTTGAAACAAACACCCCCAAAAAAAAAATATATATATAAGCAGAAAAAAAGAAATGATGGAGCGCTGACATTTATAGCCCTTCCTTTTTATTCTTGTGTTTTTTCTTTGGATGCTGCTTCAGCTTACAGAAATGCCAAAAAAAAAGTATTTTTGAGACACGGGTAAAGGAGGGCAAAAAAAATTTTTTTAAAGGCAACAACTAATTTTTTTTTGTCTTATTGTTTTTTTTTTTGCTTTTGCTTAATTCTCCCTTTTGTTGCGGGTTGTTTCCACGGTAGACAAAAACAAAAGCAAGAAAAAAAAGAAGCTTTGTAAAAAAAAAAGAATGAAACAAAAGAATACTCAAGTTTTGGACCAAAATGAAAGACAATGAAATGTTATACTTTCCATGGTTTCTTCTTTTTTTGTTAGTCAAAAAAATGCCATAAAAAATTTTTTATCTTCTTTATTAATTTTTGAAGCTTAGTTGTTCACGTTGGAAATGCATCCACTAAAAATGAACATTCTAAACTTTCGTTGCAAGAATCCTTGTCATGCATTTGTGGTGCAATTTTTTGCTAAATTTATTACAACTTTGGCAATGGATTCCGAGTTTATGCGAATTTTTCACGTTTTTTTCTTTTTATAATTAAAATCAGCGTCAAAAACCAAGTCGGATAACAGAGAGTTTTTTCAAAAATAATATCTGTAAAGCAAAATCAGTATTGCACGTGAAATTGTCGGGTGAGTTTTTCCCTTTATTAGTTTTGGCAAAACGTTTTGCTTCGAGTCTAATCTCTATTAACTCAATTAATATTATATCTGAAGCTGAATATATACTTTTTTCAACGCAATAATGATTTACGATAGCTTGAACAAATACCAGAGGATGTTACAGAATCACCATGGATATATATAAAGTAAGTATTTCTAATTTTTGCACATAAATATATATAAATTTTATTTCAGGTGGCTTTATTTTCATTCAGAATTATATTTTTCAATAATTATTACATTCATGTATCACATCTTATGCAAATATGATCACAATGAACAACAGCGTCACAATTTTTTGTCCGAATTATGATGAACCAAAATGTTAGTTTCCCGCTAGAAGAGCTGCTGCATAAATTGATATCAGTTTGATAATTAATTTATTGAAAAATATAATTCTGAATGAAAATAAAGCAACCTGAAACAAGATTTATATATATTTATGTGCAAAAATTAGAAATACTTACTTTATATATATCCATGGTGATTCTGTAACATCCTCTGGTATTTGTTCAAGCTATCGTAAATCATTATTGCGTTGAAAAAAGTATATATCCAGCTTCAGATATAATATTAATTGAGTTAATAGAGATTAGACTCGGAGCAAAACGTTTCGCCAAAACTAATAAAGGGAAAAACTCACCCGACAATTTCACGTGCAATACTGATTTTGCTTTACAGATATTATTTTTGAAAAAACTCTCTGTTATCCAACTTGGTTTTTGACGCTGACTTTAATTATAAAAACAAAAAAACGTGAAAAATTCACATAAACTCGGAATCCATTGCCAAAGTTGTAATAAATTTAGCAAAAAATTGCACGACAAATGCATGACAAGGATTC
Organism: Panagrolaimus superbus; assembly: GCA_964035985.1. Taxonomy (NCBI): domain Eukaryota; kingdom Metazoa; phylum Nematoda; class Chromadorea; order Rhabditida; family Panagrolaimidae; genus Panagrolaimus; species Panagrolaimus superbus. Next base: position 3,860,825 of record OZ038357.1, read on the forward strand.
TTGCAACGAAAGTTTAGAATGTATTAAAATTTCCAACGTGTGTTGTTATTGACAACGAAAAAAAAAGTTTTAAAAATAAAACTTTTTAATAAAATATCAAATGCTTCCAGGGATATGTATCTATGTCTCATACAAAGGGGAAGAAAAATTATTTGAACATACAAATTTTAGTAAAAAAATAAAAATGTTCAACAAAAAAAAGCGTAATTACAGTACAATTTTGAAAATTCCTAAGCAACCAAAACATAAATAGTCTAAAAATAAAAGATGTAATTAAAACGAGACTATTTTAAAAATTTAAAAATTACACAATAAATGGAAAGCGAAAAAGAAAATCCCAAAAACCATTATTAAAAAATAACAACGCAAATTCATTTTCCTTTCTTTCTTTAATCTTCACCAGTGTTTTCCCGATTCCACTTTTTTCCAATTCTGATTCCACCCGATTCCATTTTTTTTCGATTCCTTATAAGGGAATCGATTCCGGAATCGGAATCGATGGAATCGGAATCAGGAAAACACTGATCTTCACACTGCAATTCAGAAAACAAAATTTCAAGTAAAAAAGTCATCACAAAAACATTTTTATCTGTATCAGATTCTATGATTTTATAAAAACCACCAAATTCATTTTTTTATGGCATTTTTTTTTTAAACAAATTAGAAAAAAATTTTCTGTGACAGATTCTGTGAGTCACATATGTAAATGGTAGCTTGGTAATTTTTTTGGGTTTTTAGTTAACATTTTACTTATTAAAATAGAATAAATAAAATATACGTTTTATCCGTAACAGATCATAAAACATATTTGATAAATGAATAATATTCAGCCAAAACAAATGACTTTCGTTGAACTAAAAAATGTCAAAACTTTTAGTTCACCGAAATTACCGTACTCCAATATTTCGACACATTTCAAAAAGTCAAAGACTAATCTTTCAATGAAAAAAGAAACAGAAAAAAATGGGATGTTTTAAATCCGTTCATGACAAAAAGAAAGAAGAAGAAGAGAAGAATGTTTTTGAAAGCTCAAAAAAGGAAAAGCTTGACAAAATTGATTTACATTGAAGATGCTCCCATTCTTCTTCTTCTTCTTTGGTTTTTTTTCATCATTTAAAATCTATAAGGAAGCTGTTCCCTCTCGGAAGAAAAAAAAGGAAATGTACATTTTTGTTGTTGTTTTTATTATTATTATTGTTGCACATTGACTTCTTGAAGAAGTAGATGGGAGGGAGAGAAAAGAGAAGAAGGAGACGTCTCCTTATATTATTAGCTTCATTTATTCTTTAATCAGAAGAAGAAGGATAAGGATAAGGCTAAAAAGAAAAAAAGAAGCAAAGAAATGTGTACGGTTTTTTTGAAAATTCCAGAAAATGCACAATTGTTAAAGGAGGTGGACACTTTACTTTTTTTCGTTTTTTTTCGAATGGATGAACCTGACGATCAGGCAAAGAACAAAAGAAATTTCTATTGTTCTTTGCCTGATCGTCAGGTTTATCCATTCAATAAAAAAACGAAAAAAGTAAAGTGTCCGCCTCCTTTGACAACAATTGCTTTAAAAAATGAAATATTACTGATAAAAATGATAAATAAAAACACAAAAAAATTATATTTTTTCCAATCCCTTTTAAGTCCCTCTGATCCCCGATCCAAAAGTATGTGCTGCAAATCAGATGCAGATTTTTTTTGTATCAGAATTTTTCAACATTTTTTATAATCAAAAAATAATGAAAAAAGACATTATTATTGTTTTTATTTGAAAAAAACACAAAGCTGTCATTTATTTGTATAAAAATAAAATGTTAGAATGTCAGCTTTTTCAGACATTTTTTTTTGTTATCTCATAAAAAAAAGCTTTCTTTAAGTTAACCGATGGAAATTTATTTATAAATAAATTCTTTCTTTAAAAAAATAAGGGGGAAAAAAGAAAAATGCCAATAAAATTCTTACTTTTTTAAACTTAAAAAAAAGAAGTATAGATTTAAAATCCATTAAAGTTTAAAATAAATTTTTAATGTGCAATTATATATAGTTTCTTTTAAATTTTACGTAAGTTAAAAATATATAAAAGTTTTATGCCTTTTTTTAATAACGCAAATTTGTGTAGACGCTTACGGTACTTTTAATCAATCAATCCTTTTGACATTCGGATACCAGATGTCTGATTAATTTAATCAATGTTGGGTTTCAGATGGTGTGTTTCAGGCAAATCATCACTCATTTGCATTTTTTATTATTGCAGATTTTTAATCTCCAAATTTTGTCAAAACATTTTATTAAAAAAACATTCAATGCAATTTTATTTTTTTTAAAAGGACCAAAGAAAAATCACAACCAATAAAAATTGAAAAAACCGATAAATGAAAGGTAAAAAAGTTAAAGCAAAAAATTCTGGTAAAATCAAAAATAAATAAATACTTAGTTGCCACCCGAAACCGTAACCAAATTGAAAAAAGCGATAGAACTAGATCAAAATATCAAAAAAAAGCTCATAAAAATGCATAATATTAAAAAATATCAAGCTAGAAGAAAATTGATATGTGGGGTAAATATTTTTAAAAGCAATAAATAGAATACAAATAAAAATTATTCTTTTTTATTCAAGGACATCAGAAAAGAGGGAAACTGAACGAGCATTAACTCCTCGGGGGGTTGCAATCGGTGAAGAAGGTTGGGAATGCACAAATGGTTCAAAATTTCCATTATCAATATCTGGATCATCAGTAAGCTCTGCTGCACTGCTTGATGAATCTGTACCAATTTTAAATGCAACTGGATTTCTTGGTGGGGGCTGTAATTAATTATTTTTGTACTTATTTTCGTATGACAAAAATAATATATAATTTTTTTAAGCAAAAATGCCAGTAAGGGATCATCCAGAGGTGACGTCACGAAAACATTTAAAATTTTTCAACCCACCCCCCCCCCTTGTCGTCACATTTTTTCCTTTGATCTAATGCCGCATTTCAAAGCGATAGTCCCCACCCCCCCCCCCCCCCCATAAAATGCGTGACGTCACGTTGGGACACTCCTTAATTTCATAACTACAGTAACCCGAAGATGATAAGCTTTAATAAAAAAAATAACATTCATCTGCGTTTTTTTCTCACTAAAATTTTTGTAATTAAAAATACAAACTTACATCATCATTATCAATTTCATATTCATCATTTTGGTGTAAACTTTCTGTCATTGAATTTGCCATTAAAGTTTGTTCACTCCAGCATCCATTTCCATTGACCCTTGGACTCTTCAATTCTTCAGAATCTTCTTTTTCTTCACGAATTTCATTAATATTTGAAAGTGAAAAATATTCATGACCTATTTGTTGTCGCCGTTTTAAATCATCTATTGTTGTTGCACTTTTTGTTTCATTAATATTTTCAAGCATCATTGATTCTCTTGCTGACGGGGGTTGACTCTCTAAATCGATTGAAGATAAATCTGAAAATTCATGGGTTGGCATTCTTCGTGATGATATAATTGAATCAGATTCATGTAAATCAATTCCACGAAAATTTATTTCAAAACTTGATCGACGACTTGATGGTGAACCATATGATATAATTTCTGCTCTTTCATCATCAGCATCTCCGCCACTATTTGATTCTGTAGTTTTTGTTGAAAAATCTGATGCCGTTCTTGACGAAGAATTTGTTGAAGTTTTTATTTCAGATTTTCCAATTAATTTTCGTCGAATGGGTTCCATTTGTGAATGCTCCCATGGTGAAAATATTATTACATGTGGGTCAAGACAATTTGGCGGATCATATACTGTTGATTGATTTATTCTAAAAATTTTGTTGTTAGTTTTCACATTTCTCAAATTGAAATCAAACATTTAAAAACTACAGTAATCCCTTACGCAATAATTTCTTCAGCTCTTAGTTGAAAATTATCAAAATCTCGTGCAAATAATTCTGCGGCATTTGTATTTAAAATTGAATTTGGATCTAACGGAAAATTTTCGGTTAAAACCGCAAAAATTTCTTGTAAATACAGTAATATATCAATAATTTTATTTTTATCTCTTTTCCATATTTTTGTTGGAAAACATCCTTGTAAATTTAAATTTTGTGTGGCCGGATCAAGATATGGATGAACTAGGGGAGAGTCAAAGGATATGTTCTAAAAAACAAAAAGCTCAGAAAATGACAGGATATCTTTTCTTCTTAAATCTTACTGGAATTTCTTCAGCATTTGGAAAATCTTTCGGCAGAGTTAATGTTATTCTAAATGTACCACCGCTGTAACATCCTGATCTAACCATAATAAATCCTTTCCATATAAGATAATTTGTATACAGTGGAACAACATATACTCCATCAACGGGATCTTGGCATAATCTTGAACTAAAATATCGAAAAATACAGAATTGTATGCTTTTTTAAATGTAAAAAAATATAACATACAATTCTGCGGTAACATAATTCCGTCGATCCTCATCATCAGGACTTGCCTGAACTGCAGGCGCTGATCGACTCGACAACATCGCCAGCAATGTTGCCACCTAAACTTACATATATTAAATAACATGCTCAAAAAAACAAGTAGCAAAATATTATTTCAGGTAATCCTCGGTAAAAATCCTTTTTTTAATTTTTTAACAACTAACACATCTATTACATATTTATTTTTTAATCACGACATAATCCAACTCTAAATATAAGTATTCTTACAAAGCAAAGAAATCAAAACATCAAATCAGTAAGAGTTGGTTTTTTTTATCTAGGATATAGAAAAATTTGATGCATCTATTGTTTTTTGCCCAATGGAATAAATTCTTTTCCATATGTAATACATGCAACGTTGTAAAATCCAAGTCCTAAACAGAAGAAAGCAAGAGCTTTTGCAACATTTGTCATTGCAGCATCAAATGGAGTTGCAGCTTCACTTTTCTTTCCAGCATCAAGACCAGCCTACAAATAAAATATTTAAAATATATACATTCAAAAAAATAAACTAACCGAATATGCTTCTACACGTTTACGAAGTTTAGGATCATAAAGACCATATTTTCCCATTAAAAGTTTACCAACGCGAGTTCCTTCTGGAAGACGTGGAAGAAGTTTACCAGCAGCTCCAAGTTGCCATTCTCCAGGATTTAGAGGATCAAATTGTTCTAGTGGTGGTGGAGTTTTGCCAGCATTTGTTGGAATACCAGAAATAGCACGAGATGAAACTCGTCCAACACTTTGAAATCCACTTTGAAGGCCACGTCCAATCATATTTGCTTGATCTTGATAGATAATTTGAGCTGGTGGATCAACTTTGGCTGACACCGAAATCTATAAAAGTTATAAGCAATAATAAAGAATTATTGTAGTTAACAAAATATATTAAAAACTCGCAAACTTAATATTAAAATTAAAAAACTGACTTGTGGGCCAGATTTTAAAGGAGTAACACGGTTAACAATTTGTGAGAAGCGATAAGAAGACATTGACTACCCTCTAAAAAGTGGTAAAGTTAATAAAAGTCATAAAAATTTGAATTTATTTATTGCGCGAAGGAGCGAAAATGTTAACATAAGAGGTTATTCGGGATTTAAATAGAAAAAACTAAAAATTAAATTTACATAAATGTTAAAAATAAATTATTAAAATTTTTATAAAAACAAACATTCAATTTTTTTTTGGAAAAATTCACGTTACTTTGCTTTTATTTTCGTTGCAAGACCTTCAAAGCTGCAAATTTAATTTAACGAACAAAAAAACACAGGCAAAAAAATTAAGCGACAGCTGGATTTGCTTTTAAACTTTTTCGAATAAATATTTAGTAATATTTCAATGTAAATAATAAGTTTTGCTTACTTTTATAATGTGAATATTCAGGAAATAAGATATCAACCTAGGAAACAGTTTATTCTGATTAAATAAACCAAAATAAATTTTGTTTTCTACGTTTGTTTAACTGTTGCAAATGTTAAGGATGATAAGACACAATTAATGCCCATTTTTCTTTAATTTTTGTAATTCAAAATCTGAAGTACATACTTCCACCATCGGTATTCAATTTGTTCATATATGATATATCCCCTTTTTTGCGCTGATAACAATGTTCTACTTTATTTAAAAATGTGTAAAAAAACTTAATCAAAATGCAACAAAAAGCAATATAATTTATTACAAAAAACAAAAATATTAAATTTAAATATATAAAAAAACATTTTTTGGTAATTTTTTTTGCTTGAATTTTCGTGTTTGATCCAAATTTTTGAGCTCCGAGATGATATAAAAAGTTTTTTGTTGTTGTTTGATTTGATTAGATTAGATTTTTGATAGGGTTGAATGAAAAAGTGAAGAAGGCATTTATTTTTTTCCTGGTCCGGCAAAACTGGAAAATTTGCTTGCCTAAAAATGTAGTTTTAGGTAAAAAATGTTTTAATGTTGATATTGTTAAAAAATACTTACATGCATTTTAGCATACATCATATCCGATAAATCACAACCTTGTGAAAGTCCAGCATTAATAATACATGGACGATCACGTCTTACAAGTCGAGGCCTAAAAATATGGTAATAATGTTAAATACAAGTTTTTAAATAAATTATTTTGTAAATTTAGTAAGGGCTAAAAAGATGTTATCTGTAATTTTAAAACCCCCCTCAAAAAAGCCAACTTACTTTTCTTCTTCAAAAGTTCGGGGAAAAATCCATTCAATTGCTTGTGCATCTGTTAAAGAAATATAAATGATTGAAAGAAACAAGAAGGTAAAAAAATATTTTAGGGACCACATTTTTTTGAAAATGTATATATTTTTTTGGCAATATAATTGCGCTTCCAAGTATTTCAAGCTTTTTTTTTGCTAAAAATATATTTTAAATTTATCCGTTACAGTTACAGTATACCAAAAATTGTCTCGCCACGATTTAAAAAATAAAATTACAGTAATCTTTTTTGTCACAACACGAACTTAAAAAGTTTTAAAGAAAATAAATTTTTTTTATAAAAATAGCTTTTTTTTAATCCTTTTTTGGGGGGGATTATAAATAGTTTTGGTTCAAGAAATTCATTAAATTTGCAAAAAAAATGAAAGAAAGAAATGTAAAATAGCGAGAAGGCGGTTTAATTAATAATAGAATTTTTTTGTTGTAAGAAAAAAGAAAACAAACGTAAGAATAACAAAATATTCCAAATATTTTCTTCTTTTTATATACATGTTTTTTTGGCAGAAAAAAAGCATTTCGAGGAAGTGGTGTCTTTGAAAGGGCATAATTAAAGATCATAAAAAGAGTTATAAATCTCGGATTGGGGGGAGGGGGGGGGGGAGAGAAAAAAGTGGACTCAAATTAAAGAGGGATCAGTTGACAAAAAATTCTGGCGGCTTTTTTTATGTTTATCTGTATCAAATGGCAAAAAGTAGTAAAAGTCTAAAATGAAAGAGTAAAAAAAGATTTACGATTTTAGAAAAAATACAAGAATTTTGAAGATAAAACATGAAAAAATTCAAATTTAACAAAAGTTGTAAAGATAGATAAATATTAAAATTAAATATTTTACAGTAATAATTTCATAGAATTGTAAAAACTGACTGTTCAAAGAAATTCTACTTTACTTCCGCGAAAAAAAAAAGGTTTTTAAAAGCGCTTTTGATGCTTAATTTTTTGATTTTTAAATAAAGACATTTATATTCTGTAAACAAAAAATTGATTACAAAATATAAAGCAACTAAAAAATACTTTTTTTTTCATTCTGGATCAAGATAATATCTAATATTATCGTAAATTAGATTTTAAAAATGTATTTTGATGCAGCGGAAAATTTATCGCATAAAAAAGCTACCGTATCGGAGGAAAAAACCATTAATGACTTTGTGATATCCCTTTTTTTGGAGAGCTCATTTTGAAAGAACAATTTTTTTACCGTAGCGCCATTATTAACCAAAAAATATGTTAAAACATTATCTTGGGGTAATAGTAATAACATATAAATATTTTAAAGGGCTAATTTAAAAACCTCTTCTTTTAAAAATTTTACTACGTACAAAAAACCTTTATATCACATTACATCACTGCTAAAAAATTGTCAATTTTAACTACCCCTCCTAATTTAAATATACATTAAAATGTCCACAACTTATTAAAAGAAGAAAAAGGACAAGAATCATGTGTGATGTGTGAGATATGTCGTAACAAAAAAAAGAAGAAGAAGAATTTTGACAATTTTAAATGTCTTAACACCCCCCTTTTTTTAAAGGCTTTCTTTATTCTCAATTTTTTCCCCACATTTTTTACTTCTTTAAAAATTATACTTTGTTTCTTTTTTTATTCTTCTTCTGACGTACAAAAAAAAACAATCCTCAAGAGTTTCTTTTTTTTCTTTGGGGTTTACAAAAAATGGGGTATGTATTTTGGTGGGGTTTTAAAGTACTTAAAGTTGTTCAAAAATTACTGGGGGATTATTGAAAAAGATGGTGGGAAATAATGCAATTAAAAGTTTTTTTGTTAAAAATTAGAGCTATCGGAATGGATGCCTGTTGATTTATCCCAAAATGAAGAAATTTACTGTAAATTAATGGCAACAAATTTACAAATTTTAAAAAGTAAATTTTCTAACAATTTCTAAAAAATTGATATTGTCGAAACAATTCAACCTAAATTTATCAATGGACAATAGTATGGTCAAAATATTACTGGCGTAAAAGACTGTCCAGACGTTACGTAACGGGTTACATGGGGGGGGGGGGTCAAGCTAAATGTTACGCTTCATCTTAAAAGTGGTAAAGATCTAAGGGATTAACATTACGGATGTGGGGGGGGGGTGGGTTCGAAATTTTGAATTTTACCTGCAACGTCTGGACGCTCCCTAATAATCTAAGAATCACTTTTAAAAATCTTTAAAAAAAACAAATTTTTACACCAACATTTTATAGACTTCTAAGAACACTGATAAAAAAACACCTCTTTTTTGTCGACTTCTCTTTTTCTTAATCCTATTAATTTTCTTAAAAAAAAAACAATGAAAAAATTAAATTCTCTCTTTTTTTTCTGCGGTACCAAAAATGAAAGCATTGAAACAAATAAAAGTGATGAATTTTAATGTAATAAATAGGGGGGAGAGTTCTTCTCCTTTTTTTATTTCATGTTTAATGAATGTAAAACAAAAATAAAGAGAAAAATGCCAATCAAAAAACACAACAAAAACTAATAATAATAATAAACAATTATGAGAAAGTTAGTTTTTTCATGCCTTTTTTGAAGACAAAAAAAAAACAGAATCCAAGGGGGTGGAAAAAGAATTTATTTCAAATCTCAAAAAATAGCTTCAGAATAACAAAAGTAAAGTTTGAAATTTGAAGCTTTGCAAAAATAAGAAAGCAGCTTTTTTAAAAGTGGTAATTGAAGAGATAAGAGACCGGGATTTAAAGAAAAAAGATGTTAGTTAGTTATTAGTGATTTGAGAAGCTTTGAAAAAAATACTATTATTATTTTATTTTTATTCATGCGTAAGCACTTTTCTCTTCAAAAGTTCTTTTGTTTTCTTTTACTGTCTGTGAAGCATTGCAAAATGTTTCAAAATAATGATTCAAGAATTATGGATTTCACAAGCTTTTATTTTGTGAATAAAAATTGATTCATAGTTTATTTTGAGAATCAAATTGTTTTTTTTTGAAGTATTATTTCAGAAATTCTGGAAAGGAGGAAATGGGAACCAAGAATTGTGCCAAAATCATCAAAAATATCATTTTTATAAAATTTTTTAAAATAGTGTTGAAATTTGTGCCAAAATGTTCGGCGAAATGTTTAAAGGGAGTGTCGACGACAAGCAAAAAAAGTTTTCAACTGCAACAACATACTGTTTTGACGCGAAAGAAAGCACACAGTGCATTCCTCATTGCTGAATGTGCGGCAGCAACTTGTCGTTAATCAGGGAAATTTTTTTTGTCTGCCGTCGACACTCCATTTAAGAGACTGTCTACCAGAAAATCTTAAAATTTCATATATGAGCGGAACACACCATCTCAGATTTCAATTATTTTTTGTATGTTGGTAGAATATGGTCTAAAAACGTTATTCTGAAAGTATTACCAGTTCTTATAGTGCTAGTTTTGGATTGGCACGATGCCAAAGGTCGTAATTGACCAAAATTTCATGACATGTAAAATATTTTTATTCCATTACCAAATAATTTGAAGTTTTCCCAAGTGATACTAGTTGGAACAAGGTTTAAAAATATGTATCGTTTACATTTCTGTCATATTTTTGAATACGATTTTTTTTACTTTGAATATTTCACCCCCTGAAAAAAAATTTCATTTTTCGTGGGAGGACCCAAATGAAACATGCAAAAATTGCCCCAGGATCTCAACTTTTAAGTTTTATGTGCTTTGTTCCATACCGAGGGGAACTTATCGATTCCCAACCAAAAAACTTTTGTCGAACAACATCTATAACATGGAATAATATATATATTTCATGAATGGGGGCAGGTATCGACTTCCGGTGACTTGCATTATGGAATATCAATGTTGTGGAGCATTCTGGGACAGTTTCAACATTTTTGGTTACGATTTCGAAATAAGGGACCCCTTTGAAAATCAAAAATTTTACAACTTAGAAATATCGCAAAAACTCGGGTTTTTCTTTCATAATAAAACCAAATATGCATTATAATTGTAAAGTACATGTAACAACATCAATATAAGATGATAAAAAATGACAAGGGGTCAAAATCGATTTTTTATGATTTTTTCAATTTTGCTTATTTTTGATCAATTTTCGAGATACCAAAATATTGGGAATATCGAAATATATCAACTATCTGATACTTTCGGGTTAAAATATAGCTCGTTTAAGATTTTTGGGCATTATTTCGACATCCTGGAATTACTAGTTTTCGCTTTCCACGTAATTGAAAACATGCTCAAAAATTTGAGAAAAAACATCTGGAAATCAGTGTTTTTCCGATACAAGATCGCTAAAAACATTTTTTTAAGATTTATTATTATTTACTTTGGTAGGGTGAAGTGTTTTGAAATCATTTTCAACAATTTTAAGATTTTCAAAAATTACTGATTTTTCAAAATTTGAAAAAAATTATTTTATTTTATTTTGTGTTGAAATCATTCAGAAAGTGTTAAAATATTAACATTTAAGCCAAAAAAAAACGTTTTTATGATCTTGTATTGGAAAAACACTGATTTCCAGATGTTTTTTCTCAAATTTTTGTGCATGTTTTCAATTACGTGGAAAGCGAAAACTAGTAATTCCAGGATGTCGAAATAATGCCCAAAAATCTTAAACGAGCTATATTTTAACCCGAAAGTATCAGATAGTTGATATATTTCGATATTCCCAATATTTTGGTATCTCGAAAATTGATCAAAAATAAGCAAAATTGAAAAAATCATAAAAAATCGATTTTGACCCCTTGTCATTTTTTATCATCTTATATTGATGTTGTTACATGTACTTTACAATTATAATGCATATTTGGTTTTATTATGAAAGAAAAACCCGAGTTTTTGCGATATTTCTAAGTTGTAAAATTTTTGATTTTCAAAGGGGTCCCTTATTTCGAAATCGTAACCAAAAATGTTGAAACTGTCCCAGAATGCTCCACAACATTGATATTCCATAATGCAAGTCACCGGAAGTCGATACCTGCCCCCATTCATGAAATATATATATTATTCCATGTTATAGATGTTGTTCGACAAAAGTTTTTTGGTTGGGAATCGATAAGTTCCCCTCGGTATGGAACAAAGCACATAAAACTTAAAAGTTGAGATCCTGGGGCAATTTTTGCATGTTTCATTTGGGTCCTCCCACGAAAAATGAAATTTTTTTTCAGGGGGTGAAATATTCAAAGTAAAAAAAATCGTATTCAAAAATATGACAGAAATGTAAACGATACATATTTTTAAACCTTGTTCCAACTAGTATCACTTGGGAAAACTTCAAATTATTTGGTAATGGAATAAAAATATTTTACATGTCATGAAATTTTGGTCAATTACGACCTTTGGCATCGTGCCAATCCAAAACTAGCACTATAAGAACTGGTAATACTTTCAGAATAACGTTTTTAGACCATATTCTACCAACATACAAAAAATAATTGAAATCTGAGATGGTGTGTTCCGCTCGATTTTAAAAATCTGGTAGACAGTCTCTTAAGCTGTTTTGAACCCAAAAATTCTACGTTTAAAAAAATGGTTTAAGATAGAAATTTTTATCGAAAAAATCCTTTGAAAAATAATTTTTCAAGAAAAAAATGAAATTCTAAAAATAAAAAAAAAGTAAAAACATTTCCTTTTGATTTGTAAAAAACAAATACTCATCAAAAATGAATAATATTTGAAATTTGAAATTTATAAAATGCGTTTTTGGTGGAAATTTTGTATTTACAAAAAAATTAAGGAATCCATTTTTAAAAGTGTTAAATCTACCGTATGACTTTTATCTTATCAAAAAAAATGACAGCTTCTTTTTTTATTCCTTTAAAGGGAGTGTCGGAGATAGTGAAAAACTTTTTACGACAGTTTTCCGTCGTTCCAAATGATGGGGCACGGGCTCATTGGGTGTTCGGTAGAGACGGATTTTGAGTTAAAGGGGTGGGATATGGTTATTTTTACTCCCAAACCACCCAAAATCATTAAAAAATGATTTGGGAGATGTCGGGCCCGAAAATCGAAATTTCGATATTTTCGATATTTTTCACAGGGGGGACCAAGACAAAAATTTTTTAAAAAAATTTTTGAGAAAAAATTTTTTTTGCTCTAAAATCATCAAAATATGTCCGAAATAATATAATAACACTATAAAAGCCATTTAAATGATACAAAACAATCAAATATTGAAGACATATGATTTCAATGATGTTGGGGGTATTGTGAAAAAACTTTCGTCAAGAAAAAAATTTTTTTGTGCTTATCTTCGACTTTGATATGATTGGATAATACTAAATCGAGGTCAGGGAGTTTAATTAAAGCATTTTCAGGCGTTTAAACTCGTTTCTAATTATAGCTTTTGCTCTTGGTAACTTTTACAGACGTATTTTGAACTAAAAAGGAGAGATCGTGTCTTCCAGATAAGATAGAAGCACGCTTTTTAATTTTAAATGATCACTAGGTTATTTATAAAAAAATGACATGAGATTTTTATTGCCGGGTGACTCATTTCCCAGGTATTTGAAAATTTCCGTTGTTTATACCCCAACATCGTTGAAAGGAGAGAACTCATGCAAAACAGATATCCAGATAATTCCTGTTAGTTTTTTTTTGATTGTCACAACCATATGGAAAAAATAACATGAGCTTTTGAGTACATCTTATCGGGAACCCAAAAATTTTTGGACCTGTACCACGGGCTCATTTGGCGTAAGGTTAAGCGGTTTTTCGCGTAGGATGATTTTAAACGATTAATTTTTCTATCAAACGTCTTCTAATAGTCCCCTTAACATTCCCTGAAATGTGCAAAAAAAATAAAAATTCCGAAAATTCCGAAAATATTTTTCACAGGGGGGACCAAGGCAAAAAAATTTGGAATTTTTTTTTTCGAAAGTTTTGAAAAAATCAATATAACATATGCCAAATAAACTGCAACATACACGCCCTTTAATTGGATGCCATGACCAAAGAAAAAAAAATTTTGAAAAAAAATTCGATGTTGGGGTATATGTGAAATATATTTTTCCCAAGGAAAAAATTTTTTTTCTGGTATTTTTTGACTTAAATATGATTGATTATGACTAAATCAAGTATGTAGAATCTTAAAAAAACATTATTAGGCGTTCAAAATGGTTATATAGCTTAGTCCTTGATGTTGGGGTATATGTAGCACACGATAAATCCAAAAAGTCTATAGAAATCGTCAAAAATGTTTCTGTACGATTTCTTTTGCTATTAATCTATTTTTTATGGTATAACGGATATTTCGGTCAGACCGGAACCACGGGCTCATTTTTTGGGGAAAAACGTAGGGTTAAGGCGGCTTGGACCTAAAATGGTGCCAATAGGCCCAAAAACACTAAAAAAAGGCTTTTGGTTGATATCTGGGTCGACAGGGTTATGTGCCGTCAAAATTGCGAAATCGCGAAAAACGGCCATTTTTGGCACTTTTTTGCACGGCATATCCGTATTTCCAGAGAAAGTGGTCTTTGACCCCCAGTTTTATTGTGCACTGATGTTTTGTGGACATAATAAGGGTGTTTACACACCCCTGACTACCCTATTTCAAAAGTTCTAAGTAATTGAAAATCAATGATTTTCGACCAAAAAACAGTGCAAAATTCAGAATTTTTGGAAATCTGATTGAGTTTCCAGGGAAAGTGGTCTTTGACCCCCAGTTTTATTGTGCACTGATATTTTGTGGACATAATAATGCTATTTACATATCCCTGACTACCCTATTACAAAAGTTCCAAGTAATTGAAAATCAGTGATTTTTTGCACTTTTTTTGTAATTAAATTTTTGAAACGCCATAAATCAGCAATGAGATATTTTAAAAAAAATCTGGTCCCTAACTTTGTTCTAGATGTAGTGGCGAGTAGAAAAACATCTACAGAATGACTTGGATGTCACTCTTATGCGAGTTCTATTCTTTGGCAGATAATAAGGTAAAAAAAGGGCAATTTTTTCACCAACGTAAAAAAATGAAGAGAGCATGAAAGTAACGAAAAAGCGTCCCTAACTTTGTTCCCTGTTTCCTGAAGTTTGAAATAAAACCAAAAGAAACCGTATATATCCATTTTGAATCGACTTCTATTCTTTTTTGCTCATTTCGTGCACACCTATACCCCCAACATCAAAAAACTGTATTTAATAATATATTTCAATGCTTGAATATGTGATATTCAGATTCTCCATGTTTGATTTAGTCATAGTTAATCAAAACAAAGTAAAAAAACAACCGAATAAAATTTTTTTTCTAAGGTAGAAAATTTTTCACAATACACCCAACATCAAAAAAAGTATTAAATAATGTTTTTCAATGCTTGTATATGTGATATTCAGATTCTCCATGTTTGATTTAGTCATAATTAATCAACACAATACACAAAAACAACAGAATAAATTTTTTTTTCTATGTGAGAAAATTTTTCACAATACCCCCAACATCATTTTTGGTGCTATAACTCCAATATTTGCCTTGTAATAACCCCATAAACTCTTAATATAGTATTTTTTAATCATTCTGGACAAGTCAGAACTATTTAAAATGCAATTACAGTGTGCTACAAAAAACAACAGTCTTCTATTAGTTTTTACAATTATGTTGTGCTACATATACCCCAACATCAAAAATTTTTAAGTTTAACTATTTTTGAAGCTCAAAATTGCTTAATTTATCTTTCTAAGCATAAAAAAACATAAAAAAAACTTTTATTTAATAGCAAAAAAAAACAAAAACAATAGAAAAAATTTTTTTTCGTTTTTTTGCCTTGGTCCCCCCTGTGAAAAAAAATTCGAAATTTTCGAAATTTTTTTTTCCGACGCACATTTCAGGGAATGTTCAGGGGACTATATGAAGACGTTTGATAGAAAAATTAATCGTTTAAAATAATCCTACGCGAAATCCACCTTAACCCTACGCCCAATGAGCCCGTGGAACGTTATCCGAGCTGAAGTCTTGATTTAACAGCAAAATGAAAATTTCGACCATTTTATACCTCAACATACAAAAAGTTTATAGAAATTGCGTAAATCAACTTTAAAATCCCCCCAATGGTATTTTTTTGTTCACAACAATATTTAGAAGATTTTGGTCAGTCTTTTGTTACATTTAAATGTCTTATTCCCATTTGCCAGCAGGTCAAACTTTATTTTTTGAAAAAACTGCAAAAAAACGTGAAATTGCACATCTCGGATTTTTTAAGTAGGGTGATAGATTACGGCAAACAGCCTTAATTAGTGCATTTATATAGTCAATACAAAAAAAATTTCTAGTTGTTGTTTGCCACTTTTTCAGGAAATGCACTCAGGGCACGGAAAAAGCTGTTTTTTACTTCATTTTTAAGCAGAAATAAGCATGTTAGACACCTCGAAAATTTTTGAAAGGAGCATAGGTATACATGTTTTGTTGATTTTATATCATCAGGGACACCATAGGGCACAATTTTCCTAGTTGTTGTTTGCCACTTTCTGATGTAGTACTAGAATGGCATGATAAAAAGTGCCAAAAATAGGGGTTTTTAGCCATTTTGGTTTTTCTAACTGCACATCTCCAAATCGACCCAGATATCGTTTTAAACCTTTTTTTTAGTGTCTCTGAGCTATTTGGCGTCATTTAAGACCAAAACCACCTAACCTTACATTTTTTACCAAAAAATGAGCCCGTGGTACTATATCTATAGGTAAAATGGACTGTTTAGTCGGTAGGGTTTATCGTTGTTTGATTTGATTTTTGCCCAAATGTTTTATGTCAGGGTTGTAGCCTATAAAATTTCCAATCGATCTGTTAGAGAACTTTTGGATACGTGGTCTTGTTCCCATTTTCCGTGGAAAAAACTGAATTATGGCTGCTTATTTTGAGCAAAATTGACAAAAGTCGGTAGGGTTTATCTTTGTTTGATTTGATTTTTGCCCAAATCTTTTATAAAAGGGTTGTAGCCCACAAAATTTCCAATCGATCTGTTAGAGAACTTTTGGATATGTGGTCTTGTTCCCATTTGCCGAGACAAAAAGTGCCAAAAATCGCTGTTTTATGCAAATTTCGTTTTTTGGACCTGACAACCCCAAAATATGATATGAAGACCCCCAATATCATTTTTTTATGGTTTTTAGGTGTGTTTAACGTAATTTTAAAAGGACACCTCTACCGTACAATTTTGGCCCCAAAATGAGCCCGTGGGGGAATGCATTTGTTGCGTGCGGGCGGACAAACTTTTTCATTCCCCATCACTTGGAACGACGGAAAACTGTCGTAAAAATTTTTTCACTATCTCCGACACTCCCTTTAAATAACAGTTAAAGGATAGATTATTGTGAAAAAAAAGCAAAATTTTGGAATTATGGGCCAAGTTTTAAAAAAATAATGCTGTTAAAAATTTACCATTTTAAAAATATATCTTTTAAAAATAACATCAAAAAATTATTATTATTATTTTAGCTGTTTTCTGAAGTCTTTTTTTATTAAACATCTAATATTGCTGCCCCACAAACGTATGTTAATTGTCTGTTTTTTGTCAATTTAACATTTATTAATGTTAAAATGGATAAATTCCAATTTTTAAATGTCAAAAATAATGATAGCAACAGTTTTTTCCTCTTTTTTTGACTGATAGATAATTATTCATAATTAAATAAATAAATAAATATTGCGTATATTTTTGTTTACAAAATTTTAAAATTCAAATCAGCAGTTGACTGTACTGTTTAAATTTTCAATTTAAATTGTTTAAAGTTCAACAAAGTACAGCTGAAAAATATGTTTTTTAAATAAATGTGTTATTTTCTTTATTTAAAACTCATTTTTTTTTCACTTTAATATAATCATAAAAAGTCATTTTAAAGTAAATAAGATAAAGATAGTCATTAAAAATAACTTCATATTTCCCCAAATTCTAAAAGACCAAAAACGAGGGCTATTCAAATGTAAAATGGCAGCAGCAATAATTACATAAAAAAACACCAAAGTGGCAAAGAAAAAAATGAAATTATATAAAAAGACTCGTTAAAAAAATAAATGGGATTATTTTTTCAAGTGTCAAATGTCAAAAAAAAAGTCGCTGGAAAATTAGAGGAAAAAAAAAGTTTACTCTTTTCAATTCCTTTTTTTTGGCTTTTTAAAGTTTAAAAAAAAGGTGCCAAAAAAAGTAAAAAAAATGGCACTTGCAGATGTATACCTACATGGAAAAGAGACAATTGCAACAATAATCTTTGATTTTGCATTAGCTTTAAATTATATTTGTACAATAATGCTATTTTTTGTTGCAATTTTTATTATTCGAGAATTTACAAATTCTCATTCACCAATTCGTTCAGGATATTATGTTGTTATTCTTATCAGTTGTATCACGCATGTAATTGTATTTGTAATTTATCGATCGTGTGAAACTTTTGCTCCAAATTCAAATAATTCAATTATTTTAACGGCTGAGGGCATTTGTCTTTGGTATCATTCATTTAATATGGGCTTTGCCACAACTGTTTTAGCAATTAATCGATTTACAGGTAAATAAAAATTACTGTGAAATTTATTGTGGTATTTTAATAAGCATTTTTCACATAAAAATTAATGATTGTTGCGGCAATAATCCAAAAAATATTATTAACTGTGCCCAAAAAAACGAATTTAAAAATAAATAAGCTAGAAAAAGGATTTTATTATTTTTTGCTCTCCACGGGATTCGAACCTATAACTACAGGTCATCGGCCTGGTGCTCTACCACTGAGCTAACAAGACAACAACCCCGATTTTCGGATATAATTAATTTTAAAAGGAGACGGGTTCTTTAATACTATTTTGAAAAAATGGATGAACCTGATTTGCCTGATTTTTCTTTGTTTTGTTTTAACACAAAAATAGCTTCTTTTGTGTTCTCGAACTTTCTAAAGAACATTTTAAAAGGGGGATTCGCAGATAGAACAACTTTTTTCCTTCTAACCGTTATTGAAAATCAGGGAAAGCTATTGTTCTTTTTTCATTCGCATTTTTTGTGCATTGTATTTTTTTATTCTCCGCCCACAAAAAAATGCGAATGAAAAAAGAACAATAGCTTTCCCTGATTTTCAATAACGGTTAGAAGGAAAAAAGTTGTTCTATCTGCGAATCCCCCTTTTAAAATGTTCTTTAGAAAGTTCGAGAACACAAAAGAAGCTATTTTCGTGTTAATACAAAACTGAAAAATCAGGCAAATCAAGTTCATCCATTTTTTTCGAAATATTATCAAAGAACCCGCCTCCTTTAAAAAAAAGATATTCCAAATTCCTAAAAAATGCCATTTTCAGCCCTAATATTTCCAACAAGATATCAACAAATTTGGAATTTTAATCTCACTTTTATTCTAAGCATTTTGGTAATCTTTTATCCCGTAATTGTTGATATTCCAACATTCTTTAATCCATGCCATTATACAATTGCCATAACCGCGGAATGTAAATCCTATTCATTCTTCAATCAATTATATGCTTCAATTCATACCGGATTTAATGCAATTTTTTCACTTTTTATCATTATTGCTGCCCTTTTAATTGCCCATCATCGAAATTCAATTACAACATCAAAAATTGAATTGAAATTACTTTTTCAATCAATAATTTCTTCAATAATGTTAACGGCATTTGCGTTAACACAATTTTTTGCTGTCATTCAAATGAATCATGGAAATGAAATAAGTTATAGAATTTTAAATAATTCTTCTGATATTTTTCATACTATCTATCATTTTAATTATATTATTATTAGTTTTATTGCAAGGTACGGTATCTTTTATGAAATTTTAATTTAAATAATATTTTAAATGATTCGTTTTAGTCCAAGCTTCCGACAAGAATTTATAAAATTTTATAAATTAAATTTATGCTTTAAAAAACTTGGAAAACTTTCAACTGTTATACCTCCACAAAAAAATCAATTGCCACCAATTAATGGTGCAATAAATAATAATAATAATAATAACAATCGAGTTGAACCGTATAAATGTTCAAATTGAATTTTTTTGTATTTAATCGCAAAAATATTATGTGTTGCTCCAACTTCAGCTATCTGTAAATAAATAAATTTTCGGAAAACAATTTCGGAATTAATCAGAATAAAGTTATACTGTAACTACAGTAATTTTAATACTTTTTTTCTCTCTCTCTAATTCAGCTTCTTGTTTACCATTTTTTTGTTTTTTAAAACTTTTAAACAAAATTCATAAAAAAAATTCTATGTTTTTAACACACCAAAAAAATTTATTTCCTCTTTCTTTTTTATTATCCGATAAATTTGCTGTGAAAAAAATATCGTTTATTCTTTTCTCTCTTTTTTTGACGATTAATAACAATTCTTTATTTCTTATGATTCATAAAAAAAGTCTGTTATCATTTAATCAAAAACAAAATTTAAAAAACCAGTTCGTACTTTTTCGGTGCGTTAAAAAAAATTGTTACGGTTTTTGTTTTTATCAGTTTTTTTAATAAAAAAAGTGGGAGAGAAAAACGTAAACGTAAAAGTTGACATTGAAAGTTCGTTAAATGGCAGAAAAAGAAGAAAAAAAAAGAAAATGTTTTTTAACTACAAAGTTTTTTTGTTGATATCATTTTTTTTATTGGAGTTTTTTTTTCTTACGTACTAAGTAATAAATGAAGAAAAATAAAAAGTCTACCCGAAATTACAGACATAAAAAAATATTTATACAGTATTAATACAGTATATATGTTTTGAAAACCTCCAACAAGAAATTATTTACAAAACTGTTGGTCGAATCATTACTTATGATGAATAACCAAAACTCTTTTTATATGTTTTTGGTGGCAATGGCGGGGGAGTATCTGCGGAAGTGGTGGATGGAGAGGGTGAAACAGGTTTAATGGATGAAGATCTTGATAAATGATTTGGTTTTGGTGGTCTTGGAGGGAATAAAGCTGGAGAAGTTTCTATTTCTTCTGCTTCAGCCTCTGCTTCCTTCTCTTCAACAATTAATCCAGCTTTTACCAATGCACCAGTTAATATTTCAGGATCAAGTTCTTCTTGAATAATTTCTTGTGATATTTCTGTTGTTGTTGGAATACTTGTTGATGGATTACATGGTGGTGGTGGGGGTGGCTTCTTCTTTCCCATTATCATACTTAGTGGTCTTGAAGCTCTTCCACTTGGTGGCTTTTCAAGAATTATTGCAGCTGGGGAAAGTGTGGTGGGATATACGGAAGAGGTGGTTGGAACAATGGTATTATTGGAGAAGCTAAAAGTTGCTCCAGCACTTTTTGGTGTTAATGGATTCTTTGGAACAGATTTGAGGGACTTGATATCATGAGATTTCTGAAATAAATTTGATAAAAGAAATTTTAAAAGAATGTTTATTTCTTTTAAAACATAATACACCAACACAGACAACAAAATTTGCATAAATATAAATAAAAATTCCAAAACTTACATCATGCACAGAAATTCCTGCTTCTGAAGATATATGAGATGCCATTGTTGAATGATCTGGATCACTTTTAAAATTATTTAATGGATTTAAATTTTCAAAAAATTGCTAAAAATTAAATAAAATTTGATAAATTATCAATGATAAAAATGATAGAAAAACATACCATAACACTTTTCCTTGGAGTTGAAGGAGGTGAAAAATATGCTAATGCATTTGTAAGCATCTCTTTTTTTTCAAATATCACTTTTTAATTAACCGTTTAAAAAATGGGAATACCTAAAAAAGTTTTACCATTGAATAAAAAAAAAGATAAAACGGAAGTTAAAATAAAATGTAAAAAAACAAATATAAAAAATTTTTTTAAGGTTGAAATTTGATAGGGAGATTTTATTTCTTTTGTTCAAACCAAAAAAAAAGGCGTTCATTTTTTTGGTTTGAATGAAGAAAAAAAAACTCTGATTTGTGACGGAATCATTTTTGGACGAACAATTAAATATGGTGGAAAAAAAAGAAGTTATATCAAAAAAATATATATTTAAAGAAGGGCTCCAAAAAAATATATTCCGCGTGATTTCTTCTTCTTCTTTAATACTTCCGATGAAAAGATTTTTAATAAAATTCGACAGAAAAAAATAGATAGTAACATTGAATTGAGGGGAGAAAAAAATCATGGAAATGTTCGATAATTTGGGATGACAATAAAAAAAAGACTTCAAAAACAGATTCAACAAAAAAATTAATGAAAGAATTTTTGCATTGTATTTTTTTTTCAAACATTTATAAAAAATTAATTTAAAAAGAGGACAAAGTACAAAAAAGTAGACAAAAGTACTGTATTTGAACATGGGTTACAAATTTCAGCGAACACAGATTTATGAAAAATTGAATTAAATAATTAAAAATTAAAAAAAGTCTTTTTATTTACAAATGTAAAGTAAAAAATAATGATAAAAAAAACACGCTAAATCATTAAATAATCATAAAATTAATAAATATCTTAATTAAATATGTAATTTTTTTGAAATGCCAAGCCAAAGTTAAAATTTACAAAAAATCGCTTATAAAATATTACCACCGGAAAAAAAGAACAAAACTTTACAAAAAATTCCGAAAATACAAAAATGATCTAAAAAACTACTTTAAAGCCACTGATTTGAATTTAATTTATTCATTATCAATACAAGCTTCTTTTAAATTGATATCAAAAACAATTTTTTCTAAACAGTCTTTAGAGTTCCAGAAAAAATTCTTATCTCTTGTTGTTTATCATTTTTACCAAATAAAAATGTTTTTAATAAACATTAAATTCATGATTGACATGTTTTTACCGTACATCACATGAATATAAAAATATATAAATATACTTGCAAAAATATTTATTTACGTGCAAATAAAGGCAAAAAACAAAAAAATGTTGAAATACAAATTAACAAAAAATATAATTATGAAATTTAAACTTGTTTAAAACAAATTTCTTTTTTGGATATCTTTTTTTTTCGTTAAACAACATCGTTTTTTCATTTGTCCCGGAAGTTGAGAAAAAAAAGAACATACATATAACAGAAAAAAGCGATGAAACTTTAATCAATCAAAAATTATAATTTCCGTTACTTTACTTAATTTTTTTCATGCTTGATTGAATCCTCCTTCTTTTTTTTCCTCCAAAAATAGTTAATTAATTAAAAAACAATAGAACAAAAAGAAGGATATTCATTCAATGAAAAAAAAATTGTAAAAAGTTATTTTTTATCAATAGGAAATTTTGATGAACAAATGTAAGAGGAACAATTGATTAAAAGATAGTAAAATCAAATCAAATCAAAGCAAGTATTCTTTATAAAGTTAAAGTTATGATTGATCTTTCACTGATCGCTCAATAATTACAACAAGTTTTTTTTTACCTAAATTATTTTTATGTTATTAGTAATTAAGTCAAAATTACCCCCATTTTGCTTTCATCTTCTTTCTTTCAATCTTCCGGTGATTGTTTGTTGTCTCTCTTTCTAAAATTAATTTTTTTTAAAACTAATTTTAATACGTTTACCTTTTTTTTGCACTTTTAAACAACCTTGTCAGAAGAAAAAAACTTGTTTAAAGAAATTATATATGTGTTTTTGAACACCCATTATCATTGATAGAAAAGTTCAATCAATTAAAAATTTATGATAATAAAAAAAATTAGTGATAAATCATCAAAAATGATTTATTGCTTTTTTTCCAATAATTAAGCAGTAATAATTACTGTAATCAATCATGTCTATATTTGTTAAAAGTTCACGTGTTACAGCATGTTAGAACGATTTTAAGGTATGCATTTTTTGGGCTGTTTATTGATTCAAGATCAACGATTCTTTCTCACAAAATAAATTTTGTACAAAATTTATGCAAATATAAAATGGGCAGTACCTAAAAATACCCAAAACATTTTTCAGCGGAATACTGTAAAAAGTATTCCATAATTGTAATTAAATTTATTTAAATCAACAACAAAAATAAATCATACGTCGAGAAGGGGGTCATTTTTTTAAAATTTGCTATCCGGTCCCTCTCAGCATGACCCTAAATTTTTCGGTCCCTATTTACATGACCCTATATTTTCCCGGCAGGCGCGAAGCGCCTGCCGGGAACAATACATTAGATGCCAAAATCCTATTATTAGAGCGTATTTCCTTTCATCTTTTACCGCCTTCGGCGCAAAATCAAAGGATTTTTTAAATTGTAACATATGTTAATGTTTCCGACTATACACGAAGCATAATATACAGTGTTTTCCGCGCATTTGTTTAAAACTTTTGCTATACTATTGTATGAATAATAAAAATGTTTTTTCATTTTGCTTATCCTAAAAAACTTTTTGGAAAATTTTTCAAAGTTGCCTTTATTATGAATAGGGGGGTGTTAGGGCTGTATCCTGTCTTCCACAACGCCAATTTCACACTGTATATATTTTTCTAATTTTCTTTATTTTTTCTTTCTTTATTATTTTTTCTATGCAAAATGCAGTTTACAAAATTCAAATTGACCAAGTGGTTGCTTAGATCGTCACAAAACTGTGTTATCTGAATTTAGTCATTTTTGTGATGATCTAAGCAACCACTTGATCAATTTGAATTTTGTAAAATGCATTTTGCATAGAAAAAATAATAAAGAAAGAAAAAATAAAGAAAATTAGAAAAATATATACAGTGTGCCATTGGCGTTGTAGAAGGGGGCGACAGGATACAGCCCTATTTATACATACATCAACAAACGAAACTTCTTTTTTTGTTTTAACTAAGACATTTTCCGGCTAAAAGTTAAACAACGCAGAAACACTCAGTAACCATCCCCTTTGGCATTGTGAATAAGAAACCCTGAGGAAACCCTATGAAACACTAAGGAAGTTCAAATTCAGAATTACTGTAGATTTTTTTAAGCCTGTAACATTTAAGACAAGTTAGTAATTAGTGTTTCTCAGGGTTTCCTCAGGGTTTCTTAGTCAAAATGTCAAAGGTGATGGTTACTGATCGGTTCAGCTAGTGATTCTTAAGTTTTGTTTAAGTGTTTCTACGTTGTTTAACTTTTAGCCGGTAAAATGTCTTAGTTAAAACAAAAACAGAAATTTCGATTAATTGATCGCTGATGTAAGTATAAAATCTAAAAACCCTATGAAATATATATTTTTGGCGAAAAGCCTTTTTCGGTGAAAAAGTTTTCGGTGAAATATCTTTTTCGGTGAAATATCCTTTTGAGTGAAAAGTCTTTCGGTGAAAAGTCACATTCTGAAAAACACCAAAAAATTTCTAAATTTTTCTTTCTTTTATCTTCCAGATTTTGGTCGAAATCAGCTTACTCCCCCCTTTGCGACTTTTTGAAAATTTCTCGTCGGTCGGTCGGTCGGTGGGGGTCATTAAAATGACCCCTTCTCGATGTATGAAATAAATATCCCTTAAATGTTAAGTTCACCAACCCGGTGGTGATCTCAGGCCGGATTTAGGCTTGCCTAAACCCCCTGAGGATCTCTTGCTTAGAACTCATTTTTTTTCAACTTCAAGCACAGTGGATAATGTCGATTTTTCAAAGTGGTTGAAAAAGTCTGATTTTTGGCACACAAGCTCATATTGGGTCCCTAAGGATCTTCCATAGGCTGTTTTTCGTTTAAAACCCCTCAGGGGATTAGGGGGATATACGATATCCCTTTAATCCGGAAAAATCAAAACTGCCGGATTAAGCCAAAATAACAATGTGGCAATGTTCTAAGGGTCCAGGTGGAACTCCCCAAAAAATTTCAGGTGTTTAAATTAATTTTATCATGTCGTTTCGGGACATTAAAAATTTGCATATTCACTTTTTAGTGAATTTTGAAAAATATTTCCATCTAGGACCAATTTTTTATTTTTTTTATTTATGCCCCATAGGTAGGCCTATATATTGGCAGAAAAATTTTTTTTTCAAAACCGGGGGAATTTGCCGAAAATCGAAAATTATCGGTTTTCGGCACAAAAAAATTTTTTTAGGAAAAAACTAATGGCACCACTGAATTCCCCATGGTCGAAAACATATAAATACCAAAAACTAGAAAAATCGGTCCACAAAAATTTTTTAATGTCGCCCACCGGGATCGAACCTGCGACACAAAGTTTTCACAAAAACTTTTTTTCCTTTCTTGTTCATCGAACAGAAACGTGTTTCCAAATAACTTTGTGTCGCAGGTTCGATCCCGGTGGGCGACATTAAAAAATTTTTGTGGACCGATTTTTCTAGTTTTTGGTATTTATATGTTTTCGACCATGGGGAATTCAGTGGTGCCATTAGTTTTTTCCTAAAAAAATTTTTTTGTGCCGAAAACCGATAATTTTCGATTTTCGGCAAATTCCCCCGGTTTTGAAAAAAAAATTTTTCTGCCAATATATAGGCCTACCTATGGGGCATAAATAAAAAAAATAAAAAATTGGTCCTAGATGGAAATATTTTTCAAAATTCACTAAAAAGTGAATATGCAAATTTTTAATGTCCCGAAACGACATGATAAAATTAATTTAAACACCTGAAATTTTTTGGGGAGTTCCACCTGGACCCTTAGAACATTGCCACATTGTTATTTTGGCTTAATCCGGCAGTTTTGATTTTTCCGGATTAAAGGGATATCGTATATCCCCCTAATCCCCTGAGGGGTTTTAAACGAAAAACAGCCTATGGAAGATCCTTAGGGACCCAATATGAGCTTGTGTGCCAAAAATCAGACTTTTTCAACCACTTTGAAAAATCGACATTATCCACTGTGCTTGAAGTTGAAAAAAAATGAGTTTTAGCCCGCAGGAGCACAGACACGGGTACGCATACTCATTTTTAAAATGGCCCTTTGCCGGACTCGAACCGGAGACCTCCTCCTGCTGAGCCAACGCTTGACCAGTCGACTACACGACCCGCATCCTTCCCTTCCCTTATTCAAAAATGCTATGTTCAATATAATGAAATGCTCGAAATGTTCCAATTCTATTATCACCTTCATAATGGAAAGAATTGAAACAAGAAGTGCACATAAAAGCTGGATGATGTGGAATTCGATCACTTTCAGAAATTATAAATTTGAAATATATAATTATTTTTATTGATGTTATAGTAATCAATTTTAGTTTAAATTATAATGATTGATTGATTATGATTTTTGTCAAATAATAAAAAAGTATATAAAGGGTAAAAAATCAATAAATGAAGGTTATTTATGGGTCATAAATTAGCGTTTAGTTTTCTCATAAAAAAATCGAATCTTTTTCTTTCAATCATCATTTCTTTTTGGTGATTGTCTTCTTTTTTTCTATCGTTTATTTTTTTTGAATATTTTAGATGTTTTTTGTTAAATAAATTCGAGTGTCAACAATGCAGTTCAGATTTTTTTCTTTCTTTGAAAAATGAACTCAAGCATTTTTGATGCTTCTTTTTTGAAAAATGAGAGAGTGGAATTGAAAGATTTAAATCTCCTTTCTCTCTCTCTCTCTTTTTTTATTATCATGAAAAAACGGCAAACATTCATTTTTTTATTAACAAAAAACGAATATGCAAAAATAAGGCAATTATTCTCCCGCCAAAAGCGCTACGGACTTATTCATTCAAGTGTACTTCATCGAAAGTTAAAAAAAGTTCGTCGTCATTTAACTCAGCCATGCAGTACAACTTATTCACCTATATTATGGCTTATTAAAGAAAAAAGATCCTTAAATTGTAACACCTACAGTAACAAAAAGTTGGAAAAAGCTCAAAGTTGGTTCAATTAAAAAAGATCTCTTATCAGCTATAAATGAACTTACAAGTTTTGATGAAGAAGAATTTATTCAATTTCGACAACTTAAAAGATCAAAAAAGTCAACAGAAGAACTTGAAAAATGGATTATTACACGACAACCAAATAAATTCACTTAATTAACCTCGTTTTCAATATTTTTTTTGTTTTTCATAATTGATATATTTTCTTGTGTATTTTACCAATCTTTGTATTATATATTTTCACTTATATAAATAATAATTATATTTTATACTTTATTTTATTTTTAAAGGGAGTGTCGAAGATAGTGAAAAACTTTTTATGAACGTTTTCCGTCATTCCAAGTGATGGGGAATGAAAAAGTTTGTCCGCCCGCACGCAACGAATGCATTCTCCATCACTTGGAACGACGGAAAAAAGTTTTTCACTATCTTCGACACTCCCTTTAAAAAATAACAAACTACCTTTAATTTTTTATTAAAAACATTCAACCATACTTTTAACAAGTCCTCCAGGGGCAAGTCATCAATACCAGGAGTGTAAATCATATACACAAATACTTTATTAAAAATTTCTTTAAAAAATGAAAACCTCACAACCCATCAACCAGTCAACCAAATCTTTATATTTATTTTGGGGAAAGTTTTTTCTCCGTCTATCTAGCTTGGGTAAAATAGTATTTCAGGATATACTATTTTATACTAGAAGAGATAGTAAAGCAGGATGTTAGGTCACCTTATCTTGAGTGCATCAATGGCTTTGGTCGACCATGATGTTACTAAATTTTCGGTTAAGCAAAACTTTTTCTCAACATTTTTCTAAAAATTCTTCATGCCCCAGCATGGTTTTTCAAACAAAAAGAACGAAATACGGTAGAATTATCTTCATGGAACAAACAACAAAATTTGTTACAAAATCTTGTGACAAAAAAGATTGTAAAATCTGTAATATCACTAAACATAATACAAGAATAATAAGTCATATTACTAAATGTGGTTATGCAACTAATGTCAAACAACATTCAAACTGTAAAACTAAAAATGTTATATACTGTATAACATGTGAACAATGTGGTAAACAATATGTCGGTGAAACAGAAAGACAACTATACGACAGACTTATGGAACATCTGAGCACCGGCCGACAAATTTTAAAAAACGATTATTGTCTAAAAATAGTCGCCAAAGAAAAGCTTGGCAAAATGTATTTTTTTTAAGTTGATATATCAAATCTTAAAAACTTTTTTTGAGCATTTGTGGACACGATATCGGCATTTTTAGTATTGAAAATCGTTTTTAACGTCCTCGAAAATGGGTATGCGCCAGCTTTTTTGATTTGGTTGCGTTTGGCCGATTTGCGATCATTTTTGGTTGAGTATACGTAAATGTATATATAAGTTTATCCATAAGCGTTGCCAATAAACATCACTTTTAAGCATTAAACGGGTATATATTTAGCATCTTTAGTTGTAATCTGAAATATATATGCATTAATATATGTTAATAAGCAAAAATAAACATACCAAACTTACCTGTAAAGACACAGACAATACCACGTATATATGTGAAAATATTAACAAATAAGCAAAACATTTGCTAATTAAGTATAATATATCTCACAAAAACCTTAATTGCAAGTTTATTAAGCTTAACTATG
This sequence comes from Panagrolaimus superbus, assembly GCA_964035985.1. Classification (NCBI taxonomy): domain Eukaryota; kingdom Metazoa; phylum Nematoda; class Chromadorea; order Rhabditida; family Panagrolaimidae; genus Panagrolaimus; species Panagrolaimus superbus. The sequence goes on from OZ038357.1 coordinate 3,889,747, forward strand.
GAACAAAAATTTATATAAAGCTTTTAACATAGTTAAAATAGCTGAAAAGCTAATCATTTACTTCTCAACCAAAATGATCGCAAATCAGCCAAACGCAACCAAATCAAAAAAGCTGGCGCATACCCATTTTTGAGGACGTTAAAAACGATTTTCAATACTAAAAATGCCGATATCGTATCCACAAATGCTCAAAAAAAGTTTTTAAGATGAGTTGCAAAATTAGATTTTAAAAAAGTGTTCCCGAACGGAAAAAAATTATTTCTTTTTCAGTCATAATCGTTTTTTAAAATTTGTCGGCCGGTGCTGAGAAAAAGTAATAATAAAAAAATTAATATACATCTTTACCAACACTTTAGAAATAGCAACTGCAAAAATTTTTCTGTACAAATCCTTGAAACATAAGACGAATGTATAAGAACAAGCAGAAGAGATAGAGAAGATTTATGGATAAGACTTTTAATGACACCGTATCCATATGGTTTAAATGACAATATAAAAAGTGTTGGTAATATTTTAAACTACAATACAGTAATCACCAATAAAAATACACCATACTTTAATTTCAAAAAATTTGAAATTAAAGTATGGTGAAAAAAACAAAACAAAAAAAGTATTTCCAAAAAAAGAAAGTTGTTCCTCTTTTAATTTTTATTCATCATTCTAATTTTTCTTTCACAAATCTATTTTATCCTAAATACTTTTTATCTTTTATCAACTACTGATGAGCCTTAATTAATCCCTCTTTACTTTTGATCCATAACATAAAGCTGTCTAGTTGTTTTAAAGGCGAAACAGCACATTTTTTTCTATTTTTACACTCGTTATTCTTCCTTCAATCCATCATACATTTTCTCTCTTATTCGAGATAAAGATGCTTAAACTTGATCAATCAATTAAAGCCTAATTATTATCTATTCATTATAATCTTGCTCTGAGAAACAATTTCGGGGCCCCAGTACCGGTACGCATTCCAGAAATTGGAAATTTATGACTTAATTTTGCTACAGTACTAGTTAATAAAACTTTGAGAGATAAAAATGCTTAAACTTTATCAGTCTTTATCAATTAAAGCCTAATAATTGGTAACGATATACGAATTTAAACAAGACATTTTACATTTACAAAAAAAAAATTGGTCAAGAAATCACGAATAATTGAATTTAGTCCATCTTCAATGCTTTGAGTATAATTGATTTGTAGGTATCAGAACTTCTGGCAATAGCATTAATGAATTGTTCTTCCTTTTTTACGATTTTCCGGGAAATGAACAACCCTAGTTACAGCATGTTAAAACGATTTCCAGGTGTGCATTTTTTGGTTTGTTTCTTGATTCACGAGTCTTCCATATAAAATAATTTTTTGCAAAATTTAGGCAAATTTAAACTCAAAATGGCCGGTGCCCGAAAATACTTGAAGCATTTTAGCACGAAATACGGTAATAATATTATCTTCAATAAATTCTTATTAAATACAGTAATTTCACTTAAAGTATTCCATAATTCTAATTACATTTATTTAAATCAACAACAAAAATAAATATCCCTTATTCAAAAATGCTATGTTCAATATAATGAAAAGCTCGAAATGTTCCAATTCTATTATCACCTTCATAATGGAAAGAATTGAAACAAGAAGTGCACATAAAAGCTGGATGATGTGGAATTCGATCACTTTCAGAAATTATAAATCTGAAATATATAATTATTTTTATACCGTATAAAAACTTTTTAAAACATACGTTGCAGTTTCATTTCTGCAAACACAACATTTTGGTGTCACACGTTTATCAGAAAGAAAAACTGGATAATAATCCATTTCTTGATTATCTGTAGGATGAAGAAGTTTGAGATCAGTAAAGATTAAAAGATGTTCACAATCACCCAAATGAACAAAAACATAAGGTTGTCCAAGTCGAAGAGTCAAATCTTTAACTTTATATTGCATAATATCAGCAACTTTCGTTGGACCAAAATCCTTTTTTGATGCCATGTATCTACGGATTGGTCTAAAAAAGATTTGAGTTAATGAAATAATATATATATATATATTAAAAGCACACTCTGAGATATCCTGTGAATTAGGATTTCTTTCATCAATATAAAATGTATCATGAATAAAAATGAAGGCACTTGGATATCGATTCTAAAAACGGAATATATCAATAAGAAGTTGGATAGGATAATGACATAGGTATAAGCCTTACCAAATAATAATCTTCAGGATTTGTAGCATCTTCAAAATCTTGCAAATTTGAAAAATAATCATATGCACAAAAAATTTTATCTCGCAATTTTATCAATGGCATTTCGCCTCGCAATAAAAGCCGTGTTTCAGCTTTGAGCTAAAAAATAAAATAATTAAAATCTATTAAAAAAATATTTATTTTAAGTATTACCTTTCTTGGAACATGATTTGGTGCCACCATATGTACAGTAACAACAACATCTTTATCAGCAAATTTTCCTGGTTCGGCATATCCTTTTCGAAGTTCACCTGGACGATAATTGTAATATTTTGTTTTTGATAAATATTTATTTTTTGTTTTTCTTATATTTTTTTCTTGTCGAAAAGTATTTAAAGCTTTATGAAGTTTAAGTTTGCTATCAACGGGTGGAAAACCTGATTGAAGATTATCAATTGGATTTGTTACTAACAGCTCTTGAAGGGAATCACTGAAAAGAATATTACATATAAACGAAAAAAATGATATATACAAACTTACTCCATAAAATTTATCACTTCATCAGCTTCATCAAGTCCAATACCTTTTGCATTTAAAAAATATTTGAATGACAGTCGACAATCTGTTTCTAATGCAGCTTCATCAATTTTCATTGGAATATTTGAAGATGCTTGAAGTTGTTGAAAATGAGATTGTGCAGGAATTTGAAAATATTCAGTCAATTTTTGTTGTGCTTCTAAAGCTTTTTCACAAAATTCTCCAATATTTATTTCTGGTGAAACATATGCCTTTGAATTTGATTCAAATAATTCATCCATTGCAGCTGTAAATAATGACAGTTAAAATTTAACAATAGAATTTATCAAATTTTGCAAAACATAAACCAAAATTCCATGTCACTATGGTTTCACTCCCTTATAAAAGTCTCATAAAATTTTGATCGAATAAATATGAATTGTCGCGTTTACAGTTAAAAAAATTTTTTGGAAAAAAGAAAAATTTTTTCAACTGCGATTTGGTTTTTCTTAACGCGACAATTCAGGTTTATTCGATCAAAAATTTTTGGGTGCGTTCCAACTAGCGAAAAGTGGGGCCGACCACAACTTCCGGAAAGTAAAAAAATTTTTACTTTCCGGAAGTTGGGACAATATTTTTTGCGTTTTGTAATATATTGCCAAAGAAAATTTTATTTTTAAAAATGAAACAAAAATGCTTTGACTTAATAATTATTTAAAGGAGGCGGACTCTTTGCTACTTTTTGCCAAATAATTGGTTTTTGAATTTCGCGCGCCATAGTCGGGTATCAAGAGAACCTGATTTTCCTGCATTCTAACACGAAAATATTTCCCCGAGGAAAAAATTTTTTCTGTTGAAATTTTTTTCGGATATATAAAAGCTATTATGCATTTTTGTTCTATATATTGCTTTTTTATCAGATTTTATGTCATTTTTTATCGCGAAATTTGTTATGGTGATATCTTTGTTGTTTTTAATTATTACAAAAGTTATTTTTCTTCGTGCTTCGATAATGAAATGTTTCGCGTTGCATATTTTTATTTGTTTGTTTCACTGTTTTAGGATCTGGTGGCAGTAATGGATGGTAAGTTTTGCATAACAGGTCAGTTAAACTATGTATTTTATCTGCTTTGAACTAATGATACCTTTTTTTTAGATCTCTGATGCTGCAGAAAGAACAAGAATGTGATGGAGAAACAGAAGAAAAGATCTGTTGAAGCGTCGATTATCGATGCTTCAACAGATCGTTGTGCATATATAATTTTTTCGAATGTTTACATTATTTGTATTAAATTTTTTTGTTTAATAATAAAGTATTTATAAAACTCTAGTTTCCATTGCAGTTTTTTTGGGTGTAACATTACTGGGGATGGGTTTCAGCTATATGTGATTTAAAAGTGGATGTAACTCGAAATTTCGGATTCGTCGGTGATATGATTTTAGGACAATTAGTAAAGCTGATCCTTGTCAGGTTTTACAGAACGTAAACAATAAAAATGATTTTTTCCTGTACAAATAACTAGTGCCGACAAAAAAGTTATGTCACTTGATGTGTTTATTTAAAGATTTTTCTTTTTTGCGATGCTTCGGCAAGAAATCAGGTACGAATGCTTCCGGTTACTCCCTATGCACATCACCCTAAAAAAATAACAAAAAAAGGATAAAAAATCGACATACAGAACAAAAATGCATAGCTTTTATATATCCGTAAAAAATTTCAACAGAAAAAAATTTTTCCTCGGGGAAATATTTTCGTGTTAGAATGCAGGAAAATCAGGTTCTCTTGATACCCGACTATGGCGCGCGAAATTCAAAAAGCAATTATTTGGCAAAAAGTAGCAAAGAGTCCGCCTCCTTTAAATTAAAAAACATGTTCAGTAATATTATAAGCTTGAATTTGTAATAGTTGTTTAATATTTTTGTAATTTAATTTACTTTCAATCCATATATATAAATATTTGGATATGGCTGATGTGGATCATCCTTTAATAACCTTTTTTCGGAATAATGGTTTTGTAACTGTAATTTACTTTTAAGTTTGCCGGTAACTTTGTTGTTGTTCGATATATATGAGATAACCTTTTTTCGGGAATAAGATATGTTAATCATTATGAGATGAATGTTTCACTTCAATTTACAATAATCATAGAATACAGCTAATAAAACAAAAGATATACACATAAATATAAACATAAATATAAAATATAAAATCATTTGTATTACAATTTTTGGTACGAAGCTTTGATTCGGTTTGGCTTAAGGCATTAGCATTGATTTTTGATGCTGAAGATGTCATTGTCAGATTCTTGGTATGGCTGATCACATTTTTTTGCCTTGATTTCTGCTGAAATTTTATATACACATGTTAACATTTAAATTTTATAAAAAAATTAATGAATTTATCAGAATCCCATCTTGTAAAATTCTTCAATTTGATTGATTAATTAAGTGTTCTAATATACATATTGGATCATTTAGATAAAGTCTCAAACAATTTCTTCCAAGCCTAAATATAAAAAATTATATATGTATCTTACAGAAAATATATAAAAAGACTTACTAAGATTATGAAAATCCATTTTGCAACAAATTTATTCCTCGCTTCATAATTTTTGATTAAGAATTGTAATAGAAAGGATTATTTTGATTTGGTATAAATTTGAAAAAGTCAAAGCATAAACCACTTTCTTCAAAGTCTAAATTGAAAAAAATTAATATCTTACAGAAAATATATAAAAAATAACTTACTTTTCGTACCATATAATAAGCCCTAAACATATAACCATTCTCTAATAGGGTTAGTTCTCCAGCAGAGGTAGTAAAAGAAATTGAAATAAAAAAGGGGAACGAGGAGCAAAAGAATAAAAATTATTTTTTTTAAATGAAGCTTTTTCTTTATATTTTTTTAAAAAGTTTTTCTGCTCCGCTTCCCCTCCCATCCGCCCCCACCGTTTCCCCAAACTTATATTTCAATTTTATTCAAGGATTTTTTTGTAAACATTATTTTTAACTTTTGCATTTGTGCGCTGTTTGCCCAAATAAATCTTAAGTGCTGATGGACGCTTTACTCTTGAGTAAGCAACATACATTTGTCCATGATTAAATACATCTTTGGGATTGTCCAGAAATCACGTGACCAAAAAATCAAGATTTTTGGACCCCCCTCTGTGACCAAACATCAAAGCTCGTGACAATTTGGTTAACCCCTCCCCCCTTCCCTTGGTCACGTGATTTCTGAACAATCCCTTTTCTCAAATCCAGTCCTATTTTTCCAAAGATTGGCCTTGGCTTTTGTCGACGGTCATTGCAAAAGCAACTTTAACAGGAAATTGACGTCTTGCCAGTGTAAATGGATAATTTTTTTCATTGTAAAGAAGAATTCGATGAATAAAAACAATATCTCCTTTTTTATCTCCTGTTAAAATTTTGCATTGTAAAGTATTATTTAATAAGCCAATAACTAAAAGTCTTGTGCCATTGCAAAGCCCTTCATTTTTACTAAGGTTACGAATGAGCATGATTACTGTATTTTTTCGAAGACAAAGTTCATGTGGTGGCAAAGACGGAGGATTCAAACTATTAAAATATTTTTGTGTAATGAGTTCTTGTAATGCTTTACCATCAACAGCACTATCATCAATACTTGTGTAAATAAACTCTTTCATTTGAAGGATCTACCTTTTCAACAACTTCTTTATTTAATTCATCAACATCGGCATTTCTTGCTGATAAAATGGCAGAATTTGATACTTCTTCAAATCGATTTTGTTCAATTAAAGTACCGTATACTTCTTCAACTAAATCAGTTTCAAATTTCGAGTTGAAGAAGATCTTATTTCTGCATTTTTTTTGAAAGCAAGTTTGATAGCCTTGCATTTTTGCTGCCATCCTGTTTTTAAAAAGATATATAGAATCTTTTAAAATCTTTTGAGCTGTTAAAACAATGTCAAAAAATCCTGTGTAGGACCATTTTGATGGTGATACAAAGAATTCTGGTGATATTATTGTTTTAACGTAAATTTGTTTTGTTTTTATTGTTGTTTTAAAAAAACTTTTGTTTTTATTTGTTGAACTCAAAAAATTAGAAACGGGCGATCGCCCGGGTTTTTCATATTTCGGGCGCGCCCGCAACCCTACCCTTAAATTCAGAAAAACAACACTCTGATAATAAAGAGTTATTGATGAATCTCAAATATAAAAATATAATAAAATATTTTTCTTGCTTTTATGCCTTTACAGTATACCATAATAAATATGTTTGTATTCTATAGTTTTTTAAAGTGCCGAAAAGAGAGAAAAATATTTAAGACGCGAATAAGATAGGGAGGGAATATGAGAAAAACTACAATAAAATATTTGTTTAGATCTCTTTTACAACATAAAACAGTGGCCTTCATACTTAAAGTACTTTAATATCTTTGTCTTCAATTTCGAGTAGCCGACAGATTTCTCGAAAAGATTTTTTAAATGCAACCTCTTTTGAAAAATTTAAAGCAAAATCAACTGATATTGCTCCTTCAAATTCTTCCCACAGTTCATGAGGTGCAATTGGCTGACAATGAATAAGAAGTCGAACAAAAAGATTTCTCATTTGGTATGGGAACGAAGAAACATCTGCTTCTTTCAAAACTCGTCCTCAGTCTTTGTCATCTTCAATTAATCCTAATTCAAGACACGCTTGTGAAAATTTTTGACAAATATTCCCATCAACGCGTTTTAAATCTTCATAGCTTGCTTTAACATGCTTCTGAAGAATACGAAGATGGAAAAGTTCTTCACTGAAAAAAAAGTATGCTAAATACACCTAAAAATAGATCTATATTTACTCCTTTTAGGCGTAAATAACGTCTTATTTTGTTAAGGAGTATCCATTTTTTGTACCTTTTTAACATAGACTAACATTTACTCCGAAAAAGACGACATTTACTCCTAAAAGGAGTAAATATGGATCTACTTTGTTTAGGAGTGTCCATTTTTTGCACCCATTTTTTTCAGTGTTGATTTGTTGGGCTTGCGGAATACATTCTTCCAATAACTTTAAAATGAACTTGCCGTGGCTTCCATTGATATTGTTTTTTATTTTTTGTGCCATCGGCATTTGTTAATTTTTGATTAGGAATTGGCGCCCAAGTACACTGAAAAAAAAGTATGCCAAAGACACCTAAAAATAGATCTATATTTACTCCTTTTAGGAGTAAATATCGTCTTTTTTTTGTTAAGGAGTATCCATTTTTTGTACCTCTTTAAAATAGACTAATATTTACTCCGAAAAAGACGAAATTTACTCCTAAAAGGAGTAAATTTCGATCTATTTTGTTTAGGAGTGTCCATTTTTTGCACCCTTTTTTTTCAGTGTATAAAACGCATTTTGTGAGAAATCGTAGATTCACCACGCACCCGAGCAAAAATTTGAGACTTGAGGGCTATCCTCTCGGATTTAGAGGTTTTCGAGGTCGTAGATTCCGAATCTGAAGTCCGTTTTTGATTTCGTAATCGGAATTCCGAGATACCGTAATCAGGGGGCCTAAAATGGGTCACCCTCCAAAAATCAAAAAATGTGGTATCATTCGATTCCCCTCATCAAGGCGATTCAGAAAAAACCAAATATAGCTGAAAAAATTTAATAGGGAGAAAAATAATGCCATTTAAAATAGCTGATTTTCGGTTTTTTGGCAATATCTCCCTAAAAAGACCGACGATGGAAACAAACGGATGACAGATTCGGAATCTACGTGTATTTTTACCCCAGGGGGGTTGGAAATATCAAAAATCCTGTAATCCGCTCACCCCCATAATAAGGGTCAAATATCTCAAAATCAACATCTATAGCATCGAATAATATATATATTTCATGAATGGGGGCAGGTATCGACTTCCGGTGACTTGCATTATGTAATACCATGTCAGTGGAGCATCCAAGAACAGTTTGAACATGTTTGGTAACGATTTCGAAATATGGGACCCCTTTGAAAATCCAAAATTTAACCCCATAGAAATATCGCATACGCTTTGTTTTTTCTATCATAATAAAGTCAAATATGCATTATAATTGTAAAATACATGCAACAACATCAATATAATATGATAAAAAATGACGGGGGGTCAAAATCGATTTTTTATGATTTTCTCAATTTTGCTTATTTTTGATCAATTTTCGAGATACACAAATATTGGGAATTTCGAAATATATCAACTATCTGATACTTTCGGGTTAAAATATAGCTTATTTAAGATTTTTGGGCAATGTTTCGACATCCTGGAATTACTAGTTTTTGTTTTTCACGTAACTGAAAACATGCTCAAAAATTTGAGAAAAAACAACTGGAAATCAATGTTTTTCCGATACAAGATCACTAAAAACGTTTTTTTTGGCTCACATGTCAACATTTTTACACTTTCTGAATGATTTCAACACAAAATAAAATTAAAAATTTTTTTCGAATTTTGAAAAATCAGTAATTTTTGAAAATCTTAAAATTGTTCAAAATGATTTCAAAACACTTCATTTTACTAAAGTAAAATATAATAAATCTAAAAAAACGTTTTTAGTGATCTTGTATCGGAAAAACATTGATTTCCAGTTGTTTTTTCTCAAATTTTTGAGCATGTTTTCAGTTACGTGAAAAACAAAAACTAGTAATTCCAGGATGTCGAAACATTGCCCAAAAATCTTAAATAAGCTATATTTTAACCCGAAAGTATCAGATAGTTGATATATTTCGAAATTCCCAATATTTGTGTATCTCGAAAATTGATCAAAAATAAGCAAAATTGAGAAAATCATAAAAAATCGATTTTGACCCCTTGTCATTTTTTATCATATTATATTGATGTTGTTGCATGTATTTTACAATTATAATGCATATTTGACTTTATTATGATAGAAAAAACAAAGCGTATGCGATATTTCTATGGGGTTAAATTTTGGATTTTCAAAGGGGTCCCATATTTCGAAATCGTTACCAAACATGTTCAAACTGTTCTTGGATGCTCCACTGACATGGTATTACATAATGCAAGTCACCGGAAGTCGATACCTGCCCCCATTCATGAAATATATATATTATTCGATGCTATAGATGTTGATTTTGAGATATTTGACCCTTATTATGGGGGTGAGCGGATTACAGGATTTTTGATATTTCCAACCCCCCTGGGGTAAAAATACACGTAGATTCCGAATCTGTCATCCGTTTGTTTCCATCGTCGGTCTTTTTAGGGAGATATTGCCAAAAAACCGAAAATCAGCTATTTTAAATGGCATTATTTTTCTCCCTATTAAATTTTTTCAGCTATATTTGGTTTTTTCTGAATCGCCTTGATGAGGGGAATCGAATGATACCACATTTTTTGATTTTTGGAGGGTGACCCATTTTAGGCCCCCTGATTACGGTATCTCGGAATTCCGATTACGAAATCAAAAACGGACTTCAGATTCGGAATCTACGACCTCGAAAACCTCTAAATCCGAGAGGATAGCCCTCAAGCCTCAAATTTTTGCTCGGGTTCCAGAATGAAGTCAAAAGTCTTCGTTTTCTCCCAAAATGCGTTATAATGTTTAGGATTTTCATGATAAAAATAATTTTTTGCTTTTGGGTCTCTTTTATTTAATTCAAACAATCCAAAAATTTATTTTTTGGATCCATTGCTGCTTGTAAATCTTTAATATTTTCTGCATCTGTAAAATTTATTGTTTGTTCATTTGGCAAATGAAGTGGCAATCGACTAATTGAATGACTTTGTTTATGAAGTTCAAAGCCGAAAATCCGCCAACACGCTTCAGCAGCACCCATATATCGACTATTTAAAAATGATTCACCTCAACAAACAATTTTAAATGCCGCTGAATCACGACCTTTAAAAATGTATTTGTAAAGATACTTTACAGCTTTTATGGATGAAACAACTTCAACATTTATGTGACAATTTATTAAAAGTAAAAGATTGGGGTAATGTGGAACAACATATCGATTATCAGCTACAAAACCTGAGCTTTTTGTCACGCATCTGCCATTATCTGGTATTGCATATGTTGAATATGCATCACCTTCACAAGTAACGTTTGTTCTTGAAATTTTTTAGGAAAACCTTTAGAACATTTTCCATCATTTTCACATCTTGGACCACATGGACCACATGGACCATGAATCATATGTGTTGAAACTAAGTTAAATAAATTTAGGTAAAGTTCAGGATCTTAAAATTGAGCACTAATAAAGCGATCAATAACTTCAGCAGTTCTCATTTTGTAATCTGAAAGCAAAGTTATTAATAAATGTGCATGTGGAAGACCTCTTTTCTGAAATTCTACCGTATGCACAAAAAAACAAAGGCTTTGCAACCACCAAAAAAATTTTTTTCTCTATTAAATCAACTATAAAATCCAATTTTTGTTTAAAAACTCTTGCAAATAAATCTGATCGATCAGCAGGAGTCTGTCCGTAAAGAAGACTTTCAAGGATTTCTCGCCAATTTGGATTACATGTTATTGTTATAAATAAATCTAGTTTTCCAAGCTTTCGAACCAAAGCCATTGCATCTTGATAAATTTGTTCCATAAATCTTGGAGAACCTGTGTGAATTGATGGAAGGATAATTTTTGTTCCAATTGATTTTGCATTCTCGATCAATTTCATTTTAATGTTTTCTTAAATATTCCATTCTTTCTTTTACCATTTTTAAAGCTGTATCAACTAACCATTGTTGAAAAAGTCTTCTTCGATGCAAAATTGCATTAAATTGTCCATCTATTATTGCAATTTGAAATTTGACATAAGCCATGCGCTGATTAAATAAATTTTTAAATGACACTTCGTTATGATACTTTTTAGAACTATTAATTATAGCTATTTCAATACAAGAATAAGGTGCTAACTCTTCAGGATTCTCAAAATTTTGAATCCTTGGCTGTGTTTGGTAACTGGGAGATTATTTTGGAAGATACTTATTTGTTCTTTTTCCGGATTACTAAGTATTTGAATATCGTTAATTAAGTTTGAACACCTTTTATCCTTAAGTTTAAACATAATTTCTCCACTTAAATGTTTTCATATTTATCGTATTTGAGAAACCAAAGAATCAAGCATTAAGCTTCTCTGAAAAGTTTAGTTTATGTTATTGAATACCTTATACTCCTAAAACTATCATTTAAATATTTCCCACAATTAATTATTAATCAGAAGAGATATGTATATTACAAATATCATCTTTATAACAACTAATACAAAGTGGTTCTTTAGTTTTTCATTATTTTACATGTTTGGCGTCAGCATTTAAAAAAGGATAACGAACTGTCCATAACGAAGTGACCATAACGAAGTGTCATACGTTCATTTTTCATTTCATGATGCTAAATTGGTTGACCGTATGGAAAAAAGATGGGATAAAGCGGGCAAAATTTTTTTTTCAAATTGTTTGGATTTCAAATCTTTGGTCAAATGTTAGATTTTAAACCGAAAAAATTCAAAATCTGATATTTGACCAACCGTTTGAAAGCCAAAACCCTTGAAAAAGCGCAACCGCGCTTTAAAATGCAAAACCAGAAGAAAAATGAATCACTGAACAACAAAGGCAAACAAAATAAACACAATGCAAAAAATTACCGTATAATTAATTAATTTTTTATTGATAAACTGAAAGACGAGTAGAAAGGTACAATGGGTGGCCATTTTCTTAAGCCACTTTTTACAAGAAACTTCAAGAGACGTCGAAAAAACATTATTTTTATAATTTTTCACTGCAAAAAGGGGTTTAAAAAGGAATTGTATTTTACTGCAAAAAGTAAGATCGATGATGGAATAAAACACGCAAGAATAATACAACACAGGTTACTTTAAAATAATTTTACCACAAATTATTATTACTGTAAAAAAATGCGAAATTTTTGATATAATTAATTGCCATTTGTTACTCAACCTTTTTCAAGTTTATTGTAGGCAAAAATACGGTAATTGTGGTTGTTAAGCTCATTTACCTCAAATTTACCACAAATTACTGTAAAATCAAAAATTTATTTTTTCAACATAAAAAATACTAAAAATTTGCATAGCTCTTTAAAGCTTTTCCGCCTTCAGAAACGCTTTTTCGACGTCTCTTCAAGAGATTCTCTTGAAGTCTCTTACGATCTCTGACCAAAAAGTGGCTTAAGAAAATTGTCACCCATTGTATTTGTACAGCAGCAATTTCAAATTCTTCGTCGACCCAAATAACTAAATAACCATGTGCTTAAACCGATAAATGACAAAACCCCCAACTTAAAATCACAAAAATTAAATATTTGTACTTATTTTTTTATTAAAAATATTCTAATTCAGTTTTTAAAGAACAACACAAGCTTCAAATATTCAAATCAACAACGAAAAAAAAACAATGCAAAACTTATTCAACAACTTCAGTCTCCTTCTTTTTTCCAACAGGTTTTTCAGCAACTTCTTAATTTTTCCACAGGTTTAGTTGCTGCAGTTGATTGTGATGTATTTTTTGATGTTGCAATAGAAGCTGTGAAGGGCTAAACTTTATCCCAATTAAAATTATTTTGATTATAATTTGCAATATCAGCTTCTTTTTGTCGACGTTCTTGCAGAACTTCTTCACTGATAAATTTAACTGGCATTTTAAAATGAAGACAGAAGTTAAATAAGCACGAGCCTAAAAAGTATAGCATAGTACAGTAAAAAATGAGAAAAAATATGTATAAACTTACTTAATTAATTAATACGTGTTGCAAGAAAAATACGATTTTCACGAATATATGTGACATAATATGAAATGCTACCTTTACCACCACCAAGTTTAGTACATTAAGCTTTTCTGTTCCACGGTACATATACAGGCCAAAATAGCAAATTGTTTAGGCAATAAATTTTTGTTAACACGATCTTGAACATATTTGAAGACATGTGAAGAAATAAAGCCACCAGTTGTTGCCATTAATCCATAATGACGATATATTCCACACCACGAGCTGTAGTTTTTTATTTTGATTCTATTCAAAATATAAAACTATCTTCTTTTTCCAACAGGTTTCTCAGAACTTCTTAATGGAACCAGTCGTGTTGATGTAGTTGAAGATGATGCATTCTTCGATGTTGCAACAGCAGATGGGCATAACCTAAAATATATTAAAAAGATTATCACACTTTATCAAATAAAAGGTGCAACACGATAAATAGGCTAACTAATTTGTTCAGTATTTAAAGAACAACAAAGCTTTACGCAAGTTTACTCTGAAGCAGTTGTGCTTAAATAAATAACAGCGTAATTATTAAGATAATAAATATCACGCATGTTAAAACATTCTTTTTATTTATTATAAGTTATAATATAAGTATTCGAAGTTCGAACAGTTCATAGAAAAAATATTTTAAATGTTTGGCAAAAAGTGACCAACACTTCCGGAAAGTCCAACCGGCAACCGCCGGTCGCAACCGGCATGCCGGTCGCACTTTCCGGAAGTTGGTATTCACCCGAAAAGTGCAACCGTTTTTGGCGGTTACAACCGCGAAAAAACGGTTGCACATTCCGCTTATTGTTTTGCCAATTGGTTTATAGAATGAATGAAATAGTTATAAACTTTAACACTGATTAATCTTTTATTCTTATTTAACAGTGACAATAAAAATGATATCAGTGATGTTTTATTTAAAAAGATAAACAGTTCAGTTTATTTGATTAAAAAGTGTATTTATCAATGTTTATAATATCTGAGTCAAATGAAAAACCTTTATCTAAACCTGATTTGTTAGGATTGAGTAATTTTTGAGATGCTTTAAATTGTGCAACTTCGGGGATTTTAGTTTTTTCATTTTCTTGTTGTCTTGGAAATTCAAAAAGATTCTGTAAAAAATTAAAATAGGAATCTCATTAATTTACAAAAACTAACTTCAATGACATCCTTTGAACCTGTAAATGAAGGTTTTGGATTTTTCCATTTTCTTTCATCTGTTCTTTCTCGATTATGTGAATTTGCTGCAACTTCAGTAGAATTTTCGTAAGCTGCAATATGAAGGGAAAGAGTGCTATTGTTGGCACTTTTTCCTTTTTTAAATTCATTTCTTGCTTCAAAATCATTACTAAGATTCAAAAATGCTGTTGACGAACGTTTATTGAATTTATACCATGAATTTGTTTCAGATCGTAAATCTTTTGAATGAGATAAATCTAACAATTATGATATGGTTGCAATACTTTTGAAAGAGTTTCAAAAACTATTATCAAAATAAAGAAAAACAATGATAATAAATTCTAATAATTTTTTTAATATTATAAAAAGTATTGCAGCCTAATTTCTACCGTAATTTTGTAATTTTTTGTTATCAAATGCAATATTTTTTGGACAAAAAATTTCTTCAAAGACACAATCACGATTTTGATTATTTAAATTGAGGCTACTGTATTGATCACCACTGTCAACACACCCTTTTTGTCTTTTTTTAAAAGACAAATAATCATCTTTTGTTGCCATCTAAAATTAGTGATACAGACTTACATTTATTACATTAAACAATTTCAACAATATAAATTGATATAATTTTAACTTTATCACAGCCGCAAAAAAAACGAAACGTGAACATATAAGAAAGTCAATCTTCAACAACAAGCATTCTCTTTAATTTTTACAAAATTTAACTATAGAATAGAACGATTAATAGCAAAAGACATAGTATATAAAAATAACAGTAGTGTTATGTTATGTTTATGTCTGTTATATACAAATTTAATTAACTTATCGTATGATAATATCATATTATAAATAAAAAAAACATTAACAATTAATTTATTAAAACTTTGGCAAAGCGTTCGAAAAAAATAAATAATAGCTCAACAAATTTTAAACTTTTTGTTATCAGCTTTTTTTTCGTTTCAAGAGTTTTTTGCCGAGTTGAACAACTTCAAAAAGAAAAGAGCCAAACATGACGTGGTTTATGGCCAACAATCTATTATTCTATTCTCCTTCATTAGCATTATTATTATTATTATTAAAACATTTACAAAATATATAAACAACAACAATGTTGCCATCAGAGATATCAAAACATAATAATGAAAATTTACTTGGAGTTGTTGGAGCGAATGTTATCCTTTCAATAATTGCTGGATATTTAACTCGACATTTTATTCAAGAATTTATTCCAATCTTTTTATCAACAAAACATCTCTTTGGTAATGATCAATGCAAGGTATGTATTGGTTTATATGTTAGTATCTCAAAGATAAATTTTAGCCAGAGAAAAGAAATATTCCAGAACCGATGGGTATTATTGCTGCTGGAGTATACCTAATTTCAATATTCCTTTTTATACCTGTATTATTCTTTCTTTGGATTCAAACTGGGTAAGATATTCTATTAGAATATATCGGTGGATAAAATTTGTTTATTTTAGATCAGAATTTCCAAATCTTCGATTAAATATGTTATTAGCAGCAATTTTAAGTGTTACAACTGGAATTCTTCTTGGATTTGTTGATGACATGCTTGATCTTAGATGGCGGCATAAACTTATTTTTCCAATGTTATCATCTTTACCATTATTAATGATATATTATATTTGTGGTACGTAAAAACATATTCACATTAATATTACATGTTACAGTATAAATTTATTTTTACAGGAAATTCTACTTCAATGCTTTTACCAAAATACTTTCAAAGTTTTGTTGGAACTTCTTACATTAATCTTGGACCACTTTTTTATATTTATATGGGAATGGTTGGAATTTTTTGTACAAATGCTATCAATATTATTGCTGGAATTAATGGAGTTGAAGTTGGACAAGGTCTTGTTATTGGTGCAAGTGTTGCTCTATTTAATATTATCCAGGTTGATTTTTTTCTTAGCTAAATTTAATTATTAATAATTTTAGATTTATCGTCTTGATGATGATTGGTATCATTCATTTTCCCTTTGTATGCTTCTTCCATTTTTATCAACATCCTTTGCTTTATATTCAATGAATGTATATCCTGCAAAAGTCTTTGTTGGGGATACATATTGTTATTGGGCT
This sequence comes from Panagrolaimus superbus, assembly GCA_964035985.1. NCBI lineage: Eukaryota > Metazoa > Nematoda > Chromadorea > Rhabditida > Panagrolaimidae > Panagrolaimus > Panagrolaimus superbus. The sequence goes on from OZ038357.1 coordinate 3,906,449, forward strand.
GGAATGTTACTTGGCACAGTTGGAATTCTTGGACATTTTAGTAAAACTTTATTATTATTTTGTATTCCACAGGTAAATTTTTTTAGCTGGATACTGTATATGAATAAAAGTGTTATTCTTTTAGGTTTTCAATTTCTTATACTCTATTCCACAGCTCTTTCATTTTGTTCCATGCCCTCGTCATCGTTTGCCAAAATTTGATGCCAAAGGTGATCAAAAACTTCATATGTCAATGGCAGAATTTGAAATATCAAAAACTTCATCCCTGGCAAAACTGATTATTACAATTTTTCGACTTTTTGGTTTACTTCATTATCGTGAATTTGAAAAAGATGGCTCAAAATGGGCAGAAATTAATAATTTAACAATTTTAAATTTAATTCTTAAATTTACTGGTCCTTTGTATGAATATCGTTTGAATCAAGCTTTTCTCGGTATACAAATCTTTTGTTCTTTTTGTGCCTTTCTTTGTAGGTTTTATTTTGCATATTTATTGTACGACGTTGTGAATTAAATTCTTTTGTCGTCAGTGTTGTTATTGCAATATATATATATATATTATAGTGTTAACAGGTAATAAATTTAACATTTTTATAGCATTAAGTTTGTGGAGAAAGTATACTGTATATCTATGGTTATAAAACGAAAATAATTAACAAATATTATAAAATTTTTATGCAATCGTTTTTTTTATTATTTCAAAAGATTACTGTACAATTTTAATAATGTTACAGTAATCGCTGAAAAAAGATCGTTAAAAGTGACCTAAAATAGTTTTTTTAAATCAATCTTGTATCAGACTCTTTAAATATTTTCCAAAAAACTCCAAAATGGTTTCTTTCTTCTCTTTTTTTTCAACAACTGTAGCCGCTGCTGCCAGCAACAAAACAATGGCATTAAACAATAATATAATCCAACGACTGCAAAAAAATGTTTTCGAAAAAAATTTAATCTTTCTAATTTCATTTTTTTCGCTGTTGCAATTTCTTCAGACTTTTTTTTTTTATTATGCAACATTGAAATGGCACTTTTTTTTATGTAATTCACTTTTTTCTCTGTTATTACGAATTCTCTCTCCTCCGTGTGATGAATCAAAAAAAGTAGCAGCAATAGCAAAAAAATGTTGCAAACAAAACACAAAAATATATATTTTTTTTATATATATGGAAAATGGGAGGGAGAGAGAGAGTGTCGAGGTCTAGACATGGCGACTTTAGACTCGAAAAAAAATATTTTTTTTTATTTTTGGTGCCATTGCCCGCCATGGGCAAAAAGAAGAAGAAAAAAGATGAACAAAATTTCTTTCAAATTTTATTTTTATTTTTATGTTTTTCAAAAGTTCCTCTTTTCTTCTGTCTTCTGTTCGGTGGGTTTGAGGCTGTTTCGAAGGACAACGGCAATGTCGTCTTTCTTTTTTTTATTCTCAATTTTATTCGTTGAATGTTGCCCTCCCTTATCCCCCCCTCGACAGACCAATAAAATAATTCACAATTTTTTTTATATACATATAAAAATAGAAGGTTTTTTTTTTGAAAAAATAAATTTATGTAATACCCATTTTTAACATTTTTTTTTAAAACAAAATAAAATTAATAGTTTTTATTCTTTTTTTAAAAAAGTCTGTATTTCTTTTTTTGGCATAAAAAATAAATGCCAGCTTTTTTTTCTTCTTTTTGATGATAATGAGGGGGGTTAAAACAAACGGGGGGGGGGGGGGGGCACTATTGTGAAAAATAAAAAAATAAATACATATAATTGTCTTTCTTTTTTTGCTGCTGCTGTCAGCCTTCACATTTTTTTTGTAAGAATAATAAAAAAAACGACTTGTTCTTTTTTTCCCCTTCTGTCTAGACTACAATTTTTTGAATGAATTTGAATGAATAATGTTAGAGGTCATTTGATAGTAACAGAAGCAGCAGTGTCTTTATTACTTTTTTTTTTTTTTTTTTTTTTCGGTATTTTTTAAAAACCTTTTTTCGGACATTTTTAATTTTCTTTGTTAAAATTTGGCCCAAATAATTTTCTTTTTTTCAATCTTTGTTAAAATTTGGGTACTAAAAATTGTTTAAAAATTAAAATTATGAAATTTTTTCAAAGATTTTTTATGCTTTTTATTTTTTTAAACTTTTATTTTACAGTAATATTAGTAAAATTTGCAAAATTAAACAAACACTTTCAATGTTGCCTCTAATTTTGGGTTACATTTGTTTGTTTCTATTTTTAACAACATTTGACCCTGAATAATTTTTTTTCGAAGTTTTAATAGTCAAAGATTTGAACCGTTTTTCGTTTTTATTTCACCTTTAAAAAAGAGCTTTTTACCATTTTATTTTTTTGCAAACCTTTGAAGTCACCCTTTTTTTGGAGAATAAAATGTCTTTTTTTCCCTAAAAATGTCTGCAATTTTAAAGCTACCGTACTCCTCCTTTTTTTAACACTTTTTAGCTTTTTAAAGAAATATAAAAGCTGCAAATGGCTAAATTTGCGGCATTTGCCATTGATGCAAAAGAGTTAGTTTTTTAGGACAAAATTGTATGTCTAAAAACTTTGCCATAATTTTAAAAGTAATTATAATTGTTAAACAATTATTTTCATTTTTGTTTTACGAAAACTTGGTTTTTTGCTTTTATGATCTCTTTTTTTTTTAAGTAAGTAAAAAAAATGTATTATTGCTAATATTTTTTATTCTAATAAACTTCAAAAAACTAATAGAAAAAAATAAAAATGTATCTAAAATGTTTCCAACAACATTTTGAGATTTAATTACTTTTTCTTTCCTTCTTAAAATTTGTTGGAAATAAAATTGTTAAAAAAACTTTAATGAATCAATAATAAATTAATTAATAAAATTTTTTAAAAAAAACAGAGAGAGACAAAAGTGAACACAAAAAAAGGGGGGGGGGTGAGAATTGAGTGATTTATATTTTTGTTTATTTGTTTGTTGATTTTTGTTTTAAAATTAAAGCCTTGTTGAACTCTGTCTCTCTCTTTTTTCCCCCCTATTTCAATTTTTATTTTTTCTGTCCCCTTTTTTCTTAATAGTTTTTGAGCTTTGATGATTCAGGGTATGTATTTATTTGTGTCCTTTGCAGACATAAATAAACTTTTTTTTGACAACAAAAAAACTTCTTTTCTTTTTTTTTTTCGTGAAAAATGACTATCTTTCTTCGTTGAACAATCATTTATGTTTTTTTTGTCTGTTCCAACACACACATAAAAAAAGGGGGGGGGGGAAAGAAGGCGTGGAAAAAAAATACAAAAAAAATAACCCTCACTTTTTTTCCCTCCCATTTTTTTTTTGATTATTTCCTTGCAAATTTTTGTGTTTTTTTTTGCATATTTTTTTTTCTCCCATTTTTTTTTTTGAGACACAACAGACTGACAGACGGCAGCAGCGACAACCACAGCATCGGCTATGAAAAGCTGCCTTGACTGGCTAGACGACGTCGGCATCGATGTGGACAACAACGATGAGAAAAAAACTTTTGATATTAGAAAAAAAAATTTTGCTATAAAAAAAGGGTTGAAGTAAAAAAGAAGAAAAGAAGAGAGGGATAATAATAATAATAATATGAAAAATTTGGTTGTCGTCTAGTTCTAATTCTGCAGGCGACAACGGCTGCTACTTCTTCTTTTTTTTATCTGTCTGAACATAAAAAAAAAAGAATGCAGCCAGCCAGAAGGGCTGGCTGGAAACTCAACTAACTACGTGTCTTCTCTCTCTCTCTTCTATTATTATTATTATTTTTTGGTTGAATTATTTCTTTAAGGAATGAAGAAAAAAAAGGAGAGATATCAGACAAAAGAGGCGGGAGAACGGGGAGAGAGAGAGACAGCAGGAGGTGTGGAAACTTATATATCTAAATATATAATAGTAATAATAATAATAATCAAACAAGCATCCCATTCTTTTCATTTCTCTCTTTTTTTTCTCTGTCATCCCAATAAATATATTTCCTCAAAGAAATAAAGTTCTATCTCGTTTTTAAATGTGTGTTTTTTATTCATCACACACGCGTTCTTTTTTTGTTATGTTCAGAAATAAAAGTTATTTTTTTTTCCTAGACATATACATTTTTTTTCTATACCCGCCAGCCGTCGCGGCTATCGACCCAACACATTTTTTTTTCTTCTCTTCACCGCCTTCACTCTCTTTCAGTCAGAGAGAGGGTAAAAAAAGTAGTCAGTCATCATTGGGGCACTTTTTTTTTCTGAAGGAAGGAAAAAAATAAGTTAAAGTCAGTCAGTCAGTGAGTAGTCAGTCAGACGCTGTGTCGAACAAGCAAAGCAAAGCAGACATCATTGAAAAAAAAGAATATATATATATTCATCTTTGAACATTTAAAGAGAGAAAAAAATGGGTGGTTCTTGTTGTGTTTTTTTTTGGATACTACTCTTTTCTCTCTGTATTCTCTCTCATTTCTAACTTTCTTTCTTTCTTTTCTTCCTTCTTTTTTTAACGTCGAAAAAAAAGACAGCGAAGAAAAAGAAGAAGAAGAAGAAGCTTGTCGCCGTCTGCAATCTTCTTCTTTCTTTCTTTCTTTCTGTCTTCTTTTTTTAGGCTTAGACTTTGAAAGAAAGAAGATGAAATAAATAAATAAATAAATATATATATTTTGCACTTGCTTCAAAAAAAACCCCCCAGACTTGAAAAAAAAGAGAGATGTCTTTAAACCAAAAAAATTCTTCTTTATTTTTTTTTTGAAAACAATGATTATTGTTGGAAGTCGAGTCGAGTCATATCATCGCCTCTGGGGGTTTTCATGTTTGTCTTTCTTTCTATCGTTTTTTTCAAATATTATTTTTAAATTTCGTGTTGTTTTTTTTGTTGTCTGGAAGAAAAATTCTGAAACCTATTTTTTTTTCTTCTTCGAAGAAACAGACAATAAAGGATGATGATGATATTGTTAATGAGCTCATCAACACTCCTCTTTTCCTTCTTTCTCGAAATACATTTTTTTTAATACATTCTTATTTTTTTTGTAGTCTGTTTATGTTTAAATAAAGATGTTTTTTCAACCGAAAATTTTTAATCATCCCCTCCTTTTTTTTTATATATCGTCTACTACTTTACTCTTTTTTTCTTCTTATTATTAATCTTTTCCTCTCCAATGTCTGGAAAGGAAAAAAAAGTAGAAGAAAAAAAACTGTTAAAAAGGAATCAAGAAGTTTCTTCTTTTAAACAATTTTTTTTTCATGTCTGCAATCACCAAACAAAAAAAAATACTCCAATATTTGAAAAGTTTTTTTTTTTCTCCACTACTATTTTTTTTTTCTTCTCCAATGTTGTGGATCCTAAAAAAACAACTTTTTTTTCCCTTAAATCTTTGGTTGAAAAAAAAATCAGAAAAAAAAACTTAAAAATCACGCGCCTCTTTTTCCTTCCTTCCTTCATCTTCTCCTTCTTCTTCCGAGTTTGTGATTCCATTTTTTTTTGTTATTTGCGCATTTCTGTGTGTGGTCTAATGTCTCAATCAACACCATCTCTCTTCAAAAAGCTGCTTTTATATTTATTTACTTTTGTCTGACATTTTAAAAAATGAAAAAAATAAAAACTCTTTAAAAAGATCAGATTTAATTAAGAAATTTATCAGTTTTTTTTGTTTTTTAAGTTTTTGTTTGAGTTTTAAATTTTTTATAATTTTTAAGTTATTTTACAGTAATTACAGTAATATAACTTTTAACAATTTTATCAGCTGATAAATACTTAACATATTTAAAAATTTTTCTCCCTCAACAGTTGTTTTAAAAGTAGACGACAGACTACTTTTATTATTTATGAATGAATTTTTTATGCTAATTTCTGTTTAACAATTTAATGGTTTAAAAAACAAATTTAAATGTATTTCATTTCAAAAATGCAATTTTAAATTTGTATATCACAGTTTCTTGTTTCGTGTACTTTTATGTATCCAACTAGAAATTTTAACACCGTTTTTTTCGTGAACTTTTCAAGTCGCTTTATTTCAATAAAATGCAATAAAGTTTAAATTTTTTTTAAATCCACAAAAAATTTGCAGGAAACATTCTATATAATACCATCAAACATTTTTTTCTTCTTTCTTTTATACTTTTACCATCCAAAAAAAAGGAAGAATTCTGAAAGTTTACAACCCCCCAAAAACAAATTAGCTTAATTCCATATGCTAATGCGTAAACTTCCTATTATTCGATTGGATCAAACATGTAATGATCCATCTACCTCCAAATTATCATATTCATCATGGGAAGACCCTTCTTCAACCACAACAACAACATCAACATGTTCATCAACCCTTTCATCAATTGATAATTTAATGTCTGCCCGATCAATTCTTAAAGATCTTAAACATCGAAGAATAAATGGGTATCAAAGAATTGAAGAAGAATATTCCATGACAGATTCAACAAATCTTTCATCAAGTTTTGAAGCAACTACCACTTCATTATCTTCTTCATCAATATCATGTAATAGAACAAAAAGTGGTCAAAGTTATAATGGCGCCGCAAAAATGTCAATTACCCAACAAGGATATTATTCCCCTTTTGAACAGCCCAAATCTGTAAATGATTATGTAATTGCTCCAAATGCATTTGCGGAACCTATGGCCTGCCTGGCTTCAACCTCAACAAATTCTGTATCAGTTTCACCAACGAGAAATAGCTTTTTTGAAAGAATACGAGATGTTTTTCGTCCAAGAAGTGGATC